>CM051837.1:0-1250000 GCA_028451465.1 Erethizon dorsatum | reverse complement strand
ACATGGAAATGAGAGTCATGAGGGTCCTTTTCTGTCTCTACCGTGAACTAGCTGTGTGACATGGATATGTCATTAGACCTCTTTAGGCCTCAGGGTTTTTTTTTTTTTTTTTCCTTTATGTGGGTACCAGAAACTGAACTCAGGACCTCACGCTTGCCAGGCAGGCGCTTATGCCGCTGAGCTATATCACCGGCCCGAGGCCTCAGTTTTTTACCTGAAAAACATGGTAAATATGACAGGATGATTTTTATTTTAATGTTCTATGAATCTGACATCTTGTGTCAACTTGACTATTATCAAGCAACTCCTTTCTGACAGAATGTAAATTTGGGCACTGCACATAGTGAAAAGGGGAGGACAAGCTGCTATAAACAATAGGAACTTTCAGTATAATGATGATGTGCCACTGCAAAGATGAAGTGTACAAGCAGATCACTATACTTTTTGAGGTATTTAACTATGAATATGACATGTTTAATATACAAATTGAAGTCAATATACTCAAAACTACCAAGATTCTGTTCTTCTCGGATTAAGAAAAATTCTAAATGTTAATAAAATTTCTCACTAGGGCTCAAAAGCCTCCACTATATAATGGAGAAATAGCACACTTTGTATACCACAGAAAACATACAGATATAGAGCCATCAAAAGATTGTTTCATTTTGTTGAAACAGATGGAGAAAGCCCAGAAGAGAGCTTTAAATCATCATTATGGTGTGCTAAGATTTAAATAAGGTTCTTGCTACAGGATAGGTACTCTGAGGATAAAATATGAGATGTTCAATTTTTATTAGTGGCTTCAAGCGTTACAATTTACTGCCATCTTATCATTGCAGTTTGAAAATAGGTAAAAGCTGGTCTTAACTTCTCAACAGGTGAAAATCCAAAGTTCATTTGTGGAGGCATTACAGATTTTTTGTTTTGTTTTGTTTTTTTTGTTTTGGTCTTTTTGAGACAGGGTTTCCCTATTAGTTCAGGCTGGCCTCAGACTTTGCAGCAATCCTCCTGCCTCAGCCTCCTGAGTGCTGGGATTACAGGGATGTGCCACCATGCCCGGCCTGGCATTACAGATTTTTACACACCCACATGGCTGTATAAATTGCTAAACAAATCAATTAAGGAAAGTGTGTCTGAATAGAATATTTGTTGAAGAGAGGGAGGGAGAAAGGGAGAAAGAGAAGGAAAATACAAAAAGAGGTAAAGGGTAAGGGAAAGGAGGAAAAAGAACAGAAGGAAAGGAAAGGACTCAATATATTATAACCCTAAACAAGAAGATACATAGTCCTTACGAACAGAGACTCTAGATATACACTAGCTGGATTTAAAGTCCCACTCTGTTGCTTACTATCAGTATTCCCTAATCTCTCTTCCCTCAGCTGCCTCAACTGTGAAAAGGGGATAAAAATAATTCAACTTCACTGGGTTTTTGCAAGAATAAAATATATCTATATGTAAAGTGGATAGAACAGTGACAACATTAAGGCTACCTAAATTTTAATTATGATTTTAAAATAAAATACACTGACTAGAAAACCTGAAAATATGCATCTTGAATATTAACTTGAAGAAAAAACTGGAAACAGTAGAGAGAGAGAGAAAGTAGATTCTAGGGAAGGAATTTAAAGGGAACTTTTGGATAGTTCTAGAGGTTTTTAAAATTCTTTATGCCTCTCACTTCATTAAATATCATTAAAACCTAATGGCTTTTCTCTTCCCTTAGCATTAATGAATATGTTTATCTCTAGCATTATTTGTATACACAGCCACAAACAATTAACAACAAATGCAGTAAAAAGAAAACATTTACTACAGAAAGCATGCAAGATCTGGCAACAGTATAGAGATGTGAAGAGACATGAAGGTACACAAGGACCTTCAATATAAAGTGAATACAATATAAATACAATATAAATATACAATATAAAGTGAATTTTGCTTTCCTGGCACTGGGTATGGAACCTACAGCCTCTTGCACATGCCAGGCAAGTGCTCTATCACTGAGCTACATGCCCAGACCTTTTTATTTATTTATGTTTTAAATTCTGAGACAGGGTTTTGTTAAGTTGCCCAGGTGGCCTTGAATTTACAACCCTCCTGCTTCAGCCTCCCAAATAGCTGGGATTACAGGCCTGTGCATCACGCCCAGCTAAAGTGAATTTTAATAGAATTGTAGATTCTGTAACACAGTATAAAGGAAACAGAACAGACAAACGGATATAAATTCGCTTATTCTTCTCCCGATATTCAAGAAAGGTAGAGGAAAACACTTTGGGCTTTCTGGTTTCAAGTTACTGGCTCAAGGTAGAGTGGGTGTTACCTAAGTTTACCGAGGTGTAGGGAGGGGCCATTGTTACTTGTAAAAAGGATGAGCCGCATGTGGAGTGTGTTAACAGATGTGACGTTAACTTGCAATGTTAACTACTTAAATGTTTTCATCTAGGAAAGAACTCCTCCCTCCTTTCCCCTCTTCCACAGGTCTCACAGAACCTAGGCTGGCCTTGAACCTCTGCCTCCCAAGTGCTAGGATTACAGGCATGTGCCACCACACCAGCAAGGGGAGAACCTACTCTTTAAAAACTTGTACACAAACCACTGTAAAATCAAGTGAAAAAAGTCGAACACAACCTCCTCCCCTTTCTCATTTCTCTCTGTGCCTAATTCATTTTCATAATTTAGATTTATTGTGATATTGTCGATATGGATGGATTTGTCATTTTGTTAGATGTTTTCTATTTGTCTCATCTGTTCTTTCTCTTTTTCAGCCTGCTCTTGGATTGAATATTCCATTTAATATCCACTATTGGTACATGAATTATGTTTCTCTTTATTTTTCAGTGGTTACCCTCAGCCTACTGTATTAATCTTTAATTTAACACAGTCTAACTTCCAAAAATCCTCCTATTCTCTGGTGACTATTGTCATATATTTTATATGTATTTCATGAATTCCACAATACGATGACATTACTTTTTCTTTAGACATTTAGTTCCTTTATAATATGATTTTAAAAGAAGGAAACACATGTGTTTGACTTTCATTGTCATTTCCTTGTGGAGCTATGGGGTTGGCACACTATGACTCGCAGCTCAAAGTTCGTTTGCTTCTTGTTTTGTAAATAAAGTTTCACTGAACACAGCTGTTCTCATGTACTCATTATTCTCATATTCTCATATATATTCTCATTATTCTCATATTCTCATATACTGTTTATGGCTGCTCCTGTGCCTTACAAGGGCAGGGCAGCTACAGCAGAGAGTGACCTAGAAAGCCTCCACTACGTAGTATTGGCTCTTCACAGAAAATAGTGTGCCGATACCGGTGCATATCTGAGTTTCTGTCACGAGTCATATACCCTTCACCTGAAACTTCCTTTGTTACTATAGCACAAGACTATCAAGAATGGATTCTTCTCAGTTTTTAAATGTGGTGCTGGGGATGAACCCAGGGCCTCACATGTGCCGGCGCAGAGCTCTATCACTGTGCCACATCCCCCAGCCTTTGCCTTTTTTCTTTTTGAAATAACTGTTTCAATGAATAATTCTAGTTGACAGTTTTTAGGGGCTTTTCTTGTATGTTTTAATTTTAGTGCATTAAGGGTATCTCTGCATCATCTGCTTGCTTGCGAAGTTTTAATGGGGAGTCTGCTGTAGTTCATTTTTATTGTTCTGTGTATAACATGCTTTTCTGCCTCTGGCTCCCTTCAAGATGTTCTCTTTATCTTTGGTCTTCAGCAGTTTGGATATATCTAGTTGTGTGTGTAAGTGTGTATGTGTGTTGGTTTTATAATCTGGAAGAGTCTGATTTTTTTTGCTGGTTTTGGAAAATTCTTGGGAATTATCTCAAATATTTCTTTTTTCTTTTCTTTTTTTGTTTGTTTTCGGTCTTTTTGAGACAGGGTTTTGTTATGCAGCTCAGGCTGTCCTTGAACTTACTCTGTAGCCCAGGCTGGTCTCAAACTCACAGCAATCCTCCTGCCTCAGCCCCCCGAGTGCTGGATTACAGGCGCGCACCACCACATCGGCTATCTCAAATATTTCTGCACCCTTCTTTCTCCCTCACCTTCTAAAACTTCATTACACACGTATTAGACTGATACTGTCCCATGACTGTTCTTTTTCACTTTTTCTCTTTATGTGTTGCAGTTTGGATAATTTCTATTGGTTTATATTCAAACTCACTGATTTCTTCAGCAACTGTATTTTCTATGGATGACCTGAAGGAATTACGCACTTCTGATACCATGTTTTTTATTTCTACCATTTCAACTATTTCCATGTGTCTGCTAAAAACAACTCATCTGTTTATGCATGCTTTTCATCTTTTTCATTAGATCCTTTAACATGTTAACCACAGTTAATTTAAATCCTAGTCTGATAGTTCAAACATGGGCACCTTTTAATCCTGTTTTGTTGACTGTTTTGCCTCTTAACAAGGTTTTTGCTTTATTTCTTGCTGATATGCATGTCTTACAATTTTTACTGAGTGCAGGATATCATGCATAAAATGGAGAAATACTTAGGCCTTGAAATGGGCTTGACTCTTTCCTCTTTCTCCATTCTTTTGCCAGCCCCAGTGCTAGACTGCTGTTGCTTAGTATTCCTTGCCAGGCTAGGCTTCTCATGGAGGAAGTTCTTTGCTGTTTGCTTCGGCCTAAGTCCTCTGTAGATTCTGTGTGCCTGGGCCTTAAAAATTTTTAGCTGTTTTTTTCCCTCTCTGCTGTCCTACTGTAGCAGCTAAATTCTGTTTTATAGCTAAAGTTTACCTTGGGTTAAAGTTTTCACTCTTTTCTCAGAGAGAAGAGACTTGTACTTGGTGTCATAGGTTTAAGACCTTTCCCAGTTCTAGTTTAGTGCCTTTCCCAGTAGTCACAATGTATCTCAGCTTGTATCTTCCTTTTCTACCTAGGGTCTGGGAAAGTTGGCAGGCTTTTTGTACCTTCCCTACAATAACAACTCATCAGCTCCTGCATGCTGACAGCCTCCTCCGGAATTCTCTCCAGTTGCCTGCCCTATTGCTAACCTTTCTTGTAATATCCAGGGAAGGCCTAGGGGAAAAGCTTTCGAGTAAGGGTGACACCCTTTTGACTTTGTTGTTGTTAGATATCTTCAGCTATTTCAGACCAAGATGCTACTAATTCTTACTCAGCTTTCTGCAGAACTTTTTAACATTTGGCTGACTCCTCTTACTTGCTTTTATTATGACTGGTGTGATGCCTACTCCTTCCAAGCTCTGCTACAGTGAAACAGTACACGAGTCCCATCTCTCCTTGAAATCTCAGCTCTCTTAGGGGTTTAAGAACACTGAATTTTATGGTTAATCAAGCCCCTTTTTCTCATCATTAAAAGAGAAGTGTTGTTCTGTTTAGCTATCAATGCCCTAAACAGAAATTAGAAGTCCTCTGATCTTCATTTTGAACAATTTCAATTTCCATGTGTGTAAATTCATTGACCTTTTATTCTGTGTGAATAATCTGCAGTTAATCTCATCCACTGTATTTTTCAATTCTGACTGTATTTTTCATCCCTAGAAATTCCATTTGGTTTTTCCTTTTTCAGCTTTCACCTCTACCCATATAATATTCATGTTTACTTCTACTTTCCTGGGCTGTTAAGCCTAGCTGTAACAGCCATTTTCAAGTCCTTCTTTCCTGATCCCATATCTCTGTAATTTCCTGGTCTGTTTCTAATGATTAATTTTTCTTTATCTTATATAGGGTATATTTTCTGGCTCCTTTTTATGCTTAGTAATTTTTAAGTCAATGTGAAATGTTATAAAGTTCACAGTTTTCTATGCTGGGTTTTGTTGTATTCCTTTAAACATTTCAGACTTTGTTCTGGCAAGCAGTTAGTTAACTTCCTGGAATCAGTTATCTCTTTCCAGGCCTGAAGGCTCAGGGTGCAAGCTCAGTGTTGATTTAGCCTCAGCAACAATGTCCTTCCGAGGACTCTACCTATGAGTTGTCTATCGTGAGACTTTCCCATGCTGACTGGAAGAACTGTCCCCGCTTTGAGCTTCGGTAATTGTTCAGCCTGTGCTTTCTGTATAACTCTTTCCCTGGCTCTAAGTTGAGTTTCTTGCCATGTTGCACAGATTCAAGGAACCAAGTCTCACACAGGTCTTGGGCTCTCTCTTGCAGCCTCTCCATTTCTGGTCCCTCCACTTTGCCAAATCTAGCTATCCTGGTTTCTCTCAGTTCTGGTCTTCATCTCCTCAGACCAGGAAGAGTGCCAGGCTCTGATGGAATATCTCCCCTCCTTCCACTGATGCCTAGAACCTTCCGGGAAGTGAGTGGAGGCAATCCGGGACTCTTATGGACTTGTCCTCTTTTTTTTGGACTTGTCCTCTTGTACACTGCCTGAAAACTAATTCTGGATAAGGACTGTTATTAAACATCCCTAGTGTTTTATACTTCTTGGAAATCCTTCCACACACAGCCCTAAGGGTAGTAGGGCTTTCTCCTAGTCTTTTCTCTAAGAAATCCGTTTTTATATATCAAGAATCTAGAACATGGCTAAACTTGTCTCCTGTAAATAATCAAGCTTTCTGACCAAAAAGTTGCTCAGAATAATAAAAAAGTAGAAGATAACTTAAAATTCATATTTGTTATTATGTTTACATGTAGAACATCCAAAATTAAAAACATCCTCCTTAGACTTACCACAATAGACACTGGTTTGAGGAATTCTTAAGTCTAAAAACTCTGTTAGACTATTTCTGTTTTTATGATATTGTAAAGAAATTCACTTATTTTTAACATTAGTTTTATTTCTGAAATACTTTGAATTCCACTGAGTCTGCTGACATAGTTGAATTTGGAACAAACTGCCCTACGAATATGATCTCCTGCACTAACTATGCACACAGTTATTTCTAAAAGGTTAAAAAGCTGGCTATTTCCCAGTTCTTTCTCATCACTGCAGTTAGGGACTACAATGTCTAGGTCTTAGCTCTCTTCCATCCGCTTTTGACATGTTGGCTAGTTCTCTTAAATTCAGTATCACATGTTTTGTTTGTTTTGTTGCATAGATATTTAAAATTCCTGGTCCTCTTGTATGTGGTAAGGCATATATATTATGCCATATATATATATCTATATACGATAGATATATATATATGATAGATACATGATAGACATATCTATCATATATATATGATATATATATACACACATAGACTCTAAATTTGTGATATAGACACTATAGAACATTGATGGCGAACCTTTCAGAGCTTTTGATGATACAGTCTGCTGCAGCACATCACTGCTACTGAACATTAAAATATTTGTGTAATTGTTGTTATTAAGCTATATTTTTTAGAGATTACTGCTTCTTGTCTGTCTCTAAGTTAGACCACTTTATATTGATACTTTCTTACCTACATCAGACTACCTTCAATAAAAACCACTGAATTCTTTCGAATATTTTTTAAAACAGTAAAGCTTACACTTACAAATTAACTGTAAGACAATCCTTTCTCTGAAGGATTTCACTATCCTGGATTTGAACATTTTAAAATAAATCTGCAGTCCGCCACTTCCGTGGAGCATTCCGAGTCCTCTCCCCCGAAGCCTGCTGGACACACACGGCTTCTTCGTGGCTTTCTGCCAGACCATCAGGTCTCTGCTCAGATGCCACTTTCCTAAGACAATGCCATTCCAACCCTTCCTTCTCTGTCATCTTTTATGATGTACAAAAAACTTACCTTGTTTCTCCTGCAGAGAGAAAACCTGGCCATTTACACTTCGGTATAACTATCATTACTCATAATTATTCCTTTCAATATACAGTTTAGGAATTCTGCATTAATTTGTACTGTCACTTTATCTGTATGCTACCATCATTTCCCGTATCTGTGGCTTGTTATATTGTACATTTGCTATAATTGAAACTAAAATTCCTTTTCATTGCAGAGAAATTTTTCCTGTGACTTTCTTTCCATTAACAACTTAATGCACTGGAATTTACTGCATCTTTCTAGGCTTGTGTGTGTGTATTACTTTTTATTTTCAGACCACACAATGATCTCAGTGTTTCAGTAAGATTTTTTTCATTTTAGGTACTTTTTTTTTTAATGTAAAGTCCTTTAAAATATTTGAGTGAAAAAGTATAGCAGATATGTTTCATGAATTTTAAAACTATTTGGGGATTACGAGCAATTGTTTAATAAGGACATAAGATTAGAATTCCCAACAGATCAAGGAGGAAATATAAAGACAGTCCCTAAAGGGCTATTAGACTGCTGTTAAACAAACACCACGGCTCACTGGAATTCGACCTTCCAGCAGAAAGTAATAATATTAATAACTGAACACACAGTTATATTGTTAGTATTGAAAATACAGTAAAGTGATCCAGAAATGATTGCGTTTATTCCACTTTTACTTCCTCAACTTTTTGGATTATATTCAGCCAATATCTATTTTAGGAACTGCTCTGGAAGGTCCTTATGTTTTATGCAAGGAACTGCTATTTTCCCAGATGAATAGAATATCCTTTCTCCAGCTCCAAGTTTCCATGACAATAAAAACAAAACATTCATCAGGACCAACTTGGTATGTGATGGCAAATGCAGCTGCAGCTTGTGACAGTTCAATCTTTATCCTAACTCTTCTCTACAGAACACAGGCACTATATTTCTGCAAAGGAACTGAATTGTTTTCACAGTGATTTCCCCTGTATCACAAGCCTAAGGACTAACAATTAAGTGTGTTAACCATCTCCAGTCTTCAAATCGTCCACCCTTCCCAAACTCATGCCAAATACAGTGAAAAAAGTTCCTGCATTTTGCTAAGAGCACATTTGATTTCTGAACTCTGAAAGCTTATATGATTTAAGTATTACTGCTATAGAGAATGCAATATTGAAGCTTTTATGATTACAAGGAAGATAGAATTTTGGGAAAGAATGCCATTCACAGTAAGCAAAATCCAGTAAAATTCAACTTGACTATGGCAAGACAGTGCCCCCTTGTGTCTTTGTATTTCTGCCTGGACTAAATCCAGTATTTATTTCCGTAGAGTTTTATGATGTATTTAAATAATTTTTATATCATAGAAATTAACAGAATTTTCTAACTAGCAGAACTCCTAAAAGTCCTAAGTTGTTAGAATATAAATACGTTAGTTACTAACATGAATGCTCAGCAACATGAAAAAAATTCAATGATCTTGCATACTCTGCAGTTAATTTTATTTATTATTTTATTTATTTATATTCAAACAAAGTCTGGAGACATGAGCAAGGTGAATTTCTTTGCAGAATATGACATGCACGGCCTCTGGTACATTTCACAGCGGAGTCCTCACTCCCATCTGAACCTCCGAGCCTCGCCTTTACTGTGCTCATTCCTGTCAGCATGTTCATTTTCTGAGTTTTTTTTGTTTGTTCGTTTGTTTTTTTTTTTTTGGTGGGTACCGGGGGATCGATCTCAGGACCTTGCGCGCCAGCAGGCGCCCGTGCCGCTGAGCGATATCACCGGCCCCTTTTTCGTATGTGGGATCCGGGAGTCGAACTCGGGCCCTCGCGCTTGCCGGGCAGGCGCTTAAGCCACTGAGCCATCTCACCGGCCCCATTTTCTGAGTTCTAACCAGAATCACTCATCAATCTTGAGGGCTTCTTTGGTCAGCATCTCCAAAACTTTCCAACCAACTACCCCAGAAACCAGTTCCAAAAGCATCTAAACTGCAGAGTCAGGTACAGTTAGAGCATTGACTCCATTCTCAGCAGCAATTTTTTTTGTGAATAAAATAGGTATAAAAGGTCTTCATCTCAATCTGATAAAAGCCATCTATGACAAGCCAATGGCCAAGATCATACTAAATGGAGAAAAGCTGAAAGCTTTTGCTCTAAAGTTAGGAACAAGGCAAGATGTCCACCACCACCACTCCTGTTCAATATAGTTTTCAAAACATTTGCCACAGCAATTAGACAAGAGAAAGAAGTAAAGGGATTATGGATAGGAAAGGAAGAAGTTATTATTTGCAGATGACATGATCCTCTACACAGAAGTCCTGAGAAACTCACCGAAAGACTCCTGGAATTAGTCATCAAATTCAGTAGCGTAGCAGAGTACAAAGTCAACACGCAAAAATCAACAGTGTTCTTGTACAACAATAAAAATCTCACTGAGGGAGAAATCAGGGAAATAATACCTTTCACAATAGCATCAAGAAAAACAAAATATTTAGAAATTAACCTAACCAAGGAAGTGAAAAGCTCTACAATGAATACTACAGTACTCTGAAAAAGGACATCTAAGAGGATATCAGAAAATGAAAATAGACCCCTGTTCTTGGGTAGGCAGAACCAGTATAGTCAAAATGGCCATACTTCTAAAACTATTATATAAATTTAATGCAATCTCAATCAAAATACCAATAGCATTCATCACAGAACTAGAGAAACCAATTCTAAAATTCATAGGGACCCAGATGAGACCTAGAATAGCAAAAGCAATTCTGGGCAATCAGAGCCAGGAAGGGGGCATCACGATCCCATGATTCAAGTTACACTACAAAACTACAGTGATAAAAACAGCATGGTATAGGCAAAAATAGAAAAAAATAAAACAAACAAACAAAAAACTCCCCAGCAGACAAACAAAAAACCAGACTTGTGGATCAATGGAACAGAACAGAGGGTGCAGAAACAACTCCAGGCACATTCGGCTACCTTATCTTTGACAAAAGGGCCAAACACTTTTGCTGGAGGAAAGCCTCCTTAACAAATGGTGCTGGGAAAACTGACTAGCTACATGCCAAAGATTGAACCTAAACCTGTATCTCTCAAAACACGCCTAACTAAAATCAAAACATATCAAAGACCTAAATATTAAAACAGAAACACTTAATCTGCTGGAAGACAAAACATGTAAACTCACGATGCCACAGGTATAGGCAAAGACTTTATGAACAAAACCCCGGGTACAAAAGAAAAATACCAAGAGTCAACAAATGGGACCACATCAAATTAAAACCTTTCTGCCCAGCAAAGGAAACTACCAGCAGAGTAAACACACAATCCACAGAATGGGAAAAAAATTTTGTCAGTTACTCCTCAGACAAAGGACTAATATCTAAACTATATGAAGAATTCAAAAAAATCAGACCTCCTCCAAATTTAAAGACCCAAACTAAAGAGAAAAATCTAAAATGAATAGACACTTCTCAGATAAGGTACAATGGCCAATAAATACATGAAAAAATGTTCTACAACACTGGCCAGCATAGAAGTGCAAATTAAAACAACACCAAGATTCCACCTCACGTCACAAAGTAAGGTTATCTTCAAGAAATCAACCAATAACAAATGCTGGAGAGGCTGGGTTAAAAAGGAACCCTTCTTTGTTGATGTTGGGAAGGTAAACTGTTACATCCAGTATGGAAATCAATATGGAGATACCGTAAAAAACTAAAAATAGAAATTCCATTTGACCCAGGTATTCTCTTCTAGCTATCTTCCCAAAAGAGTTAAAGACAGCATACCACAGTGATGTATGAATACCCATGTTTATAGCATCAAGTTCACAATAGCTAAAGCTTGGAAGCAGTCTATATGTCCATCAAGAGATGAATCAGTAAAGAAACTGTGGTATTTATATACAATGGGATACTACTCTGCCATAGAGAAGAATAAACTTGAGTCATTTGGAGGAAAATGTATCTTGGGACCATAATAATGTTAAGTGAAGTACATTAGACACACAAGCTTAAATATAATGTGGTTTCTCTTATATGAGAAACTCAATATATGAAGTACAAAATAAAAGACAATAAGAAAAGAGATATAAGTTATTGTAATCCAGCATGGACAGTTATCCAAAAGTGTATCCTGATTTAATATAATCATCTTATGTGTTTTATATGTTTTTGGGCCTGCCAGTCTGGCTGTTTATCTGTACTATGATAATTAAATTTATAAGGACTTGTAAGGAAATGAATCTGATCCTGGCAAAAAGGGGGGCAGTGTAGGAGAAGGGGCAAAACAAAAACAAAAAGAACAGTCGAGATGTGTTCTGTACATGTACCAGTTCCCCAGAATGAATGTAATCGTTATGTACTGTAAACATGTATTAATAAAAATTAAAAATTAAAAAAGAAAATTGTAAAGGATAATATGACAATTTTGAAATCCATTAAAAATACTTACTCTTAATAAAAAACAGTCATATATTCACTTCCTTAAAACTTGTCAAACTTCAGCAATATTATACTCATCTAAATTTAAAATTTCAAAAATTTAATTATGGCGCAGAACTCTTAGTACTCTGAAGCATCAGCTGGTAGCATACACCTGAAAAAGAAACTAATAGCTTATAATTTGTTTACACATAACCAAAATACTTGCTTACCTGCTTTTTATCTACTTCTCCCCAATAAATATGGTTAGGCCTCTTCCAATCCTACCTCTTTAATAACTATTCCCTTACCCAAATTTCACAATTTTGATACAGACATATCAAAACACATCTGGTTATTTGTGAGTTACTTGTCTAGATGTAGTCAGGGTTTACAAGGGAATGTATTTAATACAGGACACATAATTCATAGGATTATTTTATAATATTCACCCAAAAAGTCAAATGCAGGAGATCTGTCCACATAGTAGAGACCCAAAGAATCCAGCTGAGGGCCTGGATCCCACGGCAGTGTCTTGCACGAGTCGAGCTGAAGACCCAGAGCCCACGGCAATGTCCTCCACGAGTCCAGCTGGAGGCCTACAGCCCACGGCAATGTCTCACGCAAGTCTGTATCCAGGATCTGCACTGGGAAGGCCCAAAGGTCAGTGGTGGAAGATAGAAAGTCTGCACCAGTGGGGTGAAGGATCTGTGCCAGCAGCTGAGGGATCTGCACTGGAGCCAGGAAGTGATGCTCAAGGTGAGGACCAGAGCTCCCCACAAAACAGTGACAGCCATCCTCAGAGACAGTGAGGACCCAAGCTCCTCCAGCGATGAGAACAGCTGAGTTCACATCTGGAAAACCAGTGTAACAAACTTCTCCAGGAGAATCAACAGCACACCGTCTTCCCCTCCAGTTCTCTTTATGCTGTTGGCAACAATCCTCAGGTGGGCCTTCCACACACCCTGCACCACACTAATTCAGTTCTGCTTGGTGTCACAAGGTGACCATTAGTTAACCCACCACACTAGAGCAGCATCAATAGCTACCTAAATTTGTACCAAAGCCAACAAACTTACCCAACAGTCCTAACCCACTGCCTTTCATAGACTTTTGCCAGATAGCAGTGGTTAATAGAGGGTATGAGAAAAATGTCTTTACAACCATTCTAAGCTTAGGCAAAGACGACTCCTAAATCTTTTGTAAACACTGCCAGCCAGTTCCAACTGTACAGAAACAATGTTCAGGGAAAACTATGAAAAAAAGCCTCAGAAAATGCTACCTTGTCATTTTAGACCTGAGCATCAAATTCCAATCTTATTAAAATATTTAGCCACCCAGTCATACCAGAATGTAAAAGGAAAATAAAACCTGGACGTTCTCCTCATCTCTCTCCTAGTCTTTGTTCTCTTCTATGGAATGCTATCAAAGACAGAAGAGGCTTAAGGACAGGCTGCTGAGAAACAGATGGAAAAGTAGAACTCGTGCTGATACTGTTTATCATGAACACTTTACAGTCACTGGAGAAACCGCCTCAGAATTATAACCTCTGCCAATATAAAAATGAAGAAAAATTTCAGAAAAAACTTATACATTAATGGAGTGGAGCCCTTAATCTAATTTTGATGTTTCTGAAATTTTTCCTGCTTCGTTGAAAGTTCACCTATTTCTTTTCTATGGCGAGATACTAATATACCAGAAACATATCTGTTTTGTGTAGTTTGGAAAGTAGAGAGAAATTCCTATTTATCTGTTAAAAACTGACTAATTACGCCACGAGGCTATAACTGTTTTTGTGACTTCATAAAAGGCATAAAAAATATTTCCCAAGAAGGGAAAAAAGTTACCAGTTTTCTACATTGTCACACAGCCCAGTTGTCTTCTTACTCCCAGTGTTTTCTAACAGCAAAATGATAAAAAGCTTGCCTCTGACTTCTGCGTAGTCCCAGGTATTCAAAGCAAACTTTCAAGGATGCCAGAACTTCAGGCTACAGTTTAGGCCAAGCAAGAAGAAACTGAAACCCACTATAGGAAAAGCACATTACCCAATGTATCAAAGAGACTGCAGGTCAATATTATAGATTAACAATTTTATTTAGACAAATACATAAATTGCACAAAATTTAGCTAATCACATCAGTTTGATATTTTACCTTAATATTACAAAGTAGAAAATAAAGAGCTAAGTGATTTTTTAAAAAATGAAGATAAGCAAGCCAGTTTCTTAAGTTCAAGGCTGCTTCATGAAGAAAATTTTCTAGACTTTTCCCCTCTAATTGGACTAAATGAAATGTCACTTTTACTAACAATGCATTTAAGCATTGCATAGACACCTAACCTTTGGTTACACTGATCATGTTGTCAAAGTGAATTTTGGGTTTTTCTATTCTTAATAGACAATTTAGAGTAACTCTCATAAAGATATATTTTTTAAAAAGGAACTAGGAGTTAGGAATTTTGTTTTATTACTGCTTAACAACACAACAAAACTTATCTTGTACTATTTGTAATATATTGTGGTTAAAAAAGTAGATTCATTTTAAATATAATTTTCTACCTTAAATCTTACAAAGTTAATTAACCGCAAGGAGGACTACTATTTAAATATTTACTAAAATAATTTCAGAAATGTTACTGTTTGATTTTACATGTCTACGAACCTAAAATATTTGGATATAAGAAGGCTGATATAGACAATCTTTGTAAGGCAAGAAAATTCATTTTAGATACTGCTCTAAAGATAACAGAAACAATGTAAGTTTATATAAACTTTAACGAGGGCCGGTGAGATGGCTCAGCGGCTTAAGCGCCTGCCCGGCAAGCGCGAGGGCCCGAGTTCGACTTCCGGAACCCACATACGAAAAAGGGGCCGGTGATATCGCTCAGCGGCACGGGCACCTGCTGGCGCGCAAGGTCCTGAGGTCGACCTCCTGGTACCCACAAAAAAAAAAAAAAAAAAAAAAAAAAAACTTTAATGAATTAAATACTGCAGTCTCTTTCATATTTTTTTACAAAAGATTGCACAGAATCCAAGTTTTTTATTCTTTTGAACAATCTTCCTTTCTTTGTTTACTTTTTTATATTTTGCTTCTTTAAAAAATGTTCTTTTTCCAATTACAGGGAGGAAATAAAAAGAAATGCAACTCTTTTATGTAAAGTAAATCCATCTGGATGTTTGCTGCATCCCATACTATAAACCTGTGATCCCCAACCAGAATGAGTTATAGCAAAGCTGCAGGCAAAATCATCTCCATACACCACAATCCATTATCCCTGTCAAGTTAATGTTCCGTGTGGAGCCATATGGCATGGGTACACATTCAACAAAGGAAATTCCTTAAACTTGTTATAATCAGCACTTGCAGTCATCCAAAAAACTGACATAAACAGCTTTATTGTGTTTAGTGCATTTCAGTTAATATCCATGACAAAAACAGGAAACAGTACAGGAAAAGGAGGAGGGATGTGGGGGAACAGTTATTTTAAAAAAATTCAACTGTACATTTTATAATTAGGTTTTTTCCTCTAAGCAGGTGAGTTTCATTCAATTACAGTAAGCACCAACCTCTTGACAGTGATCTACCGGGTCAGAACTAGGAGGGAAAAAAATTAATGACATCAATTTTCCACACTATGACCAAACCGAAGCCTTGAAGTCTTTATAGTATCTGACTCATGTAAAGTAGTTTTGGCAAAATGATGAGTGATTTGAATTTTCACATTTCTTTTCATATTTGTTTCTACAGTGGTCTCGTAATTGCTAAAAACTAACAATACTTTATTACAATATAAGGCAAATTAAATAAGGTATTTTAATGTGCCTCGTGTGTAGTCACAGACAAATCAAGAGCTCCCAGAAGCCTTGGTACCTGGCACAGCCTAGCACATCAAACTCCAGTCAAGGTACAAGTAGAGCAGAACTTCATTTTAGCCCCCGCAGTGACAACAATAAAATGCTGAGAAAACACACTATCAAATAGTGAACTCAGCATCAATTTCTGTTAATTACAGCCTTGTCAGCAACGTGATTATTCAAACTCATGCAAATGTTAATGAGGCCTTATTTGCATATTTATTTTTTCCTTTGTTGAAATGTCATTGATTATTACATTCTACTATGATGAATGCAGTTGATGATGTGCTCTGATATGTAATTAGTCATTAGGTGGAATGAATAGATCAATTATGAAAAAGGACTAAGATTAAGAAATATCAAACAAGACCGCCCAATATAACTATAGAATCTTTTTTTAAAAAAGAACCTAATAAATAATTTCTTGACATTTAAACTGCAACATCAGTAGTTTTCAATAAATAAACCACTATTTTTGTGAGGTTAAATGGGTACTTAAAAATAGACCAGTACTTTGATAATCCAATTATAATTACAGACACCATCTTTTAAAATATTGCAAACCTCCTCAAGTGACATGTCAGAACAAACAGCAAAAAATGAACATATTTTGCATTAAACTTCTGGAAATCAGAAATATATGATTTTAGTCTAGTATGAAAAGGAGGTGATAGAAATAAATTGAGAAAGGCACATAATATCCTGGAGAGAAAGGGTGGAAATCTAATAAAGAATGACTACCTTCAAAAAAACAAGATGAGCGCAAACAAACTCAAACACAAGTTCCGATTTGTGTTTGGAGGAAAAGGATTATTTAGCCCCTGAAACAGTTTGCCGTAACTATCCAGCCAGCACTTGCTATTCACAGATGAAGAAAAAAAAAAAAAAAAAAGAAAACCACATTACTGAAGACCAGATGGGAACATTCCACATGACCAAACCAATCAATCACCTCGGTGGGGCGCAGGTGCAACACAGCCGTGTAGCAACACACCATTTCACAGTCTATCGGGCACAAACACATGGCCACCAATCAATGGCACCCCGAGGACCTCAGAGGGGGCAGGCTCTCTGGAGTCTTACTGGTCCATGCCTGATGACTTCATAATCACACATCATTTCATTCACTAGAGGATACAAACTAGCATTCTAATAACCTTCCACAGAAAATGGTCATGTTGTGCATATTAATACAGTGCAGTTAGGACTGAAGCAACTGACTTCACACAGCGGGCTAGGCAAGGCACACAGGGCTAAAACAATCTGAAGCTAGAAACTTCTTCCTATTTGAAGATGGCTATTTTGTTCAGTATGATATCAATGGCAACATGATTCATTCTGCCACATCAAAGTTGGCATGCTAGGCTTCTATCTTACACAAAGCAACTGTTAAACTACAGTATGCTTGAAGACAGAAAGGACAAAGGAGGATGGAAATAAAAAGGGTAGTTGAGAATTCTGTACGAAGGATAAAAAGGCTCTGTATCCTTCTAAAATAACCTAACCAAAACTGAACTGCAAATAAAAATTAGGTGAGCAGGAATAAACCTTAAACGTGTATACACTGGCTTTTTCTCACATCTTCCCAGTGCTTGAGGAGTGACTCTGCACAGTGTGTAAATTATACAAGAAGATGAAAAGAGCAATTTTCAGCAAACACTGCTATACCTCCACTAAGTCAGAGCTTCGCGCTCTGTCAGGCGGCATCCAGAGCTCCCGTTGGCTCCTTTTACTCAGAGGATGCAGGGGGAACATACTGGATAACTGAGTATTTTGAATAACGGATTCACCATCTACGGATGACATACTATGTAAAAAAAAAAGACCAGGAATAACATGCTTTACCTTAAAAAAAGCAAACCAGCCAACTCAAATCCTTGGTGGAATGAGGCCGACTATACGTTTGTTTTTCAACAGCAGATTTCTTTGATAATTCAGAGGGCCATTTGGGACCTTACAGGTCCTTAGATCCCATTTGGACCATCAATTACTAGAGCTAGGATTCATGTGAAAATCAGTGCAAGACATGTAGCAGAGTCTAACCTGATCCTCTGATAACCCCGCAAGTTGGCTTGAGTGATTAATTTTAGATGCTACAATGTTGGCCATTTTGTCTTTTATAAAAACCACCTATAGAAAACCTAAATCAGTTTACATTTCAGATTTGGATTTTGGAAATACAGTCCGTTTATTTACAGATGAAGAATACCATACTGTGTTCACATGAAGCTAATGGTGATTGTATGTTCTATAATCCAAAAAAGAAAAACTGTACACACTCAATAAAAACACGCTACTATAACAGAGATTCCATTTGGGAAAGAAATTCAGTGATTAGTCAAAAGAAGACATTATTATTATTATTACTGTACAAAAGACTCTGGCAAAATAATCTTACTAGTGGGTTACTGTCTATCATTTACTTTATAAAGCACACCTACGTTCTTCCCAAATGGAAATATCTGAAGACTAGAAAAGGATACAAGACTTAAGTGAGAAGACTTAGATTCTCCTTTTACTTCAGGTTCTTACTAATTTCAGTGCTGCTTGACTTATGATGGATTACATTTTGATAAACATCATAAACTGAAAATATCTTGGAACTGAAAATGCAGTAATATAGCTAAACTACTGAATGTCAGGGCTTAGTGTAGCCTACCTTAAACACTCAAAACACTTATATGAGACTATCACTGAGCAAAATTATCTAGCAGAAAGCCTATTTTACAGTAAGTGTTGACTATCATGTTATTTATTGTATACTCATATATAAAGTATGCTGGCAGCACGGTATACTGCAGGGCGCTGGCGGCTTACCCTCACCATCTCCCTGCTGACTGGGAGCTGCAGCTCACTGCCCCCACTCAGTGTTTTGAGAGTGTAATCTTACCACATATCACTAAAGCAGGAAAGGATCAAAATGCAAAGCAGTTTCTACTGAACTCATATGGCATTCACACCATCATAAAGTCAAAAACATAAGCCAAACTACCCTAAGTGGAGGACCATCTGTAATTGCATAGCCTTCATCAGACTAAAGTCAGTGGCTTCAATTTATTTATTTGCTGAATGACTGGGTTAGAGAAAGCCTGCAAGTTTCTCCTAATGATCTTCCTTGTGGCATGACCTAGATTCACCCCAAAGACTCTGTCTAGTGGTTTTCAGACTATCAGGTAGGGATGAACAGAGACCAGGAGTGCCAGTTCCAGAAGTACGGCATGGGAGGCGGAGTAAGATGTGCCTCCTGTTAACATGGATGAGCCGGCATTTTAAGCAGATAATGAGTGGTTCCTTTCACGAGGATACAACAGACAACTGTTCTTTTGGTTTGCGGAAGTCTAAGTAGATACAAATTTGAGTTGGCTTACCAAATAGAATTATGGTATCATTTAAAAAATGGTATCACATTTCTCACCTAACCCAAATAACAGAATAAGAGCATGAAACCTCTCCAAACAAATTTCCCAACTGATTAACACAAGATGTGCTTCCCATTCAATGGCTTCATTTCAGCTAACAATGTTGTAAATTATACTCATTTGACAGAAAAGGGGAAATATAAAGATAATAGTGGTGACTGGCCTCCTCAAATTAACAGAAGTACCAAACAGCATGCAAAGCTGAAACCACTAGGGTACACTGTATGACCACCAATATGCATTTTCTCTCTTAATTCCAAGTTCGATCCTAAGTGAAAGCACTTAATGTTTGAATCACAAAGTCAAAGGAAATATGCTATTAAAAACATGCCTGTTCATAATGCTCTGAAGAGCAAAGCAGAAAAACCAAACTTTCTCTTTTTAACATGAAAATAAAACGGTATTTAAAGGTAATACTATAGGGGCCAGTGAGACAGCTCAGCAGCATAAGCGCCTGCCTGGCAAGTGTGAGGTCCTGAGTTCGATTCCCAGTACCCACATATATAAAAAGGGCCAGTGATATCGCTCAGTGGCACAGGCGCCTGCTGGCGCATGAGGTCTTGAGGTCGACCCCCGGTACCCCCCCACACACACACACGAAAGAAAGAAAGAAAGAAAGAAAGAAAGAAAGAAAGAAAGAAAGACAAAGAAAAAGAAAGAAAGAAAAGAAAGAAAAAGAAAGAAAGAAAGAAAGAGAGAGAGAAAAAGAAAGAAAGAAAGAAAGAAAGACAGAAAGAGAAAGAAAGAAAAAAAGAAAGAAAGAAAGAAAGAAAGAAAATACAAGAGAGCAGAGGCTCTGGAGTTTGACAGAATTTGGATTAAAAACCAGTTCTGTGACTTACTAATGTTGTGACTTTGGGATCAGTTACCTCGATTTCCAAAGCTTCAATAGTTTGATCTAAAAGAGGCAAATAATTACTCAAAATACCTACAGGTCAGGAGTTGTGAGGACTGCATGAGCTAACACATGTAAGTACTTAACAACATGACCAACACAGCAAGCACTACCATTTCCCATTATCATTTAATACAGTAATAAAACACACTAGGTTGAAGGTATCAAAATCAGAAGTCTCTCGTAATGCTCTAATCTCACTTAATAAACAGTACTTATTCCAACTGTGTTGTTTAAAAAAGTAGTACTTTACAAGAAAATTGCTGGCTCTCTTATGTAACCAACAATTAACTGCAGATGTTGGTCAATCAATTGGCCCCCTCATAAATACATCCTAGAGAACCTGAATTAGTACATTCTTACCCAAAGTGTAGAATTTTATCTTTTGTCTAGAACAACTTCTACCTTTTCTTTCTCTATGGTTGTGTAAAGCTTAAAAAAAAAAAAGGCAGTTAATTTACATACAATTTATAGATGCTGCTTCTCCAGAATCCACCAAACCAAACCAAACCAAACCACCCCCTACCAATGGTAAATAAAATCTATCAGCTGTCCTGTTCACTTTAAACCACATTTAAAAACAGACTGGTTTCAAGGTAATACCATCATCTGCAAACTACAGTTCCTCAACCATCCTAACTGAAATAGCATTTGGTGATCATACATCAAGACATTCATCCAAACTTGAGCCTTTCATTTGTTAGAGACATTTTATCCCAGAAATGTTAAAGTATAGGGAGAAGACAGTCACATTTACTTAGCTATCGCAAACTTCAAACTGATCCAAGAAAAGGTTATTCAAACCTGAAATGTTTTTAAACCACCAGCTGCATTTGCTTTTATAGCAAAGATATAAAACAGAATACTATATAACTAAGTTTACCTACTCATCGCAGCCATTTCACAGTAGGGGAGTTTTCTCCATAAGCAAAAAGGAGGGATTGCTGGGGGTGAACACCGTTGGATCTGGAAGAAATGTGCAAGATCTGGACTTGAACCAGCATTCACAAACTGTCCAGTGAATGCTGGTGAGTTACTTGGGCCCTCTCTCCCTAAATCTTAGTTTCTTTATCTGTGGAATTGGAGACAGAACAGGAAAGAAGAAATAAACATTTGGTAAATGTCTTCTAATTGTTAGGCCCTGGGCTGAACATTAGATAAAGCCTTTCATTATATCATCCCCAAGGACACAGTAAGGTAAGAATTACGACCTCCATTTCAGAGATTAAAGCACTGAACCTCAAAGAGACATTTCTCCAAACGAGAATACAAGCAGTCAACAAGCACATGAAATGTTATTCAACATTAGAAGTCATTATTAGTCATTAGAGAAATGCAAATCAAAATTTCAATGGCATTTTCACACCCAGTAAGATGGCTAAAATAAAAGACACATTTTGGAAAAGATGTACAGAAACTGGACTGGAAAACAGTCTGGCAGTTCCTCAAATGGTTAAACACAGAGTTGTATTACCTAACAATTCCATTCCTATGTACAGTCACGTGACACATAATGTTTGCTCAATAGTGAACCGCAAACGTTGACAGTGGTCCCATAAGGTTTTAATGGAGCTGAAAAATTCGTATTGCCTAGTGATACTGTAATATTGTAGGGCACAGCATTAGGGCAGAGCATTACTCATGGGTTTATGGTGGTGCTGGTATAAACGAATCTCCTGTGGTCTAGTCTTATAAAAGTACAGCATAAAAATTATGAATAGTATGTAATAATAAACTGACTCGGCCACTTGTTTATGCCATTACTATCCTATATTTTAATGATTTTACAGTGTATTCCTCCTTCCAATAAAAAGTTCGCTTTAAAACGATAAGCTGCACATATCTTGCACATGCCACAGCCCTTAACTGCATCAAGAGGCCATGTCCAGTAACTGACCCACACTCTAGGTTTGTGTGAGTATACTCCATGATATTTAGACATGAAGAAATTGCCTAATGGCACATTTCTCAGCATACCCAATAGCTAGTACATGAACAAGAGAACTGCAAATATATTCATATAAAAACTTGTACACCAGGCCGGTGATATAGCTTAGCGGCATAAGCGCCTGCCTGGCAAGCACGAGGTCCTGAGTTTGACTCCCGGTACCCGCATATTAAAAAGAAAAAAAAAAAAAACTTGTACACCAAGTTGGTATCAACATTATTCACAGCAAAAAAGTAGAGAAACCAAATTTCAATCAACTGAATGGATAAATAAAATGTGGTATATCTATAGGATGGAATATTATTCAGCCATAAAAAGAGATCAATATCTAAAGAAACTACAACATAGACAAATGCTGAAAATATGCTAAGTGAAAAAGGTAATTATAGAAGACCACTCACTTTATAAGACTACTTAAATGCAAGGCCAAGAATAGCCAAAACCATAGAGACACAAGGAAAGGGAAATGGACCCTGACTTCTACTAGATACAGGGTTTATTATGTGGTACTGGAATGTCTAAATTAGACAACTCTGCACAACTCTGTGCCATTAAATTGTACACTTTGAAAGTGTTAATTTTATGGTATGTGAATTACAGTTCTATAAAACTAGCATCACAAACGCTGAAGCAGGGCTAAGGTGCTGCTCAGTACAGAGCTTGTTAGCACACTCAAGGTCCCAGAGTTTCTCTCCAGCACAAAACCAAAACCGCTGAATCAGAAAGCACATGGCAGCTACCAGGGAAGAATAAAACACAGACTGACACCCCCACCCCCAAGTTTCAAAGATTTAAGAAATAACAAAACTGCTCACATAAGGTCATGATCATTAAATGAGCACAGATAAAGCATTCCAAATATTTACTGGGACACACTGAAGGTTCTTAATGAACCGTGACCTCTTTTTCCCTCTGTCAAACACAGAAACAACAGAAGTTAAATATGATATTGGTCCTAATCTGATAGCTTAATAAAGTTAATTGTTTCTTATCACTTGACTGGTAATGAACAAATACGAGTGCATGTTTATAGATGTACACTACAGTTAGGAAAATCAGTGTATATCTACCATTAGAATGGAAGGAAATGGATTTACTAATAGCTCACATATGAAGTAGACCTAAGTATAATAAAAATATACTGAAGACAACCAAGTGAGTTATGCACTTGTGCAACTGTACAACATTCCAAAGAATCTCTCCCTTACCAGCCAAGAACATCTCAGGAACAATGGAGGTGTATCCATCAATATCATTCCTTTTAAAAAACAGAACGAACACACGCGCACGCGGAAACACTGTTCCTTGTGGGAGACCAGTTAAGGAGAATTGACTTAACTGACCTCTGTGCGCACCAGGGAGAAAAAAGCAACTCACAGGGATGGTGGCACGTTGCTGATTCCAGGGAGAAGTCAATATAGTGAGCTCAGGCTGTTCACCAGGGCATGCACTAATGGATAATGGAACACAGATTAATCTTATGTTACCTTAACTGCTTGTACCCATGTCTGAGTGAATAAAAGCAGGATGAGCCAGATGTTTGGGGGTCCTCTACCCACAAGAGGCAAGAGCCCCTTGGCTGCCCGCATGCTAAACTAACTGCGTGTCTATTTGTCTTTCATCCTCATTCACCCCCAGGTCAGGGTGACAAACTAGCAGGACTAGATCCCTACAAGTGGTGCCTGGGTGGGGAAAGACCAGAGGGAGCTGGTTCCCCACAGGTGGCGCCTAGGCAGGGACCTGGAACCAGCGTCAACTGGTTTGCTACAGTTGTTGACCTGATTCTAGTAAGCTCAGAGAATTGCTCTGATGTTCAGGAAGAATAATTAATTTTAAACCTCAAAACAAGAAAGCAAAAAATTCATGTCCCATCTCATCAGAAGACTCTCCAGTGAACTGGTAACACTGATCAAAACAGGACCCTATATGCCAGTTGATTTATTACCCCAGGTATAGTGAAGAGTAGACAAGGAGACTCCTCATGGAACACCACTACCTCTGAGAAAAGTTCTCTGCATCTGTTCTTACACCTCCACAGGAAGTGACTATGAATAGACAGGCAAGTAATTTTACTACTGACTACTGCAGTCTAATGTTCATTCACTCATCACATCACAAATATTTCTCCAACTCAATGGGAAGCACTAGGAAGACTTCCTTGTGGAGCACATCAAAGGGAATAAAACATTTCATACACAAACTGTGATGGTATTGATATGGTAATTGCTACTCTCCCACTGTAGGTTGCTTTCACTTGCATAAACTGTAGATGTCCAAAAGCTATCAACACTGAAAATGTTTACTAGCCATCTCTGTCTCTTCAAAAACTGACATAATTTCTTGCATGTTGTAGATGTTTTACAAATATTTACTCAATGTATGAATGAAAATGAGAAGACAGGAGAGCAGCAGAGAGAATAAGAATACATTTGTTTTTATTTGCCTCCATGAGCCAAGTACCTGACTCATGCCCCCCAAACACAAAACAGACGGACACTTTGGATGAATATAAATAAAAACAAAAAGAGCCTGATGTACTACAGTTATTCTGTCTGCCTTATCACAGAAAACTGCCAATAAATATTAATAAACAAGTAGCATACAGATCCCCACTGTGACCTTATTGGACTCGCTACAGAAACTAGACGATTGGATAATAAAGCAAGTTTGGAAGATGCACACTGGTTTAAGGCACATTAGTGAAGAAGAAAGATGTACTGTGACCAGGGAGCCAACAACTGACATTATAAGAGAAACATAACTTCCCAATACGCTTTTCCAGTATGTAGGGAAAGAGGAGGGAGCACAATGATTCTCCAATATGATTGAGATAATGTATATTATATGAGGGTGGTGGAGCTTGTAAAATCTAAAAAAACTCTTTCAGTATACCTTTTTATGATATAAACAGAATGAAGAGCTCAATCCAATTTTTGCAGACCAGGTTATAGCCATGATAAAACAAATAACCACCTTTGGAATAAAAAATGTTGCAAATCATGTTGATGATCATGGTCTCAATTTTGAAAAACAGAATATTCATGCATAACATATTAGTATAATAAATCTAATAATTATAAAAGTGTATTCACTGGAATTATTAGTTTCTTTTATTTTTTTCCAGTTCTAAATTTGTTTATATGAAGAAAACAATCTAAAATAATAGCTTCTATTTACACCATGTTATAAAGCTGTGTACCTTTTACTTTAGGAATGTAAGTTTTAAAACAAGGAGGAAAGATTTTGTAAAAGTGCAGTGCATTCTATAATTAACAAAAACACCACAAATATTAAATTCACCATTGCAAAAGGAGAACTTGCCTTCTAGAAATCAGGTATGAATTAAAAAGTAATAAAGGGAAATTTAGCTAGCCCACTGCTAGGGCTGTTCAGAAATTTACTGTTAGCTAGTCTGGTATTGTATTTTGAAGTTTACAAGCAAATGCGTCACTTTCTATTTATGTATTTCAAGAATTCCATATTTATTATACCTGAAGGTCTGCCCAGGGCAACAGTAAAATAGTAACCATTTCATTTGCATTTTGCCTTAAGTTAACAGTGTGTGTGGTATTACCAATTATAGCAGCAGTCATATGATTTTATTCATGTTTATCAGCGGGATCCAGTACAACAAAAATTACAGAAATATTATGAAGTCCTTAGCCTCTGCTTTATTTTTAGCCTCTTCCATTCAAAGAAAGGAGAACAGAGCCATTTACACCTTAAGTCTCAGATTACTTGGTTTTCCTGCACACAAAGGTCCTCAATAAGTTTCTTACAGGGATCTGGTCACAGTGCTGAACCCAGGCACACAAGCTCAGTTATCTGTCCCCTAGTGGGATCAGTGTCATTGCCCCCCACCTGATTCTCCCATTCAGTATATACTGTTTTCCTGTCCAAGCAATGCTTGGCCGTTAGAAAAAGAAATGTAACTATGACAGTGTAGCCACACTAAGAAAAAAAGAATAGTTCTGAGAGCCATGATATGTTAGTTTGTGAGAGGCCAGCACAAGGGACTTCTGGGACAAAGCTGCCTGTGTTTTCTTCAGCTTTGTGCCTGTACCCCCCGGAAGTCTAGAAGACCTATGGCTCAGTATGATCTGCTCCATGAAGAAGGCCCACCCATCTGGCCAAGAAGCAGCCTTGTCAGATAACCCACAATTCCAGGAAAGCCAATGCAGTAGACAGTGCCTGAACATGCTATTCCCCAGGTAGGCAGTCCAGGCCATTTTCAGCACTGTTTGGCACAGCTGTACTACATAATATTTTCTTCACATCAAAATGTTTTTCTTCAATAAAGTCAATGAAAAAAGAAAACGTGAAGTAAATCTTGGTTGAACAAAGTGGGACCAGGAACAAGGAAACCATAGTACCAGTGTGCGAGAAGTTCCAAAAGGACAAGAGAATATCAGCTGCACCTGCACAAACGGAAGCTCCTTCAGCCTCTCCTCTTCCTGTAAGTGCGAGACTCAAAGCTGGAAGAGGTGTCAGAGTTGCCTACCTTGTCAGAAGAAATGAGAAGCTAAAATGGGACTAAAAAGGAGTTAAGTTTTTGGCTTTGTGTCAGTATCCCAAGTAAGTATTTTCAAGGAATATGTAAGTTTAAAATACTTTAACAGTGGTTTCAACATCAAAATAAAGCTCATTACCAACAAACAATGCTAACTGTAAACTTTCTATTGCAAAAGATTTTCATTCACTGAAGAATTCTGCTCAGTCATATTCATTTATTTCATTTAAATTATCAAAGTCACATAAATCAAAAATTTTCTCACATAGTAAAGCACTATGGTTGGGTGACTGATTGATTTTTGTTTGTTTTGTAGTACTGGGGATTGAATCCAGGATTTGCACTATGCTATATCCCCACAACTTTTTAAAATTTTGACCAAGATCTCACTAAATTGCTAAGTTGCTCACTTGCTGTCCTCCTGCCTCAGCCTTCAAGAGTGCTGGGGGGGTTCCAGGAGTGAAGAAAAAAACGTACATAAAAGCAAGTTTACTGATTTTAGCTTTCATCATTGTGAATTACTCCCCTCCTTTGGGGCTTTAACATGCATCACTGTTTTAATATTTAGCTTAAATTTATCAGGCAGATGTCAGACACTTATTTTAATATTCAGCTCAATCTCATCCTAGTAATTTGATATCTCCATTAAATCATTTTAAAAAGCAATTCTTAGTCCGCCCTGCTTAATTTTTACACAAAAATATAACAAAAGTATTGCTTTTTATCACCTAAAATTCTTTCAAAAAACCATTCTGGACTACAAATAATCCTTATAAAGTCTCTAGTTTTTTTTCACAGCTAGTGAACACATCCTCGAATTTATGAGTCTCACTTTCACAAGGCTTAGATTATGATCATTTTGTAAGAAGCCTACTAAGAATACATTTTTCTGAAAATTGCATTCCAAATTCGATTTTTTAAATTCATATTTTCCAAAGGCAGTAATATAAACAGGAAATAAGATGAACGGGTTCTATTTGACACTGAGAAACTACAGCAGCAGTATAGCACTGCAGTTTAAGAACATGGACTTTGAGCCAAGCGTGGTGGTGCACACCTGTATTCCCAGCACTCTGGGAGGCTGAGGCAGGAAGATCACAAATTCCAGCCCAACCTGGACAACTTAGAAACATCTTTTCTCAAAATTAAAGGGCGGGGGGCGCAGCTGGAGATGTAGCTCAGAGTGAAGAGCCTGTGTTCAAAGAGATCTGAATTATACTTCCTGATTCACAACTTAATAGTTCTTTTTTTTTTTTTTTGAGTACCGGGGGTCAAACTCAGGACCTTGCGCTTGCCAGGCAGGCGCTTATGCTGCTGAGCTATCTCACCGGCCCAACTTAATAGTTCTTGAGACAAGATTACCAGTTGATTTCTCAAGTTTCTTCCTTCACTCATAGCATAATACTACTGTAGAACTGAGGGAAATAATCTATCCTGTATACTTCTTACAATGTCTGAACAAACTGCAATTATTAGGTCTGTTTAGGGGGCTTGAAGCTGTAATACAAAGCAAATTTCACATTTCCTTAAAGGTGCAATGAGCAAGAAAAAACTGAAGGAAATCGAACAAGGCATTTATAGAAATTGACATTTGAGCAGGACTATGATATGCAGGTAGGTGTTTTTTATTTCTGGTAAAAGGAAACAAGGAAAAAGAGAAGCAGAAAAGGTAAAACACTTCAGACAAAACAACATGGCACACAACAAACAGCTAAATACATAAAGTATAAATAGAAAATTTTCAGTGTGACTGCATCCATGGACATGCTGTGTTTATTCATCATAGTGAAAATATGCTAAAAACAGAATAATTATTTATATACAACTCCAGAGAGAATCCTTCCAAATCATTTCAGAAACACTAGCGCTAAGCATTACTATTCCTTTAAAAAGGAAGAACTGTCTTGGGCCAAGGGTGTAGCTCAGTGGTAAGAGCACCTGTCCAGTAGGCATGAGGCCCTGGCTCCCAGCCCCAACACTGAACAAACACAAACTTGTTTCAGTCATTTGTTCTGCCATAATAAAATACCACAGACTACAAAAGAACTGAGATGCGTTAAGTACAGGTATTAACTCCCTACACGGAACATGATCATTATTACCACAAACGTGTACTAACAAAAAATAAAAGTTTAAAAAAAGAAAAAGAAATAACAATGGAAACGTATTTCTCAAGATTCCAGGGACTGGGAAGACCGAGGTCAAGTGCTTAGAAGACAGTTGCCTGGTGAGGGCTACTTTCTGCTCCCAAGTTGGCCCTCTAGAGGAGAGGAAGAAAGTAACCTCACACGGCAGAAGGAACTGAAGAGCAAAAGGAGTGAAAACTGTCCTCACAGGCGCACAAGCAGAAGGGCAAGAAAGAACTGCCTTCCATCTCATACCCTTTTTTTAATAAGGGTGCTAATCTCATTCAGGAGCGCAGAACCCTCTTGCGTTAACCACCTCCCCAAGGCCACACCTCAACAATGCCACTGCATTGCGGATTAAGTTTTGATGTAAATTCTGGAGGCTAGATTATTCAAATCACAGCAAATACTACTGTTCAAATGAATTTAGTAAACACTAATTTCAGGATGAAATGAAGTCATATTACGTAGTTACCAGGAATGTATACTTTAACTATAAATTGACAAAGTCTGACTCTATCCATCATGAAGTTAACATCTGTGTCCCCACCGAGCAGAGGGACTTCAGGCTCTGCGTGTCACGTGACTCCACTGGTAGATGTCATCACAGCCTCCAGACTGCACACGAGCTCCAGACCATGCCTTTAAGATTTTGCCACCTTTTCCAGTTTCAAAAACAGACATGCGGGGCCGGTGAGATGGCTCAGCGGCTTAAGCGCCTGCCCGGCAAGCGCGAGGGCCCGAGTTCGACTCCCGGAACCCACATACGAAAAAGGGGCCGGTGATATCGCTCAGTGGCACGGGCGCCTCCTGGCGCGCGAGGTCCTGAGGTCGACCCCCCGGTACCCACAAAAAAAAAAAAAAAACAGACATGCGAAAAGCTCCTGTTTCAGATTACCTTTCAGTATCAGCTCATTTGCAGAGCAAACGACAAACACTTTCAGAGCTCACTTGATGATCACACTCGTCTAGTCTCCCACTAAAATAAGTTAGCTGACTTCTCCAGACACTATCTGACTGTCCACTCAGGTAGCTCTAATGGGAAAAAGGTACTTACCAAAGGCAGTCTTAAGACAGGGCCTAACACACACTCCTATGTGTAGGCCTTAAGTGAGGTAGAGGACAGCAAGATACATGTGATAAAGCTATATTCTTCAAGAAACTGGCAATCTAATGAGAGAAATACAGGCAAATAATATAAACCAAATGCATACAGAAATTTAAGTCCTGAGATTTCATTAATGACCAAGATCATATTATCCACGGTTTGACAATTATTGAGAACTTGCTGTACAAGAGATATTGGACAAAGTCCAGGAGGGGAAATGGATTAAAGACACCCTATTCTGAAGAAATTTCCAGTCAAAAACAAGTATACACAGACAGCAAATTTTAGTACACAAGAGCCACCCCTTATCCACTGGGGTGTGTTCCAAGACCCCCTGAGGACGTTTGCAGATAGTATTGAGCCTTACAGGTTAAGTATCCCTTGTCTAAAATGTTTGCGATCAAAAGTATTTTAGAGGGGCTGGTGAGATGGCTCAGCAGCATAAGCACCTGCCTGCCAAGTGCGAGGTCCTGAGTTCGACTCCCGGTACCCACATATGAAAAAAGGGCCGGTGATATCGCTAACCGGCATGGGCGCCTGCTGGCGTGCGAGGTCCTGAGGTCGACCCCGGTACCCACCAAAAAAAAAAAAAAAATGTATTTTAGAGTTAAGAGTTCCTGGATTTTATAATATTCGCATGTGCATGATAAACTATCTTGGGGATGGGACCCAAGTCTAAACATGAAATTCATTTATGTTTCATATACACTTTACATACACCTACCTTAAAGGTAATTTTAGTAAGTATTTTTACTGTGCCGTGTTCTGAGTATAACATGAGGTCAGGTATGGAATTTCCACTTGTGGCATGTTGGTGCCCAAAAAGTTTTGAATTTTGGAACACTTTGGAGCATTTCAGATTTTGTATTTTTAGATCAGGGATGTTCAATCTATATATACAATGCATATATATATATATATATATATATATATATATATGATACATTTATAAATTAGTCAAAGAAAGACATTAACAATACTAAACAAAAATTTTAACAACATATATAATGTTATGAGAGTATGATCTCTCTCAAGATCTTACTGTATTGGCTGGGGATACAGCACCTGCCTGGCAAGCACGAGGTCCTGAGTTCAATTCCAGGTACCAAAAAAAAAGCTTACTGCACTATACTTACCCTTCTTGTGGTGATGTGAGATAATACAATGTCTATGTTGTGAGAGGAAGTCAGACGAATGATGTAGGCAGTGTGATGCAGCATTAGGCTATATAACAGTTATACAGCCTGGTCACAAGCACTGATACCAATACTACAACAGTTGATCTCATAACCAAGACTGCACTAAGTGACACTAACAGGCAGGTAACTTATACAGCATGGACACGCTAGACAAAATGATGATTCACATATGGGTGAGAGATTTCATCACACTACTCAAGAAAGGCTTGTGGTTGAAAACTCATGAATTATTTTCCATTTAACATTTTTGTGCTTCAGGCCTTGGGTAACTGAAACCACAGAAAATGAAGCTTTGGGCAAGAGAGGACTAGTTTAACATGTACAGAGAGCCATGCACACAGAAAAAATATGCACTTAATCCAAGATGGAAATTTGGGCAAGACTTCTTAGAAAACATAAAATAAAAAACAAAACCCCACAGGACGACAAGACAAGACTGCATATGTGCAAGTAGCTTTCCACAAAAATAGGCTAGCAAATGGCAGAAATGCAATGAGTACTGATAAATAAATTGATGGAATTAATCAGGCGAAGAAAAGTACAAAGAGCATTTCAGTTAGAGAAAACAGTGTGAAAAACCACATGAAAACAGTTCAAAAGAATGTGGGTGGGCCGGCGAGATGGCTCAGCGGCGTAAGCGCCAGCCTGGAAAGCGCGAGGGCCTGAGTTCAACTCCTGGAACCCACATACGAAAAAAGCGCCGGTGATATCACTCAGCGGCATGGGCGCCTGCTGGCGCACGAGGTCCTGAGGTCGACCCCTGGTACCCACAAAAAAAAAAAAAAAAAGAATGTGGGTAACTATACAAAGGTGAACAGTAACAGGAACAAGACTCATAACAATAAGTGATAGAAAATAAGGATGGGGTATCTGAATGGGCTGTATTTAGCTGAAGTTTTCAAACGGAAACAAGGTTGGTAGTCAAAAATGTTTAATGTAATAATATAAGCATTTATTGATTTTTTTTTTCAAGAGACGCCAAGTACTATATGGCAAAGCAGAAAAGAGGTTAATTTCTAATTAGAACTGCCAAGAGAGCAACATGATGCATATTTATTAAGTATTTATTAAATAAATGACAATGTGATTACACTACTCATTTCTTCATGGGTTATAATACTCTAAAATCCAAAGCATATAGTTTTTATATGGGGTGAGTACTGTTGGATAAAGTGCAAGAAAGAAAAGAATATCTGTTTCTGATTTTGTATCCAACTACTACAGAGATAAAACAAGGAACTTAAATTTTTCTGCCTAGTTTATGATTACACTTGACTAGAGTCTCAAAAATAGCACATGCTATACTGTTTAGTATGTAAAAGGTGCTAATAAAACTTGTAAAGCTATGCATGAAATAGCTCCTTATTAATAACAAAGTTATGGTTAATCCATCACAGTATATGATAAATGTCATTCTGAGAAAGCAGTTAATAGGTAGCAGTGTATTTCCTTTAAAAGGGAAAAATACTAGTTTTGAAATCTGACTTTTTACGTGTACTGTAAAGAATAAAGAATAAAATATTTTCAGGTAAATATTATGTGCACACATAGATATTCAAATTCAAATTCGCACCAATAAAAGAAGCATTAAAATCAGTTTCTAGAAAGCTACTGTAAGGACATACAGGATTCTGTACTGGTAAAACAAGAAGAAAAACTGGAAATCAATGGAAAACACAACAGACACAAAAATCTGAGAATGTATTGGCTGCCTGGCTGTCTGCCCAGCAAGGCTGCTAAGGCAGAACGACCAGTGGTTTGGTCCAGAGAGGTAAGTCTAGGGAAGTACTAACGCACACGTGCACAATTGCAACTATGGACTGAAAATGTGTAATAAAAACTTTCTCAACAGGCAAGTTCACGAGGCTGTAGGTAACTGCACTACAAATTAAGGTTAACATCAACATATGAAGCTTGATCAAATTGGTCAGATACCAGAGTATAATTAAAAAAGAAACATATTTCAAACCAAAACCACATATTACAGATCCAAAGTATCTATTAAAGGAGAGTGAGGTCCTGCACAGTGTTCAATCATATCCAAAGACTCAAAAGACAGTCTGGTTCTTTAACTTGGTTTAACAGAAATAGGAGTTAATTTGCTCAGACCAAACTCCTTCCTAATGAATCACTGCCTTTCAATTTGCTCTTTTATTTAACATTCACAAAGGTTGTTATTGATGTTTGCTGTATGTCACTGCCAGGGGGCCAAGCTGTATCTGTGCTTACAAGGAGCACAAAGGAGACAAGACAGAGTTATAATCAACATTGAAGCCTGCCTTCTTCATATGCCAACTATATCCTGGCCAAGCAACTTCAGCCTAACACTGCAGAGCGAATTCAATTGATCAGTGTACTAAGTACAAGATAAGTTTTCATTGCAAGAATCGTAAACAGACAAAAATAACTAAATAAAATTATTAACAACAAAACTTTATTTAGTATGCCCCCTCTTATATTTCTATGCACTGATTACTTAGATATAATCTCTTCAAAAAATACAAACATATTTTAAATAGTATCTACTAACATTCCTACATCTGTGATCTAAAAACCATTTCTGAAATTACATAGCTGTTTCAATAGTTTTCATACTAAGAATGATAAGATTCTAACTGAAATAAAATAACCTTCATCCAAATTTAAGCTGTATGCCCAGGGTGTGTCCTTTAAATCTCAAACCACTCCTATAATGTAAGTACTGTATAATTATCATCCTTACTTATATACTAAGAAACAAGCTTACAAATGAGAGTCAGAACACCATATGAACCTAAGTCTTGGCTGAAGGAAAATAGCTCCCACCTGTAGTTATGAAATAGTTGTCATCATGTATGGCAATTACAAGTATAGCAATGCAAAAAGCCAATTATATAACTGATTTTTACTAGTAAAGAGGTTAGTGTGATTTTTTTTTCTACTCATCTTACTGGGTTTTTAAGGTGTTAACAGTTGAATTTAAACATACAATCTTTTTGTGTGTATTTTTCCTCCTAAACTGTCATTAAAAAAAAAAGACCTATGTAACAGGTTAGCAATGTGACACTAATGCCAAAAAATGATGCAATTTGGAAAAATTTGGTGCTCAAATTAACTAACACCCAGGAAACAGAGCCAATAGAAACTGTTACTAAATCACATCCTGATTCTGTCCTCAAGCTTTTCTTCAACTACTCCGTAACACCTAAACAAAATACCTGTTTTGGAGTCATTAAATTATATAGGGAAAAATATCGTACTTAAAATATTATGCAACAATATCTAGCAGGGTAAAAAATAAGAACGTACAACCTAACTCCTGAATTATTTTGTATTTGGATCTGTTAGTCAGCTGTATTAGGAATATGAAGGTTATTGAAGCAAGAGAAATGTTTATAATATATGGAGTCCAAGGTCAGTAGAGTGTGGTGGCTAAAATAAGCTTTGGAGTCAAGGATGCCAACCTCTCCTTATCACCACTAGTAGTGTGAAGTAAAAAAGTACTTAACCTTGACAGGCCTCAGTTTCCTCATCTATCAGCTGGGATTAAAAATACCTACCCTCATATATTTCTTAAGGATAAAATGAGACCATGTTATAGAAACAATTAGAACAGCATCTAACACAGTAAGGTACTACATCGACAGCTGTCTGGGAATTAGAAGCAAGAAGGAAAATAGTGTTTTTGCTTCTCACTTCAGATCTGGCCAGAAGATATCTTTGTTTGCCCTCTTCTCTCTCACCTTACATCCCTCTCCTGTTTTCAAGCATTCCTCTGCCCACCTGGTACCCAAGACGCTAAACTCTTTACTGCAGGGATTTGTCATCTTGGCATACAACACTCCAAAATGACTGAAGTTCTTTCTCCCCAATCAAAAATTCTCTGTTAGAAGTTAAGCAATCTAAATTGATTAATTCGTAATAACATATTAACATTCTGACAAATTATAGTTATTAATCCCAATCAGTCATTGGAATATAAAGCAGTGAAGCAAAATTAAAACTTAGGCAAAAAATAGTCCAGCATTCTCTAAGCCTACAGGCCTGCTCTTTCAGTCATTTCTACTAATCATAACTTCTCCCAATACTTTATGTCCATATCTCCACCATGTTCTGAGTATTTTCCATGGTAGCAGGCAGATGAGGACAGCCAGTAGCTTTTAAGATGCCAACATCACTAATGTCACTGCCAATTTTGCCAACAATTATTGGAGCATTTATTTTTATGTGGAAATGTTACATTGTTTTTCTTTACCTGGATCAGAAGCTAATATCTAGACTAAAATACACCTATGTTTCCCTTATGTAACTTATTCCCTAAACAAATGAAGGCAATTCATTAAATCTGCCAAATACGGTCTCAGTAGGGATGAAACTGATTTGTAATACAGCTTTGAACCTTTGGCCTTGTTTAATTCTTCCAATTAAAGAAAGGATAAACCATTACTTATAAAGTAAATAGAACTCCCCAAAAATCTTTATTTTCTAAAACCAAAGAAATAGAAAAAATTTGAAAGCTCAAAGTATTATCAGCCTAAACCAAAGCTCAACCAGACATTTCCCTGTTTGAAAGTCATCTTATATTCCTATCATGAAACATAAACAGAGAGCAAAGTAAGGTGTTCCATGTTGATTCTCAATTTTATTTTCTCTTTGCATTAAAAATTTCATTTTAAGGGCCGGTGAGATAGCTCAGTGGCATAAGCGCCTGCCTGGCAAGCGCGAGGTCCTGAGTTCCACTCCCAGTGCCCACATACAAAGGAAAAAAGGGCCAGTGATATCGCTCAGTGGCACAAGCGCCTGCTCGCAAGCGCGAGGTCCTGAGTTCGACTCCCAGTACCCACAAAAAAATAAAAATAAAAAATTCATTTTAGCCCATGTTTGATAAAGAACAGCTTTTATTCATCCATTTAATCAACATATATTTATTAGTGCCTCTATGCAAAGCGTCCTACTAGGTATCAAAGATACGAAACAAAAGTCAACCAAACTATATCAAACCAAAAACATTATCCATATGGAAAGAAGTAGGAAATATAAACATTTTGGCATTTTGTCAAACTGGAACCAATTGTGACAGAAATTTGTGCATACTGAACATGCTGACAAAGGCTAATCCTTGCCACATCACCCATTCTACCACCACTTCCGCTCAGGGTAACACTTGTTTAAGAAAACATTGCAGTAACCCTAACACTGCCTATAATTTTTTTCACTGACTGAAAATACTTGGGATGGCTGCCAACCACAACCACTTCCCTAAGCAACAAGCTCCTGATGGAGTAATAAGCAAAAAGTCGTGTAACATGTTCCTCTGCCGGCTTTATCCTCTACATTTTCTTTCTTTCTTTTTTTTTAGACAAGGTCTCACTATGTAGATCAGGCTAGCCTCGGACTCACTCTGTAGCCCCGGCTGGCTCAAATTCAATCCTCCTGCCTCGGCCTCCCCAGTGCTGGGATGACAGGTGTGGGCTACCACGCCTGGCTTAAATTTTCTTTTCAAAGGTAGTGCTGTGACTTCTAGCAGAGAAGATGCTTGAGTACAGTACTGTAAGGAAGAGCCACTCAAGCAATGCCATTCTATTTACTATCACTGTATTTCAGGCATATACTAGAAGATATGAAATATAAACAAGAGAGAGACCTATCCTCAAGGAAGTTATAGTTCAGCAGAAAATAAGTACTATATACTTAACTTTATGATAAAGGGTGATAAAAAGATATGTTACTCCTCAACAGAGGTACAAAATGTGATAACCAAATAGCAGAGACTGTGTTCCTATCTGAATTCACAGATGTAACATAGGAGCTGGTTTTTGATAAATAAAAAGGTCAGTGTCATAGAGCAAAGGCAAAACCTTATGAAAGTGAATGACAACTCCAGAAACAGCGAGTCACTAGCATATGGCTGGAGTACAGTGTACTTTACAGAGATGAAAGGTCAAAAAAGAAAAAAAAAGCTTTCATCAGAACATGAAGGCTGTTATGAGCCAGTCCAAATTTCGTCCTGTATGCAAAAAAAGGTACCAGGGATAGATCTCTTGCAATAGGAAAGTTCATTCAAGGGAACAAGGGTGAGAGGTGAAGGAGGGGAACAGGAAATAAGTAGAACAGAGATATGCCATGCACAGGAACCTAATAACTTCAATTAATATATAGGCCAGAACATAAGCTAAGACAAATATCAACAGGAATGAAAAATGGGAGAGGGGAACTGGAGGAGGAAGGAGGAGGCGATTAAAAGAAAGAAAGAAAAAAAAGAAAAAAAAAAAAAAAGAACTATGCTGCAGTATGTACATGTAATCATTCCCCAAGACAACTGTAAAGTACATGAACTGCAAACATGTACAAATAAAATTAAAACTTTTAAGAAAAAAAAATAATTTTCATCCTGTAGGTAGGAAACAGGGATAGGAGATCTATGAGTTTCCTGTTACAAAAAAATGAAATTTGTAACTCAAAACTTAAAAATATCGAAAATTAAAATCAAGCTTAAATTAAATGAGAGTATATTTTCCTATTCATATCAAATGTACTGTATTCCTATAGTTTAGGAATACAGAGTGTAAACTCTAGACAATATCATAGTTATATACATGAGAAGCTTATGAAATACGAAGTCTTAGTCCTTAGTAATTCTTCTGAGGATAATATCTTTTTCATGTTGGTAATTTCTACACCCTTAAGCACGGTGTTTAGCACACAGAAAGCATTCAGTAAAATATGAAGAGACACATGGTATATTTAAACTCTTCCAGGAAAAAGTTTTAGATTTTGTACTATTCCGTAAAAATGAACTGCCTGTTTCCACAGAAAAATCAAGGCCACCTAGACCTTGCTAAAGGGATGGAACCCCAACGGCTGCTGCCCTGGAACATGGCGATCCACGACGCCTTGTTGAGCTCCACCACCACAGCAGCTGTGGAGACCAAGCTGCAGCTTGGCCAAGCACTCGCTCATGCTGGCAGGTGGCTGAGGGCATTCCAAGTGGTAGTGCTCATTCCTCCAAGTTATCTGCCAAAGCAGCCATCCACCTTCAGGGACAGCTAACCCATGGCCTGTCCCTGAAAAAGCTGCTGAGGGTTGCTTGCTTACACTGTAGTGTCAGATCACTGGAAAGTCAGATCGCCTGAGAATTCAACTAAGGTCAGGGCACAGGGCGAGTGTGGCACCAGGACCTTCCCAGCCCGGGGCTTCCCACCCAAATCTAGAGCTACAGCCCGCAGCTGTCAAAGGCTCAGGTTTCTGAAATAAAAACTTTCAGAACAATTCTGATTCCCACCTTCCTAAGATTTCCCAAGAGGTAGAGGATTTCCCTTCCTCCTAAATCTCATTTTTTTGTTTGTTTGTTTTATTGTGTGTGGGTTCCGGGGGTCGACCTCAGGACCTCGCACGCCAGCAGGTGCCCGTGCCATTGAGCGATATCACCGGCCCTTTTTCTGTATGTGGGTTCCAGGAGTCGAATTCGGGCCCTCGGGCTTGCCAGGCAGGCGCATACACTGCTGAGCTATCTCACCGGCCCCTAAATCTCATTACCGAAAATATAAACTACATACTCTCAAATTATTCCCGTGATCACTCTGAAGGCTTTTAGTTTTCTCTGGTATCTAAAGGAATATGGGGGAGAAAGGGGTGTCCATCTGCTTACACAGCACTTTCGGGTAACTCTTCCCTTGTGGCCTTCTCGTATTTAAAAGAATTTATTCTTTTCAAGATACATAAACTAAACCTATCTATTCCTCTACTCTACAGAGGCAAACTACGAAAGCTTATTGAGGTCTGCTGATCAATCCTCTCAATTCTCCTGTGTCATCTCCCTCCAAAAAGAATATAACAAACACCTCAGTCTAAATCACCTCTGTGACTTAAGTCATACAGAGGAAAGCTATTGCCATTACTTCCAGGTATCCAACATTTTTATGGTTGCAACAAATCCTTACAAAAAAACTGTCAGCACTATTATGTTTTCATAAGTTTCAGTATGAAACTCACTGGGACTTGTTTACTCCATGTCTCTGCTCAGGGTAAAATAATACCTTCACCGAGAAGCAAAATAAAAGTCAACTTAGCCCTAGCCAGTAATGCAATAGTTGAGCTCCATCATAAAAACAGAGAAAAAAGCTGGAGTGGAATCAGACCAAGCCAGAAAGGGGATGATGTTAAAAAGATGCCTCCATTTCAAGATTCCATTCATTGGTACTAACACCAAGCCAATGCAATAGCACAGGGTGTAAATATGTTCTTCACTTACTGCAACTCAATTTCTACTCACTGACCCGTATTAACTCAGTAAACAACACAAGTGTTGTTTGAACGTCCTATTATCATATTAAATCATTTTTCCTTTCCCCCAATAGGTTAATGAATTTTATTACATAACAAGATAATTCGTACTAATATTAATGGGAACATTCTGAAAAGGAAGCTTCCAAATCCTTCAATCTTCTTAGCAACCAAACATGAGTTGCTTTCAGTTGCTTCATTTCTATAAGGAAATGAACCAACTTTTTTAGCTCTCAACACCAAATGCAGCCATTCTATCTAGGCTCAGCCCTAATACTTACAAAGACAGGCTGAGACTTACACTGTGGGACTTGGCCAAAGGCAAAAGCCTACGTTAGTGCTCCTGCATTATTTTTTTCCCTGGCACAAAAGTCTCAGTTTCCCCAATTAAAAACAAACTCTCAACCAAATTCCTAAGAGGCCAGTCATAAAGGAAATAAGTACTGGGCACTAAGGAAAGAGGACTTCAATTTCTCAAGTATGACAGCATTTATTTAAAATGAAAATGTGATACACATGAGGTCAGAACCTTTTAATACAAGCCAAGAAAAATCAGTCAGTGCTTTCAAGGCAAAAGCACGGTCCTTCTTCCTAACTATGGTATACTTAAAATACTCTAAAACATAATTCTTTAGATTGACCATGTCAATAAAGGAAATACTGATCATATCAATAAAGGAAACATGTCAATTAAATATTTCCTTTATTGATCCTTAAAGCCATTCTCTTTCAAGGTAATTAACCCTAAATCCACTTATTTATTGCCAAGTGTCAACCCTGCAATTAAACTTGAATACTGAGGTTTTAGTTTAGAAAAACAATTCATACATTAACACCTTTTGTCTTAAAAGAAAAACAACAGGTGTGCATAGCTTCACCACCACTGATCTAGACCATAGGTTCCAGTTAACTAAATACACGAAAAAAACTAAAATATCTGATGTTAAGATCACAGAAAAAGAAACTAATATTCTTATAGAAAAAGCATAAGTACAAAGAACTAAAGAACTATTCTTTAAACACCACATAAATTAACAGATTGTCCTATTTACAATATGAAAGATCATTACTGTGCATACTTCCACTAACTGCCTTCTAGGCAACAAAAAATATACGAAGTCCTGACATCCCATTCCTTTCCTAGGGCCTTTACAATAGCTGACATCCTACCCCTTCTGGCTTTCCCCTGCTGACCCCCACTCTGCAGAACAGCCACAAACGCCCTGAGAAAGAGGACCCACTGGGGAAAACTGCTCAGCGTGGCATGCATCATTGGGCTTCACAGCAGATACACACACCCTACAGCCAGAGTAACTGACATACGAAGCAAAACGGGAAATTTGAGATGTAGGTACTTCGTATTAAACCTGCTTTTAAAGCAAGGGTGGTTGATTTTTACTTCAGGTTTCACATATATAAAAAATATGACCCAATAACTCATCTATACTTACTAAGCATTAGAAAAATATTTCTAAAAACCCTGAATTTATAATGTGCCATGATGTGTTATGATAAGATACACAATTATAGCCTGCTTTTTACAAATGACAAGATTTTTTGAAAACATAGTGACAGGTACATTTTCATTTATTATCGGCTCTTTGCATACTTATTTAAAAGAAAAGTCTTTAAACAAGTTAAGAAAATTGTTGACATGTTCAGTACTTTTTTTTTTTTTTTTTTTGTGGGTACCGGGGGGTCGACCTCAGGACCTCGCGCGCCAACAGGCACCCTTGCCGTTGAGCGATATCACCGGCCCTTTTTTCGTATGTGGGATCCGGGAGTCGAACTCGGGCCCTCGCGCTTGCAAGGCAGGCGCTTACGCCGCTGAGCCATCTCACCGGCCCTGTTCAGTACTATTTTTAAAAATGCAAGGGAAGTTAGGAGTTAGCTTACTGATGTTTTTCTCAACTCCAATTCCCAGAAACCTTCCCTGTTTTTCACAGTTACCTCAAGGGGCTGCTAGCCGGAACTTTCCTCTAAGGAGATGCTTGCCTAAAATACCTAACCCTGGGGACCACTGGAACAGCTTCACCTGGATTCTTAAACTCTTCCTGGGAAGCCAGTTCTTGTGATTAGTGAAAAATCAAAGACTGCAGAAGAGTTTCCTAAGTAAGTATAGCATTTTAAGGAAGAGACGGAAATTCCTCACATCAACCTAATTTCCCAAACTTCATTTCTTTTTTTTTTTTTCCCCCAAACTTCATTTCTCAACAGACTAATAGCAAGCACAGATAGACAAAATTGGACTTTGCACCTTTCTACTCCGTGTTAGGGGTTGGGGGCTTGACAGGGAATAGGCCTAGGTAACGTACTATAGAATTAACTTTAGGACTTTCCAGTAGGTTTCTTCTACACATCTTTCCCTCTCACAGGCACCAATACGCTGCCCTCTTGCTCATATTTCACAATATAAATGCTCAATTCTTAAATAAAGATTATCTTGTTTTCTAAAGATCTTCAAATTGTTGATGCACCCAGAAACACACAGAAGGCTTTTGATCTTTGATGCTTTCCACCTGCACTCAAATGAAAGGACAAAATGTTGACAGAAAGACTTCTCACTTAATGTCACCTATCAGAGTACAACTGTCCTATACAATTAAAAGTTCAGGAGACATTTTTGCCTTATTTTCAGTGATTTAATAGGCTACAATACTTTTTTTCTCTAGCTTTCTACTAGAAATGTTTCTGAAAAAAAAAATACTTTTTCTCTGCACATCCCTCTTTTCTTCTAATATTCCCTAACCCTCTCTCTTACAATTTTTCATTTCCTTTATTTATATATTCAATTGTCTGTTTACTGACTTTCTAATTAAGCCTTTTCTTTTTTGATAACTGTAGACTCACATGCAGTTGCAAGAAATAATGTATAGATCCTATATGGCCTTTACTAAATTTCTCCTACCTTTGCCAATCACAGCCAAGACACTGACATCAATACAATTCATGATCTTATTTAGATACCCCCAGATTTTTTGTGTATAGATGTGTGTTTAGTTATAAACAACTGTTAATAGATGTGTAGGTTCATGTATCCCACAAAATCGTAATATCTGACCAGCTTCACCACCACAAAAATCTCTGCTGCCTTAACAATCCGTTCTTGATTCCATTATTTTATCATTTCAAGGATAGCATTTAAATGGAATTATACTGTATGTAACTGTTTGGGAATATCTTTTTTTCAGTCAGATTAATCCACTCAAGATTAACCTAAACTGTTGCACTAACAGTTCATGTTCTTTTGCTGGACAGTTTATTTAACAATTCATTTAATGAAGGACATTCGGTTGCTTCCAGTTTGGGGCTATTACAAATAAAGGTATTATAAACAGTTCAAAATTTTGTGAGAATCGAAGTTTTCATTTATGTGGAGCAAATATTCAAGAGTGCATTTGCTGATTATGTTTTATGTGCATACTCAGTTTTAAGATAAATTGCTACTGTTTTCCAGAACAGATGTCTCATTTTACAGTCCCACTAGCAACATGTAAATGATCTGGCTTTCCCACAGCTTCACTAGCTTTTGGTATTCTGACTATTTTTTGTTACACATTCTAGGGAGTATGCAGTCATATAACACTGCAGTTTGATTCGTATTTCTTTCATAGCAAAAACACTAAACATTTTTCCTGTGCTTATTTACCAACTGTACGCTCTCATCTGTGAATTATCTTCACATATTTTGCCCATTTTTGAGATGGGTATACTGTATTTTACCATATGAGTTTTCAGAGTGGTTAAATATTTTAAATACAGTCCTTTGTTAAATATATGAATTGCAAATTTTTTATTCCCTTCTGGTGCTTGTCATTTCATCCTCACACACAGGGTCTTTCACAACAGAGCCTGCAGCTTTTAACTTTTATTAGGCCCAATTTACCCATTTTTTTTGCCTTTTATGAATTTGCCCTTAGTGTCAAGTCTAAGAACTCTTCACCTAAGCCTACATCTCAAAGATGGTTCTCCTATGCTTTCTTCTAAATATTTAGAAATGTTTTCTTTATATTTACATTTATTTACATTAAAGGTCATGATCTGTCTTGAGTTAACTGTTATATAAGATATGAGATTTAAATTGAAACACACTATTCTTCCCTATATTCACTATATTCGTAAATATTCTATCCCTCATAGTTTATACCACAAATATGTATACCATTACATGGGTGTAAGTATTATTATTTCACATGAAGATTATTATTATCAATACCACTTAGTTTGACAACTGCTGAGCTATGACAATTAGGTGACAAAGCATAGGTTAACAGTGAAATTTAGATCAAGGTGCCAGACCTACTGTATGTTAACAAATCTACCCAATTCTAATACAATAAATGTCTGTGCACTATGGTTTAAAAAGTTCAAGATGCCAGATTCTTTCAGTGCATGTGCACATTCAAACAATCAGAAAATATTTCTTTAAGCCAACTGCTTTTCTCCCAGTATGTTTATCCTTTGGCCCCATGTAAGCCCAGTAGCAGTCTCAAGTCATACCAGAACATAAGAAAGGCCTTTAAACCAACTAGGAGTAAGGGGACCTATTCTGGAAATTTTTCAAAAAAAGAGACTTTACGTCTTAAGAGCTATTTTAGGTTCACAGCAAACCTGAGTGGAAAGTACTATTCTCTGCCTCCACATACATAGTACTTCCTCACCATCAACATCGCACACCGGAGTGGTACCTATTTTACAGTTGGTGAGCTTACACTGATACAGCACTATCACCCAAAGTCCACCATTTATATTAGATTTTACTCAGTGTTGTATATTCTATTAGTTTAACAAACATATAATGACATGTCTCCATTGAAGTGTACAGAATAATCTCACTGTCCTAAAACTCCTGGGCTGCACCTATCCATCCCTCTCTTCTATATAACCCCTGGCAACCACTGATCATTAACTGTCTTCACAGTTTTGCCTTTTCCAGAACGTCATATAGTTGGAATTATACAATGTGTAGCCTTTTCAGATTGGTTTCCCTCACATAGTAATCTGCGTTTAAGGTTCCTCTGTGTCTTTTGATGGCTTGATTTATTTTTGGCACTGAATAATATTCTATTGACTAGATATATCTTAACTTGTTACCTATCCACTCATCTAGTGAAGGACATCTTGGTTGCTTGCAAATTTGGTAATACGACTAAAGGTGCTATAAACACCTGTTTGCAGATTACTGTATGGACACACATTTTCATCTTCTTTGGGTAAACACCACAGAATACAACTGCTGGATAATAATGGTAAGAGCATATTTAGTTCTGCAAGAATCTGTCAGACTGTCTTAACAAAGTGGTTGTACCATTTTGCAGTACCACTAGCAACAAATCAGTTTCAGCGGTTTCACATTCCTGCTAGCATTTAGTGTCATTGGTGTTTCAATTAATTTTGTAACGAAAGTGTAGTGGTATGTCACTGTCATTTTATCTGAAGCATTTATTCAAAGGTTCATTTGCCATCTATACATCTTGGGTGAGGTACATGTGTTCAGATGTTCTGTCCATTTGTTAAGTTGCTAGTTTTTTTATTGTTGAATTTTAAGAGCTCTTTATGTATTTTTGGATGGAAGTCCTTTATCAGACATGTCTTTGGCGAAGACATGTGCCTTGTCTTTCTTGCCTATTTGAGCTTTGAAATATTAATACATTCACTTGCTACAAATATGTAGGCGTGTAAAGTTTCTTTCTCTCTTCTGCCTGCCAGAAGTTCCCTTCCTAGAAGACAATCATTGTTAATGGTTTCTTGTATATTCTTTCAGAGCTCTCTACCAAAATATAAAGGTATGTATTTTTTTAAATAACTTTGCTTTGGCTGTTTTGCAGTGGTAGGGATTGAACCCAGGGCCACCTGCATGCTGGGCAAGTGCTCTACCACTGAACTACCTCCCCACCCTTAATCTTTTTACTTGGGAATAATCTTAAATTTACAGAAAAATTTCTAAATTAGTAAAAAGAATTTCCATATACCTTTCACCCAGTTTCCCGAAATCTCAAATAACCAGGCACCATTTGTCAAATCTAAAAAATTAACATTAGAATATTACCATTAAACTCAAGACTGTATTATAGAGTTTCACTGTTTTTTCTGTTAAGGTAATTTTTCTGCTCTACAATTCAAGATATCCTATTGCATATACATTTTTCCTAACACAACTCAGAACAAGTTTTGCATGCTTCTCTGTACTGGGCCTTTTATTACTCAGTGTTTCTCAGAGATCAATACGTAGGCTATGACTGACAGCTACATGATACATTATGCATGGTAATGAAGTCACTCCTCTTTTATAGAAGATCTGGTCCCAAATAAGAACTATTTTGAAACAATAATGTAAGTACCCACATAATAACACTGATTTTTATCTTCTGGACCCCAAATCTTACACTATTTACCATCTGGTTCTTTGAGAAAGTTTGTTGACACCTGATCTCAGGGACCAGTACAGAAAAAGTATGCAAGAGATGTTAATAAAATTTACAATTAACCTCTAAGTAAGCTAATTGACTTAATTTGCTATAAAGCGGCCTTGAACTCTTCTTCTATTTAGTTGCGACTCCCTAGAAACTTCATGGAACCCGGGGGGTCTGAGCGTTCTCCAGAGGCTTCCTCGAAGTGAAAAGTGAGTATCTAACTCAAGAATGACTGGGAACCACCAAGTCACACCTCACGGCAGCAGCCCCCAAACCCACTTCTTAGGAGGAATTGTGTGAAAAACCCACATCGCAAGTGCAAGGCCAGCCTGGCATACAAAGTGAGACCCTATATCAAAAGACCAACCCCTCCCAAGAAAACCCAGCTCAAACTAAGAAGTCCTAAATGTGGGCTTATGGCAAGTTCTAGTGTCATAAAAAGCTAAAATTACAAATAACACCATCTCTCGACAAAACCCAAACTAGAAGTAACAGTGTGTTACGAGAAGCAAAGGCTGAATTTTGTAAGAAAAAAGAAATAAGCGGAGATGTAACAGATAGACTGACACGCAACGTAAGCACTGGCCCTTGGAGGGCATCACTGAAAACGTGAGGTCACTGAACAGCAGCAGTGTATCTGTGCGGCTGGAGGGTCAGGGCGGAATCAGCACTTTCAAACAACAATAACATGTGTACAATTTAAACCAAAGCAATTCAGTATGTTTGCAAATTGTTTTTAAAATTCACTTTTATTTGGCAATTAATTAAAACTTGCATAAACACTGTGACCACGAAACAAGCTGATACTACACCTTCCCTTGGAAACAGGCTCCCAAGTTTTCACGGTGGGGAGTGCCCACAGCACCCCACACCTTGCCCCATCTATATAACCATATTCTCAACATTTCCAACAGAGAACCATGCAGACAAATTACATCTAAGGCTCATTCCAGTTCAAACACCTAGGAACATTTTAGTATGTATTTATTTTTAATAAATACAAGAAACCTTTATGACATGATGCAGGCTTCATCATCACAACTATTAGAAGTGAATCTGGAATGGTGCCACAAAAGAGATGTGATCTAACAGTGGTCCTCTAATTAAAATAGTGCTCCAAATTCTGTGTGCTGTAGTGCACTTCACCAATCCTATGAAGTTAGCTAACCGTAAAGTTTATAAAAATCCCTTGAGCCACTGTTCTTTAGTAACTCAGTGGCCTAGGCCCCATCATCCACCCCACTACAGAGTAAACAGAAATAGCCTCAAGTAAGAGTTCGCATTCACACGTCCAGACTTTGACACAAACAACGGGAAAGCTCGAGGAAAAGCCATCTATCAGATATATGCCATTAGACAGTTATAAAACTGTAACAATCAGTAGAGATTACTGCTATCATAAACAACACACATGCAAGCCATGATAAGTCAATGGACTGGGTAAACAAGTTACCTTTTTGCTAGGTGGCATAGTTAAGGCAAGTTGTGACTTCAGGAAAATATTCACCAGACGAGAAAACACACAAACTACAGAACAGTCCCCACAGATAGTGTACTCAAACCAGAGTCAATGACACCACTGGTGAATCTCTTGCTAGATATTCTATAATATAAAGAAAATACAAAAGAAATCCACTGTAAGTTGAGTATCATGTAAGAGACTCAAGATTTTATTAGGTCCAAGAAAATGATGCAAAACTACCATTTAATCAAATAGCTATTTGACAGATTGGGATCTGATAACAAGGAGAAAATCAGCAAGATTGAAATGTGAAGTAATAGACATACAGCTTACCACACAACACACCAGAGCTAGGGGCTGACATTCAGTAGTTGAGCACCAGGCATATGCGAGGCCCTCAGTTCAGACCTCAAGGATGGGGGGCAGGGGGTGCCGCTTAACAATTCATTCTTTAAGACCCAGTAGATAATATAAATTATAGTTTTGTTATATTTTATTTTAGCTTTAATTTTCAAAAGAAAGGCCAAACAACATCTTTCCCCTGTACTTTCTTACCCTTTATTTACCCTTTTAAGTAATGTACCAGGACTAATGACCCACAGGTAAGAAGGAACTGAGTCTATCCAGGAGCACTCCGGAAAATGAGGCTCCATCAGTAGTAGTTTGGTCACTCTCAGACTGGACAGAAAAGAAGTCACCACAAGCGCAAGGCCAGCCTGGGCTACAGAGTAAGACCCCGTCTCAAAAAACAAGAACAAAAACAAGGTTTGGGAGAGAAGGAGCAGCAAGTCGTTTTTACCATGGGAAAAGGCTGCTTTTCAGGCTGTTCAGGGTTTTGGAAAGACATGATACTACCAGGAATTGAGTATTACACACAAAAAGCACACTTTCTCTGAAAGAAAACATCCCGTACTATTAAAGAATAAAGTATCTTGCAACACTGTAGCCAGAAAGAACAACATAGAGCAAGCGATTTAGAAACACTGAAGTGAAGGATGTAAAAGAGAAGAGAAAAAGAGGGAGGGATTCTGGAACACTGTACCTTTCCCATTCTCAAAATCTACCCTTTTCCATTTTTAAAATCCCCTCTCATTGGCCAACTGGCTTCTTTGTGTTTTCATCTTATTCTCAATAAATACTTATGGCTGAAAGAAGGAAATCTGATGACACTGTTTGAAACGTGGATCCACTGTGCCAAGAAAATCAAATCAATCTGCTCTTAGCCTTCTTGAATATGGAAGTCAATAAACATGACCACGTGTTTAATTCATTCTCAATTATTCTGTCATCTGTAACAGAAAGGTTCCTGACTAACACTGGATTAAATGCCACTCCACCACAAAACCTTTCCTGATTACTCAGGGCTGTCCCCAAACTTTAGTCTTTTATGGGTGTCTTTAAGAACGTACTGGGGCCGGTGAGATGGCTCAGCGGCTTAAGCGCCTGCCCGGCAAGCGCGAGGGCCCAAGTTCGACTCCCGGAACCCACATACGGAAAAGGGGCCGGTGATATCACTCAGCGGCACGGGCGCCTGTTGGCGCACGAGGTCATGAGGTCGACCCCCCGGTACCCACAAAAAAAATAAAAATAAAAAAAATAAAAAAAAAAAAAGAACGTACTGTATTTGTATTGCTCATTCTGCACGGGTAACAATTTTTGAAATTTTTAATTTATCTCACCTACCACAAAAAAAAAGTTCATAAAGATAAACCAACTATTATTCATTTGTATATTCCAACATATATATAGTAATTTCACACAGTGAAGAGCAGAATAAACAGATGAATGGGCGCAGGAAGGAGACAGCTAATGAGCATCCAGGCAACAGCAAGAGACAGAAAAAGATGCAGGAGCTGTAATGTGGAAACAGGCAGCAAACGAAGAAATGGTTTGAAATGAGAAGTAAAAAATAGGGGAAAAAGGGAAGAGGGAGGGAAGGAGGGATGGAGGAGGGTAGCAGAAAAAGACTACTAAGAACCAAGAGAATCAGGGCCATGTTTCCTACCCAGCTGCCTCGTTTTTCTTGGCTTTAGCTTCTTCAGTTGAATCCAGGTATCTGTCACTCAAGTTTCTCCCAGAGCCAACATTTTGTGTTCGCAAGCAGCAAAAAATGAATTCAGATTAATGTATATATAATTGTATCGTTTCATGAGATGTGGGGTTAATGAAACACTGAGTTAGTATGAAAGACTCGTCCTTATAAAATACTATCAAATCAGACATTATATACCGGTTCCCCCATCTAGCAAAGGAATTTCGTGTATATCAATGTCAGACATCTTGGAGGACAGAGGTTTATTGTGCTGTACATTCTGAAAATGATGATTCTACCTTTCTCTGTAATTCTAGATTTCTGGATTTATCAGAATTTTAGTCCAGGTATTATCAACTATAAGGACGTTTTCCTTGAAATTCTGTTGCCTGAAATACTAAATATATAGAAAAAAAAATGTACGTGGGTTTAAATCCACAGCAAAGTCCACATAAACCTATTTAACCCACAATAACATGGAAATAAAGTAACTGAAACCAGAGAGACCCCTTAAATCCCAACGAGAGGGGTAGAACTGAGCAGAGTTCAGCAGCAAAGTACAGCTGTTTGTTGGTAAGTCAATTTATAATTAGCAGTTTAACAATAATGTATCTGAACAATTGGACCCAATCTATTAAATTAGCTAACATGTGCTGTTTCATTTTCCATGTATTTCTTATATTCTTTAAACAATCAGAAGCACTTACCAGTGTGAGTGCCATGAAAAGCTAGTTGGCTAAAAGCTAATGGTGCTTTTTATAAAAAGGCATCATATGAATCTGTGATGGAGCTGGCTAAACAAAGTTTTTTCTTTTCTCAGTGTGTTTAACATACCACAGTACAATCTGTACCTCTAAAGGGAACAACTAAAACACAATATACAATACTGTCCAAAGATATTTTATTATGACATCTTTTTTATGGTCATCTCTCAAGACCAGTGTCTCTATAATTATGGTTGGGAAACTGAATTGTAAAAGGCTAGAAGTATCTAATGGAATGCATATAATTTTGTGAAATAATTCATTTCTATGTTCAATTAATGAACAATCCTATCATCACAAAAATGACTAGTTACCAATAGGTAAAAGGAAATGAATTTTACTGGAATTAATGAGGGGACCAGAAGAAAGAAATGGATCAAACCTGGAAGAGGCTAGACACAAGGCTGTGTGGTGATACTATTCCAATTCATCACTGTGGTCCAAATTGTACACAAAGTTTTAATACAATAAAATACAGAACTGTTTGATGCTAATTGCCTAGTGAAGTGCCTAAAGTATATATGTACTTCACTTGAAACTAAGAAAAGTCCTCTACTCCACATTAACAATCAAGAGGATAATTCTGGAATTCACAGAAAGAAACACCAACTGATCCAGCATAACAGCTTTTTACTTTCTGTATAAAACATTTCAAAATACCTAAACATAAAATTGTACTTTCAGTGGCAAATTATTCATTATTGAATCTTTATCAACCCCTGTTAGAAGAATTTTCTCATTTTTTTCAATGTATAAAATCATTAGATTATTTGAAAGCACCATCATAAAAGACAGCGAGGGGCCAGTGAGATGGCTCAGTGGCGTAAGCGCCTGCCTGGCAAGCACAAGGGCCCAAGTTTGACTCCCGGAACCCACATACGAAAAAAGGGCCAGTGATATCGCTCAGCAGCACGGGCGCCTGGTGGCACGCGAGGTCCTGAGGTCGACCCCAGGTACCCACAAAAAAAAAAAAAGAAAAAGAAAAAAGACAGCAATACTTTATAACCCACTATTTCTTCAGGCAAATGTGCTTATGGGCTGAACATAATATTCAAAATAACAATATCCCCTAGATGTCTGACCTCTCCCCCACCTAACAGTGTGCTTACGTTGACAGAATGATGAAATGTTTCTGCTTTCCGGTTAGCGTTCACTGTTTCTGAGCACTCAGCATTCAGGAGATCACTCTAAAGTGCTGCCTGCTGTGACAGTTAGGTATCAACACCCTATCGCCTTCTAACACTGCCATACACTCTGAGCAGAGCTGTCACATTTAGGGCTTCAGGCTGGAACTCGCTTCAATTATTCAACAGCCACAGACATGAATCTATACCTTGTAGCTCTCCTGCTGTAAACCCATATATTTGGGTATCTAACAGTTCAATTACTGCAGCTCACATCCAGTTGGATTGCTTGTTGCTACATGGAACTGCACTACGATTTAAGAGACATTCATCTCCAAAAGCAATCTATTGCTATGCAGATTGCTTAGAGTACATTGTTCCATTGATGCACCTCATTTAATAATTTTTACTGAAAATAAAGGAAGCACGATAAATGAGACATTGCCAATGACCGGTGACTCTCTTTTGAATACATCTGCTTCATGATTTCAGGGTTATTTCTCTCTCTCCTTTACATAAAAATGAACATTTTAAAATGAGGTACTTAAAACTCACAATGAAAATGTATGATCTGCATAGGTGCACCTGATGAATGATACAAGGCAGTTCAGATGAATGCACATAGTTTAGGTGAATACAAATTTCTTTTCATTTGAACAAGGAAGAGATCAATGTGTTTTCAGATCAGAGTTATCTTACATAAAAACTTATCTTAGATGTCAATTTTATATGTTAGGTATAGGTGAGTATTAAAAGTATTTCAATAATTATCTGAAAACAAAGAAACTAAGCATTTGCTCATAACTGCTCCAAATGAGAAACTGAATTACAGAAATACTTTTGGTTAAGAGCTGCTCAGAGTAACAGACACGTATCTCCTAGGCTTCGCTAATTCCCACCCCCCTCATAATTTTAATGGTCATCTTGGCTCAAAACTGTGCTAATTATGCAATTCCGACGGGCCTAAGAGTCTCTGTGAGCAAAAGAATGAAGGGAAGAACATAAATGCAAACAGGGCAAGTTCTGATTTTTTCACAGTTCAGAGTGACGGCTTCAATAAGAAAGCATAGTGCAATTCAAAGCTACAGAAACACTGACTTAAATATCTCCTACTACACATAGTATAAATTAAATCTACTTATGAAACAGTTATAATGTGAAAAGGCATTTATTTGAAGTTCCTAACCTATTCTACTTTGATGGTAAGTGCAAAAGAAAACCTAAAGATAAATTACAAAGTTTCCCCTGGCCAAATAATGATTTTATTTTAAATTTAATTCTGATTTTTACCATGACCATGATTTTCATTTGTGCTTATGTTGAAACAAACTGACTTTGAACACACATTTTACTGCTGATTACATTTTTTTATTCCTGTATCATGCGATTCATACTCAATGATTCTAGTTTTAAACTGTCAATTCCTTAGGCAACATCTACCTGAGAACATCAGACTCTGCCTTCCTCAATACTATAGAGAATAAGAGAAACAAAGACTGTGCAGAGAAAAATCATTTAGTATAAAGAACCTATAGACCATGAGGATTTGGGATTTGGACAATCCATTTTAGATTAGCATGGCTGTGTCTCAAAAGGACAAAATAGGTCGTGTATCTTTAAGAAATAAAGTAATGAAGTCAATGTCAATTACACAAACTTTCCACATTTACATGACACCAGTGATAATCACTAAAACAGATTAAATAAAATCTTCATAATGTGCTCAGCCACAGCATAACCAAGAGGGAAAAATGACATCATAAAGCACAGAGATTCTTTTGGATCAGGTTTTACAAAAAGATCAAATAAACGTTTTTATTTTTTAAAGGTATCCAAGCTGGGGGGAACAAAAAAGAATTTGAGCTTGAAGCTGAAAACTTTAAACTTTCATTTGAGAAAAGAGATGGTAGGGAGATACAGAAAGAGTGACTCACCATAAAGGTTTTGCCAAAACATAAAGACTACGTGTAGGTCACAGGTTATACTTTCAAAGTACACTTCACTTTTGTAGACTGAAACTTTAAACAACCTCAGTTTAACTCACGAGCTTAAAATAAATTCTACAACATCTAAAGATACTATTAAGTTAATTAAATAGTATCAAAAGAAATACTGTCCACTCTGATTAAAATCACTGTTCTCACCCCTGTTCTTTTTCTGTACCACATACATACAGCTGTTAAGACACACAGTAAACACAAGTGTTCCTAAAATAGTTTCTCTATCTCAGAAAACATGTAATGCCTGAGGTCACACAAGACACTGAAAAAACTGACAGTGAAAACATTGCTAATTCCTTTTTGGCACCAATAACAATACTCTAAGAGAAGGCCTCCACTGAACATGGAAATCTCCAAAGGCCTCCAGATGCTTGGGAATAACCTTCTACATACTTACGTGTCCTTTTTGGACAGGGGGATAAAAAAACTCCTCTCGCCACAGAGGCTTTGAGAAGACTATCTGCAGACAGTCACAGACTTACCCATCAGATCTGAGTTCACGAAAGGTGTTGGGGACAAGCCTTCATGGGCCCCTAATCGACTGCCATTCAAGTGATCACTGTAATGAGGGCTGTCTGTAAAACCCTAGGGGGGAAAAAAAAGATCAGAGTATTAAAGAGATTATTTAGTAGTCTTGCTAATGAAATACAATGACATTCACCTAGTTAATACACAGATGTACAAAAGTCATTCTGAACCAAGTTTCTTGTTCATTATTTGAAAAACTTTTCACACTTCTTAAGGTTTTAAAGTAAAAACACAAACTTTTTTTAATCTTAGAAGAAAAGTGGATTTCTGAAAACAAACACTAACTATGAGCTCAATGTTTTCAAAGTATCAGAGCTTTGGATGTGAGAAGGGCTATAAACATTCTATAAACTGTTATTAAAATCTCCAAGATCTCATTACATCCCAAAGCAAAGTTCTGTGGATCATTAAAGAGTAAAGGATAGACTAAAAAATATATTTTTTTGTTTGTAATAAACTAGGAAAATGCTTATCTCTATTTTCCTATTTCTCTGCCCCCATGCCTTACAAAGGGTTAGGCAATTACAAATTGTATCTAAAATACTAAGAATAATTCACAATCAATATGCTGGAAATCATTTTATAAGTGGCAAACAAACATTTAACAAAAAAGGTCTGTTTTACTAGTATAATAGGATACATTCACAAAAACTAAGCAATGCAAAAAGGAAAACATGTAATAAAAGTAGCTCAATTAAAATTCTGAAGTCTGAAAAATAAAATTGCAAACACCATGAAAATAAAGCTAGTGCTATTATTTCACAATAGCTGTTATTAAATTTCTCTTTATTGCTCAACACATGGTTTTTAAAAGCAAAGCAGGGGGAAGATAAACTTTACAAACTCCCTGAGGTAAAACCTGTCCTGGTTCTCCTACACAATGTACAGAATCACCTCCAAAATCATTATTTCTAAACAAGGCTCTGAATACTAGTTAATTAAAATTGCAGGTGACATCTACCCCTCTGCCAATTTAAAGCTATCACAGTCAAGGAGCGAAAAACTTCTAAGTGGCCAAGGTAAGAGCAAAAACTGCCCTGGCTCACAGAAACCAGACAGCATCCCACAATTCCCTGGGACTATAAAGTCATCAATCACTGAAAATTTATCATTATCCAGTGTGCAGGCTAATGTTCAAGAGGGCATGAATACGGCTGAGACAGGCCGCACTATCTTCATGGGCGTGCTGTTAGTTCAACCAAAGGGCTAGACACCTAGGGCTAAATAACTGTCAAATCGTTACAACTGGATGCCATGACACAACTGCTGCTGTTCACTTTTAAAACCAATCTTGTAGGAGTGCTAACTTCCAAATGAATCTCATTAATTTTTATCTACTTTAGAATCACTGATACACATGTGATAGATATTCAAAAAGTATCTTAGTGACATTTGCAACTTGGTTATGACCCGAAGGTGTCCTTTGGTAACTAACTGCACAACCATATCCCTATCACAATTATATGCAACAGAAGCTATATACAAAATAGAAGGGCTCCTAGAAAAAAGATCACTCCATGGAGGTTAGTTTTAGGCTTAAAACAAACACTGTTAAAAAGCTAAGTGACATACCACTATCTCATACATATCTGGGTATTCTCTCTGCCACCCTTCCACTGCCATTCTAAGGCAGAGGGTCAAAACAAGACATCAAAACTTATAAAACAGTCTCTGAAATATTGCTAATCATCATAAAATAATGTTACTCTAGAAAAATGCTAATTGTGATGTTTGTAGGTGAGCTACACTGTTCAGAACCTATGAGAATAATAAAGAATGATGATAATTTAGTAGGTTCTTTCTTCCTTGAGTACAAAAAAAAGAGCTTTTCCTCTTTCACAATTATAAATAGGATGAGGTTTTAAAAAATTTTTTTCCTAAGCCAGTAGACCAAACATACCTAAATTTTTCACATCAATCTATGGTATCATTGAATTATTGTACACACATAGATCATTAACTTTAGAAATTATCATTTAGCATTATAATCAAAAGCCAGACTGCTCAGAGAACACAACAGTTAACTTACTGACAACTACACAAAAATAATAGTGGGCAAGTGAGATAGCTCAGCGGCATAAGCGCGAGGTCCTGAGTTTGATTCCCGGTACCCACATAAAGGAAAAAAAGGGCCGGTGATATCGCTCAGCAGCACAAGCGCCTGCTGGCAAGTGCAAGGTCCTGAGTTTGACTCCCGGTACCCACATAAAAAAATAATAATAATCATAGTAAGTACTCTTGTTTCTCCATACACACTTACATACTACAGGACACAGTACAGAATTTACTACAAGGTTTTTTTTCCCTATGATAAACTGTTCCCAGACAATTCTACTTTTAAAAATTGGGACTGTCACACTGCACCACAGAATAAGGAATCTATACACTTTTTTTTTTTCATGTACCAACAAGATTTGACTATGGGTCCTCAATATTTGTCTGTTTACAGATTATATACATATAAATATCAGTCCACATACCAATTATTAGTAAGAAATAAATCTTACATTCAAGATAAGAATTAATTAAAATTTAAAATTTTTTCCTGCGCCTTAGAGGTTCATTTTAGGAAATACAATTTTCTTTAAAAGCTACTGATCTAGCAGCAAAAAAGGGATAACTCAGAAAAGCTACATGAACACAGCAGGTGTGCTCAGCCAGTGCTCCTACAACAGTGAGCATTCCCATCCCAACCCTGGTCACACTCACTGAAACTGCCTATTTAATTATCCATTTAATTATGCCATAATTATCTGTTATAATTGCACAGTACAGTACAGTACAGCATAGTGGATAAATGTGAAATTCTTAGAGCCAGACTAGCAGATCTGAATTCCATCTTTGCCACATCCTAGCTGTGTGACTTGGAACAAATTAATCTTTCTTGCTTGGTTTCCTTATTTGTAAAGTAGGGTTGATAATAATGTTATTTCACGGGAGGCTCTAAAAATATTACACAAGCTAATACATGCATGACCTGAAAAAGTTCCCAGCACATAGTCAACACACAATAAATACCAGCCATTATGATTATCCTGCCAGTTAGATACTGTCATGTTTTACAGATTCTGAGAAGGGAGCCACCCCATCTGATATTTTCATAACTGAATCCTCCAAATGATGGCTGGTGCATACAATAGCAGGTGCTCAGTAAAGAGCAGAGGTATAGGAGGTTCCAGCTAGGAAGTATTTAAATGCTTTAGAGCTTCCATTACTACAAACCCTGACAGTTTCTCCACAGAGCAACAGCAATAATCAGAAAAGCTGCCAATAAGGGACAAACTTATCTCCCTGGTTTAAACAAGTAACCACAGGCTTTTGCTACTACCACTAACATCATCAAATCCTGAAGACCTCACATTTTAAAACCATGATACCACCACATTACATCCATAAACCTGCCTATCACATACTATACATAACCAGGCAAAAATAAATAAAACAGTTAAAATGTTAATTTTACCTCCAAAAAACAAAACCCCTCCGGTTTTACATAAAGCTTGTAACTTTTACCACTATAAATCAACAGTAGTATGACTAAATATTATTAAAATACTTACTGATATTTATGAAATCAATTAAAATAAATCAAACACAAGAACAACATAACTTCATTAACACTCATGCACTACAAAGAAGGAACATCAACCAATGAGCAAAACTGTGCTCTTACATTCAGGACAATAACATTTTAAAATATTTTTTTAAAACTCATATGTTAAGTATTTATCTTTTAATAATAGATGAGGGAAATAGAGGCAAAGTAGTATATATTATAATAATATTCAACCTTTGTAAAATTTAGAGGAAAAACAAAAGACTAGAAAATTAACCATAAAAAGTGTTCAGCACCATGCACAGTGGTGCACATTCATAATCCCATGCACTTGAAAGGCTGAGGCAGGAGGATCTGGAGTGTGAGACCTACCTGAGGCCAGCAAGACCCTGTCACAAAAAGATATTTTTTTTTTCCATTTGACTCGTATATATTTTCCAAAATGTTTTAAAAAGAGTATTTGTTACTTTTTTAAAACATACAGAATTTCACAAGTGTTTTTCTTTAACAGGATTAACATATTCTCATTGCAGAAAATTAAGAATGCACAAAAACAGCATCAACCAAGCAGAGGAAAAGTCTCCCATTTTTAGTTCTATGGAATTGTGAACATCAACATTTTGGTATTTTTTTCCAATTTAAAAATGTTTCTAAACTAATTCAGACATACGAAAATGCAAATAAATAGCCATGTGCCCATAACTTAACCGATAAAACATTACCAATATAATTTAAACCCTATAAAACTCTTTAAAGCAAATACTACTCTAAATTTGTTCATTTTAATGTTATTACTTAATGGTTTTATTATATATACATTCCCAAACTTATAGCATATTTTGCATGTTTAAGTTTTTATTTAAGTAGTAGCTTGTTTTCTTTATTTACGTAACACTCATGTAAGACTGAGGTATGTTGGTAAAGTGTAGCTCTGGTACATACACGACACTACTACAGAACACTGATGACTGTACCACAATTTATCCATCCAGCCCCCTTTTGATTAATTTAGTTTGCTTCTAATTTTTTCCTATTACAAACAAGGCTGTTATAAATTTAAACATTTTAGCAATATGTCTCCTTCTACAAATATGAGATTTTTACGTAGATTTCTCTAGGCATTAACACCTAGGGGTAAAATTGCTGAGTCACAGGTATGCACGTTTTCAAATTTACTGATTCTGCCAACCTCTTCTCCAGAACAGAAATATACTATTGCTTACAGAAAAAGTCTCAGATCTCTGACTGATTCACCAGTTTGAAAAAAACATACTAGATTTGAATAAAAACAAACCTATTGTGAGGTACATTTGTGTGGTTATCCATGTGTCCAGAAATATATCACAGTTCAAACATAATGTGTTTATTTAATAAATTATTAAATTATGTAAACTCAAAAAATAAAAGCAGAAAAGGGTAATAGTTAATATGATAACAATAGTTCCATCCTCTCCTCCTTTACTAGAAAATATGTTCCCTGGAATGAGCGTGAGACGGGAAGTGAATCTAAGGGACTTGGAATGCTTCTCAGGGGTGCCTCTCACTCCTTGAACAGATACTTGTCCTTAAACACAGTATTCTCCACACAACGTGGTGTTAAACACAAGCCAGCTATTTCATCCAGTACTCCGTCAAAGAAACAGCTACTTGATCCATTACCAGGAGAGACTCCACTCCGATGTGTGCGTGTGTTCTATGTAGTAAAATCAAGCTGTCAACCAAGTTTAGGTGGCATTACTTCATTAGAATAGTTTCAGTTAGTACATGTACAATTGAAAGTAAAAATAACAAGGTAACTATTTCCTAAAAAGTAAAACTACACTCTAATTCAAACATTTCACACAAACTGGTACCTCTTTTACTGTATTTGTACCAACAAAAACTGTTCAACTGGTTACAAAAATGTAAGGTTAGGGCCAGTGAGATGGCTCAGCGGCGTAAGCGCCTGCCTGGCAAGCGCGAAGGCTCGAGTTCGACTCCCAGAACCCACATATGAAAAAAGGGCCAGCGATATCACTCAGTGGCACAGGCGCCTGCTGGCACGCGAGGTCCTGAGGTCGACCCCCGGTACCCACCAAAAAAAAAAAAAAAGTAAGGTTAACTACATTTGCACATTATATATAATTTTCAGGTACTTACACAAAAACAGGAGACAACCAATAGCTCACAGTAGCAATTTTTTTTTTTAATGAAATTCCTAAGAGAGCTTGGCAGATGTGCCACTTTAATATTAACAGTAGCACAGATTTTTATGTGATTGTCTGCCTGTCTGCTTTGAGTTTGAATGTTTTCAGTGTGGGCTACCAATCCCTCCCTAGATGTCACTAGGTGAGATGGATGACACTCACCAATCTTGTCTTTCCTTCTCTTGGCTCCCCCCCATTTCAATCCTTCCTATGACCTATCTCTTTTGTCTTTCATCTCTTTTCCTATTATTTTAATCTAGTTACTTACAAAATTAAAAATACAAAAGGTGCACTATCCTGCCTATAATATATCAGTCACTGCGGTAGGTGTGAGGATACAGGGTTGAATAAAACAGTCTTTACCTTCAAGGAGCTCAGAGTCTGGAAGAAAAACAGCATCTAAAATAATAAACTGAATAACTTTCTCTTGAGATCTAAGTTGTGCCACATAACGCACGCAAGGTTTGATCAGCATTATCAGAGTTCTTATTAGCCTAAGAAGCAGGATGACATGACCAGTGAAATTTCAAAGAAAGCCCAAATCACTCTGCCAACTTCCAAGTTAAATTTCTTGGATTGAGTATGAATAGATTAGACCATGTAAACATACCAGCGCAACTTCAAGTGGGAATATCAAAGCAGAAAGCACCGCCAAGCAGGCAAAAGAAACAGCAATAAGACTTGTTCAAAATGCCCTAAAGCAAACTGAAACACTGCCAATAATTAGAAAACAAGTGTCAGTAAGCACATCTCTGTTGGCATCAAGATCATCATAGCTAACGTTTGAGTATCTACTATTTTCTAAGAGCACTGTGTTGAGCTTTCATGCACTGTATCAGTGTAACCTACACTAACCTATATATTTAATACATTTTTCCCACCTCATATATGAAAAAACTGTGTCTTACGCGAATTAAGCAACTTTCCCCAAGTCAGAAGAATAGTACAGAGGGCTGGTGAGATAGCTCAGCAGCATAAGCGCCTGTCTGGCAAGCGCGAGGTCCTGAGTTCGACTCCCGGAACCCACATAAAGGAAAAAAGGGCCGGCAATATCGCTCAGTGGCACAAGCGCTTGCTGGCAAACGCGAGGTCCTGAGGTCAACTCCTGGTACCCATATATTAAAAAAAAAAAAAAAAAATAGTGCAGAACAAATTTAACTTCAGGTAGTATGACAGCTGATTACTTAAAGTTAGTATTTGAGGGGAGAGGGGTCCAGTCCTCCAAGAAATCTGACAATAGGGTAGACTTTAGCAGACTCATTTCCACTAAGCTAACTAGTTTAAAGAACTCCTTTGATCTCAGAACACCTTTATTGTTTTGAAATATATGAGAAGCCCAAACAGGTTTATTTATGTGGGATATATTTGCTGATATTTTCCATGCTAGAAATTTTTTGAACCTGCAAAAAATAAAACACAAGGACAGAAAGCATACATTCCTTTGTTAAAACAAAGACATTATTGTTTATCGTGTAGCCTTTGAAAACTCCACAGTACAGTCAGAAAACAAGGCTGAAATGGCAAATAAATTTTAGTAGTATTATTAAAATTATTTTAGGGCCAGTGAGATGGCTCAGCGGCATAAGTGCCTGCCTGGCAAACACGAGGTCCTGAGTTCGACTCCCGGTACCCACATAAAAAAGGAAAGAAGGGCCAGTGATATCGCTCAGTGGCACAAGCGCCTGCTGGCAAGCACAAGGTCCTGAGTTCGACCCCCAGTACCCACATTCCAAAAAAAAAAAAATTATTTTAACCTTGCTGCTAAGATTAGGAAAAAATATTTCAGAAAAGTTAAGAGGCATGCCTAAAATCACACAACTAGTTAGTGGTAATTATCTAATTTTATTATACTAAAGAACAGATTTTTAGATAGTGATTACAAAATTTCACTAGCCAAATATTTAGAGACAGTTTATGTAGTAAGAAAAGCAATTGCACAATAGCAAACAGGGTATCAAAATTCCAAGGATCTCTTGAATAAGCAATATTTTTAGTCTTGTGCAAGACACTGAGGGCAGTCAACAGCCAACAAGAAACTGAGGGCCTCAGTTAAGAACCCACAGGAACAGAATCCCAGCAATGCCCACATGAGCTTGAGAGCAGAGCCTCGTCCACTTAGCCCACCCCAGGAGGCCTTGTCTTCACCAACACCCCCTACCAGCTTGAGTGAGGCCTCAAGGCAGAAGAGCAAGGGAAGCTATGCTAGATTCCTCACAGAAACTGCCAGAAAATGTGTTATTTTAAGCCACTAGGTTTGTGGTAATTTAATGCAGGAAGAGATAACTAACACATAGTAAGAGATAACTAATACAAGTAATAAAAAGACAGTAACAAAGTATGAATAAGACAGAAAAATACACAAAAAGTACTGAGGAAAGTCAGTGAGACAAAATGGTGTCACCAACTCAGTGACAAAGTCAGGCACCACTCAATGGCTTTGCAGTCAGCAGCAGTCTGCATTCGAGACAGTGGTCCTGTAAGAATAAAATGGAGATGAAAACGGTGTCTTGCCTAGTAAATGCACAGCTGAAGGAGAGAGAAGAGAAAACGAAGGAACCCCACCACCCCCAAAAAAGTCAAATGAAAGGTTTAGCAGCAGCTTTGGCAGACTTTAACAAATCCTTAAAATACCTGAAAGCATGGACTGCAACACCAAAAGATTTTTACTAATAAATACGAATGTTCACATGCATTACCTGCTTACAAGCACATCTATGGTCTAAAAAGAAACAAACCAACAGCGACAGCTCCTCAGGAAAAGTTCTGGGCAGTCCCGTGGGAGAGATTCGGAAGGCCTCCTATCACAGGCTATGCCAGAGAACTTCCTGGGGGGGAAACATGGGGGTGGGGAAGCAGAGATCCTGGAGATCCTGACACTGGGTAGACTTCCGCTAATGTGTGTCTTTGTGGCTTGGATTTTAACAGAAAGTTTTTTGGTTTTTGGTTTTTGGTTTTTTAAAGAGAAGAAAAAACAAAAATCAAAAAAGAACAAATTTTCAAAACAACATAATAGGAGGGCAACAATGGTTAATGCATTACATATTATTATCTTTAAGTTAGTTATTCAGGATACCAGATATTAGCATTCAATTGTCCAAACATTATTGGCACAAACCTTACTCTTCAATGAACTAAGTAAAATTGGTAGTTTATCTATCTTAACCATCTTATATATATGTACAATTTTTTTTTTCCTTTCCCTTCTTTCTTTTCCCTATTCCCCTATTCCAGTCTCTCTTTCCTTTTGACCAGTTTCTTTTTTTTTTTTTTTTTTTTTTTTTTTTGTGGGTACCGGGGGGACGACCTCAGGACCTCGCGCACCAACAGGCACCCGTGCCGCTGAGCGATATCACCGGCCCCTTTTTCGTATGTGGGCTCCGGGAGTCGAACTCGGGCCTTCGCGCTTGCAAGGCAGGCGCTTACGCCGCTGAGCCATCTCACCGGCCCTTGACCAGTTTCTTTTTGGTTCACCATGTCTACTGTACATTTTAGATCTTATTTACTCTTTCAGTTTCTCATACTAGAGAGACAATACGATGCTTACACATGTGCGTCCGGTTTATTTCACTTCTGAGTATTTTCTCGAGTTGCATCCATTTACCTATAAAAGTCTCCAGTTTATCCTTCTTTATGGCTGAATAGTACTCCATTGTATAAAAATACCACATCTTTCTTATCCATTCCTCAGTTGATGGGCATTTGGGTTGTTTCCAAGATCTGGCTATTACAAATTGTGCTGCTATAAACATGGGTGCACATATATTGCTGTGGTACGATGTTTTTAATTCTTCTGGGAAGATACCCAGAAGGGGAATAGCTGGGTCAAATGGGACCTCCAATCCTAGTTTTTTTGAGGAATCTCCACACTGATTTCCACAGTGGCTGTACCAGTCGACACTCCCACCAACAGTGAAGAAGGGTTCCTTTTTCCCCACAGCCCCTCCAGCATTTGTTATTAGTTAACAGAAAGTTTTTAAAAGGAAAAAAACTTAAGTTTTAAAAACTGAAAAAGGGCCGGTGAGATGGCTCAGTGGCGTAAGCGCCTGCCTTGCAAGCGCGAGGGCCCAAGTTCGACTCCCGGAACCCACATACGAAAAAGGGGCCGGTGATATCGCTCAGAGGCACGGGTGCCTGTTGGCGCACGAGGTCCTGAGGTCGACCCCCCGGTACCCACAAAAAAAAAAAAAAAAAAAACTGAAAAATGCTTAGACAATAAGGATATAAAGACAATATTTTTGTACAGCTGCACAATGTGTTTTAAGCTAAGTATTACTACAAAAATCAAAAAGTTAAAAAAATTAAGTTTATTAAGAAAAAATGTTACAGTGAGCTAAAGTTAATTTGTTATTAAAGAAAAACACTTTTCATGAATTTAGTGCAGCCTAGATACACAGTACTTACAAACTCTACAGCAGAAGTGCACACAGCAATGCCTGGGCCTTCAAATCCACTGCCACCCTCACTGTGTCACCCAGGGCCACTTCCATCCTAAAGCTCTTTCCGTGGCAGGTAAGGATACAGATGGAGCATTTTTATACCGTACTTTTTAATGCCTAGATACACAAATACTTAACCTCTGAGTTACATGTGTCCACTGTGTTCAGCATGGCAACAGGCTGTCCACCTCTGAAGCCTCGCAGCAATCAACAGGCTTCATCACAGCGCCTAGGGCTGTGGCTGGCTACACCTTGCGGGTCTATGCACGCTCATGGTGCAGTCTTGGCACAGCAAAGAAACCACGTAAGGACACGTTTCTCAGAGCATCCTGCCAGTAAGTGATGTACGTGGTTCAGCACAGCTGGTGCTTTACTGCTTGATCACAAAACACATTCTATACTGAACACAAAGTGTACTATGTTCCATATAAAGAATAACACAATTATGATATGAAATCAAATTAAAATAATTATTTCATTTGAAAGCACAAGCAGTTCAACTGGTACTGAAAAGAAACATTTCAGGCCTTTTATTCTCCAAATAAAATCATCAGAGTACATGACAACAGAAGTACCTCACAGGGCCGGTGAGATGGCTCAGCGGCTTAAGCGCCTGCCGGGCAAGCGCGAGGGCCCGAGTTTGACTCCCGGAACCCACATAAGAAAAAGGGGCCGGTGATATCGCTCAGCGGCACGGGCGCCTGCTGGCGCGCGAGGTCCTGAGGTCGACCCCCCGGTACCCACAAAAAAAAAAAAAAAAAGAAATACTTCACAGAAGGAACTAACGTATTGATTATGGAACCTCTGACATACATAAGCTCATATAGATCTTATAACTACCTTGTGAAAAACATATCTTTTTAAACAGATTTGAGAAACTGATGCCTCTTCTTAGACTGTATGAATCTATATTCTGTCGTAATGAGGTAGGCTAGAAAAAATACAGATTAAAGGACAATTATAATTTTAAAATTACACTTTTAAGAAAACTGCAGTTTCAGGACACAAAGTTACCCAAGGTTACCACGCCCTCTTTTACTTTTAGGAAACTCACTCCAAAAAATTCTTCTGGGCCTTAAAAATATAGTAAGTCTATAAATTTGAGCTGACCTCTTCCTCAAATCCCACGGACTTCCACCTTCAAGGAAATAGCACTATCAAGTAGGTACTCGATCTCTAAACTTCATATGCATTCTAACCTAGTATATAAAGGGAGACCAGACAGACACCAGAAATACACATCCTAGATTACTGGTCTTGAGGACACCTGCCAAAAACATATCAATATTTCTAGCCCCAGATCATAATGTACCTCTCTCAAGGGCCCACATTCCAACTTCTGTGATGTGTACTTCTTCAATTCTGCCTAATAAATCTTCTTAGGTGACGCACTGATACTTCCTAAAATTCTACAACCTATTCCATGGGTGTGGTGAGTTGACGATCCCTTCGCCTTTTTGAGGGACTGCCTTGGACCATGTCTAGTGACAATAAAAAATGCAGATTCTAAGAATCTGGGTGGTCCCATTTCTTTTTCCTAATAATCTTCAATCCCAAGATCTGAAGTACAATAAACTTTTCTGATTGTTTTAATAATATAAACAAAGTTTATTTCTGTGACTTACAGAATTTCTTGGTGGGCTTTAAAAACTGGAACAGTCCATCACTATTTAGGACATATTACTGTAAGAATTCAAAACAGCTACCTCTCCAAGGAGCACCCTAGATTCTTAAAATTCCAAGTATGATTTGTATCACAATAGATACTGTGTACAACTTTTCAGGAGACTGAATATAAAAAGAGGAACAAACACTTATAGATTCCAGATATGTGCTAAGTATTTATAAAACTCCTAATTCTCACACACTTTTCATGAGAAAAACCTCTTCACAGATAAGAAACCTGAGGCTCAGTTATGAGCTTATCCAGGTCAAATATAAAAGCAAAAACTGGGTCGGTGAGATAGTTCAGCGGCATAAGCGCCTGCCTGTCAAGCACAAGGTCCTGAGTTCGACTCCCAGTACCCACATTAAAAAAAAAAAAAGCAAAAACTGGACACAAATCTGTCTGATTCATCTCATGGCTCATTTTTTGTTGCTGTTGTTGTCGGTTTGTTTTACATATAAAATGTAAGTAATTTTTTATAAAAAATAATGATAACAGTACTATCACCTTAAAATTTCTAGAGTATCTTTCCTTAAAGTCCTAGACAAGAAAGAATAAAAGTTTCTCTTATACTTTGGCAAATGTGACACAGTAAAAAGTGACAGCAATTTAAAGAGTCAATACAGCCTGGTTACGAGTCCTAGATGTTTAATATCTGGGAAGTTATCTACCTTCTCTGAGGCTCAATTTCCTCACCTCTAAAACAAAGAGGTTTTTAAAATGCTTTCTCAGTGAGCTAGTATGAAGATGAGAGTAGGTAATATGTAAAAGTAAAGTTTATTAATTATATTGTGACAAATGCTAGATATCATTATTAATATAAATAAGCTACATGGGCCTATAAACTTGTTCAGCCAGATCTACCCTACATTTTATTCTTATAAGTCACAAATCTCTAAACTCAGAAAATGTTAAAGGGCCAGTGAGATGGCTCAGCAGCATAAGCACCTGCCTGGCAAGCGCGAGGTCCTGAGGTGGACTCCCAGTACCCACATAAAAAAAAAAAAGAAAAGAAAAGAAAATGTTAAAAAGGCTGTCAAGAAAGTAAGAGTGAGCTCAACAATTACAAAAAGGAGCATACGAGAGATTCAAAGGTTAATATACTTTGATTTTTACTTGTTAACATTAAAGCATGAACAGTAAGAAAGAGAATGCTAAAGGCTAGATCACTCCCTAAAAAGATGTTACAGGTGTACAAAGTGAAGTGAAACTCACAGTGATGTGAGAAACTGGCATAAAGGCTCTTTCCAAAAAGATCTCTGACAACATCCAATAAGCTTGTATTCATGAAGAATGGCTAAACTAGAAAAACAGAAGCTTTGACGGACTTAGAATGAAATAATGGGCAATCCAATCACCATGTGATTTCTTTCACATGAACTATCTGCTGGCAAGAGATTTAAAGGGTCTACTCATTATAACCCCATTTTTCCTCATCCAATGATATACAGGCAATAGTTTTAAAGTAGGTGTTGTTTTGAATACCAAGAGAAACAAACATTTACTCTCGTGGGTTTATTTAATCCTAACCCTAAAATATACTCTTTTCTTACCAATAGTTTTGTTCACATTCAGAACATTGTGAAGGAGCAGTTACATAACAAAACAGATTAATGGGAACACAGATGCAATATATAAAATACACTTACTTTAATTTTCTGTCCCTTCTATCTTGCTTTGCTATTTAAGTGCTTCACCTAGTGTTTTGTACCTGAGATTAAGAGGCAGTAAAATACTATTTCAAAATTTGTGTGTCCTTTCTATTACTGCATTTGAGCTACTATGGCTGCCATAAAAATCTATACCCTTTACCCCTTCAAAAGTAGAAATAGCAAATTATAAACTAGATAAGGTGTTTATCTACAGGAAAGAAAGTAATACTAAACCTCATTGCCCATGAGTACCAACAAATACAGAAGAATGAATAAAAGTTATTTTTTATTCACACAATTAGATTTTTCCACTGAAAAACACATGGAGTTTAACTCAGGAGTTGTCACTCTGTGGGAGCGAGTCTGTATGATTTTTCATTTTCCCCAGCTAGTTGTGCCACTGTGTGCGTGTGTGTGTGTGTGCGCGTGTGCAGGAGTGAGATTTTTCTTATCCATGTCTTTGTAATCTCGCTCCTATCATCCTAACCCAAGTCTAATTTCATCATGAGTGGCCCTACGTAGTTAATCTTTCAAGATTTTCCTACTTCTTGTCACTCTTTCACTTTGGATTTATTCTTCATACCACAATAAATTAATCTTTATAAAACACTTTGTGCCATTCCCTCAGTGAAACTCTGTATTTAATTGGCTCTCTCTGCCCCAAAGGACGGACCACATTTCTTCTACAGGAAGAACTGCCTTATTTTACACTACTCACCTGCAAATTGGGCTGATTTACTACCTACTAAATTTAGTGATTTAGTGAGTTTGTGTTTGTGTTCCTATTATTTCACATTTCCAGAAAGATGTCTCTCTTTCAACTCTATTCATACAAATGCTTACTGTCCTACAGTAATTTATTCAAACATTTTCTCAACTAAGTCTTTCCTGACCACCCAAAGTAATCTCTCCCTCCCTTTGCATAATCAATGAAATTATTTTGGAAATTACCTGCTACCTAACTGCAGCTCTTCCACTGATGTCTCCGAAGAATTAAGAGTCTTAAAATATAACTCTTTGGGTAAATATGACTTATATTTCTAAGTGTACGTATTTCCTGAACTCTAAAATATACATTTGTTTACCTTTAACATTTCAAAAACAATATATATGCCATGCCAATCTCAAAATCTTAACACTAGGGTAGCATGAAAAACAAAACTTCCTTAAAAGCAAGCAGACCATGTTAATGTCCTTATTTACAAGGTTGATTTTCATGTCACAGTGCTACTGGGAAAGGAAAATAACAGGTACCCTCTGCCCTAGAAATTCCCAAGGCCTCTGCTGTCAAGTGTGAATGAACTACTTACCAGTTCCTCCCCAAAACTCTAGCCAGCATAACCCTGGCTGAGGTCAGAATGACCTGTGTATTGTGCATAGATAGTACATGAAGGGAAACAACACTCTATTAATTTCTTATCTAATTCCCTATCTATAAACCATAGAGTGGCTCTCAGCCATGCTCTTCCCCTATGTATGAAAAGATATTGAATACCTGCTAAGAAAGGAAAGAGCTCTAAGCAAAATTAAGTCCCCTTTAGCCACATCTGGCAGGATTAGTCTGGCCACTGCAAGAGAAATGACTTTAATCTCATAGAGATAACCTTCTGAAAACTATATTCTTTTTTTTCTTTTCTTTTTTTTTTTTTTTTGTGGGTACCGGGGGTCGACCTCAGGACCTCACGCTCCAGCAGGCGCCCATATCACTGAGCGATATCACCAGCCCTTTTTTCATATGTGGGTACTGGGAGTTGAACTCAGGATCTCACGCTTGCCAGGCAGGCGCTTATGCCGCTAAGCTATCTCACCGGCCCCTGAAAACTATATTCTTATTTCAGCTGAGTTTGTATTTATTTTGTTTTCCCCATCCCATGTTACCAATCTGTGGTTTTGTGTACAAAATTTAGAAGATTGGAACACCATCAAAATCCTTGCACTCTCACATTTTTCTTTCCCACCTGACCTGGTCTGCCAAGCTGCTGCTCTCCGTCTGTGTTGCGGACACGTTATATGAAATGCCCACTGTTAGTGCTTTCTAAAAGAACAACTGTGCCCTAGAGCCCTTTCATTGCTGTAGGTAGGCAGAAGTCACAGCAAGGGTTCAAAGGAAAGGCCTTAAAATATACCTACTATTTATCCCTTATAAAAGTCCCGTGCTGAGTCATATACAGTGGCTAAATGAAGTATTGGAAAGCCAACTCATTACCACATAACTGGTTTTCCCCTTCTCCACTAATAGGCTGAAATCCAGAACTTCAGTGAAGTCGTTAGTATTAGTGCCTACACCATTTCTACCAATGAAAAATAAAGAAAAGGAAAAAAATTGAGGTAAAGAGAAGTAACTTGCTCAGAGACTGGCACTCCATCAATCAGCTGAACTGATTTTAATGTTCCGCCCTCAAATTCTACAATATTTTACTATGCTACCTCACAATACACTACAGTTGGTAAGTAAAATTTTTGTATCATATCTTCTTCTGCAGAGCCACTTCTGTTTTCATCATTCTCCTCTCTCCTTCAGGAAATGGCAGAACATTTAGGACAGTTTTTTTTGAGTTAGGAAATACTAAGACAGTAGCATAAGAGTTGGAATATCTGGACTATAGGCCAGAGGTTGTCAGTGACTAGTCATAAGCTCCACACAAATCTCATTTATTTCGGGAAGACAGCACAAAACTGAACATGGCCAATCTCAAACGGTCCATGACTCAGACTTTTCACCTGTGAAATACAATGATGGGATATAATATAACTGACACACTCATCAGCTTTGAAAATTCTATGATACTACAAAAAGTAGAAGGAGAAAGAGCAAAAATGCAAATGACCATCTCATCCTGCAAACTGTAGTCCAAGAAGAAAAAATATGGTAGAATTTTAACAACCTTTTAAAAAAGTACTAAAATTCTATTCAACTCAATGCTGTCTCCCCCCCCCCCCAATAATTACAACAGTTGTTTGTAAACCGGAAAACGGTTCTGACTAAAAAACCAACTCCTAGGCTGGTGAGATAGTAAACAAGGAAAATAATTATTTTCTGGCCTTTGTGCCTGGTACAGTACCAATCACAGAAAACATTTTACTAAAGGATAAGAGAGGGAGAGGACAAACTTATTAACTATACTTCTTGCCTATGTCTACAGTACTGGGGATTTAAATTCTTCATTCATCTCTGGTGCTTTCCCTTGACCAGGACTTTTGCAAAATTCTAAAATTGGAAGTGTTTTTTATGTTATGATGCTGCTTTTATCTGTCTGTATATGTTTTTTGTTCTGTGCAAGTGGGTAGGAGAGTCAAAAGTGCAGAAATAAGACTATCAAAGACAGCGAGGTCTGTAGTAACAAACCACAAACAATACTCCTTCCCTCTGTGTGCTGCAAACCTGATCAAATCCACATTTCCTAAGAATGCTGAACATTCTATCATTTCTCCTGTGACTGCAATTACTGTAACTACCTCACAAAAACACTTCACTAAATGGGAGTATGAGCAATTCAGATAACCAAGAACTTATGCCCCTCTGCACTGTGACACAGTATGAGCAAGGACAGCCACCCCTGGCTTGAACTCTGATGCAGACTTTGTTGCTGCGGAAAAATGTGTGAGACCAGGCACCCTGGATAAGTATGGACACAGGCAGAGCTTACGGAACACCAAGATCACTAGAGCTGAACAGGATCTTTGGGCTTAAAGATAGTACCTATAAGCTAGAGAGTGTACGCAGCAAAAATTTCCCTTGAAAAGCTGTTAAATACAAAGTTCAACCTACACAACTCTGTGTAGTCAGTCACTCCTGTACACTAACAGGTCTGTGACATACGGTGTCAACAGGGCTCCTGTGCCAGACGTGGTTTCACACTGCTGTAGAGAAGTCTTTTTCCCACAGAGTTTTGAGTTCGGGCAAGAAGGGGAGAAACAGGAGCTCAGACAGTATAATCCATATAAAAGTATTTTTTGTAACTCCACAAAACACTAATATTTCAGATATCTAATATCTTTTTGTGTGTGAGACCTAAGCCTTTTCAAATTTTATAAAAAGTAAAATGTCTTACTGAAAATCAAATTATTATTGAATAATGCAATTTGCTATCATGGAAATGTATTCACACAATAAGATCAAGTCTAAATAAATTTAATCTACATGATTTCTATAAAAGTACTGCAAGCTCATTAAAAGTTTAAACTGAGTTTTTACTAACAATGTGTCAAAACTGTCTTCTAGCCAACAGCAATGTTTATTTCTGAAATTTTTTACATAGATTTCTATTTATTTATGCATTTTACCTTTAAATCATAAGAAAACAAAGAAGTGTTACACACTATAAATTCAAGAATGCTTTTATTTTTAAGAACCTCAATGTGCTAAAATACAATGAAGTATTCTAGCCAAATGAGATTATTAATTATATTATAACCATTTATGCTTCTGATTATGAAAACTGTGGTCAAGATAGCAAAGAGTGTTTAATGATGACAAGTTAGAGACTGATAATTTTCCTATAAAGGAACAATGAGGGAGGCTGCGAAGATGATCGTAAATGTCTCTCTGGGTAAGAAAAGCTAAAAGCAAAAATACAGTAGTTTGAAAATGGATCCAGATCTTCATTAAAACAAAATAAATCCAACCAACAACATAACTTCTTAACTAGTTCACAAAACCATGTGAGGTTTATAGTACGGCTGGGATACAGGAGGGGAACTGGAGAGTGGACCTCAGTGGAAACAACACCAGAACGGGACAGCACTGCATCACCCTTGTCTGACCTGCCCAAGGACAAGCGCAAGGCACGTGCAGTTCCCAGGGCGCTGCGAGCGCCTGGAGATTAATCTGGGTTTTCTTTAAGAATACTAGTTTACTACAGAATCAATTTTAACTTTTCACTGTACACAATCTACACTTAAAAGCAGGATTTTTGGCTTCCACTTCTGGAGACATACTTAATTTCAGGTCCATGAATTACAAAAGTGTCTGGATACATTGTTGTAATTTTTCCTCTCCTAAAATCTTACGAAGTGCAAAGTTTGAATAAAAAGAAAGCAGAAAAGAACTGAAAGCTTGAATCAAAAGGAAGGAAGTACTGAGTCAAAGGAACCGGTCAATGCACTCCAGGTAACATGTGATTACAGTAACGCACGCCCCTGAAAGAAAAAACTCCCACAATACTAATAGATGGGTACACTGTGATTTTTCCACTACATAAAACTGCTATTTGCAAATTTAAACAGGAAACCTACTTGACTTGTTTACAATATTATTCAAAAAATCGAAACTTTTAAAGGAGGAAAAAACTTTCAACATTAACCAGTTTAACTATCCGCGACATAAAATAATGTGTCCAAGATTAAACAGCTAGCTCACACCAGAGTCGAGAGTGAAGCCCACAACTTGAGATACCCAGCACCACTTTTTACACCACAGTCCAACTTTTTCAGCCTTCCATTCCCAAAAGAGAAACCCAAAAGCCCATGTTCAACCATCTCCGTGTTTTTTTGGGTATGACTATCCCAGTACTTAAGTATTTTTTAAAAAAACTTGGACATAGGCTATGGCCAAGTATTACAGAAAATCTCATATTTTAAAAAGCACTTAAAAAGTACTTTGCGGCGTTTTCCAAACAAAAGAGTGTAACCCACACTGAGATTACGAGCTCCAATCGCATATTCAGTTTTCCTTCTATTTCTTAGGCCAATTTGCTTATAGGGTTAAGTATACATAGATCTTCATGCTTGTCTCTCTTCTCTTACTTCTCAAAGAAATGAAAAATTATTCATGATTCAAAGTATTGTGTTTTGGAAAAGTATCTTTTCACCTCCTCAGTTTAGTACTCAGCCTGGGAGCAAGCATTATTTAATTCCACTGCAATTCTTTGATCTAATTTTCCATTTTCCAGTATCATTTTTAAATGTTTTGGGGATTTTAGGGGGTTTTTGAGGGGCTGGAAAAGGCTCTAATTTTTTGTCCTTTCAATGTGTGGAACATTAGCTTGAGTTTATTTTAACTGTTAACCAAAAAATGCTGTCTCTTATATCTGTTTTGACATGCTTCCAAAAGATGGGGCCATAGAGGCCCTGGATCCAGGGGCTGACTACTGGATCAAGACAGGGTGGAGCAGCAGACAGCTGGTACTTCGTTCGGAAGCTACTGGCCATCTCTTGAAGCAAATAAACACACCAAGGAACACCGGTATGCAAGCACAGAGAGCACCTAGAGAACCACGCAAAGCTTCTTAGTGAGGAGGACTGCCGGCGGTCCAAGGACAGAAACAACACCAAGAGGTTTCCCACCCCACACACGCACACACCAAGTACTGGAGGTTGAACCCAGGACCTTCTCACTGAGCTACAGACCCAGACCTTTTTATTTGCATTAAGACAGGGTCTTACTAAGCTGCCCAGGCTGGGCTCAAACTTGTGATCCACCTCAGCTTTCCAGAGTTCTGGGATTACAGGCTTGTTCCACCCTGCCTAGCAGGAGTACTTTCTAAGTGTAGGAAATACAATAACCACCCCCTGTAATAAGGAAGCTTATAAAAAGAATTTAATCTAGTATTATGAAGATACTGGGTATTCTATTTTCATAAAAAAAATTAATCTCCATTTCTCTTAGAGTTTATATATGAAAGAAATTACTTGTTTAGCCAAATTATCTTTACAGTTCCAATCAAGAGTTGGTAAGAAAACTTACTCTAGATGAGTCATAGGAGGGGCTTGGTTGACCACTTGTTCCCCAAGATGTCGTACCTCCACGTTCATCCATACCTAAGGGAGGGAAAGAGTGAAAAAAATGTTTTGATGAACATTTTTGGTGTGGCACAGCAGAGGTTTTATCTATATACATGTGTATGTATGTGCATGTATGAATTATAAAACTACAAATACTTTCTTGGAGACTGTTATTACCCAGGTCTCTCTACCTCTATGCCCACCCACTGCTGCTTCTATTACCGGATGAACACCAAGCTTTCTCTAGTTCAGCACTGCCTATGTGAAAATAATAAAGAAACCAGCTCCTACACCATAAAAAACTAAAACAAGTCAAATGGCCATTCAATTTAATAAAATTGGTCTCAGAACAGTGACTAGATATTCATAACTAAAGACATTAAACTAAATCAAACTATGCCGAACCCTATCAAATCAACATTAGTTATATTAAAACTGACCCAAACAACAGGATAACTTGAGTCTAGTAATTTTATGGTTAACACTTCAACTTCCACCAAAATTATACAGAATCCAATTCCAAATACATATGTTATGAAAGCTGCCAAGAAAAACGCAAACCGAGAAAAGATCAGTAACCATTACCCAAAACCTATTCACTGTGTTCCTTAATCAACCTTCTGAAACTTCAGCTACATTATTTTCATCTTTCTGTCAGTCCCCAGAAAAGCTGGAAGAGTTGGAGAGCTCTCAATCCAGTGATTTCTACCTTTTCTGTTTTGAAGACTCCAGTGTTTTCATCCTTGATTTGTAGGAGGGTATCATTTCCCAACCCCTTCACAGCTTCTTTCTATGATAAATATAAAATACTAACTCTGTTTTATTTGTGTATACCAAATCCTTAGATGTTACAATAACAACACTCTGCTAAGTTAGAATCTCTCTCCCTTTCCAAATATTCCCGGAAGTCCTCTGTGATTCAGGTAAGAATGTGGTGTGTGATAAATAAAATCCACAAATGCTCCAATAACTTGCCATGACTGACTGACAGGCCTCTTTAATAGGAGAGAACTGCCAACTGGACAGATGATGATAAAGAGCAGGAAAAGGGAGGGGGCAGTTTCTAAAACAGATTGTCCTAATTACTAATTAGGATCTTATTCTTTTTATGAATCTGTACTTCCTGTATCAAGTGATTAATATACATTTTAATAGCTTTTTAGAAAAGAGTTAATACAAAAGATGATATTTAGTGTAGTAGTCCCCTGGGTCTGTAGTTTCATTTACTCTGGTCAACTGCAGCTGAAAATAGTAAATGGAAAATTCTACAAATAAATAATTTATAAATTTTAAATAGCATTTATTATAGTACACTAATATAATTTTTAATTTTATTATTGCTGTTGATCTCTTATTGTGCACAGTTTATAAAATCAACCTTATCATAGGTATGCATTTATAGGGAAAAACAGTACATATGAGTCTTGGTACTTTCCACAATTTCAAGCACCTATGGGGGTTAGAACAGGTGCTCTGCAGATAAGGGGAGACTACTGTACAGATAATATTTCAGGCACAATCCAAGTGAACCACAAGCTTTGAAAACAGAGATTATATATAAAAATATAGAATGTTTTATTAAATTTCCAAACTTAAAAGATTTTATAAGTGTAGGCAGCATCATGTAAAAGCACACTTTGTGGACATCTTTCCAGGATCACTAGCCTCCTGGGAACTACTTTCTAAGCATTTTCTTTGTAATCAACACTGCACAATAGCAGACAGAATTCCTACGACATCCAGTCAAAGACAAAGACCATTATTAACCTTAAAAATCCACTATTATGTAATAATATACAAAACTGCAAATAATTTTACAAAAAGTTGTGTATGTAAAAAAAATGCTTTCCTTGATCAAATATAATAGAAACTTATTTTGATGAATCTTTTCCTAATGAAAATAGTAAGACCATAATTTATTCTTTTCATGACTGTATTTTCTTAGTAAATGGTTAATAAATATGAGGCTTCTGTGTCATTTTAAATACATTTGTAAAAGAAAGCATAGAAGAGATGGGTGCTAGCTACAGGTAACCTCAGACAAAATTTAAGAGATACACACAAAACTCTATGAAAACACATAATCAATTTTCACCAAGTGACTCTAATCCTTCCACAAAATAAGGAAAAGAAAACATTAATTAAATAAAATGGTATCTAACTAGGTGAGCCACTAACTAAAGAGTAGTATCTACCACTGCTACTAGACATAGCAAGGGGCTCAAAGGGTGCTACAGAATAACAAGGATCTGGTTAGGTTTTAAATTGAGAGCTCTGTAGTTTCATTGTTAACAATATCTAGACTGAGTAAAAGATCGTGGCTGGCACCAACAAAGGCAAGAGTCATTTTTCTGTATCAATGAGTCCTTTCTGCTGAAGACAATGGCTGTACAAACATAGAAAAGTGACAGGAACAATAAACCTTCCAAAGGTTCAGGCTTTAAGACCAAGGTAAGCAGAAAAAACTTTAACACAGAAGATAAACTTAATACAGACATTAAACAAATTGATTGAAATCTCTAAAACAAGAACAAATACCATAGTTGCAATACAGTGATGGTGGAAGAAGCATTTTTGTTAAGATACACCTAAAATATATAATTCCCATATGCTTTCTTTCATTCCTACTTAGTATGTACATGTCGATTCAAAATTTTAGCTAGTTCCTTGATATACAGATTTAAATGACAGATATAATAAAGTTAAACAATGATTAAATGGTACAAACACTCTTGAATCTTGTTTGACTTTCTTTTTTTTTTTTTTTGTGGGTACCGGGGGGTCGACCTCAGGACCTCGCGCACCAGCGGGCGCCCGTGCCGCTGAGCGATATCACCGGCCCCTTTTTCGTACGTGGGTTCTGGGAGTCAAACTCGGGCCCTCGCGCTTGCCGGGCAGGCGCTTAAGGCGCTGAGCCATCTCACCGGCCCCCTTGTTTGACTTTCTAATAAACGATTTCTATTCAACCAAATTCAAAAGGGTAATCAATAATTTAACTTATATAGAGATGTAAATATTCCTTCCCTTCTAAAATCTTCTATATATAAAATATCTAGCTTTTCTGAATGAAACCAGTTAAACCCAACAGATATTTTTATTTCATGTGTTCCATTTTTAAAAGCATATCATTTTAAATATTTTCCAGGAAAGAACAAACATTAAGTTTTAGAAGTTCATTTTTAAAAACAATGGCATGTGAATTTAAGGAAAGCAAACCACCCCTTTCTTTTATAAAAACATTTAATTTTTAAAAGTAACCAAAAGCAAATTAGAAATTAGTGCATTTGCAGGCAGTTCCCTAAGATTGAGATGTTGGAGAAAGAATAAAAGGTGGAAACCAAATCTTCAAGGTGCCAGAGAATAAGACTCTTGGGGGATCAGGTAAACTTCTTGCCCAAGTTCATGAAAATCTCCGAGGTAGTCGGTCTACCTGCTTCATTTTCACTGCCACCACCACTTGTTCTTGGTAAGAGCACACTTGCTAGAGTCAATCCTAAAGCTGCCTCACAGCTTCTACCCCACTCATTCCCCTTCACCATGCTAACAAATAGCCCTACAGGCTTCTCTGTTTCTATCCTCTAGCAAAAACTACAGAGATTGAGTACACAAGGCAGAGATTAAGGTTTGGTGAGGCTCAGACGAGGTCTGCCTGGACGTAAAAGGGGATGGCTCAAGTAGCCTACTTTCTCCTCCCACTGGCCACTGCCAGACCTACAGCCAAAGCCCCTATAAACCCAGAGGTAGAACTAGAACTGAGAAAATATTTCAGGTAGCGGTGGAGAGTGCCATAAGCTGACAAACAATGAAAGGAAGAAATGAGGGAGATAAAGGAACAGGAACGAGGAACATAGGATGCCCCTACAGCAAACAAAGGCAATAAGAAAAGCTAGCCAGTATGGCCATGCTGCTTAGGTATCATAGCCAAGAGTCTCTCCGGTAGAAAAGGGGTCGATACAGACAACAAAACTGGGAGGAAGAGCACGGGACACTGCTCACACATACTTTCCTACCCTCCAAACACACAGCCTCTCCTGTGTGAAATCAAACTTTGTATTCCAGCAAGCAAAGTGCACTCCAAAAATATCAAATCCCAGCAGTGTCATAAAGGAAAGATAATCTACTTTACAGGATTACCATCTGCTATAAGGGGATTCAATAAATGGCTTGATAAAAGAAATCTGATTGGAGATAACTATATCAGAAAACCAAAGTTATGAATGTGTCTGTCTTCAATAGTTTTTTATTCAATTTTATTTGTGGAATAATGATATTCCTTTAGATAAGACTTAACAGCTGCAATCAATTGTAAATTAATATACATCTAAAAATCTACCACCAACATTTTTTAAATTTCAGATACACGTAAGATAATCTACCAATGTGCTTTTCCAGAAATTCGCTGTGACACAGGATCAATATAAATATAACAAATTTTTTATTATTATGTTATACATTGAAACAAAAGGAAAAAGCTAGGGAAATAGAAGTTAAGATATGCTGCTTTAAACGATGCATGCAATATTGGTTATAAAGCTTTTTTTAACTTATTAGAGATTCTATACAATGAATTGTCAAGTAAAGTGGTCTAATTTGAAAAACAAACCATAAAAACACAGTATGTAAGAAAATAAGTCTGGTGAAAGACTAGAAGGAATCACCTTTTCAGACCATCCTTTAAAATTAAAGTAAAATTTCTGTTTGGCATTGTAGAGAAAAAGATTTACAAATACAGATGGCCCATTAAGGTCTTTCGTGCCAGTAAGTAGAATAAAGTACTGAACACATGGCTAATTTCAACTACAAAATGATTTAGTCTGAAAATATTTTCAAACAGATTTTGCTATATTGTTATTATCCACATCACTCTGACGTAATGCCATGTAAAGATATAACTAAACAGAAAAAGCCAGTGACTAAATCAAAAAGTAGGAATACAGGGCTAAAAGGAAATGCAAGGTCTATGTGTTCCAGGGAAACCTGGGGGTTACCCGGTAGAAACTGTCTAGTGAGCTGGTACAGAATTTGCTCTGTTTTGAAGACATTCCAATCCTGACAAAAGCTCCTCAGTTGTCTCTGAAGCTTCCCCTGAACTAGCAGTCAAGCTGCTGGAAAAAAGGAAGGGTCCCTTCTCACTGCCCCTCAGTCTGAATACCATCACCACCCGATTTCCTCCACAGAGGCACTGAAAGCATAGGGAAGGAAAGAGGGAGAGAAAAAAGGCTTGATGCCTCTCTGACTCTGGATGCACCAAAACATTCCCGTCTCAGTCTTTCAATAATACACTTTCATTAGATTTACCTTGTAACCATTTCCCAAATAACTATGGCAAACCATCTTAATATAATCAAATCATCTCTGCCCTGGATTATTCCAATAGTCTCATAAAAGGGCTCTCTTTTTCTTGCCCTTCCTACAGTAGTCTGTATTCTCTACAAAAAGGAGCTAGAGCGGCTTGTAGAGAGCAAATCAAATCACACCACTCCTGTGCTCACTATCTACCAATGGCTTCCCATCTCATTCCAAATTTAATCCAATGACCTACATAGTTTTATAGGTTCTACCTCCCACTCCCAGACTTTATCTCCTACTTACCTCTCAGAAAACTCCATTTCAACCACATGACCCATGATTTTGCTTAAAAACACCAAGCACTCGGGCCGGTGAGATGGCTCAGCGGCGTAAGCGCCTGCCTTGCAAGCGCGAGGACCAGAGTTCGACTCCCGGAACCCACATACGAAAAAAGGGCCGGTGATATCGCTCAGTGGCACGGGCGCCTGCTGGCGCGCGAGGTCCTGAGGTCGACCCCCGGTACCCACAAAAAAAAAAAAAAAAAACACCAAGCACACTCCCACCTCCAGGCCTTTGAAGTTGTGCTTTCCTCCTCATTAAATGCTTCCCCTCAGATATCTGAATGGTAGGTTGCCTTAATTTCCTTTGGTTTATTTGTTAGCTTATCGTTCTTCTTTAGAGAGTAGTCAAAATACAGATTTTAAACAACTGAATAGTATTTTGAAAATCACAGCAAGAAGTGGTTAAACTGTAAATAACTAAGAACTGGACAAGTAATTATTTCCAAAGAGAAAAGTTTAAAAGCTTTAGGGAAACCATAGTCCTCACTAGCCTGGCAGCTAAACCACAGAAATCATAGTATGACTTTGAAATGTTCTTGCTCACCACATGGCCTAAGAAAAATCATTCTATGTTCACTACTGCACAGTCTAACTATGGTGGTACAAAAGGCTTTTTAAATTTAAAAATGCACAGGAAGTTTCACATACTCAGCATGATACTGAGGCATTTACAAATGTGGTTAGAAATGTAACTACTCTCTTAAATCTGGTAACATTTCTTTTTTCATATTCCCTTACTCAGCCACTCATGATATTATCTCCACCATGGCATTATTTCTAGTAACTATCCCACTTGTTCTCTGGTATACATGTCCTGCACATGGCTTTACTCTTCTATTACGTTCATTCTATTTCACACTAAATATTGCCAACACATGTATCTTGGCATACATACAGGTCGAATCAAATTTATTCACTCCGCAAATGTGATCCTCTTCACTTTGGGAATAATGTTCACACTTCTGAGCATGGCATTCTTCAAGAAGCCTCAATTTATCTTTTTTCTGCAGTATCTTACTGGATCCCATCACACTCCTTACTCTCCAGGACATTCATCACTCTCTAAACATATCAAGACTTGTCACACATTCATATGCTACTTCCACTGTTATCCAGCCCTAGAATAGGGACCCTAATCTTCTCTGCTACCTATTGTCTGTCCTTTCTTTTCTTCACTTGTTTCCCCCTTTCGTCCCTTTCCTTCCTCTCCTCCCTCCTCCTTTCCCTCCCTGCCTTCCTTCTCCCCTGTCGCTCCCTCCTCTCCCTCCTCTCTCTCTCCCTCCCTTCCTTTCTGTCTCTCTCTCTCTCTCCTCCCCCTTCCCTTTCTTTTTGCAGGTTCTTGAGACTGAACCCTAGGCCTTCGCACTGAGCCACATCCCCAGCCCCTCTTTTATTTTTTATTTTGAAACGGGATCTTGTTAAATTGCCGAGTTGTCCGGGCTGGGCTCCACCTCCCACTGTCTCTGCTTCAGCCTCCCACAGTGCTGAGATTATAGGTACAGAAGCCCCCAACCACAAACAAGTTCCATTCCAGGAGAATGTTCATTCATAAGTCAGAGTTGTCGTAAGTCCGACAAAGTGAATCTTATACACTTCTGACACGAATACACAATGTAGAGCATAAAAAAAAACCCCAAATGCGAGGTCGGTTTGTATCTGTGAATGTCCGTAAGTCAGAGACTTAATGTATATGAAACCACACTCAGCTACCAACTGCATTTCTGCCAATCACACTAAAATCAAATGCTCCCTCCTGTGTGCAGTGTTCTCTATCAACCACTTCTAAATAAGTAACACTTCCCTAGAAAATAATTTGCTTTGTTATGTCTTCAATACTGATTATTGTTTTCACGTATATTCTATCAACAAAACTTACAGCAAGGAATATACTTGTTCATCTCTGTAGGTGTGGTATTCTACATCCAAACGTTTAATGTAAGTTAGAGACAGTCCATCATAAGAATCTAGTAACAAAAAGGTTAAAAAAGAAATCTAAAATAAAACAGTGATACCAAGCAACTGCAGTAAGTGAATTTTCAAGAATTAGCAAAATAAAAAATTTAAAAAAACAGCAGCAGATTACAAAGGTATTGGGGAATCCTCAAAACTGAGCTAGAGAACTCTGCTCCCATTATGGTGCACTAAGCTTCTACAAATAGCTACTCTAAATCATGGGCGAGAGACACATATTAGTTCTACAGGAATGAACGCACACACAACTATCCCTCCTTATCCACGGGGAACTGGCTCCAGAATGCCTACGGATGTCAAAATCTTCCGATGCTCAAGTCTCATATAAAATCATTTCCAGATTACTTATAATACTTAATATAATGCAAACACTATATAAATAGTTCCTGTAATGCACTGGTTTGAGGACAATGGCCAAAATAACAGTCTAGGTGTGTTTGGCAGAGATACAATTTTTTGAAATATTTTTGATCTAGCTGGTGGAATCCATGGATGCAAGGCCTGCAGAAACAGAAAGCCGTGTCTGTGTGCGTGTGGGTGTGTACGGTGGGAGATACTATAAATGTGCTTAATGACCAACAGACAGTTGCTTGTAATAAATTATAAAACTGGAACTCACAAAAAAAAAAAAATATTTTCTAGAAGAATAAAATATCTGAAATAAAACACTCTGGGTGGGCTTTAAAGGGAATGGAGGTAACGGGAAATAAATTTGATAACAGATCAACAGAAATTATTTCATTGATAGAAAGAGAAAAAAATATTAAAAGAAAATGAACAAAGCCTCAGAGACCTCAAAGAAGATTTTAAAAAGTCAAACACAGGTATAATGAAAGAACAGAGAATGGGGTAGAAAGAAGTATTTAAAGAAATAATGACCCCCCCCAATTCACAAGTATGGTGAGAAATATGTAATTTACCAATTAAAGACTATCTGGTAAACCCCAAGCCCAAGAAATACGAAGAAAGCCACACTGAGACACATTATAATCAAGCTGCTAAAAACTAAAAAAAAAAACCAAAAAAAAAAACTCAAAAGTTGCCAGAAAGGAGCATATTACATAGCCAGGAACAATTCAAACTACTCCATGTGCATCTTCAGGAACTGTGGGTACCAGGAGATGTGGAAAATCATCTTCAGAACACCTGAAGGTCAGGGGGACTGGGAAGAGTAAGTCCCACTATGCCCTGTAAAAATGTCCTTTAATGACATTTTCAAATAAAAATTACAGATTGCATCTCAATGTAACTCTGGGAAAAGATAAATAAAATATTTGGTGGAAGGAAGCCATGTTAGCAGAAGGAAACAGAATTTGAAGAAGGAAAAAAAAAAGATCATTAATAAAATTATTAAAAAGACCTTCTTTCACACTGGAGAAGCTGAGGCAGGAGCATCAGAGTTCAAGGCCAGCCTGAATTGCATAGTGAGACCCTGTCTCAAAAAACAAACAAACAAAAAAGACCTTCTTTCAAAAGCTTTAAAACACATACAGCTGTGTAAAGCAAAAGTAACATTCTCTCACAGGAGTTACAAAGTATTTAGATGTAATGCACATGACAACAACAGCTTAAAGGCACACAGCAAACAGACCCATAAGGTAAACAGACCTACAAAGTCAGAAGATTCCTGCACTTTACATAAAGTGGTACAATACTAACTCTAGATAGTCTGTAAGAAGTTAACAATGTATTTTAACATCCCCAGAGAAACTACTGAAAAGAAAAAAGAAAAAAACTAAAAACTAAAAAAAGAGGCATTGGTAAAAAGCCAGCTTATTGTTAAAATGGAGTCCTAAGAAAATACAAATCCAAAAGAATGGAGGTATAGTCAAACAAAATACAGATGGAAACAAAAAGAAAACAAATATACTGGTAGACCCAAGTCCACCTATACAATGAAACATTCCACTTGTCTAGGAAGACAGAGAAGCAAGCAGACCCCCTTCCTTCAATGGGAGCACACCTTGGTGCTCTGGGAGTCCAAAGTCCATGCTGCTGCTGCTCTCCTGAACAAGACAACTGCATCTGGGTTTGGTGGTTAGAGAAGGAAGATGAAAACTTTATGACTGCACTTACACATTAAACAAAAAACAAACAATACTATACCAATGTGAAAACTTCATATAAAGGTTGTTTGTTTTTATAGTACCCTTTAGGACCATCAGTCAGGACAAATAAAGCAGTTTCTGTATAATTATTAAGTACATTTTAGTGGATTTTTGCTGATTACCTAACACAATTTGCTATTTAAAAACAGCTGTGTAAGCAATTACTATTCTTAACTTAATTCAACAAACAATTCTATTCATTTTCTGTAATGAGGCCCATGTACTCCCTACATTCAAGTCTTACACCATTAATTCCTGTAATAGCAATACTGTCTCTCTAAAGGAACTCCAAAAATGTTTCTTTCATATTTTCCCTATGTTAAAAATATCTCTTCCTCTTACACCCTCCAAACTATAATGCGTTTGTTTCTATACTCCACAAAAGAAAATTTTTACATTCGCCACTTTCATTCCTAACCATTTACACACTCATTAATTAACTGTTTGCTATCTAGCCTCTTCCCAGACCATACCACCAAAACCAAATGCCAGGCACACAGCAGGCTCTAGCAAACATTTGTTCACAGGATAAAACTGAACTCTTTCAGGTTATCAAAGATATCCTAATCATAAAATAGAACGGGTGCCCTTTTGGTCTTCATTTCTCAGGTCTCCATAGCAGAGGCCAGCTATCGGGCCAGACAATAAATAGTTTAGGGGTCAACTGCTCTCCATACCAAATACTCAACTCTACTACTGTAGCATAAAAGTAGCCACAGGCTATATGTAAACAAATAGACTAGCTATGTTCAAATAAATTTTATTTACAAAAATAGCCATGGGCTGTAATTTGCCCACCCCTGTTTTAGAGAATCAGATCTTGTTAACCAGTTTGCTTTGCTTAGATTTGCTGATCTGACCTTTGGGCCTCTCCTTCTATATTCTATTATTATTTCTGTTTGAAGAAAAAGAAAAAAAAAAAAACTGATACATCCTACTTCTTGGACTGCTCATTTAGTTTATGATTTGCATGCCCTTTGCATGCTTAATTTCCAAATGTACATTCCCAGCTTTAACTTCAGTTCTGTATTTTGAATCCTGAATCTCCATATTCTTTCTGAACACCTAAATCCATCGTAGCTGAAGACAAATTCTTCATATTTCTTTCATCTCTTTCTCTTATTCCTCTGGAAAAGATCCCAACCTTAGTTTAATATTTCTACTACCTAACAGCCCAAGTCAACCAGCTTGTATACGTCATCACTTTTGATTCCCCCTTCTCTTCTCCTTCCACCATCACTACAATGAGTTTCCCTTCTGAATGTCTCCTGAGGCACCTTTCTAGGGTTTTCACAATATACCTATTTAGAGTCTTGTGCTTGCGTCCCTCTTAATCTTCCTAAAACACTATTTCATAATACATCACCTGCTTATAATGTCTTGCCAATGTAGTCTTCCTGAACACTCATCTAAAGCACATTACTCCCAAATTTAAAAAGCATTTTCAATGTCTCAGTGTCAAGAGTAGTTCTCAAGTTCTTCCACTTAAAATGGAAAGTTTAGTCTAATCTGTTCCATAAACGTTTATTGTCAAAAGTGCTCAGTTTTCTCCCTATGTTGAAAACCTTTGAAAATCCAGTTGTAGCTACTTCTCTCCCCTTCTGACTCTAACAGTCAAAAAATATTAATTTCTTACCATCACACATTCTACACACTGGGGAAGAAGATGCACAAAAGTGACAGATTCTCCCCTCAAGAATCAATGTCCTGGGGTCTTCCATTCAAACACACTTGGTTATACTCCACTGTAACCATAAGGCCTATTTCATCTTCACTGTACATGGCTATAAGCCATGACTATTTCACAGTTTCTATCAGTCCTAACAACACTTCTACCTCTCTCCACTTAATTAAAATCAGTGGTTCAACGCTCAACTTAAATTCTACCTCCTTCGGGCCAGTGAGATGGCTCAGCGGTGTAAGCGCCTGCCTGGCAAGCGCGAGGTCATGAGTTCAACTCCCGATACCCACATACAAAAAAAGGGCCGGGGGTATCGTTCAGCGGCACAGGCGCCTGCTGGCACGCGAGGTCCTGAGTTTGACCCCCGGTACCCACCCAAAAAAAAAAAAAAAAAATTCCACCTCCTTCAAACAAGTGTCCCAGCCTCCCTCTTTTACTAGGTTATCCTTAATATTAGTACAATCATATTTATAAATCTGTCACACACTGTAGAAGTTATATCATTTCTTAAGTGAACATAACCTACCACATTAAAATGTTGCCTCAAATTAAGAGTAAAGACCATGTTCAGGGCTGGTGAGATGGCTCAGCGGTGTAAGCGCCTGCCCGGCAAGCGTGAGGGCCCGAGTTCGTCTCCCGGATCCCACATACGAAAAAAGGGCCGGTGATATCGCTCAGCGGCACGGGCGCCTCCTGGCGCGCGAGGTCCTGAGGTCGACCCCCGGTACCCACAAAAAAAAAAAAAAAAAGACCAAGTTCAGCTCAGACCAAATTAAAAATAAAGATCACACTGACCTACAATGCTGGATACACAGAAGCAGCTCAATAAAAGTTTTTATATATAAAATGACACCACTACTTAATATAAAAACTAATTTCCTAGTAGCAGCTATGGCTTTTTAATGTATCCATTTGCAATCCCTCTCTCCACCCTGAAGAATAACATGATTTTCCAAGGCAGCCTCCATAAAGAATACAGCTGACAACTAAGGAACAGAACACAAGTGACCACACAAGAAGGGAATCAGCTAAAACTTCTGGCAACAGCTCAAGGTTCTAAGGGAATCAAATAAAATATTCATGAATATTTATAATTTCAACCTGTAAGCAAAATTAATGCCATGTACAGATTTCTAAATTTTGAGCTTTCATAAGGTCTAACCTTGTTAAAAAATCTGAATTTCACTTGTTTACGAATAATCCATAGTTTACAAAAGTAAATAGTTTTAGGAGTTAAAAAATAAGTAAATAATTTTATTAAAAAGCTATCCCAGCATTCATTTTACTTTTAACCTGTTAAAAATTAGTTGGAAAAGTGGGTCACTGTCTTCTGTAAATAAAGAATAACATTCTTAAAATCTCCAATTCAGAGAATTTTTAGTTTAAAAAAAGTGTTTATCAAAAGTTTGCCAGGAATTAAAAATACACACTAAGACCATCTATATTATATAATAATAACATTTTGACCTAAAAATGAGATTTATGACTGAAATCGTTAAGTACTGCCCATGGAAGTGTAAATTTATACACTTTGGAAAAAAGATAAAAATACACGAACCCTATGACATAATTCCACTCCAGGTACATACCCACAACAAAAGACAAACATAGCCCCACAAATAGCCTTTTACATGAGTGGTAAAGACAGTTTTAATCCTAAGAGCTAAGCCTGCTAACAATCCAGTTTTATTCACACAAGCTAAACCTGTGAACAATCCAGCTGATCATCAATAAAGAACTGTTATACTCACTCACACACTCAGCATTACAGGAAATGGACTAGTAACACACACAACACCATGCCTGAAGCTCAAAAATATGCTGAGCAAAAGAAATAATAAATAGAAGACTGACCCCATTTATAGGAGAGTATGAAGTAAAAAAATCAAAAGCATGATAAAAAAAAAATCAGGTTTGTGATGGCATTTCAGATAGGCTACTAGGAAAAAGTACAGGGATCTTTATAGGGTGAGGAAAACATCTTACACAAGAATTGAAGATCTACCAATGAGTTCTAAGGACAATCCTTCTGAGCTGTCCAAGTTACATACACACTGGCAGCTTTACCATCCAAACCCATGAGTAGCAGAACTAGAAAACGGTACAAAAATAAACACAAATATCAAAACTATCACTTGAAACACTCCAAACCATACGGACCTCACACATACATACAGACCACTCCATCTAACGGCAGCACAGAATATATTCTACTCAAGTGCATATGGAACATTTTCTGAGGTAGATTAGACATTAGATACAAAATACGTCATAACAAATTTAAGGCGAATGAACTTGCACCAAGTATATTTTCTGACTACAGTGGAATGAAATCAGAAATCAGTACCAAAACAAAAGTGGACAAAAAAATCACAAATATATGGAACTACTAACAACTAGTAGGTAGAAGTACAAATGAAATTAGAACCTATCTTGAGACAAATGAAAAAAAACACAACACATAAAATCTATGGGATACAGTAAAAGCAGTACTCAGAAAACTTACAGAGGTAAGTAGCAACATTAAAAAAGATGTTCTCAACGAATGGGCAAAAGGAAAATTGGCTATCCACATACAAAAGAATGAAAGTGGACCCTCATCCCCTACCATATGCAAAATTTAACTGAAATAGATTAAAAGCTTAACATGTGAGACCCCAAAACTGTAAAAAATCTCTGGAACAATGAAAAATCTTCATGATACTGGTCTTACCATTGATTAGTTTATTTAATTTTGATTTTTTGAGACAAGGTCTCTCTATGTAGTTCAGGCTGGCCCTGAACTATGTAGCCCAGGATGGCCTCAAATTCAAATTGAAAAATACAATATTTGAAACAAGATTTTACTGGAAAGCTTGGTAAAAAACAGATCAGTAAAAAAAATTTTCAATATGAAAGCACAAAAAATACTGGAAATAATGAAGAGCTTCAACTATATATTGGATAATATTAAAAGGTCTAAAATACATATAGAGTACCAGAAGCAGACGACATAGGAAAAAACCAACACTTTCTCCAAATCAGTGAAGAACATCAACTTGCACATCCAATAAGCTCGGCAATCTCCACACAGAACTATACATGCATGCATTAGTCAACATACTAAAGGGCAAAACAAAATTTTAATTCAACCAAAATGAACAAAATATGTAAGATGAAAATGATACAAAGATAGACCAGGAATTGAGGATCCAGAAACAACTCCAGGCACTTTTGCCCATCTGATGTTCAATGAAGAGTCCAAAAACAAATTGGAAAACGCCTCTGACAAATGGTGCTGGGAAAGCTGGCCATCTACACGCAGAAGAATGAATACAGTTCATGTCTCACCTAGTACTAAAGTCGAATCAAAATGTATCAAAGAAGCTAGACATAAGAACAAAAACACAATCTGCTGTAAGATAAAATAGGTAAAATTCTTTTTTTTTTAATGTGGGTACCGGGAGTCGAACTCAGGACCTCACGCTTGCCAGGAGGCGCTTGTGCCACTGAGCGATATCACTGGCCCTTTTTTTCCTTTATGTGGGTACCAGGAGTCGAACTCAGGACCTCGCATTTGCCAGGCAGGCGCTTATGCTGCTGAGCCATCTCACCAGCCCAGTAAAATTCTTGAAGACATAGGCATTGGCAAGAACTTTCTGAACAGAATCCCAATTGCACAAGAAATAACACCAACAGTCAACACATGAGATTATATCAAATTAAAAAGCATATGTAGGTGAGATGGCTCAGCGGCATAAGCGCCTGCCTGGCAAATGCGAGGTCCTGAGTTCGACTCCTGGAACCCACATACGAAAAAAAGGACCGGTGATATCGCTCAGTGGCACTGGCGCCTGCTGGCACGCAAGGTCCTGAGGTCGACCCCCGGAACCCACAAAAAAAAAAGTATCTGTAGAACAAAGTTAAATAAACAATAAGAGAGAAGAGACAACCTGCAGCATAGGGGGAAATTTTGCCAGCTACTCAGTCAGAAGACTAGTATCTAGAATGTATAAAAAACTAGAGCCCTAAAAATAAAAGAATCAATCAAAAAATGGGAAATTGAAATGAATAGAAACCTCTCAAAAAAAAATACAACTGGTCAATAGGTACGTAAAAAATGTTCAGTATATTTGGCAACTAGAAAAATGCAAACCAAAACAAAACAGATTCTATCTTACACCAGAAAGAACGGCTATCATTAAGAACTCAAAAAACAGGAAAAAAATAGAAATTCCATTTGACAAAGTTGTAACTCTTCTGGGTATGCTTCCTAAAGAGCTGAAGACATCTTATTACAGTGACACGTGCATACCCCATAATAGCTAAATCTTGGAAGTGCCCTATAGGCCCATCAACAGATGAACAGAGAAAATGTGGTATTTATACACAGTGGAGTACTACTGTATCAGTCGGTGCTTACTAGAGAAACGGATTTAATGCAAGACATACAAATATACAATTATTTACAAGATCAGCTTACAATGGCCACTGGAGAGTGAGGTGTGGAAGAGTGCAGAAGGGCCGTCTGTGTGCTGGAGAGCAGAAGGATCTGGTTGATCCTGGCACTCACTGTGGTGTCCCATGCAAGCAGGCATCATGAGGCTGAGAGGTCTGCGATGCAAGGCTGACAGATCTGCGCTGGAGACTGCAGGGTCTGCGCTGGAAGCCGGGAGATGACATCCAAGGTGAAGGTGAAGAATGGAAATCCTCGAAGAAAAGGAAGTGCACCTTCCTTCTTCCTTTTCCTTTTATTCCACTCAGGCAACAAGCCTACTGGCTGCTGTCACTCACACTCAGGATGGGTCCTCTGTCTTCAGTAAATCCCTTCAGCCGCACCCATAACTGCTGATCCAATGTAGTTGGGCATTTCTTCCTCAAGTTGACACACTCAGTTGACTGCCACAACTACTCAGCCATAAAAGATAAATCTGAGTCATTTGTAGGAAAATGGATGCACCTTGAGACCACGTTCTAAAAATCAAACTCAGTCACATGGCTTCTCTTATTCGACAAACTCAAACATAATTTAAAGAACAAAAGAAAAGAAAGATGGTAAGAAATAGGGAGATAGACTGTGCAGAAGGGAAGGGGATCTGGGGATGGGGGAGACAGAAGGGAGGGGAGAAGGGAGGGGAGAAGGGAAAGTGAAAAGGATCAAGATGCAGTACGTATACATACCAGTACCCCACAATGAATATATTTACCTGTACTGCAAACATACACTGATAAAAAATGTTCAAAGAAACAATGAAGGCCAGAAGCCAATGGAATGATGTTCTGAAAGTGTTAACAGTGCAGAAATCCAAACTATAATAAAGCTAACAGTAGTTTTCACACTTAAGGAAAATAAGACCAGGTAAAATCTGAATCCAGAAAAAAGAAAAATACAAATAGCAAATATGTAAGGACAAAACATCATTTTTCTTCTCTTTTCTTTAAAATGCATATAATATTTTATAAAGTAAAAATTATAAACCTTTATAACACTTTTATAGCAAAGAATATGAAAAGGTATATAGAACAGTATTTTTCTAGACTTTTAGTCTTATGCTAACATAGTGAAGTATAAACCATGACTAGCCAGTGACAAGTTGCATACAGTAATCCCTTCAGAAATCCAAAAAAATTAGTCAAAAGATGTTCAACTATTGTCATTAGAAGAATTAAAATTGAACACAAAACTAGAACCCTTACACACGGTGGGAACATAAAATGGTAAAATCACAACAAATGCTGGCATTTTTCAGAGTCAAACATACTTCCATGCAATTACCATAGAAGTTCCTCTCATGGTATTTGTTCAGAAGAAATGAAAATGCATAACCACAAACAAGTATGAAAGATTAATTAGAGAGTCTTTATTCACAATCAACAAAAACCTGAAACAGCCCTAATGCCTACAGATACCTAAATGGATCAATACGGTACTACATAGTTTGTATGCATGATGCAATATTACTAACCAACAGAAAAAACAAACTGCTTGTACCCAAAGCAGCATGGATGAATCTTGTCAGTAAAGAAGCCAAACACACACCCATAATTTCAGTATTCTGGGAGGCTGAGGCAGTAGGATTGCAAGCTTGCACCCAGCCTAAGCAACTAATCAAGATAAAAAATTAAAGAGGGCAGGGGATGTACCTCAGTGCAAAGATTCTGGGTTAAATCCTCAGTACCAAAAAAGGACATACTGTGTTATTCCATTTACATGACATTCTAGACGTGGAAAAACTAATCTATAATGACAGAAATCAAAACAATGGTTGTTTGGAGTAGATAACGGGACAAGAAAGTTTTGGGGTTTTTTTGTGTGTTTGCTTATTTTTTTCTTTTTTTGAGACAGGGTCTGGTAATGTAGTCCAGACCAGCCTGGTATTTGCTATGTAGACCAGGCTGGCCTCAAATTCATGATCGTCCAGCCTCAGCCTCAAAGTGCTACAGGCTGGGTCTCCTGGGTAACACAGTATTAGTTGGATACCTGTGGGAAACAAGTACACTGCAAAGTGCCCTCACGCTCAACACCTATGATAAGGTGAGGTGGAGGAAATACAAACGAGAAAAGGGAAATGTTGAATTGAGATATGAGATGTGATTTTAAAAAATAGTGAATGCTTAAATTTAAAAATATTTTATTACAGTACAAGACACACCGCCCTTCATCCCCCTCAAAATATCCCCCCTTGCTTCCAAAACACTTATCACATTATTCTTGTCACTTCGTGAAGCAGCTCTGGAGTCTTCTTTCACATGTTTAGCTGTGCTGTCCTGGCTACCTTGAAGTCCTGAATCAATTCAGAACATTTACCTTTCACAGTCATTTTGATTTTAGAGAAGAGCCAGAAGTCTCACAGTGCCAGATCCAGTGAATAAGGAGGATGAAGAAGCACCGTGATGTTATTGCAAGGCTGCCTTTCCAGCTGGGTGTGGTGGCACATGCCTGTCATCCCAGCACTCAGGAAGCTGAAGGCAGGAGGATCGCCATGAGTTCAAAGCCAGCCTAGGCTACATAGTGAGTTCAAGACCAGCCTGAACTACATAACAAGACCCTGTCAAAACAAACAAACAAACAAACAAACAAACAAGGCTGCCTTTCTGTTGGGCAGCACCCAGCAGCAGCATTCCCCATATTTTTGATCACATCTTATAGAGACACAAAAGATGACTTCCAGAAGTGCCTTGGAAAATGGCAAGAATGATGGGTGTTTTTAAAGTATGTGTGTGAAGGGAGGTTATGCTGAGGGGAATTAATGGCAATGGGTCTTTTACTGTAATAAATTTTTATTTAAACATTCACCATACATTTCAATCACACCTTGTACAGTGGCAACAAATACCTTCCCTTCCCACATACGGAGTTCTGAGCTGAGAAGGCCTTTGGTAACTGCAGCAACTGGGCCAGAAATTTTAAAAGTCTCCACATCCCCACCACATCATCGACCGGTCACCAGATACCCACTGCCCAGGAAAGCAGACCTGACTGTGGTCAGTGTGGGTCCCTCCAGCAGAGGGCGATTCTTGATGAGTTACCCACTGTACTTCCAGTAGCAGCCTTAAGACGTCCACGCGTTCAACTCTGGGAGCACTCCACCATGCCCACTGTACAGCATCAAGGAAAGCCTTTACATTTTGATTGGATTACTGGGCTACAGGTGTATGCATTTAGGAAGCTTACTGAATTATAAAGATCCATTTATTTTACCACATGTAAATTTTTTTTTTTGGTGGGTACCGGGGGTTGATCTCAGGACCTCGCATGCCAGTGGGCGCCCGTGCCGCTGAGTGATATCACTGGCCCTTTTTTCGTATGTGGGTACTGGGAGTCGAACACAGGACCTCGCACTTGCTAGGCAGGCACTTATGCTGCTGAGCCATCTCACCGGCCCCCGCATGTAAATTTTTGCTTCATATTCTTCTTTGTCATACATCCTTGTGGGTTCTCAGAGAATAAGGGGTATACGTACAAGCCAAATAATTAGGGTTAAATTATGTTCATTAACAATGTAAGTTGCAAGGTCTAACCCAGCTGGCTAGAGGAGGCATCACATTAGAGAACCTCAGGAAAGACCCACAGAGAAGAAAGGTATTTGGAAGGTGGGAGAGGAGCTTTCACACTAAAAGAGAAAATTAATAAGGAAAGCTGATCAAGTCAAAACAGAGAATTAAAAAAAGGGAAGCGGTGCTGTTGTGGCAGCTCAGCCAGCCCTTGCTCCTTGCACCATTTTAGCCCCTGAGGCAAAAAGTCTGAGGGATGATCCAGTCCTGCAGACACGAGATTCTTGGGTCACAGTCTGTGTTCACCACCTCACACATATATTAACACCTTCCAAACACATGGGAGAGCAGCATTACTGTGTTCTCTGCTCCAGCACATTCTGTGGACTGAAGGCCCCTCCCCTGTACCAGACTCAAGCCATGGAAAGCATATACAGGTGAAGACCATATTAGGTGGGCTGGAGCAGTTTACAAACCTCCCTGCCCAGACAGCCTATTCACTGCACAGCCCCAGTATTCAGCACCTGCCTAAATAGACTTCTTGCCCAGAGTGCCCGCCAAGTAATAAGCAAGTGCACACTGACTGGCTGGCACCATCTCTGTGGCCTGCAGGTCAGCTGAGTTGTAGGCAGTGCATCTGGACCCCTAGCACAAATCCTGCACGTCTTCTGGACTGTGGAGTCACAGGCCCTAGCCCCAATCACAGAGCGAGCCACAGAGCCAGTTAATTCTATTCCTGCTGTGTACAGCTTGCCATTCCAGCCATAAGAGCATAGGCCCACCTGAGGAGAACATGGGTGTAGACAAAGACTTTATGAAGAAAATCCTGGTTGCATAGGAAATATTACAAAAAATCAACAAAAGGGATCAATCACATCAAATTAAAAAGCTTTGGCACAGCAAAAGAAACCACCAACAGAGTGAAGAAACAATCTACAGAACGAGAAAAAAATTTTTGCCAGCTATTCTTCAGAGGACTAATATCTAGAATATATAAAGCACTCTTAAAAATTAAGACCCCCCTCCCTAATTTAAATGCTCAACCCAAAAATGGGCCTCTGAAATGAAAGACACTTTTCTTTTTTTTTTTTGGTGGGTACTGGGAGTCGACCTCAGGACCTCGCGTGCCAGCAGGCGCCCATGCCGCTGAGCAATATCACCGGCCCTTTTTCCGTATGTGGGTACCGGGAGTCGAACTCAGGACCTCGTGCTTGCCAGGCAGGCGCTTACGCCGCTGAGCCATCTCACTGGCCCCGAAAGACACTTCTTAAATGAAGTTCAAACTGCCAATAAATACATGAAAAATGTTCAACATCACTGGCCATTCGAGAAATACGAATTAAAACAAAACTGACATTTCATCTCACTCCAGAAAAAATGGCTATCATAAGAAATCAACCAGTAACAAATGCTGGGGAGGCTGTGGGAAACCCTCCTCCACTGTTAGTAGAATGTAAACTGGTACAACCACTATGGAAATCAATATGTAGAGTCCTTAAAAAACTAAAATTGAGGCTCCATTTGATCCAGCTAGTCCCCTTCTAGGTATCTTCCCTATAAAGTCATCATTTCACAGTGATACATGCATACCCATGTTTATAGCAGCACAATTTATAATAGGTATACCCTGGAAATAGCCCATATGTCCATTAACAGATGAATAAGGAAAATGTGGTATTTATATACAATAGAGTTCTACTCTGTCATAAAGAAAGGTAAAAGAGGCATTTTTAGGTAAATGGATGTACCTCGAGACCATAATCTTAAGTGAAATAAATCAGGTACACAAGTTTAAATATTGCATTGCTTTACTTGTGCGAGAAACCAAAGTATAAGGAGCAAAATGTGGGATATTAGGAAGTAGAAAGAACTTGTTCAAATGGGAAGGGGAACAAGAGATGGGGTAAGAGAAGGGGGAGGAAGGGAGGTGAACAGAGATTTAAAGGGGAAGAAAGGGAAACAGATCTATCGTAAATGGGGAGGGAAGAATAGTTGGATGGAGGGAAGGAGAAGGGGGCCAAAAAAAGAAATAAGATGTGTTATTTACATGTACACATGCCCCATGATGTAACCCTTATGTACTGCAAATATGTACTAATAAATAAATTAAATAGCAATTTTCCCTTCTCTATTACACAATTAATTTCCTCTTCTGCCTATAGGTCTCACTTTGAGTCCTAAGCCATAAGAAGTCAATTCGCTTTTCTCAATTGCTAATAAATATTTTTGTAGGTATGTGAATATATATTATTTCATAATACTGTAAAACATTTTATAAATTATTTTTAAAAAGGATGGAGGGGAAGCAAAGGGGATATAAAAGTAGTTATGGTATGTTATAATAGCTAAGATATAAGAACTTCCCATGATAAATGTAATCATTATGTACTGCAAACATGTAGTAATAAAGGTTTTTTTTTTCCAAAGAAACTGTTTTTTTGTGGGTACCGGGGGTCGACCTCAGGACCTCACATGCCAGCAGGCGCCCGTACTGCTGAGCAATATCACTGGCCCTTTTCTCATATGTGGGTTCTGGGAGTCAAACTCAGGACCTCGCACTTGCCAGGCAGGTGCTTATGCTGCTGAGCTATCTCACTGGCCCCCAAAGAAACTTAAATGACACATAGTGCATGCCTTTTGCAAGACAGACAGACAGTCTTCCACCAAGATTAAAAGCTTCAGTGGAAAAATGAATAGTAATTTAAGGTTGATAAGCCCATCCAATTATAACCAGGAGATGAGCTAAATTTAAAGAGTAAAGAGGTAAATACAATTTTATTTTTGAAAATTTAATGTAAGCCAATGGTATAAAAAATTCATATTGTAAATACGTGATTCACACTGAGTATTCCAAAGAAAAAAAGATTTTTTTCAACTGAGGTTGATATTTTATGTATACAAATTTCAGAAATATTGTTTTCCCTCATACTCTAAGAATTCAGCAGGGTGATATCTAAATGCTTAAAAGTTGATCTTTGATTGCTGCTCAAGGTAGAGATTTTCCTAAGCCAACCAAATTTTTTTGCTCACTTTCTTCCTTTATAATTTCCTATACTAAATCTTTACTGCACTACTCAAATTTTTTTGAATAATTTTATGTATACTGTCCTTCTAAAAAGAAGACGGTAACCAAGATATAACAAGAGAAAACCTAACTTAATGGAACTATTTGTAGCCTCACTTCCTTGCTAATCCTGAAATAGGGCTAAAATTTCACAATTTTATTCTTTCAACATCAATGATAAAATACCCTGTTTGTACCATCAGCATCATTTAAAATATTTTCTAAACCTCAGACAGAATATCTTTCGAGTATTTAAAATTCTTTGGAAAAAGGAATGACAATGGTATGTTGACAATATTTTCTAACATGGGAACCCATGCATTGTGAGTTTCTTCTGTGGCTCGTGGTTGTGTTGCCCATGATCCTTCCCTCAAAATCTTCAACCCAAAGCATTTGTCCAGATAAGAAGCACAGTTTACATGCATTTCTGTCTAGGAGCAAGGAACCAGATGAGCCTTCTTGATCTCTTCAAATAAGTCATTCTTAAGACTAGGGGGAATGGTTTAAATATGAAGAGTTTATAAATTACTCAAAGCTGCTTGAGGAGGGAAAGAGGAGAGAAACTCAGCATGTTTTTATTTCATAGTAACTGTAACTGATGCGTTTCCCACCAATTCAGCAAAAGAAGACACACTCAATTCTAAATCTATCTCTACGTAGAGAGGTATTGTCTCCCATTTCCCACTCCTTGTGAAGACTCAAAATGGAAAGGCCTGAGTCGCATTGATTTACACAATTCTAAATCCATATACAGTATCACACGGCTTAGTTGTCTGGTACCCTTCGCACCTCTCAATATCTGAATTTCTGGTCTAGTTTTCCTCCAAGACTTTCTTCAAAACAGCATTCCAACTTTGATCTGATTGAGGTCCCAATTTCCTGCTGTCCTAGAAAATCCTCTCAATCTCTGCCTTGAGACACTTTTAGTTAGTGAAAGACATTTATTTATTTTATGAAGGAAACTTGACATATCCTACACATTTAACATATTTATTCCAATAGTTTAAGAATACCAGGAAAATAGGTAAAAGTGATTTCCTTCTATACCCAATTTCTAGTAAGTTTCTGACTTTTTCCTTTCAGCTCAACAAACCAAGCAGAATATAGTTAACCCTGTACCTACCGAAGCCAAAAGAAGGCTCAAGAAGATATGTTTTGTAATCGGTTGGACTGAGGTACACAATTGGTTTCAACATTAACGTGATGACACCAAAAATGGGCCTTGATACTGATACATTCTTCACAGATTAAAGCTAAGAATGAAATCTGTGAAGTACTTAGCACTGTCTGTCAGAACTCCACAGGAGGCCCTTTCATTCCCATTGCTCTCTGACAGTCTTTCACTGAGGAACACTGTGGGTAGCCACCGCGGCTTCAGGAACTGGCTGGGTCTGAGCTGGTTTCACACAGGCAGTACTGCCTCTTCAAATCACCTTTCCTGGCTCACTGGGATACTGCAGCCTGCTGGAGAAAATGCTGTCTGTGTTTCAAGTTCCCCTCATGAACAACTCGTTATACATAGTAAACGATACACAGAATGCTGGTCCTCAAAAGTATGACTACAGAGAGTAACATTGCCACAATCCTGGGCTCACACTCCTTTAACCATACCCAGCTTCGGCAAAAGACACTCATGTTCATCCCCGAGTCAACATTTTTTTCCTGATTTTATGAAAACAGAAACAGAAAAGTGAAAATGAAATGGTATTCAGAATATGAGGGGGAAAAGGATTCAAGTTGGTGGTCCAGACATAGTTAAAAATGTGAGACTTAAACATCAGATCTTTCTTTGCCTCATTTTCCTCATCTGTGAAAACCAGATTAAGTGTCTGGAAAGCGTCTTACAAGTAGCAGTTTCTAAGTACAGTATACATAATCATGTACCCTCACAAAACTGTCTCCTTGTACTATTTCATTGAGTCATTTTAAAAAATTAAGGCAATGCATGATGAATATACTATCATATGTTACTGTTTTCTAAAATGATCTAATTATATCTCTTTTCCATAATTTAATCATTTCTAGTCAGTAAGCATTTAGCAAAGATCTAGGAGTCAGAATACTCTGTCATTTACTAATCCACCGAGTTTCTCTTTTTTGCTTCTTGTATATTCTGTACGATGACTAAGTGAAAGTCAATAAAACAATGAATTTTTCTCCCAATAAATCCTGTTCCATTTTAGATCCACCTTCAAGAAATATACAGGGTCATCTTCAATTTGAAAAATTCAAAATATTCCAAAATCCCAAAATTCGTGAGCACCAGAAGATTTCAGATTAGGAATGCTCAATCTGGTAAAATTTACTGCAAGTATTTCAATATTTGAAAGTCTCCAAAATCTGAAACACTTCTGGTCCCAGGCACTTTCAGTGAAGTATACTCAATCTTTTTTTGTTGAAAACATAACGAATTGTCTTGCTTACTTCTTGTTGCTGAGACAAAATACTGGCAACCTACAAGTTAATCCTTTATTTTAGCTTACAATTTGTACAAGTTTTCGTCCACAGGGCTAGTTCCAAAGCACAGCAGTATGGCAGAGGGGCATGGCAGAGGAGATACAGTTCATGGTATGGCAGGAAGGAATCAGGGCATCGTTTTACTTTCCCTTTTTATTCCACCCAGGCTGGAAACCTATTGGCTGGTGCTTCCCACACTCAGTGCAGGTCTTCCCTCTTCAGTAAATCCATCACATACACCCAGTCCTATGCTACACTAATCAGTAGACTGACTCAGTAACTTGTTAGTAGTTGCACTAATCCAGTATCACCCACCCATGATCCAGTCACCTCCTAAAAGCCCCACCTGTGAGTGTATGAGACTTTGGGGGACCATCTAGATATAAGTCATAACACCAATCTATAAACTTTTGAAAATACTGATTTGTTTCCATGTAGAAGTCACCCTAAAATTAGTACTACAAGGAAAAGAACAGTCCTAACCTAAAAATCACATAAGACTAAGTCAGAATGAAAAATTCCAATTCCATGTAGAGTTAAAGATGCACGTAATTTTGATCAGGAAAAAATGTAAAAATTAATATTGAAATGAAATTAGGACAATAGCTAGGAAAGTAAAAAACAGTAAAGTGAATCAGTCACAAATCTAGAATACTCTCTCAGCATAATGACTCATTCAACAATAGAATATATGCCCTAGAAGGTTCTCTGATGAACAAAAAGTCCATTTTTAGAATAATAATTACATGACAATATAGGAAGTGTTAAACTTTACTTCATTTTAAAAATTCCCAGGTGATTCTTAAAAAACAGAAAAGAGAAAATTCAAATAGTAGAGTATAGAGTCGTATGACATATTATGGTTTCGACCTAACGTGCTCTGACTCATCCATGTTTCCAACACGGTATAAATCAACAATGCAGTGAAGTCTATCACCCATCATTTTTACTTTTCCATTTAATTCAAAACCTTTTGGTTCCCAACTTAAAAGTGTACAATCTGACAAAATCATTCTACCTTGTTTTTCTCTTATCTGTAAAAACTTTCTTTCCATCATGGTTTTAAATAAAAAGGCAAGATACAAATGCATTCTTAATATTACTACTTAAAAATAGTACTATGTACTGTTGTCAAAAAATGAGGGAAAAACTGGAGAGAACTACAAAAAGAAACAGTTTCATTTCAAAAGTAGGATTCTTTTCTTTTCACTAATTTTTCAAAAATTTCTCAAATGAGCTTCTATTATTTGTAATAACATAAAAATAAGGTTAAGAAAGAAATCACCAGCCTGGTGTGATGGCTTGCGTGTGTAATCCAAATTATTCGGGACCAGCTTGGACAACATAGCAAGATTTTTTCTCCAAAAAAAAAATAAATAAATAAAGCGAGGGGGGGACCCAAAAAGAAAAACCAAAAGCAATCGCTGAATACTAGATTAACATTTCATACACTATTTCATTTAAATGTTTCTTCTCAATTATGCAAAATTCAAATGTAATCACAAAGACTTCAAGAAATTCAATATCTTTTTCTTCACTTAACATTGCACTGATTTAAATATTGTGTTAAATGAATTAAAAGCACCTAATTTCTCCAAAGAAAACACAAAAGTGCTCAACAGGTATAAGAAAAGATTCTCACCATCACTAATCATCAGGGAAATACAAATCAAAACCACAATGAGATACATTCTTATATATGTTAGAATGGCTATCATCAAAACACAAAATAACAAGTGTTGGAAAGATATAGAGAAACTGGAGACTTTGTGTACTGTTGTCAAAAATAAAATGGTGCAGCCTTTATGTAAAATAGTATAAAGGTTCCTTAAAAAACTAAAAATAGAGTAGGATATGGTGGTGCATGCCTATAATCTCAGCAGTTTGGGAAGCTGAAGCAGGAGGACTGTTAGACCCTATTTCAAAATATAAATACATACAAACCTACATGCATACATACACAAATGGGGCTGGGATAATAGCTCAGTTGGCACCACAGGGAGGGAGAGAGGGAAAAAGAACAGATCTACCAAATGATTCTGTCACAGGCCGGATCTGAGGGTCCCCGAGCCTGAAAGAACTTATCCCACCCCTTTAAATAAGTATGCAGGTTTGCTGACTCCCATGGCAGAAAAATAATTTTCAGGACACATCAGTATAAAGAGGCATAAGAAAGATTTATTGGAGGAAAATACAGGAAGCACTGAAGAGTGGAGTGCGGGTGCTCAAGGAAATGAGGTACAGTACAGTTAGAGTAGGGCACACCTTTAAAGGCAGTTATACCTCGATGTGTATTTTATCTGCCAGGTTACAGTGCAAGCCAGCCACGTGGGTTTGAAGTAGAGACAGGAGTTTAGACAGCTGTCTCCACTGCTTTTTGGACTGGAGAAAGCTGAAGGAAAAGGCATTTTGTAGGTGAAAAGCAAATGGGCAGATCTATTTGCTGCTGAAAGGGACTTGCTCAGGTTTGTTGCCTGGGAGTAAATAAACCAGACTTGTGTTCTGAAGCTGTAGTTTTTCTTTGAAAGTATAATTTTAAATTTTTGATTTTCTGGTCTCTTTTCTACTTAGCTTTATTTCCTTTATCCTACCCCAATCCTACAATACCACTTCTGGACATCTATCCCAAACAACTGAAATCAGTGTATCAAAGAGATATGGGCACACCTATATTCACTGTAGCATTTTTCCATTAGCCAAAATGTGCAAAGAACCTAAAAGTCCATGGATGATGAATGCATACAAAGATGAGATTTATACATACAATGGGGGAGAGGGGAGATCCTATCATTAGCAACAACAGGAATGAAGATAGAAGACAACATGCTAATTAAAATAAGCCACTCATAAAGGGAAAATAGTAAATGATTTTGTATTTTAAGGTAGTTAACATAGTCAAACTCAGAAGCAGGCAGAATGGTAGTTGACAGGGGCTTAGAATGTAGAGTAAAATGAGAAGCTATTCAATGGCTGTAAGTTTCAGTCATGAAAGACGACAGAGTTCTAGAGATCTGCCATACAATATACATACAGTTAACAACACTCTACTGTATAGTGAAAATTTTATTAAGAGGGTAGATTTCACATTATATGGGTTTTTATCACAATAAAAACCAAAAAGTACACCTAGTCATTCGTAACAAAAAATACTTATACGTAGCAACACCACCCAATGGAAGGGGAATCATGTGTGCTGAATATACCAAAAAGTGATGCCTATTTCTCTTAATCACGATCTTTTCATTGCTGTTTGAATGCTGTTCTCATTCCTTTATCTTCCAAGGAACCTATCGATACAGTGGTACCTCGGTTCACGAACTTAATTTGTTTTATGATTTCAGGGAAGATGGCTGCATTTGTGTTTGTGTAGGGAAGACAGCTGCGGTTTTGTCACCTGATGTGGAGTCTGTGAAGAGAAGCAAAACTTCATGGAACACTTTTGAGAACCGAATTGTTTGCGAACATAAACATTTGTGAGTTTACTTTTTTTTAACCAAACATCATTAAAGTATGAAAAGCCATCATGTATAATGTCAAGATAAGCTCTACAATCAAATCTTCAGCCTACCACACAAACAAAATCTGTAATCTAAACTGAACAAGAAATGAATGAACAAAATAATTTGCTAATTTGTTGCATTAAAAATTCATTCTATAATAGGAGATAAGTAAGAATTCATATAATGCTTTCAGAGAAAAGTTTCTTAGAAGAGAGAAATAACCATGAAAAGAAACTGGTAAATCATTTGGCAAGTAACTTAAAAAATAAAGAACAGAAGTTCTTATTCAGGAAAGGAAAGAAAGAAAAGAGAGAGAAAGAGGAAGAGAAAAAATACTCATGGTTCCTACATTTCAATATTTACTGGATAAACTAATGAAGAATGGCCTAAAATAATTTTTGAAGCAGAGATTTAAAATATTAGACCAAAAAGTAAGAAAGATATTGCTATGCCTAGGTCAGCTGACAGCCAACAAAGTCTCTTCAACAACTGTGTGAGACAGCAGGAGATCAGTATCCACTTGACAGAGGCTCTCCAGAAGAAACCCTCCTCTGTACAGGAAAGTCAGTCTCATGACACCGGGCAGTCTGGTCTGAAACAAGAACTGCACTGATTCAACAAGCAGGCACAATCACAGGGAACAAAGCTGTGGAGTTTTTTTTTTTTTTTTTTTTTTTTTTTGGGGGGGGGTAACCTCTGTTAAGACTTTGTGAAAGAATGTCAAAAATAACCCATGGCATAATTTCTTTAATTCTTCTTTTAGACTTTGAAAAGATTCTACAATATGGACTAGGAAAACATTTACTGAAGCAGATGAAGTATAAACATATTCTATAAATGATTAGAAAAAATAAATAACCTGAGTAGGGGAACCAAGCTAAGTAGGTGGGTGTGCAAACGGTGATGAAGTAACTGGCTAACAATGCAAAGACAGCTGTTGGAGCTCTTCGCAGGGCACTGGTGATACGGTACAGTGGTAGAGGAGTTTTTAAATGGACAAACACAACAGAAAACAACCTAAGCTCTATTTGTAAGACATCAGGCAGCAATAACCTCTAGATTAAATCCTCAATTACATAAAGAGGTGAATATGGATGTGTTTGCTCAAACCTAATACACTAGAAGAAGACACCCTTCAATATACTTTTAACAAATTCAAACATGAAGTAAATAAAAGAAAATTTCAGTAAGTCATTGTGAATGAATAGTATAGAAATGAGGATAAAAGCTTGTCATCAGAATGACCCATTCAAGAACACAGGAAGTTAACATGAGAGAATCATTTGACAATTAAGAGCTAGACAAGGTGCCTGAGTCACAAAAAATTATAGCATTTGGAGTACATTTTCCCACATTCATTCCAAGAAAAGAAATACCAGAAAGGCTAAGCCCCCTAGAAATGTCCTCTCAGCCAACTATAATATACATGACATGTATATTTGCACACGTGCCCAAGAACCACTAGACTCTAACACAATTCCAAATTTTACTTCTGTATCTACAATATACTTGAAAAGAGACTAGCTAAGGAAAAATACAGATCTCCCTAAAATTCCCTTCCCTGTTCCCAAAGCAGAAATTTCCCAGTAATGATAACAAAATTATACTTTTAAATGACCAAAACAAAACTTTTAGATATACTCTGTGGATTCTCTTTTCCTTTTTACTCCCTCATACAAGTTATATTTTACATCTTCTCCTAATTAAGAGAAGGACACATGTTCGCCGGAATGTAGAGATGAGAAGAGCAGATTTTCAAGCACGTGACTTACCTCCTGAACTACAGGCAGAAGATCCTGAGAACCCAATCTGTGACTGTACAAAATGGTACCCACTTGTATCAACAGCTTCCCCTACCCCAGCTCCTGATCAGATGCTACGAGTCCATAAATAGTAACCCTTCCCAATAAAATTAGAAGAGGAACACCTTCACTTGAATTTGTTTTTCCTCAAACTTTTAAAATATTAGTTTATTTTAAAGACTATTTCATTTTGTAACTAAAACTCCTTTTCCCTAGAAATCCGACAAGCTAGTTGTAAGCACGGCTACTTCACAATACAGCGATTGCTGCCAGACCACACGACTTGATTCAATATACACACATATTTAGCACTAAAGATAAAGTCTTCCCTCAATTAAGAACTCTGACTTAGTACTATATCTAATGAAACCATATGTGTGAGTATGCATGTGTGTCTGTGAGGTCGAATACATATTCAAAATGGTAAAAAAAGGAAAATCAGTACTAAAGTGGATACCACCGTTCAGTTAATTAATTTCCCCCTTTAAAAAACAAGGGCATTTCTTATAGCATCAGGAAATCAAAGAAATGGAGCATATGCTCATAAGAAATTGAGCTGTTTTCCAAGGCAGCCAAAATTACCAAGACCCAACATAATGAGAAGAAAACTGCCGCCTGAATTGGCCTCTTGAATTGGTCTCACATTCCTCTACCCTTTCTCACTGGGTCTCCAGATTCTTCTGCTGCTCTCTCACTCCATCTTGTATCTTATATTATTTTTTTGAGACCTGCAAGGAAGTCATTTTCTAAGCTACTCCGATTTTATTACTTAACATGTTATCACCTCACAACCATAAATTTTAGAAAATGATGTTAGAATTTTTTTTTTACTTCTCTGTCCAGGGAAGAACAATCAACCTCTCTCATTATTTGAACTAACCACATCGTCCCAACATGCTAGCGATGGGCTGCCCCAATCCCTGACTCACTACAGGAAAACCTCAAACAATTCTCCTACGCAGAGGAAAACAACATAGGGCAGACTTCTTTCTTCTCTCTGCTTCATTTAAGTCACTCTGAGATATGACACCAAAAACAAAAACCATAAAAGAAAAATAGGCACACTGGACATGATGAAAATTAAAAAGAAACTGAAAATACAACCTACAGAATCACATAAGGAACATGTATCTAGATTATTTTATAAACAACAATGATAACACAATAACAACAAAATTCAATCTAAAACTGAGCAAATGATCTGAAAAAATATGTAAAGAAGGTACACAAACAGCTAATAGATACATGAGAAGATGTCCAGTATCATTATTAACTACCAAATCAAAGCCACGGTGACACTACTCAAAGATTCCTATTTCTCACTGTTTTTTGTTAAAGGCAGTATTGTGAAATGAAAATAACATTGACCTGGAAGTCAATGTTTTAGTTCTGGGTTTAAATCACTATTCCACTGCTTATCAATTATATGGTTTTGGGAAAGTCATTTAAATTTAGTAAAACAGAACTAATAGCACTATTAAATTCACTGTATAGTGAGTATGAAATAAAAAATATACATGCATGAGAAAAGGCTTTGTGGATTTTATATATCCTTATAAACCCATAAACAGTATTAATATGTATCCTTATAAAGTATACTCTATTAAAATGAATTACTTGTCAAAATTTACATATCTATTCACAACCATAATGAAAAAAGTTGAACATACACTATTAATTTTATTTCTGACTTTCCAATATTAAAATGCCTTTCAGAAGTGGCAACATTTTATTGAATTGAGCTTCAACCATCTTGATAAAGGGTGAGCTCTCCTTGCCCAATCAAGAAATGGTCAACTATAGCAAACATGTTGGCCAAGACAGGATAAAAAGGCCTCTAATTAATAAGAAAAGCAAAAAACTGAATTCTTTTCTTCTTAGCATAATGGTTTACTCAACTTCAGCAGCAAAATGGAAAAGGGGGAGAAGGCTACAGACTCAAGTAAAATATTAAAATGTGATCAGTTTCAATACTCATTACATAAGTGACCCAAGAATCCCCAAGAAAAAAGCAGCCATTTGCTTAAAGTAGTGTTAATTAATTCCAAATCAAAATAACCAATGATTCAAAGTGACTCAATAAACTTGAATTAAAATATATACTATTTATCACTGGGTTTCATCATCATCAGTATATGTATCACTAATGTTTGCTCCAGGCAAACATTAACATGTCAGTTCACAACCTTCCTTTCTGAACCACTTCATGTCTTTTCCCTTCTCATAACTACACTGGTGTTTGTTTCCTTGTGAGATTATACACTCCCTGCCAATGTCTACAGATCTATGAAATTATGGGTCTTTAGTTAACCACTTAACAGTTTACCTCGAGCGTCACTCAGGCAGCACTTCTGTTTACTTACTGAGTATCCTGAGCATCACTTGGGCAGGTATTATTTCAACCAATCCATTCTTGTATTGAACAAATTTGATAAAATTGTCATTTTTATATTTCCTGTTACATTAGCTTGTAAAAATTAAAAAGAAAATTGCAATTTTTTGTCATCCTATATTTAAACAATTGGACTGGTAAGTGGTTAATGACACATTTTTAGGATTAAGTAAGCAAAGCTGCCAATTTCTATTATATATCATAAAATTCTATAAGCATAAAAATAGGGGCCAGTGAGACAGCTCAGCGGCATAACCGCCTGCCTGGCAAGCGCGAGGTCCTCAGTTCAACTCCTGGAACTCACATAAAGGAAAAAACAAAGAGCCGGTGATGTCGCTCAGCGGCACAAGCACCTGCTGGCAAGCGCGAGGTCCTGAGGTTGACTCCTGGTACCCACATGAAAAAAAAAAAAAAAAAAGCATAAAAATAAATAAGAATCTACTCTCCTTCTTGGGGCTGTTCATGTGTCTACAATCCTTTACAAGCAGGAAACCTGTGTAACTTAGAAAGTGAGCTAAACTGTTGTACATATCCAGAATTGTTCAAACAAAAAAATCAACTAAATACAGTATCTTGCCACCACTATTCATACCAAATTACTCATTGAGTACATAATGCAGGAAAAGACTAAAACATTACCTGCTGCTAACTGTAAAACCAACAATTCTCAAGATTAAAGGAGTTTAGGACTTACTACTATGAAGCAAAAACTCCAATATGGTACCATTTGGCCTGTTAAATATTATTTTATTTTTTTTAATTTCATATAGTATAACTTTTTAATTTTTAGTATACAGTCCTGTGAATTTTAACATACTCACGATTTTCAGCTATTATTTCTTCAAATATTTTTCCCATATGTCATTATTTCTCCTGACCTTCTAGATATCATGATACAAAAGTAAGAACTTTTGGTCCACTTTATCGTGGAGCCTGGAAAATTCTAGTCAAATTCACTGATTCCTCTTTCACCTTTATGCTGTTAGTGAGTCCATCCAGTGAGTTTTACTGTATCTACTGTATTTCTCAGTTCCAAAATTTTATTTCTTTCCTCTTTACCTTTTATTTTTTGCTACTTTTAGCCTAATATTTGTTGCAGGAGTGTTTGCAATTGCTTGTTCAATCGTTCTTATAATGGTGGGTTTAAAGTCTTTGTCAGCTAATTTCAATAACAGTATTATCTTGTCATAGATATCTGTTACTACATTTTCCAACCTGAGTTACTTGTGATTCTTTGCAAACCAACTAATTTTTATTATATCATGTTTTTAATGATGTTATAAAACACAAAATCTTAAATCTATGTAGCAAAGTTTCAATTTTGCTTTAGTAGGCAACTCACCTCATGAGGTTCAGGCTGCAGGTTCCAGGTTTCAAAATGCCTTCTGTAGGTTTTAACCCCAATTTCAATTCAGATTTCAAAGCCTTTGCAATGCTGTTTGTATTATTCTAGTGGATGCGCCATCCAGTGGTCAGTATGTAATCTTGATGGAGTTCTATCCCATATCTCAGACTTTAAAATCTTTGATATGTTAATTAAGATCAGAGTCATAAAGCCAGTGTTTTTAGACAACTCCATAGGCTCTCTTTTTCAAGCTCCTTTCTCTTTTTTTCCAATTTCCCAAGGATACCCTTTCTTTACTGTAACCACTAACAGTCCATTTCTACATCTGCTCTTGCTTGGTGCCAAAAAGGGATTTGTTTGTTTGTTTGTTTGTGAAGAGTTTCACTATGTAGTTCAGGCTGGTCTTGAACCCATAGTGATCCTCCTGCCTCAGACTCCTGAAAGCTGGGATTACAGGTGTGCGCCACCACACGCACCATGGATAGAGTTTTAAAAGAAAAAAATGGGGCTGCTGCGTCCTGCCTGAAAGCCCTGAATTCTTTCTCCACTACCTTGCCCCTTCTGCCAAGCCACTCTGCCTTAGAGTCAAACCACAATGGACTGAAGCCTCTACAAACTGTGAGCCAAATAAACCTTTCCTCCTTAAGAAAAAGAAAAAAAAAAAAAATGTAATTTTGTTCTGCCTCTTGAAAGCACAACTCAGTCAGAAAGGCTCCCCTCCCTCAGAGTGTTGGCTCCTGCACACTATATGGACGGACACTGCCAGCTGATGTAATTACTATCACACTTGGGACTGGGTTGTGAGAAAACAGAGGAAAAGGGGTGGTGGGGGAAACACCAGGCAATTAACTCTATCTGAGCCTCAGCCTTCCTTACTTATCATGCTTAAACTCAAAAAGGCTTCTGGATCTTGCTGTTTACATCAAAGTGCTTGTGCCCAGGTTTCTGGCTACGCTGATAGGCCAGGGAGTTCTGGAGGTCTGTGGGTGTTCTGAAATTGAATGTACTCCAACCTGCCGGCAGCTAGTTACCACGTACTCTGTCTGGGTTTTATAATTCCATTCTATTATAAAGAAAGGGTAGTAGCACGTTTATTCCGTATCAGTCAGAACCAGAGAATATAACCAGCGCCTTTTAATTAAGTAAAAACACGGTATTTCCTCATTTCTAAATCCTCAGTGATACAATCTGACCATTAATTTAATGATATTCTCTAATATCCAACCATGGTGAGAAGCTTGGTCAGAAAGACCCAGAAAAAATTTATTTGCTCCCAAATACCTCAACACAAATAACCCTTTTACCAAATTCTTGGCTGCAAGAATGACAGGAACATTATCAGCAAGTACTTTATCCAACCACAGAGAAGAGAGTGGGTCCACACAGCCTCATCAAGACCTTGGCAGTCGCCTGACAGCAGCAGCCCACAACATTTAAAAATAAAGGCAATAAGCAGAGAAACAGGGAGCTAGTGGCATCTGATTTCTAAGACTTCAGGGAAGTACTTCCACGTTGTTTCATGAATAGAAATAAAAATAACGTTCCCTTAGGTCTCAAAGGGGAGTTTAAACAACACCTTTCAAAATAACATCCAAAAAAATGAAATACCTAGGAATCAATCTCACAAAGGAGGTAAAAGACCTCTACACTGAAAACTACAGTACTCTGAAAAAGGAGATTGAAGAGGCTATCAGAAAATGGAAAGATACCCCTTGCTCTTGGGTCAGAAGAACCAATATAGTGAAAATGGCCATACTTCCAAAATTGTTATACAGATTTAATGCAATTCCGATCAAAATTCCAACAACGTATCTCACAGAATTACAGAAAACAATCCTAAAATTCATCTGGAACCAGAAGAGACCTAGAATAGCAAAGGCAATTCTGGGCAACAAAAGCAAGGCAGGGGGCATCACAATCCCTGATTGAAAGTATACATAAAGCTACTGTGATAAAAACAGCGTGGTATTGGCAAAAAAACAGACCCGAAGATCAATGGAATAGATTAGAGGATGCAGAAACAACTCCAGACATACTAAGCCACCTTATCTTTGACAAAGGTGCCAAACACATTCACTGGAAGAAAGATAGCCTCTTTAATAAATGGTGCTGGAAAAATTGGCTCTACACATGCCAAAGATTAAAATTAGACCTATATCTCTCACCATGCACTAAACTAAATTCAAAATGGATCAAAGAACTAAACAGAAACATTAAATCTCCTGGAAAACAGAATAGGTAAAACTCTTGAAGACATTGGTGTAGGCAAAGACTTTATGAATAAAACCCCAATGGCACAGGAAGTATCACAAAGAATCAACAACTGGGATCTGATCTTATTTAAAAGCTTTTGCACAGCAAGAGAAACCACCAACAGAGTGAAGAGACAACCCACAACATGGGAAAAAATGTTTGCCAGCTATTCCCCAGACAAAGGATTACTATCAAGAACATATAAAGAACTCAAAAAAAATCAGACCTCCCAAATTTAAAGACCCAATCCAAAAATGGGAATCTGAGATGAATAAACACTTCTCAGATGAAGAAATACAAATGGCAAATAAATATATGAAAAAATGTTCAACATCACTGGTCATTCGAGAGATGCAAATTAAAACAACACTGAGATTCCATCTCACCCCAGAAAGATTGGCTATTACCAAGAAATCAATAACAAATGCTGGAGGGGCTGTGGGGGAAAAGGAACCCTTCTTCACTGTTGGTGGGAGTGTCGACTGGTACAGCCACTGTGGAAATCAGTGTGGAGACTCCTCAAAAAACTAGGATTGGAGGTCCCATTTGACCCAGCTATTCCCCTTCTGGGTATCTTCCCAGAAGAATTGAAAACATCGTACCTCCGCGATATATGTGCACCCATGTTTATAGCAACACAATTTGTAATAGCTAGATCGTGGAAACAATCCAAATGCCCATCAACTGAGGAATGGATAAAAAAGATGTATTTTTATACAATGGAGTACTGCTCAGCCATAAAGAAAGATAAACTGGAAACTTTTATAGGTTAAATGGATGCAACTCGAGAAAATACAAGCGAAATAAACTGGACGCGCATTTGTAAACATTGTATTGTCTTCCTAGTATGAAAATGCAATTTCACTGTGACTATTCCATTCCTTAGTCTTCTATTTTTACCTAGGTTTTACATGGCTTAATCTTATACTGAATAATATTTTTCTCCAAAAGGTATTTGTACATTCTCTAATGCTTGAGTTTGTTAATACATGAGGATGTTTACTTGTTGTCTTTAAAAAAAATAATTTTTTAAAAAAGGGGGGAGTTTAATATACTGCAGAAATAATTACTCATATCATAAAAAATAAAAGGCAAGGAGGCCGGTAAGATGGCTCAGCGGCATAAGCTTGCCTGCCTGGCAAGCGCGAGGACCCGAGTTCGACTTCTGGAACCCGCATACGAAAAAAGGGGCCGGTGATATCGCTCAGCGGCATGGGTGCCTGCTGGCACACGAGGTCCTGAGGTCGACCCCCGGTACCCACAAAAAAAAAAAAAAAAAAAAAAGGCAAAAAGTAGCTGTCTCAAGGTGCTGAACAGATTGAGCGGCAAATCAGTGGCTGTCATCACCACCTCACCCCAGGAGGTCAGGCAATTGGCAAGACAAGTAAAGCTGGTCAGTCCAAAGAAGTGTACAGCACACTAGCCAGTCACTGGCCAAGTTCGAGCACAGTAACTCAGTCCCACAAGTGCACACTGCGTCCACTGCGCCATACTACAAAGTGGATCTTACATATAAATATGTAATTAAGTCAAAGCGCTATTAAGTTACATTTTCAATATGATTATCACTAAATACACAGAAAAAGAGCTGGAAGGAGATGGAAGAGGAGGAATAAGAGGGTAAGCCATGAGTATTTTTGCTATTTTTCTTTCTGCCTAGTCTAAATTTACTTCAATCAATGTGATTATTTTCAAAAGAAACATTTATTAAAAACAAAGAGAACACCATACAATTAGCATGAGGCAGCACTTCTAGGTAATTATAGAAATGAAAACTAACATTCTTACAAAAAAGTGTATAAAAATATTTATAGTTACTCTAAACATATCCTCCCACACTGTAAACACAAATATCAGATATAAGAAAATGCAAACGCCCAGAACAGGCAAAACAATTTTTTTTAAAGTTGGATTGTCTTACACAAATTTTAAAACATAATCTAAACCTACAATAATCAAGACATTGTCAGGCAGGCAAAAATTACAATAGGCATATTGATCAATGGAAGAATAGAGAATATAGAAACAACTGAACATGTGGTCAAATGATTTTCAACTAAGATACTAACAAGAATTCAATGAAGTGCTCGCTTCGGCAGCACATATACTAAAATTGGAACGATACAGAGAAGATTAGCATGGCCCCTGCGCAAGGATGACATGCAAATTCGTGAAGCGTTCCATACTTTTCTCTCAGTAACTAATTTAAAGATAACAATATGCAATGTCTTAACCATTGCTACCCACCTATTATGTTGTTTTAAAATTTTGTTCTATTTTTTTCTCTTTAAAATAAAAATTTAAAAAAGAATTCAATGAAGATAGTCTCAAATGGATCTGGAACAAATGAATATTATAACAGAAGAAGAAAAAACAATTGCAGCAGGCCATGGTGGCACATGCCTATAATCCCAGCATTCTGGGAAGCTGAGGCAGGAGGATCACAAGTTGTAGCCCAGCCTGGGCAACTTAGTGACTCAGCACAACCCTGTCTCAAATGAATGAGTGAATGAATGAATGAACAAATGAATATGGGGGGAGGGGCTGAGTGTGAAGATCCTGAGTTCAATCCTCATTATCAAAAACAAAAGCAAAACAAAACAACCTTGCAACTACTATCTCAAACTTCAAAATTACTTTAAATGTTTAAAAGAACTAAATGTAAAATCTAAAATTATAAAATTTCTGCACAAAACAACAGAAAATCATTTCACAACTTCAGAGTACACAGACATGTTTTTAGACAAGACAGGGAAAGGTTTAATCAAAAATCTTATATAATCTCATTAAAATTAAAACCTAATATCCTATAAAAGACTAACAAAAAGCCAAGATGTATGCTGGGATAAAATATTTATTAACACATTCCTGACCAAGATTTTATATCCAGAAATATGAAATAGAAAGTTGACAGCTTAATTTAAAAACAGGCAAAAACTACTTAAGTGAATAAGCACAGGAAAAGATGGTCAACATCACTGATCCCTGTGGAAGTGGAAATAAAATCCATGATGAGATACACATACTCAGACGAACAGCCACTCCTAACACTGACCTTATCAGGTGTTCAAGGACACGATCAACTCCAACAATCACACGCTGCTTGTGGGAGTGCAACATTTGCCACACACTTACAATGTGACCTAGCAATTTCAGACCTATGTACTTACTCAAGAAAATGCTAAGTGCCCCCAAAACCGATTTGTACAGAAAGCTCACAGCAGCTTTATTCATAACAGCCAAAGGAAAAAACAAATGTATAAAATCCAAATGCACATCAACAGATAAACAGAGAAGCAAACACTGGTACATGGAAAATGTATTTGGCAATAAATGACAATTAAGCTGATCTCCGATGCATGGAATGACTTGGATGAATCTCAAAACACTACTGAGTCAAAGAAGCCAGATACAGGAGTTGATCCTGTACAATGCCCTTAATATAAAGTTACTTCTGAGCAGGCTGAAACTAATTCACAGTGATAGAAATCAGATGAGTGGTTTCAAGAGACAGGTGCTAAGTAAAACTGTCTGCTGGGAATACGAAGAGACTTTCACGAGTAATGGACATTTCTCTATCTTGATTAGGGTATGGTATGCGTATACAACTGTCAAAACAGATCTCACAACTAACTGAATTATATACTTAAAACATGTACTCTTTATTGTATATGCAAATACTACATATATTCACATGAGGCAATGAAATATTGCTTTATTACATATAGTGAAATGCACACAATCAAACCTACATACCATAAAACACTGCATAAAATTCAATAAAACTGAAATTAACCAAACTAAGCAAATTAACCATACAAAGCAAAGTTTAATTCATATTTTCTGGGTTGAATCTTTTCTCATTGAACAAAATATTCAAATGATTAAATCCAAGAAGTATAAAAGGTTGGTGGGGAAAAGGTGGCAGAGATCTTAGGAGGTATATGGTCCTCCCCTCTAGTTAATTCAAGAGTCCTACCAACAGCACGCTAGGCAAATACTTCTATCAGCAGAAGGGCACTCAGGCCTCTAAAGACAGTCCTTTCCCACTACTAACACCCATCATCTCTTAGCTTTCTCTTAAGATGGAAACTGCTCTTCTATAGCAGAAATTGGAATACTACAGTATTACCTGTGGGCGAAATCCAACTTATTATCTTTTTTACCAATACAGTTTTGCTGGTATAAAGCCATACACATTTGTTTGCCACATTCTATTTATAACTGTTCTCAAGTTATAATAGCAGGGTTTGAGAGCTGCAACAAAGCCGTTTTTATCTGGTTCTACACTATAGACACATACACACACAAACACACAAATTCGTTTTCTAAAGGAACACCAGAAAAATATATGTCCTTTTTTACATGATAGCATTCATTAAATCTGGAGAATATTATTTCCATTCACTCATAGTCTTTCCATCTCATTTCTAACTACTCCTTCCCTCTATGAGACTAATTTCAGTAGCTCAAATCCTAAACATGGCCAAACCCTAGACATTACAGTTCATGAGTGACCCTCTTAAAACCATGAAAATGAATTTACCACCCCAGCTAAAATTACAAAGGGATCACTGCATTTATGACTCTGACACCACACTTCTATTAACATAGTTTATTAGGACTTCAGTAACTTCTTTTATGCTCCATCACACTAGTGATTCTTATTTCTACAGTGAGAACTTTTAAAAAATCAATGTACATGTATTTATTTTTAAATAAAAGTTCTATAAACATGAGGAGCTATGTATAAGTTCTCTCGACAAAACTTGTTTAGGTCTACAGAAGATGCACTTTAAGTATTTAAAGCTGCTGTAATTTTCTTGTTCACTTATTCTAGGCCATAAATCCATCCTATTATGTTTGATACAAGCTTTCCAGTTTGAAAATTATTCTCCTGACTGAAACAAAATAGGACCTGTAGTCAAAGTCCTAAGGGGAAAATTTAGGTGTGATAGAGATCTGGAAAAGGAAGCGGGAGGATGCCTCAAAGAAACCTCCCTGATGCAATTTAGTGAAATGGGTGTGGCTTATACATCAGATAAAATTAAATCTGAATTTAGGTTCTGTTACTTTTTAGCAAATATAAAAGTTTAGCGATTATTACATATATATATATATATATATATATATATATCTTATATAAAATAGGAACATGTACTCATAATATCAAAAGTAGATTAAAGTCAAGATATGCTGAATAAGTCACATACTACTTGTAATATTTTCAAACACAAAATACCTTCACATAGGAATGACCTTTGTCTAACCTCAGCCTTCTATCTGGAAAAACTCCATCCTCTTCCTACCACCTTCTCCCATAAAGGTAAGAGAGTTTCCTGACTAGTGTACATGGTTCCTGAGTATGTTCAGCTAATATAATAAAAAAGTGACCACACTAGCAATTGGACTATTCTTTCATCACGTGCTGGTAGGCCAATGAGGTTACAGTAGCTCTAAAGGTATGAACTCTAATCACAGCATCATTTGTAAAGTGTCATTTTAATCTTCAGGTCACTTGCTGGTACCTTACTTTTCATTTCACTCCTACTTGGAATCAGGATTTTCTAGAGGGGCTTACTTCAGCAGGACATAAACTAAAACTGAAACCATGCAGAGATGATTAGCATGGCCCCTGCACAAGGATGACACACAAATTTATGAAGCATTCCATATTTTTAAAAGCCATTTTAGAGTACAGGTCCTCTGATTATTTCTTCCACAATGCCTTCTTTGCAAAAGTCATATTTCTAATGCTTTTTCCAGAACTTAGCTTTTTTTTTTTTTTTTTTTTTTGGTACTGGGAATCGAACTCAGGACCTTGCGCTTGCCAGGCAGGTGCTTGTGCCACTGAGCTATATCCCCGGCCCAGCTTATTTCTTTAAAGTATAGCAAAAACGATACAAATACATTTGCAAAGAAAAACATCAGAATATTCCAGATTTGCTTTCTCTCAAATTTATTAACACCTCTTTACACCTTATTTGATATCCTGTCAATGTCTTTCCAAACACTGAACTCAGCTTTTATAAAACTGCCTGATTTATGTGTACCAGATTAATTTTAAATAAGAGATTTGAGAACAAATACAATTGACTCTTGCTAAGAGTACAACTTATACAGCTGAAGCAAAAATACAGAAGTATTCTTAAATATAGCTGACCAGATGTATGTGACTAATGAGCCTGGATCATCAATCAGTACATTTTTCAGGGGAATGGAGAAGATAAAATCTAGTTAGTAAAAACTTCAGTGACCTTACCTTTAAAAATGGAAATACCACTAACCTTCTTTTAAAGTTCCATAAGAATAAATGAAACAATAGGTATAAAGTACCTTGAAGTATGAGACACATATTAAGTGCTAAATAAAGACACAAGGTAAGTATTCAGTGGAACAAAACCTAAACATTTGATGTTCCTAAAAAGAACCTCTCTCTATAAAAAAAAAATCAATCTTGTTCAAATAAGCTTCTTGGGATAAAAACTGGGAATGTTATCTGGCATTATTTCTCATAATTCCACCTCAACTTTCTGTATGGCAACAAAAACAAAATTTTAAAATTCCTTAACAGAATAATATGACATTTAATGCCTCTTATACATCAACAGAAAGAAGAAAAGGCTCAATACCTTACAAGAGAAAAATAAAACCAATCTGGCCCTGTGCACATTATTCCATTCCCACTTGTGTGAGCCAGAAATAGTCTGTTCTCCTTTCAAATCAGGATATTATTTCCTTCTACCGGCCACATGGCATGAAAAGAATCTAAGAAATATTGATTGCAAAGATTGCTACAAGAGTCTATAATGATTCAGAAACACAGTTCCTACCAACATAGGTCAAAATAAATACAGTATACTAAATCTTAGATCTCATATCTGCTAGGTTTCCATATAAAGATCAAAGTCTTACAGAGAAAAAACATTTTAAACTCGTTCCTGTCCTGTATGAGCCTGCTTTCCTGTTACAGATCTTGAGGTCTTGATCTCATCCTGAACAGCATTCCTCATGTCTGAGGGGAACCTGGCCCCACGTGTACATTAAGCTACTACTGAAGTGAGTGCTTCCTGTCCCTCACCAGTCTCCTGCTTACGTCACCAGGACATACTCACCTCAGCTTGATCGTACAAGCTAGAAATACCATCGAGGGTCTTTCTGCCCTAGTTCTTTGTGCCAAGCCCTCCCTTTAAACATATTTTGCTCCAATACAAGTAAAACTCCCATGCCTTCCATTTTTTTGTGTGTGTGTGTGTGGGTACCGGGGGGTCGACCTCAGGACCTCGCGCGCCAGCAGGCGCTCGTGCCACTGAGCGATATCACCGGCCCCTTTTTCGTATGTGGGTTCCAGGAGTCGAACTCAGGCCCTCGCGCTTGCTGGGCAGGCGCTTACGCCGCTGAGCCATCTCACCGGCCCTCATGCCTTCCATTTTTGAAACTTAATTTCCCTCCCTTTTTTAAAGGGAGATTGTTGTTAACTCAAGTCTTACCATTCTGTTCTGTAAAGGACATCAAAGAAGCAGAAAAGATAATCCTCACTCTCAAGATGCTCTTGATCTAATTGAAGGGGGATGGATACACAGTGAAATAATTAAACATGAAGTTAACATAACACAGGTTATTTGTTTTACCCCCACCACCTACTTCATATAATAAAAAATTAAAATTTGTTGCCCTTGATTTTGAAAATGATATATTGTTCCTCTTTATTTTGAAATTAGTTAACAAGTTAAAAAAAATGAAATCTTCACAGAGATAACTAGCTTCTTATCCACTTACTCATCCTCTTCCATGAAGTCTTCCCTGATTAACCAGAAGAAAGCTTATTGTTCCACCTACACACAGTCCCAAAGGTCTTCCACATCTGCCACCTGAAATAATATGCTTACTTAACTTCCCATATAGAAAAATAAACCACTTAAACAATATATCTATTTAATTAAACACATTTCCCCAGTGATCTTGTTTTCCCCACTGCTTAAATTAGCTTTGAGTAAGACAAATGATTCTCTATATTGCTTGCCTACTTTTAGGTGGCTTGAACACTTGGAAAATTCAATGTTTGTAGCGAAATATATTATGTGGAAATTAGGCAACAAATTAAAAAGTAACAGATGTCTCTCTCACTATTCTGGACATTTTTTTCCAAAGAGGGAAAAAGGTACTCTTTTAAAGAGATATTCCTATCAACGATGTCAGACTTCACCATCTAACATCCTTCTTCAGCAGCTCCACATTTTAACAAATACAAATACAAGGATGATGACCTACTGAATCTTCTGCGGAAGGACCTCTAGAGGAGCTCAATGCACTTGCCTCTGTTCCTACCCCAATCATCAGCAGGCATCTGCTGACTGCCTGGCCACATCTGTAAACGCTGACCATGTAAGCACAGCACACATGGCCTAGACGCCTCAGGCACAAGCCCCATCTCGCATACTCTTCTTATAGATGAATCTGTTGTATGTATACTTAAATATGACTGGATTTTTACAAATTTGTACAGCTTTGTAAATTTTTTTAGAAGTTTAATTCCTTTGTCTAACTAAAGGAATTAGATAATTCAAAACACATAGTCACTACATTTATACTAAAAGAGAGTGAGCTTTTCTTTTTTTTTCCCTGCCAGTACTCTGGAGGCAGTAAGCAAAATAATTCTGAAACTCTTTCAACACTGCCTTCTAAAAAGTTGCATTTTGACCTGGGCTAGCTATCATAATATTAGAACTCTGCCTATTTTCTCCTTAAGATTAGTAAAACTCAAATTCCTACCAAGCTATCTACTCATTACCAGGCAACCAAATTCTCAAAGTTTAGTCTTGACTTCCTTACTGAAGTCAATTTAATTCTCTCTAAGCCTCAGAGTCATTAAAGACTTTTCACTACATTCAAGGTTTTCATCCTCACACCTCAGCACACAGAGAGTTTCCCCACTTCATCAACAACAAAAGCAATACCTATGTTGCTGTATTTCAATCTCTATTCTTTGGTTTGTAATTGGTTTGCTTTTCTTTGCTTTTTTTTTTTTTTTTTTTTTTTTTAATGTGGGTACAGGGAGTCGAACTGAGGACCTTGCGTTTTCCAGGCAGGCACTTATGCCGCTGAGCTATTTCACTGACCCCTTCTTTGCTTTTCTAATGGTTATCTTTTTAATGGCCTTTCAAGATTGTTGAGTTAAAATGCAAAATATAACAACAATACTCGAACCCTTTACTGAATGATTCTTGTACTCACTAAAGAGCTTTGGAGATACAGAGGCTAGCCAAATTAACTGGGTGTCCTTTGCCTTCTTCCCCGGATTGTATTATCTGGTGGTCTTCTCCACTAAAATTGGGTGTAGAAGATTGTGTTTTGTGTATACTTAAGTCCAAGTACGTAATGCTATCTCATCTCACCTGGAGGAATTCAGTCCAAACAGTAGCTTCTGAAAACCTAAATAAGGCAATGTTCAAAACAAATCTAGACCTCACATTTCCTGAGTTTGTTTGTAGTTTTTTTGTTTGTTTTTTTACTATTACCAACAACTCTGCATTAAGTATCTCTGTATATCTATATTGACACATATTTGCAAATATATCTAAAGGAAACAATATTGGGCTAGAGTAAAGCATTACTCTACATTTTATTTAAAGGAAGATACAATAATTATTTTTGTCTCTGCAGGCAATATGGTCTCTGGCGCAATTACCCAACTTTCCTTATAGTGCACTGTTTCAAAACAGCTTGAAGAGAAGTTTTTGAATGCTCTCATCCAAAGAAATGATAAATGCTTAGGGTGGTGAATGTGCTAATTACCCTGATTCGATTATCATACAATGTACACATATACTGAGACATCAAGATGTCCCCCCAAAAAAGGTACAAGTATAATGTGTCAATCATAAATAAAACTTTAAAATGAAAATAAGTCATATTACTTAGTTCTTGGGGGGAAGGCACTACCCGACTCTGCCATCCAGTGCAAAATCAGCAATAGAAAAAGGAAAATATAAATAGGCGTGGCTATATTACAATAAAATTTTATTTACAAAAGGTAGTAAGTCAGATATTGCCCAAGGGTAATACAAAGACTCTTATTCTAGAGGTAACAAACATTAAATGGCCTTGCTAGGCTGAAGGGTATAGGGCCCCCCTTATCGACAGAGATATTTTTCAAGATGTTCTGTGGATGCCTGAAACCATGGATAGTACTGAACAGTTCAGAATAATGTTTACATATTAGGCACAGTAGAGATTAACAACTATAACAATAATAAAAGGGAACAATTTTAATAACATACCATAATGAAAGTTATTTAAAACTCATGGTTTACTTCTGGAACTTTCCATTTAATATGTCTGGGTTTCTGGTAACTGTGGGTAAATGAACGATGAAAACTGTAGAAACGGAGGGCTATGTACGTGTTTGACACTTTCACTGATGCTCAAGTGGATCTCTTCTCCCGTGGGACCCCCCAAGTGGACACTCCAGAGTGAGAGCACCCATAACCTTAGTGCCAAGACTACGTAGTATGAAGGATCTGAGGTTTGACCCTGTTTGCTACCTCACAAGATAGGTTGTTACCCTTTCGTAGATGAAGACAGACGACATGAGACTCCTGAATCAGGGACAGGTGACCTTATTAGTCACATCCCAGCAAGCGACATGAACATCAGCATTTTTGCATCCGTCCCCCTTACCCCGACATGCCGTGGAAAGATGTCTGCACACTCGGTGCGATCACAGGAGAGGAAGCCTGAGTTTGGGAAGCTCCAACACTTCTTTTTTTTTTTTTTTTTTTTGTGGGTACCGGGGGGACGACCTCAGGACCTCGCGCGCCAGCAGGCGCCCGTGCCGCTGAGCGATATCACCGGCCCCTTTTTCGTATGTGGGTTCCTGGAGTCGAACTCGGGCCTTCGCGCTTGCAAGGCAGGCGCTTAAGCCGCTGAGCCGTCTCACCGGCCCCAACACTTCTTTTTAACCTCATTTTTTACTAGTATATGCTTGCAATACATAATGAATTTATTCTTCCATCGTGGGGCACTGGTGCACACACACATCGTATCTTGACCCTTTGACTTCTCCTTCCCCTCCCCAGCATCGTCTCCCCACCCGCGGTCCCTTAACACCCAGGGAGTGTGTCTGCTCGTGCTCTGGAGAGACAGCATCTCCACTACATAAACACATCTGCCCCTGGCTCTACAGGGAGATACTACGAATGTTTTCCAAGGCTGTTTACTATGCAAGCACCCTTGAACAGGTGATCCAAAACAAAGGCAGTCAGGGCCTGTGATTGCAAAATACGGGGAAATGCAAGAGGCCCATGGAAAATTACCTTCCAACAACATATATCCTTTGTTTCTATTTCATCTTGAGCACCTAGTAAATTTTTCTATAAGCATGCTGCTCTCTTAAACTGACTCAGTAGATAAAAGAGAGGATCAAACTTATTTAGCTCTATCAACCACACTGATTAATCTGACAAAAGGGAGGATCGATTTTATTTATCATGTATTTAAGGCTACTATAAACAGGACTCCAAGCAAAAAGATGAGGCTAAGGTACAGACAGCACTGTCCTCCACCAGGACTTCCAGGCTCCTAGGCCCAAGCAGTTGGAAAAAACCCATAAGCTATGAGGGTCTACCTCAGAAAACTGAGTGGCTTTCTCTGTACATTTCTATACTGACCTTCCCATTCAGACCAAAGTAATAAACAGGCATAGCAGGACGTTTTACCAGATACACAGAGTGGGCCTTAAAATCTGCCTAGCCCAGGAGGACGTCTAAGGCAACGCTATCATCTGTAACAACCCTGGCCAGTGAACTGATGAGATCTGAGTATCTTCAGGAGATGAACTGGTACCACCAATCACTTCAGCTAAAGTTAGGAACTGATTTCATAACACCTATCCTAACTGATGACTCCATCCTGGATGCAACTGCTGGCAGGGTACACACAAATAATGAATCCGTCAGTCCTCTAGAAGTCCTCCCACCTCAAGTAATCAACGTTAGCTTTATTTTGGAGAAATTGCTGCGATCATCTGAGAACTACATCATGTTTCCTTAAATTCCTAAAGGTCTCTCACAACCACTCTTATGGTAAAAGTCACTATGTTTTTGGTAACCAAACAAGTTAATGTCTGGCTTCCATACTAGAAGAACAGTGCCAGGAGTATACAAGGTGTGCCTCAAAGGGGTGTTTACAATCTTCAAAGCCCTGTAAGTGGGACCTAAATCAGTAAAGGCACAGGCTCACTGCTTTATATGTGGCCTACCAACAGGATGGTTGCTTTAGGGTTCTCAGTTTAGTTTAAATAATAAAGTTTGAGTCCTTTTTTTTTTTTTTTCCGCCAGATTAGCTAAAAAAAAACAGTCCAGTCTGTTCACACACCAGCCAGGTCGCACTGGACCGCCCATGGAATGACTGAGCAATGGCTACCGGACCAGGGAAGGGAAACACATCTGAAGGTGTTGGCAGGTGCTCTGCATGGGAGGTACCCAAATTAGGGCCTCTCCTGTTGCTTCCAAATGACTTTAAACGTTAAGGGAATGACAAACCATAGCAGAGATACAACAGTTTGGGAGAACGGCACAAAGGAATATTCTTTCTTTAGGAGGAGCTGGTGTGATGGGAGCCCCCCTAAGGACAAACGTCAGTAATGTCCGTCCCCTCCAGGTATTCCCTCTGTAAGAGCCGGGGGAAATATTATGTTACATTCCAGTAGCTATAAATCTACCCTTTGTTCAGTAATTTCCTTCTCAGACTCAACCCCTTCATCTGTAAGAGAAACAAGAGAAACTAGAACATTTAAAAAATAAATAAATGACCCAGAGAACCATTATGCCCTCCACACTGACCCACATGAGCCACTGCAGAGGTTTTGTGATCAGTGTATTTGACCAAATGGTTGCTATGCTTATGACCTGAGATATGTCAACCAAGCAAAGGAATCCAGCTGACCGAACCAGAATTAAACTTCAATCCCCTAAAATTCCTTTATGTAATAGACTGCCACCTGGAGGGTGCACCACGTTGGCCTGGGACAACCATTAGCCAGAAGAAAGGAAGGGAAGGAGGAAAATAAACATCATGCCCAAAAATTTTCGTGGTTTTTTTGTTTTTTGTTTTAAGACAGGGTCTCACTATGTAGTCCAGGCTGACCTCTAACTTGCAGTGATCCTCCTGCCTCAGCTTCCCAAGTGCTGGGATCACAGGAGTGTACCACCCCAGAAATTTTCAAACTTTGACCATATAATCAACTGCACCTTCCATTCTGATAATTAACCAGAAAGTATCTGAGAGGAGGTGATCATTTTGGTGACCAAAATGTTAAAAGATTAATTTTATGACCATTCCAACACTCAGTAATACTGCATTCTCATGGATGGTAGAGAATGTGGAGACCCCACTGAATTCCCTATCAGCCAATAAGTGAGTGGCTTTTGGAATCAGAGCGACACCATCATCAACAACACAAACCGTCCTACAAACTGAGCACGACACAGGTTAGTTCTGAAGGCCGAACAGTGCGGGCCAGTTAGCTGATGGAACTGGAACAACAACATCGTAACCTCAAAAAGCCTCAGCAACAGTGACGCACTCCCAGCTGCTCCAAGAGTAGGTCACGTGGCCTGTGTGGCCAACCTGCCAGAAACAAGCAGGAACACCACCCTCCACAAAGTGACCCCACAGCCGGAAGACAGTGAGCCATGAGTCGGAACACAGTGAGGCCTCACACAGACACACTGAGCGCTTCAGAACGCCCGCACTTTGCATCTGTGTCTCTAAAGGGGTGATGGCAAACATCAAATTCCACTGGATACATTTAAAAGCACAACAGTATTTTTAAATGTCCATACCAAACACTAAATTGTATCTTTCGTAATTACTAAACTTATACAATAATTTAAAAGTTAGATGTCACCTTAAAATGTGTAAATTCCTTCAGATTAAAAAAAAAAAAGCATGATACCCTCTCTACCCTATGGAAGAAACCTAGAATTTCAGTTATTTCAAGCTTGGTTCTTGATAAACCATAGGATTTTGGAAATGCTTCAAATGGTTGGCAATCATGGTTGTGAAGCCAATCTGTTACTACAAAATTCTATTTTGCCTGAGTCTGTATACCTTGCCTGGATTATAGTAGGCATTTGATAAATATATACTGAATAAATGAATATCTGAAACCAGATATTAATTTTTTTATTATCTGCCTCTCACTATACCCTCAGCTGTTTAAATGTATCATAATGACCATGGAAGAGATTATGTGTATGAGAATGTGAAAGAGGAAAACATTGGTTCTTTTTGTTGGTATTGTTCATATTATATAGTTATACCCCCCCAAAGAAAAAATCTATGCCATCTTGTATGATCTCAGAGTTTTTTCTGAAAGTATTTATTCTTAGAGACTCTCAAATCTTTAAGACAATTAAACCTAGCATCTTACCCTTGTGCAGAGAAGGATAAAGAAAAGGGAAAGGGCCAGTGAGATAACTCAGCGGCGTAAGTGCCTGCCTGGCAAGCGCAAGGTCCCAAGTTCGACTTCCGGTACCCACATAGGAAGAAAGGGCCAGTGATATCGCTCAGCGGCATGGGTACCTTCTGGCGTGTGAGGTCCTGAGTTCGACCCCCAGTACCCACACACACACACAAAAAAAAAAAAAATTAAAAAGAAAGAAAAGGGAAAGAACATCACAGAGGCCCAAGGGAAACTTGGAAGAAGATAAAACAAAGAAACCACACCACATTCAGTAGAATATTCCTGTGGAGCACACTGTGATATGACATCCAATGTCCCTGAAGAATGACTCACTGTCCCAGCTGCTAGGAGTGCCTGGCTAGATTTCCCCAAGATAATGTCCCTTCGTGGGCATCTTACATCCAATGAAGGGTCAGTGAAGGCCTAAAATCTTATTAGTACAACTCAGGGACAACTCAGAAGAGTCATCCTAGCTCCTGAATTCACAGCAGGATTAACCAAGGGTGTCACTGGGCTGGAACCACAGCTCATCTCTTCCCTCTGCCCTCTCCTGCTTCTGCCCTCGGTTTCACAGATGCTGACTCAAGAGCACTCGTGAGCACACTGCACGCTGAGCTCCACCCCAGTTCCTTATGTAGCCAAGCCTGCAATGATCTCCGAGGGCCACAGGCCTACAGAGCACACAAGCACTGGAACACCTGCGGGGGAGCCTAGCCGCACACTCACGCGGCTGAGGAGACAGTACTAAGGCATGAAGAAGCCGCCTCCCCTACTACGCTGATTTATAATTAAACCAAACACATTTTCCTTAAAAATTAATACACACAAGTTGTAAAACATATTAAAGATCTCTCTATATACACCTACTGGCATTACTTTCCAGGCTAGGACATTTCCTTCCTTCTAAACCCAACGAACAGTAAATGAACATATTCAGTTCATTCAATGTCAAATTAACCATGGTCTTATGTTTTACGTGATATTTACACTTTAATTTGTACTCATAATAGAAATTCCTCATGTATTTCCTCTAAGAAAATTAAAATTCAGAAAAACTATTTAAAATTCTGAAAGGTATTCTTCCTTTTATGAACCCGCTTAAGAAGGAAGAACTTTCTGGAAATGTCACTGCAAAATGCAAACATAAAATGATTTAGACAGCCAGTCAGTAAAAACATCATTTCATGTAGATACAGGTATCTGTATCATTCCAAGCAGCAAAGTGAGAACAAGAATTAGTCATACAAGAAAACACTTTCAGGTCCACCCTCTTTGTTGGTTCTCAAAAACGTAGTCACTTCTCTTAGAAGTGCTTGAAATCATAAAATTCGTTAAAACTGATAGAAAACCCTCAGACTCTTTGTAAATACCTGAGCTGAGCCAGGAGGATCACTGTGAATTCAAGGCCAGCCTGAACTATACAGCGAGACCCTGTCTCAACCCTCCCCACAAAAAAGTAAATGCCCAAGCTGAAAATATCTGCCAACGTAAGAAGTAAGAACACGTGGTTAATGCAGAAGGAGTAGTGGAGCATGCTTCGGTAACACACACCTGATTTAATATTTAATCATTTCAAGGAATTAAAATGACTGTCCTGGGCAGAAATTGTGTCAACCATTTCATACGAGGTCTAGATTGATGGTTGCAAGCTCAGTACAGTTGAAAGCTAGCACCCACTAAAGGCTCAACCCACTTAACAAGGACCAGGCATTTTCAACTCTTAAAAATCTTCAACGCACCAGCTCGAGGCTATCGAACCTGAAGTAATATGACTAAGTAAGAATGGGGCTGTGAACTGCCAGAACTCTATTTTAAGGAGTACAATATTAAGAACATCTGAAGGGATCACACAGAAGAATGGTTGTTAAGCAACTTCTAAAGTTTACATAGCCCTGGACTCGCCACATCAGCCCTACAAAAAACTGACCTATCAACTTTAGTACCCAGAGGTTTCCCAGATACTCTTCAGCTACTTTTAAATCCTCCATAAATTAGGCAGTAACTATTTTCCTAATTTTTGCTTGAAGGAGAGATAAAAGGCTCTCCTTCATAAAGAAAATGAGCTCTGACCAAGAAGAAGCTGAAAAAATTTCATGCTGCCATTGAAAGTGAACTGATTCTACTACGCCTCTCCTCCCTATTCTTTCGCCACGCCAGTGTTACAGTGAACCCACTTTTTTGTTTGTGTTTGTGACACAGTCTGAACTCACTATGTAGGTCAGGCTGGCGCTGAACTATGTAGACCAGGCTGGTCTCGAGCTTGCAGTGATCCTCCTGCCTCAGCTCTCAAGTGGTGGGATTACAAGTGGGCACCACCATGCCTAGCTTGGTGAACTTATTTAAAATTTCTGCTTTTATGAAGAATTTACTGAAGAAATTTCAATTTTTTCACTAGAAGTTAGACTGTGTATCTTCTATTTAAGTTTTCTGCCCATCAGCAAATAAAATGTCAACAAGGTTCTCTGCTTGAATCCAAATTGTAATGGTAATTTTTCCACAAATGTTTCCCCGTAATTCTTTGACATCCAAACTATTCTTTTCTGAAACACTGAGTCATTCTCTTGACAACTGATAACTAGTCTAACTCTAACTCTGTCAGAGCCTCTTCTACACATGCTTTGCCTATGCCTGGAACCTTTCATTCTCTTATGGCCAATCCATGGACATCAGGAAATACTTCAGTAATTGCATTTTCTACAATTTTGCTTTATTCTTAGTTTATACTATACTGTCACCAGAGAGCAACCAATGAAGATTCTGACTCAAAACCAATGGCCTCAAGCTATGAAGTATGTTTGAACAAAGATGATTTTTGAAATGATTCATCAAGAAAATTCTGGCTTTCCTGTGCGATCTCTATTTGTGGTGACCTGTGATTATGAGTACTTACATGGTAAGAACTTCAATACAAAACTGACCTAAGGGATTCTAAGGGATTTAAGAAATATTTTTAAATGATCTTTCAACAAGATTGTCCAAAGAAAAGGCTGTTAAAATAGTTAATTTGAGAGTTCGATACTATAACAAATTTTTAAAAAATTAAAACATAATGAAACACATCCAAAAGAATGTTGTTTCAATTATATCACTTCCCCTGATATTTCAGAAAGCATTTCTCAATCTGTCAGTTATCATTACAAATGAAACCACAAGATTTTAGAGTTGGAAAGAATCTTAAGGATAATTTAATACTGCCTCATCTTATAAGGGAAGAAATCTAGGCCCAGAAAAGTAAAGTGACTTGTCTGATATTAATTGCTAATGGTAGAGCAGCAGATCTTGGTATATCATTCTTTCTCTTCCTACAAAGTAGAGAATGTTGGACATTCTCTAGAAGTCTATTAAACAAGTCCCTCGTTCCTTCTTTTATACGGTTTTCTTCAAATATACAGAATATGAGGGGAAAACAGTTAACTCATACATCAAAGGAAACATAGGATACCTTTTTCCTGATCCAGTTCAGATTAGGTCTGCTAGAAACGACTTCCTACAAATCACTCTAGGGAAACACAGCAAATACTGACCCATACTTCCTTTCAGGGCAGACTTCTGTGCTGAAATATGATAAAGGAGTCTTATTTTGACTCACAGTGTTTATTGTTTCTTGCAGAAAAATATTTAGCTATGTAGTTAAAATACTGAACTTTCTTTAAAAATTAAGGTGATCTGTCACATAATAATATGTGGCTACCTTAGTAGAAAAAAAAATGTATAGATTCAGAAAAGCTAAAATCTTATAAACACTTCATTTTTTGGTGTTAAATTTTCTGAATTCCTTATATTTTCTGAGTATTAACCCTATAACAAAAATATAGTTTACAAGTGTTTTCTCCCATTCTGTAGGTTGTCTCTTCACCCTGTATCTAATACTGTTTGTATGACACAACTGATATGCAGCAATTAATGAAACTACCTAAAACACAGTTTAAGGCTCCCAATGTCAAATATGCTTTATCTAGCTTGCTAATTTCCCTAGCTCACTTTGTTGCTCATTTCTAGAGAAACTTATTTTAAGCTAGTAATAATCTTTAATTCCAGTATTGACAAAGCCATTATTTCTGGTACAAAATTAGTACATACTATGTGAATAAAAACCTTATCTGATCTCATTATGAAATTTCAGATATCTAATATGTCACTTTCTGTGGAGATAATATAATGCAACTGAAATTTTTTACAAAGAGTGTTCATTTTTATTTACTAAATATCAACTAAGTACATAATACATGGAACTATTTATTATATACACCACACAATAAGACACACCCTTTGTCATAACTGACCTTATAATCTAACAAAGGCAATACCAATATGTCCAATACATTTGGAAATCTACTGAAGTGCAATTAGAATGACTATTTAGCTTCTTTAAAATACTCAACAGATGGTTATAAAAAGAAATAGATTCATTTTGTTTCGGCAGCAGAAGTGAGATCTACAGGAGGGAATTATAGGGAGACTATCAAAGCCAGCATTTTCCCAAGTTCATCCCACAGAACACTGATCCCTCGAGGTACATCTCAACAGAATTCCATGTTCATTTAAATCCAAGAAAAGCATGCAGTATTTCACAGTCCAGTGGAGCACCTACCCAGGAAGCACAGTGTAATACCTGCACAAGTACCAAGGACCATTAGAATCAGGTGAACCTCATTAGTCACAGATCCCATATTTGCAGATTTGTCTTATTAAAATTTATTTGTACAGATACTAGGCTTTCCAGTCATTTGTGGACATCTGAAGAGCAGCATAAACTTTGAATCACCAACCAGACATTCTCAGCCAACCTAGGACAAGGCCTTCTTGTTTCATTGCTCTTACTATAAACAAGTGTCCTTTGTATATTCTATTTAGTGCCTTATTAATTTAATTTTGGGGGTTTTGTTAGTGATTTTGCTCTTTAAAAATGCCTTCCAGACATTTTAAATGCTGCCTAGTGTTCCAGCACACAGGCTGTGGTATGGATTATGGAGAAAATGTGTTAGGTAAGTTTTGTTCAGGCATGAGATATTCTGTGGGCTGTGAGTTCAATGTTAATGAATCAATAATACACATTAAATGAAACACTGTTAATCAGGACCACAATAAAACAAAGTTATATACTGATCACTCAATGAAAATGCTGTATCCAGGTATTTGCAGGAACTCAAATCTTGTGTTCATGTTGACCTTAGAGGACGTAACTATCAGGAATTAGGATCCCCTCTGCTAAACCAGTACCCCAGACATCACCAACAGGTTTCCTCCACTCACAGAAAGTAAGCTTTTACAGAACTTTTCTTAATATTAAGATTTCTCATGAAAGAGACCTTCAGATATAATCATGTTCCTCTTGTGGAATAATGAATTTTTCTGTATGCTGTTAATGAAGTAGCAAGGTACTCTAGAAGTACAATTTTAAATACTGAACTTTCAGCTCACCAGTAAATTCAGTTTACTGTTTTTAGAACTGATCCACTTTTCTTCATTCTAGACGTGAATATGAAAAGGATCAGTCATGAGTCACAAAGTGCTTCAGAACCAGCAGATGCAGCACAGGCTCCACAGGCCACGTGTGCATTACCTATTTAATCTTGAAGCTGTGACAGATGTAATAAATGGAGACATGATAAATAGTCTGCCTTTAGATTGAAAGTTTGTAAGTCAAAAGAAAAGCTTCTAGGAACTTTTTTCAAATCATTTTTCTTTTTTGGGTGGGAATGTATCTACGTATGACTCTCCAGAAATGACATGCCTGGCTGAAAAACATGTTTTGTTGGTTTAGTGCTCTGTTCTACAACCCAAAATACAGGAAGGAATCAACAGAGGGGAGGGCAGGGAGGGGGCGTCTGTATGCCTCACAGTGCAGGGCTTCTCAAAAGCATGAAGTATAATCCTTTAATTTTATTCTTCTTTTCCAAAACTTTTAAATATTCTAATTTCTTTACATTTTCATCTAAATTCTGATGTCAAATTCCCTGAGTCCATAAAATACACCACTAGAGTTTTTATTGGAACTGTATTAAATCTATAAATCAAATTGGGAAGGACTGACAGTTTTTATAGGAACAGAGTATACTTCTACATTTATTAGGTCTGTTTTGATTTCCTTCAGCACTGTTTAGATTTCAGCCTACAGACCAAGTATACATGTATACTTATACCTAAGTACCTGTTCCTTTGGAACTACTATAAATAGTATTTATTACTTTATGTCCCTATTGTACATTGCTAGACAGTGGTCTTTCAGTATCCACAACAGAGTGGTTCCAAGAAACCCCACAAATATCAAAATCCAGAGATACTCAAGTTCCTTTTAAAAATGGCACGGTGTTTATATACAACCTATACATATCCTGTATATTTTAAATCATCTTTGTATTACTTATAATACCTAACAAAATGTAAATGCTATATAAATAATTGTTATATTCCTTAGGGAACATTTCAACAAAAAGGTTAGTTCAGACACAATTTTTTTTCACATATTTCCAATCCGTGGTTGGCTGAATCTGCAGATGAAGAGCCTGAAGAAAAGGAGGGTCAAATGTATAGAAAATTGACGTGTGTGTGTGTGTGTGTGTCTTTGGGACAATCATGTTGTCTGTCAATAGAAACAGTTTTATTTCTTCTTTCCCAATCTCCTCCTCTTTTATTTCCCTTTGTTGCCATTTTAATGCTGACCAGGATTTCCAGTAAAATACTGAACTGGAGAGAGGTTAAGAGTAGACATTCTTGCCTTGTTCTCGTTCATGGAAGAAAACTTTCATTCCTTCACCTTTAAGTATGATGTTAGCTGTAGTTTGTTTTGATTATGTTTCTCCTTTTATGAACAGTGGAATTTAATTTGCTAAATTTTTTTGAGGATTTCTGCAATATGTTCATGAGGTAAATTGGTCCATAGTTTTCTTTTTCCTTTGTCCTTCCTTTATTGTTTACTGTTTGGCTTAGATAATCAGGTTAATTCTGGCTTCATAAAGAAAGGTAGAAAGTGTTTCATCATCTTCTAAGTTCTGGAAGAGATGGGTAGAAAAATAATGTTATTTCTTCATTAAATATTTGACAGACTTGACCAGTAAACCATCTGGGTTTGAGTAACTTGGGAGAGAGTTTAACTATAAATTCAACTTCTTTAAAAAAGGCTATTCAATATTATCTACTTCATCTTGAGTGAGTTTTGGTAGTTTGCTGTTTCAAAGAATTATTCCATTCCACCTAAATTGTCAAATTTATGTTCAAAGAGGTTTTCGTTATTTGTTACTGTTCTTTGGATTCCTGTCGAGTCTACAATGTCTCCTTTTCCTTTGTTGATACCTACTCCTCATATCTTCTTCCCTTTGTCTATCCTATTGCTAAAGACTATCAGTTCTAATGATCTATGAAAAAGGAAATCCAGCTTTTAGTTCCACTTACATTAGCTACTGGTTTTCTGTTTTGAATTCATTAATTTTTCCTCTAATTTTGGATTTATCTTTTCTTTCTCTGTCTAGCTTCTCAAGATGGAAACATGGATTATTGATTCGAGGTCTTTCTCTTTTTTCCAATATAAGCACTGAGTCCACAACTTTTTTTAAAATACTGCCTAGGCTGCATAACTTTAACATGTTATTTTTCAGTCCAAAATATTTTTTAATGTCCCATGAGGCTTCCTATTTTACCGTATGGATGTTTGGGAGCCTACTTTCTAATTTCCAAGTGCTTGAGAATTTTCCTGATACTTTCTGTTCCTACTTTTTTTTTTTTTTTTTTTTAATGTGGGTACCTGGAGTCAACCTCGGGACCTCATGCTTGCCAGGCAGGTGCCTATGCCGCTGAGCTACCTCACCAGCCCTCTGTTCCTAATTTCTGCTACACTTCCACTATGATCTGAGAAAATACATGTAAGAATTCAATTTTTTTTTTTTTTTTTTTGTGGGTACCGGGGTCGACCTCAGGACCTCGCGCATCAGCAGGCGCCCGTGCCGCTGAGCGATATCACCGGCCCTTTTTTCGTATGTGGGTTCTGGGAGTTGAACTCGGGCCCTCGCGCTTGCCAGGCGGGCGCTTATGCCACTGAGCCATCTCACCGGCCCAAATTCAATTATTTTAAATGTTAAGATTTAAGAGCGAGACATGATCTATCTTCCCAAATGTTCCACGTGTACTTCTAAAGTATAATATAGTCTGTTCTTGTTGAGAGAATATTCTGTAAATGTTAATTAAATCAAGCTGACTGATAGTGTTTTCCAGGTAATCTATATGCCTGGTGATTTCTGGACACTAGTTCTATCTATCCTAAAAAAAGAGTGTCGAAGTCTTCAACTACAATTATTGAGCCCACTTTCTGTCCTTTAGGTTCTGTCAGATTTTGCTTCAGAAATTTTTAAATTGTTTTTAGGCATATACACATTTAGAATGGCTACAACGATCCTTTCATCAATGTAATATTCCTCTGTATCCTGAGTATGTGAAATCTACTTTATTATTAGTATACCCACTGTAGCTTTTCTTCTCATTCGTGTTTGCATACTTTTTCCATCCTTCTCTCCCTCCTGCAAATACTCAGATTGAACCAAGCGAGCATTGAGCTACATCCCCAGCTCTTTTTATTTTGAGTCAAGGTCTCGCTGAGTTACTCAGGCTGCCTCAGCCTCCCATGTAGCTGAGATTACCGGCATGTACCACTGCACTCACCTAACATCCACCAATTTTTTATTCATTTTCTGCTTTTTCCTTTTCTGCCTTCTTTTGGTTTGGAGAAACTTTTAGTATTCCTTCAATTTATCCATTGTGATTCTAATACTTCTTTATTTTCTAAGTAGTGACTCCAGAGATCATGAAACATTCTTAATTTTCCAGGGTCTACTTACAATCAGCATTTTACCACTTCAAGTGGTCCTTTGATGTTATATATAATATTACATCTATAAAGACTACATCAGATGTCATAATTTTTGCTTTCAAATACCAAATATATATTAAAGAACCAATGTGGAGAAAAACACTCTATGACTGTCACTATTTCTCTTTATCTTCTTTCATTCTTGATGTCCAAGTTCCTTTCTTGTATCCTTTTCCTTTCTATCTTAAGAACAACCTTTAGCACTCTTTTAGATCAGGTTTGCTAGCAAAGAATATTGTTAGTTTTCCTTCATCTGAAAATACCCATAAGCCACATTCATTTCTAAAAAATATTTTTGCTGATTACAAACTTTTTTTTTAGTATTTTATGTTTTTTTATCTCTTTCATTTCCATGTTTTCTGACAAGAAATATCTTCACTGGTTGCTTTCAGTATTTTTCCTTGTTTTTAGTTTTCAGATTAATGACATGTTTGAGCATGAATTTCTTTGGGGTTTTCACTTCAGGGTCTCTGAATCTGTGTTGTTACTCCTTTCACTACATGCATGATATTTTTAGCCACTTCTTCAAGTATTTTCTCAATATCACATTTTTTCTCAAAATACCTGTTTTCTTTTCCTATAATTCTGAGGCTTCGTTTAATTTTTAAGATTCTTTCCCTCTCTTTTGTTCAGATTGAAAATTCTCTATTGAACTACCTAATACAGTGATTTTTCATCACATTCTACTAGAGAGCCATCCAATGGAACATTTTTCCACTTACTGTATTTTTCAGTTCTAACATTTACCCATCTTCTTTTCATCTTCTATATATTTCTCTGCTGAGACCTTCCCATTCATTTCCAGGGTGTTCATAATTGCTTACAGGAATAGTTGCATAATAACTTCTATAAAGTCTCTTTCAGCTAGTTCCAGGGTCTGTATCACGATGACGACACGATTTATGGCACTGCTTTTCCAAGTTTTTCCCAGTGTGTAATCGCAGCAATTTCCCAATTCCTTAGGCTATCCTTTCTTTCTCACTTCTCCAGCCAGAACGCTGGGGCTTTCAGTACCCTGCTTTATCACATATTTCTGATACTGTAACTGCTTTGGGATCCAGCAGTGAAATGGCAGAGAAAAGGGGGAGAAAGCAATAGGATGTGTTGACTTGAGAGGAAAGTAGCCATCCCTCAGTTTAGGCTGGAGGCTTCTACTATAGCTTCTGCTGATACTACCACAGAGTTGCTTGAGAATGGGGCATGGAAAAAAGAAGAGGGGAGAAGAATTGAATTTTGAACTTAGGAGTTATATCTTTCCTGCTTCTTGAGCCACAGTTAGCAGGCTTCTTTTGGAGCTTTCTCTGTCTAGGTTTCAGATTGTGTTAATTCAGATCCAGGGATAATGGAAGGAAAAAATGGTTAACTCACAGCCAGTTTGATGGCACTTTTAATTCTATTCTTCTTTCCCAATCTACCTGACATTATTTATTCTGAAGAGTCCTCAAACAGCTCCTGCCCTGGTTTTATAGAAGCATTCAATGGGAGACAGAGGGTGTGTATGCTTAAAATATCAGACAGGGAAATGGAACTCGTCTCTAACTTCTTCTCACTCAATATTCACCGACATAAATTCCTCAAATAGTCTTATTGAGAGATATCAGTATCTAAAATAAAATTATCTTAGGAGTTCTCCATCAGGAACCCTAAATCACATAACAGCCGACTCTAGGAAAGAAGCCATGTCTTTACAAACAAAAATCTGACATGTTTTTGGCTAAAGAGCTTTTTTGAGTACAGGTTGTCACTGCAAAGTTCTCATAATTTTATACTCTACTTCAGAAAACACTTTGCTTCCTTACTCTTCAGGCTTCATCAAAATTCCAATGACATACTATCCATATCCCTGGATATTTATGTGAATGATCCTTTTATAGTTGAGAATTACCACTCAGTGAAATGTTAAATGTCATTTAATAGTAGACCCAAATTAAAAATAACAGGACATGTTTTATTTCAAGAGAATGGTCCTGAATCTCTCTCAAATACTGGCTGTTACCTGAGAAATAAGATTTCAAATTTATTTTTAACCATCAAAAGTCAAAAGCAAAAAGAGTATGGCAAGAGAACTAATTAAAAGGACTTGGACTTGAGATCAAGGCTTTAAAAAAAAAAACCTTAAAAAAAATTAATACAACAGTCGTGTTTTTCTCCATAATAAACTAAAACCTTCACTGGTTTGTTTTAACCGACTTTTTCTATACTGATTGTTTAAAAAGTTAACTATTACACGATAAGAGTAGTCAAAGAAAATGTTTCCCTAAATAAAAATGTTCACTATAACATAGTAATTTATTTACATGAGGTTTAATTTTGTAGTTCTGACAAGAAAGCATTTTAAAGGGTTAAGGTATAAAAATTAGCAGCTGGTTTTCATTTTTTTTTAATTAAATGCTTTGCAATAAAAAATTATTATCCCTAAGTGTCTTTTAAATCTTTAAACCATCTTCATCCAAGCAGTAGGCATATCTGTACACCACAGACTAAAAAGACATTTTTCATAATACATACTGATGAACTCATTTTTCCTCCAAATTTTATTTAATGGGACTGTATCTGTTAGCCAACTGAAAGTTTGAATTGAATAACAACTAAAATATCAAAATACAGCAATTATAATTAAATAGAAGGTCACAAGTTCAAAATTTTCTATGAAAGTTCAATATTTGGCCTTTCCTATGCCTCTAGATCTCGTCAACCATTTTCTCTTGTCCCAGATGGGACACTGGTCACAAGATGGGAAAAGAGAGTTGGTGAAGGAGAGGGAAAAAAAATAAATAAATAAAGGAATCAAAAAGAAAAGAAACATTAAATCAGTGCAAATCCTTCACCATTAGTAGAAAAACAATTTACTAAGATTCTGGGTTAGGAATATTATCTTTCATTCCAAGGTCTGGTAACATATATAAAGGACCTGGGAAATTAAATCAAACTTCTAAAAATTAGATAACATATATGAAGAGTTTATACAGAAATTTAATTTAGCTGTTCTGGTCAAATTTGTTTCTAATGTTCAGCACAATTTCAGAACCATATCCTAAGAAGAACACATTGGCCCACCAAGGGACATACTACCTCTGCTCCAAGTTACGTAGGAAAGACACTGTATGTAGGTCAACAGACATACGGACCATGCTGATAACAGCAAATCTGCTCAAGTCAGAAACTCATTATCACTCCTTCTTTGTCTAAATAAGGACTTCCAATACTAAAGGCAATATAAGTTATGAAATGCAATCTAGAATTTACCACTCAAACGTTTGGGTCTCATATTCTTGGATAAAAAGAGCAAAGAAAAATATAAGTACCATGTTCCTCTACATGTTCCTATGAAATACAAGCATCAATAAGAAAACCATCTTAAGACAGAGCTTTGTTTGACTTAAACTTCAGTATGTATTTGCCTAATAACCATGACTCTGTAAGTTTGCAAATCTGTCTCCAAAAAAGTAGGAAAACAATCTAAAGTTTGTTTATATTTAGAAAATGTGTTGTGTACATGTACCAACTCCACAAAAGGAATGTCAACAGTTTATACTGCAAACATGTACTAATAAAACAAGAAAAAACAAACAAACACCTTGAAGTAACAGCATGCAATTTACTCTATTATTGCTACTGCAAACACATTTTCTTTAAGGGTTAACTAGAAAAGCTATGTACAAAAGTTGAAAATGGGAGTTATAGTATTTACCCACACACAGAGAGAGAGAAAATAAAACTATGCTCAAACAGTACCATGGCACTATCAAAACTAAAGCACTGTGTGCCTCATAAATACATTTTCAGACACAATTTTTGTCCTAACTAAAAAAATTCCTTTGTAACATTTATTCTTTGTTACCTATTTCTCTTTTCAATCTTTATTCCTCTATATCCACATTCAAAAAATTACTGTTTAAGTTCATCTCTAAAGTTAGAAAAATGGATACCAAAATATGACAGGTCAAAAAAACGATTTGGGAAAGCAGCCTTGATATTTCAAGGCTAAATACTATGAGGCAGGCCTAAAACCTTCTACAGAGTATCCTCATACCCTAACACCAGATCCAAGCAAAACCGTCTCCTGTTTCTTAAGAAAGGGCGAATGAAGTTCATTTCTAAGTTCACTAGGTACATCTACTGGGCAGACTATAAGTACTGTGTTATCTAAGTCAACGTCAGACCTGCTTGTAGAAGCCAGCAAACTGACTCCTGCAACAGTAAGACTGGAATTACAATCAAAGTTCTCAGGTTTTAACACAAAGACTCAGTGCCTCTAGTCATGTCTAAAGCTATTAAAGATTCAGAGATACACACACATATACTGTGAAATATAAATAATCTTCCAAAGTGGGTTACAGCCAGGCAGCTGTCTGGTTTTTATCAAGTCACAAGCTGAAAGCAGTTTTTACATTTTTAATGGTTACAGTTTAAATGGTTATGAAAACCTATATTATATCTCCATCTTGCCTCTCTGACTGCAAAGCCTAAAATATTTTATTATGTGGGATTTTCAACGTTTGCTGAACTCTTCCCTAAAGCAAAAACTACATTCCCTACAAATTCTAGCTATAAAATGTGAACCAATGATAAAGAACATACAGAAAACAACAGAAAGGAAATCAACATCAAAATGTCAGTAAATAGCTATTAACTGTTGGTAAATGTTATCTTCATCCTTTTTTTTTTCCTTTTTTTAATATTTTCCAAATCTTCTGAAGTAAGCAACCAGTGTTATATAGTAAAGTTTAAACAGACTACACCACACTTTTACAAGAAAATATAGACCAGGGCCAGGGATAAAGCTCAGCAGCACAAGCGCCTGCCTGACAAGCGCAAGGTCCTGAGTTTGATTCCTAGTACCAAAAAAAAAAAAAAAAAAAAAAAAAAAAGGAAGAAAGAAAGAAAGAAAACATAGACCAAAAATACCAAGGACTTTAATCGCATGGCTACTTGTACATAGGCTCAGTAACACAGTGTTCACCATTACCTCTAAATCACACTGTAAGAATTAAAACGGTATTTTTACTTCTCTTACCATACGTATTTAGAAATGGCCCTTTACTATCAATACCTCTGGTCTAGTTGTTGATCTGGATGGACTTTTCAAGATTTCTACTTTGGAATTAACAGTTCAGACACACTATAAAATATTACAATTTAAAGTTACATTCAAGTATTAGTTGTCTGCTATATTCATGTTAATTCAATGTTCCTTTTAAAACACACCGTGAGGGCCAGAGAGATGGCTCAGCGGCGTAAGCACCTGCCTGGCAAGCGCGAGGGCCCGAGTTCGACTCCCGGATCCCACATACGAAAAAAGGGCCGGTGATATCGCTCAGCGGCACGGGCGCCTGCTGGCGCGCAAGGTCCTGAGGTCGACCCCCGGTACCCACAAAAAAAAAAAAAAAAAAAAAAAAAAACACACACACTCTGAACAAAACCTTAAACATATAATATGTACACTCCATTAGGTCTTTGTAACTATAGTATTAATACTTACAGTCATAATGAACAGTGAAATTCCTGTTTAGTAACAGTTCAAACAAAATATATCTTCACTGATAGAAAAATGTTTTCTTTTTAAAAAGAGACATTCTGATAAAACAAAGGTACAGTTAAACAATTTTGGTTGTTTTCATGAATAGCAATTTAATGTTCTCTTTTAACGATTACTGCCTATATGCTTTATTTATTTTGAAAAGATTAATTTTGTTAAACATAAGATGACATCATAATGTAATGATACGTGAGGTATCATATGACCAATTTAACTCTGACAAATGAAAAGTTTACTTACTATGAATGATTAGAAGGCATTTAAAAGTCATAGCTCACTTTGCTTTATGGTTTACTTTCTACCTTGAAAATGCATACAAGTCTTACTTCTGGTAATATGTTAAAATACAAATTTAATTCTCTAAAATCACAAATTTAAATTAGAATACCACAGATCACACTATAAATGATAGCTTTTCTAAGTGCCACTCATATTTGTTTTCTTTATAGTACAATGTTAACTGGTAAACAATTTAATGTCATTAAAATATAAAAATAACTTTTCAATATCAAAACTTATGGATCGTGCTTTGTAGCAAAACTACTACGAAATAATAAAGATTCCATAGCTACTTGACAATGATCAGTCTTACACTCAAATAAAATAACACACAGAGAAGTTTTCCTCCTCTTCTCTTCTCTTTAAGATAGAAGCAAGCACTGAGGAGAGAAACTGAAACATTTGTTCAGAAAACACAAACCACAATTCCACAGAACCAGTTAGTAATATTTAAAGGCAAAGAATTAATCTCATTTAATACTGAATTACTACCGTCTGCAAGCAGACATCAAAACTCAAGTATTACCTATCCACAAAAACTTAAAACTTAGTCAAATAGCCTCAATAGATCCAAAGATGAACTACTTAACAGAAAATACATTTTGAAGACTTTTTGATCCAAAATAAGTCTCTCCTGCTAAGTACTACATACAAACAAGTTTTATTAGAATTATACTTAATTAGCTTATTTCATAAGTTAACAACCTATCTCACAGATCTGCTAACCAACAATTTGTCACTTTTTCTAGGGTAGTAGGGCTTCCTTTTAAAAAAAAAACTTCACACATGTACTTAATAAATCAAGTTTTAAAAAGACCCTTTGTAAGAATATATAAAGTAAATCAATAGTCAATAGCCCCTCTTCTTTTCTACTTTTTAAAATGATTTTCTATAAAAAGATATGCAGAAATTCAGCTGATTATAAAACTCCTGGTAGATTTCTATTTCTGGCTTCTGCCCTGATAAATAGTAAGGCTTTAAGCTGAGCTGCCTTTTTGACTTAAAAGATTTTTACACAGTCAGCACCTTACAACAGAACATACTGTAATACCAAAATGGAAACTACTTAATCAACATTTCCTTGTAGAAACACAGATCATACATAACAGTCTGTAAGGGTAAAGTTTTATTTTAAAAAGTAGAATTTACATTTTATTTACCAACTGAAGCTCAAAATTTTTTCTGGCTTGTCAATGCACTCAGTTAATTTTAGTCAACACTGATAATATACGCCCCCCCCCAAAAAAAAAACAAGCAGCAATAAAAGCCAATTTATTTGTAATGTTGAACAAAACCATACTTTCATCTTTCTAGAACACAGATTTCTGGCTTTCCATGTCCTACAAAATAAATATAATCCTGTTCCCATGCTATGTATTTTTTTTTTCACGCTATGTATTTTTAAAACTATTTCCATTAAGGATATAAGACATTATGAAAAGCCAATAGTATGGGAAATCTTTGAGATTTCAAGTGTCAGTCATCTATAACATTACAAAAGAACAGACAAAAGATCAATCATTTAAAGTAGACTCCGTCAAGCTGGTATCATGGGGAAAAGACACTATAAGGACCATGTTCCATCATTTTTTCCCTAAATGCCATCTATTCTACAACCTTAAATTACATGGCCCAAGTTTATGAGTATATTTTTATGAAGAGAAGAACTACAGTTACAGGCATATCTATTTTTAGCTTTTTCCTATAAAAAGACAATTTGATAATGCCAATTTACTACCATCTATACCTCCTGATTAATTAGCCAATTAAGTTAAATAAAGCATGATAATGATACAGAGATTGGTAACATGAGGGAATTGAGATGAATCTGACTTCTGACTCATACTTTTAAATAATCCTTGCAATGCTCCCCCCTCAACTGCCTCATTCTCCGGGCTTCCTCCTCGGTGTCTAAGCTCACTTCCTAAGTTTTCTTCTTGCAGGAATCAGCATTTACTGACCTCACAAACTTGCTGTTGTCAGCAAGGAACAGAGAATAGGAGAAAACCCATTATAAAAGCATTACAAGGGAGTAAAAATACTTTTCCCGTGCAATAATATCTGCAAAACAAATTAGCATTTTAAAATACTAAACTTTTTTCATACTTGAAAGGAAATATATGCATTTTATATGCATTCCAACCAACAAGTTCATTTCATCTGATTCAGGGCCTGACAGTTAGTTGCCATAATTTCATATAAGAATGGTAATTTCTATGACATTTATCAGTACTTAAATAGTTAATATTAGAGCCCAAGTATTTTTCACAGTGCCTTAGCACAGTCTTACAAAGGTTCTTAACAAACAAAAGTACAGGCCTCCTGAGGTCACCTAAGATCTTGCGGGACTTTTCATAATGGCAGGGTGATAATCCCCATGCTCTGGTCTTTTTCCAATTTGAATCATTAGTTTCTGCTTAGCTAAATTCCTGTTATCTATTAATTGGCTCAGGTATTCTTCATTTCGTTCTTGACACATAGTCCGTGTACTAAATTATTAGGCAGGCAAGGTGAAATGGCTTCTTGGGGTACCTACATACTATGGAAAACACTTCTCACTCTTCTAGGATTAATAAAACAGTAGTTTAAACGATATTGGATTATGACTGTTCATAATTTTTCATCTTTATATCATATGGCACACGGAATATTCTTTTTGTGATTGTGCATAGTCCTAGAATGTCTAGGTTTTATCTCTGTTGAAAGAATTTGTTCAGCTTAAGTGCTACCACAGATGAGACGCTGTAGTTAAAAGTCCTAATTCACACCGTGTTGGTAACCAAAGCTGACCACACAATGACAGAACAGTGCTAATGGCACAGCTCACCACTCCTGTCCCTACACTCCCTTCCCACGCAAGTCACACCCACGAATGACACGCACATACTAAATTTGTATAAAAAGTATGACTTTATACACGTGTGTATATATGTATAAATGTGTTTATATATTTTTTTCACATCATTTCAACCAGAAACATGTATGATTCTTAAAAACCAACAAAGGAACAGTGTATCTTATTCTTTTAACAGCAGTAGATGCCACACGTCCTCAGGAACTTTTAAAACAGAGAGAGGTCCACAACCTCTAACAACTAAAATTCTAGAGCTGGTGAGATGGCTCAGCCGCTTACGTGCCTGCCTGGCAAGCGCGAGGACCCGAGTTCGACTCCCAGATCCCACATACAAAAATGGGGCCGGTGATATCGCTCAGCGGCACGGGCGCCTGCTGGCGCGCGAGGTCCTGAGGTCGAGCCCCCCGGTACCCGCAAAAAAAAAAATAAATAAAAAATAAAAAAATTCTAAAATTAAAAAAGGCCTAAAAATCAGTTTTATATAACTTACGTGGTGGTAAAACCTGGCCTGAACAAAAATGAGGATAACTATAGCACTCACTGATCCCACTCAGCATGCATGTTAATATGCTTCAATTTAGAAATACTGATGTGTTTGATTACATAGGGTTCTAACACAGAGCTCTCTAGGGAATGTGACATAGTATGTAGTATACATATAACACAAGTTCAGTTTATTTTAATTCAAAAAATCTAAAACAAATCCCAAGATTTAGGGAGAAGGAACTGTGGATTAAATCATTTTTTTTGAAGTTTATATAATTACTTTCCCTCTCTGTAACCTTCCATCATTCTATTCACAAAACAGAAAAGGAAAGAGCTACAGTATGGTTCTTTTTTTTTTTTTTTTTTTTTTTGGTGGGTACCGGGGGTCGACCTCAGGACCTCGAGCGCCAGCAGGCGCCCATGCCGCTGAGCGATAATCACCAGCCCTTTTTTCGTGTGTGGGTTCCGGGAGTCGAACTCAGGCCCTCGCGCTTGCCAGGCAGGCACGTATGCCGCTGAGCCATCTCACCAGCCCATGGTTCATATTTTTAACTTGTCTCTTTAATGCTTATTCATCTCTTTCTGTCAAGAAAGGCTTAATTTAGGCTACAAGCTACAGCAGGAGCTGAAAAGAGACTATGGGAGACAAGGTTCACAAAAAATACTCAAGTCAATAATCTTGAATCTTAAAAATTCCCCCATGAGGGGCTGGTGATATTGCTCAGCGGCATAAGCGCCTGCTGGCGCACGAGGTCCTGAGGTCGACCCCCAGTACCCACCAAAAAAAAAAAAAAAAAAAAAAATTCCCCCACGTTACCAATGCTACTACTATTTCTAATAACAACAGGGTACGTATAACATTATTTTTCTCCTATATGCTTCCAAGTAGGTCATCTGACCTCCTCCACTATATGTACAGTCCCTCTCCATAGCCACCTGATACAACTTATGGAATACTTACTTTTCCCCTGTGCTGGAGATTGAACCCAGGGCCTCACACATGCTGAGCAAGCACTCAACCACGGAGCTACATCCCCAGCCCTTGTTACATAATTTAATCCTACCACATATTCCTACTCCAACATCTACCACAAAAACAAATCTACTTTGCCATTAGCAGTTACTTTTTGAGTAAATGAGCAACTCTTTTCCCTAGAGATAGAAAATTTGTTTTGAATTAAACCAATTTGAATCACTAGTCAAGAAGATTTAATCTGTTCTCTATAGAGAATACATCTTCTTTAAAACACTCATGTATGCTCTGTATAATCAAGATGCAGATGCACGTTTTTTTCCTTAAAAACATAATATAACTTTAAAGCAGTAAGCGTTTAGTATTTACTGAGGCTAATTTTGGAAATGTGAAAACTGAATGACTTAGCTCTTATATTCACAATGGCAAATGAAGCAGTTTATTACAGATATTAAAATAAATAGCTACTAAGTCACTGCAAAGTGCATCAACTCCAACTTAACAAGATAATTATGTATTTTATGGAAATTTGCATTAGATGTAATCATCAAAATCAATAAAATTTTGAATTTACTTATTTTCAAAAAGCATGAAGAAGCTAGGTATGGTGGTGCATACTTGTAATCCCAGCACTCAGGAGGCTGAGACAGGAGGCTCACCGCAGAATGATCAAGGCCAGCCTGGGCTATACAGAGAGTTAGAGGCTGGCTTGGAATACACAGCAAGACACTGTCTCAGAAAAACACACACACACGCGCACACACAAACACACATACACAAGTAGACGGGACAGTATAAGGATTCTAAACCTTGTTTTTAACACTGTAAGTACATTAATTAGACATAAAAAGTGATTTGTTTAAAATTAAATTAATTCGAAGGCTTCAATTGAACAAACCTGAAACTTTGAATTATTTGATCTATTTACTCTTCACTTCTATGAACTTATGTGTCTTGTTCACCAATGTATCTCCAAAGTCTACCTCTGTCCCAGGAGCTTAGTAGATATTTGTTAAAATGAATAAATTTTGTCTAAATTTAGAATCAGTAAAAAGCATATATTCATATACATAAAGTGTTATGGTTTGAATGTTTTTGCTCTCCCCGAGACTCGAACTGAAACGTAATCCCCAATTCAACAGTGTTAGGAGGTGGGGCTTAATAGGGGGCGCCTGGATCATGAGGGCTGCACTCTCATGAATGGATCTAAGTGGCAACAAAGGGGCTGCAGGAGTACTCACTCTGTCTCTTCCGCTCTTCTCCCATCTGAAATCACAACCCTCCTCCTCTCCAGAGGATGCAACAACAATATACCATCTTGGAACCAACAACCAAATACCTTGATCTTGAACTTCCAACTTCTGAACTCTTTTAAGAGAATACATTTCCATTCTTTACAAATGCCCCAGTCTCAAGTACTGTCACAGAGCAGAAAATGGACTAAGACATAAAGTAATCTTTCTGTCAATAATCCACTCTAAGCTTATTTCAATAAACTGTCCATCAAGTGACTTCTGCAGGTCTGTATAATCATCATTAGCCCTGCATTTATTACTGAAAACACAGAAAATTGAGGACTTCTGGTCCTGCACCTACATAAATTTTTCAAAGTGAAGATCTAATTTTCTAAAACTTTAAAAAACTCATCTTTGAGGCTGGGGATCGACCTCAGTGTTTGTCTACTATGCATGAGGCCCTGGGTTTAATACCCAGTATGACAAGGGGAAAATGCTTTTTACTCCCAAGTCTGAGATTCAAGTAATTTAATAATTTACCCAGCAACTCTCTACTACTGTGCTTAGCATTATACCAGGCATCCCACATAAATATCTAGGTAATATCTATCTTGGAGAAAGGTATAAATGTGAGAGGAGAGTCATTTGAGTAAATAACCAAACGTTACCAGTAGAGTGAACAAAACAGAAGAGAAAAAGGACTGAAACTGGAGCCCAAGTTCAGATGAGGTGACAATGTACCTGGCTGCCACGGTACTGAGAGCACAACACGGGCAGTGAGGGAATGCTAACACCAGTGCATGAAAGACAGGCACTGTGAAGAGCAGGCACAGCACCAGTACAGGGTCCCGGTCTGTGCTGTGCTGCTATACCAGAACACCACAGGCTGGAGAACTTCTAAACAGAAACGTAAGAGCTTCCAGAGGCTGGGAGGTCTCAGGTCAAGACAGTGCAGGTCTGTGACCTAGTGAGGCCACTCTCTTCTCTTAAGAGGGCTCTTTGCACACTGCCAGGATCCTCACATGGCAGAAGGCAGGAGGGCAAGAGGCAAAACAGAGGAAAACTCACTTTTTTAATAGCGTTAATCCTATGTATGGCAAATCACCTCAGAAGTGTCATTTCGGTCTTGTTACAATGGCAATTAAATTTCACCATGAGCTTTGGAGGAGACAAACATTTAAACTGAAGCACATATTTCACATAAAAATGGTAAAGAAAGCAAAACTTTTTGAGGGATTGAACCAAGGGCCTTACACATGCTTCACAAGTACTGAACCACTGAGCTGCATTCCTAGCAACAAAATTTGGTTTTTTTAATGAAAATAAAACCATCTTTGATATGGATTCCCTTTTCACAAAACATTCTTGTAGTAGCCTTTGACAAAATAATTTAAACCAAATATTCTCTTAGGAATCTAAAATTCTGGGATAACAATTACATGTGTTTTCTGGAAGGTATGGGGGGCTGGCTCAAAAATCACATGCGCAGTATCTTCACATTCTTACCTATTATTCTTAATGCTTTCATAAACGTCACGTCAGTTACTCTAAGACTCCTGAATTTAAATTTTTTCATAGCTATTAATCTTGTTTCTCCAAAAGAGAACACAATTTCTTTAAGGGCAAAAATCTTATCTTGATATCCTCTCAAGGACCTCGTATTTATCTTACAACATGGTAGATATTCGACTAAATATTTATTGACTGTTTACTGAAATTGAGGTTCCTAGCTTTTTAACGCACATGCTTCTTTAAAATATGCCAGGTAAAGAAGTCAGCCCTGTAGCTCTTCATTCTAGTTGATCACTCTTTTGCAGGGGGGCAGTATGGGAATCGAACTCAGGACCTTGTGCTTGCCAGACAGGCGCTGCACCACTGAGCTATATCACCGGCCCTTAGTTGATCACTCTTAAGAAGAAAACCAGAAAATGGGTAGGAACTGGTCTCTCAAGAACTCTGTAATTTGCATTTTATCATCATATCTTAGGATTGGGTTTGACTACAAACTTTGTCCTTCAGAAATATGTAATGCTAAGTGTAAGTCAACCAGTTCATTTATAGTAGCCATGAGAGATCCTGAAGAATTCTCAACCCTCAGTTTATATATTAAGCCAATATTCTAAGCAAAATCATGCAACCTGGAAGGATAGACATTTTTACACTACTCCGTCATTCTCATACTACCATAAAATTAAAGAAAAGCATGAGATGAAAGGCACAAAGAGAATACATTCAGCAAATTTTTATTGAAGTAGTAAGATAAATATAACTGGAACTTAAAATGCATTTAGGCATTCTGATGATAAATGTTTACTTTAAAAACAGTTGGTGGAAAAAAACCTTTGGTGAGCATCAGCAATAAAAAGAACTATTTCCTCTTTATGGCTGAAGGATAAATGCATTAATTGTAAAGAGATTATGTTTAGAACCCTAGGTACTAGTATATAAATACATTTGAGTATTTTTTAAAGGAATAGTCTAAGGCAAACACCTTGTTAAGAATATATGTAAAATAATACATACTACTTTCAAAAAGAACAAAACCAAGGATATTTTCCATCCAGAGGAAATAAATGAATTTATTAAATTTCCCTATATTACACATACATCTTGATTTCATGAAGATATCTGTGAAAACTGTCTAATAAGTGATATTAATAAATTCTCATTAAGCCAGGTGTGGTGGCGCATGCCTGTAATCCCAGCCCTTGGGAGGCTGAGGCAGGAGGATCGTTGCAAGTTCAAGACCAGCCTGGGCTACAAAGTGAGTTTAAGGCCAGGCAGAACTGCATAGTGAAACCTTGTCTCGAAAAGACAAAAAAAAAAAAAAAAAAAAAAAAAAAAAAACACTCATGAATTTGTATACAACATTTAAATATCTGATAAAATTTTTAAAAGAAAATGAAGTAAAGAAAAGCAATCAACAGAGTTCTAGGGTGAAACTACTAAAGAAACAACACATCTTGAGGAAATAAGTTTTATTTTTTAAAACTGATATAAAAATTGTATATATTTACCATAAACAACATCATGTTTTGAAATACATATATACACTTTGGTATGGGCTAACCAAGCTAATTAACATACATATTACCTTGCATAGTTAACATTCCTTGTCACAAAAGTTAATTAAAATCTAGTTTCTTGGCAATTACCGCATATGCAATACACTGTATTGATTGTGTTGATATTAACATACAGTTACCATGTTGGACAACAGAAACTTTTGCATCCTCTGACCAGCACCTTACCAATCTCTATTCCTATCCCTATCCCAGTCCCTGGTACCTACCATTTTATTCTGCTTCTTCGGGTTCAACTTTAGATTCCATATATATGTGGAGATCACATGGTATTTATTTTTTTTGTGCTTGATTTATTTCACTTAGCTTAATGGCCTCCAGGTTCAATCTTCTACTGATTATCCAGATGTTTAATCTTGATGTGTATTAAGAATTTTTTTTCTGGTGGTGGTGGTGGTACAGGGGTACTCTGCCAGTGAGCTATGGGCCAGCCTATTTTATTTTATTTTTTTAGGAGAGTGTCCTACTAAGTTGCCCAGAGACTTGTGATCTTCCTGCCTCAGTCTCCAAAGTGTTGGGATTAGAGGTGTCCACCAGCACACTAAGCTGAGAATTTAATTCTAATCCCTTCAACTTTATTGATAGGCTCCAGCCCAAACCCTACCAAAATAATAATAACAATAATAATAATAATAATAATAATAAAGCTTTTAGTTTCTGGAGCAGTTTTCTTTTTTTCCTCCAACACAACAGCCCTGACTATGGCTAACTGTTCTTGCAGTGTAGTTTGCTTTTGTGTTTTTTTGTTATCCTTTGGAAATTCTTTTTGGTTAAGAAACGAGGGCATAGCATTGCCTGGATAAAAGAAAAATATGTTCAAAGAAGGATTACATAATTTATACAATAATGTAAACATGAGGTCCTGAAAATACAGCTACTATTGTTGTCCTCACCGGTCTACTTCCACTCATTTCACACCCTGGTGCATCTATGAAAGGTGTATCTTACAGAAAAAATGAAACTGACTGGATATATTCAGCCATTAACCACTTTTCAACAAGCCAGACTGTTGCTGTACAATTAGTATCTCAGAAAGTGTATTTTTTTCCCCTTTGAGATCTCTCATGAGCACTAGAAGCTTCCATTTTCTTTCAGGCACTGTAATATATATAATATCTACATTTGCCTCAAAGATCCATGAGCCAGGCATGGTAGCATACACCTGTGATTCCACAACCTGTGAGGCTGAGGCAGGAGGATTTGCTACAAGATAGAGGACAGCCTTGGTTACATGGTTGAGTTCAAGGCCAGCCTGAATTATACAGCAAGACTGTGTCCCTGAATGAATGAATGCATGCATGCACGCACCAGCGTTGGACTCTGAACTTACTTTTCTTTCATACCCGTGTTACTTCTGAGACTTCAGTAAATTTCAAAGATTAACTTAAATGGTGACTAAAATCAAAGGCACAGAAGACTCAGCTGGATCCTGGAAAGTATACCTAGGAAATGTTCCTACTGGGACCAAAAGTTCTGTAGCTCACCATGGAATCCTGAATTGCAACCATCAGCTGCTCCACTCACTAGCTACTTTAAATATTTAATATCTGTAGCAGGGATAGTTCTTTTCTAAATAAGCATTTCAACATGCCACAACTCATTCCGCTCTTCAAAACTGTCTCCTTGGAAAGCTTAATATTTAATTTATTAAAATTATTTAAAATTTATGCTTCCACTTTTCAAATTATTTTAGAGCCATATTTTTTAAATTGGTGTTACAGAAAAATTACTAACCACATACAGCAATCAGCCTCATTACTGCAAAAACATAGGATTAATAGTCTGGTTTTTCTACTTTCCCTTCCTATCAACCCTGTTTCTCATATCTCCTTAAATCTGACCTCTGCCTTTCTCTTTCTTCTGGTTTTTGAAATCAACATTACGAAAACTCATGCGGTGGGAATAAACTTTGGAGAAAACCAGGAGAATGGACAGTGGAGCAGAAGAAACAAATCTGAGGCAGATTATCACTTTCATGCTTCTTGCTTTCCATACTTGTGGGCAAAAACATGTACTAAGAGCCATTAATGAGTATTCTTTTCAAAAAGGCATTAATAGAATGTCTTCAAAGAGTAGCTTCCATGATAACAAAGTCAATATTCTGAAAGAGTGAAGGGAGGATATTTCTTTTCTTTCTGTCTTTTTGTTTGTTTGTTTTTGGAGACAAGGTTTCACTATGGAGTTCAGGCTGCCCTTGAACTTACTTTGTAGCCCAGGCTGGCCTTGAACTCGTGGCAATCCTGCCTCAGCCTCCCGAGTGCTGGGATTAGAGGCGCGCAGCAGCACGCCTGGCCGTTACTTGTAAACTGTTAAGTGAAACCTGTGGCTTCTGCTCTGCCCACCAGGGGTGACTATACTTCCCCCCCGTACTACACACTCTTCGTCTCATAGCCAACCATGCCATGCAGTAAGACTTCTGCACAGTGCTTTAATGTGAAGCTGACCCAAATCATCAAGTACAAAGGTGCTCAATAAATGCTTCCTGAATTGGAATTGGAAAGGTTTATGAGACGGCAAGAGTTTGGGGTACATTAGGCAAACTCCCTTCACAGTTGTCCTTTTATCTCCTACTTTCTAAAACAACAGCACATTCAGAGGATGCTGGGGGCCAATAACCAGAGTAGATGAGGGGCTATTTGGTCCACTGCAGAGCATATAACTGGGTACTGTATTTACATCATGGAAGTAAAGAAAAACCCATCTCTTTTTTTAAAAACTGCTAAAAGACAATTCTAAATAAATAAAAATTAAATAGCTTAATTTAAGATTAAGTTAGACAGATAAAATTTTCCTTTACTGCTTTTGTGTCTGTAATGCTGGTTTTGTTAACTTGAAAATTCAAGATGTCCTTTTACACCATACTGTATTAATATGGTACATGTAATATGTACCTGTCTCTCCAGACCATAAACTGCCCTCATCTACTCAAATTAATTATACACATGAAGACTCACTCCTGATTACATTCCTCTCAATTAGGAGATTTAAATTCAGTCATTCTAGTGAGGCATATTTAGAAAATGATGTACCTAATAGTTGTTTAAAAAAAAAAAAAAAAAATTCAGGTAAAGAGGATGACCAAGCCAGAGCAGAGGTTTTTGTAATTCAAGTTTAGGAAAGGAAATTAGAAGTAGGCCTTAGATGCAGAATTCCCATGTCAGATACAGGAGAGAATTTAGCTTTAGAAATAAGGGTATTCTAATCTGAATCAGAGACTTCAGCTTAGGTTTTAAAAGGTATAGCAAAGTACCAAAGCAATCACTAAATAAGCACAGATTACCCAAGCTTTTTTCTTGCTCACATATCCAAGTCTGTCTCTGGATCCACAATGGGAAAGGAACAGGCATCAATTACTCTGACGTCCTAAATCAGGAAAGTAGCAAGAATTTGAAGAAAGGAAAAGACAAAGTATTCAATTCACACGAAAGAAAAAGGAATATAAGTACTCTACTGAAATTTTGGGGAAAGTAAGTGTGTGTGTCTATGTATGTATGTGTGTTTCTTTGTTTTTTGGTGGTATTGAGAATTGAACCCAGCACCTCGGCACTGAGCTACATCCTCATCCCTTTTTTACTTTTTATTTACAGAACAGCTCTGGCTAAATTGCTCAGGTTGGACTGGAACACTGTATCCCTCCTGTCTCAGCCTCCTCGAGGGCTGGGAATACAGGTGTGTGGCACCAATGCCCAGCTGAAATGCTTTTATAATGTCAATAAACAGAAATTAAGTGCTTGGTATTCTCTAATTCAAAATAGTTTCTGTAAGTATTGTTTTAGAGTTTTATTTATTGTTTGGGATTAATAAGTATAAAAAGATTACAGAGGACTCCATGTTTGTTTGCAATTTTAGTCCCCAAATCTGCCCCCACGCCCACCCCCACACACGAAATGAAATTCCACAATGAGGAACCACCAATGAGGTCTGCAGAAATATAAGCTTCAAGGTTTATACTCTGCATATTTTAGGTGCATACATTTCTAGTTCCGTTTTTTAGCAATTTGGGAATAGTTACTTGCATTTTAAGTTCTTATATGATAGAAACTATCAGCACTTTTCCAATTATAAAGAAGCAATGGAATTCAAGTAGGTAGTAGATAAAAATGGGCAAATCTCTGAGATACATATTTCCTTGAATAATCGCTAAAATATTTTACCCTAGCATATATTTCCCAAAACTAAAACACATGGTGATGTAAATTTTCAGACTTGAGCCTTAAAACTTCATAATTTGATCAATTGTGGTTATGTTAATACAAGGTATATAAACATCTGAACATTGTATCTAGTTTGCATTATTTTATCTTTAATGAAAATGTTAATTTAAAAATGTACTCTAATATTTTTAAATTATAGAAATCACTTGGCTTTACAGTGAAGTAGAATATTATAGACTAGAGATAATATTTGTGGAGATAACTGGATCTAAATTTCTTTTTATTAATTCATCATAAATTAAAATACTGGTAAATACTGCTCAAAAACTCATCTTTCATTGTTTAGTCTCTGAATAAAGAGAAAGAAGAGGACTAAAACCATTGTGTGTGTATGTGTTTGTGTGTGTGTGTGTGTACACGCACATGCGCACGCAGACATAGGTTAACGGTGGGGGGTGAGTACTGGGGCTTGAACACAGGGCCTTTTCCATTGAGCCGCATTCCCAGACCTTTATTTTTGTATTTTGAAACAGGGTCTCACTACTTCACTGAGTTGTCCAGGCTGAGTTCGAACTTGGGATGCTCCTGCCTTAGCCTCCTGGAGCACTAGAATTATAAGTTTGTGCCACCACACCCAGGGCCACTCAATATTTATAGTTACCACACTTTCTGGTAAACAGATGTACAGGTTAGGGCAACGATTTGTAGTTTAGCTAGATTTGATATATTACAATACAAGATATAGAAGAATGAATTAAGTGCACCAACAGGAAAGAACTACAAACCTTCCTCCCCTCCTCAACCACCATAAAACACACAGACACACACACACACAAAGACAGGATCTAATAAAAAAAAAAATCGATGTCTAAAAAGGTAGAGGAAGGGAGGGTGCATTAAAAAACATTAAAATACTAAAAACGTTTAGAGTAATATTGTTAAATGCAATGAGTCATCCTGAACTAGACTTGGTTTGAGCAGACGAATTGTAAGCAGTATGTCTCAGAAAACTGAAAACATGCAAGTACGTATGGAGTATTAAATAATTCACATGGAAAAGCAAAGATTCTTAATTGAAAAAAGCAGGCACTAAAACAACATGTACGGTAACATTCTGATAAACGCAAGTGTAAGTATACACCCAGGAAAAGATCCATAAAGATATAAAGTATTGTGTCCTCTTTAAGTGGTAGAAACATTTTTATTTTCTTATTTGTACTTATATTTTCTAATGTTCATACACAGTACATGTATATATGTGTGCTTAACACTGTTTTTACAATACTGAAAATAAAATCTGAAAGAAAAGTATTTATTTTCTTCCAAATCAGTAATGAATGCTGTTTTTTGCATTCCAGTATCCATAACTACACTTCGCTCACTGTGTAAGACACACACTAGTAGTCACCCCCAACCGAAGAGCTGACGCGGATGACTGCTGTCTTCACCACCAACAGAAAACCTAAGGGGGCACTGCTTCATCCAACTCACCCAAGGTGAATGGAATTCAGCAAGACACGACACACTGATCAAATACACAGATCCACCTCAAATGAAGAAACACAGTCATTATTTTCAGATTCCCCAGCAAAATGAACTTTAAGAATTAAATGAAACTTTAAAGTTTCTAGATAATAGAATCTTTACTTCAACTGAGGAAAAAAACACGTATTTATTCATGATCATGCAAGTAACAGGTACTTTAACTTGAGATTAATCACTTAAATAATTACATATCAATATAAAATTAAGACAAAACAATACCAAGGTAAGATTTTCAGTAAAACAGATTTTAAAATATAGCAACTTAGTAGAAATATATAAAGAATACTTGCTTGTAAATTATAGCTTCAAGTATTAGTAAGAAAGTTCTAATTTGAGTCATATTTAGAGGAAAAGGTACAAAATACAAAAAGGTAAAAAAATGCAAGGAAAGGAAAGAATCACATGTTGATGAACCTGCTAGAAGAACCAAGAGGGCAATAAGTAATATGAAACGGACAATACAGTCAAATATCAAAACAAAAGAAAACCAACAGAGTGAAGGCACAACTTACAGAATACTAAAAAAAAGTTTGCCAGCTACTTCTCTCAAAGGACTAATATCCAGAATATATAAAGAACTCAAAAAAAAAAAAGAAAGACCCCCCCCACAAGACCCAATCAAAAGGGGGGGGCACATGAAATGAACAGAGACTTCTCAAAAGAAGTGCAAATGGCCAAAAGGAACATGCAAAAATTTTCAGTATGTTTGGCAATTAGAGAAATGTAAATGAAAACAACACTTACGATTCTTACTCTTACTCCAGAAAGAATGGCTATCATCAAAACTCAGAAACTGCAAATGCTGGCAAGGTTATAGGGAAAAAGGAACCCTTCAATTTTGCTGGCAAGAAAGTAAACTGATCTAACCCCTATGGAAATCAGTATGGAGATTCCTCAAAAAACTAAAAATAAGAAATTCTATTTGACCCAGCGATATCTCTTTGGGGAATCTTCCCAAAAACAGTTAAAGACATCGTATTATAGTAATACATGCATACTCATGTTTATAACAACACAGCTCATAATAGCTGAATCTTGGAAGTGGCCTGTAGGTCCATCAAAAGATGAATGGACAAGGCAAATGTGGTATGTATACACACAACGGAATACTACCTGAGCCATAAAGAAGAATAAAGTACCATCATAATCATTAGCAGGAAAATGGATGCACACTGAAACCATTATGCTAAGGGAAATAAATCAGACACAGAAGTTTAAATTATCACATGATTTCTCTTATATGAGAAATCCAAAGTAAAAATAACTAAAGGAGCAAAATGAAAGATAAATGATAGGAAACAGGTAGGTAGACTTTGTGAAAACAGGAAAGGGATCCGGGGATGGGGGAGACAGACAGGACAGGAGGGGAAGGGAGAGTAAAACAATTACAACACAATGTGTGTATGTACCACTTCCTCAAGATGAATGTAATTATTATGAATTGCAAACATATACTAAAAAATCAAGACAAAAGGTATGTATACATGAAAAGAAAACAGGGTTAAGTCTCCTAAGTATAAAAGTAGGAAAACAATCTTTTAAAATAAAGATTGGACTCTAAGTGAAAGACAATAAGCTATATATCACCCTTCTTTTAAAGACTGCTACTTTGGATTTCCAGGAAGATAGCGGATCGTAAGCAGCAACAAGTTGGCCTCTCCAAGATTCAGAATCCAAACACGGAAGGTAGTAATGTGGGTAAGAAAAGGAGGGAAGTGGATCCCTGGGACCCAGGAAGGATCTGAAGGGAAAACTGGAGCCCAAGAGAAAGTGGAGACAGACCTCAATGCAGAAAAGGGAAGGGGCAATCTGCATCTTCTCCCCGACTCCTGAGCTCCCTGGCACGAGGGGAGGATCGAATCTACAGAGACACAGTGAAAGCAGGTGACTCCAGAGGCCTCCAAGGAGAAATACACCCATGGAATAGAGCAGTGGGTGCTGAGCACTACAACAGCTGGTGAGGGACTCCAGTCTAAGCAACCGCACCATCCCCTGGACACAGGGCTTGGTCAGGCACCATTTTAGGGGAGGGGCAACTGAACCCAGGACTCAGAGCAGCTGGGGGTTGGCTTCATCTCAATGCTCCCAGTTAAAAAACCACAGAGACTGAGTAAGAGACAACCACAGGAGATGTCCAGTGTCAGGGAGCTGTGGTCAGGCTGGCAAGAGACACCCAGAGTGTTAAAAGCTACATAACTCAGGCCCCAACCCCACAACCAGAGGCCAGGATCACCCTGAACTTCTGGGAATTGAAAGTACTGTCAAGTACCAGAACAGGCAACTCGCCCTAATCCTACTGCAGGCTTGCTGGGATTATCCAGCACACATCTGGGCTCTGACTGCCTCCTTAGTCTGCCCTGAATTGGACACCACTACAAAACTGTAAACCCCAGAAGATAATCGCAGGCTTGAAATCACAGAGAAATTCCTTTTTTTATTTTCCATCACTTGTGAGCATTTTGTTGTTGTTTTTGTTTTTATTGTTTGTTTCTGTTTTTTTGTATGAACACTATTTTTAGCTTTTTTGTTTTTCTTGTTCTGGTTTTTATTTCTTCCTTCTTTCTTTCCCTCCTGTCTTTTTCACCAGTATCCCAAGGCTTAGGTTATCTTCCTTTGTCCTTCAGCCTTGCTTCGAATTTCTTTTATTCCTCTTTCTCTTCTCTTATCCCTTTTAAATTTTCTCCTCTTAGGGTAAAATCCTCCTATTGAGTGGATAGTTACTGTATATAACTTTCTGATTTGTCTTAGATTTTGTCATATAACTATAAACTTTGTACCTATGGTTAAAGGTGGCAAATTAACAGATACCAGTTTGTCATTTTCCAGTCTGTGCTTGAGGCTATTGTTATTACTGATTGTACCACTTTCACCAAGGTGACACAGTTGTTGTGATCAATTCATCTTTCCTGTATGCCAATACCTAGACTACCTGGGGGGTGATAAACAATACTACAGTACAGTACCAAAGAACTGTGTGCTAGACCAAACAGGCAAGAGTAACCTTTCATCCATAATAAATTGAAGAGGCAGAATCCTGGGACAGACTCAAAACCCAAAGGCCAGCTATGCCTAGAAGACATCACTGAAAAACAGTCATTTCCTAAAGAGGTCTCAATACTGGTAATAAAGCTACATAACATAAGCAATTTACAAGCCCCAGTGAGAAAACAAATAAGCCAACAAAAAAATAGAAAATAAAAAAACACAGAAGCAAGATGCAGTGCATAACCTTCAACTCACTCAAGGCAAATCAAGGGGGCATTGAGGTGGAAAGAATCAAAAGCCACCCATCTGAATTTTATGAAATGGTAGCAGCAGAAATAACAAAACACATCAATAAGTCTCTTCACAAAAACAAAACAGAGATGATTAAAGAGATGATGACCATAATGAAGGAAATGATTAGTGAATCTAGAGTAGATATGAATTAAAAATGAGCTTAGGGAAGACATGGAACCATGAATGTCCAACATAGAAAAGAACTGAGTTACGTAAAACCATCTCAAATATAAATCCAAGAGACTAACATTTCTACTGAAAGTACATGCAGCAGAGTCAACCAATGTGAAGACAAAATATCAGGTCTAGAAGACAGGCTTGTGGTTGGCGATGACTAAATGAAAAACCTCTTAAAATAGCAAGGGATCACAAAAAGAAAATCCAACAGCTGCTAGATGATACAAAGAAGACTAATATAAGATTAATTGGAATCAATGAAGGATAAGAAGATGGCACAAATGGCATAAAAAACCTGTTCACAGAAGTAATAGCAAAAAACTTTCCAAGCTTGGAAAAAGAATTTGACATACAGGTAAGTGAAGCATACAGAACTCCAAATAGCCATGATCAGATAAACACTACACCAAGGCATACCCGCCAAGATTCCAGAAATTCAACACAAGAATGTCGGACAAAAAACAAATCGCCTATAAAGAAAAACACGTCAAAATCACAGCTGACATCTCAACTCAAACCCTAAAGTCAAGGAGAGCTTGGAGTGAAGTATTTCAAGCCCTAACAGAAAACAACCTCCAATCCAGATTGATATGCCCCACAAAACTACCTTTCAAAATTAATGGAGATGTAAGATACTTCCGTGATACAGACCACATAAAGAAATTCATGACCTTCGAACAAGCATTCCAAAAAGTTCTGAAGGATATTCTAGAAAGAGACAACAAAGACATCAATTCCAAGAATCCCAACAAAACAATCCACCAGGCAAGGCAAGCAATTACATAGAAGGAAAAGAAAGAGAACCTACAACAGGTAAATAACATAATGACAAGGATAAGTCAACACCTATCAGTTTTAACAATCAATGTGAATGGTCTCGATTCACCAATCAAAAGAAACAGATTGGCAGAATGAAGAGACAAGACCCAACAATATGCTGCATATAAGAAACATATTTAACCCAAAAAGAAACTCATGAACTGAAAATCAAAGAATGGAAAACTATACTCCACACGACAGGAACCCAGAAAAAAGCAGGGGTAGCTATTCTATTTGCAGACCAAGTGGATTTCAAACCAAGACTGATCAGAAGAGACAAAGAAGGTCACTATATACTTGTTAAGGGAACAATCAAAGAGGAAGAGATAATGAGCATAAATACATATACACCAAATACTGGCATACCCAACTATATAAAACAAGTACTAATGGATATGAAAAATCAGGTAAGCACTAATACAATTGTAATGGGGGATCTCAACATCCCACTGTCACAAACAAACAGGTCAACTAGACAAAGCAATCAACACAGAAATATCAGAGCTGAACCAAACTTTTGAACAAATGGACTTAGCAGGTATCTCCACTCAACAACAGCAACAACAAAATACACATTCTTCTCAGCAGCACATGGACCTTTCTTCAAAACAGACCACATACTAGCTCACAGAACATGCTTAAGTAAATGCAAAGGTGCTGAAATTATCCCATACATATTATCAGATCATAGTGCAATGGAATTTGAACTCAATAGCAAAAGAAATGACAAAAACTACAGAAACACATAGAAATTAAGTAACACCCTTCTGAACAACCAATGGGTCACAAATGAAATTGAAGAAGCAATCAGACAGTTTCATTAAATGATAATACCAATACAACATACTGGAATTTATGGGATGCAATGGAAGCAGTCCTACGAGGGAAATTTGTAATGGTGAATTCCTACATCAGAAAAACAGCAAGCTCAAATAAATAACCTAATGTTGAACCTGGAAGTTCTAGAAAAAGAAGAGCAAATTAAACCCAAAGTGTGTACAAGGGAAGAAAGTACAAAGATCATAGCAGAAATTAATGCAATTCAGACTAAGAAAACAATACAAAGAATCAATGAATCAAAGAGTGGGTTGTTGGAAAGATTAAAGATTGCTACTTTGATATTTTAAGAAACATACTCAGGTCACAGTTGTCTTAGGCACAGAAATACAACTCTGCACCTTTGATATAACTATTAAGCAGCAACTGTATAACTGACACATTTCAAATTCTAAGTACAGAAATCTGTAGTAAGCTTCGTATCTTCTACCCTTCTTACGGTTCTTGCCTTCAACTTTTGGAACATTAAGGAAACACAATACAGACACAAAAGCACATTACATTTTAACAGGGAAATTTTAAGTTACATTACAGAAAACATTTGCTAGATCTCTGTTCACTAAAACTGAATGAAAATAATAAGGATTTTCAGAGTGCATATGTAAATCATGTAGTAAGAATTCACGACACTGGGGTAGGTCAGTGGTAGTGTTTGCCTACCATGTGCAAGGTCCTGGGTTTGATCCCCAGGCCAGCAGCAAAAGCAAAAGAAAGAAGAATTCACAGTATCAACAGCAACATTTTTACGAATTTTGATGCACAATCTTCATACTCCTCAAACCACAACTGAAGAACATATGAAATAGAAACTTATAAACATTCTTGATGGTCCCTAACCCATTCATATATTTCCCTGTTCATTCCTCCAGCTATTTTGACTATTCAATACGTTTCTCTCAACCAAATCCTTCTTCCTAAAAACACTTCCAAATATCCTCACAAAGGAATGCTTGCTCCCTTACTTTATGAGCACATCGTAAGTCAGGATCTCTTTCCTCTATCACTCCCTACCCCTCAGGAATGCATGATCCAAAACAAGCAAATAGCACTTACTGAATGACCCAAGGTATAAGCTAAATAAAATAAAAAGAATTTTGTTTGAAGGCTCAGAAAAGTATGTGAGAGACATTTTTCATAGTCAACAGGAATATACTATAAACTGATAAAAAAATTATTCTGTGAAAATTTCAAGTAACATTATGAGTAAAATGTAGAACCATCTGATCCTAAAGATTCAATTTCAGGAAAATATAGTACAAAACAAAAAAAGCAGAAGTGGTAGTCAAAGCAGACAAAATAACAATGAAAAATGAGTGAGCTAAGCAAAATGTGAACAAACCGAACACTGCATATTCTAAAGAGAATTATTAATATATGAGTAACTCAAGAAATAAATACTGTTTTAAACTGTCTAGAGTTGTGCCAGCTAATGAAGTAGCCTCCAAATTCAGTTGCTTGGTCACGCTTGCCACACTTCATGTGCTCAACAGCCACTTTTGACAGCACAGATGAAAACAGAACAAAACAAACTTACTCTCACCACCGCAGAAATCCTGTCAGATAGTGCTGACTTCTCTATTCAACAGACCCAACAAAAGAAGCTAAGGGAGCTTTATTCTTCCTATGATTTTTTTCTAGGAAGAAAACAGCATGCTGCTTTCCTATTTAACTATGCTTATTAAATACTAAAAAGAATTATTTGTATCATTTACATAAAGTAAAATCAAACAAAAGAATACTCTCTCCTAGGGAAGGAACCACAGTTTTACTTTTACTTACTTTTTAAAATAATTTTAAAGTATAACTTCCTAAAAATGTACTGTTTTAGCTACCTAATTTTATATTAGTATTTTCTTTATATTATTTATATTATAAATAATTATATTGTATTATAATTACAAATAATTATATTATTTATGTATATTATTCTTTCTTTTTTTTTTTTGGACACAGGGTCTCCCCGAGTCACTGTGTTTCCCAGGCTGAGCTGCAACATGGGACCCTCCTGCACAGCCCTGCAGAGTGCTGGGATTACAGGCATGCGCCATGGCGTCCAACTCGCTTACTCGTAAATTTATTCTCATCTACATAAATAACACAGTTACTCAGTGTAGTACCAAGAATCCAGTTTCATTCAGCAAAAATGGAAATCATTTGAGTCACAGCTGTTCGAATTACAAACATAAGACTTAAGGTTCCAAATGATTCTCTACAAAAGAAAAGCAATCTTTTTCATGCACTACACCAGAATGAGAGCAGCTTTTTTGTGAATCAAAATCAGATCTTAGTCACTTCACATATGTTTTCTCAAATCATTTATCAGTGGTTGTCAAAGTGTTAGACCTCAACCACCACCATCAGATCACAGAGGAACTGTTAGAAGCACAAACTGTAATTCTCCATGCTATCTCAAACCCAATGAATCAAGAACTCGGCCGGTGAGATGGCTAGGCGGCATAAGCGCCTGCCTGGCAAGCGCGAGGTCGTGAGTTCGACTCCCGGAACCCACACAAAGGAAAAAAGGGCCGGTGATAACGCTCAGCAGCACGGGCGCCTGCTGGTGCGCGAGGTCCTGAGGTCAACCCCAGTACCCACAGAAAAAAATAAAAAATAAAAAAGAGAACTCTGGAGATGGGTCCAACAGTATGCATCTTAGGTGATTCTGATGCATGCTAAAATGTTAGAGCCTCACCAAGCATGGTGGCACATGCCTGTAATCCCAGCACTAAGGAGGCTGAGGCAGGAAGACTGCCACAAGTTCGAGGCTAGCCTAAGCTACAAAGTGAGTTCAAGGCCAGCCTGTACTGCAGAGTGAAACCCTGTCTCAAAAAGATAAAAAATAATAAAATAAAATGTTAGAGCCTCTACAGAAGTATTCTAATAATCATTACACATGAGAATTTCAAAATACATGAGTAAAAATGTTTTGCATTTAACCAATAAACTCAATCACTGTTTTTCCATTTGCTGAATTTTACATACTTCAATTTAAATTACTCAAAAATACTAGATTCAAAACAACTTTATCCACCAAAAAACACAAAGCTACAAAATTAATTATACCTACAGTGCCCATTTTTTAAATTAATGTTTTCTTTTTAAAATGTTTTTATTAGGGTATAATTGCAATACATAATGAACACATTCACTGCAGGGTATTAGTGATACCCCACAAATGTGATATGTATCACATCTTGATCCTTTTCCACCTTCCCTTCCCATTTTCATGTCTCCCCTCATAATTAAACACTTTCTAATTGTGGTGAATTTTTAAAACATCTCTCCCTATACGCACCTTAGCCAAATGCTTTTTCTATGGCAAATTCCATGCATTCTTTTTGTATTTTTCTAACAGGGAGATTTTCTTTTTGACAATTTATAGAAGCTCCTTATGTACTGAGGCTATCAATCCACTGTCACATTGCAAATGCTTTCCCACTATATAGTGCCTTTACATTAACTTGATTTATAACATGATACTGCTTACCTTTAAATTAAAAATACTGTAGCAAACAGATAATTACAAAATAAGACTCATGCACCCATCACCCAGATTTAGCAAATGTTAACATTTTAACATATTAATTTCAGACATGTATTTAAGAACTAAAACATTATTGGTATAGAGAAAACTTTTAGATTTCCTGAGTTTCTCTTTCCTTTTAAGCTTAGTTTTTCATAGTTTTTCTCTAAAATCAGACAAATAGTCAACTACTATTTTTTAGAAATTTTTAACATACTGTGGAAAACTTTAAAGAGACAGCCTTACTTACTATCAGCTCATGATCTATCTTGTTTCATCTGGAATCAAACTTTCTCTAAAAGAGCCCAATGTAAATAAACACTTTAGATTTTCTGCAGGTCCAAGTGTTTCATTCCAATTATTCAACTTTGCCTTTATATTGCAAGAGTAGCTGCAGGCCACGTGAATTGGCATGACTATGTTTCAGTAAAACTTATTTACAAAAGCAGACTGCAAACTAAATAAGCTATAGTTTACAACCCTTGGAATATAACCTAGCCCACTTCTCTTTCCTGTATTATAAATCATTTTATCCCAACTTTAAATACTGCTCTTCTTAAAATGAGGGCTCTTTTTAAAAACGTAACTACATTATCATTTACACCTGAAACAGTTAATAAATATTCTTTAACGCAGTGTTCAAATGAGGAGGCATGGCTGGGTCTCATATTTTTTTAATTTTACAATTTGTTAGTTTGCATCAGAGGCCAAATAAAGTCCAGACTTTGCAACTAACTGCTTGTTATGTCTTTTAATTTATACCACCACTGATATGATGAGTTGAATTTGTCTCCAAAAAAAAAAAAACAACTTGCATACAAGGACTAATACCCAAATACCTGTAAATGTGACCTTATTTGGAAAGTCTTCGCAGATGTAATTGAAGATCTCAGGGTAAGATCCTCCTAGATTTAAGATAAGGCATAAGTCCAGTGACTGCTATCGTTTTAGGACAAAGGAAGAGAGAAATTTGAGAAAAAACGGGCTCAGGGGTGTTTAAGCCAGGTAAAGACGGAGGCAGCCACTGAAGGTGTGCTCCCACACACCAAGGAACATCAGAGTACTCCAGAAGCTGGGAGAGGCAAGGACTACTACCGGAGCCTTTGAAAGAAATGTACCTCTAACACCTTGCAATCCTCTGATTTTGAACTTCTGTCCTTCAGAATTATTAGGGAATTATTTTAAACCACTGAGTGCACAGTAATTTGTTATAGTGCCTTAAGAACCTAATACCACTGTTCAACAGAACTTTCTGTAATGATGAAAACATACTCTATCATCACTGTCCAGTATGGCAGCCACTCGCGGCATACGGCTACTGAGCACCTGAAACGTTGCTCGTGCAAATGAGGATTTGAATTTTTATTTTAGTTAAATTTCAAAACATGTCCCTCCCCATTTTCATAGAAATAAATTTATTAAAACTTTTATTCCTATAATCCCTGTACTTCTATAGTCAAGAAAAAATAAAAACCAAACAGAAAGACTTTATTAGAAGCAAACTGAGAGGAGATGGAAGATATATCAGGGAAGATTCCTGCCTTGGAGGGACTCATTATATTGATTAACCACTGTCACCAATATCTATAGCAAAGTAAGTTTTGATTTCTTTTTTTAACTTTTATATTTTATTAGTACATTTTTGCAGTACATGATTATATTCCTCAAGGGAAGTTGGTGCATGTACATAACATTTCAATTATTTTTTCTTCTCCTTCCCTTTTTCCCCCCTCCATCTCTTGGTCCCCTTCCCATGTGCAAAAGAGATATCTCCCCATTTCCTATTAGCTTTTATTTTGCTCTTTAAATTTTGAATTTCTCGCATAAAAGCAGCCATACGATATTAAAGCTTGTGTGTCTCATTTATTTCACTTAACATTCTGGTCTCAAGGTGCATGCATTTTCCTAAAAAAGACTTACATTTATCCTCTGTATGGCTGAGTAGTTCTGCATTGTATATAAATACCACATTTTCTTTATCCGTTCATCTGTTGATGGACGTATAGGCTGCTTCACTATTTAACTACAGTGGGACCTCAGTACACGGACTTAATTCTTTTCACAGAACTGGTTCTCTTTCAATTCAGTTTGCAACCAGAATCGTGGAAAGAATTAAGTTTGTGAACCGAGGTACCACTGTATTATGAACTGTGCTACTATAAACATGGATATACATGCATTGCTATACTATGTACTTTCGAGAATATACTTAGAAGAGGAATCGCTGGGTCAGTGGAATTTCTATTTTTAGTTTTTTAAGGAATCTCTCTACTAATTCCACAATGGTTGTGCTAGTTTACTATATTAGTTTATGAAGTAGAAGGGTTCCATTTTCCCTGCAGCCTCACCAGCATTTGTTATTGTTTGATTTCTTGATGACAGCCATTCATCTGCTGTAAGATGGAATCTCAGTGTTATTTTAATTTGCACTTCTCTAATGGCCAGAGACACTGGTCATTTTTTCATGTATACTATTGGCCATTTATACTACTACTTCTGAAAAGTGTCTACTCATTTCAGTTGCCCGTTTTTTAGTGGGTCTTTTATTTGGGGAGGGATCTAATTCTTTTTAATTCTTTTTTTTTTTTTTTTTTTTTGTGGGTACCGGGGGGTCGACCTCAGGACCTCGCGCGCCAACAGGCGCCCGTGCCGCTGAGCGATATCACCGGCCCCTTTTTCGTATGTGGGTTCCGGGAGTCAAACTCGGGCCCTCGTGCTTGCAAGGCAGGCGCTTAAACCGCTGAGCCATCTCACCAGCCCCTTCTTTTTAATTCTTTATAGATTCTAGATATTAGTCCTCTGTCCATAAAGTAGCTGGCAAATTTTTTTTCTCATTCTGTAGATTGTCTCTTCACTCTGTTGGTAGTTTCCTTTGTTGTGCAGAAGCTTTTTAACTTGGTATGATCCCATTTGTTGATTCTTGATGTTATTTCTTTTTTTTTTTTTTTTTTTTTGGTGGGTACCGGGGGGTCGACCTCAGGACCTCGCGCGCCAGCAGGCGCCGGTGCCGTTGAGCGATATCACCGGCCCCTTTTTCGTATGTGGGTTCCGGGAGTCAAACTCGGGCCCTCGTGCTTGCGGGGCAGGCGCTTAAGCCACTGAGCCATCTCACCGGCCCGATGTTATTTCTTATACATGATAGGGTTCTGTTCAAAAAGTCCTTGCCTATGCCTGTATCTTCCTTCATATTTTTTTTTCCCTGAGATTTTGAGAGAACACAGGAAAAACAAGTTGTTTTCCTTTAGAGTTTCCCAAATCTGGATATTTCTAATTATATCTCCTTTCAGTTATTTAACATTTCCTCTTCTGTATTTCTTATAATTTAGTAGTTGGAATGATCAGATTTTAGTTCAATTTTGGGGGAAAAGGGGCAAGTCTACTTTATAAGTGAAACTGGCAAATACATCTGATTTTCTTCTAGTAGTGTTACTATCTACAATGCTTAATGCCTAGGTTATTAGGACTTACCTACAAAATGGCAATAGTCTAATTTTATAATTCCTTCATTTGTTAGCTGGAATAATAACATAAAAGGAAACTTCCCCTCATCTACTATTTAATTGCCAATGGTACACTTCTTACAGGAAAGACAAGATAAATGCTCAATTCTTTCATTCCATTTTTAAAAAGTAATGACTGTTTCATTAGCATCCTCCACCAATATGACAAGTCATTTTAAGGCGTCAGTATTATGTATTTAAACACATATATCTCAAACCATTAATCAAGCTAAATGCTTAAATTGCCCCATTTTTTGTCAGTTGGAAATTCTTCAACTTGGATCCTGGGTACTTTGACCCCAGTCATCTTTAAAGCTTCGCTATTATCAGATGACAAAATGTTCCAGGCTTATCTTGTACACTCCTTGCTTCAGATACAAAACCAGCCATTCTGCCAAGTATCTGATTATTTTTAGTAAGAAATATGTAGAAACCTCAATTTAGACACGTTTAAAACTTGAAATTTTTATTTAAATTATCATTAGCTATTTGTCAGCTGTGTACCATAAATGCTTACGAATATCTCATATTTAATTGTAAGAATCAAAAAACTAGTGTTTGTTTATGAGCATATTTGTTAACATATTCGCACACGAAGTTACGCAGACACTGTTAAGTAAATTAAAATTTTCTAAGATGAGATTCTTTAATAATTTAGAATCACAAGAAAATGCATTCATTATATAGCTAGTTATATATCATTAATATACTCATCAGTCACCCATATTTTCTTTCTACAAAGTATATCATTAAATATTTGAAATGGAGTGTTTTGTAGTAAATTCAATCAGTGTAATAAAGGTTTAATTCTTGCTTTGCAATACATTTTTATCAACTACAGATAAAAACATCTACATTACTAAGATTTTAAATACCTGTTACCATATTGATTATAAACACATGAGCAAAATGTTCATACAAAAATCCTATAAATAACAAAATGAATTTAATCTATTAACTACAACAGATAGCTACAAACACATTGTTTTCCATTTGTACATATGCTAAAAAATGTTTGTTGTAGCACTATTCACAACAGCCAAGATATGGAATCAATCTACATGTATACTGCTAAATAAATCAAAGTAATTACAGTTAAAAGCAATTAATTGAATATTTCAAAATAGCTAGTAAAGAAGATTTTTAATGTTCCCAAAACGCAAAAAAAGATACATAACTGAGGAGATAAACATGCCAATTACACATTCTATGCATGTACTGAAATGTCACACTATACACCTTAAATATGTACAATTACTATGTGTCTATTAAAAATAAAAATGAGATCCTTTATAACACTTTTGTACATATTACAAGTTTTTATTGAAGAAAAACTTGTTGGGCATTTACACAACTAAATCAATTATATTTTAAGGAAGTCCACTATGCAAATTAAACATTCAGTCTTAATTTTTTTAGTAAATATGCTAGATATATGCAAATGGTTAGACTACACAAATAAAGATGGCTTCTAAATGATGTTTTTGTAATCACTTACCAGTCAAGTTTTACCAATGATAAACTTATTAAAATTTACCAAGGAAGGGCCGGTGAGATAGCTCAGCGGCATAAGCGCCTGCCTGGCAAGCCCAAGGTCCTGAGTTCGACTCCCAGTACCCACATAAAGGGAAAAAAAAAAAAGGGCAGTGATATTGCTCAGCAGCACAAGCGCCTGCTGGCAAGCGTGAGGTCCTGAGTTCGACTCCTGCCTGGTACCCATATTTAAAAAAAAAAATTACCAAGGAAGCAGATCCATGCAAGAGATTGGTATAGAAGTGTATGAACTCACTTGTTAGTTTAGGGTTAGAATTTTGCCTGTGTGTCTTACTGGGGATTGACCCCAGGGAGCACTGAGCTAATCCCCCCGCCCTTTTATTTGTGAGACAAGGTCTCGACAAGTTATCCAGACTGGCCTTAAACTCATGGTCCTTCTGCCTCAGCCTCCTGCATGCTCGGATGCACCACCACACCCGGCTAAACATATGTATACAATTTGCAAAACACAGAAAAAAGTTCCAAGACCAATACAAACAATCCCCATAGAGTCCTCGCCCAAATCTCACATGTAATAATATTTACAATACTCTACCCTGTTGTTTTTCAAAGAAACACATTTACAATATGCTTTTCTGCTTTCTCTTATTCTGTGCATGTCTATCTGCAAATGTTTTCCGAATCATCTGATGGCAAGTTTCAGACATGATACTCTGTCACTCTACTGGTTCCCTAAAAACAAGAACATTCTCTTAAAGTAACGACACAATTATCAAAGTCAGGAAACTAACACTGATACAATTCTACTCTCTAATACACAGGGATTTTTCAGATTTTCAAACTATACCAATAAAATTCTTTATAGCAAATGAAAATCCCAGAACATCCACTGCACTTATTTGCAGTAATTTTAATTAAAGTAGTTCTTATATCTTTGTCTTTCATAATATTGACATACTTGAGGAGTATTATTCAGTTGTTTAGTAGAATGCCCCTTACTGTAAGTCTGTCTGGTTTTTATTTATTATTAGATTCAGGTTTCGTACCTTTGGCAGCAATAACAGAAGTGATGGTGTGTCCTAAGTGTTTTATGTCAGGAGTCACTTGTCACCTGTCCTTTACTGGTGATATAATTCTAATCATACGGTTACAGTCCTGATAGCAATGCTTCTCCACTGTAAAGTTACAATTTTCCCTCAGTAATTAATAAGTATCTTGTCAGGATGATTTGAATCTATATAAGTAACATGTTACTTATCAAACTTTCACATCATTAGTTTTTAAAATCCATTAATACTACTTTTACCATAATGGTTGCAAAATAGTAATTTTCTAAATCATTTCTTCCATACACATTAGTTTTATTTTATTATAAGGAGGACCATTCTCTTTTCCATAAATTTATATCTGCATGTACTCACAGATCCTCACTAATAGGTTATATGCCATTACTATCATTATTGTTTTGATGCTAAGTATCACAAATTAGGCCAGTTAAGAGTCTTATAAACTGGTCTTATTTTCTTTTGCTTATCCTCGATATTCTTCAAGTACTCCAAACAGCAAATAAATACATGAAAAAATGTTCAACATCACTTGTCATTCGAAAGATGCAAATTAAAATAACGCTGAGATTCCATCTCACCCCAGAAAGAATGGCTATTATCAAGAAATTTACCAATAACAAATGCTGGAAGGGCCGTGGGGAAAAAAGGAACCCTTCTCCACTGTTGATGGGAATGTAGACTGGTGTAACCACTGTGGAAATCAGTGTGAAGATTTTGCAAAAAAAATCAGGACTAAAGGTCCCATTTGACCCAGCTAGTCCCCTTCTGGGTATCTTCCCAAAAGAATTAAAAGCATCATACCACACCAATACATGCACACCCATATTTGTAGCGGCACAGTTTGTAATAGCCAAATCCTGGAAACAGCCCATCAACAGAGGAATGGATAAAGAACATGTGGGTTTTTTATACAATGGAGTACTACTCTACCATAAAGAAGGATGTCTGAGACATTTGTAGGTAAAGGATGCACCTTGAGACCACACTCAAGTGAAACAAATCAGACACATATGTGTAAATACCGCATTGTTTCTCCAGTGTAAGAAACCAAAAGTGTAAATAAAGGACCAAAATGTATATTAGGTATTGTGAAATAGGAAGAAAATGTTCAAATGGGGAGGGGAACAAGGGAGGAGAGGGGGAAAGCAAAGAAAGGAAAAGTGAAAAAAGAAAAGTGAGAAAAGAAGGAAAAAATAGGAACAAAGCTTTGTAAATGGGGAGGGGAAGAGGGGTTGAAGCGAGGGTAGGGAAATGGGAAAAAAAGAATCAAGTTATATCATGTACAGGTACAAACTTTGATGAATGTGATCATTATGTACATCCAAAATGTACCAATAAAATCTGACTGAAGAAAAAAATATTCTTCAAGTACTCCTGACTTTCTGACATATCAATGCTTTACAGCCCTCTTACAAAAGACAGAGCTAAGAAATAAACGTATATTATGTGTATGATATTGTAATTATAATAAACTGCATATTCAAACACACACACGTCACACATCTGTTAACTATTTTGATAGAAAACAGGTGGGAGGGAGATAAATACAAGCTCCACCAAAAAAATGTATATACACTTCAGGAAAAGAAAAATAGCATGATGCTTTCTCAACAGATGGTGTTGCCCTTGTATGGGGGACCCTAAAGTATGTCATGTCGCAGAAAACCCACTACACTGCTGGCCCTTAGAGAAGACACTGAAAATGCACTTGCGGCAGTGTCAACAACCAAGGTCACCCAAGCAGCAATTCACTGTACTAATAAACGTCTGTAAACTCATCGTCACCGCTACAAGTAACTCTGGTAACTGTAGAGGCCAAAGGTAACTTGTATGAATCTCATGAGGTCTCAATAAATGTAGTATTGAAATATTTCTACACGTTTTTCTTTTCCTGAAGTGTGTATACTCTTTTGGCAAGCTCTGTATATTCTGATACTTCAAATTCTAGGTCAATCACAGAGGCACAGGCCTGTAATCTCAGTTACTCAGGAGTCTTAGGCAGGAGGGGTATAGGTTTGATGCCTGCATGGGCAATTTAGTGAGACCCTGTCTCAAAAAAAAAATTTTTTTAGAGGACTAGGGGCATAGCTCAGTGGTAGAGCATTTGCCTAGCTAGCATGTGAGGCCCTGAGTTCAATCCTGGATACAAAAAATTTAATCCTGGGTTTAAAAAAAAAAAAAAAAAGGGCCGGTGAGATGGCTCAGCAGCGTAAGTGCCTGCCTGGCAAGCGCGAGGGCCCGAGTTCGACTCCCAGATCCCACATACGAAAAAAGGGGCTGGTGATATCGCTCAGCGGCACGGGCGCCTGCTGGCACACGAGGTCCTGGGGTCGACCCCCTGGTACCCACCAAAAAAAAAAAAAAAAAAAAAAAAACTATCTGAACATTACACTAAATGACAGTATCTCTTCTAGTCTCCCCCAATTCCATATTTAAAATTCCTTCTTCCAGTAAGAAACCTGGTTTCCATTATCCATGAAATATTGGTGTATTTGGGACTGGGGGTGTAGCTCAGTGGTAGAGCACTTTTCTAGCATGCGCAAGCCTCTTGGTTCAATCCCCAGCGCAGCAAACTTTTTAAAAAACTTACCTAGTTGTCAAATCCTGATATACATAAATAGTTTGGCATTTGTTAACTTTGCACTCTGCAGAAAAAAGAAAATCCTACAAACTCAAGGTCAGTATTTTGTAAGGGTTGTTTTCATCTTCAGTCTTTAAATTGTTCAAAGTTATGCTGTTAATTTATCCACTTCCTTCCCCCTTCTCCCTTTAACTATGTTATTCATTCGCAATACAGGGGAGTTGAGGTGTTTTAATTTCAGTCCATCTTGATGCTTTTCTCTTAATTTCATAGAAGGTTTTAACATACGTAAAACATTAACATGATTATAAAATTTGGAACTATAGAAAAAGGTATATTCAGTAAGTAACATCAAAACTTCCTCCAAGATAATTTCCATCCCCCATTCTTTCCACCCTGTTTGTACTTACTGTGTCTATGGTTCCTTCTTTTGCCTCATTTGCAGATGTATGTGTATTCTCTTATACTGCTTTCTCTTACAAGAGGCAGTATAGTATAGATCAGTGGTGGCGAACCTGACACACATGCCGCAGCAGGGCTGTATCACTGAAATCTCTAAAATGTTTGCCACCACTGGTATAGATGATCTTTGCACTTTGGTTGTTGAACTTAACCACATAATCCTAAAAAAAACGCACTGCACCAATTCATACTGATTTTCTTATTCGTTTGTATACCTACATGCTGTGGATGTACCAGTTTATATAACTGCCCTTCTTATGTACTGACACCTAGCTCGTTTCCAGTATTTTGCAATGACAAATATAGATGTATGATATAGATATGGATTTTTTTCTTATATTGCTGAAAGCAAACCATTAGGATAAACTCTGAAAAGCAGACTTGTTGGGTCAAAACTTAAATGAATACTGTACACTGTTTTGCTGGACAATGCCAAAGCCGGTTCTAGAAGAGCTGTACTGGTTAAGCATTCTCACTAGCAATGTATACGAGGCAATCACAGACATTTTAGTGAACGGTGGAAAACTCTGTATATATTCACCATGAGACAAAGTAACTCATTTTTATAACAGCTTCATTGAAAAATAATACCATATAATTCATTTATTTAAAATACACAGTTCAGTAGTTTTTAGTATGTTCACAGAATTGAACCATCAAATCAGCACAGTTTTAGAACAGTTTATTACCTCCCCCTCAAAGACAAAACAAAACAAAATTTTTTCTGCTAGCAGAATTAGCCCTAGGTAATCTTTAATCTACTTTCTGTCTTTATAGGTTCACCTACTTTAAACATTTCCTATAAATGGAACCAAACAATTACATGGTCTTTTGTGACTGGCTTCTTTCACTCAGCATATTTTCAAGGTTCATCCATGTAAACATGCATTGGTACTTTCTTTTTTACAGCTGTATGGATACACACTTTTTTTTTTTTTTGCACTGTATGGATACACACTTTATTCATCTGTTCATCAGTTGAGGGACATTTGAGTGTTTTTACTTTTTACTATTGTGAATACTGCTGTCATAAACACTCATGTACAAGTTTTTTAATGCACATGCTTTCATTCTCTTACATAAATGCGTAGAGTGGAACTGCTAGGTCATATGGTAACCCTATAAATAATTCTAGAAGGACGATCACACTATTTTCCAAAGGGGCATGCACCATTTTACACTTTTTTACTTGACTGTCATCCGAAACTGCCACATCACGTTCTACTCACTCTAATGACTGGCATGAACAAAGTCACTCCTAAGTACAATGACATGTAATCAGGACATTACCTAGTTTCTCCGTAGTATCAATAATCTAAATAACAATCATCAAAGTCTATACATACTGAGTGCAGGATGTAATAGCAGCTGAAAGTTAAAGAGGAAGCCTTGTGTCTACACAGCACATGACAGCTTATATTTGTTGTAAGTATTCTTTGTGACGGCTTTCACTGAATAAATGCCCTCCAAAACATGTCTCTCCGTGCATGCATGCAAGGCATGCCTTCTGCAAACCATAGTGAAGTTAATTTAATTACTGAAATTATGTTCTAATCACCTGGCTTTTGATCTCACCTGCCTAACTGAATCCATTTATCTCCAGAGAGACTGTGATTTGCTTTCAAAGAATCTAAGAAGACAGAGCTAGTGAATACTTAGTTTTCCTACCATCAAAAACATGTTTTCTCAGGTTATATAGTCCAGCTAGGACTTTTTATACTCTTTACTGTCAAAAGTCAGTGTTGATGGGAGAGTATTAAGGCAGAGCCAAATGAAAGGAGAGGCGAAATGCTCACCTCTTTCTGGTCCCAGGGATTTGTGAGAATAAGGGAACAAGTGAAGGGGTTACATGCTGAAGTGCTTTAGATGATGAATTCTTCTCTTCCCCTTCCATCTTTCTCTCAAAGGCCACTGGTCAAACTGTGCTGTGGGACCCTGGGGTATCACTGTGCCAAACCACCAATATGTATCACTACCTATCAAGTATGGAAATACTTTTTCTCACAGGCTAATGTTGTATTTGCGTATGCTTTCTAATTACTGCCAATCTGATAGGTGAAAACGGGCATCACAATGCACTTTTGAATTTCTCCTATCATAAGTGAGAGTGAGTATCTTATGATACTGTACGGGAAAATTTTTATGCTGTGTGGTTAAGAATTGTCTGTTCTCCTTCTATTCGGTCATTTGTCACCCTCGATTTTGAAAGGATCCTTTATTTGACGAATATTAGCCCTTTATCTAAGGTAAATATTTGCTTCCATTTTTCTGTCTCTTGATATTGTTATTAGTGTTTTTTACCATGCAAAAGTCTTAAATTTTTCCATAGTCAAATTTATCATTCTTAACTTTTATTACGCCTGGATTTTGAATCAAAGAAAAAACCCTTTATTACATCCAAGTTACAAAGAACTCACACGTATTTTCTTCTCGTATTTGTACGCAGTAGTTTCGTTCTTTGCATTGAGCTCTCTGGTCCATTTGCAGTTTATTTTTCTGTATGATGAGTGATACAGATTTATCTTGTTTTTCCCCAAATAGCTGACCATTTATTAAAAAGTCCACCTTATCCTAGTGCTCTAAAGTATCAGGTTTACCATCTACCTACCAAACATCTATATGCTCTTGGGTCTATATATCAATTTTTCTATTCTATTCCACTGGTTCCCCGAGATTTTCAAAGAGCTACACTGCACAATGAGATTACAATGAAGTATATACAGTGTACTCTGAGCTCTTCATCTATATTCACTGCAATCTCATGGCTTTAAATTGTATACTCAAGTCCCAAGCTGTTATTTCTAGTTCACAACTCTACCCTGAGATCCAGACCACAATATCAAATTAGCTACTGATATCTCCTGCTAGATGTCTAATATGCCTAAAATTAGACATTAATTCTCAAAAAAACAAAACTATGCTCCTCCTTCAGTTTTTCCCATTCTCAATTAAGAGTAACTCCATTTCTTCTATTGCACAGGCCCAATACCTATCAGTATTATCTTCAGTACATATCCAAAATTTAACCATATCTTCTATAACTACCAACTGGTCTCTTCTTTCCGCCTGTTAACATGTAAATCATATGCCCTTTCCTCTACCATCTTCTCATTTCACTCAGAACAGAAGCCAAAACCATGCTGTTGTTCTTCCAGACAGTTCCTATTTGTCTCAAATGGACTGAAAAGCAATCTTATTCTTCTTAGGTTAGTGCTACAAAAGAAATTTGGATAGATCCAAAGGAAAATAATGGGAGCCACCTTTTTCAACTATTTCTAATTAAACTTAACCAAGAAACAGGGATCAAAATTGTATCCTCATTTAGTAATCATGAAGTAGCTGAAGTGATTCATATTTTTATTTAGCTGAAAGAAAAACTTCTCCACTTAGCATTTGAAAACCAATGCTCACACTTCCCTGGCAGCTGTGCTCCGGTCCAAGCTTGAGTGCCCTCACGCAGGAAGCTCCACTGGACAGAACGTATGCCCTTGAAGCTTGGTGTTCATTTTCACCCACGTGAAGACAAGATGAAAAACCTGGCGCAGGACCCAACATCCCAGCCTCAGCAACGGGCATCCCCTCTCTACTTTTGTTAATTTTCCTTGAACCTCAAGCAAGGTATAGTCAGCTGATTCCCTACGTCCTCTCCTTTGGGTTTGGACCAGTATCTTATGCATAAAAGTCAGCAGAAAGACAAGAGTGCCACGGTGAGAAAAGAGACACATCTGGTCCCTGGCAGTCGCAGCTCTGCCAGTTCGCCTCTTCAACAAACTATGTTTATAAACACAGAGGAATTTGAAGCAGCTCATTAAAGAAAGGCGCAAACAAAAGCCTAGAGTTTCAGAAACAGCACAAAACTCACCAAATTAGAAGGCTAATTATGTTCCCTTCACTATCAAAGAATGTCACTGACAAGCATTTCTTTACTGACCAATCCAGTCTCTACAGTCAATAACCTGAAGGGCCTTGCACAGTGGTGCACACTTGTAATCTCAGCTATTCAGGAGACGGGGGCAAGAAGATTGCAAGGTCAAGCACAGTTTAGGCAAAGTGAACAAGCCCCTATCTCAGAATAAAAATTTAAGAAAACGAACTAGGGGTGCACAACAGTGGCAGAGCACTTGCACTGCACGTATAAGCCCTGGATTCAACCCCCAATATCACCACCAAAAAAATTAAAAAAAAAAAAAAAAAAGTGAGATGATTTAAGTAAGACTTCCCACCAGTTCAGACTACAAGGTGGTCAAAACGATATTCATTATCAGGACATATTAGAACTTAATTCAGTTTAATAGAATATTCTATAATCACTATAAGTAAGTTTTTATCCAAATCATCAACTTAATCCACCTTATGCCTAATACTTCTATTATTTAATTAGTACCTGAAATACATTTAATTCACAGTTGTTGGCATTAAGGTTCGTGTTTAAACAAAACATATACAAACCACTTGTTCTTACATTTTCTCAAATTTTGCTAATACATGAGGAAAAGATAAATGTTTTTTAAAGTTTTTAATAATGAAGTCACCTGGGGGAGGGTGGATAACAGCCTATGTATGGTGGTGAGATATCAAATGACTGCAATTGATCATGCCTACCCAAAGATACGGAAATATGCTAGAAAAGACTTCAATAAAACCCATGACCTCTTCTCCATTAATAGAGGTAAAAACCACCTCCAAGTCTTTTCTCACATATAAAGTCTCTGATTTTAATAAGGCTTAGCTACCTAATTAACCTCAGGACCTTCGTTTTTAGCAGATTATATCATACAGCAGAATAAAGATTACGCTGCCTAACAAAAACAAAAAATAAGCCAAGTGCAGCCACACAGTTGTAGTCAAAGAACTCTGGGTGGCTGAGGCAGGAGAATCACAAGTTCTAGATCAGACTGGGAAACTCAAGAAACTTAATGAGACCCTAGCTCAAAATAAAAACTTCAAAAAATGGCTGGTGATGTAGTCCAATATGAAAGGCCCTGGGATCAATACTAGTATAGGAGGGGGAGTACCCTGCTAAAAATTGACAAATTAAGAAATACAGTAAGTAAAAAGGAAAGAAACAATAAAAACACTACTTATATAAATGCAAACTAATATGGAAAAGATTGGCACAGAATCAAATATTCCCACTGATACAGCTTGTGTCTAGATTTCCTCCACAAAGCCTCATGCAGTCATAGTTGGAGCTTTTTCAGAGGTAGCTGGATCTAGGATGTGTGACAGTGGGATTGATTCACAGGGCAATGCTAGGATCAAGAGCACTAGGATTAAGAATGGGGGTAAGGGGGCCGGTGAGATGGCTCAGCGGCTTAAGCGCCTGCCCGGCAAGCGTGAGGGTCCGAGTTCAACTCCCGGAACCCACATACGAAAAAGGGGCCGGTGATATCGCTCAGCGGCACAGGCGCCTGCTGGCGTGCGAGGTCCTGAGGTCGTCCCCCCGGCACCCACAAAAAAAAAAAAAAAAAAAGAATGGGGGTAATACCCACCCTAAGTAGCCTGGATAAGATATAAGGGATAGAAAGAGCTGTGGTTGTCCCTTGTTTTTTTGCTACCTTTTGCCCGCCATGAATTGTTTCTTTTCTGCAATGCCTGTCTGCCATCCCACCCTGCCTTGGAGCCAGCTGATTAAGGACTGAAACCTCTACAAACTGTGAGCTAAGTAAACCTTTCCTCCTATAACTTGTGAGTGTTGGGTATTTTATTTCAGCAACAAGGAAAGTAACTAAGACACCTATCAACCTAATCATAAGACCATATGTAATATGTCTAATACTGTCTTATGATGCAAAGTACAAAAAATATTCATGACTGTAACCCTAATAATGCTAAATATCCAGTAAGTTTTTAGAAAACAACAAAATTTGTTAACATATTTTATAAAAATTTTAAGCAAAAATGACTAATATAAAGTGCTGCTTCTTCAAGATAATTCATCCAAATATAACTTATGCTGTCAGCAACAGTGAAGAGCTGTCATTATCAAGCCATTTCCCATTGTGGATAACTGCAAGAGCTTTTTTACTACACTTGCATCAAGGGAATAATAACTATTCTGTGAGTAGCGAATATCCCTAATGTTTTATCAGACTCAAAGACCCTAGCACTCCCCTAGGTCTTAGGCATTCCTCCTTAACCTGCTAAGTAAACAAAAGGAAAGAGCTAACAATGATTTTGAACTTTAATATGTAAGTATTTCTTCAATAAATAATTCTATAAATAAACAGCACAGATATAATTCAGTGGTAGAGTGCTCGCCTAACATGTGCAAAGCTCTGGGTTCAGTCCCCAGCACTACACAAAAATTAAATTCATGCATGAAGCTTAACATTCCATGATATAAAATGCATGCAAATAATTAAAGAGCTCTTTTTTCAGAAAGAATTTTTAAATTCTACAATATTTAATTCAGCAGCTAGTTTTCGCCTTCATTCAGACTGGAAGGAGAAAACAAAAAAAAAATTATAGAATCAAAAAATTCCCAATTTTACACTGATCTAGTTTTACAAAGTGCATAGTACATTTTACATACACAGAGTAGTGTTGCTTAAAGCTGAGTTTTAATAGTTTCATTTCAATAGTTTCTAATAAATAAGAACATTTTCCAGCTGGTCTCAGGTAGAACTTTCCTTAAAAATCATACCAGTCATACATATATATATATATATATATATATATATATATATGCATACATATATATATACACACACACATATATGTGTGTATAGATACAGTCATATATATACATGTGTGTATATACATGTGTATATATATATATATATATATATATATATATATATTTTTTTTTTTTTTTTTTTTTTTTTTTTTTTTTTGGTACCGGGAATCAAACAGAGCTCCTCACACTTGCCAGGCAGGTGCTGTGCCACTGAGCTATATCCTCAGCCCCCAGTCTTTAATTCTTGGAAAAAGAAGTAAAAGAAGAAATACTAGATGTCAAATGTTATCTTGGACTTCCAGCCTCTAGGACTGTGAGAAATAAATTTTTATTCTTTATAAATTTTTTAAAAAAGAAAAACATAGAAGAATAATGAAGTTAACATATGGAAAAATTCAAATGAGCCAATCCAACATGAGGAAACTGAACACAGTACAGACCCAGTGTCCTGCGTCATCACTGTATGTAATGCCTGGACTTCTGCTCTATGCACCCAGAATGGCACTAGTATATGTCACTGCAGGGAAGATTTGAAAACCAAAATCTCAGTTATCTTCTAGATACTGTACTCCAGTTTAGACAAAGAGTCACTGTTTAGATGAAGAACTTAAGTTCTACACAAACTGCTACTGACCCTGGGATCAAGTACTAAGAGCACTGTTCCCTCAACTTAGTGTACTGTCCATGGAGATGCCCTATATACTTAAAACCTAAATAATCTACTATTCAAATATGATTTTTAACCATTAACATATTTAAAGTTAAGACCAATAATCAACTACGTTTACTAAGTACTAACCATGTGTCTGGTCCTTTATTTTAAGGTACAAGAGTAGAAAAAACACAGTTCCTGACCACCAAAGGCTGATCTGTAAAGAATTAAATCCAACACACAACACACAACAAAAATGTGTAAAATCCTAAGCTCTAAATGACTGTAATCAAGAGTTTGGGAAGGAAGAGATCCCCAAATGTTGTAGGAGTCAGGAACACTTACTAACAAAGGTTAAACCCAAAAAGGGTCTGTACAGGCAGAAAAATGACAAGGCATGGTAGGCACGAGGCACACCTGAATACCAGCCCACAGGCAGACATGAGAAGCCACAGAGCACACAATGAAGGCTGGGATTCAGAGTGAAGGAGAGAGATGAAGAGTGTTACTACTGCAGGATAAGTATCTTTCATGGAGTTTGGGGATATATTTTTGTTTGTCACTAGTTTTTAAACAACACCAAATTCTGAACTGAGTATTCTGTAATGATTTTTATCTATTCTTTTAATATCAGAAGCCATTAATATCAGAATGCATTACACCACAATTTTACCAAAAATTCAATGTTAGGCCAGCCAAAACATTACACAGCACATGCTTAGAAACTTGCTCTTGGAACAGTACACAGCGAAGGGATAAATATTTGTTTTGAGGAAAGATTAGAATTGAAGGGGAAACTCAAATATATTTGTCCTCTGTTTAAAGTTGAAAACTAAACACTTATTTTTCTTGACTGCTGGCCTACAGTTGTATGCTTATTGCTGTCTGGATCCTTTCCTATCAACACATGCAATACTTCAAAAGACCCAAACAGTCTGCCAAGATTTCTTCAAAGAACCTATGTTGCCATAGCAATCTCCTGTTCTCCAGGAACCAAGTAAGCGGCACCCTACATACATACATCAACACTGCCCAAACTGATTCTTCCTTAGCCATGGATTTTACCTGCCACAACCACACAAATTTTTACTTGCTGTACTATAACGTATCAAATTATATTTGACAGTTCACAGAAAACAACAATTATTTAAAAATAAATAGCAGGGACCGGTGAGATGGCTCAGCGGCGTAAGCGCCCGCCTGGCAAGCGCGAGGGCCCGAGTTCGACTCCCGGAACCCACATACGAAAAAAGGGCCGGTGATATCGCTCAGCGGCACAGGCGCCTGCTAGCACGCGAGGTCCTGAGGTCGACCCCAGGTACCCACAAAAAATAAATAAATAAATAAAATAAATAAATAGCAAAACCTAGAACAAGTAAGAGAAGGTTGTGGGGTGGGAACCTCCCTTCATATTACGAAGCAGATGTTCTAAAAGATGAATGCCAGTAAAATGAAACCCTGAGACTAACTCAAATTTGATCAAAGATTTCTTCCTTTTCGGCGATCACAAAACACTCTTCCTTAAAAATAAAAACCACACAGGCCTGGCACCTTGGCTACAACCATCCCCTACCTTTTATTTTCACCGGAAAGATTTAACACTCTTAACAATTTAACACCCCAATCAACACCAGCAAAGCTAAATTCTGCCTAGAATTAAAGCTTCCCTTGGAAAGAAAACACAGAGGCTCTAAAAGCATTTCTGTAGTTATATTCTACAAACTTTCATAAAGAATATAGGTGCAAGTAAGTGGCACAAATATAAAAAAAGTCAGAATTCAGGGGTATGTTTCCAGATGTAAATTATTTCTGGCCTCCAAATGTTGTTTTTGACTGTATTCAACTTTATACTTCTCCCTATTCCCAAACTAAGTATGCTGTGTATTCTACATGCTCAGTAGTCAAGTTAATAGCAAATTCCATAACAATAAAAACCAAAAATCAAGCACTATAAAACAATAAACACAATGATCTGCAAGATTCTGAATACAATTTTAAGACCTGTGTTCCTAGAAAACAAAAGCTAGAGTAAAAAATTTTAAATGCAGAATTATCTTTTAAAATTGATTTTCATTTCAATTTCAGAGGTGTAGGGAAAAAAAGCCTTAATACATGATTAAAAATAAAATCTGCTTCACAAAATCACTGCCTTTAAGGAGAGTTCTCAGATATTTTGCCAATATACGAATTATGAGCATTTACATTTAATTCTTCCATAGAAACTTTGTCAAACTGTAGCCCCTCAGCCTTGAAGTCATTTAAATGCAGACATAACAGTTAATTTTCACTTTGTTAGGGATACCCATAGAACTCAATCCCTGAAGGGGAAGCTGTTCACATTATTATTCCAAATACTTAACAGAATTTCACAGGTGAAAAAAATGTAGAAGCATTTCAAAAGTCCACATTGTATCAGAAAGTAAACTCAGAAATCAGTAACAGCCTCCTCTTTCAATGGGAAATCTGAGGCCCAGGGAGGTTATATCATTAACTATAAGCATTTTCTCATAGATATCTGAATTGTGGTGGTTGAGTTGAGTTGTTGCTGTTCTGGGATTTGTTATCATCTTTAGTTTTGTTTTACTTTTACATAATTACGTTCTAGTCTCTTCAGGTTTCTGGAATCTTAATATGGATATAAATGTCAACTGCCTCCACCACCAGTATACTACCTTCTCTCTTTAAAAGCAGCTGTCCAATGAGAATTAAAGGTCAATGACTCCAAAGACTGAAGGCTAAAAGAACAAAAAAAAAAAAGTTGTAATAAACCTGTTATCTAATACAAGAAAATATGGGCTGATGTTCAAACCACATCAAATTGCATTTTACAAACCAGCATTATCAACAAGCAAACCTATCACACATTAGACATACAAATTCAATCATTTTCACAACTTAAAAATTGTAAAGAAAAACTGGCACTTTAAAAGCAACTAAAATTAACTTCTGAAGCAGAGCCTTTCAAGGTTTTTTTCCCCCACAATCCACCATTAAATACACTTCATATCACCACCTAGTGTACACATATTCATAGAACTAAAATGTTATGAAAACAATTCTCCAACATGTGATGCATTCTCACAGCTTCTGTTCTATTCCATGTCTTTATCACACTGAGAGAGAACCACAAATTCATTTTACCAATCAACACAATGGAATGTTAAGCTATTTTAGATTGCATTACTGATACAAAACCTCAAAAAGAATAATTTTCACAAGTAATCACTCCCCAAATATTCATATGCACTCTTAACACTATTTGCTTGGCTGTACTGTGCTATATATTGGAATAGAAGATTTTGAGATCATTGATACACAAAAGTAATTATAAAATGTGTACTCTGGCAAGTTTTAAGACCCGCAAAATAAAAGATCCACCCAAAACAAGGGGTAACTGAAATGAACAGACACTTATCGGAGTACAAACAACGAAAAATATACATGAAAAAATGTTCAACATCTCTGGCCATTAGAGAAATGCAAATTAAAGCAACACTGAGATTCCACCTTACTCCAGTTAAGAATGGCTGTCATCAAGAAATCAAATAATTACAAATACTATTGTTGGTGGGAATGTGAAATAGTACAACCACTATGAAAATGAGTATAGGGATTGCTCAAAAAAACTAAAAATAATACTATTTGACCCAGCTATTCCCCTTCTAGGTATCTTGCCAAAAGAGTTAAAAAAACATCATAGTACAGTGATACGTGCATACCCATGTTTACAGCAGCATAACTCAAGATAGCTAAATCTTGTAGGTGACCTGTACGTCATCAAAAGATGAATGCATAAAGACAATTTGCTAATTATACTCACTGAAGTACTACTCTGCTATAAAGAAGTGATCAATTTGAGTCATTTGTAGGTAAATGGATACACCTTCAGACCATATGGTTAAGTGAAATAAATCAGACACAAGAACTTAAAAAATCTCATGGTTTCTCTTATATGAGAAAACCAAAGTATAAATAAATTTTTAAAAATAATAATAAAATAATAGGAAATAGGGAGACAGATCTTTTGCAAATGGGAAGAGGACCAAGAGATGGAGGAGAGAGAGGGCAGGGAGAAGGGGCCATAAAAAGAATTAAGATGTGTTATGTACACATATCACTTCCCCATGACAAATGTAATCATTTTATACTTCAAAAATATACTAAAAAAAATTAAAATTAAAAAAATAATGTTGGATAAACAAGAGGAAGAAACAAGTCCACCCACTTACTGTTTTTTCAGTAGGTATTTTTTTCTCAGATATCTACAAAAATCTGAAAGGTAACATATTTCTACTGCAACTGTTAGTATAGTATACAGTTTTCTCTTTTCTATTAGATACATGGAACTATACTAACCATATTCAGTATACCTTTTTTATCCTCGAAGCACTTAGCACAGTACCTAGTATAAGGAGGTTCTTATTTTCTAAATTTTTTTTTTTTTTTTTTTTTTTTGGTGGGTACCGGGGGGTCGACCTCAGGACCTCGCACGCCAACAGGCACCCGTGCCGCTGAGCGATATCACCGGCCCCTTTTTTGTATGTGGGATCCGGGAGTCGAACTCGGGCCCTCGCGCTTGCAAGGCAGGCACTTATGCCGCTGAGCCATCTCACCGGCCCATTTTCTAAAATTTTTAAACCAACACCTAAGGTTGAGAATTCAAATATTACTTTTAAAAACTGCTAGTAAATGGAAAGAAAGGGGTTATACCTCAAAGAATCAGGATATAAAACAGCTTTGGGTTAACAAAAGTAATTTTGGATACAGCTATCAAAATACCTAAATATCAAAGCACACTTCTACAAGCCAAAATTTTGCTCCATACATTTTACAAAACTTTCAAAATTATTTGAGAAAATAAGCCGGGCATGGTGATGCACTCCTGTAATCCCAGCACTCAGAAGGCTGAGGCAGGAGGATCGCCGTGAGTTCGAGGCCAGCAAGGGCTACACGGTGAGTGCAAAGCTAGCCTGAACTACATAGCAAGATCTTGTTTCAAAAAAAGCAAAAAACACCAAAAATTATTTGAGAAAATAAACCTGTACTGTAAGAATGAATCAAATTAAATCAAATTTCACAACGCAGTTATTAATAAAATCACTACTGTAGGGCCAGTGAGATAGCTCAGCGGCATAAGCGCCTGCCTGGCAAGCACTAGGTTCTGAGTTTAACTCCCGGAACCCACATAAAGGAAAAAAGGGACCGGTGATATCGCTCAGCGGCATAAGCGCCTGCCTGGCAAGTGCGAGGTCCTGAGGTCGACGCCCGGTACCCACATAAAAAAAAAAAAAAAAAAAAATCACTACCTTAAAAGATATATACACTGAATTTTACAGCAGCTATTTATTTTTATTTTTTAAAGCTAATTCTGTAATATCAAAATACTGAACAATAACCTTGCTAATTTTTTTTTAAAACCAAAGCTAATTTGAACAGATGCCTGCAAACTTCTAATTTAATAGTTGGAGGGTTTTGGTTATACTATTACAAAAATATGATCTATTTTATTAAATGGTGAACATAAAGCTAACCATTTTAACAAAATAAGCATTTGACACTTCAACATGAAGTTTGTTCTTAATTAAACAGGTCAAAATAAGAAACCTAAAGATTGATTAAACTGTTCCCAATTTCTCAATTTATGTTATGACCTGTATCTAGATGTCCCCCTAAAGTCTCATGCACTCATAGGTGGGCTTTTCAGAGGTGGCTAGACCTAGAGTGTGTGAATATGGATTAAGGGTGTATGATAATTGGATTAGCCCACTGACTGGTTTAGCACAGATCTGAGTATGGATGATGGGCAGGCTCACCCTGGGTGTGGGTGGTTAACAACCAATAGGCTTACAGCCTGGACAGGATAAAAATCCAAAAGGCTGCGCTTTGTTGCCTCTTGCCTGCTGTGCCATGGACTGTTTCCCTTCTGGGATACCCTTCTACCACGCTGCCTCGCCTCAGAGCCAGCCAAGTATGGACTGAAAGCTCTACAAACTGAACCAAAATAAACCTTTCCTCCTCCTAACTTGTGGGTGTTAGGTATTTTGTCCCAGCAAAAAGAAAAGTAAGACAATTTACGATGGATTAGACTTCCACTCATAGTGTGGAAGGTGTTTCAGCTATAATAGCTTGGGTTTCTTGCTTCAATTTTTCATGAACCTGGGTGGTTAACTGACATCTAGCTCTTTAACAGTTTCCATCAAATCATCAGAAACTTTGTTTTTTGGGTGTTCTGGCTTTGTTCTTTGAGTCAGAGTCTCACTCTAATTCAGGCTGGCCTTGAACTTGCAGTGATCATCCTGCCTCAGCCTCCCCAGAGCTGTGATTAGAGGCATGCGCCACCACACCCAGCTCCAGAGATGTTCTTTATGTAAAATAGTTCTGACAGCCACTGGGGAAAAGGGGACAGTATTTTTTTCTCAGTATTATAAGGCAGCTCAGCTGTGCCATTCAACATCTCAGGCAGGAGAGTGAAAATCAACGTTAAGTTTCTAAGATACAGAGTCACTGTACTATCAGGACACTGCAGACTCTCCATGAAAACAATGGATACTCATAGTCTATTAGGTTAGCAACAGAAATTAATCTTTCTTCCACATATCCCCAAGAGAATACCAAGTTCACAGTAAGTGCTATGTGACAGGCACCATGTCTGACCTGGAATACTTCAAGAAATACAGTAGACAAGCCAGGCATGGTGGCGCATGCCTGTAATCCCAGCATTCAGGAGGCTGAGGCAGGAGGATCACCAGGAGTTCGAGGCCAACCTGGGATATATCACCCAGTTCAAGGCCAGCCTGAACTTCCTAGTGAGACCCTGTCTCAAAAGAAAAAAGAGTAGACAACATCATGGATTTAAAGAGCCTCAAACATTATCATTCAAACACTGTACCTGCCACCAGAAACAAAAAATTCAAAGTAAGAACTGACGCAAGGATCCAGAGATTTCTCACCCACTGCACACTCCAACAGAACATTCTGCAATAATGGAAAATATTCAGTATTTGCACTCTTCAGTACAGCACCCACTAAAAACATGTGACTACTAAACACTTGGAATGTGGCTACATCAAATACGAACTAGATTTTCTTTGAAACTGATTTAAGTATCTACAACTTCTGCTTCCAGAAAAGTGTCACAGAGACTGGATTTATACTCTCATGTGAAGACAACACATATAACAAAAAATTAATGATTTTGCAAACACTGGACAATAAGGAACAAAGGATAGTTATTGCTAAGGGAAAAGAAAGAAATCAGATGAGCCCTACAAATGACCAAGGTTAGTTTTAAGGTGAGTAAGTATGAAAGGGTAATGGAAACTGATGGACTCACTGGGTGAAAACATGACATGGGCCTCACAGAGCAAGCAGGACAAAGAACATGAAAGTAAGCACGCTCCTGCAGAGGGTTCCCTTGAACCCTGATCAGCACATGCACACAAAGAAACTACCTGAAGTTAGAGAAAGAATAATCCTGACAGATAAAAAGTAAGAAAAGACAAAATGCTACAAAGGGAGGGGAAAAAGGACAAAAGAGCTGGGTGTGGTGGTTCATGCTTATAATCCCAGCACTGAGGAAGGCTGAGGCAGGAGGATCACAACTTAGGGTCCCACCAGGGCAACTTAGCAAGACAGACCTGGTCTCAAAATAAAAAAATAAATGGGGGGAGGGGCCTGGGAATATAGCTCAGTGGTAGAACACTACTGACGAGACCAAAAAAAAAAAGATAAAAGGGAAAGTAATCATGCCAAGTGCTCACATAAGGACAGTAATACGTGCCTGTTCCCATGGCCAGACTAGAAAACTTTATGACTTCTGGGCAGTGAGAGAATACACAGAACAGGTTCCCTCAGTAGTACGAATACTGAACCTTAGACTGAGCCTTGCTCCAGACCCACTTAACAAATCCTTAAAAACAAGACAAGAAAGGATCAAATATTTTCAAAGTAACTTAACTACACCCTAGAACAAAGCTCTAGAATATTTCTAGTAATATAATATGTACAGCATTCAGCAAGATAAAAGTTCAAAACGTCTGGAATCCAACAAAAATATGACCAGGCACAGAAAGTACAAACTATAGGAGGAAAAGGTAATCAACTAATTCCAATCAGAACTGACACAGATGCAAGAATTAACAGGCAAGGACATTAAATCAGTGATTATAGACTTCACATGTTCAAAAAGTTTAGAGAGAGAACGTAAAGAAAGACAAATCAAGCATGTAGAAATGAAAACCACAAAGCATAATGGGAAGAGTATACAGGACAAAATTAATGGCAATTTACATGCTGTAGAAAAAGAAACCATCCAATATGAAACTGTGGCATTGTGAATTACACATTTAGTTTTCTGCTCAGTTTTCAGACCTAAGGCTCCTGAACTTCTTAGAATCTCCAAAGTGATGTGTCTCTTTATGTGTTAATGTGAAGACTGATAGTGGGAACTAGTCAATCTCCCTGGAAAAGAGAGAAGGCTGAAGAAGGTTAAGTTGATCACCAGTGGCCACTGATTTAATGTGTTCATGATGGGGCTACAATTTGTAGGTCTTACTACTAGGTGGCTGGAGCCACCAGTGGCACATGCATGATGGTACCACATCTACCACCAATGGTACAAGTCCAGCCAGTGGAAATGGTTAACCAACATGATTCTCTAATGGCCTCCAAAGAAACCCACAAAGTTGAGGTACAGATAAACTTCTTGACAGCTAACACAGCAGCTCCTGGAGGGCACACACAGAGAGCATGGAAGCTCTGCACTCCTTCCTACCTGCCTTCCCCATCGTCTTTTCATTTGTACCCTTTGCAATATCCTTTAAAATAAAGTGGTAAAAGTATTTTCTGAAATCCCTGAGACTCACTCCAACAAATTAACTGAACCTAGAAGGGGGTCATGGGAACCCCAAGTTACAGCTGGTCATTCCAATCTCAAAGCAATCTGGGGGCCAATGATGGACACTGGAAGTAGAGGGCAGCTTTGTGGAACCTGGACCCCTAACTCATGCGCTCTGATACCATCTCCAGGTAGCCAGCATCTGAACTGTATCAATTAGAGGACACCCAGAGTCTCTGCTACAGAACTGATTGCTTGCTTGACTTGTAAAGAAAAACCCATACACATCTGATAGAGTATGTTCTAAGAGTACAATAGGAGAAACTGAGTTCGTTTTTTTTCCCCCCCCAAGTATCATCAGAGAAATACAAGGATAAAAGAAAATTGTTTAAAATGAAGTCAGCTGGGGCACAATTTCAGAGGTTCTTCCATCCATACAATTGGAGTTTCTGAGGTGGTGAGCCAAAATAAATTATTTGGAGGAATAATTTCCAAAAGTGTTCAAAATGTGATGAAAACTATTAATTCTCTGTGTTAGTGTGTTGTGTACTGCTGCACCAGAATACCAAAGACTAATTCATAACAAATAAACTAGCTTGCAGTTCAGGAGGCTGGAAGTCTAAGGGATCTACCATGGCCTTTGTGTTGCATGATAATATGGCAGAAGCGCCACGCAGTGGAAGGGAAGTGAGGGCCAGCAAGCAGAGGGGAGAACCCACGTGTGTAATGATGGTACCAGTGCCCTCATGAGGACTGAGCCTCATAACCTAAGCAACTCTTAAAGTTCAACTCCCACTACTGTCACAATGACAATGAAATTTCAACATGAGTTTTGGAGGGGACAAACTTTCAAACCATAGCACTCAAACATCCAAACCATTAAGCAAATACCAAGGAAAAAAAAAAATGAAAACATTCCTACACCAAGAAATGTAACCAAATTGATCAAAACCAGTAGTATTTTTTCTAAATCTTAAAAGCAATCACAAAAAAGGCATACATTATATACAGAAGAACAAAAATAAAAATATAGATTTCCCACTGGAAATAATTTAAACAGTTAAGATATACCAAAAAAATTTTAATACATTGAAAGAAAAACCTGTTCATCTAAAATTCTATACTCAACAAAAAAAATTAAAACCAAAGACAACGTAAGTTTTCAGGCATGCAAAAGCTGGCAGGAATTCACTACTAGCAAGATTTGCAGGGGAAAAGTTAGAAGTCTTTCAAAAGCACAAGGAAAATGATGTCAGCGTAAAACATGGACCTACAAAAAGAAATGAGCAATGAGAATGGTAACTATATTAATAAATGAATGAGTTTTACTTATTCAAACTTCTTTAAAAGATGACTGGCTTACCAAAAAAAAAAACAAAAAAAAAAAACACCTTAAGTACCACTTATCCAAACTGCTTGGAACCAGAAATGTTTCTGATTGCAGAGTTTTAGGATTTTAGAGTATATGTATAGGCTTTAATAACTGAGCATCCCTAATCCAAAAAAAGTGTTTCACATCTGCATGCATAAAGTTTCTAATTGTGAAGCATTTTGGATTTCAGACTTTTTTAATTAAGGATGCCCTACCTAAAATACTGACTTGGTGTTAGGTTTATTTTATGCCTAGAAGTAAAATGTATGGCAACAAAAAGACACGCTATCTTGAAATAACATAGTATCACTTGAAGTACATCAAGGTAAGTTGAAAACAGAACACAAAAAGTAGATATCTGAACAAAGAATGTTACCAGGCATAAAGGTGGCCATTTTTAATAATAAAAGAGTTAACTGATCAAAAGGACATCATAAAACCCAATACTAACACTCTGAAGAGCACAGTTTCAAAATATGTAAAGAACGTATTTCCCCCAGCTTCAAAATATGTGAAAACAAACTGCAAGGACAAACAGAAAGTTCATAATTCTCAGATTTAAATTCCCTTCCTTTAATAAATGACATCTCCTAGAGAGAAAATTAAAAGGAATATAAAAGACTTAAGCTTAATAGTACAAACTAAAATGACTTGATACTTTGAAAACGTTCCACCAAACCACAGAAGACACAGTTCCTGTAGAACACTGGCCAAGGCAAACCATATTCCACGCTACAAAACAAGGTTCAGTACGTTTCACACGACTCAATTCGTACAAAGTATGTTCCCTGACCACAACCCGGTTAAATTAGACAGTTAACAGACATGTCTCTTGAATAAATGATCCCTCCAATTATTTAAAACCTGAATAAGGCAATTAAACTAAACATTAGTAATAGAAATATCTCTTGAATAAATGATCACCCAATTATTTGGAAACTGAATAATGCATTTCTAACTAATCCATAGATTATAGAAAAAAAAAATCAAAACAAAATTAGAAAATATCTTAAACTAAACGAAATCCCAACAGTACTCTGGAGGTAATTTATAATACTAAAGGTCTATAAAAGAAAAATATCCAACCAAAGACCTTATAATCTACTATAAACTAGAAAGATTAAATTATAATCAAAGGAAGCAAGAAAAAGCAAATAATAAAATCACAGCAGCAATCTAAGAAATGGGAGGATGGGAGATAAAGAAAATCAGTGAACTCAAAAGCTCTTTCTTCCAGATCAATAAACTGATAAACAATTAACCAGACTGATCAGGAGATGAAACAAATTAACAGTATCAGAAATAAAAGCAGTGATATAACTATACAAAAAACAGGTTAATATTACAATTATTTAATAGATTCAACAACTTAGATGATACATAAATTCTTTGAGAAACACAAACTACCAAAGCTCAGTCAAGAAGGAACAGCACATATAAAGGGACTTATAACTGTTCCATAAACTGAATTTATAGTTAAAAACCTCTCAACAATAACAAAAGTCTCTAGACGCAGATAATTTCAATGATGACTTCTACCGAACATTTATGAGAGCTATTGGGAGAAATAATATCAGTTACAGTCTTGACCCTTTAGCCATAGATGGGTCTCTAGTAGAGGCCTGAAGCCATGGATAGTACCAAACTCCACATTTACTGTGTTTCCCCAGCAAGTCAAGAACTTTCACTTTCCACTTAAAGGCAGCAAAGCACCAATTCTCTTTGGCATATCCAAATCACCAGCACCACTACTCGTGCTTTGGAGCCATTACTAGATAAAATAAAGGTTATGTGAACATTACCATGATACTTGCCACAATCTGATAAATGAGATAACTACTAAGTGACTAAGAGGCAGGTGGCATACAGAGCTTGGATATACTGGAAAAAAGGATGATTCATCTCCCAAGTGGATGGTGCAGGATGAGTAAGATGTCATCACGCTGCTAAGAAGGGCATGCAATTGAACACTTACACACTGTTTACTTCTGTAGTTTTTTTGGTATAATATTATGAGACCATGGTGATTGCAAGTAACTAAAATCATGGAAAACAAAACCATGGATGTGGGGGTAGACTATCCATTCCTGGAAATTTTTCTTAGAAGCTAGGAATAGAAGAAAAGCTCCAGGTAATAAAAGGCACTGCAAAAAGGCAAAAAAAAAAAAAAAAATTTTTTTAAAAAAGCTTAGAGCACACATCATATTTAATGGTAAAAGACTACCTGCTTTCCATCTAAGACCCCAAAAAGCACTGGGTATCTACTCTCACCAGTGCTATTCAAAACTGAACTACAGGGCTGGGGGTACGGCTCAGCAGCACAGCGCCCGCCTGGCAAGCGCAAGGTCCTGAGTTTGATTCCCGGTACCAAAAAAAAAAAAACTGTACTATAGTTCCTGGAACATACAATCAGGAGAGAAAAATAATAACTAAAAATCATCCAGCCTGGAAGACAACTATCTTTATCCATTCACTGCATGATCATGTATGTAGATTAATCTATGCAGTGACATCAACAAAAAGGATACCAGAATAAATGAGTTTAACAAGTCTATCCAGTATATATTACCAACATTCAAAAACTCAACTGTACTCCATATAAGAACAATGAGAAACTGATTTTTTTAAATATTGTATACAGTAGCATCAAGAAGTATAAAGACAAATATGACAAGATATATTACATACTGTACCTGTACAGTGAAAATTGCTAAAATTTTTAAATATGTAAATAAATGTAAAGATACACCATCTACATTGGTCATTAAACTAAATATTATTAAAGTATCAATTCTCTTATATACATATAAAGCCTTTAACAAACATGCAAAGGAATTCATCTGAGAAAGAATATTCTTAAAAAATGATGCTACAACCATGGACTATCATATACCAAAAAGGTACTGAAATCCGTACCTCACACCACATAAGAAAATTAACTCAAAATGATCAACCTAATTGTAAAACCAAATTTTTAAAGTTCTAGAAGTAAAAATAGAGTTTTTGTGACAGATTAGAGAAAGAGTCCTTAGACACCAAAAGCATGACCTATCAAAGAATATTCCGACTAACTGAACCTCATCAAAAGTAAAAACTTCAGCTCTCCAAAAATACTAAGAGAATGAAAAGACAATCCACACAGCAGGAGAAAATATATGCAAGTCACATATCTCATAAAAGACTAGAGCCCAGAATACATAAAGTAATCTCAGAACTGAAGAAAATAAAACAATGTAATTTTTTAAATGGACAACAGATGTGAAAATATTTTATCAAACAAAAGATGGCAAATAAACAAATGAAAAGATACTCAACGTCACTGTAATTAAGAAAATGTAAGTTAAAAGATACCACTGCACACCACACCAAGTGTCAGTAAAAGACACTAAGAAACCGAAATTCTCATATATTCCAAGTAGGAATATAAAATGATAAAACCACTTTGCCAACTTACTAAGCTAATAATGTACCCACCACATGAATGTCCACACGAAGACTTGTATAAGAATAGTTAAATTATGTAAGACTAAAGACCTTTATTTGTATTACTGAAAAAAAAGGGAACACCACAAATATCCATTAACAGGAAGAAAGATAAATAAATCATCATATGGATAATTCAGAAATAAAAATAAACTATTGACACACAAATGACTCAAAATAACTATGCTGAGTTATAGCCAGAAAAAAAGAGTACATTCTACGTAATTTTTTGACTCTGGAAAATGCACTAACATACAGTGACAAAAAGCAGTTACCTGACAATGGGGATGGGAGTTTGGGGGAGGGCACACAAGAAAGGATTAACAGATGGGCATGAAAATTTTTCAGAGCAATGGATATATACATCATCATGACTGATGTGACAGCTTTCCTTTAAATTCTACACTTTAAATATATGCTAGTTATCATACACGGCTGCTAAAAATTTAGCCCCCATATTGCTAATGGCTATTGAACTGAACAGCACAGACGTCCTGTCAATCAAATCTAGAGCCTTTCCCTTCTCCTGTCTTCCCCACTCACCATGCCTTCACCTAGCACACTAGCAAAAGATGTTCCAATTCTCTGCACACAATTAGCTGCTTTATCCTCTGTAGCCCCATTGTATTTTAACCAGTTGTTTTAAAGGATTCTTCCAGACTGTATTGTTACTTATCTGTTCACGTGACTGTCTTCCCCAACAAACTATCATCTTTTCCAAAAGGTCATGTCCATGTCACCTTTATATCCCAGAGATCAAGCATAAAGCCTGGCACAAACTACATGTTCAATAAATGTTTGTTACATGAAGCTTATGTAGCTCAACTCTTATAAATGTTTTTCATAAGCTAGCCTTCTTACTTCGTTTTCTTTGCCAAGAAACACTTAACAATCAGCTATGTCCATATGATAAGAAAGACATTAAACCATCCTTGCCCAAAGAAGTGCTTTTAATTCAGATGACTGAGTTTCAAGTCTTTCCTTCTTTCTGCAGACTGGGTTTTAAATCTTACATTTTCATCTAATGAAATGATTAAATGTCTGTATGTAACAATGTTCTACGTACTTGAAATAAATGACTGAATAAAACAAAAAAAAATTTTACATTCCAGTGCAACAATCGGAAGAGTGCATACTATTGTAGATTAAATTATTAGATATAGGGCCGGTGAGATAGCTCAGCAGCATAAGCGCCTGCCTGGCAAGCGTGAGGTCCTGAGTTCGACTCTGGATACCCACAAATAAATAAATGAATGAATAAATAAATAAATATAAATGTATATTAATAAGTAACCATAATATTAAGAAGTGTAGAAATATATGAATTATGTTTAATTAGGGTACAGAGTAATACAAAAGCCATAAGTAACTGAGAACACAAAACCGTAAGTAGAAATTTAAAATAACTTAATGGAATAAATAAAGATAAAATGCAGAATTTTAACTATACAGTGGTACCTCGATTTACCAACTCAATTCTCTCCATGATGCAGGTCACAAACTGAAATAGACAAGAACTGAATTAGTTTTCCTGATAAGGTCAACATTGAGCCTAACCACTGAATTTGATTCAGTCCAGTTCGGTTTGCGACCAGAATCAGGGAGAGAACTGAGTTCGTGAACCATTGTATTACTTAAAGGAACCGCTGTATTACTTAAAGTTAACAACCGTTTTGCCTTTTCAGAGTGCTGTGAAAATGACCATTTTTAGTAGTCATAAAACTGTGTATTTTCTCTTAAAATATCTGAGTGGATAAAAAGAATCAAGCAAAGAAAAGCAGTTAACTAAAGGATAATATGGTATTTGGTGGTGCTGGCCACTTCTGATAGGTTCTGATTCCTCTAGGTAAAAAGTGAGTGGGGCTTTTAGTATCTTTACCAAGGGAAAGCATGAGCATTTTCCCCCCAGCGACATAAGATGAGCAAGTGGAAGATACAAGAAGGTAAATGGGCAGTAATACTTGATGAAATTTTCTGATGGTCTGTGGGGGCTTAGAAACTCTTCATTTTATGTATAGTACTTGTGGCTATAGCTTTTCAGCTGATTCAAACCCAAGACCTCAGCTTTGCTCTGAGGTGACTGCACCACGAAGAACACTACTTTGCCTTTCCTCAACTCATCAAAGCTTCACCAGCACTACTCCACTGGCATTCACTCTGCTCGAGTCAGAGTTTTTTTAAGGATTATGTTATAGACTGCTATGAAGCTAAATGCTGGGGACCAGGCTGTGTAAGGGTTAAGTGCTGACCACAGTGCTCTGAAGACAGCTGAGGCAGCCACCGCAGCTGAGGCAGCCGGCCATGGGCTCCCTATTCCAGAGCAATAATAGCCAACTTAAGAGATAAGACAGTTCCCTCAATTAGCAGGATTTACTGCTTAGAATATCTTTGATCCTTTGTTTCACAAGGCCTTGCTCAGTTTCCCGCTTTTACCTCAGCTTTTCCCTTCACCTTCCCTAACGCCCCCCACCACCCAAACTTGTTTTAAATCCAATAAATACAGGCAATCCAGAGAAGTCTTGGTCTTAGATCCAAGAGAGTTCTGAAGTTCCTCTTTGCATTTTGTCTTTAATCCTTTTCCATAAGCTCGTCTGTAAGATCTGGAGCCTGATCAGCTCCCGACAGCTAAGAAACTCTCATACACAAGACTAAATTCTTCAAAGAAAGGAAACAAAATTCTCCCTAGACATGAATTCTGATGTTTTGGACTTACCATAACATTTTAAGGTCATTATGACACCAGGGAAACATTATACAGGCTTTTCTGTAGAGATCCAGAGAATGGACTTTAGCAATAAACAATACTTCAAACTGTATATTATACTGTCATTTAGAAGGCACTTTCATACCCATCATCTGAGTTAAGCCTCACAAAATCCTTATGAATGGGGCTTACTAACCCCTATTAAAGTGATAAATAAATCATACAAAATAAAAATCTTGACATCATCTTGGATGACCCACTCTGCCTCACATTACCAACTCAATTAAGAAGAGCTTCCGTCATTTCTACACCTACATGCTCTCCCTTGTATGCTCAGCCAGCTCTGCTCCATGCAGGCCACCACTGAGGCTGTGTATCACACCCCCAGCAACATCACTTACATTGCCGTCTACTATCAAACCAGACACAGGTAGCTGTCCTAGCTTCAATGCTACCTTCTGTTCTTCCTATTACACACATCCTGTCAGCCACATTTACCTTTCTAGTAAAAACAAAGGCGATTTATGATTTCAGCCATGATGCAGTAATTGGAACTAAATTAACCCCCCACTGCAAACAATTAGAAAAGTGGAAAACATACATCAAATGACTTTTCAGATACTGGAAAACAAACACTAATACTGTGATCCCTGGAAAAGAGAAACTATGTGAACCCTACCCTTCTCATTAGGGAATGGATCTCAGAGCGGAGTGGTCTCACGGAGAGGAGGGAGGCAAAAGCAGCTGGAATTCACAGGGCAGTGGTCTAGATGAAGGAGATATGCAGACAGCAATCTCCAGAAATCTACATGGGGTCCCCTTGAATACAGCATTAAGAGCAAATCACACAAGCATATGACAAAACGTCACAATGGCAGACTAAAATTATCAGAAAAATTGTATTCCCAACAGTTCCCAGAGCTCAAACAGAACTGGGAGATGTTTTAGGTTTGAAGCACTCTATATAGAGTAAACGTTAAAAACCCAAAGTGTTCAGTAATCTCAGAAGGGTCATGCCTTAATAATACAGCCATAAAGTTAACCAGACCCACTCTAAGAAAAGCTTAAAAGCAATCCAGGGCCGGGGATATAGCTCAGCAGTACAAGCGCCTGCCTGGCTGGTGCAAGGTCCTGAGTTCGATTCTCAGTACCAAAAAAAAAGCAATCCATAAAGGGATCAAGGTCATCTCTAGTAATTTCTTGCTAGGACAAAGCCCTAAACTCTTTTAAAAAGAACAAAATCCAAACACCCAATAATACAACATTCAGTCCACAATCCAATTAAAATTTACCTGCTTTCTCCTCTTCTGGGTGCAATATCTATAGGCACTAAGAATAGTCCAGCATTTGCATAGCATGTAGGCTTTCCTACAACACAGCCTCTAACAAAACTAGGCTTTCCCAAATTTCTGGTAGCAGAATTATTTTCCTTCATGCCAAGAAGCCTGGGAAAGCACCAAAATCCCTGTTTGGCATGTGTTCAAGCAGATGTCAAAAGGTTTATGCTGTGAAACTTAAAGTTCTTATGAGAATGTCAGTTACTTTTCTTGTCACTGAGATATAATACTCAACACTCACAAATTAAAGGAGTCGGTTTATACTTTTGTTCATAGTTCGTAGAGGTTATACTCCACGGTGGGCTCCACGGTAGGACAGCATGGCAGAGGAGAACTGCTCATGGCATGGAAGCAGAGACATGGATCAGATCAAGGGAGGAAGGAGGGCTCTCCCTCACCCTTCCAAGCTACATCCCCAGTGACCTACCCTCTCCATCCAGGCTTCTCCTCCTCAATCACTGCTAGTGATAAACTCATCAGTGGACTAATCCACGCTCTGATTACCTCCCAAAAGCCACACCTATGAGCACATGAGGTTTTGCGGGGGACATCCTAATATAAGCCATAACAATGTCTAAACTGAAAAAATGTGTCAAGCATGGGCAGGCTACGATGTTTCATATTTCCTAAGTATGTGTATTACAGGATCAAACATGCTTTCCTTCATTGAGAAGCAGAAAATCTGAGTAAATGTTGAAGACGCAGAGTCAAAAACTCAATTGAAAACGGAAGCTTCTTTTAGTAATAAAAAAAATCTAAAAGCAAAAAAAAAAAAGAAATACTTACCAGAGATGTTTAGAAGCAGGAAAAAATCAGAAGAAAAATCTATCAATAAAAATAGGCCCAGAATAAAAAGGTGATGGTATCAGCAAAGACTTGAAAACTATACTGCTCAATGATATAGAGAAAAACAGAAACATCATAAGGAAAAAAAATAAAAATGACCCAAAAAATGACCTAGAAATTAGACACTGTAGAAAAAAGATGAGCAGCTTAAAGAGACAGTATTAGAAACTACGCAAACTGAATTATAAAAAGACTGAAAAACATCAATAAAACCCCCGTAGCCCATGAGACAGTATCACGAGCTCTAACTTCTGTGTGAGCACTCCAGAGTCCTAGGAGAGAGAAGGCAGCAAACAGAAAGGACACTTTAAGATTTAGAGAATAAAATGCTTTCAAATTAGATGCAATGCTATAAAGACACATATTAAACACAAAAACAGGAACCTCACATCCAAATACTGAAAACTAGGAAATCTTAAAAGCAGCCATAGGAAGAAAGAAAGCCATGTGGGAAGAATACTCCTTTCTACATAGGTAGGACTCTTACTATAAAGACAAATATTATCAACTTATAGTGAGAACAAAGCCAAAATACAATGAAAACAAAACTCTAAATTATTAGAGTCAACCTAGAATTTTAAGTCCAGTAAAAATATTCTTCAAACATAAAGGCAGAAAAAATTTTTTTCAACCCAGCAAAAATAAAGAGAATACACTACCTGCAATCCTACACCATAAGAAATTAAAAAGCAATTCCTCAGGTAGAAGGAAAATGAGACAAGATGGAAACAGGAATGCACATGAAGTAAAGAAGACTGTTAGAAATACAATACAGGTAAATTTAAGCTGAGAATAGTCATTCTCATTCCAAAAGGAGGAAACTGGCAAGAAAAAGGAGTAATTGGTCCCAAGTAAGTCCAAAGCTACCAGAAAACCAACATTAAACTTGAAGCTGGGGAACAATCTTTCTGGACTCCACGGTCTGTCTGCCTAGGAAATGAAGGCCGGGTCCCCAAGGTCTCAGGCAGCCCCCTCTGTAGCCTTGGCAGGCTTGGCCCATGCAGCACCTTTCACAGGTTGGAATCCAGTGCACTTCTTCCAGGCTGAGACACACTGGTAGCTCATGGTGCCCTGCCTGCCCGCAGTTCCACCAGCAACTGCTCTAGTGAGGACCACAGCATCCTCTGAAGTCTAGGTGGAGGAAGCCACACCCCCCAAAAGCTCTGCAGGCCTACAGATTTAACATCAGGTGACTGTTTACTAGTATTTACTGCTTGCGGTACTTACTGCGGGCTATGGCCTGGACCACATTTGGTCCTCGAATTGTACACCTGGGATGAGCAAGCAGTGATACACGTGACTTGTTATTTCACAGGCTCACAGGTGGAAAGAAAAATACACCTCAGGATAAATCTACCTTGAGCCTCACTCGTAAAATGTTTAGGTGAAACTTCAGACTTAGACGAAGACTTTAAGTTTGATGCTGGAAGCCGTTAAGATTTTTGGAACTACTGGGATAGAATAAATGCCTTTTGCATATGAGAAGGATATGAACTGTTGGGGCCAGGAACAGAACACTATGGTTTGAATATGGCCCCCAAAATGTATGCGCTGGAATCATGGAATCAATCAATGCCCAGTGACAGGAGGTGAGGCCCAAGGGGAGATGTTCTAGGTCCTGAGGATCTGTTCTCACGGACAGACTAATGCCCATGATAAAATAATATTTAAGCTACACATCCCTCTTCACGTTCTCACCTTTCACCGTGTGAAAACACAGCGAGAAGGACAAGAAAGACTTGTCTATGATGGCACCCTGATACTGGGTTTTCCAGCCTCTAAAACTGGCAGTTGATATTCACTAATAATTACCTAATCAGAATACCTGAGGCAGGGATCCAGGAATACACATTTGCTAAAAGCTGCCAGTAATGCTCATACACTGCTAGGTCTGAGATCAGGCAAGAGCCAGCTCCCTTTCTAGAACAAATTGCTCCATCAAACACATTATAATGTCACAATTTTTTATTAAATAACTGGGATATCTGGTAATAGGTATTAGACAAATACTCTACCTGTTTCAGCAGTCTGAGTAACAACCTATTACTGCATAATTTAATTGTATGGATCAGCTTTGAAACTGGATTCTGCCATTTAGTAGCTATAGTACTCAACCTCCCAAAGCAACCATTTAGGCAAACATTTCCTCCTCTGCATAAATGGGAGCAAAACTGATCAGCTTCAAAGGAGTAAATGAAGATTATGTTAAATGAGCCACATAAAGGGATGCCCTGTACAGAGGGCCTACACATAACGAACTGTTTTGTTTTGTTTTGTTTTCTGTTTGTTTTTGAGCCTGAGTATTTTTGAGTTGCCAGCCTTGCTTCAAATTCATGATCCTCTGCCTTAGGCTCCCAAGAGGCTGGGATTACATGTGTACACCACTGCACCCAGTGCTACAAATTACTATTTTACCAAATGCTTCCTATTACAGTAAGACTCATTTGTTTTCTAAAAAAGGAGGACAATTAAGTTTACGAAGTCAAAATCCTAAAATTATCAAGAAATGCTATTGCTTTTATTTTCAAGTTTCAATAAGCTTACTGTATCACTTTACATAACAGGTCAAATCATTATAAATATCTTAGGAAATCAAATATCCTACTAAATCAGTACAGGCCCAATAGCATCCCTTATATAGTTTATATATAAACTTTAAGAAACTGAACAGCATAAATCTGTACCAAGATATTAGTAATGGGGTATAGGAAGGAAAAATACAAGAACTTCTGTTTCTCCCCATATACCCTTACATATTGTTAAGATTTTTTTAGCTTTGACTTGTATTCTTATAAGTTTCAAAAATAGTTAACAGGGCCAGTGAGATAGCTCAGCGGCATAAGCGCCTGCCTGGCAAGCACGAGGTCCTGAGTTCGACTCCCGGTACCCACATACGATAAAAGGGCTGGTGACATCGCTCAGCAGCACGGGTGCCTGCTGGCACGCGAGGTCCTGAGTTCTATCCCTGGTACCCACCAAAAAAAAAAAAAAAAAGTTAATAAAATATTTGTAGTTATTTACATATTGGCTTTTTCCTGTCATCTGAGAAGTTAAGTGAAATCCACTACAAATAGATATAATTCATTTTGTCTGGAAGTAATAGTTTTGATCCTGAATAGTCAACTTTTGTTAAAAGCCAACAAAAGTCTTTAAGGAAGGAAATGATGGGGAATATAAAATTAACCACTTTAATTTTTAAAAACTGAAGACGTAGCTGGGTGTAGTGGTACAAACGTGTAACCCAGCACTCTGGAAGGCTGAAGCAGGAGGATAGCAAATGCAAGCTAGCCCAGCCTGGGCAATTTAGTGACTTAGCAAAACCCTATCGTAAGATGAGATGAGATGAGATGAGATGAGATAAGGTAAGGGGTTATGGGTGGCTAAAGATGTAACTCAGTATGAAACCCTGGGCTCTAACCCTAGTACCAAAAAAAAAAAAAAAGCTTAAGACTCACTTCAGATTTTGCCTGAGTACTTTTTATACTATTTACACTTAAAGCAGTTGAGCCCTACTAAAATATTTACATGTTTTCTGTCTAATACCACAGCAATTTGTTCTTCTTACATCAGATACTAAACAAATGCTTTCCTCGAGTTTCCCAAGGCTATTTTTACATTGAAAGGCATTATGATACATTCTTCTGACCCAAAACAATAATCTTAAAACTCCAAACTGGTAAGGGAGAATTTGATACCAGGAAATATTTTCCTACCACAACCCAGTCTGAGAATTATTTTCAATACAAAAGTTCTAAAGAAAAATCAGGTACTCTTTAAACATCAATAAGATGGTCAATGAAAACAGTTAGATTATTATTAAATGTTAACAAAAGCTCTCTTTTCTGAACTTTGTTGCTATTCAATGAATATCTTCGCCAAAAACTGTCATTTATATTTTTTGAAATGTGTTTACAAACACAGCTTTGTTTCACAAAATTCAAAAATACAAGGCCTCCATTCATGGTCATAAAAATACCAATTATCTCATCTTAGAACCACTGAATAAATGCAAACCTGTTCCTTTCACAGGAAGCAAATGGGCACTTTCAGAAAATTAGATATCAACATTAAGTATATCAAGGTGCTCCCTCAGAAAGCTCCAAGTTTTACAAGCAATGAAAGTTACTGTTTGAAATAAACTGTTAAGCTACTTAAGAAAATATATTCTACATGTTTCAGAGGAAAGTCGCACAATAACTGACACACAAGAAAAACTATTCTAGCAGCCAGTATCTCCAATTAAGCAGCCTTAAATCAGTCAGCAGCTTCCAATGGAGAATGTTCTGAGAAAGATTATGGAGATGAGAATTATTAACTTCCTCCAGCTACAGTAAGTATTGCCCTAGATCTCTCCTGACAAAACTCCTTAACCTCCCACTGAGGCTTCCCCTCAAAGGATTTTTCCAAATTCTGTAAAGAAGGTAACATTCTCGTTCCAAATTACTTCAGAATAGCCTCCTAATTCCTAATTTACAAAAAAGATAAATATATAATTGCTAAAGACATCATATCTAGATCTGCAATGTAACTTCAGGAGTCTAGCGGTCAATGGTAGAACTCAATGGTAAAGAACTTGCCTAGCACTCATGAGGTCCTGGGGTCAATCCCCAAGGCAGGGAAAAAAACAAATACAAATATGTAATACATGTCTTTAATATGTATACAGAAAATATCTACACCAAGACAACATTTTTGTTGTTGTACTGGGGAACTGAACCCAGGGCCTTTCCACTGAGCTACATCACCAGCCTTTTTTATTTATTTATTTACTCATTTTATTTTGAGAAAGTGTTTCCCTGAATTGCCTGAGCTAGCCTGGAACTTGGGAACTGTCTGCCTCAGCACTCCAAACCACCGGGATTGCAGGCCTGAGCCTCTGTACCCAAAAGACAACATATGTTCTACAATCGAACAAAAGTAATTTTGGCACCAAAATATAAAACCTAAAGTGACTTAGAGCACTAAGTAAAAGGTTCACTTTCCTATCACAAATTAAGCAAACAGACTCTTTCCATAAAATAAGACCATCTTTCTCTGCTCTTAGCTTCTGAACACCTGCTATAATGCAAGATTATACAATCTCTTCCCCTAGGCCCAAATCAACTGCCAAAAGTTAAGAGTTGTTTTAAGAAAAGTGTAACTTCCAAAGTTCTGGGCCATATACTGGTTTCCAGACTGCAGTAAAATGGTTGCTATGGTCCTCATAAAAGTTTCTCAGCCCAGTTAAGCCCAGAATCAGACAAGCTATTCTCCCCACAACCTAACAATACTAAAGAACAAACGTGTCACACACCCTGTGAAAATAAAACACTATGAAAGTATCACTTCTCTTTGCTTTTCAGAGGTAGATCTGGCTGTGGTTCTGTACAGCCAGCTGTATTCGCATAAGACCTCAATGGCTTTACCACTTGGCCACTTCCTGCTCATCCCTGATGTTTAAATTTTGAAGTTCTGAATCGGCTAAGACCTTTGAAGAAGAAATGAGAACAGGCAGAACATTCCAATAAATGTACACGTCAAGTCTCCAGTCAGCAAATCCACACAAGTTTCAGTGTCCTTTAAGCTGCACCATGTAGCTAGTGCTAGGAAAGAAAAACCCAAGTTAAGGAACCTAATCTTTCTTCCACCGACCTATCATACATCCCCAAACCTAAGTCAAATAGTCACCTAGTGTTTATTGACCTTGAAGCAGGGTACTTCACAGAAATACAAGTGTAAAACACCATCTTTGCTTTCAGGGAGCTTATAATCTGGCTAATGGGCATACTACAACAACAACAAACAGGTAAAAATATTCTAAGGAATGTTAGGGTACAAAGAACTCAGAGGTTCCCGAGTTCAAGAACCCTCTGTGTACATCTCCAAGATTTTGAATTCTGCAGTTACACCTACAACCTATGCTCACCATTGCCATTTAAGACAGAGATTTTCAAAAAAGCACAAGGAATTTATTACAATGGGAGATATAAGCATTCTCTTCTGTGATCAACTAAGTAATAGCTGTGAATATGCTAATATCTTTCATCTTGTCAAGACACCAAGTCTGAGCTGAACAAATAAAAGACCACACACACACACACACACACACACACAGACTCCCGTAAAGACATTTCAGGTTATAGTTGCTTACACTTAATATCTTGATATAGAAAAAAATAGCTTACCTATTTTATCAATACTTTTATACTTTCTTTTTAATAAATCTTGAAGCACTTTCTTTTGGAGAGTATCAACATTACACCATTTAAGACTCCTCATTATAACAAACTGTTATAAAGACCTCTAGCAATATTAAATTCCTCCTCAAGACACACTCTGCTCTAGTGCAGATTGGTATCAATGCAGGTGCAGCAACAACCCATACGTTTGCTACTTCTGAGGGGCAGTAAGAAACCACAGGCAAATGTGTATCGCTGTTCATTTCTCTATTTCCTCTGTAAAATGAAGTTACCAACTTCCTAAAAGAATTATGAAGCAAATAGCACATGAGTAAATATTTATAAAGTACTTTTATATCTCCTGATCTTTTTCTTAAATAACAGGACTCCTCCCCTCTCCCCCAGTCACTCACTGGGCAAAGTCCTAATGCTGTTCCAACTCGTCCAGCAAGTCTCCCGAGTCTAACTCGGCGGTGTGTGTGCTCAATGCAACGCTGCTCTTCAGCCTGACAGGAGGAGCCGTACAAATACAACGGCAAAAGAGACCCTGGCTGTCCTGCCTGCTTTGTGTTTCTACAGTACAGCTGTAATCTTAAGTGGATTTGGTGACTCAAAACTGTACCATGTTCTTGGGACGGTAACACTGGAAACACTACAGTGAAGACTTGCAAAACAAACAGAAAAGTCAGAATGGGCTACTGGTCTCTCTCTCCAAAAACTAGTTAGTTACACACTTCATTACTACTTCCATGGTTTGTGTTCAATAGCAGTGGGAGTGAGCCACATCAGGCTTCAGAAGAAAATTCCACAATCACTAGAACCACAACTAGTTTGTAATAAATATGCCTCCAGTAAGTACATTTCAGGAACAAACATTATGCTACCAGACTGAAAACTTCTTACCAGTACAACAGGAAACAAAATTTACTAAAGACTAGTTTTATCCATCCCCTACAAATATTATCCATGAAGCTGAGAGGGATCTGATAGGATTTTCTTCTCCATTTATTCCCAGGAAACAGTGAAAATTCAGAAAGAATGTGGTCAAGGCTGAAGATTCCTTTTGGAGGGGATCTTCTAGTGCTGGTTATACATGAAGTGGGGAACAAATGAAAATAATACTACTCCCCCAAAAGTGTTTTCCTGAATGCTTTAACTGACCAGAGGTATCTGTATGCTCACTGGCCCCAAAGCTGAGAAAGCTAATTTCACCTCAAAATTGATTTTGATTCCCTTAATCAATGTACAGGCGAACTATTCAAAGATCAAAGCTCAGCCTAAATAGCCTAAAATATAAGTAGAATTTGCTTTATATGAACAAGTCTACCATAACATCTTTTCTGTATCGAAAATAATTTCCTAGTCTACATTTTTAGTATTAAAAAAAATTCTTAGTGTAAATTGAAAACAATATGGTTGAGACAGTATCTCCATAATACCTTTTCTGAAATCCGTGGGTCCTAGGTGGAATTAAGAATTCATGTTTTCTTTTTTTCTTTTTTTTTTTTTGTGGGTACCGGGGTTCGACCTCAGGACCTCGCGCGCCAACAGGCGCCCGTGCCGCTGAGCGATATCACCGGCCCCTTTTCCGTATGTGGGATCCGGGAGTCGAACTCGGGCCCTCGCGCTTGCAAGGCAGGCGCTTATGCCACTGAGCCATCTCACCGGCCCAGAATTCATGTTTTCAACCCAGGCATGGTGCCACATGCCTGTAATCTCAGCACTCAGGAGGCTGAGGCAGGAGGATTGCCACAAGTTTGAGGCCAGCCTGGACTGCATAATAAATTCAAGGCTAGCCTGAACTACACAGCAAGACCCCATCTTTAAAAATAAAAGAAAAATTTCAAGTTTTCAAATTTTAGAAAGAAAAATATAGTACATAAACTATAATCACACAAGCATCTACTAACCATATAATAACTAGGAAAATAAAGAGAATGCCAATGGCCCCTTCAGGTAAGACCAGCTATTGCCACCAAGAGTTTAAGAGTTTATTGTGCATTTATAGGGAAAATTTTTTGGTTCAGACCTTTTGGGACTTCAAAATTGTACTTCAACAATGATAGCCCTTTGACATGGAAAAGGGTTTCTCAACAAATAAATAAAACGTGCTATCACCTAGAAAAAAAAGAGCTACCTGATACTTAGCCGAGAGACGCTAAGGATGTTTAGGGCAGTCTCAGAAATGTTTCCAATTACCTGCTAGTTGGAAAGTTATCAATTCAAGCTGCCTATATGTTACCACCAAGAAAATCAATACGAAACAATCTTTCCCTTTAACCTTTTTCCAGATCGGGATTAACACTAGAAATCAGTCTCCAAAACCTGAGCATGTCAATAGTAAACAGAAAAACAAATGGGCCCCTGACCAAATGACAAAGTCAGCCGGGCTTCCAGGTAACAAAAACCCCGCAGGATCTTCTATCTCGGGAGTGCAGGATGTTCACCCCTGCCCTACAAGTGGTCATATACACTCAGATTCCCCGAAATAAGTTCAAAGTGAGGTAAGTCCAGCACTTTTTCCTCTCCGGGGGCACAGCAAACCTCTCATTTATCCCTATCAAGCTCAAAAACAACAACATATGCCTCCAAGCCTGAGAAGCTTGATGACTATTATTCCTGGTTAGCAGCGATCCCTGCCACGCCCACCAATACAACTCCTGCTGAGAGCTGCAGCACATTTGCCTACTTACTGGAATAGCCACAAGCATACTAAGTCCAACCCGTGTCCTCTACATTAGCCACCACTGAAGTAGCTGAAGAGGAATTAGGAGCTAAGCCTGCTCACAACAGCTCACTGACAAAAACTACCAGAAGCAAATACACTTCTGAGTGAGGCTACCTCCAAACAGGCTCCCATTTGGTGACAGACAATGTTTCCTCAGTCTAGTTATAACAAATTCAGGAACAGCCACACTCCAAATTCAGGTGCCTTCAAAACAGCATTGACAAAATGACACCTTGGGCTAACATTCTCAAATTTTAATAACCAAAAATGTAATAAGGTATGGTAGTAGTAAATACTTTTTAGAAGGGATATTTTTGTCCTATACTTTATTTCAAATCGTTTTTGTTATATTATTTGGAAGATTTCATTCCTGAGTCATCTCCACGCAATAAAAATTAGTAAGCAATCCCTAATCTGTTTCCATTTCTATGTGATCTTTAAGTCCCCAAGCAGCTTATAGCAGTTTGAATGACTCACCATGGTCTTTATAAGAGCACGTTTTTAACCTGTAACACATAAGACAGCACATTTTAAATATGGAACAAAAAATTAAGCTTTCTCCATTAAAAAATACATTCTCTTCCCAAGTGTATGCTAAAAAATTATAGGATGATCTGACTGGAAATAGAAATGAGGTTCAGGGCCAGTGAGATGGCTCAGGGCGTAAGCGCCTGCCCGGCAAGCGCAAGGTCCTGAGTTCGACTCCCGGAACCCACATACGAAAAGAGGGCCAGTGATATCGCTCAGCGGCACGGGCGCCTGCTGGCGCACGAGGTCCTGAGGTCGACCCCCGGTACCCACAAAAAAAAAAAAAAAAATGAGGTTCAAATGACAGATCGGTGCTTTCATTTATGGAAATAACAGTTTCCTGCCTACTGAAATTCTTTTTCCCCTAATAACAGACTCCTGTATGAGCAAGAAAAGGTCCAGAAATAAAGAAAGCTAAAAATAGGCTCTAGAGCCAGGCTTCTTGCTCAGGACTGTACAGGCCAGTATCCATTCCACCCTGGCCTCTACCCGAAGATACAACCAAAACAGAAGGAAGGTGATGCCATAAACCAAGTATGATGCATCTCTAGAACTTCAGTTTTACTCAATGTAAAACTCAACGAAAATACATTGACTTTACAATAAATATGTTTGTGGGGCTGGTGAGATGGCTCAGCGGCGTAAGCACCTGCCTGGCAAGTGCAAAGGCCCGAGTTCGACTCCCAGAATGCACATACGAAAAAAGGGCCGGTGATATTGCTCAGCGGCACGGGCGCCTGCTGGCGCGCGAGGTCCTGAGGTTGACCCCCGGTACCCACAAAAAAAAAAAAAAAAAAAAAAGTTTGTGGTAGGATGCAGAAAATAAAATGTGCATGAATTTTTAAGGTAAGATTTCTTCTGCTTGCTAGCAATGTGTTGCTTCTGGCTACAAAGGGAGTTTATGTTCCTTCTCTGCCTCTAAGAACTGTGCAGAGGCTCTACTCCGGAGACACTGAACCGGTCTGCCAGCCAGCCTATCCTTTCAGGTCATGTAATTTTTGTTTTGTTTATATATCTGAAGAATTTTGAGTAGGTAAAGACAGTATGGAGAAAACACTATAAGTAGCAATGATGCCTAAGCATGGAAGAGGGTTTTCAAAAGTCATATACATTCTGTTAACCATTCTGTATTCTACGGTGCTTGTTTTTTTTTTTTTTTTTTGGTACCGGGAACTGAACTCAGGACCTTGCACTTGCCAGGCGGCGCTGTGCCTGAGCAGTATCCCTGGCCCCAACAATGCTTAATTAAAAAAAAAAAAAAAAAAAAAAATTAAGAAACCAATTTAAAAAAAAAAAAGGTAAAGTAGGTACCTGATGATCTTTCAAAACTGCTCTTACACTTGATTATTTTCTGCCTTGCAACAACACATATAACTTAAAGGCACTAAAGAGCAACTTTGATATGTTGCCCTTGTGGGGGCATTTCCTCACCCCACTATCTCAGACAAAACATTTCATTTTATCCAATATCAAATAAGATAATTCCATTCGACCCAGCTACTCCCCTACTAAGTACATTCCCGAAACAGCTAAAGATGTGCAGACCCATGTTTATAGTACAATTTATAATAGCTAAATCTTAGAAGCAACCTAAATGTCCATAAACAATTAAGCAAATAAAGAAAATGTGGTATTTATACACTGAAGTACTACTCCGCTACAAAGAAGGGTAACTGAGTCACCTGTTGGAAAATGGATGCACCTGAAGACCATGTTAAGTGGAATAAAACTTACATATCGCATGGTTTCTATTGTATGAAAAACTCGAAGTATAAATAAATTAAACAGCAAAATAAAAACAGGAAACAGGAAGATAGATCATTTGCAAATGGGAAGGAAACTGAGAGATGGAGGGAAAGGGTGAGGGAAGGGGAAGGGGGTGTAAAAAGAAGTTGTGTTATGTACATGTACCAACTCCACACAACATATGTAATCATTATGTACTGGAATCGTGTACTAAATAAAAATTTTAAAATAAAATAAACTTTAAAAATTGCAGAGCACAATGCCTAGTATATAAAAGCCATTCAATAAACGCTAGCTACAACTGGCTATAATTATTATTATAATATTACCATAAGTATTACTTAAGGTGCTTCAACAATAATGGTAATGATCATTTCTGAAGTAGCTGTATGGCAGGTAATATAGAGCTAACCATTTGATCCTCAGAAAGATTCTGAAGGTATCATTATCCACTTCTCACAAATAAGAAAAGTATAGCTCAGATGACTTAAATGACTTGCCTAAGGCCACTCAGCTAATAAGCTGTAAACCACTGATTCACACCCAGTTATACGGCTCCTCTATCCAACTCTTCCCACTACACTGCCTCTTCTCCCTCATAAAAAGCTAGAAATTCAAGGGCTCTTTCACTGACAAGACTACAGCTAGATCCACTCTCTTTTTAATAAATACATGTCAGAGAATGACAGGGGCTCCCTCCAGTTAACCCCTTTATGTACAAATGTGCATCAAATGTCACCACCTATTCCATTTATGTTAATAACTTGTATTTTTACATTAAGTAATCAGCTAAAGTCACTCATTTTATACATCTAACACCATCAAATATCAACTCTTGGCCTGATTATTTATCTGAGGTAAATTATTTATTTGAAGTAAAGAATTCATTCTCTTTCTTAGTTTTAATTACAACTTGTAGGGTACAAAAACAAAATCTTCATCTCCTATCCAAAGGAAATTTAAACGAGGATAAAAACATGAACGTCCATATTATTTATACTATGGAAAGGCAAATTAAGAAAATTAAGAGCAGCCATATCCATTCCGTACAACAGCATGGAACAGTTTTAAACCAAGTTTATGAAGACTCTTTGTAACATGTAAAAACACTCATGACAGAATATTAAGTGAAATTAAAAAGCAGTATGTGAAATGAAACTATCACCAAGCTATCAACCATCACCAAACTATCACCAAGCTATCAACTTCACAAACATAGGATGATCAAAAAAAGACCAAAATGAAATAAACCAAAACATAACCATTTTCTCTGGATAGTGAAATAAGAGGTATTCTTCTGCTCCTCCTCCTTCTCCATTGCTTTTTCTGTCAATTTTCTTTACAACTATGTATTAATTTATAGGCAGAAATAAGACTTTCTTTTTAAAACCATTATCTTTAACTCCTCTCCCAGCGCTCTTCTCTTAAAGTCTCCAAATCAGCCAGAACAGTCCCATGTCCTGTGAAATTTCCCCACTTTCCTTGTAAAGTAGGGTGGCTGGGAATCAAACCCAGGGCCTCACAAATGCTAGGCAGGCATTTTACCACTAAGCTACATTCTCAGCCCCATCATGTGAAATCTAAAATGCTCAAAACAATTCAGCATGTCATAATTTCCAGCACTCCATAACCCAATCATTTCTCTTCCCAACAGAAATCCAATCCTTCAAGTTCAGTCACTCCTTCACTCCTGGTATTCTCCCTTCCTCCTTCCTACATTAACATCAAATTCAAACCTTTATCACTTCATCCACAGTTTAGCACAAAAGGCCTTCTTTTCTTATCCTAGTGCCCCCCCCAGGACAATCCACCCTTCCCCTCCACCAAGAGCAGCTCAAGAACTAAGGGCTGTCCCTGAAGCTTTACATGGGCTTGATTTAACACTCAAAATACCTCATGAGAACAGCTAGGTAGCTTCTCGATGACTTAGAGGTACATACAGAAATTTTTCTGAAAAGCACACATTACTCACAGTTATAAATTTGTCTGTTTTTCCTGTTTTCCAAGTATGCAATTTCACGTACAAGTTATCTCTAAAGAAGCACTTTGCTAACCTTTACCTTAAGTGAGCTACTTAACAGCAAGACCATGTTTATCATGTTACCTTTTTTCCCCACATGCCTGCTGACTCTGAAGTTACTCATGTCATTCATCACTACAGCTTTCCCAAAACAAATGTATAACATGTTTCAATTGTAACAAATTTTTAGCAAGTATACATTGGTAAAACTTAATTATAAATCGCAACACAGATTGGTACACAATGTGACCACATCCTCTTCATAACCTTGAAATACTTTACATGAAAAGCCAACTTAATGTTGTTTCCACTTATAATCATCATTCATATTTCTACCACATTTCAACTTAAAAACACACTGGTAAAATTCTGGTTCTCTTTTGATTTTTCTTGATATATTCAAATAATACTAAATCAATCTGAAATGTTTAATAGGGTGAGTAGACATTTAATGATCTTACCATATTTAATAGGAAGGGGAACATTACAAAACTCCTGTGGTGATGAGAAGGGCTTCTGTGCCCTGACTATGGGCGTCCTTGTGATACTGTACAGTTTAGCAAAATGTTACCTCTGCAGGGAACCAGGGATCTCTGTATCATTTTTATAACTGCATCTGAATCTATAATTACCTCAAAACAAAACATTTCACTTAAAAATATAACTGAAGAGCAATGAGAATTCATTTTTCCAGCCTTATGTCAATATTTTCAAAGACAGTACATACAGCTGAAAACCCTAACTTCAAATGACCAATTGATAAATTGCATTCCTTTTAAAAACTTACTAGAAAACACGTCTAAAAAATTATTTCCAAAAATATCATAAGGAAGCAAGAAGATATACTGTTACAAAGTCTGACCTGAATAGGGAAAAGTAAAGCTTTATTTTCTTGTTAAAATAACTTTCCAAACAGAAGCATCAGAGACATACTGAACAGATACAGATGGCTTACAAAACCACAATGCAGAATTTTTTCCCCAAAACCTCTTACTACTTTGGTTTCAAAAACTCACAAGGGAAATTTTCAGATACCATACAAATATTTAACTTCTACCAAAACTTAAACACAACATTACAATTTATATCTACACACTGCCTTGAAACACCTAAACCATTCTGTTGATCTTTCTTTCTTTCTGTACATGACCTTAAGAGAACACCTCACTTTCACTCCCACAGACACCTCCAGGCTCACTCGAAGACACTCCACAAAGACTAAGGAGCCAAAAGAGCAGATTCGGTCTAATAACAGCGCAAAGGAAATTAACACCTGAATGAAGAAATACTTTAGAACAGGCTCCTTAAAGCAAACAATAGTAAATGTACATCCTTCCCATAGTACATCTTTCCCATAGTGTCAGCCATCATACAAGTTATTTGTTTTGCTTTAGAAATATGATAAAAATAACACCATATATTACAACATATATTGTATGCTTTTAAGTAAAAAATTCTAGAAATGTTACATACTAGTTCTCAAAAACAGTCTACTGTGAAATTAAGCAAAGGAAAAGTAATTAAAAGGAAACTATACTGCACAATTATAAACTATAATTTTCACAAAGCAAAAGGCATGAAGTCTTACAAATTTATTCTGAACACGAAACCCAAAAAAACCTCTAATCTTTACAGCAGCTCTTCAAAAGAGAAGTCAGATCTTTAGCTCCTCATATGCCACAAATAAACAAGTATTAGGATGTATTACATATCTTCTGAAATCAGGGCAGGTTATTCAAATGTCAATAATGTACACAAGAAGTATACATATACTACTTTGCCAGTTTCTCTTAGACACTCCCTTTAAGAAAGGGCTACAGAGAAGCCGAATCAGTATATTCTGACATAAAATAATCACATGCCCCTTTCTTAAAATTTAAATCCACTCACTAATTACTGAAGGTCAGGGCTTTTTTTTTTAAACAACTTTCCCAGACACTTAAAATCACATCCACTAAATACAAGTGTTTAAATTCAGACTTTCAATGAATAACAGCCCCAACTAAAACTGAACATTTCCTACTCGAAAGAATCAAGTGCAACCACTTCTACAACACAGAAAAATATTTATGTGTGTGTATTGCAATCTACTGAATGGTAGCTAACTCCAAAGCCAGACTCCTAATTCACATCTGCACTTAAAACACACACTTTTTAACTTCACCGACTTTCTTATATCATAAATTATTCTTAATAACATAATTGCTCATATATATTGTTCTAAAAACAAAAAGTATTTAAAATAGCAAGTCCTTGTTAACAGCTGAATATATTTTCTACAACTTAAGTGGGAACAGTATGAAACAGCAATATCGACACTCATTTAAGGAAATATACTACACATCTACCATGTATTAGACAAAGTATAATTTGAAAGTTTCTATGAATTCTTAGTTGCAAAACTTGAAGTATACTCAAAACACTAGTAAAGGGAATATAGCCCATTTCTATATTAATAATTTTCTTTTTCTATCCCTAAGTAAGTAAAAGTTTTCAAATGATTTCTACTTTTTTAAATTGGGGTTTCGCTAAATTTCATGATACCTTTGATCAAAGATAATACTTTATTATCCTTTGGCTATGTAAAGTCCAAAACATTTTTATTTTACCTTTTGAAATGTCAAACAACATGCTATATTTTTCCCACAAACTGTAATTTCAAAATTAAAAATAAACATTAGTTTATGATCTGAAATAGAAACATTTTTAAAATGTAAAGTGGAATAAAGTGTTCAACTAGTTAGGATACTTTATTTTCTGATGTTCTACTCTCAGTATTTTTTTAAAAAATCAGCTATCACTTTACGAAGGTAATTAAAAAACAATGGTCAAAGGAATTACTGAATTTCAGCACAGAGACTGGACAGCTGGTTTTCTTAAGATGAAGCTGTTAAGGTTTTATTTATTTTCTCTTTCTGAGCACTAAGAAAAAAAACTTTTTTTTTTGAGACAGAGTCTTACTATGTGGTTCAAGTTGGCCTTGAACTCACTATGCAGCCCAGGCTGACCTCGAAGTCCTTATGATCCTCCTGCCTCAGCCTCTCAAGTACTGCAATTACAGGTATTACCAAGGAATAAATTTAAACTGAGTATTACAGCTTTTAATGAACCCTGCTTCTGGAATATTTATTTTTAAATAATAAGTTTAAAAGAAGTTAGAAAAACAAAAAAATGAGAATTTTTTTTTCCCACTACTAGGGATGGAACCCAGGGAATGAGCTACATTTCCAGTTTTTTTATTTTTTATTTTGAGACAGGGTCCTGCCCAGGCTGGACTCCAACTTTCCATCTTCCTGCCTCAGCCTCCCTCAGTGCTGAGATTACAGATGTGCACCACCACACCCAGTTTGGTTAAATGTTTAATAATGGAACATAGTAGTTATAAATACACCAAAAGTAAATTTAAAGGTAATAGCACTGGTATAGAAATAGGGGTCTTAATTCACCCTAACAATTTGAACACAGGAAAGAATACAATTACCTAAAAGGTGTCATTTAAAATAAATCTAGCGGGGCATGGTGGCAACCCCTGTAATCCCAGCACTTGGGAGGCTGAGGCAGGACTGCTGCGAATTTGAGGCCAGCATGGGCTACACAGTGAATTCAAGGCCAGCCTCAACTGTGAAACCCTCTCTCGAAAAGACCAAAACCAAATTAAAAATAAATAAATAAGTAAAATAAATCTAAGTTTCTTTCCATTTCTAACATTCAGTCCATTAACATTTTAAATATCTACAAAATTACTTATTTCCTACAGATTTCAAAGGGAATGACCACCTTTTAAAATAAATAAATCTTGAGCCAGGGATATAGCTCAGTGGCACAAGCGCCTGCCTGGCAAGTGCAAGATCCTGAGTTCAATTCCCAGTACCAATAAAATAAAATAAGTAAATCTTACTAATAATTACCTATTTCTATTCTACCTTTCATATACATCCAGTCAAAAATACTGTTTTATCTATTTCCTAGACCCTAAAGTTTAACAATGCTAATTAACTAAAAATCTAAATACTGCATATACTTATATTAAACAAGTGTTTTTCTTCTAAAGACCATCCATGGACCACACAGCGTTTTCTTATACCATTTTTCTAATACTGAGACACAATATAATCCCTTGTGCTCAAGACGATTTTCAACTTTAAAACTCACAGAAAAGAGAACTTTAAATTCATACTGAAATCCTTACAGATCTATAAATGAATCTTTAGTGCAACTGCCCAAGTTTGAGGCCTTTTTGTTTTTGTTTATAATTTAACTTGACATACTAAAAAACGGCATGAAGACATATATTAAACTATTTCACACTTTTCAACCAAAATGTATCGGAACATCAAAATATGAGTTTCTAGTTTCAGACATTATCTTACCTGATCCACTGAACTGACTGCTTCCCAGTGTCGTTGGTCTGGTTTTCCCACTATTAACAGGTGGAGAAAACATCTGCAAAATAACCCATATGTATCTGTTAATCCTGAAATTCTTTTAGAATTTTGCAAACAAAAGTCCACCAAGTGTCCTCAGTCACTGTATTTCACAGGAAAGCTGAAATAACAACTATTGCCTGACACTTGGTGACATTCTATTCTGACAATCCAGTTACTTACATGAAAGAGTCCAAGATAATCAAGTTTAAACTATTAATTTTTACCCACGAATCTCACTTTGGAATTGGAATCGACATGTTTTAATACACGTTAGAATCATATTCAATAAGATTATTACATACAGTAAGGATTTTAACAGCTCCCACTACAAATAAAGGCATTAGCCCTACGGTTCCACCTTACGTTTTTATTTTCCATAGTGAGGAAAAAAACATGCATTTTTAAAAAAACACGAATATACACTGCATATGTATCTTAAAGTGCTCAGCTCAGAAACCTGGAAATTGTAATCCTTGACTGGCTTTCTTGTAGCTGACATCTTTCGGGTACCATAAGCCACAGGAGATTTTAGGGGAAGGAAATGGTGACGAGTGTCAGAGAAAAAATGATTTTCTACTTTTCATATAAAGTCTAAAAACCCTAAAAATCATCAGCGTCAGAGAGGGATCCAACCAAAGCTCAGTTAGATAGCTGTTCTTCTAACTGGTTAACTCGAACGACCCCTCCAGCGTTGAAGTTTGAAATCTGCAAGTCTAGACGTTACATCGACGTTCGGGTGTCCGACGTGGGAGCTGGGGCCCGGCCCCGGGAAGCGGCGGCGCTGCCGGCGAGTTCGCGCCGCCCGCGCGGGGTCGCCTTCCTCCCTCCTCCCTCCCCGCTCGCTCGCGCCGCGCGACCCGCAGAGCCCGAAGCCGTGCAAAGCGCTCCTACCGCGCTGAAGTCCAGCAGGTCGCTCAGCTCCTTGTCGGTCCCTATCGCGGCCATGCGCTGCTGCTGCGGGTTCATCTTCGGCCACTTCTCGCGGGTCCTACGGCAGAGGGACGCGGCTGAGCGAGGGACCCGAGGCCCGCGTGCCAGCCGGCGCGGCGGCGGGGACGCGGGGCGCCGAGTCCCCTCGAGCTTCGTCCCGCCGCGGCGAGGCGGGCCCGCGAGCCCACGCGTCCCCCGGCGCGACCCGGGCGCGGCGGCGGCGGCGACTCCGCAAGTTTCCGAGCCCGTCCCGGCCCGGCCCCCGGCGCCCCTGCTCGGCCCGCGGGTCCCGGGGGCGGGAGGCGGCCGCGGCGTCCGGAGCGGAGCGCGGCGGGGGAAGCGACTCGCTCTCTCGCAACAATGGAGCGCACAAGTTGCGCGGCCGCCTGGGCGCCCGGGACCCCGGCCCTCGCACCGCGCCGCCGCCGCCGCCCCCCGCGCCGGCCCCGCCGAACAATGCGCCCCCCGCCCGCCGCCCGCCGCCCGCCGCCCGCGCCCGCGCCAACTCGGCCGGCCGGCGCCACAAAGGGGCGCGGACTCGCGCGGGCCGCCGTCCCCGCCGCCGCGGCTCCCGGCCCGCTCCGCACCAGCCTCCGGCGAAAGTTCCCTCGGGCCGCGCGCGGGCGGGCTCGGCGGCCGCCTTCCTCCGGGCGGGCTGCGGTCCCCCCACAGAACTTGTGGGTCTCCTCAGGCGGACATTTTTTTCACTGAGGGGCCTCAGCACCGCGCTCCGCTCGCCCCAGATCCCTCCGCGCCGGCCGCGTTCGGTTAACCCCAGCGTGCCCGGCGCGGGGAGCGGGCGGGGCGGGGCGGGGCGGGGCCGGGGAGCGGGCGGGGCGGGGCCGGGGAGCGGGCGGGGCGGGGCGGGGCTAGAGCGCGCGGCCGCTCTCCTGCCGCCCATCCCCGCGGGCCGCCGGGGCGGCGCGCTCCCCGGAGCTCGTCCTCCGCGCCCTGCGCTCAAGGGGCCGGCCCGGGAGTCGCGTCCCACGGCCAGCGTGGCGGTGCGCGCTGGTGAGCACAGGCGTCCTCGAGGGGCGGCCGGCCCGGTTCCTCGGCACACACCCGAGGGACCCGGTGCGAGCAGCTAGCGCCGAGGGCAGCGGCGACGCACCGAGCCCGGAGAGGACCCGGGACGCCAGGGGGACCCCGCCGCGCGCGGAGCCGCCCCCCGTCTCGGTAAAGCCCCCGGGGACCCCACCCTGCTTGGCTTCCCCTGGAGAACGCGGTCCCGTTCTCTAGGAACGAGCGGATTGCAGCCTAAAGAAAGCAGCCTGGCCCCGCTCCCTGCCGCGTCGCGGGCTGGCGGTCGGCGTGAGCCGGTGCGGGCCCGGAGAGGGCAGGTTGCTGCGGCCTTCGGGAAAGTTCTCTCCCGTTCTGAGAACTGGCAACCCCGGCTCGAGAGCAGCCGCCTTCCAGACGCACGGTCTACGCAGGAAAAGCGAGGAGACGTCAAGGTCTGCAGAGCTGAGCCTTGGTAGTGTTTTTGAGTCTCTTACACAACTGAATCCAAGTTACCTTTACAGATTAAGCCGGCAGGGTTTTGATGTTCTGTTCTCTGTAATTTAGAATGTCCTAAGCCTAGTGGTCCCTGTTACCTAACCTCCAGCGAAGACCCAAACATCAGAGAGGAAAGCTGATTAGGTAACTTTTAAAGCCTAGTTCTGGTAAGAGTCTATGGGTCAGTGATAAAACTGGAGAGAAATCTCCGAAAAGGAAAAGAATATGAGAGACTTACACTGTTTTCAAGAAAAAAGGAGATCCAGTTTCTTCTCATGCAAATGATTCAGAGGAAAAAGCAGCTGTCTGCCCAAGCCCTCGGTCATGGGGCTCCCTCTCTCCTTTAGACTGACTGGCGGTGCTTTTCATATATGTTATGGCAGATAGTTGTATTTTATATTTTATTGGACTGAAACGCATTTGTCTAGACCATGCACCTGATTCTAGAACCATAGTAAACTCAGAAAGAGAGCTGGGATTCAATAAATTGTTTGAAATTGGAATATTAACATTTATTTTTCATGCTGTAATGTAGGCTTTGTGTGTGTCCTTTTAAATAAGGGAATATTATTCCCCGTGTAAATTTCCTATAACAACGCCGGACATATATGGAAGACAATATACAAAATAGTTCTATATCACTTTGAAACTCATTTTTGGGCCTTTGTTGACTTTGCTAGTTACAGCTAGAAGATTATCAAATATTATGAACCACCAAGTAATACAAATTTGGTATTAGGATGTTTCTATAGTGTAAGTCAATATCAATAATTCAATATTGGAAAATATTTAATGAACATTTCTTACATGCAAGGCATGATGCTAAATGTTTTTGGAATAGAACGTGTTAAATCTGCCCTGCCCTCAATAAAGCTGTAATCTGATAGATTTTTAGTTCTGTTTATTCACAGGAATTCTGTTCACGTGGCTTCAGTCTCTACTTTTTAAGAACCTACCACTCTGTTCCAACACACATGTACACATGCACACACACACCCCATTATCATGATCCGGGAGACTTGAGTTGTTCAGAAAAACATTTAGACTTACAAGGAAAAGCAGCCGCAGCAGTGTGCTTTTCACTTCCTTACATTGACTTCACTTTGGCCCTTAGAAGACAAGTATTATAGAACGCTTGAAGGAGAGGGGGGGAAAGAGCTAATCAACTCCCAACTTCGTGGGATTTCCTGGTAAAGATTTTGTCTTTTTTCTCTAAGTTCTGAAAAGTAAAATTGCTAGTATTTCGCTAGTGTTATTTTAATCCCTTGTTCATACCAATGTTGCGTTCAGAATTGAGATAACCCCTAAAAGTCCATCTTAGACACAATGCTTTTTACACCTTTAGAATTGCTTCTCTCGCATTTCATAAAAACATACATTTCAACCAAAATAAAGATAAATTCCGATGTCAGGAAAGGAAAAAAAAACTGTCAAACACTCATTAAAGCATTATATCTAGACAGCCATAGTTTTCAGTTTTTAAAAGCTCACTATAAGCACCATGGCATACACCTTGTAATCCCAGCTAGTCAGGAGGCTGAGCCAGGAGGATTGCAAGTTAGAGACCAACCTGGGAAATTTAGCAAGATCCTGTCTCAAAAATAAAAATAAAAAGGGCTGGGGATGTCACTCAGTGGTAAAGCACCCCTGGGTTTGGTCCTCAGTACCACAAAAAGCAAGCAACCAAGAAAAAAATGAAAGAAAGAAAAAGAGGGCCGGTGAGATGGCTCAGCGGCGTAAGCGCCTGCCTTGCAAGCGCGAGGGCCCGAGTTCGACTCCCGGATCCCACATACGAAAAAGGGGCCGGTGATATCGCTCAGCGGCACAGGCGCCTGCTGGCGCGCGAGGTCCTGAAGTCGACCCCCCGGTACCCACAAAAAAAAAAAGAAAGAAAGGGAAAGGAAGAAAGGAAACTCAGTATAGTTAAATAATTGACCAGGTAAAATGAATAATAATCTCCCACTTTCCTGTGTACATGTTGGCGCAGTACTCAAAAAACATTTGTTGAAAAGGAATTTTTAAATTTTTTCTACAGAAAATTTCAAAGACAATAGAATAGTCCTGAAAATATCTATACATTTAATTACTTTTAATAATTATGGGTTTTCCGTTTATCTTTCCTCCTCCTTCCTATTCCTATATTAATTTAAACCCAATACATCACATAATTTCATGATTTTTTTAAAGATTTTTGAAAGCATGGAATACAAGAGAGGAGACAAGGCCAACTAAATTTGGAAAAGCTAAAAACAGATGGGTGCATGATAAAAAGACTTACAAGACTAATAAAACTACATCCTGCTGGTGCAGTGGTACAAGCCTGTTGTAGTCAGAGTTTACAAAGGAAACAATACAGGACACATAATTTATAGGATTATTTTATAATAGTCACCCAAAGAGTCAAATGCAAAACAGTGTGGGAAATCTGTGCACACACTAGAGACCCAGTGAATCCGGCTGAGGGCCTGGATCCCACGGCAGTGTCCTGCACGAGTCCAGCTGAAGACCTAGAGCCCGTGGCAATGTCCTCCACTAGTCCATCTGGAGGCCTACAGCCCACAACAATGTCTCATGCAAGTCTGTGTCAAGGATCTGCACTGGGAAGGCCCAAAGGTCAGTGGTGGAAGCTAGAAAGTCTGCACCAGCGGGATGAAGGATCTGTGCCAGCAGCTGAGGGATCTGCCCTGGAGCCAGGAAGTGATGCTCAAGGTAAGGACCAGAGCTCCTCCAAAAAGAACCGCAGCCATCCTCAGTGACAGCGAGGACCCAAGCTCCTCTGACAATGAAAACAGCTGAGGGAAGCTGAGGGAAGCCAGCATGACGAGCTTCTCCAGGAGAATCAACAGCGCGCCATCTTTCCCTCCAGTTCTCCTTTCATGCTGTTGGCAACAAACCTCAAGTGGGTCTTCCACACCCAAAACCACACTGATTCAGTTCAGCTGGATGTTGGGAGTTGACCATTAGTTAATCCAGCACACCTGTAATCCCAGCTACTTGGGAGGATGAAGCAGGAAGACTGCAGGTTCAAGACCAGCCTGGACAACTTAGCAAGACCCTGTCTCAAAAACATAAAAAGGGTGGAGGATGTAGTTCAGTGCTCCCGGGGTTCAATCTCTAATCTCTTTGTGCAAACACAAAGACCAACCTGACACCGAAGGCAGCAATGAGGGAAATCAGTGACCAAACCCCTATGCCTGGAGAATCACCAAAAGACTCAACTAACCAACTCCAGGTGTCTCCTGAGGGTAAGGAAAGGAGGAGCTAACCTAAGGACAATTGGTGGCATGTCCCTATAACAGGCAACCAGGGAGCCAGGTGTGGTGGCACATGCCTGTAATTTCAGCACTGGAGACTGAGGTGAGAAGACCTCTGCAAGTTCAAAATCAGCCTGGGCTATATAGCCAGTTCAAGGTCAGCCATGCACAAGTCCCTATTAGAGCTCCAGCACCAAAAAAAAAAAAAAAAAAGAAAAAGATTTCCAGATCCCCTTCCCTACTACATACAATCAATCAAATACCTCTCTCCTACACAAGTAGAAAACTAAAACTGTGTCTCTATGAAAAATGAAGCAGAAGGTCCCAGGGGATGGAGTATCAGGTCAATATTTGCATGTGGGATGCTGAGCTTCCGCCACCAACTTGGCTCCCAGAATCCTGCGGCCAAGCTTTGCATATCCACAAGATTAGAAAAGCCTGCTCCAAGGAAAATGATCAACCAAAAAGACCTGAAGGTGCTGACTTGGGAGGTTCCCCAGCATAAGCCCAAACATCACTATACAGAGACGTTTACGGCTCACAAACCTCCACCTATTTACCGTTTCCCATCAATATTTTGTGTCCTATCCTGAATTTTGAGCAGATACCCAAGGATTATTAGACACTTGAGGGTAGCCTCTATCGTGGGAGAAACTAAAACAAATGACAAAAAGTGAGTTGGTGGAAAAAGAGACTACTCAGGAAAGGAAAGAAAACTATAGATGGGTGGATGGATGGATGAATAGATAATCTTCAGGAGGGAGTTCCAATCATGAAACAAAAGTAGGCAGGAAAATGTGTTTTAAATAAGAAAAAGAAGTATTCAGAGTACAATAAGGAATCTAGAAAACAGGAGCTAGAGTGTATAATGGGGGGGTGAAAGTATTAGAAGAGAAATTTAAGGACATTTCATAGAAAGCAGAGCAAAAAGAGAGGACCAGTGTGGGAGGTTCAAAATCCAAATAGTATGAGCTAAAGAAAAACAAACAAAAAAAAAAAACTGGAGGACAGGGATGGGGGTAGAGAAAGAAAAGAGAAAAGCCACAATCAAATAATCTAAGAAAAATTCCCTAAACTAAAGTTCATGAGTTACCAAACTGAACAGGATCATCAAATGTCTACTACAACGTATAAAAATAGATCTACATGAACATATGTGATCAAGAAATCTGAGCACACAGTGGGCAGAGAAAAGATCTTCCAGCTCCCAGCAGGAACACAAGAGGACAAATGCAAAAGACTAAATGTCAGAGAGGACACCAATAGCATCACTATGGCCTGGAAACAAATTAGAAACGGGCACTCTGGGTTCCATCCTAGACACTCCTAGTGAGTAGGCTCCACTCAAAAACTCTGAGGATAATTAAACTGAACATGAATTGACCTGTGTGGGGAACCACTCAGACTGCTTCAGAGCTCAGGGGCATCTAAGGACACCTGAGGATGTGACCCCGCTTGTCTAGCACAGGCGCACAGTGGGATACAGTTATATAACCATGACTTAGCACAGGTAAATGTGCGTGCACTGGTTACAGCACTATGTAGGAATGTAAACGTGGGGTAACAACCTGTGTAAGAATTATACAGTAAAGACACAGGCAGCTCTCTTGCTCTTCTGCTCTGCTCTGCCCTGCTCCATGGTGCCTGCTGTTGTTGCTGATGTCTTGCACACGTGTGTTTTTTAACCTTGGGACCTCATCCACAAAAATCTCCCTTGGGCCCCCTGAGTCGGCTGACAGACTACCAGGGTATATTTACCTTAAGTATATTTACTACCAGGGTATATCTCACCTTCAGAGAAAGTGCTTAACAAGATACTGCAATGCTAAAAGGGATAAAATGCATGTAAATTAACCATTTCCACATTATTGCTAAAACCAAAGTCACCGCTAGTGAAAAGCCCAGAAAAAGAACATCAGGTTCAACTCTCATTCCATGGCAGATCTTATAAATCTTACAAGTCATTGGCATGTTGGGCCAGTCTATTATAGTCAATTTATTGTTTATTTTATTTTTTATCTTTTGGGTTTTGAGACAGGGTTTAGCTATGTAGTTCAGTCTGGCCTTGAATGCACTATGTAGCCCAGGCTGGCCTCTAACTCACAGCAATCTTCCTGCCTCAGCCTCCCAAGTGCTGAGATTATAGGCATGTGCCACCACACTGGGCTTGTCTATTTTAAAACTCACAAGGGCCGGTGAGATGGCTCAGCGGCTTAAGCGCCTGGCCGGCAAGTGCAAGGGCCCGAGTTCGACTCCCGGAACCCACATACGAAAAGGGTCAGTGATATCGCTCAGCGGCACGGGCGCCTGCTGGCGCGCGAGGTCCTGAGGTCGACCCCCCGGTACCCACAAAAAATAAATAAATAAATAAATAAAAAATAAAATAAAACTCACAAAAAGTCAGGGGGGGTATATGGTATTCTCACGTACGTGGTATTCTCACAAACTTGAGTATTCTCAAGTTCTTGGAGGCATATGCCCAATTTCTCTCTCAACAAGCAGTGCTTCAAGGGAAAAAGCTATACTTTCTTTTTCTTATTAATAACCGTTTCTTTCCTTTAATGCCAATAATCCCTCAGTAATTGTTTATGAGTTAAATGAGATATTGTATTTTCAGTGAGTGTTATTTTGTCTTGGAGTTCTTTCCCCTGGAGGATTTGATAAAATGAATTGATTGATTTGGATTAGATGATTTAAATCGCACTTAATTACCACACTTTTATCTGAGAGGAGTGAGGAAACAATTGTTCTTATATGCTAGAGAAATATTTTATTTTGGAACCATGTGTTGAATTTCTAATTCATCACACCAGCATTTTTATGCAATTACACATTAAATTTTGGTGATTGGCACATTCTTCTCTAAATCTAAAATATCTTACAGTAATTTTTTGCTATTTCATGTGCATTAGAAGCCTACAGGATTTTTTTTTATGGTTTCCAATCTTTAAACATATCACCTTAAGCTTTCAAACCATACACAGTAGCACGATAAGAGGATGTTACTGAATACTTTAAGCATCTTTTACATTGAGGGTACCAGCTTCCTTGGGAATCAGGAATAAATCTGTAGAAAATATTAGATGAGATTGGCCCATTATTCCCAGGCCTTTTGCTACCCTTTTCCATTGCGTCTCTATTAGTCTAATGGGCTCCATTTTGACATTTTATAAAGTACTCAACATTTTCTAAAGTAAGCTTGATGATTGGGACTAAAGATATATTCTTTCTAAATCTATGAGGATGCATTTAGCCTTTAGATATGACTTGAGGTAGAATTAAAGAAAGCGAAAATGAAAGCATTAATGATCATCTAGAATGTACTTTCATTTCCTTCAGTAATATTTTTATCTGAACAATCAATTTAGTATTGTATTCCCCCTTTTAGCCACATAATACAGTTATCTTAGAAATGTAGCATCATTACATTCACTGTTGAATCAAAAGTGCTCTAATTTGTTTTTCCAGTGAACTCTGAAACAACAGAAGCATTAATCTATACGGGAAAATCTCTGAAACTAGGCTCTCCCAAAGTGCTCCGTATTGACTTGTGTAACTGTCAGTCACACTTGAATGGTGCTCACAATGCTAATGAGAAATCAAAATCATACACTTATCCCCAAAGGATCAGTTACCTCCTCACAGAGGAGCGGGGGTCTCTTCACACAAATCAGTCTTCTATTCCTGACCATCTCGAAAGAGATCGGTCCCAGAAGGACAGAGCACGAGAATGTGGCCAGCCTATCAATTACATTATCTTGTTGATCTTTGCTCCGGCTGTACAGCTGAGCTGATTTATAGATAGGTAAATGGAGACAATTTATATCTAAACAAATTAGATATACCTACTATGTATATCTATCTAAGACACGTAAGTAAAAACGAATCCCATGTTACAACTGGCAAATTACCATGTATAGTTTTAGAAACATAATGATGGGGCTGGGAGTAAAGCTCAGTGGTACAGCCTAGCATATATGAGGCCCTGAGTTTGGTCCCCAGCAGTGCAAAACACAAAATTTTTGTAAATAAGTAAAAAACATAAAGATCAGTGTTGATGGATACCCAGGCATAGACACACAAAAACACAATATAGCTTAGAAATTAGTAAATTAATTATGAATAAAACCACAGTGGAAAACAAATTATCACTATATGCCAAGAACTTTCTAAATGACCTAGTGACTCCACTTATTAAAATTTTCCACTTACAGGAAAATAGAGGGAAAAAATTATGTGTAAAGCAAAATAGTGTAAGATATAAAAAAATAGACATCCAGTGAAAAGGAAATGATAACACATTAAGCTAAGTCTACAAAATTTTCAAACCATGATATTTTAAAAATGAAATCTACAGCTGGGCACAGTGGAACATGCTTGTATTCCCAGCTACTTGGGAGGCCGAGGCAGAAGGATCTTGAGTTTGATGCCAGTATGGGCAATTTAATAAGACCCTGTCTCAAAAAAAAAAAAAAAAAAAAAAAAAAAAAGAAAGAAAGAAATTTTTTTTTCTTAAAATTAGAAAAGACATGTCAAACTAACTAGAAAAGAAAGAAGGTAGGCTATGAAATCATCAAAACATGATCTCTTTCTGAACTTACACTTTCTTACATTTGATAATAAAATCCAGCTAGTATTTTTAAAAATTCTTGCCCTAAGTAGTGTATAGTTTTATTTATTCGGAGTAAACTAACTTTTTTGTTTTTTTTAGTTTAATATATGTTGGATTGGGGAATGAGGGGTACTGGGCATTGAACTCAGGTTCTTCACAGTAGCTACATACCCAGGCCTTTCTAAAGAATTCTTTTTTAATTTTGAAACACAGTCTTGCTAAGTAAGTCACGGAGTTACCCAGGCCAAGCTGAAACTTGGGACCCTCCTGCCTCAGCCTCCCATAGTGCTGGGACTGCCAGCATGCACCACACCCAGCTGTTTACTGGATTTTTGAATCCTGAAAGTGAAATAACTTTATGTTAAAATTGAAAAATACAGAAATGTAAAAAAGTCTCATATAGCTCCACTGCATAAAGACAACAACTTTTGGTAGTTTAGAGACTTTTCCTCATGTCATCATTATTTGTCAATGTTAATTTAAAGAGTTGGAAATAATCTAATTTTAATAATTGCTTCTTAAAAACTATTTTCCCTAGATGATAAATATAGAAAAGAATAAAAAAGAAAATAGATTTCATTTCTAATCTCATCCAAAAATATTATCATAAAGGATTTCAGGTTCCTCTCCTTTCTAATCTGTGTGTATGTGCATATACATATATGTAGGTACATATATAATAACAAAATTAAAATTGAGATCATACTCTATGGTTTTGTAACCTAATTACTTCAGGAATAATTTCAAACACATACAAAAGTAGTAAGAATAGTATAAAGAACTCCTTTGAACATTCACTCGGCTTCAACAATTATTCAAACATCCTAACCTCCAGATTAATTTGAAGCAAGCACCAAATAATTTCATTCATAGATGCTTGTGCATTTATAGTAAAAGATAAGGGCACTTACTTCTAAAAAAAATGACAATACCATTATCACATTTACAGTTTTATAATAATGTTTTATTAACATCAACTAGTTGGCCAATGTTCAAACTACCCTGGATTATTTTATCAATCTTTTTATTAGTTAGTTGTTCACTTTGGGATTCAAATAAAGTCCACACATTGCATTATTTGATATGTGTCTTAAAGCCTCTTAATATATAGCTTGTTCCTCCTTTTTCAATTGATTTCTTGAAACAAAACTGGGTTGTTTTTTCCTGTAGGATTTTCCAGTCTGGTTTTCTAATTGTAACTCCCATGGTATCTTTTAATACGCTTCTTTATCCCTTGTGTTTTCTTCCTTAGATACAAGACTTGATCAAATTCTAGTTTAACTTCTGGCCAGAATTTTTCATATGTCAAGTTAGATACAGGAGACAAATAATGTCTGCTGCTTCTCTTTTTGTAAATCAGCCATCATTTTCTAACTGCATTATTTTATTAGGTATTACAATAGGATAGCACTTTATCATTTCTGGATTAATTATTAGCTGGAGTATTCTGTTAAAAAAAAGAAACATTCTCTCCTTAACTATTAGATTGCCCTGAGTAAAATTTGTATATAAGAAATGAAATAGATGTGTGATTCATTCTTTTTATTTTCAAAATAATAAATTGGTTTCCTTCCAAAGGTACCAACAGAGGTTTTTGTTTTAGAGTATCAATCTGAGCTAATAGACTGAAACATGTTTACCATGCATCAGTCCCTTATATTTATTCTAACTCATGCTCAGACTGCCCCCTCTTTGACCAAGGACAGCATCCTCGAACTGATTCCTGAGTCCAGTCTGAGATGACTCACAAGTCTTTGATGCTTAACTTCTGGTGGGACAAGCTGTTCCAGAATCCTCTTGTCATTTTCTGCTTAAGTACTAGAATCTGTCATTTCTCCAATTCTCCAAGGAGCCCAGCAAAAGGTTATTTTTAATGGTTGCCTCTTACTTGTATAACATTATTTATTTAACCAGGCACTATTTGAGGGAAGAGGCTTTATATGGTCTCTAACTATTCTCTTTTATTAATTACCTACTTAGATATTTTACAGAAATGGCATTTGTGAGTGACTGATAATGTAATATAAATATTGTCTCTATTATTTAATGTTTAAAGAGAGACTAATTAATTGGCACTTTTATGGCCTGGCCCTTAAACCAGGGTGCTTCCTTCACTTATCACACATACCTGCCTCTAGGCTGGAGCCCCCAAACGATAAATAAAAAGGAGGCAGCAAGCGTGGTTAAAACCTCCAGGGGAGGGGGATTATGTGTATATTTAGTCCCTAACACTCTACAGCCCCTAGGGCTATTCTGCTTCTTGAAAATGAAGTCCTTCTCCTACTCCCTGGACATTTCATTGCCAGCCAAGAGAGTAAGATCGTGATGCTATATGGAAGATTTTTGTGGGCAAAGTGTATTGAAGGTATCTCACTTGTAAATACACCAAAAAATTATAAAAAGAAAGTCACTCTCTTCCAACCCCCTAATGACTGGTTGAAATACTTGGACTGGCTAAATGTCAAAGTAAATGAAGGCATCTTACAAATAAATATAATTAGTACACATTTTGGAGTACAAAAAGTAATTTTTGAATGTGGTGCCTGTAATTTTGATTGCTACAACATACAATCTGCCTCTTTCTGAGAATGTTTCGAAAGTATTTTTCTAAAATGCCTGGTCATGGGCAGCAACTCTTTTTTTTTTTTTTTTTTAGATAAAATGAGGAAAATGAAGTTATAATAGCAGTATCCTGAGGTAAACCACCTGTGACTGGCATCATACATTGCCTCTGTTTACTCAAGGTCTGTGAGATAAAGTTGCTTCTGGTCAGGGCTGGTGAGATGGCTCAGCGGCTTAAGCGCCTGCCGGGCAAGCGCGAGGGCCCGAGTTCGACTCCCGGAACCCACATACGAAAAAGGGGCCGGTGATATTGCTCAGCGGCACGGGTGCCTGTTGGCGCGCGAGGTCCTGAGGTCGACCCCCCGGTACCCACAAAAAAAAAAATTTTGCTTCTGGTCAAAACTCTTAAGTGAAATTAATTGCAATTCATAGGCATATTTTAAAAATTCACTCCACTTTCATATTTCAAACTATAAGGAACCTTAAGCAGTAAATTCTTATGTAGAATTCAGACTAAACTTCAAACTCTGCAGTTCCTGTGTTCTGCTGTCATGACACTTATACTTTATCAGGCAAAAATTAAAAACTGGTATAAATGCATTCCTATAGACAATTAACGTCCCTTTCTTTTTATTCTATTTTGTTAATTGTTGGGACCATTTCAGTTTGCATTTCAGATTTTAAAAAAAGGAATACTTTTTTAGTACAAGGCATGTCATAAATATTTCATGAAAATTCTTATTCTAAAAAGTATTTGTTTATCTAAAATCAAAACTAGCCAGGTGTGGTGGTGCATACCTATAATCCCAGCACTCTGAGAGGCTGAGGCAGGAGGATGGTAGGTTCAAGCTCAGCCAGGGCAATTTAGCAACTTAGCAAGACACTATCTTGAAATAAAAAATAAGAAGGGCTGGGCATGTGGCCCAGTGCAAAGGCCCTAGGTTCAATCCCCTGTTCCACACCCCAACACCCCCCCAAAAAAAGTAGAAAGGAAAAAAAGAAAAGGCACAAAATGAAGAGAAATACATTAACTGGGTGGATGGCCTGCATTATGTTTAGCAATCCTATGGGCGCACAGAGCACAGTGGTGACTCACCTTTGAAAATTAAAAAGAACAACATGTTATATAATGTTTTTAAAACTTCAGTATGCATACAAATTACCAGGCTGCTTATCAGAAGGCAGAGCCTGCCTCTGCAGATCTGAAACAGAACCTGAGATTCTTTTTTTGTTTTAATTTTATTTTTATCAGTATATGTTTCAAGTTCATAATGATTACATTCATCGTGTGGAGTAGGTACATGTATACAACACATCTTAATTCTGTTTTCATCCCCTTCCTCATCCTGCCCTTCCCCATCCACCTATCTCTTGGTCCTTTTCCCATTTGCTAAAGATCTCTCTCCCAGTTTCCTATTATCTACTTTTATTTTTCTCTTTAGTTATACTTGGGTTTCTCATGTAAGAGATACCAGGTGATACTTAAGCTTATGTGTCTGATTTATTTTACTTAACATTGTGGTCCTAAGGTGCATCTATTTTCCTACAAATGACCCAAATTTATGCTCCTTTATAGCAGAGTAGTACTCCATTGTGTATAAATATCACATTCATCTGTTGATAGATATATACAACACTTTCAAGATTGAGCCATTAAGAGTTGTACTGCCATACACATGAGTATAAATGTACCACTGTACTATGATGTCTTTAACTCTTTTGAGAAGATTCCCGGAAGAGGAATAGCTGGGTCAGATGAAATTTCTAGTTTTAGTTTTGTGAGGGATCTCCATATGGATTTCCATTAGTGGTTGTACTACTTTACATTCCAACCAACAATGTGGAAGCGTTCCTTTATCCTTACAGCCGCATCAGCACTTGCTATTATTTGATTTCTTGATGATAGGCATTCTTTCTGTGCTAAGATGGAATTTCAGTGTTGTTGCTCTTATGGCTAGAGATGTTGAGTATTTTTTCATGAGTATTATTGGCTATTTGTACTTCTTCTGAGAAGTGTCTATTCATTTCGGATCCTATTTTTTGACTAAGTCTTTTATTTGGGGGGTCTAATTTTTTTGAGTTCTTTGTATATTCTAGATATTAGTCCTCTGTCTGAGGTGTAGCTGGCCAAATTTTTTCCCATTCTGTAGGTCGTCTCTTCACTCTGTGGGTTGTTTCCTTTGCTGTGCAGAAACGTATTAATTTGATACAATCCCAATTGTAGATTCTTGATGTTATTTTTTTGTGCTGCTGAGGTTCTGTTCAGAAAGTCCTTGCCTATGCCTATGTCTTCAAGAGTTTTACCAATTTTATCTTCCCGCAGGTTGTTTCTGTTTTAATATTTAGGTCTTTAATCCATTTTTATTTTAGTTTAGTACAGAGAGATAGATACGGATCTAGATTAAATCTTCTACATGTGGATAGTCAGTTTTCCCATTTGCTAAAGAGGCTATATTTCCTCCAGCATGTTTTTGGCCCTTTGCAAAGATCAGATGGCTGAATGTGCCTGTGGTTGTTTCGCATCCTCTATTGTTCTATTGACCACGTGTCTGTCTGTGCCAGTGTCACATTGCTTTATCACTGCTTTGTAACATAACTTGAAATCCAGGGTTGTGATGTCTCCTACCTTGTTCTTATTGCCCACGATTGCTTTTGCTATTCTGGGTCTCTTGTTCCATATGCATTTTAGAATTGTTTCCTCTAGTTCTGTACAGTTCCGTGAAGTTCTGTGAAGAATGATGTCAGTATTTTGATTGGGATTGCATTAAATCTATATATCAGTTTTGGAAGGATGGCCATTTTGACAATATTTGTTGTGCCTATTCAGGGACAGGCGACACCTTTCCATTTTTTGATGTCCTCTTTGATCCTCTTTTCTGAGCACTGTAGTTTTTATTATAGAGGTCTTTCATTTCCTTGGTTTAATTCCTAAGTATTTAAATTTTCTTGATGCTGTTGTGAATGGTATTGTTTTCCTAATTTCTTTCTCAGTGAGTTCATTATTGGTGTACAGGAACACTATTGATTTTTGCGTGTTGATTTTGTATCTTGCTACATTGCTGAATTTGGTTATTAATTCTAGGAGTCTTCTGGTGGAATTTTTTGGGTCTCTATGTAAAGGATCACATCATCTGAAAATAATGATAATTTGACTTCTTCCTTTCCTACATATATCCCTTTTTTTCTACCTCTTGCTTGAAAAATCTGAGATTCTGCATTTCCAAAAACTGTCTGGTTGTCAGTGTTAATGCTCTGTGGGCTACTGCTTGTGCAACACTACTGTGGGCACATGTTTTGGGGGAAATTTTTTTCTTTGTTTGGTTAGTTGCCCAGCATCGGAACTCCTCAGTCTTGGGGAATTTGTTGATTATGAGTCTTAAAAGAAAGCAAAGCCTGATTCTCACACATAGAAATTTATAGAGGAGGTCAAATATTTTATCATTCTCCCTTAACCTTCTCCATTAGTCAGGAGCACTTGCATGGTTTTGAGTCAGGAACTAGTAACACAAAGAGAGCAGCAAGCATGGCAGTTAGATCTCTGTCTGGCCACAGCGCAGTTGTGACCAAATTGGGTTTCCAGGTCAGGGCTGGTGGACCAAGCGGCAGAGTGTAGTAAGCTAAGCAGCATCAGTAATGGCAGTCTTCTTCCTAGCCTGCCTCTGTATTTTGGGGCATTTTCTTTGCTGCACAGCTTTGAGCTTGGATCTCAACACTCATTAATACATAATTGTATGAAATTCCCAACTCCTTAGCTCATAAATCAGACAGGACTGATTGTTGTTGCTTGAAACTAAAAACCCTGATAAAGCCACAGTCTGCCAGAGGCTCCCGGGCTTGCACAGCCCCATTTGCAGGCAGTCCGGGAATGGGATGCCACCTACACCATGCAGGATGATCTCTTCCCCACAGGCAAGGACGAGCCTCTGTCAGGCAGTCTCTTCTCGGTGTAAGGGTGTTTCTTGGCATTCATCTCTTTGTTTCCTCTGATGATGAGCTTTCTGACAATGACTTCTCTTGGCACAATAGGACTAGGTTTATATCCTAACCTAGTGTTACTAACAGTGTTACTAATTTGATGTGACTTTGGGCAAATCAGCCTCTATGAGTTCCATTTTCTTGACTGTTAAAAGGAATTAAGACTACATGTGTTATTATTGCATTTTTCACATCACATTTTAATGAATTGAGTTTTTTTAGCACTTTATTGGGATGTAAATTATATATCACAAAACTTGCCAATTTCAAATGTTCAATGGTTTTTAGTAAATTTATCAAGTTTGGCAGCCATTATTATATTCTAGTTTAAAAAAATTTTTGTCATCCCAATGCACTTCAACTATTACATTTATAGTTAATCCCTACATCCATCTATAGTTAATCCCTATACCCATATAACCAGCAATCTAATTTCTGTCACTATAGATTTGCCTTTTCTAGACATTTCATATAAACAGAATCATACAATCGTAACTGCTTATTATACTAGCTTTTTATGACACACAGTGGGTATTTAATGGCCTATATCTGCAATGCATAACTCAGTGTTTTGGACATAGTAAGTGCTCAAGAAAAACAAAAACAAAAACCACTGATATTTATGAATTTGTTGTTGTGAGGATTAAATAAATCTACTTGACCCTTGCTACCGTAAGTGTAGTCTCAGACTAGTATTAGTCTCGCCCAGAGATGGTTAGAAATAGAGTTTTAGGGCTCATTCCAGATGTAGTGAGTTAGAGTCTGCATTTTTGCAAAATCCTCAGGTGAGTCATATCCCCATTAAACTTTGAGAAACATGGCTTGGAATGCAAGCACCACAGGACAGGGGTTATGTGTGGCACAGAGGGATTAAAAAGCACTGTGAATCCCGATGTATACAGGATTACCACAGAACAGAGGATGCATTTTTAGCTTAACTACAAAGTATTTTAGAGGAACAGTTCAGACAGACACTTCAGTTTATGCATTGAAACATGTATATTTATTTTTCTTATAGCTGAGTGACAATTCCATGAGGAAACTCAGTTTTAAATTAAAAATATAATAACCGCTTAACCGAAATGGACTTTACACTGAATTTATTAGCATAACAGTTAATTATGGAGCTTCTTACTTCTAAAGATTGACAATGTATTGCAGTTCCATTTTCCAGAAGAGATAAGACTTATATCAACAGCTAAGAAGTCAATGTCAGACTTTAAGAGACAGAGTGGTAGATGTTGTATAGTTAGCATCAACCTCTAACAAAGAAAACCCATCTAGTTTTCCTCTTACAGTATTCTGGATCAAAATGCTTTAATTTATCCATTTAATCATTCCTCAAATCATCAAATATTTATCAAATTTCTCACTACTTGACAAGTACTGTGCTAGTGCTTTCTGATGGATTGCCAGGTACAATATTCTTGAGGCATTTCCTATTAATACAATGACAGTAGCGACACCATTCACAAGACTTTTTATGATTTGTGAATTTGTGAATGTTAAAGTTTAAAAATGCTGTTAGGTTAAACCACATTAATTATACTTAACACATATATTGAAAATGGTAAAAATGTATTTTCCAGACAAATCCAGGCTGTATAGTAAACATAGAATAGGAATTACTTTTATTTAGTGTTGCTTTAAGGAACATTATGGAAGTTGTGGTAATTTTCAAATTGCTCCTCCAGATCCTTTTCAGTATTTATCCTGCTTTATACTGGAGGTGGGACTCTAGACCCCAGCACCCAAGCTCTCTGGTTTTGGCACCAACACTTCTGTTGGAGGATGTAAGGAAAGAGTACAAGTGTTTATTCCATAGCCCTTTGCTGGGCCACACTTGGCAATGGCTCCACTTCTCTATTTATAGTCCCAGCTTTTCTCAAGCATCCCTTGCAAGCTATAACTCTTACTGGGTTCCACCAAAAGCTAACTTGCCCTGCATTTAGGCTATAGGTTTCCAAGTGTGCCACTCTTTAAATGCCTGACCTTCCCTTGTTGGTTCCTTTAACCCTTCCCGTGCCTCTGCAAAGCATCCCTTTGTGAATCTATCTTTTCCTCCCCAAGTGTGCTGTCTTTAGTAATACAAGGAAAGGCCATTGATCAGCCACTCCGAGGCCTGCCTGCTCAGTTGGCACTATTAAGACACACAATACACTATCCTACTCCTGAGACACTTAGAGTCCAGTGAAGGAGATAAAAATCAAAACAACACAGGTACAGCAAGTAGGAAACACTATACATTGTTATCTAATAAGAGATGTGTGGAGTATTTCTTTGCCACTCAGTATCCCTTCACTGTTCTTCTGATAATCATACTCTAATTTCCCGCTTCTGTTATCCTCAATCAATATCCTTGACTGAGGATCCCTCCCTCAATAACATGAGTAATCATGTGGATCAGTCCCAACCTACTGGATTTTTCTAACTACATGGCCTAATCAGAGCTAGTGAAACGTAAGAATTCTATTCCTGGCAGCTGTGGGGAAAAGGCATGCACTCTTCCACTGAGATTCCTGACAATAAGGATTGTGTCAACTGAAGCTGCCAGAAGCCACCATATGGAGCCCAAGAATGAAGCCAACTCGGAAGACAGAGCCAAGAGATGAAAAGGGAATAAAATTCAAATGACATTGCTTAAGCCTTTGGATGAAGTTATGCCTTAAACTAAATATGTCACTAGATTTTTAAACATGTGAGACAGTAGCCAATATATTACCCCTTTTCTTTTTGCATAAGTCAATTTGAGTTCTGTTATTTTATTTTATCGCCTGTAATTTAAACAGCTCTACAATTCATAAATTGGTATCAGGAGTGGGGATTGATAGAAGAAAAAATCCAAAAATGTTGAATTTGTTGATTCAGATGAGGTTCCATCTATAGTGGGCTGAGAATTCAGTAACAAAGCAGCAGATTAAACCAGTAACTCCTGTATACTGGGACTTAGAACATGTCCCTATCAAGGATAAAATGTAAAAGGACTTCTTTTTTAAAGGTTAGATTCTAGAACAGATCAACTGCTACTTGCTAGCTTTTAGTAAGCTTTTAGTAAGAAAGAGCCAAAATTAGGATTGAGCTTGATTATCTAAAGAAGATATCACTTTGTTATGTCTGACCATTTTTGCTTATAGGCTTCAATAAGAATGACAGAAAATTCAATAATCTGGCACCATAAAGGGTTGGGAAAGCCCTAAGAGAATGTTTTCAAATTTTTTTTCAGGAAAACCAAAGTGGAAGCCATTGAGCCAAGAAGATACCAGGGCCTGTTACTAAAAGACAAAAATACCCATACTAAAATACAGATTCAAAGACTGCAGCTTTAGAAAACCTCTGGCTTTGGAACTTTTTACCCATGGAATTGGCCAGATGCAAGTACACCAGAAGTTTATTATGAATTAAAGAAAATTACCGAGAAAACAAAGGCTAGATAACAGACTTAGCACAACTGCTCTAATAGGAAATGCAGATGCTCACAATAGATATATATTTCTCACTGTATCCAATATCAAAGCTCCTAATCAGAGGTGGTTGTATACAAAGTCAGCTGCCCAGAATCCTTCCATCTATGGCTCTGCTATCCTTGGGGGTTTTTAGAGATTTTCAATGCAGACAGAGAAGGTAAAATAGACTGGCCAATGCCTACCTCATTCTTAAGAACATTGGCTAGAAGTGATACACTCAGATTCTACTGGAGGTAATCACATGGTTCTATCAAGATTTATAGGCTAGGAAATGTAGTCCTGGATAGGTAGCTACTTCCTAGAAAGAACTCTATACAACACAAAAGGCTAGCAGTTGTTTGGTGGTAGTTTTGCCGCTGAGAGTGATTTTTCAGTCCTCACCATATCAGGAAAGAGTGCTGAAGAGGTAGTCCCCAGACGATTGTTTTCCCCATGGTCCATTACAAATATGGCCATGGAGAAACAACAGATGAGAGCTCTTCCAAGAACAGAGGGCCGGTGAGATGGCTCAGCGGTTTAAGCGCCTGCCTTGCAAGTGCGAGGGCCTGAGTTCGACTCCCGGAACCCACATACAAAAAAGGGGCCGGTGATATCGCTCAGCGGCACGGGCGCCTGCTGGCGTGCGAGGTCGACCCCCTGGTACGCACAAAAAAAAAAAAAAAAAAAAAAAGAACAGACCAGTCAGTCAGGCAGCCAGACTGACTGATCAAAGAGCTTTCTCCCGTCTCATGTTAGGAAGCCCTTGCTATTCCTATCTAGCAAGATGCGATATATGCCACGAATTGGGAGACCATTGTGTGTTTACGGTTTTTCATTTTTCCAAACGAGTTTTCAATGCAGGTGTTGTTTCTTTTCTAGTCACTGGTTTTTGTTTTGTTTTTAATGGTACTAGGGATTGAACCCAGATCCCTCCACACTGAGCTATAGTTCAAGACCCCCTCCCTTTATGTTTTATTTTGGCACAGGGTCTCAATAAGTTGCTAAATGGCCCAAAATGGGCTCAAACTTTTGACCCTCCCACCTCAGTTGCCCAGAATACTGAGATTACAAATATGTGACATCACACCCAGCTATTTTAAGTGGTTTGAAGCTAACTTTTATCCTGTATCCTTAGGTTATTAGGCCACAAAGAACTATTTTGCTGCATAGTAGAGAGACATGGATATCACCTGCTATCCTGCACCTGGAGTTACCTGTAGTACTTAGACGTGAGTGCATTTTTGGTAGTAGAAAGGATGTTGCCATAGACATTTGTGGAGACATGTAGGAGACAGCAAGAGCAGCTCAGATTTGTCTGCTGTCTGTTACCTAGTCTAAGCATCTCCTTTTGACAGCAGTGATTGGCTTAGGAATCCACACTTGAACTTTGCTGGTAGTGAGGATGGCATGAATCTAGAGCTGCTGGACGCTCATCTGTGGAGCTTTAGAATGAAGCTAACACCAGAGAAGAGCACAAATATATGGGGGAGAATCTGAATCTTGGTGACATAATTTGAATTCTTTAAAACTGAAACCACGTCTAACATGACTTTCTTGAAACTTTCAGCTACGTGAGTACATTCCTGATGTGGTTTGGATATGGTTTAAGTGTCCCTAAAGTTCCATGTAGTGGAAGTGTGGTATTGGGAGGTACTGTGGAACTTTTAAGAGGTGAAGCACAGGGGGAGTTCCTCAGGGCAGTTTAGGATGTGTCCTTGACATGGTTTAAGGCATTTCTAATGGGACCTGGGTTATACTCTAGAAAGCATTGTAATAAAATCCTGAGCTTGGTCCTACGCAAGCCTCTCTCTGGCTTCCTGTCTTGAGATGAGATTGCTTGCTTTTGCACATTTTCCTACCATTGCCATGGGTCATGAAGGGCCACAGGGCCATCATCAGAAGGGAGCTGATGCAGGTGCCACGCTCTTGAACCTTCAAAGCTGTGAGCTAAATCAGCTTCTTTTCTTACGAAGTTAGCCTGTCTCAGTAATTTCATTGTAGTAACACAAAAGCTAATACAATTCCTCTGTCTGTTTAAGCCAATTTGAGCTGCATTTTATGTCACTTGTAACCAATGGATCCTTACTGAATTAAATACTAAGCTATGTGAAGGTAGATGCATAAAAATATATGTGGACTAAAAGACTATGAATATGTTCGTGGAACAGCCCTGACTAACACTGAAGGGGTAGTCTGAGGAGCAGTTCACAGGGAGAAGAAAACTAGATTCAGGTGAGGGCTTGCAAATCAGTCACAAGAGATTAACTCAGTAGAATAGAAAATATAGCCATGAAGCTATCCTGATATGAAGAGATACGCTAGAAGTGAAGATTTAGAACAATTATTCTGAGGTTAGATTGGGGCACAGAGAAAAAGAAGTCAGAACCATATAGAGACTGGCTGGCAATGTTAGCATGAAGTAGAGACAGAGGAAGGGATCTGACATGATAAATCAAGGCCCTGACAATGGGCTGAATAAAAGGAATAAAGAAAAGAATGAGTCACCAACGACATCCAAGCGTGGGTAGCAGAGATAGCAGGGATATCAATGAGGAAGAAGTGAAATCCTCCCGGAAAGATGTGAGACTGGTTTTGGACCTGTTGAAATGGAGACGATGGCAGGTTATCCAACTGCAAATATGGACTAAGTAGTTAAGACGAGAATGTGCAACTTGGAATAAAGGTGATAGTAAAGCTAAGCCTCTGTACAGAAGAAGCACTTACAGCTGTAGTTGTAGGTAAGTACCCGAGGGGGAGAGAAAAAGCAGAAACGAAAATTTATTAGAGACCAGGAGGTGAAAAGTGTTCTCCCGATGAAATGGATCTAGCACCTGATGCTTGGAGAAAAGCTGGAAATGATGTTTAAAGCAAATGCAACCCATCCATGGCCCATCTCCGCGGCCCTAGACCCATCGCCCGCTCCAGCCTCTGCCGGCTGCCCTGCGCACTCGCACACGCGCCTCCTACTACCTAGCGCACACTCGGCCAGCTCCGCTTCCGACCTTGGCAGCTGCTCCTCCCTCGCCTGCAAAGTTCCCTCCCCAAATACCTGCTTGCCTTTCTACCTCATTTAACCCAGACCTCTGCTGAAACAGCTTCCTCAGAAGAGACCTTTCTAGATCAACTTAACTGACGTTTAAAACAGTACAGCGCGCCAGCACGCATCCTTCTCTAACGTCTACTCTGCTTTTTCTTCGTAGCAGTTCTCACTCCCTGGCACTGCGCTGTCAATCCGGTTTTAAATGCATTGGGGCAACTGTAACAAAATTCCCGGGCAAGGACTTCATTTTTTTCACTAATACACCCTTGGTAAGTAGAACAGAATCTACACACAGAACCCTCAGTGAAGCCGGGTGTTGCGGCACACACTTGTCATCTCAGCACTCTGGGAGGCTGAGGCAGGAGGACTGCAAGTTTGAGGCCAGCCTGGGCAATTTAGCAAGATCTTGTCTCAAAAAATAAAAAGGGCTGGGGATGCTCAGTGATAGTGCGCGCCTGCGTTCTAGCCCTAGTGGGGGGAGGGGAGGCAGAAAAGAAAAACCCTCAGTAGAAGCTTGTTTAATGATGAACAAATAAGATACAGTAAATTAGATGAAAAGGAAAAAAAATACAAGAAATCATAATGAAAGACACTTAAAATTCCTAGAACATTCCTATCCTTTCAGGGAAAAACAAACACAAAACAAAAACTGCCTAAGGCTCCCGCAAGGCAAGGCTGCATCTCCTCAGGGAAAAGGGAATTCAGGAGGTCCGCTGCTGCCTGAGGGAGGCCCACAGATCTTCCCTGACGGTTCCTCCAGGGACCTCATCCTCCTGAGTGATTCTGCAGGACAAGCCTCCCACTTCACACCTGCTGGACTCTTTCTCCACCTTGCCTCCAATTTCAGAGCTTGGAGAGAAAAGCTGAGGGCAGGCGAAACCCTCCGGGCCTCCAAAACACTTCTCTCCATCTCAGCTACCAAGTGACTCCGGTGAGAAGGGCAACACGACAGGGCAGGGTCACAGGCCCAAAGAGGGCACGGGCACCTGCGCGTTCCTCCTGCGCCAAGGGTGGCGCTTCCCGCCCCAAGGCCTACCGTGCCCTTACCTGGCCCTAACCCTAACTCTGCCCCTACACTACCCTATCCCTAACCCTACCCTAAACCCTACCCTTTACCCAGCCCTAACTCTACCCCTACCCTACCGTGACCCTACCCAGCCCGAAACCTACCCTACCCCTACCCCATCTTAACCCTATCCTATCCTAACTCTACCCTACCCCTAAACCTCACCCTACCCCTTACCCAGCCTTAACTCTACCCTAACCCTAACTCTACCCCTAACCCTACCCTAACTCCAGCCAACCCCTAACCCTCACCTTAACCCTTATCCCGCCCTCACCCAGCTCTGACCCTACCTCTACCCCTACACTACCCAACCCCCACCCCCACCCTCACCCTGCCTCTACCTAGGCTCGGGCCCTACCCCTGCCCTGCCCCAGCCCAGCCCCTGCCCTGTCCACAGATGGCTGCCCTCCCCCTCCGTGCCCTCCCCCTCTCGCTGAGGCCCCGCGAGGCCCCCAGGCCCAGTCCCTTCCCGCCAGCCGGGCCCTCGAGGGGCACGGGCCCGCGCAGCGCCGGGCACTATTTGTCCTTCCGCGCCGCGGGCTGCGGCGGCCGAGGTGCAGCGAGCGGGGCCGGCCCTCCCCGCGCCCCTCCCCCGGCCCGTCGCGGGCTCCCGTCCGGTGCGCTTCGCTCTCCTCTTCCTCCTGCGGCCGGGGACGAGGGAGTAAATCCGCAGGCCTTGCCCGCGCCGGCCACGCGGGGCGCCGCTGAGGCCGCGGGCCCGGCGCCGGGTGGGGCGGCGCGCGCGAGCAGGCGGGAGGGGGCGGGGGCCGCCGCCCGCGCGTGGACGGGGCCTGCTGCACGCCCGGCCCCAGGGGACGCGCCGAGGCCGGGCGCCTTCGGGCCGGCTCGGGTCGACGCGGGGCTGCCCGCGGCCCCGGGGCCCGGGTCCTGGAGGGCAGGCCTGGGGAGAGAAGCCTCTCAGGAGGCGTCTCCGCGTGCGGGCCCGCGTCTCCCACACGTCCGCGCCCGGTGGAGGACGCCCAGGAGGAGGGAGGCTGAAGCGGGCGCGGGGCAAAGCGAAAGACCCGGTTCAGAAGCGCCCCGTACTTCCGGTCACGTGTGCAACACGTGCTTTCCGTCCTGCTCGGGTGGAGAAGATCAAGGTATCCTCGACAGAAAACCCGACTGGAGGGGGCTCCTGAGAAGGAGTTTAACGCCTCATCTCACGAAATCAGTTTTGAGGACGGCAGTTCCAGTACTGGTTAATCAAGGTTCATCAACTGGCTAACTCAAGGATGTGGTCCTGAACCTAAATGAATCTCTTGCTTCCCTTTAGGTGATGGTGATCTCTCCTGTCGTCTCCTTTCTTGGCTGCACCAGGCTTCAACATTTCTTGGCATCAAGTGCAGTCAGGGGCATCCAGCAAAGAAGAGGCCTGGTACCCGCCCCCGGGTGTGTGTGTGAAGGGTGACCCTTTCTCACGGCCTCTAGCAGAACCGAGTCTCCCCGGGCAGAACTCTATCACACACTCCTTCTAAGCTGATTACTTGTCAGCAATGACAGCAGTCACAATCTATTCTTCATGCTGGGAAGAGAAAGCACCTCTGTGGCACGTGGGAGGGTATAACCGAGAAGCATCACATTTTGCCAAGAAAAAGAATTAAGGAAAAGCGTCTGTGGCTTAGTCTCCCCCAAGCTCCTTCATTTTTCCTTTCTTCTACGTCAAAACGTTTATGTTTTCCTCTCCTGCATTACCTCTAAATTGTTCTATCTTCATCGGTTTTTTTCCTACTAACCCAACTCCATTTCAAGTTCTGGTTCTCCATCCACCTTGAGAACTTGCCCTCCTCCTGGCCCCTTGAAGTGGCTTCGCATGCATGCTGCTGTGCTGTCCCTAACCATTAGTGAGAATTACCCAATACCCCTTTATTGTGCTAGAAGAGCCAAGTTGAACTGGGTGAGGACACAACCAGATCCTGTTGGGTGGGGAGGAGGCCCGGATATGCTTCATCCTTTCCCGCCTTGGTTCTGTACCGGGGTTCTCTTTCGGCTCAGCAGCTGGGGTGTCATGTGGGATCAGCCACATGGATGGGCAATGCATCCATGTCACCTTCTCTCTCCCTACCCGTCTCGGTCCCCTGGAGGTTTGGTCCCCCTCTTATTTTTCTGAATAGCAGCCTGAAGGATCGCTGGGAATGGCATGGCTTAAACCTGTAACATGTTCCATTTCTTTCCTATAATCATTCTTTTTTCATTATCAAATATTAAATATTGACTTCCGAGTACTGTGTTACATGAACAACCAAAGTGGAGCTTCCATTCTGGTAGAAGAACTTCGTCTCTGCCCAGGGCTTGGATCAAAATTCAAGGTTATATTACAGGGACTGGAAAAGATATAACAATTGAAAACACAACCAAGCCATTAACTCTAAATAGCATTAATTTATGCAGGACAACTCTATGCCTATGTTGTAAATCTCCACAAATGCCTACCGTTATTCGTATAAATTATTTAGATCTTTACACAGCTCATAACATATCACATCCTTTCATTGAAGCCATTGTTTCAGACAATTACAGTTTCCAGCAAGATAAACACCATGTAGGGCAGTGCACTTGGGGCACAATATGCTTTATTAATAATACACCTTGTCAACTGAGCGAGCTAGGCTATGGGTGGATGATTCCAGCAAAAATGGAGTCTGTATCTGATGCAAGTTTATGTATCATCGTATTGTTACCCTATCTCTGCCGGAGTCAGGAACCTGTCAGATCTTATTCACCAGAATGGTTTGTAGATGCATTGAAAGGAGACGAAAATATTTACGGTTACCTACCCTCCTTTGGCTACACTTGCCTGAGGATGTATAGTAAAATCAGTTTTTAAATCTTTTTCTTAACAGTCAAAATCCACCCAAGCTTGCTGTTCCCACTTTCATTTTTAGTAGAAAATATGTTCTTCAAAAAAAAAATGTGCCACACTATACAGAAATATAAGGTGCTTATTTATTTTTTACTAATAGTTCTGCTTGAGATGGTGTCATGGACCCTGGGTGTCTAATTTATCTTGACAGTGTCTGGAGTCGAAGTAAACCAGTTTAGACTGCAGGTCCTGAAATATGAGTCAGAGAAAGTGGATGTAGCAGAAGTGAAATGAGAGCATTGAAATGAAATGTGGACCTCAGTCAATCTAGAGTTCCCCTAGCATCCCAGCTCAGGAACAGCCTGTAGGGGTTTTAATCGTCACACTGCTCCGGGCGAAGTTCCTGACCCTAAGCAAGTTACTTAATGAACCTCCGAGTTAGTGTCCACATATTTACAACAGAGACAGTAAGACATGCAATGGGCCTGCATTTGGAATTCAGGAGAAAAGAGAATCATGCTGTTTTGGAAATGTAGCTGATCATCATCAATCTATTATCAACAGTGATTTACTGAGCCATGCACTGACTACGTATGCCCAGGACCTAGCAAATATCTTACACTTAAGTGCTAAGGAAATCTTCATGGCATGAATGAATAAGAAATCAGTGAGTCACCTACTACTTACCAGGTCCTGGGCTATGGGAGACCTGATATGCCTTGTGCCTTTAAGGAACTAATCTGGTGAAACGAGACATGGATAAAAATGGTCTTTAACAATTAAGGTCCTAAATGCCTATGAATATTACACATGTCATCTTCAAATCATAATTTCTAGATTCTCAGCTCCACTGTGATTTCTTTCCTAAAATTAAGGTGTTTGAAATTATGCCTGTGGTTTTGTTGTATAGACGTGTTAGAGTACGTTTTAAAAATGAGCTTTTGGGGGCCGGTGATATAGCTCAGCAGGCATAAGCGCCTGCCTGGCAAGCACGAGGTCCTTCCTGAATTCGACTCCCAGTACCTGCAAAAAAAAAAGCTTTTGGGGCTGGGGATGTAGCTTAGTGGTAGAATGCTTGTCACACATGCACAAAGCCTTGGGTTCCATCCCCAGGACTGAAAAAAAAATCCTTTTCAATATGGAAATATATTTTATTAGGATAATATTCTGTAGGGTTTATGTAAATTCTTTTTATATTTTGATTGAGAAAGGGCATAGTAAAATACACTACCCAAGCAAACATCTACAACCACAAGTCCTCCTCCACCATAACCTTTCTCAGTTAATTCCCTTCTTACCTCACAACAGAGAAATTTAGCCTGTTAAAAATTAAATGAATGAAATTACACCATTTGTTTTCCTTTGTAGCTGGCGTTTGTTCAACGTTCTGTCTATAGGATGCATCCATTTGTTGCGTGTATCAGCAGTTCACTTTAATGGTTGCAAAAACAGTTATGTTAGTGAGCTTTGTGTTGTTATAAAAATGCCCAAGATAATCAGTCTCTAAGGAGAAAAGACCTGTTTTTGTTTATGGTTTCAAAGATTTCAATACATGATCAATTGGCCTTGCTGCTTTGGGCCTGTGGCAGCACACCACGTGAGAAGCTTGTGGTAGAGCAAGAACAAAAGCTCACCTCGTGGCCCCGAAGCACCAGAATGGAAAGCCCGGAGTCCACAGCCTTCTCAAGGACACGACCCAGTGACCTGAGGACCTCACTGGGCCCACTTCTTAGTGTTCCTTCCACCTCACAATAGCAGAATAGCACCAAGCTTAATCCTTTTGTTCAAGATCAAAACTAGCAACAGTTATTCTCATAGTGCCTCTGTAAACTAAGTTATTTTAATAATAATTTACGCTTTTATTTGTCTTTCCCAGCTCATTGATGGTTTCTCATTGGTGGCATAAAAACAATGAAGGTTGAATCTGCTGGTACCCTAGCATAATCTTTTCCCTTAGGTTGATACTTTTTGTGTCATTTCTGGGATATATTTACCTAGCCCAAATATACGGATATTCTCTATGATGCCCTATTCTATAAATTTTACAGTTTTAACTTTTACATGTAGAACTATGACCAAAATTTGAAGATATTTGCAAAAGTGTAAAATAATGCCATTTCCCCTTAGTAATATTTTTTGTTTAGAAAATAAAGATATGTATGTTAATATTTAGTGAATTATTGTGGATATTTTATGTTGTAAAATATGCGCAATGTGAAATTTACTGTTTTAACCACCTTAGGTGTATAAGTTAGTGGCCTCAAGTACATTTATGCTGTGTAGCCATCACCACCATCTATCTGTGGAAATTTTTCGTTTTCCCAGTTGAAACTCTGTAACAATTAAACCATAACTCTCCTTCCCTTCCCCTCACTCCTCAGCCCCTGGGAGCCACCGTTCCGTTCTGCCTCAGTGAAGCTGGTGACGCTGGGTCACCTCGTGTAAGCGGAGTCACACCACATCTTCCTCTCATGTCTGGCTTGTTTCACTTACCATACGGTCTTCGAGGTTTATCCATATTGCTGTTATTTTTTAAATAATAAATAAACTTTTGAAAATTTTTCAGTATTTTTAAGATTTTATTTTTTAGAGATCTTTTTAGGTTCACATCAGAACTGAGAAGTTCGGAGACTTCTCACATACGCTTCTTCTGCTCCCATGTCACGTAACCTCTGTACTCCACCCGCTTCCCCTCCCTCCTCTCTAACCTCTGGCAACTGCTGATCTTTCTGCTGTCTCCATAATTTCACCTTTTCAAGAATGTCCTATGGCTGGAATCGTATGGCAGTACCCTTCTCATATTGGCTTCTTTCACTTAAGTTTCTTCCATGTCTTAATGCCTTACTTCTTTTTAGCACTGAATAATATTTCACAGTAAGGATGTATCCTAGTTTATGTACCCATCACCTAATGAAGAATATCTTCGCTGCTTCCAAATTTTGCCAATTTTGAATAGAGCTGCTATGAGCATCTGTGTGCAGGGTTTTGTGTGGACACCTCCACTGGGTAAATACCAAGCAGCATGGCTGCTAGGTTGTATGGTAAGAGTATGTTCTGCTTTGTAAGAAACTGCCAGCCTATATTCCAAAGTGACTACACCATTCATTACCCTTTCAGTAACGAATGAGATCCTGTTGTACCACACCCTTGCCAGCAAACAGTGGGGTCAGTGTTCTGGATTTTGTCCATTTAATCAGTGTGTAGTGGTATCACATTGTTGTTTTAATTTGCATTTCCCTAATAAAATATTATGTGAAACCTCTTTTCTTTTTTCTTTTCTTTTCTTTTTTCTTTTTGTCTCTTCTCTTCTCTTTTCCTTCTCTTCTCTTCTCCTTCCCTTTCCTTTTCTTTTTGCTTTCTTTCTTTCCTTCTTTCTTCTTTTTTTGAGGCAGGGTCTCACTATGTAGTTCAGGCTAGTCTTGAACTCATTATGTAGTCCAGGCTGGCCTTGAACTCATGGTGATCCTCCAGCCTCAGCCTCCCGAGTGTCATCATTTTCCACCAGCATGTTCTGATTTGCTGATGAACTATAGCTCAAGTGCTGGTAAGAAGGGGAAGCAGCATGGTACCACGGGCATAGTGTAACCATGAGATGTCAGTTTGAGAGAATAGCAGATATTTATCTCATCAGTAAGATTTGAGAAAATAAGTCCTCAGGAGACGAGCGCTAGTACTAGTGTTAAACTGGTCTTGTTTGTCTGCATGCCACTTAAAGGCTTCTTACCAAGATCACAAAACATACTAATTGCAAAGACAATGCAGTAGCTAATTCTTGCTTCTAAACTTCTTAATTCATCTCAAACTTTTCTCCTTTCCTTCCCCTCTCCTCCTTTTTCCTCTCTTCTCCCCTCACCTCTCTCTGGACTTTATATATTCTTATTCACAGCCAGATTTAATAAACTGTCTATAAACTGGTGACCCTAACTTACATATTCAATCCTGTTTTCTCCCCTGAGCAGTAGGTAGTATTTCTAACTTCTTAACTTTTCCCCTTGTTGCTGGGCACAGCAGTGCACCCCTGTAATGCCAGCTCGCCTGGAGACTGAGGCAAAAGTATTCCTTGGGTCCAGGGGTTTGAAACTAGCTTGGGCAGCACAGCCAGACCCTGTTGCAAAAAAAGAAAAAAAAAAATCTAGTATATATCAGAAACGGAGGCACCAAACATGTGGGTCTCAGAAACTACACCTCGCAAACACCTGGGACAGAGAGCTGGGTGTGGGCAGCAGAGCCGGTAGTTAGGCAAGTTAATAAAATATTTCCTTCAAACTGACGCTTCCCAGGGGGTAAGACTTTTCTTTTTAAAGTCATTTTTTATTCATTTGTTTGCAGGGTTGGAAATGGAGCCCAAAGTTTTGCACGTTCTAGGTAAGTCCTGTGTACTGAGCTACATCCCCAGCTCAAAGATTGCTCTTAAAGAGAAGAATGAGCCTGTTAGCCCAGACTAGTTCATCCCTGTAACCACTGAGCAAAGCACAAAGGGAACACAGGACAGTGGGTGACACACCGACTGCAAAAGGCAAGCTCAGGGTACCAGAGACAGCGGGGGGCCGAGTTCTCTTCCTTCCTATCATCTATCATCTATCTATATCTATCTTCTATCTATATCTACCTATCATCTTACTTTTTTTTCTTTCTCCCTCTCTCCCTCTCTGTCTCTTTCTTTTGTTTTTGATTTTTTTTTTTTTTGTGGGTACCGGGGGTCGACCTCCAGACCTCGCGCGCCAGCAGGCGCCCGTGCCGCTGAGCGATATCACCGGCCCCTTTTTCGTATGTGGGTTCCGGGAGTCGAACTCGGGCCCTCGCACTTGCCAGGCAGGCGCTTACGCTGCTGAGCCATCTCACTGGCCTGTTTTTGATTTTTGAGAGAGGGTTTTCTGTGTAGCCCAGGTTGACCTTACACTCCTCTGCCTCATTCTCCCCAGCACTAGGATTACAGATGTGCTCATGAGTTTTCAAAAATACTTGCAAGAGGAAAAGAGACGGACAGAGGAGGGTGTAGGAGTAGTAAAAACAAGTTTCTTTCTTTGTGTCATCACGTTTTTCTTAGAACTTGTCTTTTAAACCAATGGAGGAAAATGGAATCAGAATATGCAAAACATAAAATGAACACTCATTTTCCTGCTCAGATTTGGTATTTTGACTTTTTACTTTCATCTGAAAGTCTATAGGAGCTTTCAAAATATCATGAAGAATTAACTGAGGAAAAGTGAAGAAGCTAGTTTTCATTCTTACATAGCGGGCAAGCTCTGAGACCTCTTTCTGTCAGATGGTGGCCACTGAGGCTCGCCCAGATAGAATGGAACCCCAGCCGTTCATGCAGATCTTCCCAGTACAGAGAAGGCGGGTTCAAGTCTGAAAGGACCTCTCCACAGAAGCACCCAATGCAAGGTGCAGAGATGGCCACGAGGTTGTGAGTGAGGTGCTTTAGGCACAAACTCTCAGTAGTTCTGATAGAGCTCACTAAAGCCCCTGAAAGAACAAATGTACGCCTGTTCCCTAAGATGAATTTAAACATTTACATATTGCAAACACATACTAATAAAAATGTATGAATAGATAAATACATACATATATACATAAAAAGTGAGTGATGCGTTAGGGCTTAAGCCCCAGGCCCTGTTCTCCAGGGGTGGTTTTCCTAGAAACATCCCCACCTCCTCTCTTCATGCGAGCCCTCCTTGGGTGGCTGCCTTTCACATGTACTCGGCCACACCTCCCAGGGCAGTGCCAGTCCTCAAACTGGCTCAGGCTTTGTTTTTGAGATAATCCAGACTAAGAGAGTACCTGAAAGGGTATAAAAATCAGTGCCTAAGGAGATGTTTGATAAACTTAGAATAAAAGTTTACTGTAAATATAGAAATATCAGTCATTGTCCCATGGTAAAACTCAGAAGTCTTGGCAATAAAGAGCCCTGAAATTGAGATTAAAAGAGAACTTTACTATTTATGACTCTGACAGATTTGGAGAACACTTCTCTTTTTATTTATTTATTTATTTATTTATTTATTTATTTATTTATTTTGTACCTAGAATCAAACTCAGGACCTTGCACTTGCCAGGCAGGTGTTTGTGGAGAACACTTCTCTTTTTTAAAATGCTTGTTATATGGGATTTGTATGATGTTTCCTCATGATTAAATCCTAGTGATGTGTATCTTTGCTGGAATACTATTAAATGTCATTTTTAGAGCATCACATCCAGTGGTACATGATGTCTGTAATGTCTCCTCACCATCTGGTCAAGGTTGCTAATATTTTTTAAAATGTATATTTAAATGTCTATATTTTTCTCATTTATAACCTCGATATCTATAGCCCCAAATAACATAATTGGCTTTACTTTTATTGCTTCATGCCTCAGGCCCCCCAAATTACCAACTAAAATGTAAACGCCACAGCAGCAAGATTTTTGCTTGTTTTATTTATGGGTATGATACAATTCCAAGCATGTGATTGTAAGTCTATGCCTAACCCACACTTACTGAATGAATGAATGAACAGATTATTCTGATTACTAGAATATTAGCTAACACACAATTTAGTATAATGGAAGTCCTTGTACCCCAGTGATAACCCACATGACATTTTACAAAAATAGAGTAATCAAGTGAGAGACTTGGCTAACTGATACGAAAGTGCAGCGAACAACGCAGAAGTGATTTCACCTGGACGTGAAATTCAAACTGAACATGAATGGAATTATAGGATCAGTCGCTGACTGCAGGAATGTTGACATTGCTATTGTTGGAGAGGCTCTAGACGCCTACCAGAGGAACTCACTGAAAATGAATTTATCCACGTGAAGAAAGAAGCACTTGCCATAAAGAAGCAAGAAGTAACACCAGCGAAGACACCATATTGGCTGGGTGTGGGGCACATACCTGTCACCCCAGGAGATGGAGGCAGGGGTGTTGCAAGTTTGAGGCCTGCCTGGACTTTAGCAAGGCTGTCTCTCAAGATAAGATTTAAAAATGGCTGAGGACGTAGCTCAGTGGTAGGACACGCCTGGGTTCAAAGCTCAATGCAACAAAACAAAACAAAAACAACTCCATGTTAAGGGAATCCTCAGAGACATTTCGCACTCTTGTGCAAAGGATAAAATGTTGGAAGATGATCCAAACTTGGGAAGGCACATAACAGTTTACTAGGGCATACAAGAGATCTTCCATGGAGTGAGTAATCCAATGAGAGACCAGCAAGGCCCAACTATGCTCGCTACATGTTTTACAAAGAAATAAAGTCACTTTAATCCTCAGTGTTTCTAACGCCTTACGTTCCATTATTCAAAATAAATTGTAGCTTTCCTACTTTTTTCTATTTCTCTGCGTACTTGTAACCAACAGCAGGAGAGTTTCAATGTTTTAACATACATCTTAAAGCTTATGGGATAATCACACTTTTCTACTGATTATTAAGATCACTTAGGGGCCGGTGAGACAGCTCAGTGGCATAAGTGCCTGCCCAGCAAGCGCAAGGTCCTGAGTTCGACTCCTGGTACCCACATACGAAAAAAGGGCCGGTGATATCACTCAGCAGCATGGGTGCCTGCTGGCGCGCGAGGTCCTGAGGTCAACCCCCGGTACCCACAAAAAAAAAAAAGATCACTTTGCCCACATCAAGAATTTATTTTTTATTTTATTTTTTTATATATATTTTTTGAGACAGGGTCTCGCTATGTAGTTCAGGCTGGCCTCGAACTTGAAGCAATCCTCCTGCCTCAGCCTCGAGTGCTGGAATTACAGGAGTGCACCACCATGCCTGGCAAGATTTATTTTTAAATCAAAATAAAACTTCAGGGCCAGTGAGGTAGCTCAACTATCACATTTCAGAAAGAAAGAAGGAAGGTAGAAGAGATACTACCACCTGCTAATCAATATACTTTAGAGAGCATTCATGGATGCCCCATGCAAAAACGTCTACTGGTCTTTTTGACAGTCCTCTCTGAAATGGAGACAGGGAAATGATGTTTTTTTAGCATGCTGCAATTTCTTATTCTACATAGGTCAGTTACATAAGAAAATGAATGGAATGAGTATTAGGTGAACACTGGTCTATTAGAATCATCGATGGTTCTGCCATTCATCTCTCCATCAAACTAGAGACCAAGGGATTACCTGAGATCCTTCTGCCTTCCTCACTGCCCATATCTAAGGTTAATTTATTACACTCTCTAAATGTCTTTCACATTTAAAACTCTACTTTTTTCTTTGAAGTTTATTGCCTAAAAAAGTTCATGAACTTTATGTTATAAATACTTGTGTAACATTCAATAGATGTTTTTCATTCAATGATGGAAGTTATCTCAGTGAACTTCAAGTTGGGGCTTTCAAATAATATTCGAAGCATATTCCTGTTATATTATAAAGCATATTGCCTGGAGTATAAAGCAGTTCCCTATTCTTTACTACTAATGGCGTTTGAATAACTTATTCATTGTCAACAATATGGAACACACTCCCTTCTCTAATATTTAATTTTTCTTAATTGTATGACATTGTCTGTTAGTAGCTTCTATTGCTTACACTTTCTTCTCTGGGATCCCCTCTCAGCGTGTGTATATGTACACACACACACACACGTGCACACACACACACACATGCAGAGTAATGGTCTTAAAATCTTCCTCAGCAAGTCAAAATGTCAAACATCTCAAAGGCAGGTATGAAAACCAATAAGCCGGTTCCCGCTGAGCCACCTGCTGAATATTCCATATGCCAGGTGCTAATTTTGGGAGAAAGAAAGGAAAGTTAAAAAATGTATTCTTTCACTGCTCTGCAAGAGCCTGCTTTTCTTTTCTTCTCAAGCAGCTGCAGCAGAAGCTTACATGAATGTGAAATGCAAGTGGTACTAGAAACAAGGCATAATTTAGAAGAATTCACCCGATGACTTAAACAAATGAACCTATTGGGCTAAGCATATTGTTCTGGAGAGAATAAACAGAATAAATAGGGCGTGGATTGATGGAATTCACTGGAATAGAGCAGTGCTGACAATTTGGAGTAAAATATTTGGCAGTTGGGCTTTGTACTTGGACAAATAACCAACTTACTTTAAATTCATTTCCTGCAGCTGGTTGGGGAGGCAGCTCTACAACCTACCCACTGTAGTCTAGTAGCATTTCTTGAAGTTGGCAGGTTTCGCCCCATTTGATTAGATATTTTCCGAAACAATGTACATTGCAGATCATTTTCCAAACCTTGTTGTTTCTCTGATCCCGACATTCTGGTATAAATGCAGACCCCCGCGAGGTCTGCACAGGCTCAGAGGTCACGCTGTTTTGACAAGCGGGAGAACAGAGCGTTTGCCCGCAGTCTTCAGACCACAGCTTTACTACTAGTTATGCTGCCAATGCTATTTTATCTTTGCCTTTCAGTTGTTCCTTGGTAGCTCTAAATATTTCACTGGTTCAAATGATTTATTTTATCACAGCAACACTGGGGTGGGAGCAAGTGGACAAAGCTGATCGTTGAATTTCTTGTTGCATGTGAAAGCCATACTTTCATTAATTTGGTTTTTCAAAATAAATCTCACGCAAAGTTGATGTCATTTTAACATGAGTATGATTCTGTAGAATAAATTCAACGTGCAGAAAGTCGGGTATCTGTAAGTCACGAAACAAGGACTCACCTGGAAATATTTTGGCCTCCTGCCCTGTGAGCCCCACCCCCACCGCACCCCATTTCCCTTCTTGTGGAAGCTTCTCCCCGTGTTTATTTATGGCTCTTTGCCCCCTCTTTTTTTTTTTTAAAAATCAGTGCCTCTGTGATGTTTCCTTGTCTCCTAACATTTCTATTTTTTTATTCTAAAACCTAGAGGTTTCCACAAAGTCCTGGCTCTTCAGAATTATTCCTTATCCCTTCAGCATTGGTGCTCAATTATAAATGTCACCTGGTCACTTTGTTTTTTAATTTGGAGGATTGTTGTGGAGAATTATTATTATGTAGTCAAAAATAATAGTCGGAACTTAGTTTTCCCTTCATTCTGAAATCTGATTTATGATTGAAGACAGAAGTTCTGAAGTACTACTTTTCCCCATGAAAACAATTATTTTAATAAAAATTTAATAAAAATTTAAACGAGGGAGGCCCCAACACAACCTTCAGCTGAGAGCTACAACTGTGCAAAGGCGTGGACTCTGTCAGTGCCTCTGCTCTTGCCTCACACACTGCTGTGTGTTCTAGGGCCAGTTATTTAACTTCTCTGGAACTCAGCCCTGTTATCTGTGAAATGAAGATAATAGTACTTACCACTAGGATAGTTATCATGATTAGAAGAGTTAATGCATACGAAGTGCTATTAAACATATTTGGTACATAATAAAGTTTCAAAAATATTAGGCTATTTTTATTTTATTAAAAATATATCCCAGGGCCGGTGAGATGGCTCAGCGGCATAAGCGCCTGCCTGGCAAGCGTGAGGGCCCAAGTTCAACTCCTGGAACCCACATATGAAAAAAGGGCTGGTGATATCGCTCAGCGGAACGGGCGCCTGCTGGTGTGCAAGGTCCTGAGGTCAACCCCCGGTACCCACCAAAAAAAAAAAAAAAAAAAAAAAAAAAAAATATATATATATATATATATATATATATATATCCTAGTATCTGCATTAAAAAAAAAAAAGGCCAGTGAGATAACTCAGTGGCATAAGTGCCTGCTGGCAAGCGCAAGGTCCTGAGTTCGACTCCCGGTACCCACATTAAAAAAAAAAAAAAAAAATATATATATATATATATATATATATATGCATTTTCCTACCATTTCTCTTTTCCACGTCCCTTTATGAGGAAATCGATCACTTCTAAGCATGCTAGGAGAAATAAGAAGTGTGATACGGAACTGTCGTCATACTCCAATCCTTTAAAAAGGGAGTATAAATACTCCCAAAATGTTTAAATCCTGAAGAAAGGAAAGTCCAACAAGATCATCACATTGCACAACTCCCTCGGACGCCATCGACCTACAGTAGGAGTGAATGCGATTCCTAAATTTTTGCAGCGGACAATCCATGCAGACATACATGGTAGCACTTCCTGTTTTCATTTTCACACATATTTACATAAATATACTCATCAGATGACATACACACATTCAAGTTTTCCACACTGGTTCCTCTACACAAGTCCTTTGTTTTTCTTTCCAAAGATGTTGACACCCAACTATGAACTGTGTGCGTGCCTAAAAGCTTGTATTTGCACCCATATGAGGTATTAACAGCGACAGACAAATGTAAGAAATAAAGAATCAATTACATTTGCCAGGGTTGAAAATGCTCATGATTTCTAAGCAGGGTTGGTTCTTCTTACTTTATGAGATGGTTACAACTGGATCAAAGCAAAGAATTGAACCAGAACCCAAACATATAAATAATGACCTCCTAAGTGACAGCAGCCAGCAGGAGATTTCTGGCCTCTAACCAAGGTATGGGCAAGGGAGAGGGTGTCGGTCTACCTCTCTCCGTGATGTCTACATCTGCTTTTCATACGTGCACAGACACTGCCAGTTATCTGAATCAATACAACATTTATTATTACTGTAAATAAAATTCTTCCTCTAGTCCTTTTTTTGTGTGTGTGGGTACCGGGGGTCGACCTCAGGACCCTGCGCTTGCCAGGCAGGCGCTTATGCCGCTGGGCTATCTCACCGGCCCCTTCATCTAGTTCTTGACATAAGGAAAGACTATTCTCTACTGAACTACTTCAAGAAATATCCTTTGAACTTTGAAAACTGGTAGTTTTATTTCAGTACAATTTATAACCAGTAACATAATTGCAAATAGGTAACGTTGGATTTCTGTGAAATCCTCGCTGCCATTTAAGCAGCACAGATGTTTCCTCTACTTATAAAGAGTTAATTGCACTGCATTCATGCGCAGGAGGAGGTGTCCAAAGGCCTCTGTAGGTAGAGGTGGCGGAAGGAGCAAAAAAAGCCTAGCTAACCTACCAATGTGATAATTCGCTCTGGAATAATTGCAGGTTTGGTATTTGCATTAGAAACGTGTGAATCAGGACCACCAAAGCCCGATACGTTCTGTGAACGGCACTCAGGTGGCCTGAGCCATGTTTTATGACGTGTTTTTTTAGTCTTTGGTTTAGAATTTCCCTACTAAGGGAGGAAGTGCAATTGGAAATAAATCCCGAGTGTAACTTTACCTATGGTGATGGGTGCGCTGACCACAATCATCTTCCTCAAGCAGACATCCATCAAGCATTTCACTGTGATAGTTTTTGGGTTCCTGTTTCTAAGCAGCCTTTTCTCAATTCAAGAGACTGAAAGAAATTCAAGGGCCTGAGGCTCTGGGCAGGGGAGGCATGGAGTAGGTTGAGAGGCGGAGGGAGGACATTTAGATCTTATTATTTATAGTCCTCTTTCTAATAATCACTGGCAAATTGTTCTCCTGACCAAATTGCTTGCCCATATTCTTGCCAACTCTTAGTATTGCCAAGTTTTCTTGTTTTTGCCCACGATAATATATAAATACGTGTGGCGAAAGAGTTATGTACATGTAAGATTTTGGGTGCTTTTAGTGACGCAAAGGGATGATCTTCTACCAGTTCATGACACCCTGGTTGAGAAGTCAGCCACGTGAACTGTCAAATGATGGTTAATACAATGATAGGATTATAAATACTATAAAAGTGAAGTCAGAGTTTGTTGTGGAGAATCCAGTTCTTGACTAAGATTATACAATTGGTAAGCAAAAGAGCTGGCATTAAGATCAGGCTTTCTGTCTCCAGTAACAGTGTTCTTTTCACTTTAAAGCCGTAATACCAAACAATATCATAAATAGTGGGGTTTACTACAGAAATATGCAACTTTAAAAATGTTTTCACTGGGTGTGATAGTGCGTGCCTGTAATCCCAGCACTTGGGAGACAGAGGCAGGAGGATCTCCACGAGTTCAAGGCCAGCTTGGGCTACAGAGTGAGTTCAAAGCCAACCTGGAAGACATATAAGACTCCATCTTGAAAAAACAACGATGACAAAAAAGTTTTCATCTTTTTGTGTGGAACTTCTACTAATTATTATAATTTTGATCTTTTGAATATTTGTTAGTACCTTTTCACTCTTTCATTTGCCCACTGGTGGAGAAAGACTCATCGATCCTTTAGAATGCAGAGGAAAGAATATGAGCACTGAAGTATACTATGGTTATGCAGGGTCTTCAGCTTTCTCATCTATTAAAATCTGTAGAGTTGTGGTAGGGGTTAAGTGAAGTGATTAATTCAATGGCCGTAGCATAGTATTTGTCACCGAGTGCCACTCCAGAAGGTGAGTGAGTCATCTTCCTTGGAGCGGAAGTAGAATATGCTTTTAAGTCAATTCAAGACAGCATATTAGAGCTGGCAGTATTTGAGGGGATATCTTGTTTAGCTCTACTATTGCCCAAGCACAGAAATCCAGTGTACTGCTATTCTTTCTTCAAGGTCAGATAGACACATGGGATATAAGCAGAATAAATGTATCATGTTTCGGTCATCTTTCTATGCTTGGTGAAGAGATATGTACTCCCCAGAACACACTGGAAAACTGGTCTGGGTTTGGAGGATTTTTGTTAAACTTTAATAGTGTTAATAATAAGACTGTGGGAAAACAGTTTCTGTTTCTTTAATCATTAATGATGTTGAGCATATTTTTATAGGCTTATCAGCTCTTTATATTTTTCCCTGTGATTTGCATGTTAATGTTGCCTCTTGTTTTCAGCAACTCTTCACAGATTGGACTTTAATCTTTTGATGAGATATCTTGTAGCTATAGCTTCTCTTCCAATGATCTGTTACGTGTCGTCTATGTTGTGCCAGTCAGCTTTCCGTCACTGTGACAAAATACCTGAGAAAGTCAATTTAAGGAAGGAAAGGTTTATTTTAGCTCACAGTTTCAGAAACTTCAGTCCATGGTCACTTGGCTCTGTTGCTTTGGGGTCTGTGGTGAAGCAGATGTCACGGCAGGGAGTGTGTGGGGGAGCAGGGCTGCTGCCCTAATGCTGGCCAGGAAGTCGGGAGGCCCCTCAACTGCACACCCACAAATACCCCACCTTTCTCCACTATTCCCAAGTATTTATGCAGCTCAACCTGGCAAACCTGATGCGCTTTGTGAAGCTCTCTACGGCTCAAGACTGTACATTTTTCTCCCACATTCTAGTACCATGAGGTGAAGACAGTGTCCTTTCTGCATTGTCTATACATGTATGGATAATTCTATTTCTATTCCCATAATTTCTCTGTCAATCTTTACATAGCGTACTGTGTTGATTATTGTAGCTTTCTAAGTATTGAAATCAAGTAGCATTAGCTTTACCTAATTTGTTCTTTTCAAAACTGTGTTGGCGGCTGTAGGTCCTTCCACTTCCTTATGAATGTTGTAATCACCGTATACAATTCTACAAAAAGCCTGCTGAATCTATAGCTCATATTGAGAAGAAGTGAAAGTCAGGCATGGTAGTGCATGCCTGTAATCTTAACACTCTGGGAGGCTGAGGCAGAAGGATTGCAAGTTCAAGCCCATCCTTGGCAACTTAGAAACTTAACAAGATCCTGCTCAAAATTTAAAAAGGAGAATGGCTAGGGATGTAGCTCAGTAAGAAGATCCTGGGTTCAATCTCCAGTATCAAAAAAACCTGACATCTTAACAATATTGAGGCTTCTGAAGCAAGAAAAAGGTATATCTCTTCATTTATTCAGATTTTTAGAAATTAGTCTCAGAAATATGTTATAGTTTCCAGTGTATAGGATTCTCAGATTTATCTCCAAATATTTCATATCTTAATGCTATTTTAAATATTATTTTAATATTTTGAAGCATCCATTGCTGGCAAATATAAATATAATTGATTATATATTTACATTTTTTATCCTGCAAATTTGCTAAATTCATTATTTGTCCTAATAGCTTCTTTTCTTCCTTCCTTTCTTCTTTTTTATTTTTTTTTTAATTTTTGAGAGAGCCGCTCACCTCACGGCAGGCAGAAAGTAGACTGGCAAAGCACATGAAAAGCCAGAGAGGAAGTGACAGGACAGAGTCCTCCATGCCATGCCCCATGGTCCATTCCTTGCAACTAGGTCACTTCCCAGGTCCTTGCCACCTCTCAGTGATGCCTTCAAATTATAAATCCAGCAATGAAATAGTCCACTAATAAAGTCAGAACCTTCATGAAACAGTCACTTCTAAAAGCCCATACTCTAGACACATGTATTTTTATGGAGACAACTTATAACATACTGTAACAGGTGGTGAGGGCAGACATCCTTGTCTGTTTTTCAATCTTACAGGAAAACATTCAATTTTTATCTTTAAGTATGATCTTAACTGTAGGGTTTTTTTTTTTTTTTTTTGGTAATGCTGCTTATTAGGTTCAGAATAGTCTCTCTCTCCTCTCCTCCCCTCCCCCATCTCTTTATCTCTCTCTCTCTCTCTGTCTCTCTCTCTCTCTCTTTCTCTCTCTCCCCTAAAGCTGTCCAGTCAATCACTCTGCCACTGAGCTGCATCCCCAGTTTGAGAACATTCCCTTTTATTGCTTAGTTTGCTCAGAGTTTTTATCAGGAATGGATATTGTATTTCTCTTTGCAAAAGCTTTATTTGTATCTACTGAGATGATCATAAGCTTTTTTTTTTTTTAGTTTGTGTTAACATGGTTAATTAAATCAATTGACTTGCAAAAGTATAACAACTTTGAATTTTGGGGATGCATACTACTCGGTCACGATTTTTTCATTTTTTTGGATTCAATTTGCTAAATTTTTTTTTTTTTTTTTTTGTGGGTACCGGGGGGTCGACCTCAGGACCTCGAGCACCAGCAGGCGCCCGTGCTGCTGAGTGATATCACCAGCCCCTTTTTCGTATGTGGGTTCCGGGAGTCGAACTTGGGCCCTCGCGCTTGCCGGGTAGGTGCTTAAGCCGCTGAGCCATCTCACTGGCCCTCAATTTGCTAAATTTTGTCTAGCATTTTCCAATGGTTGTGCTTTGGATACAGCCTGAGTGTGCCCCCCCAAATGTTCACATGCTGCAACTTTGGTCCCTGTGTGCGGCGTTGAAGTCGTAAATAGGTGGAAGCCTGGTGCAAGCAAGCAGGTCATGGGGCACTTCCCCTGGAAGAGGTAAAGGCTGGTCTCATGAAATGAGTTAGAACTCAAGACAGTGAATTATTCTAAACAGAGCCAGCCTGGCTCCTGGATCTTCTGGCTTCCTGTTTTGCTGTGTGACTGCATTCTCCCTCTCACGATGCCACCTGCCATGCTGCGAAGTAGCCAGAAGGTCCTCGCCAGAGCTCTTGGAACTGTGCTCTTCATTCTTCAGAACTGCAAGCTAAGTGCACCCCTTTTCCTCAGGTCCTTTGTGATAGCAACAGAAAACAGGCTTATACACCATCAATGTTCATAAGGGATTTTTTAAATTATCACAATACCAGTTGTATTATCAGGGTATTCAGGACACATAGATCTCTTCCTCAGTTTTTTTTTTTTTTTTTATGTGGGTTCCGGGAGTTGAACTCAGGACCTCGCGCTTGCCAGGCAGGCGCTTATGCCGCTGAGCCATCTCACTGGCCCCCTATTTCTAAATAAGGTCACATTCATGGTGTTGGGTGTTAGGTGGTCACATCTCTTTCCAGGGGACACAATTCAATGCCCCAAACTCTTTTCAGTTTCAAACTATTTGCGTCTTTGGATCTAAAGTAAGTTTCTTTGTGCATAACATACCATTGTAACATTTTTGAAACACATTCTGCCAATCTCTCTGTCTTTTGATGAGAAAGTATAATCTATTTATAGAAAGTAATAACTGGTAACAGGACTACTGCTGTCTTGTTTTCTGGATGTCTTATACCATTTCCCCTCATTTCCTCCATTATTACCTTCTTGTATATTCCATTGTTTTTGTATATGTACCATTTTGATACTATTCTTATTTCTTTTGTTTATATCTTTAACATTTTCAAGTGGTCACAATAAATTTATAACAACTTAGCGTGAACTGATTCCAAATTAGCTTCAGTAGCATATAAAATCTCTGCTCCTACACAGCTCTGCCTCTCACTTCCTGTTATTATTGCCAAAAATTACAATATATAATTGTGTGTCCATGAACAAAAAGGTATTTATGGAGTCACCTTTGAAGTCATGTAGAAATCATGAAAGAGGAGTTGGAAACTGAAAATACTGAGGTTTATACTGACTTGCATGTGCTGGCTTTCTTTATATAGCTTCTTCATATAACTTCCAGGTACTGTCTAGTGTCATTGCTTTCATCTGAGGCCAAAGCTCTTTTTTTAACCATATAGTTGTAGGGGCGTTTATTAGCAACTATATGGTTACTAGCTTTTGTTTACCTGGGAATGTCTTACTACCACCTTAATTTATGATGAACAGTTTCACAGTTAAAGGATTTTTGGTTGACATTCAGGAAAAAGAAAAAAAAGGAAGAAAAGATTTTGAAAGTAGGAGTGAGGGGAGAAAAAAAGAACGCCTTCTCCAGGTGTTTGCAAATGGCTCTTCAGTGTCCAGCCAGGCCACGCACAGCTCTGCCTTAGCCTTCATTTCCTGCTTGTGTTGAGCCTAGAGCTCAGCCAGAAGGGGAAGCTAGAGTCTCCTCGCTCTTTTCTAGCATGCATCTGACTTCTAAGTTCCCAAGAATTTGTGGGCACTTTGAATATTATGATTTCTCAAAGAAATTTTTTTGGCTTTTCCTTCTAGCTGTTTGACATACATGTTTTTCTGTTCCGTTGTTGGCTCAGTTTTAATCTTTTGCCCCAGATGACAGGGGGCTGTTAACTGACCTCATAATGTTTCTGATGAAGGATTTTGGCACAAATGGTTTTCTGCCATAAGCAAGTCCCAGTCCTTCAGTCAGCCTAGGAAAGACAAACCGATTTGCTGTGAATAAGATCTGCTCTTTTCCTCCGGACCCAGGGTCCCAGCCACTGAGAACGTGGCTGCTGTCTTTGAGACCACCACCGTGCCTGAGATGGAGGGGACAAGTAAAAATACTAGGAGGTTTTCCTACATTTAAATTGTCTTTTTCTTGATTCTGTGTTCACTTGGTTGCTGTAAACTTTTGACTCTTTTCCAGTTTTGATTAAGACAATTCTGGTAATTTTTCCCAATTTACGGTTGTTTTTTATACTGGGAGGATCCCTGAGTTACCTAATTGACCATCTCAACTGATGTTACCAAATATCGTTTTCAGTGAACAATTTGAAAGTAAATTGCACACGTCATACGCTTCCTCCCTCCAAACTTGAATAATGTCTCCTAAAAAAACATAACTGTACCACTTTCTCATCATAGGCACTTACATCAGTACAATACTTTATGTAGTATGCAGTCTATTATCATCCTTCTTCAGTTGTCTCAGTATAGCTTTTCCTTCCAGACATGTTGCAATCGAGTATCATACAATGCAGAGTTGTGAATGAATATGTGTGGGCTTTTTGTTTGTTTGTTTTTTCTCTCAGTGCTGGGAATGAACCCAGGGGCTTGTGCCTGCTAGGTGTGCCCTCTGCCACCGAGCTACAACCCCCGCCTCTGTGAATATGTTCCTCATTACTTTCTTTTCCTGGTGAATTGAGCATTCTCTGAAGTAGGAGTATTGAAGCCAACTTGTACTCATTAAAACTATAATTCTTAAGAGCCAATTTAAAATTTTTAGTAAATATTGCGAGTCACCTGACCTCACGTTAACAATTTGAAATTGACTAAGGTGAGAATATTTACACCACAGAAACTGGAAAACACTAGGAACACCCCCACCTATTAACTATTTTCCAGGCTACCACAGCTTTCATCAATAGCTAGTGATTCTTTCTGTCTCTAATGAAGTTTTTCTCTTAAATATTTATTGATTGCTTTGAAATTAATATAATAATGCTCATGTTAATATTATAGTTACATAGTACACCCACTTTATTTCCCCGACACATCCTCCCCTCTGCTTTTGCCATATTAAGTATTGAACTTCAGGTCTTTGCCCTGGGCTACATTGCCAGTCCTTGTTTTGTTTTATTTTGAGACAAGGTCTTGCTTAGTTGCTCAGGCTAGGCTTGAACTTGGCATCTTCCTCCGCCACACCCGTCTTGAATTTTTGTAGGATCCGGTTTTTTTTTTCTTTCCGGTACCGGGAACAGCCCTGGGCCCGCGGGGGTAGGCGCGCGCTCTGTCTGTGGCGGACCGACGTCCGCAGCCCCTGCCTTCGGCTTTCCCCCGGCGCCGCCCTCGGACGACGTTACTGACAGCCCGGGCTGGCTGCCTTCGGTGTGCCCCTTCCGCGGCGGGTCCTGGGAGGCCGCTCGCCGTTCGGGCCCCTCGCCCCGGGCCCGCGGCGTTCACGCGGGACGGCGGGCCGCCCTCCCCGCCCGCTGCGGTCTGTGCGAGGCGGCGGCCGGCGCTGGGAGGCGGCTCTGCTCGCCCAGGCCGTGCGGGCCCCGCCGCGCCCCCTCTCCCGTGCGGGCCCCCCGCGCCCCCTCTCCCGGGCTGGTCCCCCCCGCGCCCCCTCTCCCGGGCTGGTCCCCCCGCGCCCCCTCTCCCGTGCGGGCCCCCCGCGCCCCTTCTCCCGGGCTGGTCCCCCCGCGCCCCCTCTCCCGTGCGGGCCCCCCGCGCCCCCTCTCCCGGGCTGGTCCCCCCGCGCCCCCTCTCCCGGGCTGGTCCCCCCGCGCCCCCTCTCCCGTGCGGGCCCCGCCGCGCCCCCTCTCCCGGGCTGCTCCCCCCGCGCCCCCTCTCCCGGGCTGGCCCCCCGCGCCCCCTCTCCCGGGCTGGTCCCCCGCGCCCCCTCTCCCGGGCTGGCCCCCCGCGCCCCCTCTCCCGTGCGGGCCCCCCGCGCCCCCTCTCCCGGGCTGGTCCCCCCGCGCCCCCTCTCCCGTGCGGGCCCCCCGCGCCCCCTCTCCCGGGCTGGTCCCCCCGCGCCCCCTCTCCCGGGCTGGTCCCCCCGCGCCCCCTCTCCCGTGCGGGCCCCCCGCGCCCCTTCTCCCGGGCTGGTCCCCCCGCGCCCCTTCTCCCGGGCTGGTCCCCCGCGCCCCCTCTCCCGGGCTGGCCCCCCGCGCCCCCTCTCCCGTGCGGGCCCCCCGCGCCCCCTCTCCCGGGCTGGTCCCCCCGCGCCCCCTCTCCCGGGCTGGTCCCCCGCGCCCCCTCTCCCGTGCGGGCCCCCCGCGCCCCCTCTCCCGTGCGGGCCCCCCGCGCCCCCTCTCCCGGGCTGGTCCCCCCGCGCCCCCTCTCCCGGGCTGGTCCCCCGCGCCCCTCTCCCGTGCGGGCCCCCCCGCGCCCCCTCTCCCGGGCTGGTCCCCCGCGCCCCTCTCCCGGGCTGGCCCCCCGCGCCCCCACTCCCGGGCTGGCCCCCCCGCGCCCCCTCGCCCGGGCGGGTCCCCCCGCGCCCCCTCTCCCGGGCTGGTCCCCCCGCGCCCCCTCTCCCGTGCGGGCCCCGCCGCGCCCCCTCTCCCGGGCTGGTCCCCCCGCGCCCCCTCTCCCGGGCTGGTCCCCCCACGCCCCCTCTCCCGGGCTGGTCCCTCGCGCCCCTTCTCCCGGGCTGGTCCCCCGCGCCCCCTCTCCCGGGCTGGTCCCCCGCGCCCCCTCTCCCGGGCTGGTCCCCCGCGCCCCCTCTCCCGGGCTGGCCCCCCGCGCCCCTTCTCCCGGGCTGGTCCCCCGCGCCCCTTCTCCCGGGCTGGTCCCCCGCGCCGCCCGCGGCGCACTGCGCGTGTGTCCCGGTGGGTTCTCCCCAGGGAGAGCCCTGAGCGCCGCCTCCCGGGGCTGCGACGGGTGCGGCTTCCCGCAGCCCCTGAGTGCGCTTCTCTTCCTCCGTGACCCCCCCCCCCCGGTTTTTGGCCAGAACGAACATTTTCCTTCCTCGTTTGACGTTTTCCTCTTTTACTGTGGCAGTTATAGCATAGATCCTATTTCTTCTTCTTTTAAAATCTTTATTTCCAACAAATACATTGCAGGAAAGGAGGAGGGAAATGTTCGCCAGGCAGCGAGTGCCCAGATGACTACATTACCCTTTCCTTTTTTCTTTTTGTTTGGTTCTTGTCCCTTCACATCTTTTTATCAGTGCGTGTTGGTTGTACGGATTACTGGGTTCGCTTTGGCAGATTCGCACGTGCACATAACATACTTCGGTCACTTTCGCTCTCTTCACACCCCTTGCCCCCTCCCAGATTTCGGGGTTTCAGTGCTTCTATTTTGACCATATCCATCTCTCCTATCACTGCCCTTAAGCCCCTCCTTCTTCCCTTCCTCTTGTCTAATTATCCTCTTTTTATTCTTTTAGTAATAGCCCCAAATATTTCAACAGAAATGTTTTACTTGAGGTTTTAGAGTACTCTAACTCTTCTAATCTTCCTCTAAAATTATAAACAACGACTCAGTTCTCTAATTCTGTATTTTATTAACAAAACAAACCAGGTATTGTTAACATAGTTGGATACAGTTAGCACTATGTAGCAATGTCGGACTATGTAACAGAGGGCACCTCCCTTTCCACCACAGCCCCTCTTCTCCCCTTCTAAGACGTGCTGGGAATTCCCTCAGTAATGAGTCTTCCAAGGTGTGTCTTATCTGAAAATACTGTTATTTACTTTTTGTCATTATTTTTCAAATACATTTCCATTGAGTATGCAATTCTCGGTTGGCATTTTAATAGTCTGGCTTCTTGCTGCGGTTGCGAGGTTAGTACAGCCTCTACCCTCTGTTGAAGATTGCTGTTTTCTTGGCTGCTTTACAATCTTGTTTTGCCTTGAGTACGTCCCAATGCTTAAGGGAGGATATAGGTCTAGATTTCTGTTTTATTTATTGTGTTCATAATGTATTAGTCTTCTTGAATCCAAGCATACATATCTTTCATCAAGGTGGAAATAGGAATAGCCCGCCTTCATTTTCTTACCTGTCTTCTCTCCGTGTTGCAAGCATTGTTGTTAGACCTTTGTACTCTCCGGCCTTTCCTGCTTGTCTAACTCTATTACAAACATTCTGGCTTCTGTATTGTATTCAGATCTATCTTCTAGTTCACTTCTTCAGCTCTGTCTATAATGTGCTATTTAATTCCAAACACTGCGGGGTTTTCTTTTGAATTTCAACAAGTGTATTTTGTATTTCTAAATGTTCTTGTTGATTCCTTTACAACTTTTCTCATTTTTATAGACTCAGTATTTTGACTATATTTTTTATTTGAAAAAATATTTTAGTAGTGGCACATACCTGTAATCCCAACAGTTGGGAGGCCCAGTCAGGAGGACTGCCATGAGTTCAAGGCCAGCCAGTGTTATACAGCAAGATCTTGTCTCAAAAAAATAGTCACCCTAAATATTTTAAACATGTTTATCTTATATTCTGTATCAATAATTTTTATGTGTGAAGCTACAAATGCTAAAAACTATCTGATTTTGCGGACTTTTAGGCTGACACTCATTCACAATAACTTACTTCTTCAAATCACATTATTTTTATTATTAGCTTATGTTCCTTGAGATTTGAGTTGTGGAATTTTTTTTGAAGCCTAAATTGAAATTGAATTTCTTTGTGAGGTTTTTTCAGTGTCTGATGAATGCTTAGAGTGATGTCAAACTAAGCCTAATTTAAATAAACTTTTTGGTTGTATTTTTTAGGACCATTCAGATTCTGGAAATTCTATCACTAAACTTACTTGAGGGTAGGCCTGTAGTTTTGAATTAACCAAGAACAAATTATTTTTTGGCTTCCACTGGTAGCCAAGACCGAGATAGGCAATTTTTCTCATTTCCTTTGTAGATAGTCTGTTCTCTAGCTTATTCACTGAGGACGTTGCTTTTTGAGATTATTTTCTTTATGCAAAGCCCAGTGATATCTTGCCTTTCTGGGTCTAGGCACTCTGCCTTGTTCAGTGCTCTTTATCATCTTTTGTATTTTTTACTTTTTTTGAGACAGAGTCTCTCTACGTACTTCAGGCTGGCCTTGAACTCACTATGTAGCACAGGCTAGCCTGGAACTTGCAGTGATCCTCCTGCCTCAGCCTCTCGAGTTCTGGAATTATAGGCATGTGCCACCATGCCAGGCTTCAATGCCCTGTCAAAGAAAACTCTAGGCTAGGCCATCAAAGGTTGGCAGGTGTGCTAGGTGGGACTGGCTTTGGGACTCATACCACTCTATATTTATTCTTCCCACTTTCTCGCTCTTCATGTTGGCTCCGGGGGATTCCTCTTGCATTCTTGATGTATCTAAAATTTCCCCTAAAATCTTAACTAGTATTTTTAAGGTGTTTTGCACTGGACATTTGAAATTTTCCTATCTAGTCTTCCCAAAACCATAATTTCATGCTGCTTTGGAACAAGGGTAACCAGTACTATATTTAACTTTTCTCCTGCTCTGAAATGGCCGTGTTTCTGTTTCCTTTGAAGTGTAGTAGTGGTATGAGCGGCTTGGCTTCTTGTTTGTTGTTCCTTTAATATCTAGGTTATTTCCTTGAGTCAGTTTCTGAATAGGATTTCTGGGTCAAAGGAAAAGTTAGGATTGATGTGGAAAAAGTTTAGGAAGTGGCACTGAGACGACTTGGATGTAGGAGGTGAGGCAGAGGGAGGGATGTAGGATGAGACTGGAGCTTTGGGCTCAGGTATTTAGGTAGACGATGATGTCATTGGCTAAGATTGGGAGTAGAGGTTGGTGTGGGTGTGTGCGTGGGGAAAGACAACTGCAGCCAAGGTATCACAGGTGGAGAAGTTCTTTGTAGGTGGTTGAGAATACAGGGTACAGCCTCAGGACAGGGGTTCATGCTGCAGATACAGATCTGGGGTTCACAAAGTAGGGGTCCCCAGATCCCTGGGACCCTTCAGTTGTATTTTCAGAGGGCTGTGTGTTCCCTGAATTGATTTTTATATTCAGTCTTACATTCCTTCCAACCATTGTCTGGGTTATCTGGACGACTTCCCTCATGGGTGAGGGTTTCCAGCTACTCTAGTATTTGCATCTGTACCTCTGTGCATCGCCTCACCAGGGCCACGGATCACAGAGCCAGGCTTAATGTGTAAATGACACAACCAGGTCAAGTGTCACTCACTGTGTGTTGGGCCGCGATAAGGAGGATTTCAGTCGTCAGACTAGAGCTTAGTGGCAGGAGGACTGGCTTTCCACAGGGGACACCAGTTCCGTTCATGGAAAAGGAGCCTGTTTTCTTAGCGCCCCCTCCCACATTCACATTGTAAGTTGGCAATTCCATTAAAAAAATCATGTGACTATCTACACAGAATATGATGTTTTTAGATTTTTGGTTTTATTTGCATTCATTTTACACATCTTATTGGTAAAGTTGTATAGGAACAATAAAGAATTTACATTTAGTTTTATATTTGAGTAATTGATATTATTATAAAATAATTTCAGTAAATATTGAAAACCTAGGAGACCTTGTCCTTCAAATGGCATCTATACATTATACAGATTTGTGTGGGAGGACTAAGGTACAAATGGGACTTGTCATTCATGTTAAAGAGTGAAAAAGAAACATTGCCAAGAGCAGAATTCTGTGAAGACGCAGTAACTAAGGAAGGAATAAAGGGAGAGGAAAAGTTAGAGGATGTAAATCCAATTGTTAGAGGAGAATGAAGAACCTAAAAGAGAAGGGATGTCTGAAAAAGAGAGAACTGAAAATGTCCTGCATAGTACAGGTAGTCTTAGCCCAAACATTTTCAGCTGAATAGTGAGATTTTTGAAGTTGAAGAAATAAATTGGAGCTAACATGTGTAAACTTTAGTCTGGCTATAATGAAAAGAAAAGAAATAATGTTTTTGGATGTGGAATAAAGTCACTATAAATATAAGTATACAAGCATTTTTTGTGTTAAATAGAAGAGGTGAATGGATTTTAAAAATCAGCAGCTTTTCTATGCACTAATAATTAGCTGAGAAAGAAATCAGGAGAACAATTCCATTCACAATAGCAAACAAACAAACAAAAAAACAAAAAACCAAAACAAAACCCAAGGATCAATCTAACCAAGGAAGTGAGAGACCTCTGTAATGAAAGTTACAGAACACCAAAGAAAGAAATTGAAGACACTGAAAGATGGAAAGTCTCTCCTTATTTATGGATTGGCAGAATTAATACTGTAAAAATGGCCATACTGCCAAACCTGATCTACAAATTTAATGCAATCACCATAAAAATTCCAATGCTATTCTTCAGAAAACTAAAAAAAAAAAAAAAAAAAAAGGAAAGAAAAGAAAAGAAAAATCCTAAAATTCATATGAAACACAAACGACCCAGAATAGACAAAACCCAGAATGAGCAAAAAGAATAAGGCTGGAGGCATCATCATACCTAGTTTTAAATTATGCTACAAAGCTCTAGTAACAAAGCAGCATGATGCTGGCACAAAAAGAGGCACATAGACCAGTGTAGCAGAATCAAAGACACAAAGCAAACCCATGCAACTATAGACATCTGATTTTTGACAAAGGGGCCTAAAAGTACATAGGAGAAAAGACAGCCTGTTTAACAAAATGGTGCTGGGAAAACTGGGTATCCATATACAGAGGACTGAAAGTAGATCACTCTCACCCCGTACAAAACTCACTTCAAAATGAATGAAAGACCAGGCGTAAGACCTGAGACTGCTGGGAGAAAACACATGTAGGCATAGATACAGGCAAAGACTTTCTGAGCAGGACTCCAATAGTGCAGGAAATTATAGTAAGAATCAACGAATGGGACTACCTCAAATTGAAAATTTCCTCGACAGTGCTCAAGGCCAGGCTGAACTGCACAGCAAGACCCTGTCTCGAAAAACAAAACCCCAAAACCAAACCGAAACAAAAATATTCCTGCACAGTGAAAGAAACCACAGCCTACAGAATGGGAGAAAATCTTTGGCAGTTATTCTTCTGATAGAGAATTAATATCTAGAGTATACGAAGAACACATAAAAACACTAAAACATCAAATAGTGAAATCCATAAGTGGGCAAATGAGTTGAAGAGACACTTTTCATAAGAAGTACAAGTTGGGTGTGGTGGCGCACACCTGTAACCCCAGCACTTGGGAGGCAGAGGCAGGGGAATCATGAGTTTGAGGCCAGCATGGGCTACACAGTGTGTTCAAGGTCAGTCTGAACTACACAGTGAGACCTTGTTGAGGAAGTAGAAAAAAAAAGCCAATATGTATATGAAAAAATGCTCAACATCTTTAGCCATTAGGACAATTCAAATTAATTAAAACTGCATTGAGATTCCATCTTAATCCAGTCAAGATGGCTACTATTAAGAATACAAAAAAAAAAAAATCTGGGCATGATGGCACACACTTGTAATTCTTGCAGTTTGGGAGGCTGAAGCAAGAGAATAATAAATTCAAGCCCACCCTGGGCAACTTAGCCCAGCCCCACCCCCACCTCCCCAAAACTGGGAAAGATGAGGGCTGGGAAGGAAGGAAGAATGCTTCTATACTGCTGGTGGAATGTAAATTATTACAGCCCATATGGAAACCACTTGGAGTTTTCTCAAAAAACTAAAAATGAAGCTACTATATAACCCACTCTTTGTTGTACACCTGAAGGAATTAGTCAGTAAACTATTGATATCTTTATACTCATGTTTATTGTGGCACCATTCACAATATCCAAGATACGGAACCAGCCTAGGTGTCCACTAACAGATGAGTGGATAATGAAATTGTGGTATATATACACAATAGAGTATTATTCAGCTGTAAAAATGAATAGAATTATGTTGTTTGCAGGAAAATGGATGGAACAGATGATTATCATGTTGAGTGAAAAAAGCCAGACTCAGAAAGGCAAGTATCACATGTTTTCTCTAGTAGGTGGAATTTTTAAAAAGATGACATAAAAATAGAAGGAAGACTATTAGACTAGAGGGCAGGAAGAGGGGAAGGGACTGTAGGGGAAGTGACTGGTAATGGGGGATAGATAGGATCAAAATATATGCATGTGTGAAAATACCACATTGAAATCCAATATTTTTAAAAATTAATAGGCACTCACCCAAGACAGATCCAGGGGACAATGAAATAGAGGAAATCAAAGCCACCCACTAGAATTTTCTGAAATTATACTAGCAGAAGTAAAAAACCCAGATGAATGAGGCCATAGAGAAAATCACATTAGAAATAATTTCTCATCAAAATAGAGGACTTGCTCAGTGAGTCTACAGTAGACACAGATAAAAAAAATAGAGGAGCTTAGGAAAATGCTGGAAATCATGAATGCCCAACAGAGAAAAGAAATGGAATCCATGAAACAGATTCAAACATATCCAGGAGGTTAAAAATTCCATTGAAAGTATACATAATTGATTGAACCAAGGAGAGGACAGAATATCAGATCTAGAGACAAGATAATGGTTAGTGACCACAAAAGGAAAGATTTTTTAAAAATAGCAAAGGATCATGAAAAATCAATCCAACAGTTGCGAGATGATGCAAAGAAGAACAACATAAAATGAGAAAGCCAGACATAGCACAAACACCATAAAAAACCTATTCACATAAGTAATGGCAGTAATCTTCCCAAACATGGGAAACAAACTTGACATACAAATAAGTGAGGCATATATATACAAATAACTAGCCATAACTAAAATAAATATACACCAAGGCATGTAATAACAAAGATTCCAGAAATTCAGCACAAGAACAGCTGTTAGGGAAAAGAAACAAATCATCTATAAGGGAAAGCCCATCAGAATCATGGCAGATTTCTCAACACAAAGACTTAAGTCAAAGAGAGCTTGGAGTGAAGTATTTCAAGCTCTGAAAGAAAACAACCTCCAACCCAGATTGATGTACCTTGCAAAACCATCTTTCAAAATCGGTGGAGAAATAAGATACTTCCATGACGAAGAACAACTGAAGAAATTCGTGACCACCAAACCAGCTCTAAAAAATGTTCTGAAGGATATTTTATTTCTATTTTTTTATTTTTATTTTATTTGTGGGTACCAGGGGTCGACCTCAGGACCTCGTGCACCAGCAGTCACCTGTGCCGCTGAGTGATATCACCAGCCCTTTTTTCGTATGTGGGTTCCAGGAGTCAAACTCGGACCCTTGTGCTTGCCAGGCAGGTGTGTACGCCACTGAGCCATCTCACCGGCCCTGAAGGATATTTTAGAAAGAGATAACAAAGACCACAATGCCAAGAACACCAGTACAAAGAAGCCAACAGGCAAGGCAAGCAATTAAACAGAGGGGAAAGATAGGCAACCAATAGTAGGAAAATAATATGACAAGAATAAGCCAATGTATATTAGTTATAACCAGCAATGTAAATGATCTCAATTCACCAATCAAAAGAAATAGACAAACAGAATGGATCAAGAAACAAGATCCAACAATATGCTGCATATAAGAAACACATTTAAACTCAAAAAGAAATTCAAATACTGAAAATCAAAGAATGGAAAATAATACTCCATGCAACAGGAACCTGGAAAAAAGCAGGGGTAGCTATTCTATTTGCAGACAAAGTGAATTTCAAGCCAACGTTGATCAAAAGAGACAAAGGTCACTACCTACTTATTAAGGGAGAACTCCAAAAGATAGAGATAACAATCATAAATATATATGTACCAAATATCAGCACACCCAATGATATAAAACAAAAATTAACAGACATGAAAAATCAAATAAACATTAACACAATTATAGTGGGGGACTTTAATACTCCACCGTCACAAAAAGATGAACTAGACAAAAAAATCAAGAAAGAAATATCAGAACTGAGCCAGACCTGTGAACAAATGGACTTAGTAGATGTCTACAGACGATTCCACTCCACAATACTGGAATACACATTCTTCTCAGCTGTGCATGGGACATCCCCCAAAATAGACCACATACTCACTCATAGAATACACTTAAGTAAATGCAAAAGAATTGAAATTATCCCACGCATATTATCAGACATAGTGCAATGAAATTTGAAATCGATGGCAAAAGAAACCACAAAAACATGTGGAAATTAAATATCACTCTTCTGAACAACCAATGGGTCACAGATGAAATTAAAGAATAAATTAAACAGTATCTACAATTAAATGATAATGTGGATACAATGTACTGGAACTTATGGAATGCAAAGAAAGCAGTCCTAAGAGGGAAATTTATAGCAATATACTCTCAATCAAGAAAACAGAGTGAGCTCAAATAAACAACCTAATGTTGAACCTCAAACTTCTAGAAAAAGAACAAGTGAAGCCCAAAGCTCATACAAGGGAGGAAATTATAAAGAGCAGAAATTAAAAATTGAGACTAAGAAAACAATACAAAAAAAATCAATGACTAGAAGAATTGGTTCTTTGCCTTTTTTTTTTGAACCAGAAATTGAAAGAGAGTTGATTCTTTGAAAGATTAAATAAAATTGACAAACCGTTAGCCAACCTTATCAAAAAAAAAAAAAAAAAAAAAGGAAAGAAAAGACTCAACTCCATGCAATTAGGAGTGAAAAGGGCAAAATCACAACAGATCCTGTGGAAATCCAGAAAATCATCAATATCTACTTCAAGAACTTTTATTCTAATAAGATGGAAAATGCAGAAGAAATGAACAGATTCCTAGATACATATGAATTACCAAAGCTGAATCAAGGAGATATAAAAATCCTAAATAAACCAAAATGTCAATGAAGTTGAAGATGTAATTAAAAACTTACCAACAAACGAAGTCCAGGGCCTTTTGTTTTCCCTGCTGAATTCTGCAAGAAATTTAGAGAAGATCTAATGCCATAACTCTTCAAACTCTTTTATGAAATTGAAAGGGATGCAGTACTCCCAAAGTCTTTCCTGGAAGCAAATATTACACTGATACCAAAACCAGAGAAGGACCCAACCAAAAAAGAGAACTACAGGCCAATCTCCCTAACAAGCATAGATGCAAAAATCCTCAACAAGATACTGGCAAACAGAATGCCGCAATTCATCAAGAAGATTATACACCATGACCAAGTAGGATTCATTCCAGGGATGCAGGGATGGTTCAACATACACAAATAAATAAATGTAATACACCACATTAACAGAACCAAGGATAAAAATCACATGATCATCTCAATGGATGCAGAAAAATCATTTGACAAAGTCCAACACCAATTCATGATAAAAACCCTACAGAAAATTGGATTAGATCATCTTTGTCTCATCTGATAAAAGCCATCTATGGCAAACCAAAAGTCAACATCATACTAAAGCCTTCACTCTAAAATCAGGAACAAGACAAGGATGTCCACTGTCCCCACTCTTATTCAACATAGTCCTGGAAACTTTAGCCAGAGCAATTAAATGAGAGAGAGAAATAAAAAGAATGAGGATAGGAAAGGAAGAAGCTAAATTATCATTATTTGCAGACAACACGATACTCTACATAAAACACCCCTACATAAAACACCCCAAAAACTCCACCAAAAGACTTCTAGATTTAATAAGCAAATTAAATAGCATAGCTGGATACAAAATCAACACTCAGAAATTGATAGCCTTCCTGTACACAAATAACAAACTCACTGAGAGAGAAATTTGGGAAACCACACCTTTCACAATAACATCCAAAAAAATGAAATGTTTAGGAATCAATCTGACAAAGGAAGTAAAAGATCTATACATTGAAAACTACAGTACTTTGAAAAAGGAGATTGAAGAGGATATCAGAATATGGAAAGATATCCCTTGCTCTTGGGTTGGAAGAATCAACAAAGTGAAAATGGCCATACTCCTGAAATTGTTATATAGATTTAATGCAATCCTGATCAAAATACCATTAGCATACCTCACAGAACTAGAGAAAGCATTCCCAAAATTCATTTGGAACCACAAGAGAGCTGGATTATCAACAATTCTGGGCAACAATGGCAAAGCAGGGGGCATCACAATCCCTGACTTGAAATTATACTACAGAGCTACTGTGATAAAAACAGTATGGTACTGGAAAAAACCCCACCTGCCCCAATCCCCCAAAACCAGACTTGAAGATCAATGGAACAGATTAGAAGATGCAGAAACAACTCCAAACACACTCAGTCACCTTATCTTTGACAAAGAAACCAAACATGTTCAATGGAAGAAAGATAGCCTCTTTAATAATTGGTGGTGGGAAAACTGCCTTTCCACATGCCAAAGACTAAAGCTAAACCAATGTCTCTCACCATGTGCTAAACTAAAATCAAATGGATCAAAGATCTAAATATTAAAACAGAAACACTAAATCTGCTGGAAGAGAGAATAGGTAGAACTCTTGAAGATGTAGGTGTAGGCTAAGACTTCATGAACAAAACCCTGATGGCACAGGAACTATCACAAAGAATCAACAACTGGGATCTCATCTTATTAAAAAGCTTTTGCACAGCAAGAGAAACCACCAACAGAGTGAAAAGACAACACACAGAGTGGGAAGAAATTTTAGCCAGTTGTCCCTCAGACAAAGTACTAATATTGAGAACATATAAAGAACTGAAAAAACATCAAACCTCTCAAATTTAAAGACCCAATCCAAAGATGGGCATCTGAGATGAATACACACTTCTCAGATGGCGAAGTAAAACTGGCAAATAAATACATAGAAAAATGTTCAACATCATTGATCATTCAAGAGGTGCAAATTAAAACAACACTGAGATTCCATTTCACCCCAGAAAGAATAGCTATTATCAAGAAATCAACCAATAACAAATGCCAGAGGGGCTGTTGGGGAAAAGGAACCCTTCTCCACTGTTGGAGGGAGTGTCGACTGGTACAGCCACTGTGGAAATCAGTGTGGAGATTCAAAACTAGCACTCGAGGTCCCATTTGACCCAGCTATTCCCCTTCCGGGTATCTTCCCAGAAGAATTAAAAGCATCGTGCCACAGTGATATATGGACACCCATGTTTATAGCAGCATGGTTTGTAACAGCTAAATCTTGGAAATAACCCAAATGCCCATCAACCAATGAATGGATAAAGAAGATGTGGGTTTTTTTATACAATGGAGCCAATACAGCCATAAAGAAGGAGAAACTTGAGACATTTCTAGGTGAATGGATGCACTTTGAGACTTATGTTTAAATACTGCATTGTCTCTCTGATGTGAGAAACTGTAAGTGTAAATGAGGACCAAAACGTATAATAGATATTTTGAAATAGGAAGAAATTGTTCAACAGAGAAGAGGAACTAGAGAGGGGGAGGGGGAAAGGAAGGAAGTGAAAAGAAAAAAGAGAAAAGAAGGATAAAATGGAAAAAAGCTTTGTAAATAAGGAGGGGAAGAGGGGTTTAGGGAGGGGAGGGGAATGGAAAAAAAGGAGGAATCAAGATATATCATGTACAAATCAGGTACGAATTCAGGTGCAGGCATTTTTATCAGGTACAAATTCTCTATGATGAATGTGATCATTATGTATATCTAAATTGTACCAACAAACTGCATTTAAAAAAAGAAAATTTAAAAAATTAGTAGGCACTAATAAAATATATTTAAAAAGAAGGCGTAAGTGGAGTAGGGATCCCATAAAAATAAGAGGAAATAATCAACAGCATGGGGTCTCAGGGGAGATGATACTCAGTGTGACACAGATAACAATGACAGGATTACCCTTGAAAAGTAGTGGGCTGGTGAGATGGCTCAGTGGCATAAGCGCCTGCCTGGCAAGCGCGAGGGCCCGAGTTCGACTCCCGGAACCCACATACGAAAAAGGGGCCGGTGATATCGCTCAGCGGCATGGGCGCCTGCTGGCGCGCAAGGTCCTGAGGTCGTCCCCCGGTACCCACACACACACACACAAAAAAAAAAAAAAAAACCTTACAGAAAGAGAAATTTGGACAAGGTAATTTCTAAAGAGTTGATTTAGAACTCAGGCACTAAATCCTTTATCATAAGTAATCTAACTCAACAAATGCTTTGTTTTCTCCTTGTAAGAGCTACTTCTGGAGCTAAAAACAGACCATTTTGGACTACATCTAATGAAAGTCCACATGGAAAATTAAAATGCCAGTTGGAATAGAAAGTGAAAAAGAACGGAAGACTTATTTTTCCTCCTCATTTGTTAAACGTAACACTCACTCACTAAAACCAAACAACATTCACAGAAAGATCCAGGAAATAAGGTAAAAAAAGGTTGTCAGTGTCTCTGTGGCCTGTAGCTCCCAAGAATTTCTAACTGAATTCTATCTATGGGTTTTATTACCATGAAATTCCAGTCAGGAACTGAGGAAAATGACACAGCCTTAAGGAATTTCCTGTAAAGAAATCCACTCTCAAGTCCTCGCTGCTGCAGCTCTGTGACTAGAAATGCCAATTTGGTGACTCCCCTGTGCTCTCAAGCATTTTGTTTGTAATTAAACTTTCTAGAATTTAAACTTAATTTTCAATTTTAAGTTGACTCAGCCAAAGTGACTTCCTGAAGATCATATTTGACCTTGCAAAGAGAGTTAAGACTACATGGATCAGACATTGGGTACCTAACTCTATCTTTTCAATGAGAAAGGTCTTTACATTAAAAAAACACCATGGCTACAGTAAAGCACCCGAGATCTTCCTGAAACACCGGGAGACCCAGAGCCCTAGGATTTGCTGGCCTGTTGAGCCTGGGAGCGGTGTGGGCCTCCTGAGCTACTGCGCCCACCCTAGGCTACCAGGGCCTCCCGTGGGCAGAAGGCCAGCTGCCAGCCCTTCTGACACTTATGTCACCATTTGTTTACACTTGTGCTTTTATTCACCAGAATGTGAGCTCCCGGAGAGCCAAGAATTCGTCTAATTCATCTTTTTATTCCCAGTGCCGAGAATAGCAGCCTGCAACTTCCTAAAATACGCTTATAGGATTAACAAACGAGGTAAATCGATTCAGTGTTCTGAGTAACTGAAGGGAGAGGAGATAATAATTTCCAAAGATTTTAAAGATACAAGCAGTAATAGTTCTTTTTAGTGATGCTAACATGAAAGAAATGGCATCTGGCATCTTTGAAACTTAAGGAAAAAAAAATATATATATATTCCTGAATACATGTGTGAGCATACGTTGTTTTGATTATTTCCACACACCCCCTGCCAGGCAAACTTTCCTGAACCACCGTCTTTATTTTGTTATTTCCCTGATTAAGGTCACATACCTATATTAGTTTGGAGCACTGGGACAATCTAATGTAAAGTGGAGCTTTCAATTAAGTTCGAGATTTCATCAGCATTGTGCAGTGCAAATTATGTAGAATTATATTATATGAGCATAATTATTAATCAATTTGTATTTGAATACAGTACCAGGGACAGAATTTCAGCTCAGTCTAATTTAAGTAAAGACAAAAAAGAAAAAAAAAGTCAGGCTCAAGCAATGCTGTCAGGGCCTTTTCTCTTCTCTCTGGTCCACTTCCTTCTTCTTGATTTCAGTCCTCTGGATTTCTCCTCCACGAGGGCAAGGCACCTCCAGATACCTCAGGCTGACCATCCTTCAAGCACAGCGATTCTCAAGTAGAGCAGCTCTTTCTCCTTAGCTCAGGAGGGGAAGTTCTGGGGAGGACTCTGCTTGGCCTAAAACTGTGTCACACACTTGTTCCTGTGGTGAAGAAAATGGAATATTTTGATTGGCTATCTCTGTTTCCCAAGTATGTCTCCCCTGTTGATTGGCTACATCTGCATTACATGCCCTGCCTTGTGGCCTATGGTAGAGCCCCATGATGGCTCCTTTCTTTAGAGGAGGGCAGATCTCCAAAGAAAAATGTGTGGCTGTTCCTAGAAGGAAAATGGATGAACACAGCTTAACGGCCCACTCACCAGGCTGACGCATAGCACGTATGTGCAGGTAGATGAGCCAGCTGGTGGCCAGGCGTCTCATTCAAGGCGCATTCCGAATGGCTGCTGTACATGTTGGACCATGGTTAGCTAAGTGGAGTATCATTCCTGCTTAACCATATCTCACTATTTTCTGAGTTACAAACATTGTATGTAAGGCAACACGAGCATTGCTGAACACAAACTTTAGTTTATAGAACAAAAATTACCCCTTATACTTAAAACATATTTTTGAGCAGGGTGTTTTTCAAAGCCTGATCAGATTTGGAACAAGGAGAAGGAATTGGTGAAACCCATGCCCTTTGTTTTTCATTAAGAAAAATAAATAACATGTATGTATTCTTCACGAAGTATTTATATCACTTTCCCCATTATCTGAAAGTGGTTTGACTTTCAGATAATGTGACTAAATACTTCTGTCAGCAGTGAGCTTATGGAAACAGGTACCAAAGCAAAGCTAAGTCCCAAGTCCCAAAGATGCCCTTCAAAAGCAGCCATCCATTTAATTTGGTCTATTAAACAAACTTAGCAGTTGGGGTGCCCACACAGCAAGAAAGGCTGCTTAGAGATGGAATTTGGCTTTAATTGGAATCTTCTGTCCTTTATTAGACAACCATAAGCTTCCAATTATGCTCATCATCTTCATTTCAAATATGGACTTATAAAAGCTTATAAATTTTCATTCTTAGCAACAGATTTAAGAATAAAAACAAGCTCCTGTCAAGAACAAATCTGAAATTTTTTTTCTTTTTTCTTTCATTCTTTTTCTGGGGGGAGGCATACCCCAGAAGATTATTGTTAATAGATCAAACACCCTCTGTGTATGCAAAGCTGTATTAGTGACTTGGTGCTATTAAAAAGAAATCTGAAAAATATTTCTTGTCCTTGAAGAATTTAGGTTATATGCTCCAGGAAAAAAAATGAACTTACCTAGAACAGTCAGGTAACAATTAAGTGATTGCTTTGCTGTTTCCAGTAATGATGTAATGATTTTTCTTTCACTTTATTCTGTCAAAATTTTATCTAGTTTTCAAGATCTGTCTTCAGAACTTTCTTTTACGTAATTTCATTTAATGTCTTAGGGGTAAGGTGGGTTCCACATTGCTCTGACCCACCCATCCAAACACTGGGTTTAAATTGTGCCATTTAACTTGTCTTTGCACTTTACCACTCCAGGAGAGGTCAGGCCACCAGAGCTGCTGAGGAGGCCCTTACCAGCTGTCTCGCTCCTCCTGGTCCTCTGTTTGCACACTCTTTTTTTTTTTTTTTGTGGGTACCGGGGGGTCGACCTCAGGACCTCATGTGCCAGCAGGCGCCCATGCTGCTGAGCGATATCACCGGCCCCTTTTTCGTATGTGGGATCCGGGAGTCGAACTCGGGCCCTCGCGCTTGCTGGGCAGGCACTTAAGCCACTGAGCCATCTCACCAGCCCTGCACACTCTTTTGAAGGCAAACCAAATCCTAGTGTGCCAAACCTAAACCTTGTTGGTAAAAACAATCAGGTACCAAAACCGAAGTCAGCTGGGTGTGGTGGCATACACCTGTAACCCTAGTGCCCTGGGAGGCTGAGGTAGGAGGATGGCAAGTTCAAGCCCAGCCTGGCCAACTTAGTGACTTTGAGAGACCCTGTCTCAAAAGATTAAAAGGGCTGGGGATGCCGCACAATGTGGAGACCCTGGGTCCAATAACCGGTACTTCAGAAACCAAACCAAACCAAACAAAACAAAACCAATGCTGCCAGACGCTGCGAATCGCCACACCGAGACTTCCCTCCCTGCGGTAGCCTTTTTCTTCTCTCTCCTCCAATTCAGCTCCTGATGAACGCTCCTTCCTGCATTCATGGAGCTCAGACATCCCCTCAGTGAGGGCTCCTCCCTCTCTGCCCTCTGTACTGTGTCTGCACTTGTGTCTAATTTTATGATTCTGAGTGATAGTAATTTGTTTTCATGTCCTTTCTATGCTGTGAGGGTAGCACCCGGGCCTTACTTACCTGGTAGAACGCCTGATGCACGGAAGTCCTTTACAACATTTTATGAAATGAGATGGATCGCACTGAACAAAGTAGGGGTGTAGAGGAGGCTTCAGGTTGCTGGAGAATCTGAGCTCTGAGTTCTATGTCAAGATTGGAAAGGGGAACAAAAGTCTTAGGGAGGGGGAAATGACAGGAACAGTGGTCCAGCAGTGAGCCTAAGCTGAGCAGAGCTGAGACCTCTGGAAGGGAGGCTGCAGAGTGGGGAGTGTTGGAAAACGAGGTCAGAAAGGCCAGGTGGGGTCAGGGGAGATCCTGGATGTTGAGCAGAGGAGATGAAACATGATGACACATGGGATGCAGTTCAAGAAAAGGAAAATGCAGAAATGCGTGTGCACTAATGGAGCCTTCTCCCTTCTGTAATGCCTCCATTTTGGAGCCCTCTGGGTTGTTACTGTCAGTGTGTTGTTGATCCCCAGGGGCTGTGTCATCTGAGCATTATCTCATGGGGGTCAGAAGCCCGGGATTGAGTTTCCACTCCGGCACTAACTTGCTCCTGGGTATGGCGAAATTGTCTTAGCACTAATCTTCCATGTTCTCTTCCGCAAATGAAGGCATAAAGGTGGGCGACATGATTCAGTAGATTTTTTAAAAAGTTCTACGACGCACCATATGGCAAAATAAGCAATTCTTCACCAAGTTATTAGTCTGTCCCTGTCCCTTGGCTTTATTCACCTGTTTTCTCGTGTCAGAGCTGCTTTTGTCTCTGACAGCCCCGCAGTCTGCTCCACTGAGGTCAGGGTATGGCCTGCACCTTCTCACACCTGCAAAGTCCTTCCCAACCCTCCGCGCCTGCTTCCAAAGCTGCTTACTCCAGCTGAGACCCTTCCTGAAGCTTCCCCAACCTCTTCGTGTCTGTCTGATCTTTACCCCTTACTTTTGTTTTTTAAAGACATTTTGTCTTGATTTGCTTTTGTCTTGATTTGTTTTTGTCTTGATTTGTTCTCTCTTTGCTTCACATTGATGCTTTTTTTCCTCCAATTAGTTTGTAAAATTCTTAAACAATAAGTAACTGTTAAGCACATTATTTGTTTATCTCCCCTATCCCCCCACCCTGGCATGAAGATAGGCCTGAAACAAACACTTAACAGGCTTTTTGAATATTCAACTTGATGTACAAAAATATTAGTGAAAATAGAAAACCCAAATGATCAAAAAGACTTCTATTGGGCTTGGAGTTGAAATGATATACCATATAGATGAGTTGTAGATGGTGTTTTGTTCTTACCAAAAGACTTTTAAGACAGGGTGAAGTTGAGCATGGTGGCACATGGTTATAATCCCAGCACTTGGGAAGGCTGAGGCAGGCAGATTACCAAGTTCAAGCCCAGCCTGGGCGACTTAATGACTTGGACCCTGTCTCAAAATGAAAAATAAGAACAGGACTGGGGATGTAGCTCAGTGTGAAGGACCTGGCTCAATCTCTAGTACTGCCAGAAAAGAAGAAAGAAAGAAAGAGAGAAAGAGAGAAAGAAAGAAAGGAAAGGAAAGGGAAAGAGAAAAGATGAAAAGACAAGAGAGGGCGACCTGTGAAGACGCTGGTCTGTGGGCTCGTCTTAAGGAGTGGGTAGTACTAGGGCCTGAAGGTATCCCAGCCAGCTCCAGGAAGAGAGAATCAGAACTGTTTACAGAGTGACTTTGCTGCTGGCTGTGTCCCAGCTGCCGCTTGGGAGCACTGGGCAGAGTCCCCACCCTGCCGCCACAGCCCTGCCAACTTGGACCCGAAGCAGCGGCGCTGACCTGTCTTTTGGCTCCAGAACAAGGCAAGTGAGCACACCCAGCAGGCATGGAGGAAGACGTGAAAGGAAAACCATGAAAAAGCCTCGACTGCAACCGGCTTCCTCCTTCCCTCTCTTCTGCTTCTTTGGCACCCGCAAGGTGGCATAAACCTGAATTTAGCACTTTCCACCCAGTGGGGCTCGGGACCCTGAGAGTGTAGCTTGGGATAACAGAAGGCAGCGAGACTCAGTTGTCTTTATTTATTCGTGGTGCTGGGGATGGAACGCAAAGCCCCATGTTGAGCTCCATCCCAGCCCTTTTTAAAAGAGAAGTAGCCCAGGCTGGGTTTGAAGTTGTGATCCTCCTGCCTCAGCCTCCCAGAGTGCTGGGATTACAGGTGTGTGGCACCACACCTGGCTAAGACTCAGTTGTTTTAAATTGTTTTGTCCTCTAAAGCGACTCTAGATTTGGAATCACTGCTCCTGGAAGGCTATTAGCTCCTAAACAACATAACACTTTTCAAACTCAAGGTCAAACATTAGCAGGAAGGTCACTGTTCAAAGCAGTGCAGTTGTGTTCTAGATCTGACAGTATTGGAGCTCTTGGTTGTAAATTAGCTCGGAAAATAGAACATCCGAGATTAGGAACTTTGAATCCTGCCTTTGCTCCCAGATTGTCTCCGGCCGCTCCTGGTAGGAGAGTCTGTGGTTTCCTCGTACTCCCCTTCTCAGATAGCCCGGTGTGGTTAGTGTTTCTAGCAGAATTCTGCTCTGCCGAGCTGTCTTGCTCTGTGCGGAAAGTGGAGGAATAATTCCGCGTGTCATCGGCCATTTAGTCAGCACTCAGTTCCTCAGCAGGGGAAATGGTAAGATCAGGGAACGTGTCTGTCATCGCACATAAATAGATGCACAGTTAGGCAGAAGCAGCAGGCAGGGAGTATGTCTCTGGGTGACTGGTTATAAGGAATTTATTAAAAGAAGTCTTGAAAAAAATCAGTCATTTGGGAAGATGGCAAACACAAGGGTACACTTACATTTCATGTAAAATATTCTCCAAAATAGTAATTTTGGCTTTGAGGTAGGAGTCATTTTAATTAAAATAATGTTTGCTTTATTGAGAAAATATACGCAAGTGATAAAACAGCCCAGTTAGCTGGGTCACTCCTGTGACCCCCAGCACTTGGGAGGCTGAGGCAGGAGGATGGCTGTGAATTTGAGGCCAACCTAGGCAATATAGTGAGTTCAACACCAGCCTGAACTACACAGTGAGACCCTGTCTCAAAAACAAAAGCAATAACAGAAAATAATGCCTAAGGTAGGTCCTTCCCCACTGCTAGCCCTGCTCCCCCTGCATTCCTCTGCTCAGAGGTCTGTGTGGTGGCAGTTTAATGCAGCATCATCCGGAGCCACCAGCAGAACAAGCAGAATGGCCTCTTCTGCAGCTAACTTTTTTATTTAACAATTCTGGAAATCATTTCTTGTGATTTCAGTGAGCCACACTCATTGTTCTTAGCAGATAAAACCAGTGTTGACATCTTGCCACATGGTTTTACGTTTTTTGTTTGTGCGTTCTAACGTCACAGCTACATTTTCACTACAAGCCCTGCCGCCCAATCCCATTGCTCTCTGCCCAAGGGATTCGCTGTCTTGAAATTAGCGCATATCCTTTATGCTCTGCTTTTATGAATGGGCATTTCATTGTATGACTCTGGTACCATTTATTTATCCATAATTTTGTTTTTGAATGTTTATTTTCATTTTTTACTGTTATGAAGGGGCTACAATAAATATTCTGTTTTATGTCTCTTTGGGCACATGTATGAGAATTTTTTAAAGAACACAAGAAGAATTGCCAGATCACAGAGTATATACACACCAACTTTCTTTGATTGCAACATTATTATTCTCCAATGTGGTTTTTAATAATACATGCTCATACCAGCTGTGTATAAAAGCTCTCTCTCTCTCTCTCCCCCCTTCCTTCTTTCCCTTTTAAAAAAATACATCCTTTCCAATATTTAGGGTTCTCAGACTTCCTAATGTTGCCAATCCGATGGGTGAAATAGTACTTTACCTTGGTTTTGTGTTTATTACTGAAGTTGAATGTTTTTCTTTTTCCTCCTCCCTTTTTTTTTAGTTTCCCTCTAGCAATTAAATATTGATTCTTTTGACAGTTTTTCTACTGTATTATTTGCTTTTTCTTATTTATAGAGATCTTTTATTTTCTAGACACTAATACCCGGTAAGATGTATTATAAATAATTTCTCCCAGTCTGTGGCTTGTGTTTTCACTGTTAATGGTGTCTTTTTGTTTAATGAACTTTTTATATTTTTATGTAAATTATCACACTGTTAATGTTTATGCTTTTGATGTTTTAAGAAACCTTAAAAATGTAATAAAGACATTCTTCTACAATTTCTTTTTAATTATTATTATTTTTTTTTTGTGGGTACCAGGGGGACGACCTCAGGACCTCGCGCGCCAACAGGCACCCATGCCACTGAGCGATATCACCGGCCCCTTTTTCGTATGTGGGTTCCGGGAGTCGAACTCGGGCCCTCGCGCTTGCAAGGCAGGCGCTTACGCCACTGAGCCATCTCACCGGCCCTCTTTTTAATTTTTAAGATCCCCTCCATACAGTTTAGGTCTTTAATCCATGCAGGATATATTTTTGTTTGGGAGATCTACATTCTTTTCACCTGTATGTAGCCAGCCATCTGAGCTCTCCTCTTGCTGATGTGTCAGCCCCCCATCCTATAAACGAAGACTCCAGATACATGTGGCCCAGTATCTATGCCCTTTCTTCTGTACCTTTGGCTTATTTTTATATCTTTTTTTTTTTTTTTTGGTACCAGAAATCGAACTCAGGACTTCACACTTGCTAGGCAGGCGCTGTGCCGCTGAGCTATATCCCTGGCCCCTTATTTTTATCTTTTTTGTGTGTGTTTGTGGGTACCGGGGGTCGACCTCAGGACCTTGTGCGCCAGCAGGCGCCCGTGCTGCTGAGCGATAGCATCGGCCCTTTTTTCGTATGTGGGATCCGGGAGTCGAACTCAGGCCCTCATGCTTGCCAGGCAGGCGCTTACGCCGCTCAGCCATCTCACCGGCCCTTATCTTTATCATTAGAACCACACTGTTTAAATAACTTCTTCCTTATAATTAACCTGTGAGGGCAAATAACCAATTTCTTTTTCAAAATTTTTTGCTAGTTTTGTCTCTTCCATATGAGTTTTAAGAATTACATTGTTAAATTCCATAAAATATTTTTTGGGACTCTGACAGAAATTACACTTCATAGATTCATTATAAATTCATGGGATATATGTGAGGTGGACACAAGTATAGCTTTCCATCCTTTACAGTCTCATTTTTCTAGAGCATTTTTATTTAAAGTTTTGCAATTTCACTTAACGAGTCTTGCATATACTCTCTAGGTATTTATTGTAAATGGGAGGACGGACACACACACACACACACACACACTCACACACACGTTATACACACAATTATTTCCTCTCCTACCCTGAACATGTATCAAGAATGCTGGATTCTCTTATTTGCTCTCTTTTTTGTCTATGCAGTCTCCTAGATTTTCTGTATCAATAATCACATAGACTACAACTAAGGATACTTTTCCTTCCTTCTTTCTAATTTTTACTCTTTTAAGAAGTATTACACTGGCTGGAATTTACAATTCACTGTTTAAGAGAAGCTGTGATGACGGTGCTCAGGACTTGCTTCTCACTCTAAAGAATAAATTTCCATATTTTACCACTCACTGTTAGGCTTTCTCTAGGTTTTTGGTAGTTACCTGTGGAAGAGACTAGTGGTCCGACCTCCCATATTGGTTCTTCTTTTTTCCTCAGTAGAATCTAACAGAATCTGCAAACATCTTTCAAAAACAAAACAAAACAAAACAACTTGCGTTTCCCGACCACTTTCAACTATGTGAGGACCCATGATTTAGTTCCCTGCCATTAGGATAGAAGTAGGAGTTATGTATCGAGTCCCTAAAGGAGTCCCGAAAGTTGACGTGTAGCCCTTTTCTTCCTGCCACCCGGACTGCAGATTTAAGGACTAGAATCGGAGCAGTTATATTGTACTCGAAGTAACCATAGGAATAAAGATCATGGAAAACAATGAAATGATCGAGGACTGTGGCCTGGGCTGCCTGTCTTTTACCTGAGAGAAATACATTTTTATATAGTTCGGCGTTTTCCACCATGCCCAGTCAAGCTCAATTATGTAACACTCTTCATCCGGGTAATGAGGTGGTGGGTCAACCCAATTTGCCAATAGCTTTGCTGGTCTTCATCAGTTCCTCATGTGCATTACTGGGGTGAAAGACACTGACAGATTTTACCATTCGACCATCTTTGGTATTCTGTCATGATGTGTTTTTAGAGGTCACAGGTGTAAAATTATTTCCTCATGATACTGGAGATTGAACACAGGGGTTCGCACATGGTGGGTAAGTGCTGACCACTGAACTATAGCCCCAGCTCGCTCTGTCTTGTATTTTGAAACAGGGTCTTGCTAAGTTTCCCAGGCTGGCCTCAAACTTGTGATTCTCCAGTCTCAACCTCCTAAGGAGCTGGGATTACAGGCATGTGCCACAAGGCCAGCTTGTACAATGATTTTATTTCTTACTTTTCTCAAGATTTTTGTAAGAAAAATTTGAAAAGTACAGAAAAGTTCATCAGTACAGTTTATGAGTGTGGATAACACCTCTATTGACACTAACCACATTTTACAAGTAACATTTTATCTGTTTGCTTTATCTGTTATGGTGTTTTTTTTTAATTAAGTTTACTGGTACATTTTAAGTATACATGATTACATTCATTACAGGGAATTTGTACCTGTACATGATATAATTTGATTCTTTTTTTCTCCCATTCCCCTGCTCTCTCTTCAACCCCTATTCCTCTCCCTATTTACAAAAACTTTGTTTCCATTTTTTCCTTCTTTTCTCATCATTTTTTTTCTTTTCCCTTCCTTCCTTCCCCCATCTCCTCACTAGTTCCCCTTCCCATTTTGACATTTTCTTCCTATTTCACAATATCTTTTATACATTTTGGTCCTTATTTACACTTTCAGTTTCTCACAGCACAGGAACAATGTGGTATTTACACACTTGTGTCCAATTTATTTCCCTTAAGAGTATGGCCTCAAGGTGCATCCATTTACCTAGAAATATCTCAAGATTATCCTTCTTTATGGCAGAGTAGTGTTCCACTGTATATATAAAAAAAAAAACCCACATCTTCTTTATCCAATCATCAGTTGATAGGCATTTGGGCTGTTTCCAAGATTTAGCTATTACAAACTGTGCCGCTATATACATGGGTGTGCATGTATTGCTGTGGCATGATGCTTTTAATTCTTTCGGGAAGAAACCAAGAAGAGGACTTGCTGGGTCAAATGGAACCTCTAGTCCTAGTTTTTTGAGGAATCTCCACACTGATTTCCACAGTGGTTGCACCAGTCTACAATCCCACCAACAGTGGAGAAGGGTTCCTTTTTCCCCACAGCCCCACCAGGATTTGTTATTGGTTGATTTCTTGAGAATAGCCATTCTTTCTGGGGTGAGATGGAATCTCAGTGTTGTTTTAATTTGCATTTCTCAAATGAACAATGATGTTGAACATTTTTTTATATATTTATTTGCCATTTCTACTTCTTCATCTAAGAAGTGTCTATTCATTTCAGATGCCCATTTTAGGATTGGTTCTTTAAATTTGGGGGGAGGTCTGATTTTTTTTTTAGTTCTTTACCTATTATAGATAGTAGTCCTTCATCTGAGGGGCAGCTGGCAAAAATTTTTTCCCACACTGTGGGTTGTCTCTTCACTCTGCTGGTGGTTTCTCTTGCTGTACAAAAGCTTTTTAATAAGATGAGATACCAGTTGTTGATTCTGTGTAATATTGCTCTTGCGGTGTGGTTTTTGTTCATAAAATCTTTGCCTACACGAGTGTCTTCAAGAGTTCTACCTATTCTCTATTCCAGCAGATTTAGCGTTTCTATTTAAATATTTAGATCTGTGATCCATTTTGATTTTAGTTCAGTGCATGCTGAAAGGTATGGGTCTAGTTTTAGATATGGGTCCACTGGCATGTGCAGAGCTAGTTTTTCCAGCACCATTTATTAAAGAGGCTATCTTTCTTCCAGTGAATATGTTTGGTTCCTTTGTCAAAGATAAGGTGGCTGAGTATGTCTGGAGTTGTTTCTGCAACTTCTAGTCTGTTCCATTGGTCCTCAGGTCTGTTTTTCTGCCAGTACCATGCTGTTTTTATCACAGTAGCTTTGTATTATAATTTCAAGCCAGGAATTATGATGCCCCTTGCTTTGCCTTTGTTGCCCAGAATTGCATTTGCTATTTTAGGTCTCTTCTAGTTTCAAATGAATTTTAGGATTGTTTTCTCTAATTCAGTGAGATATGCTGTTGGAATCTGATTGAGATTGCATTAAATCTGTATAGCAATTTTGGAAGTATGGCCATTTTCACTATATTAGTTCTTCCTACCCACTAGCAAGTGATATCTTTCCACTTTCTGGTATCTTCTTCAATCTCCTTTTTCAGAGTACTGTAGTTTTCAACGTAGAGGTCTTTTACTTCCTTTGCTAGATGGATTCCTAGGTATTTCATTTTTTTGGATGCTATTATGAAAGGTGTTGTTTCCCTAATTTCTCTCTCAGTGAGTTTGGTATTTGTTTGTTATGGTGTGTTTTTAACATACTGCTGAATTCAGTTAGCTGATATTGTAAACTATTTGTGCACATGTGCTCAAAAGTAAGAATAATCAATTATTTTCTTATATTATCTTTATTCAATCTGAGTATAAAAAGATATAAAATGAAGGGAGGTCTTATCTTTACCAAAAAAAGTCTGCCCAATACCATAAAAAGCATGCAGATTTGGGACAGCTCACCTCTTTGGGTAAGTACTTGCTTGGTGTGTTGAACTGATTGGTAAATTTTCTTTGAACTACAGATTCAGTTCATTTAATGGGCATAAATAGATTGCTATTTTCTTTTCATATCACTTTTAATGATTTATACATTTCTACAACATTGTCCTTTTCATTTAAAATTCCAAATTTATTATCATAATAATGCTCATTGTACTCGTATGCTTTTAAAAACCTCAACTCTACTTACCATCATGTCTTTTCCCCAAGTTTTCTTTTTCTAGGTTTGCCTTTTTTTTTTTTTTTTTTTTTTGGTACCAGGAATCGAACCAGGTACCAGGACCTCATGCTTGCCAGGCAGGCGCTTGTGCCGCTGAACTACATCCTTGGCCCAGTCTATTTTATTAGTCTTCTAAAAGAATTAGATTTTGGTCTGTTGAACTCCTTTGATTTTTTTTTCCCATTTCATCTATTTCTTTTGTTATTTTATTTCTTTCCTACAACTTTCTCTGATCTGATTTCTTTTGTTTTAGGTGTTAGGGGTTGAACCCAGGACCTTGTGCATAGTAAGCATGAACTTTACCAATGAACTGTACCTCCAGCCCTGAGATTATTTTTTCACCCTTCAGAGTGCAGGCTTCCTGCTCTTCTGTTATATGTATTTAAAGTTCTAAATTTCCTCCTAGGAAATTCTGAAGCTATGCAGCTTAAACTGTGTACCATTCACCTTGGTACCAGTATGTGTTCATCATCTGAGCACCACTACACATTTGGTAATTTCCAGTGATTTTCTCCTTTCGTAGTTATTTAGGTTGGCAAGGTGGTTCACGCCTGTGATCCCAGCATTCTGGGAGGCTGAGGCAGGGGGATTGCTAGTTTAACCTCAGCCTGGGCAACTTAGTGACTTACAACACCTTATCTTAAAATTTAAAAAAGGAATGGGGGGGCAGTGAGATGGCTCAGCAGCGTAAGCACCTGCCTTGCAAGCGCGAGGGCCTGAGTTCAACTCCCGGAACCCACATATGAAAAAAGGGCCGGTGATATCGCTCAGCGGCACGGGCGCCTGGTGGCGCGCCAGGTCCTGAGGTTGACCCCGGTACTCACAAAAAAAAAAAAAAAAAAAAAAAGAGGAATGGGGATGTAGCTCGGTGCAAAGACTCTCCTCGTTCAATCCTCAATACCAGGAAAAAAATCAAAAAGCTACCTAGGAGTTTCTAAAACAAATGGCAGTAGTGTAACTATTATATTGACTTCTTATTTTATTGTTGTTGTCAGAAAACACGCTTTATATATTTTAGATCATTGGCATTTGTTTGAAATTTGCTTTTGACATATAATCAGTTTTTGTACGTTTCATGCATACTTGAAAGAATATGTTTCCTATCTTTGGGTGTAGGCTTACTTGGGTATAAAAATTACTTATGTTGTTTATATATACAACTATGATTATAGATTATTTTCTTTCTGTAATTTTGACAACATATTATAAACACATATTGAGATTCCAAATGACTATTTCAATGTAAACTCCTATCTTTTTGTTATCTATAATGACCCTCTTTATCCTTTATGTTTTTGCCCTAAAATTTAAAAACTTGATATTTTATGTTTAATTTTTAAAAATATTTTTCTAAAAATTTTATCCATCTATTTATATAATGACCACTCTGTGCAAAGTTGCAAAAAATTGGAGAGAAGACATGATTGTAAGTAGAGTTGAGGTTTTTAAAAGCATAAGGGTACAATGAGCATTATTATGATAATAAATTTGGAATTTTAAATGAAAAAGACAACGTGCAAATGTATAAATCATTAAAAGTGATATGAAAAGAAAATAGAAATCTATTTATACCCATTAAATAAACTGAATCTGTAGTTCAAAGAAAATGAGGATTTTTACGTGCCTGTTATAGGCAGTACGTGCTGAATTTTTAGAGATTCTGAGAATCTCAGCCGAGAGTGGTGGCACACATCTGTAGTCTCAGCTACTCAGGAGGCTGAGGCAGAAGGATCACTTGAGCCCAAAAGTTTGAGGCCAATCTGGGCAATGTGGTAAGACCCTATCTCTTAAAAAAAAAAAATTCTGAAAATCTATGTCCTTTAATAGACATGTTCCGTATGTTAACCTGTATTTCGATTATTGAAAATTCTTTGACGTTGTCTATTTACCATTCCTTAACTTTGATTCTTTTTTTCCTCTTCTCAACCTCGTATTAGGTTGATCTAGGTTTACTTTATTCTCCCTTTCTTCTCTACTGGATGTCAGAGGTTAGGATTCGAATTAAAAAGACCCCTGTGTGAAATTAAAATCCTAGCTTCCACACTACTGCCCCGAAAAGGAGGGCTGGGCTTCCCCTTCCTTTCCTGCGGCAAGGCTGGCCCCTCGTGGCTTCCTCAAGGACATCTCCTGAGCCCCAGAACCTCTGTCTCCGCGGGCTCAGGGAGTTCCCTTGTGGGGCCTCCGAACTCCAGTGGAGAAGGCGGCCATTGCCCTGGCGGGGCTCTGGGTCTGCCTTCACCCGCCCGAAGCCCAGGTCAGGGGTCAGGGGTCAGAGGTCAGAGACAAGGGCGCCTGAGCGGGAGCCCTCCTGACTGACCATCCAGCAAGTCGGTTAGACGGAAACTGTTGTCGGGTAGTTCCTTTAGAGCTGGCTCACCAACCAAAAGAACGCCACGTCCTTGTCTCGAACAGAGAATCGGACAAGACGAAAACAGCACTAAAAGTTTATTTGCAAAGTGTGGGGTACATGGCTATGGGAGAAACCATACTGAGTGAATTTGGGCCAAAGAGAAAAAGAGGGTAAAAGCAAAAATAAATGTACACCCCCTGCCTCAGAAACGCGGAGCGGGCGAGCGTGGAAACACACCACAGCGGCTTCCCCCACGGCCAGCTTCCTTCCGCCAGCCACATCTCGTAGGAGCTCGCGAGAAGTTCTAACACGGGGGCCCTGGCGTGCCCCGCAGCGCCCCCGACGTGACCCCGACGTGACCCCGGCGTGGCCCGGCGTGGCCTAGGATCTTGTGAGTGACCGGGCCCGCTGGTTTCCCCAGCCGGCTTTTCCACGCCTTCTCTCCTACGTGGAGCCCACTATCGTTCGGCTTTATTTCTTTATTCTAAAACCCTTTTTGCCCTTCTGCACTCAGCGGTTTATTTGAAAGTTACTTCATTGCATTTCCGGTGCTTCTCTGTGACGTTTCTCTGGTGCGCTGGCAAGCTGTGGGAGTGAGTTTACTCATCTCACTGAGTGTTCGCGGCTTCCCGGTCCCGCCTTCCACCTGGGGACTTCGTTTTTGTCTGGCTGCCTCGGCTTCTGTGTGCTGGAGTTACGAGCAGGTTCCCTTTCCCCGTCCTGGTCTTCCGCACGGCTCATTCGTTTTGAAGCTGGAGCAGCGGCTGCCCCCGCCTCTCCTCGGGTCCCCTCGGGGAAGACCTGCGGTGCACAGGCTCCCGGAGCCCTCTGCTCACCCTCTCAGCCCGGGCAGGAGGCCGGATGCTGTTCTGTGCTCAGGTTCCTGCTCTCTTGCCTTTTCTCTGTCCTCCAACAGCTTCTGACATGATGGCTTGACGGGCTCAGCCTTCCCGGGTGGACGCATCCGGCTATGATGGAGGCAGCTGACGCCCAGACTTCCAGCACCGGGCTTCCCGGTACATGTTGGGATCCTTATTTCCTGTGCATCTCGTTGGCGGGGCAGCTTCCTCTATCCACAGGTGTTTGCAGGGCGGCTGTCCGAGCTCACGTCTGAGGCGGCCGGCACTAGTGCCGCTGTGGGCTCTGGCGTGGCTGCACAGGAGCGAATTCCCCGGGAAGCCCACAGAGCTGCCTCGACTTCTCTTTTGGGTGTGATTGTCTAAGAATAAGGCCAGCTTTCTTTTCTATTGTGAGACCTGTGTAGTCACTCTGGGCCCCCGCTCAGAAAAACTTGTGGTTGGAGAACTGATGCTGCTGTCCTGAAATTTTTAATAATATTTGAATAAAATTTTGGTTTTACACTGGGATCCACAATTGATGTAGCCTCGTCTAGGGAGAAACAGAGACCGATACTGGTGCTTGGGGAAGTGGCTGGAGCTCATCGACTAACCCAGCTTCTGGGGAGTCCAGAGCAGGAACAACTACAGTACAAGTAATTGTTTCAAAATATATTTCCAGATGTAGTGCCACATCCTGCAGAACTTACCATAAAAATACTATGATCTGATTATGAACTTCCTGATCCTTTCAGGAAGTTTCCTACCCATCTAAATACAGCACAGTGCTTCAGGAAAGGGAGAAGTATAGATATTCTCTGGAATAGCTGCTCAGCGCAACTTTTCATGATGATGTCACTGTTCTGTATCTTTGCTGCCCGATAGAGCAGCCATAGCTACGTATGGCTACTGAAAACTTTAATTGTGGGTGGTATGATAGAGGACCTTAATTTTAAAATTTCAGTTGTTTAATTATTTTAAATTTAAAGATAAATAGCCACTTGGGGCTAATGGCTACCATATTGGACAGTATAACCTGAGAACAACAAAGTAAATTCTGACCTTTGTATTTTGATTAGTTTTGTATTGATTCCATAGCAAGACTTAGACATAATCTGGAAGGATTTCCTACGTTCAGATTTATCAAGAACTAAGATGGAGGGGACTCAGATCATAGTATTTTTCTGGTAAATGTAGACAAGATAGCATTTCTCCCTGTGAAAGCCAGGTCTTAAGGCTCATTGTTCTCATGTAAGAGAGATGATACATGAATGAATGAATTGCCTAAACACTGTCCCACCCAGTTCCAAGGCATTAAGGAAGAAATAAGGAAGACAAAGAAGAGGCAAGAAGGCCAGAGGCAAGATTCTTGGCAAAGAGTGCCTGTGAGGAGGTGGAAGTGGGAGGAGAGTCAATAGATGAGCTTGAGCCATCACTCTGGGCCCACATGGCTGGGTGTTGTACAGTGACCCAGCAAGTTTTATGTGCTCTGATGAGGCATAGAGGTTTTGAGAGCACAGAGGTACATCGGAGGGCTCTGGCCAAACAAAGACGTGGCTGTGTAAGAACTTTGAGATGACCAGAACACAAATTCCAGGGATGATTACTTTACTTCAGAAGGTCGGACTGGAAAGACAACACTTCAGTGATCACCAGTCCAGGGAACAGATAATCCTGCCACTCTGCCGTTGACCAGTGAGGAACCAGGTGATACCACCTCTACTGTCATGGGTTGTCTAAACTTGTATCGACCTCAATACACACAGAGATTGATTTGGAGGAAAACAAGGAAATGGAGACAGCGTACTATTTTACATAAGAAAGCTAAAGAAAATTCACATAAAAGTGTCATCTGAATTACTGAACTAAACTAAATTTAATTGAACGGGATAAAATGTAGGGTTCTTCAAGAATAGAGGATGCAGAAACAACTCCAGGCACACTCAGCTACCTTATCTTTGACAAAGAGGCCAAATACCTTTGCTGGAGGACAGACAGCCTCTTTAACCAATGGCATTGGGAAAACTGACTTTCCACATGCTGAAGATTGATCCTAGACCTATCTCTCACCGTGCACTGAACTAAAATAAAAACAGATCAAAGATCTAAATATTGAAATGGAGACACTTAACCTGCTAGAAAATAGAATAGATAAAACTCTTGAAGACATTGGTGTAGACAGACTTTATCATCAAAATCCCAGTTGCACAGGAAATATTATAAAGAATCAACAAATGGGATCACACAAATTAAAAAGCTTCTGCACAGAAAAGGACACCAACAGGTGAAGAGACAACCTACAGAATGGGAAAAAATATTTTGCCAGCTACTCTTCAGACAAAGGACTAGTATCTAGAAAACATAAAGAATTCAAAAAAATTAGACCCTCAAATTTAAAGACCCAATCCCAAAATGGGCATCTGAAATGAATAGACACTTTTCAGATTAAGAAGTACAGATAGCCAATAAATACATGAAAAAATGTTGAATACTGCTGGCCATTTGAGAAATGCAAATTAAAACAACGTTGAGATTCCATCTCACTCCAGAAAGAATGGCTACCATCAAGAAATCAACCAATAATAAATGCTAGTAAGGATACAGGAAAGGAAAAAAGAAACTCTTCTTCATTGTTAGTGGGAGTTTAAATTGGTACAAACACTATGGAAATCAGTACGGAGATTCTGCAAAAAACTAAAACTAGAGGTTCCATTTGACCTAGCTATTCCCCTGCTTGGTATCTTCCCAAAAGAGTTAAAGCCATCATACCACAGTGGTATATACATACCCATGTTTATAGCAGCACAATTTATAATAGCTAAATCCTGGAAACAGCCCACATGCCCATCAACAAATGAATGGATAGAGAAAACATGGTATATATATACAACATAGTACTACTCTGCCATAAAGAAGGATACATTTGAGGCATTTTTGGGTAAATGGATGCACCTTGAGACCATAATCTTCAGTGAAATAAACCAGGCACACAAATTTAAATATCATACTGATTCACTTGTGTGAGAAATCCAAAGTATAAATAAGGAACAAAATGAGTAATAGATATTAGGAAGTAAGAAGAACTCGTTCAAATGGGAAGGGGAACAAGAGATGGGGTGGGGGATGGAAGGAAGGGAAAAGAGATTGAAATAAAAAAAGAACTGAAAGAAATGGAAATGGATCTTTTGTAGATGGGGAGGGGAAGAAGGGCTAGTGGGAGTGGAAGGGAAGGAGACAAAAAAAGAATTAAGATGTATTGTGTACACGTACACAACTCCCATGATGAATTATGTATGTACTGCGAACATGTAGTAATAAAAATTTTAAGAAAGAAATGCAGAAAAAAATTAGCAAACTAAGTTGCCAGAAGCCACTATATAAAGAACCAACTTTTCCACATTATACATGGGTTCCACTCCAAGAAATAAAGTCCACATTGGAATCCATTAAAAAAAAAAAAGAAAAGAAGGGTTCTTTTTTTTCTAATTCCCTGTAGAAGAGCAGATGAGATATGGAAGAATAAGCTACATTTTTCTTACACATCTTAGTACAGAGGGAGTAAGTTTGTGACCCCATTACCAGTGTGTTTGGCTTCCTGCCAAGCCAGGTAGGTACAGCGTCCTGCTCACAGCTTTGGCAGGAGGGAAGTAGATGTGAGGAGGGAGATGAAGCCCACCCGCTGTGCTGTGACTGGAGCTGGCTCCGCCCATGTCAACACAGTATTGGCCCTGCAACCCATATGTGCAACCTTACATATATACTAGCAACCTTACATGGGAAGACCATTCTGAGAGTGTCTGAAGGGATTTTTCTCTCTTGCCACCTATTTGGACACGGAAGAGGTTGGAGATGCGCTAGGCTGCCGGTCCAAGAGTTTTGAGATCAATGGGAGAGGAGTAATCTGACAGATTATACTCTCATTTTGTCTTTGTAGCGCCATAGTGATCTTCTCATGCTTAATGAGTCATATCTAGGATCAAGGAAGCAAGACCTACTTGGACAGAATCCTAATAACACATATCTGGATCTAGCAACCCTCAGTCACGTCTGTAGAACCCTCTGTGATCTACACCACCACCTGCAGGCCAGCCCTTGAAAGTACAAGCCTAAGAAAACCAATTCCTAGACTGAACTCAATCCGGCCAAGATACTGTATTTGCATTATGCTTCAAATATTCGTAGTCCTACAGTAAAAGCCCACATGATTCATTAAACATATTTATCAGTTCCTGGAATTCATTAGAGAATTCCTCACACTTTCATGCTCCTTGGTTTTTTAATAAGAACTGACATTCTGAAAAAGGAAGAAAGATTATTTTGGTTCTCAGATACAAATGCAGCCTTCTAACAAGCTTTGCTTAATTCCTTCAAACTTTCCCTAACCTACCCAACCCAGGCTCACCCAGACGAATGTCTCCAAATATTAGACCCCAGGAAGACCTAGCCCTGATAACACTACCCAGGGTTTCCTTCTCTAACAAATTGGATTTTGGAAAAGTTTAATCACTTACCTTCCTTAAAAATGGAATCATTTGTCATAGAGGCTGGAGTACCTAAATTGAATGCAGACTTCATTAGTACCAGTGTCATTTTCCTCAAAAACTTTGGAATTACCACTGCATACCCAATCCTGGAAGCATAGAGCAATGAGGGAAGACTTCACCTCACACCTGGAAGTGATCTTCTGGGAGCTCTGAGGGCATTCAGTTCTGATCTAGCTGTAAGAGGAATAAAGCCTTAATGTTCAAGAATGAGTCCCAAGTTTATGACCTAAGCTATTGGGTGAATGGTAAAGCCAGTGACTACGATGGAAAGAACCATGGGAGAAACAGATTCAGGAGATAAGATCAACTTCTATTTTGAACATGTTCAATTTTAAATGCTTATTAGGCATCTAGTGGAAATGTCAAGGCTGGAGAATAGACCTAGGAGTTATTGACAGAGAGAGAAATATAAGCCATGGGGCTGGATACAATCTTCTACAGAGTGAGGGTACTTTAAGGACAGAAGTTTGAACAATTTCAAAACTTGGGAATAAGAGGGAGAAGTCAGTAGGCTAAGAAGAAACCAGTGAGGGACATAGGGGGAAACTGAGACAATGTGTTGATTCAGAATCTAGGTAGCAAACAGACAGGTCAAGTAAGGGAAGACTGGGACTTGCTCAGGGGATTTGGAGACATGGAGCTCACTGGTGATCCTGAGAATGGCACAGGTGGAATTATAGGGAAGACAACATGATTGGAGACTGCAGAAAATTACAAAGTGAAAAAGTGAGTGGTACACACACACACACACACCAAAAATGTCAGTTCTCAAGAGCCACCACTTCCACAGTGTTGAAGGGGTCAAAATAGGAGGAAAAGGACCCCAACTGAGAACAATCAAGTGAGGAACAGAGTAAAGAGGCAGAAGCTAAAAAGTGTCAGTGTAGTCTTCTTGATTTCTGTATGGGGTGCCAGTGGCCCTGGCCTGACTGGGGGCTCCATCTCTGGCAGGCCCTTCATCCGTGTCAGTCCACTGGGCCAGAAGCTAGGTTGGGTGCCTGCAAAGCCTGAACACGCTTAGGTGGAAGCCTCTCCTGTGTTTCCTTTTCCATCTGGCATCCTTTCTAACGGACAAGTACAGAGCTGGCCGCAGCACTGCTGGGAACCTAGAAACCTTCACAGGGTCCCAGGCTCTTCTAACTCAGTTGTTGCGGTAAACTGCAGGGCTCTGGGTCTAAAGAAAGGTTTTAAGGAAGTAGGCCAACAAGAGATGGTGGGAAGAGACCTCATTTCTACTTTTACTAAGAAAGTAGAAGTAACCAGAAGACAGCTAGGACATTTTTCATCATTGTATTTACTAATTTTTGCCTTTCCTTCCCATATGATTGGAAAAATTACCCTGGAGTCTAGGGCTTAACTGCCACTTAAACCAGGGCCTTCACACTGAACTACACCCCAAGCCTTTTTTTTTAATCTTGAGACAGGCTTTCTCTAAATTACTAAATCGCTCAGGCTGAGCTTGCACTTGCGATCCTCCTGCCTCAGCTTCTCAGAGTGCTGGAATTATAAGCATACACCACCACACTCAGCTACTAAGTGGCTTTTAAGTCAGCCTTCTTCTAGGGTGCTTCCTCTAGAGCAGCAATGATGAAACTTCCAGAGCTTTCAATGATGAAAACAGCCAGCTGCGGCACAGGTGCCCCAGGCTCGCCACCACTGCTCTACTCTCCGGTGAGCCTAGGCACGCCCGAGCCTCCTGCTGCTGCAGCCCTTCTTAGCCTGCCTGGCCTGCTTCTCAGGGGAGCGGGTCCCTCACACACCTGGGAGAACATGTCAAGTGACTTCAGAAAGAAAATGATGCAGCCAAAGGGTGTTATTGATTAATGAAAGGAGCAGCAACTGGGCGTTCCGAGCACTGCTGTGTCTCCGACAGTCTTCCTCCCTCTTTAGCCCTTGGAAAATGTCTTCTAAAGGAATGACACAAGTCTCGGTAAAATGAGTGAAAGTACAGGTGAGTTAGGGTTTAGAGAAGATGAGGATAAAGAAAGTTATTTTGTGGAAGACCACTCGCACCCTAACCTCACGCCTTTTTGGTTACTACACATCATAACTACATTTACTGTAGCTTACAGATGAATGAATAACAAATTCGAATGTATTTTTTACTAGTGAGAATTTTATAGCAAAACATAAAGAGATATATTAACATAAAATGAAAACACATGATTGTACATAAATATTTTAATTTAGTAAAATAAATTGGGCCTCGTATTTGAATCAAAGTATGTAAAGGTGCATACGTCTAACTAAACATGACTCAATGAATATTTATCTTTGTGTATAATATATGAGTAAATGAATGAGGCTGTTTTGTTTGGTTTTGTTCTTAAAACAACCCTTGTATTGAAAGCCGGACACCTAGCTCATCGTGTACCATGATTCCAAGCAAGTCTAAAATTCCCTGTTTGGGATTCCTTCAGAGAGAGCTCTTTCTACAAACAAGGTGATGACTATAATGGCTGACGGGTTTCCTTGGACATAGCACCATCAAAGTGGGACCATCTCCGGCAAACTTCTGATTTATTTGTAACTGAGGATAATGTCCAATCCAAAAACTAGGAAAGTCCGAGGCAGCATGGGTTAAGAATGGTCACCCTGTTTACAAAACTCAAGAACCATGGACTCCTTGCTTTATAATTGATGGTGTCCCTCAGTTGCAACTCTTCCTCAGATTCTCCTCGTACACGGCCTAAGTTTCTGTTGGCCATTTCAAAGCTAGAACATACCTCCTCCTCCACAAAACAAATGAGGTACACAGTATAGCCAGAGTAGTCTGAACTCAGAAAGCAATTTTACAAACCCTCCTGCTTTCCTTTCTTTTTTGCCTCCTTCCTTCCTTCTCTTTTTTCCACTCTCATCCCTTCCTTCTGGGCCACTGTAAAAGTGTGGAGTGACAAAGGCTTCTGCTCCAACTTGCTGGATCCCCTGAGCCCTCTGCTCAGTTAGGCTCGGCCTAAGCCTTCATGTAGTCTTCAGCTGGGTTAGCCTAGTTTCAACAAGACTCTTGCTAAGTCAACTTTATTGAGAATATGTGATCTCTGAATACCCTTGAGATCTGACTAAGTTCCTTATCTTTCATCCTTTGTGGCCTTCAGCACCAATCCTGTTAAAGTCAGTTCAGCAAGAATTCCCCTGCCTTTGCCGTCTCCTCCTAATTGTCCTTGCGTTGAGAATTGAGCCTGGTCATTCTCCCCTATTGCAGTAGAGTTGACCCCTACAGCAATAATTTTTTTTTTTTTTTTAACTGGGGATTGAACCCAGGACCTTCACCTTTGCACTGGGCTACATCCTCAGCCTTTTTGTTTTGTTTTATTTGTTTGAGACAGGGTCTCACTAAATTACTAAATTTCCCAAGCTGGCCTCATACGTGGAATCTTCTGGAGTCATCCTCCCAGAATGCTGGGATTACAAGCATGTAACAAACATGCCTGGCTAATAATCTTGAATAAAGTCTTCCTAACTATCTTAAAAAGTAGCAGGATAGGGCCGGTGAGATGGCTCAGCGGCTTAAGCGCCTGCCCGGCAAGCGTGAGGGCCCGAGTTCGACTCCCGGAACCCACATACGAAAAAGGGGCCGGTGATATCGCTCAGCGGCACGGGCGCCTCCTGGCACGCAAGGTCCTGAGGTCGACTCCCCGGTACCCAAAAAAAAAAAAAAAAAAAAAATAGCAGGATAATTTTTCTTTCTGTAATAGATGCATGAGAAAATGGTGGGGTTTTTTAAATCAGCAAATAAGCTACAAGAGGTATGAGAATCAGCAACTCCACTTTGAAGGTCATCTTGTTCTATCTGCTCCCCTATTTTGGGATCCCTCAAAGCTCTACTTGTAGCACAGCACATTACCCTCTCCTTTTCCTTTTGGCTGCTGAGCACATGTCATGGCAATCACTAATTCATCACATAAAACTGAATAAGAACCATTTAATATGATTATCTTCTCCATTAAAGTTGTCATCATAATTAGAGCTGCAGTGAAATGTTGCCAGGAATTAAAACTTCTGCCAAGAAAAACTTGGGTGTCATTCTAGAAAAATTCTTAGGTGGGGGAGGAGATCAGGACCATCTGTGTGGGGATCCAAAGCTAAATTGCGATCTGTAAAGCCCCTTTTCCCTGCTGTCTGCCAAACCCTGGCCGAGCCATCCAGCTGGACCTTGCCAAAGATGTGAGAAAAGCAGCTTTCAGGTATCTGAGGAGCACACCTTTCCAGAGAACCTTTGGGAAAAGCAGCAGCAAACCAAAATTAGGCCTTGGTGCATCAGGCTTTTAGAAAGTTGTTCCAAATGGTTTTGTTTGCCACCCCACTGTTTCCAGGGCAACCACCTAAGCCAGGACAGAAGCGAAGAAGACATCAGGCTGGAATGGGACCACCCACTGCAATTTTCATTACATCCCCAGGGCAAGAACCTTTGCATCCACTGGAAGCATTTGTCAGGCTCTGCTGTGAATCACTGGAGTAATGTTTAGCACGGGTCTAAGTGCGTCACAGGCTGCTGCACCCTCATCCCCCAGTACTGAGGTGTTTTTAAGTGGAACCAAATATCCCAGCGGAGTCTTGCCTAGCTTTGTCACACCTTTTTAGATTATACGCTATAAATTATAGATAAAAAAATAAATTATGCAAATTTCTTCCAGCATGTCTTTTGGTTATTTTTAGGAAAAGTGCCTCTGGAATTTAGCTTCTCAGATGTTTAAAATGAGGAGAACACCAAAACCAAGGCAGGAGGATGCTCAAGGCTCAGGCTGTGGCTGCGTCACAGTCCAGCACTTTGGAACGAGCAACACCTGTGTCCCTGGGGCTTCTGGCCGCGGCTGGTGGAGGGAGCTGACCCGGGCACCATTAGGCTTGGGTGTGCTTCCCGATTCTGCAGCTGCTGCGGGTGTGTGACTCTGCAGCGATTTGTGTCATTTTCCTACGAAATTTCCTCACCTATGAAAGGAGAATGTTCAGCACTCTCTAAAGTGCCTTTCCCTTCTCGCATTCTGTGGTACTCTGTGCTAAACTAAGCCAAACATCCTCAATTAACCAGAAAATTATATTGATTATTTTCGAAAGAGTGAATAAGTGCAACTTGTAAGCATTAAAAATCTCAGCAGCACAAACCCCAGGGCCTTCCTTCTTCATGACCTCTCACTGCGCTGGGCAGTCCTGATTCCTTCACCCGGCTTGCTGCGTCTCTTCCCTGGCCCAGCAGGTCCACTTTCTCCACCTGGGAAGGAACGCAGCACAGTTCCTTGGGCTTCCAGGAGGGTTCAGCGAACACGCAGGGGACTGAAAGGAGGGGAGACTGTGCCACGGCTCCGAGTCTATGAGGTTGCTTGAATGGCTCCATTTCTGGACCAGCGAGGGACCCTCCCTACCCAGCTCGCTCCAGGCTGCCCTGGTGGCTCACTTCACCTGCTGCTTCAGGTGAAGCAAGGACATGTTCTGGCCATACCTTTTTAAATGAGTCTTCATTGAAGTCTCTCCAAATTGTTCAGTGTTAATAAACCCTCTGTCTCATGCCAGTACCCTGACTGATGCACTCATTTATTTCTCAAGATTATAAGAGTGATATGAATTAAAAGTCCACGGTGCTTATCACTGAAATATATAAATTCATCTTGAATATGTACTTTTTCCCTTTTAATTGCATTCCTGAGAGAAATGAGAATCCCTGTGTATTGCTGGTTGTATAGTGCTTGACCTCTGTACATGCCTGTTTTATTTTATTATTTTATTTATTTTGGGTTCTTAAGATAGCATCTCACTATGTGTCCAGGCTGGCCTCAAACTCACAATCCTCTTGCCTCAGTCTCCCAGGTGCTGTGATTACAGGTGGCCACCATCGCATCTGGCTCAATGCTTGTTTTAGACAGGATTCGTGAGCACATCATAGAAACCACTCTAGGAGTTTAAGCAAGAAAGGGTTGGACGCAGGAAATTAGATGCTTATAGATTAGGGATGGACAAGTGGGCTGTGGGCTGGGCCTCCTGCAATGTTTCTGATATAGACTTCAGGGCTGACCTGTCTAGAAACGATCTCTGGAACAACAGGAAAGCTGGAGAATCAGGAAGCTGCTATGGAGCTGAGGATGTAGCTCAGTGGTAGAGCTCTTGCCTAGCATGAGCAAAGGCCTGGGTTCCATCCTCAGTACCGGAACAAATAAGGAGCCTCTAGGCTATCTGCTAACTCCAAGGTCACAGTATCTCACCACAGTGCAAGAATCAGAGATCTGTAGCCTCGATTGTTGGCCCGAAACTATGTCGTACCTGATTTGTACCATCAAATGGCAGCCTCTAGGCTGGCTTCCTCCCTATTTGAGTTATTCTAAGCTCAGTTTTCACAGTAGTGCATCTAAATGGTGGAGCCTAAATTATAGTCTGAGTTGCAAGGGATTCTGGGAAATGTCACTTTTACCTTTCTGGCTCCTACTTCAGAAGGAATATTTGAAAACAAGTGGAATGAATTCTGAGTAGGCCAATCTGCTCTACCTGCCTGAAAGCATGTTTTAGACAGCATACCACTAAAGCATGAACTTTGGAAATTAAAAATAAAGACTAGATAGAATTCAGATCTCTGCTGTAGAATGCATTAGTTGCATACCTTCATTAATAGTATTAATGAATTAATATTGTCGATATTAAGAGCAGAGTGCACTAAATATCACTGAACCTATTTGTCCGTCTATCCAATGGTGCTATGGTTTGGATGAAAGGTCCTCCAGAGGTCCATCTGTAAGAGCTTTGTCCCCAGGGCGGCACGACTGGGAGGTCCCCTTGGGAGGCAGGGCATTTCCGAAAGTCCTTAGGTCATTGGCGCTCACCATGGAGGGGTCTTGTGGGAACTTGGTCTGGTCCTCTTGCTCTGCTTCTTGTCTCGCGAACAGTTTTCTTTGCCCCACATTCCTGTCATGACGCGCTGCCGTCACCAGAGGCCCAAACCAGTGGGTTACATGATTTTGGATTTGAGCCTCAAAAGTGTGAGTTAAATCAACCTTTTCTCTTTATAAGTTAATTGTCTCAGATATTTCTTTGTAGGAACACAAAGCTGAATAATACAAATGGAAATGATAATATCTACCTTACAGAATTGTCATCTACCCATCCATTTATATATCAACGTATCAAATATTTACTGATTGTCGCAGAGTACCAGAAATTTTAGTATAAAGTGACAGAAACCTAAGTAGTTGGTTAAGCCCAAAAGAAATTTGCATGTGGTAGGTCACAGACTGCCAAGAAGGTGGAAAGCCAGGCACAGGCTGGACTTCTACCACCTAAAATGTGCATCAGAACCAGCCTGGTGCTGCTGCATCCACCTCCCAGCATGTAAAGCTTCATTTTGCACCATAAACTTTACTGACCTGGGTACTCCTGCTAGCTCTGTTACCAGGAGGAACTCAACAGGGCCACTCTGAGGGCCATGGCAGTGGTGTCACCCTCCCTAGCAAATGTAGATTCTAGGTGGCATTTCTTCCTCACATTGCTCTCTTCTCAAAGAAGTCTCCCAAGGATATCTAGTGGGGCTTGGGAGACACCTGTGCCGGGATGTGAAGGGCTGGGAAAGCATCATTTCTAATGTCTAATTTGGGGGAAGAATGGACTCCATAACCAGTGAGAGAGTGTGTACAAGGTGCTAGGGTCCAGACGAATGTCCAAATCCACCTATTCCAAATGGCTAAGCAAAACCAAGATTTACTGGTTCACATTCTCCTTCCGACTCCGGTTCTCACTGTGCATTCCTGTGCCCAAGCTTCCTTCTCAACTCTCTCTGCCTGAAGGAGGCTGGTCCCAGAGAGCTGCAAGTTTACACTCTCCGAGCCAAGCAATCCCTGAGTAAAGAGTGTGTCTCTCTCCCTATCATTCCACAAAACTCTATTGTTTTTTTTTTTTTTTTGTGGGTACCGGGGGGTCGACCTCAGGACCTCGTACGCCAACAGGCACCCGTGCCGCTGAGCGATATCACCGGCCCCTTTTTTGTATGTGGGATCCGGGAGTCGAACTCGGGCCCTGGCGCTTGCAAGGCAGGCGCTTACGCCGCTGAGCCATCTCACCGGCGCCTAAAACTCTATTGTTTTGACTTGGATCACATAAGCTTCCTTAAATCATTCACCTGATAGGGAGATGGACTAAATTTATATACCAGGTTGTGTTACAGGCCAGCCAAGCTGGAGCGATACAGGTTTGGTCCTTCCAGAGCTGTTTGACTCTATTACTGAGGAAGAAAGGCTTTATAAAGGGGATGCTGGGGAGGTAAAAGCAATTATTTGCCCAGTGTAATCCTCCAGGCTATCCAATATACATACACACATTCGCCTCATGCATAATGGTTACCACCCACAGCTATGCAACTCCTCTACGTACATACCGAAGCTCCCTCCATCCCCAGGTTCTGGGCTATTACTACTTCTAACGTGCATTATTCCGAGGTTGGTCCAGAATAGCTCCTGTGTATTAGCAACATATGGCCAAATGACAAATTTAACCTAATCTACAAGGATGCAAGAATAGCAGGATGCCTAAATTAAAGAAAAAAAAGATGTCACGTGGAAAAGGACGAGGAAGAAACAGTTCAGAGTAGCTACTGACCAGTAGCATTGATCACACTCTTCTTGTTAGGAATTAAAAGTACTCCCTGCCACGGTGATGGAGTGAATCGCTTGGTCAGCCAAAGTAGCTGGCTCTGGTCCCTCCTCTGGGAATAGAGCCAATGTCTCGTGTCTACTGTCATCACATCTGAAAAGGAGGTGGGGAAGATCACGTGTCGTGATTAATTTAGGACTCTGTTTTCTATTGAGAAGACTCCAGGGACCTGGAAATTGCCTTAGGTTGGTCAGTGTTTTCCTAAGAACACAATTTCCCTAGAAATCTCCATCCGTATTCAACACTAGGATATCCTCTCTCATAACAACAAACACAGCTGGGCATGGTGGTGCATGACTGTAATCCCAGCAGTCTGGGAAGCTGAGACAGGAGGATTTCAAGTCCGAGACGCACCTTAGCAACTTAGCAAGACCCTGTCTCAACATAAAAAATTAAAAAGGGCTGGGAATGTAGCTCAGGGTGAAGGCTCTGGGTTCAATCTCTAGTGTTGAAGGGAATCTCCCCCCAAAAAAACAGACCTAGGAGCTCTGCCCTTCCTCCAGCCTCCATTCTGTATGTTTTCTGGAGGCAATGACAAACCATACCTTGAGTTGGAAGAGCTGAAACCATTCTAGATTCCCGTCCCATGTACTTCAGTGGTTGCGCTCTAAAGTGAAGGCCTTTACCAGGCCAGGAAGAGCCAGAGAAGGGGCTTAAGTAAGGCTTTTCCAGGATCCCTTCTTATCTTTTTCTTAAGTTTCTGGAATCTTGGGTTTTGCTTTCACTACCTGTATCTTAGGGGAAAGAATTAGTTCAGCTTGAGATTTTCCTGACTACTAGCCCTCTTTGATCATAGACTGTGAGAGGAAGAGCCTTCGCTTAGCGGTTTCTGTTCCCTCTCTCTGCTTTCTCATGAACCAGCTGTCTCTTACTTACAGTAACTTAGCCCAGGCTGTAAAAGCCAATCTGATCTCACCAGCTGACATTTTCAATTGACTCTCCCAAGTCTGGGGTGGGTACACTGCTTGCTTGAGTCTCTAGACACGACACGCTTGTGAGGACAGTCAGGAGATTCACATTATCTTCTGTGTCGCCATGACACTCTCTACCTCACATGGCCTTTCCTAGTGTTAGTTCTAACAGCTACATCCTAGCATCAATTTCTATTTCAATCTACTTCTGCTTCTTCACAAATAAAAGAAACTCAATTTAGCAAAATGCAGAATGTGCTCAAGGATGTGGAGTAGCACAAAGAATTAAAAGAAAAGTCAAGCAGCAGGTGGTGAGGACAGGAATCAAAACAGCTCTAAGTACTCAGGAAGCAGGAACTAATCAGTCTTTTGTGACGCCATCATCAGGATGCATGATTCCAGTCATTTTCTATATCCCAGTGTTTCTCTACTGGATATGTAATCTTTGAGAGACAGAGCATGAATGGCATTCTTGAGTTGCTCGTCTACTAACCTTCTGGCCAAACAAGGCAGGACATTTTGAATGAGTACTCTTCAGGAAGACCAGCAAGAGTATTGTCTTAAAATAGTCTTACCATCAGATGCAGTAAATGTCAGGCAGGCACAACCCAAAGAAACAGGACAAAAGAAATCTTTGTTCCATAGCGGCAGAATTTTAACAACACTCAGACTTTCCAATAAATTTTCTATAAAATATGCCTGACAAACTGGATGATCTAGCTATTAAAACTTAGGGGAAGAACATCGCTGGTGCCACTTGGAATCTTCACATTGATTATAGTAAAAGGTTAGAAGAAAGAAATAAGACGAATACTAAATTGAATTTAAAATCTATCATTTTCAAGCTCTCTAAGATTGTCAATTAAGCAAAGGCTTCACAACAGAGATCAAATCCATGAAAGAACTATAAGATCCGTTATAATGATCTCAGGAAAATCTAAAATATTTCCCAGAGAGCAATGTGGTCCTCTAAGGATCTGAAAGGCATATCCCACAGATCGTCTTAATCAAAAAGGGCTTCTAAGAATTTTAAAGGCGTTGTCCTTCCAGTGCTTAAACAGGTAGACCAATATATGGACGGCTTTACCGTGAAGAGAACTTTGTGTTCAGATGTTGTTTAACGGAGTAGAGTACAATTTTCTTCATAAGAAATTCATAGATTTTAAAAGAATTACATCAACTTGGACTGAAAGATACAGAAACAAAATGAAAAGAAGTTTTTGGACCCTCAAATTTCTATGGGCAGAAACAGGCTGAGAAAAGTATCAGCTGCAAACATGGGCTACTTTCTCTTGGAAAAAAGAGGTCAACAGGCCAAGTGGTAGAGCTGAGAGCCGTGTTGAATCATCCCCGAGCAGTAGGACCGACCCTCTATCACGGGACTGGCGACGTGTGTCCAGCTGACTTCAGGACTGCTGTGGCCTGTGCGCTTTCATTTTCTCCCACTTTGAGAGGCTGCATCTAAACTGTTGTAGGCCTATGCCGTTACTGCGTGTTCAGAATGGGCAGGAGAGATATTTTGTCTTTAGTTTGTGGATCTACATAGCCAAAGCAAACATTCCCAGTGGGAAGTGGGCTGTTTAAGGAGTGATGCCTCAGGGATGTCATCTCAAATGCTCCCTTTACCTTGTGCCCGGGGTTCTTACTAATTGTACATTTTAAGAGACCTCCAAGCCTTCACAGGATTCAAGATCATCTGGAAAAAATAATTATAGCAGAGTCTGACAGTTCTCCAACATTCATTCTCTTCTTTTTCAACAAGAGAGCTCCTGAATTTTAAGTAGGTAAATGGTTGCCAAGAATGAAGATTGCATTTTCAGCTTCCCTTGCAGCTAGGAATGACCATGTGTCTAAGCTGTTATCAATAGGATGACACTTTCAGAAAAGATACTTAAAGTAAGGGTTATTCCCTTTTGGTTGTAGTTTTCTCTTTCCTATCAGTAGAAATACAGATTCAAGTTGAGTGCAATGGCACACACCTATAATTCCAGCACTCTGGGTGGCTGAGGCAGGAAGATCACAAGTGTGAGCCCAGCCTGAGCAAATTAGTGACCTAGCAAGACCCTGTCTTGAAATTTAAAAAAATAAATAAATGAAAAGGAAAGCTGAAATTTAAAAAAATAAATAAATGAAAAGGAAAGCTGGTAATGTAACTTAATTTGAAGGCCCTGGATTCAATTCCCAGTACCACACACACACACACACACAAAATACAGATGCAATGGCCAGCTATTCAGTAGTTGCTTTGGACCATGTTTACACAGAGTCCGTAAAAAACAAAGCTAGAAGGATCCTGGATACCTGCCAAATAGATATTTTATATGAGAGAATAGTATCTTAAATGTTAAAACCACTGTGAAATTGGGTTTTATGTTCCATGCTACACCATCTAATCCCTACAAATGCAATATCGTAGACAGAATTACGGCTCTTTGTGAGCAGGGATGTTATCTGTTTTAGTCATGGCTGTATCCATCTTTGCCATCTAGAATAATTTATAGCTCATTGCAAGCACTCAACAAGTATTTATGAAGGAAGGAATGCATAAAATGTTATGATAATTAACACTGAACGAAGAACCAGCCAGGTGTGATGTCACACACCTATAACCCCAGATAATCCCAGAACTCAGGAGGCTGAGGCAGGCAGATCATGAGTTTGAGGCCAGCCTGGGATACATAGTGAGATTCTGCCTCCAAAAAAAAAAAAAAAAAGAAAGAAAGAAAGAAAGAAAGAAGAAAGAAAGAAAGCCAGAACAATAAGAAGAAATAAAGAAAGAAAACTAATGACTGAGATCAGTGCTTTCTGTATGTAGAAAAAAAGTTTTGTAATTAAACATACATAAGATTTGCCATTTTACCTATTTTCCACAGTATAGTTCAGTGGTATTAATTCTCATTGTTGAGCAACCATCATTATCCGTCTCTAAATTTTTTTCAACTTGCAGAACTGAAACTGCACACCCTTACACAAGAATCCTCCTCTTCTCCCTCCTGTAGCCCCTGAAAGCCACCACTCCACTTGCTGCCTCTATAGGCAGACACATAACTCATATGAATGAGACCACACATTTGTCCTTTTCTGACTGACTTATTTCTTGTAACACAGTGCTCTCAAGTCTTATCCATGTTGTAGCATATGTCACAATTTTGTTCTTTTTCATGGCCAAATAATATTTCATTGTATGTATATGCCTCATTTTGTTTCTCCATTCATCCATTAATGGACAGCTGGGCTGCCTCCACTTTTTGGGTATGATGAATAATGCTTTTATAAACAAGAGGATACGAGAGTGTTTTAAAGATTTTTCAGGTTCCTTAGATTCTCTGATTTACTGAATGAAAATCTTGGAGGTAGAAGAGGTGGGAGCGAGTTGGAAGGTATCTTTTAAGTGATCTCCAGGTGGAGTCAAGATAATGTAGTCTTTGAATTGAAAATTGGAAGCCACTGATCCCATTCAGTCAGTGTACTAATTTGGAAGCCCAGGAAAAACCAGATAATAATGTTGGAAAGTGTGTGTTCTCTATGTTGTTAAACACTGAGAAGAATTTAGATCGGGCAGAAATGAACAGCAGGGCAGGTTAAAGAAAAACATAAATTTAGAGATAAAAGCATTATGATTTTACTTTTATAAGTGTGCCTAATTGTGGTAGCTTAGTTCATTCAAAGTCCAAATAGACTCGCGGCATGTTTTCATTCAACCATTATTGCAAATGACAATAACAGCAGCTACGTATTTCTCCCTTAAGTATATTATAAATTTTATTATATTTATGAAACTCTTACTAGAGCGACAACATTGTGAATTTAACCTTCCCCACATCTCTCTGTTGTTTCCCTGGTATGAAGATGGATCAGCAGAAAAAAAAACGGATGCAGAAATATGACCCCTTACAGCTGATTTTCATCTAGAATGGCCTTCTGACTATGATGAAGGCCTGTGCGGTTTGTAGTATATGAAAGCCACTGCAGCCTGTTTTTTCCAATAGCTGAAAGTCTGTGTGTTTAGATTTGGTCCAACATTGAAATGCAGTTGCAGACATTTTAACAGCTTCTTTGTTGTGGCTCTAAATCAGAAGAGGATATTTGCCAGAAATCTTGTTTTTTCTGAAATCATCCCAGCCATATCTACATTAATGCATTGGTTGTATTCTGCCCCCTTTGGTGGGTTATATTGAAACAAATTCATCCTTTAATCTTTCACCCTAAAAGAATGCTAATTTAACTATTTACTTTATTCTCTAATAAAATAATATGTGTTTCTGAGATATCTTTCTTTTGAGACAGGATCTCACTATGTAGTTCAGGCTGGCCTTGAACTTATTATAGCTCAGGCTGGTCTCGACTTCAATGATCCTCCTGCCTCAGTCTCCAGCCTTTGATATATCTGTTTTTTTTTTTTTTTTGTGGGTACCGGGGGTCGACCTCAGGACCTCATGCACCAGTAGGCGCCTGTGCCGCTGAGCGATATCACCAGCTCTTTTCTTGTATGTGGGTACTGGGAGTCGAACTCAGGACCTCGCACTTGCCAGGCAGGTGCTTATGCCACTGAGCTATCTCACCGGCCCTGATATATCTGTTTTAAAAACTTCCTATTTTTGTGAATTGCTTGGATATAACTGGGAAATTTCTTCCGAAATGATTTTATTTTTGTTTGTTTTCATTTTTTGCTACTGGGGATCGAACCCAGGCAAGCATTTTGCCACTAAATTACATCTTCAGCACTTCCTGCTTTTTAATACTTTAGAGATGGGGTCTTGCTAAACTGCTCAAGCTGGTCTCAAATTTGAGATTCTCCAGCTTACTCTTCTAAGTACCTGGGATTATACATGTACACCACCACCTATGTGGTTCAAATAAATTTTACCAATCCATTTTCATTTTGTAAGTGAACCAAGGACATTCACTGTGACTTTCTGTCCCCTTTCATGTACAATTCAAGTTGTTACTTGATAAAGAGTGATGTTAACTGAAGTTCATTATGCTAAAAGAATGTCTTCCTCTCACTGACTTTTAAAATTAATACATTCAATGACAAAAACATCAAGCACTTACTACGTGTAAGGAACAGTAATTAGTGAGCAAAAAAAGTTTCTTACATATAACGTAGTTAAGAGAGACAGATGTCATAAAATAATTTCACAAATAAATGTAAAATTTCTACACTTATCATTACTGAAATAGTGTCTTTCCTGTACTTTAAGAGTGAATAACAGGAAGGGCATGGTGGTGCATACCTGTAGTCCCAGCACTTGGGAGGCTGAGACAGGAAGACTGCTGTGAGTTTGAGGCCAGCCTGGACTACACAGTGAATTCAAGGCAAGGCTGAACAACATAGTGAGACCCTGTCCCCCCCCCCAAAAAAAAAACCCAGAAAACAAACGAGTGAGTAACAAAGGGATGTGGTGAGTTTGAGGGTCCCTAAAAGCTTCTGAGCAGAAAGTTAAAGGGTAAGTAGAATAAGAAGCAAAATATTGAGCATGTGGAAGCTTGAGGGTTTCAGGAGGAGGGAACGGCACAGGCAGAAGTCAAACGCAGGCCTCTGCGTCCAGAGCCAGGGCAGCAGGGGCAAATGTGCTTCAAGCTGTGTTAAGGACTTTGCCTTTCTTCCATGTGCAATGATACATTGCCTAGGATGGATACTAGCTGAGAATCTTTCAACTGCAAGTAACGGAAAAACCCAATTCAACACACTTTAAGCAAATAAGAATTATTGGTTTATGCAGTGGTGAAATCCAGAGTTCATCTCCACTCTAAGGACAGGTTTTTTTTTTTTTTTTTTTTTTTTTTCATTTTGCTATGCAGTTCAGGCTGGGCTTGAACTCACTATGTAGCCCAGACTGGCCTTGAACTCACAGTGATCCTCCTGCCTCAGCCTCCGAAGTGCTGGGATTGCAGGTGTGCCCCACCATGCCTGACCCCAAGGACAGTTTTATCCATGGGACGATAATGTCTTTATACTTCAGCACTGGATCCACTGACTCTACTCTTGTCCTTGTGCTGGCTTAATTTTCAGTCTGGGTCTTATTCACAGTGGGGGAGACTAGTGGATTTCTCTGACGGGATTTGTTTACCTCACATCCCCACACTGGCATTTCTTTTGGACTGGCAGATGCTGGGCTCCACGCGGTTTAGGTATCGGTTAAGTGCCTTTCCTAAAATTCTTTCTGTGGCTAGGGATGTGGATGCTGATCAGGGTGGGGGTAATTCCACTCAAATCATCTTGGGGAGAAGTGGTTTCCTAAAAACAGTTCTGTTATTATCACAAGAAGGGTGGAAATTTCCTGGAAAGATACAATCAGATCTTCAGTACACTTTGCAGAGTTTGGAGGGGGTTGAAAATGGAGGAAGTAACGAACAGATCTGTCTTGATGACAAAAATAAAGATGGCCTTCAGAATGGAAGAAGGATTAACGTGGACTGGAGGGAAAGAGGCTGCAGACAGGGAAGGCTAATGAGCAGGTTAGAATAGTGGTCCAGTACGATGCTGGTGTGGGCAGAGGAAGTGGCAGCTAAGTGGGAAACAAGAGAGATCCAATAGACAGAAAATGGGCACAACTTGGTGATTAATTGGATATAAAGGAAGAAAAGGCAAAGAAGTTATACAGGTAACCCCTCAGTTTCTGGTTTACCCATGAACTGGAGAAATGACAGTGACATGCTGATAAGGAGCATTAAAGAAAGACCATGTTTAGGAGATAGAGTCTCAGTTTCAGATTAATTTTAGTTTTAGATTTTTTCGAGACATTCACATGGAACTGGCCTGAAGACACTTAGATTGTTTTGATTTTCTCAGACACATTTATTAAAGGCTTTGGAACAAATCTCCTTTCACACTTGACTAAATTTCCCTAAACCTTCTCTCAGGAAAAAAAATAGGTTTCTACTCTACCTAACCCCTAGAAGGAAATACTGCCATTCCCACTGAAAATTAAGAAAAGAATCTTCTCTTTTCTTTTGGAAATCCTTTGGATTGGGCCTACTCTAACCTTTATTAACAAAACCCTCTGGTGCACTAGGACCCCTGCTGCAGGCCTCAGACATGGAGCACCCCAAGTGAGAATCAGGCTCCTGCTGATGCTCGATCGTGATCTAAGGACTGAGGTGCTGTTGGGGTGCTCGCAGGGGAGGGGTTTCAAGTAGAATGTGTTCCTGGCAGATTTGGAGTTGGTTCTTCAACTTTTGTATATAGCATTTTGTTTGGTTGCAAGTGATTAAAAACCTAACTAAAAATAAATGCCTTCATAAAATCCAAGGGCAGGAGTTTTATCTGGCCCAGGCCATATACCAGTAATGAGGCAACTTTTAAAGCTTTCAGTGATACAAACAGCCCGCTGCAGCATGTGTGCCATGTATTTGACACCACTGTGCTATACCAACCTCCCAGAAAGATAGGAGACTATGACGGACCAGTTGTGGGGTAGATGTACCTTCTAGGGAGCAGGAAACTGAGGGACAGGTAGCTCCTTAAAGGATGTGTGTGTGTGTGTGTGTGTGTGTGTGTGTGTGTGTAAATGTGGGAAAGCAGAGTACAGAAAGAGATTCATTACCAGAAGAGGATGGAAAAGATGCCAAGCACACAGAAACAATAACTGGTGTTATGGCTTGTATCTAGATGTCCCCTCAAAGCCTCATGTGGTCATAGGTGGAGAGTTTTGAAGGTGGCTAGATTAGGGTGTGTAAATGTGGATTAAGGGAGTGAATAATGGAAGCCCTACCCTGGGTATAGGTGGCACCAATCAATAGGTTTGTATCCTGTTTGGGATAAAAGGGAAAGGTAGGCTAGCTCTTGCTGCTGCTGCTGCTGCTTGCTGCTTTGCTGTCTCTCCTGCCTGCTTGCCATGAACTGTTTCTCCTCTTTGACTCCCCTCTGCCATGCTACCCTTCCTTGGAACCAGCTGATGATGGACTGAAACCTCTACAAACTGTGAGCTGAAATAAACCTTTCCTCCTCTAACTTTGAGTGTCAGGTATTTTGTCTCAGCAATGAGAAAAGTAACTAAGATAACTGGTCCTTCTGGTTATGAGTTATAGAAATTTCTTCAAGTGTTTACTCCATGGGAGAAAAGATTTTTTCATAGCTTTTCGTAGTTAAGGCTTAGAGGTTTTTAAAAATACTTTTCCATTGAAATACCTGAAGGAAGACATCTGTACTCTGATCAAATCATAAATTGATGAATTTTTAGCCAATGTCTAATTTGGCTTTACTAATAAAGCAATGTCTTAAGTTGGTTACCTACAGAAGGTGACTTGGAGGCAAAGATTTCGTAGTTGGTATCAGTTTGGGAAGTTGTTCTTGGAAGCCCTTTAAGGAGAATAGGTAACTGAGATAAGAAAGGGAAGGAAGCCAATAAAAGATTCGCTCTTGAGCAGTTTACTGGGCAAGTGGGCTTTAGTCCCATGGGGGAACTCTGGGAGACTATAAAGAAGATTTCAGAGTTATCCAGTTGAGAGGCAATAAATTGGATATTTTCCCACAACTTCCATCTGATATTTGCTAAAGGCTGATGCTGGGGCATCAACCTGTAAATGCCTAGAGTTCCGTTTTTGGAAAGCCCATAACAACAGAACATAATAAATTTTTTTTTTCTCTTCAAATTCTTGTTCTTTGACTTTTTCTAGGTAACGTGTATGAGTTGCACGTAAAAATTCAAAAGATGGCGACCTTCGGCATAAATGGGTTAACTTCCACACACATCTACCCTGTGCATTTCCCCCGGGGGGGAAAGCGGCAAGATGCTGCCAGTGTGAACCGGATCAAGGAGTTCACCGGAGGGGACGCAGGTGGAGAACCAGCAGTGCTGTTACAGGCAAAACTGTATTCTGATCAAATCACAAATTGATGACTTTTGGTCAATGTCTAATCAGTTTGGCTTCTTAAGACTGGAAGTAGGCGGTATTAAGCGGAGTTTAATAGACTGATTTTCCAGGAGGATTGTGGACACGGCAAGAACTTTTGGTTAGCATGTTTAGTACAAGGAGATAAATATAAAGACAGGGTGCCAGATGATTTATATGGAAGAATAAACACTTTAACACCCAAACAAAAGAACTGCTATAAAAGAATGATGTGGATAAATCAACAACAGCAACTACATAGCAACTGTGTCACGGGTAACACACGTGTTGTGATAGTTATTGTAGGTTTAGACACACAAAACCTTTTTAGAATCTCTTCCTGCAGTTATGCAAATAGGTATCTTATAGGCTCTAACCCTTACGATGGAAAGAACAAGTCAAGAAAATGCATCCATTATTTCTTTTCTTCAAGGTTTAATCCAAAGATCTGTGGGGGCAGCTGGGAGCAGCTGGATGTGCAGTGAGAGTGGTGGCCTGGCACACAGTGCCGTGGGCTGACCAGAGGAGGAGGCACGCACACCGCGTGGCGGCAGTGCAGCCTGGCGCGAAGCTGGAGCAGGGCGGGGAGGAGGATGGTGTTTGCGTGGCGAGGTGGCAGCGATGGAAATCAGTTACATGTAAGGAAATTGAACAAATGTGAATGTGTAAATATATTGAGGATAATAGTTGTCAAGAACATTGGGCGTGGTGGCACACGCCTGTAATCCCAGCATGTGAAGGCTGAGAAAGGAGGAGCGCTGTGATTTGAAGCCAGCCTGGTCTATGTAGTGGGTTCAAGGCCAGCCTGAACTACATAGCCAGACCCTGTCTCAAAAAACCAAATTAGCCGGGCATAGTGGAGCACAATTTTAATCCCAGTGCTCAGGAGGCTGAGGCAAGAGGATTGCTCTGAGTTTGAGGCCATCTTGGGCCATGTAATGAGTTCAAGGTCAGCCTGAACTACATAGCCAGACCCTGTCTCAAAACACCAAATAAAAAATTGCCACTATTTGAAAGGGTAAATATAAAGGAGAAAATCAGAATCATCTGTGTGTTCCGGGATTGGTTATATTGTACAAATGTAGAAGTGTATATATGTTTATATTTGTTCACCATGAAGGCCTGGAAACAGCAATATCCCAAAGAGCACATTTAGCATCCAAATCTTAGTTTTAAATACCATTTTCCATGAAAGGGAGCAAGGCAGAGTTGACAGGGAAAACACAAGATGAGCGAGGTTTTAAGGTAGGAAAGTTGTTGGCAAGAGTCTCGCGAGAATCAGTGCTCTCCATTTCGACAGAGTTGGCTGCCTATAGAGGCCCAAGGATGGCCGCAAATTATGTGAGCTCTTCCCATCACGAGGAACAGTCTATTTTCCGGTACCTGTGACACTAATAGAATAGAAAGCGACCCTGCACGACTTCCTAGCTGAGGCTTCAGCGAGGTCTTGAAGCTTATGCTTTCGCACCCCACCCCCGCAGAAACTCACTACCACGTGAGAACCCCAAGCTGCTCTTCCACAAAGCCGGGGAGGTGACCCGAGGCCAATGCTCCCACCGCTACCAGACACGCACCTGAGGCCAGTGAGGCCAGTGAGCCTTAGTGAACCAGGAGTTAACCTGTAGAATGTGGGCCAAATGTGGCCACTGCCCCTTTTTGTAAATAAAATTCTATTGAAACGTAGCTATATGCATCCGTTTAGATTTGTCTACGGCTATTTTTGAGTCATAGCAACAGAGGTGAGCTGTTGTGACAAAGAGCATATGTCCCACAAAGTCTAAACATGTCTACTCTTTGGCCCTACACAGAAAAAGTGTGTGTTTTATGGTTTGTGTCTAGATGTACCCCCAAAACCTCATGTGGTCCCAGGTGGGCTTTTCAGAGGTGGCTGGATCTAGGGTGTGTGACGCTGGGATTAACGTCGGGATTGATTCACAGTACGATGCTTGGATTAAGGCTGCCCCACCCTGGGTGTGAGTGCTACCCACCCTAAGGGCAGGGAGCCTGGATAGGATACAAGGGACAGAAAGAGGGTCGCTGCTTGTCACATGTAGCTTGCTGCCTGCTGCCTTGCTGCCTTCTGCCCGCCATGAACTGTTGCCCCTCTGCCACGTCACCCTGCCTTGGAGCCAGCCAACTATGGACTGAAACCTCTACAAACTGTGAGCTAAATAAACCTTTCCTCCTTTACCTTTGGGTGTCAGGTATTTTGTCTCAGCAACAAGAAAAGTAACTAAGACAGTGTGCCAATCCTTGTTTTAAGCCACTACATTTTGGGGTAGTTTGTTATGCAGTAGTAGATAACCCAAATATTCCCTTTACAGCAGAAGAGGCACCAAGCTCTTGCTTGAAATATAATTAATTCCTATAATTTCATATGCACATGTTTGAGACCTGTGAAGGAATTTATCTAGACAAACATCTGTTTTCACATGAGTAACAGTGTCATTTTTCCAAATAGAATATGTTAATAATGCTGGACACAATATCCACTTTCTTGATACAAGGCACTTTTTGAATTTAATAACCAGATAAAATCCAATACGGTTCCTTTCCACCCTCAAAATATGTTTCATTTAAAAATTATTCATGCTAAAGTGATTTCAACTTGGTGTCAGAAATGAGCCCTGGCAGCACATGAAATTCTTTCAGAGTATAATTCACCACAGAAAGCAACCTGTAAGTATTACTGCTACATTTTCACAACTTTTTCCTGATAGTTGGTCCTTATCTTAAAAAAAAAAAAAGAAAAGTAAAATATTAGCTTGTCTTCAGCCTTCAAAAAGATGAGCCATATTTCCTGACTTATACAAGGTATTTTTAAAAACTAATTTTAGGGCTTGGCAGATCTGCTATATAATCCTCACTTGCTGAAAAGTATATGAATAGATTTCCACATGAGCTTGGGAAATATGAATGAATATAATGTGTAAAACACTGTAAAACTCTGATATTTATCTGTGTACTGCAGAAATTTACTATCTGCTCTTTTCTGCCTAAGTGGACAATCAGTTAACACTGATTAAAGGCTATTATTTCTTCAACAAACTATAAAATAAATTACCTGCAAAAGGAACAGGAAATATGATGTATTTTTCATGTAGCAGTTCAGAGAGATGAAATGTGTAGCAGAGTACTAGTGCATCTGGCCGATTCTGTTGGGCTGGCTTAAAGAAAGTGATGGTTCTTGAGACGGTATGAACCTGGGAGTCGGGGACTGTCATCAGCATGAGTTATCAGTGCCCGGAAGACCTGACTCTAGCTCGGCAATCAGACCTGGAGAACTTTCCTTCAGAGTATTTTATGTTGTCCATTCAAATTTGAGAACAGCCTCCTATAGTTACTAACTTAATCTCTGCTTTTCCTCCATGCCCGTTACTTATAGCACATATCCAATATTTTAAAGTTATATTTAACAAAACATTATACTTTTATTGTCCTTGAAACAGAATGGTAGGGTTTTAGAATTGGAAGAGACCTTAGAGATTATCTGGTCGAGATTCCTAGTTTGCAGAAAAGGAAATTATTTCAGTTCCTTACATATACATTTTAACACTAAAGGACTAACAACTAACACCTTATGTCATTTTTCACATTAATAGAGTCTAAATATTTTTTTTTTAATAAACTTGATCTTAACTGATAGGCTGAGAAGGAAATTTTTTTTTTTTTTTTCGAGATGAGGTCTCCAGTTTGTCGCCTGGGCTGGCCTTGAACTCAGAAGCTCAAGTGATCCTCCTTCCTCAGTCTCCCAAGTAGCAGGGAACTACTAGTGTGTGCCACTGTGGCCGGCACTGTGAACACTTTTGAGTGGAATACAAGAAGAAATAATGTACGTCAACCAAGTTAATTTACTACTTTTAACCATAATTTAATGAAGATTTGAGTATATTCTGGTTATTTACAGATTGTAAGAAATTTGGTTCAAAGTCCTAAAAAGTCAGCAATAAATTTCAGGGAATTTAAAAACGAGAATAAAGGGCCGGTGAGATAGCTCAGTGGCATAAGCGTCTGCCTGGCAAGCGCGAGGTCCTGAGTTCGACTCCCGGTACCCACAAAAAAAAAAAAAAAGAGAGAGAGAATGAAGAGTGAGTTTGTCAGTAGCCTTGTGTAATGGGCTGAATTGTGTCCCTACCACCACCACCAAATTCATGTGTTGGAGTCCTAACCTCCAGTGCCTCCAAAGGTCAGTGTGTCTGGATCCAGCAGGGCGGGGCTGGGCGCTTCCTCCTTTGCCCAGGAGGTGGGCAGGTCAGCGGAGCTGGGGTGGCGCATGTGTCCAGGACCGGTGGACCGGTCCACCATGTCGAAGGTTTCCTTTAGGATCACGCTGACGTCGGACTGGCGGCTGCCCTATGAAGTACTCAGTGTTCCTGAAAGCACACCTTTCACAGCAGTCTTAAAGTTTGCAGCAGAAGAAATGGGATAGGAATAAATCCTGTACAGACTGCTGGAAATGTTTTTCTAAAGCATGGTTCAGAATTGTGAATTATTTCCTAGAGATCGTGTTGGAAGTTGCTAATATCTGCTGCTGGGAACATACAATTCGGAATAAAAATTGTTCTTTTTATTTTGGTTGTAAAAGTGAAATCAGGCACTTAACATACAATGAAAACATCAAGAGTCAGTGAAACAATGAAAGGTGACTTTTTTGTCCCTTCTTGTTCATACTCTTCGGTGAAGAGGAAGTGGCTATGAGTGGACAGTGCCACCACCACAGAAAGTCATGGACCGCTGCCTCACAACACAAGCAGGGGGTTCATTTGTGGCAAATGGATTATGCAACTATTTTTTACCTGTAAAATAATTCTGATAATTTTTTCTGAGTATATTTGGAAAATCAAAATTTCCTAAGTGTCACATAATTGTCTTTGAGTTAAAAATGTAGAAAGATTAATTATGGATCATAGCTGGCAGTTTGCTTGATAGCATCTTACAGACTCATATATAGATTCTTTTTTTTTTTTTTTTTGCGGGTACCGGGGGTCGACCTCAGGACCTCGTGCGCCAGCAGGCGCCCGTGCCGCTGAGCGATATCACCGGCCCCTTTTTCGTATGTGGGTTCCGGGAGTCGAACTCGGGCCCTCGCGCTTGCCAGGCAGGCGCTTATGTTGCTGAGCTATCTCACCGGCCCTAGATTCTTAAATATACATTTTGTGATAAATATAATAGACATACCAATGAATATTTAACTGTTTTTATCATTTATGTCTTAAGTATTCAAACTTAATGTGTCATATAAATTTTAAATATCAAAGAACCAAAAATTTAATTTTTTGATCTAACCGTTATGTGAATAAACTAATGTTACATACCAGAAAAAAAAATGCATCGAAATTTTTTGGGCAGCAATTTCGTATGGTTGCCAATATTAGGTTTACGGTAATTTAAAATGTTTCAGTGTCTAGGTGTTAAGTTAAATCATCTCCATCTTCCACTTCTTAAAAAAAAATGCAAAACTTATAATGGTATTACTGATCATTTTTATCTTTTGGTCCAGTGCTCCAAAATCCCATGATCTTTTCGAATCTTTTTTTCCTCTCATCTAACATATTAAACATTGTTTCTAGCTTTATGAATTGAGTAGCCTGGGACCACTGGCTGAGTATGAGCTGGCAGTCTAGAGCGGGGGTTTCACAAAGTGAACTGTGATAGTAAAATATATTAATAGGTATCTGACATCCAAGAGCCAGGAAAGTCTCCCTCTGCTAAATTTAGAATTGGCCACACCCTTCAAACACATATCAGCTTTGGGCACTGGCATTCTAACATGCATGTGAAATGGCAGAGAGGATTTAAGAGCAAATTAACAAAAATGAAATGAAATGTGATTAGAGTAGTTGGGGTTATGAAAGCCAGAGAAGAAAACCTTAGGTTTTTATGAAGACTTTCTGTGGAAAGTCTGCTCTATTCATCTACTGTTCTTTGGCCTCTTGGGGAGGCAAAGATAAAAGAAGAGGATGTACCATTTGGAAAACTAGAAATAACATGAAAATCTAATAATAGATGACTGTTTAATTGAATTAGGGTGCCTCTGTATAATAGGAAAACTGAAGCAGGAGATTAGAGCCAAGCCATGACAGTAATACTGACAAAAAGTGAAAATACGCACACCATTTGATCCTATTATTCCACTTCCAGTAATGTATCTTACAGTTAATCTTGCGTACGTACAGGAAGATACAGACGTAAGTACAGTGCTGTTAGAAGGGGGAAATATCCCAATGTCCATCCACTAGAAACTGTTTAAGTAAATTATTGGCTAACATATAACATGAAATTCTAGGCAGCTATTTAATATTCCCGTGCATATGCATTCTTATGCATATAGACTTGGGAAGATGTCTTAGATATAGTGTTAGAAACAAAGAAATTTTAGAAAGCATTATGCATGATCTCATTTGTGAAAAAATATATTACATATATAAATATAACAACACATTATGCTGCTGGTGAAGTCTATATTACCTAAATAAGAGAATGGAGGATTCTTCTTTAGTGAAATTGAAATTGATTTGTCTAAAAGAAGAATTAGCAATTAGATTTGGGGGTCCCAATTCTTCTACTTCAGTTAGTAAGTTTCATTCCAGGTCGTAGAGCCTCTAATTCAACAACTTCAAAATCCATGAGACAAAAAAGAATTCTCTTTTACAAACTAAAATAAATTTGCATGATAACAAACAACCATGGAAAAACTCAATAGAAGACTTGAAAGATAAAGTTCCAATTTGTTTTTTCAGTTCTGGGGATTGAACCCATACTAAGCAAGCATTCTACCACTGAGCTACATCCTCAGCCCTTTTAAATTTTGAGACAGAGTCTCACTAAGGCGGGTCTCAAACTTGCAATCCTCCTGCCTCAGCCTCCCAAGCAGCTGGGATTACTGGCATATGCCATCATATCCAGCTTAAAGTTCAAATATCTCCAGAAATTAATACACAAAGATAAGATATGGAAAAAAGTAAAGAAAAGAGAAGAGAAGATTATCAAGAGACATAATATCTAATAATAAAAGTTCTGAAAACAAAAATCCAAGACAAAATAGAAAAAATAATCACTGAAAAAACAAATTTCCTCAGGACTATAGGATGCAAGTTTCAAAGTTGAAAGAGCACAGATAATATAAATGATGAGAAAACTGAATGAAAAGAAAAGGCCCAAAGTATATCATTCTAAACATAAAGAATCTTTAAAAAACAAAAAGTAAAACACATGCACGCCAAATAGCGTATAAAATTTTAAGAGTCAGACGTCACAGTGTCAACAGCAATCCTGGAAAATACAATAGAGTAAAGCCTTCCAGACTCTGCAGGAAAATTATTTACCACACTACTAATCAAGTAAGGGACGAATAGGACATTTTCAGTTGTTAGGAAAAGGAGCTTCGTCTCTGTCCTTTGAAGTTTCAGAAACTGGGTCTGCTGAAATAACCTGGCAATACATAGATTAACAGGAGAAAAGGCGTACAGCTTTATTTATGTACACGGACATAGGCTCAAAGAAATGCCAGATGGTTGAAGTTTAAATAGTGTTATGAACTATGGAAAGAAAAGAGGACTTGGGATTTCATAGTGGGGGTAAAGAAATGATTATTAAGGGAGATAAATGGGCCCAAAGAGCAGACAATAGCCCGGGACAAAGTTTTTCTGGGCTCTCGGAGAGGCGTTAATTCCAGTCTTCTTTCCTGTGAGTTGCCTTCCCTGTTAGGTGAGATTAAAAGGATAACGTCTTACTTTCCTCATAGCTGGGAAACAATATCCGACACCCAAGGTTAAAGGAGGAAAGGTTTATTTGGCTCACGGTTGTAGAGGCTTCAGTCCATAGTTGGCTGGCTCCAAGGCAGGGTGGCGTGGCAGATGGCATCGCAGAGGAGAAGCTGCTCATGTCATGGTGGCTGGGAAGCAGAGAGACTCAAGCTAAAGCCTTTCAGGCTATGGCCCCCGTGACCCAACTCTTCCAACCAGACGCCACCTGCTAACAGCAAGTCAGATATGATGTCCCATAATCCAGTCACATCTCAAAACCTCTGCCTGTGAGCACCCGAGGCTTTGGGGAGACCTCAAACCATAACAGACCGGATCAAAATAATTGCACTGCTTCTGGGAAACCTTCCCTTAGCCATATAAGGGAACATCAGGGAAAACTCCTTTGTCCTCTGGAAGAGGCAAAAGAGCAAGAAAAGATCAGAGAGACCTTAGTTCCAAGAATACAGTTTCAGTGCCAAGTACTCAATACAGACATTCCTCATTTAACGACCGAGGTCCTTTCCTGTGACTAGGCCGTTAAATGAATTGGTCGCTAAATGAGGAACTGTACATGGTAAGTACATTACAATATTCAGAACAAAGAAATGGTCAAAGGAATCTCCAACCTGATGACTTTGCTTTTATTTGAATCACTCCTACATGCAGGACTGTAATGTGTAACAGAGCAGAAGACTACAGCACTGTCGTGTAGAAGAAGCCACCATGCAGCCACACTGCCGCTTCCCTTCCCGTGTCCTAAGTCCGAATGCGGGTCATGAGGCCAAATGTTATAAATAGGTGGGTCGTTAACGAAGAATATCTGTGTGTTAAAGCATCGCACTTGGGGTGTTATTTTTCTGAGCCCCAACATAGTCATTCATGAGCATAAGAAAATTACTTCCCATATAGAGTTTTTCAGAAGTTCTTCAAATATGTGCTTCATCAATGAACACGTAAAGCAGCAAAAAGGTATTGGAGTTCAGGAAGCAAGAAATCCAACACAGAGAAGTGAAGTCAGATCGGAGTAAAAGTTCTACTCAGATAGAGTAGGCCTCTGGCGGTGTTGTCAGAAGGAGTGCTGTCAAAGCAAAACAACAAACACAAAACAAAACAAAACAAAACAAAACAGGGACTGCAGTACTTGGGCTGTGCTGACTTCAGTTTTATAGTTTTACTGAAAAGTTTGGGATCAATTCAATAAAAAGTAAGCCAATATGAGAACAAAGGAATTACTGATGCTAGAGAAAACAAAAGTTGTAGGACAGATGAAATATAGTACAGAACTTTAAATGACTTCGAATAATGTTATAATTTCTTTTTCTTTGTTTAAAAATTGGGGTTGAAAAAACCAAAAACATTGATTAAAAAAAAAAGATTTACCATTTTGGCCATTTTAAGGTACAGTTCAGTGGGGTTAAGTATATTCACGTGGTTGTTTTAACGTAAACACTGAATGACAATTTTTAGTAAAAAAGTGTTACATAACTCCAAGAGGAAGGAAAAAATGTATGTGCATCAGATGAAGTTTATGAGTTCTGTTTAAATGCTTGTCTTTTATTATAGAAGACATTTTTCAATGTCTATAGTTTAAAACTCAGAAATAATTATAAAGGCATCATATTTGTAAAGGTGTTATTTATATATAAAGGCACTATATATATATATATATATATATATATATATATATATTTTTTTTTTTTTTTTTTTTTTTTTTTTAGAAAAAGGACAGTTGCAAGTGTCTGATCTTGACGGATAAAAACCAAAGATGATGCTACTTTTCACAAGTCTTGTAACACTGTTCAATGTTAAAATTATCTTCATGTATCATTTTAGTAAGACTAAAATTTAAATTTAAAAAGGATAGCTAGAAAAGAAAGCTATTATCATGCCTTGTTAATGAAAAACAAGTTACAAAGCAATATGTACAGAGTGATACCATTAAAAATGTACACAGTCCCTATGCATAACAGAAAGATTGCAAGAAAGAGCACCAGCGTTAATAGTGGGCATTTTGGGATAGAGGGATTATGGAGGATTCCCACTTCTTTTCTGGTTGATCTATATTTTCAAATTCTTTATAATTTTGATGATAAACAAGCTTACTTTTGAGATGAGAAAAAGAATCATAAAATATTATCTACATCTACAAAATAGGATAGAGGTATGATTAGATAGTAGTAAACACTTAGCTACTAGAAAGCACTTAATTAAAAAGTAACTAAACATTTACTTGACCTTTCCTTATGCCAGAGAGGGTGAGTATCCAGGAAAAGACGGAGTGAAGAGAGACAGGAGGAGAAGGCTCAAGAGTTCCTTACTGTGTAGCAATTTTTGAAAGAGCACTGGGAAGGGCAGGGCGTGATAGCACACACCTGTAATCCCAGCACTCTGGAGGCTGAGACAGGAGGATCACTGCAAGTTCAAGGCCAGTGTGGGCTGCACAGAGAGACCCTGTCTTAAAAGAAAAACAAGAAATAAAAACCAAGAGGTGGGGATCACAACATGACAGAATAGCAGAAACTTAAAAGATACAAAATCATAACTATGTCTCAGAATCCTTGGGCCTGGACCGGCTGTGCCTGCCCTTCGGTGAAGGGTGTGGGATCTCGCCAGAGATGCATTTTAAGAGTGAGGAGAAGCGAAGCCACTGGGATGCTGGTGTAAATTCAAAGCAAAAAGGAAAAGAAAGAAAGAAGCAAAAGGAAAAGACATTGCTGGTGGTCACTTTTCTCAATAACAAGACATGGGATAAAAAAAAATGGGTCTTTGGCAGCCTGTGCAAAGCAACCAGCATTTCCTGTTGAAGGCCTGTGCTTGGTTGCCTTTCGAGGGCTTGGGAAATTTCTGATCAATTCCCAAACCCAACATGTGATGGGAACAAGGAACTTTCCTTTCCTCTTCTGTGGCTACAATCAGGCAAAAGCTCCCTATATCCTCTTATGGAACTCTTAATACATTTTCCCATGGAAAAAAATTGAACTTTAAATAAACTTTTAGAATTTTCCTTGGCTCAGTTCTGCTTGCGACTCTACCCTTCATCTCCTACCAGTCCTCTCAAATTCCATTATCTAGCTGAAGTAGAATAGAAGAAATAGAAATACAAGAAATATACTGTACATAGAAAGGAGACAAAGAAAATCATAACTTAAAAATTGCATTTTAAGAAGACCGCAACTTCTGAGGGTGCAGTCAGAGTTACCCAAGACTATCCATATAGGCATTCCCCAGATTAATTTATGCTTCTTCCCTTGCAGATCCATCACACCTAAAATTCCTTAAAGCCAGGCATGGTGGCGCATACCTGTAATCCCAGCATGCGTGAGACTGAGGCAGGAGGATCATTGTGAGTTCAAGGCCAACCTGGGCAACATAGTGAGACACTGTCTCAAAACAAAAACAAAAACACAAAAACAAAAATGAAAACAAAAACCAAAATTCCTTAAGGGTATTGTAAGTCTGTAAGTTAGCTTAGTTGAGGAAGTAAAAAGCAGGAACTTGATCTTAAGGTAAAGGGGCAGACCGAAAGAATTCAAAGAATGCTTAAATTTTCCATCTAAAAAAACCCCTGGGCTTTATACCTTTCACCTGTAAAATGGGCCATTTATCCTTGTGGGGTGGCGGCCACATTTTCCATAGCTTTCCATCCCCTCAAGTGAAACAAAAATGTTGCCAGCCCCAGGAAATAACGCACCTCTCTCTTGAGGGGCCACACTCTACTGAAATTTTACCTAAATAATCCGTTTATGCCTCTTACTGATGCATCCTGAAAATCCTTTTTCTATGATGGGATTCAGTAAACTTGCAACCTGTCCTATGGATGGGGTGTTGCTGTCCTCCCCTCTCTGCTTTGGGACCATCCTTACATCCAATGACACAGCTACACCAACCATTTGCAATCCCTTCAATATGCATTAGCATACTCTTAGTTGCTTATACCAAATAGATTTTTCCCCTTCTTCCTTTATAACAGAAGTTTCATTTTGTTGAGAGTAATTTTGTGCCCATTTTAAAAAGAATAAAACAAAAAACAGCAAATTTTTACTTCCCAGCTTTCTTTGGAAATGGATGTGGCTACGTGGCACCATTCTGACCTAAGAGATTTAAATGGAATTCTGCAGGGAATTTCTAAGACGCTTTTATTTCCCGATGTGTGGGGCACTGGAACTTCCTTCTTCCTACCGGAAGTATAGAACTTTAAGGCTGGAGGTGAAGTAACCACCTTGAGACCACCTCAGGATAGGCCCAAACAATACCCAAAACTTAAAATCTGACATCCTGTGGCATTAAAGCAATGCCAGCAAGCGCTTACCTCTAAATTTTCTAGTACATGCGAAGAGTAAACCTTAACTTTGTGTTAACCATACTACCGTTATTTTCATTTAATGTAGCCCTTCCTTCCTTGTCTGTACTACTACTTCTTCTGCCTGATGTAGTCTTCTTGCACCTTATGTAGCAGAATTACAATTAGCGCTTCAAAAATTATCTAAAGGGATTGCTTCCTTGTGCAGCTTTCTCTTACCTTTGCAAATTCAGCCAAGTACACATCTTTTGTGGTCCTGTAACACTTTGCATAAATCACTAGTGCTTATCATGAACCCTTTTGAAGACCTGTGTATTGATTTATCTCTGATAGTTGGCTTTGAATTCCTAGAGTGCATGCATGTTGTACTCAGTTTGTATTTCCTTGCAGAGTTACAGACACATTCATGGGTTCAAAAAATATTGGTTCAGGGCCGGTGAGATGGCTCAGCGGTGTAAGCGCCTGCCTTGCAAGCGCGAGGGCCCGAGTTCGACTCCCGGAACCCACATACGAAAAAGGGGCCGGTGATATCGCTCAGTGGCACGGGCGCCTGTTGGCGCGCGAGGTCCTGAGGTCGACCCCCGGTACCCACAAAAAAAAAAAAAAAAAAAATTGGTTCAGTGAATGTTCAATAACCTTAGAGTCTCTTGAAAACCCAAAGTACCTGTTAGTTTCTTGATTGTAAATTTATTCTTCCAAATGTAAATGTGATATGATTTTGTTTTCTACGTCACAGACTTCAACATAGACAAAAATGCTGAAATGTAGTTTGGCATAGAGGTGCCTGCATATAGACCCAGCTACTCAGGAGGCTGAGACAGGAGGATCACTTAAGGTCAAAAGTTCAAGACAGCCTGGGCAATATAGCAAGACTCCATCTCAAAACAAAACAACTGAAATGAAATATGTGGATGTTTACTAACTTAAACTGTATGGACAGTTAGTTATAGAAATACTTTAAAAACTTGAAGTAGGCAGAAAAGGAGGGAAACATTTATTGAGTGCTTATTACGTGCAAGACATTGTAGCTGAGGTTTATCTCATTTACCGAAGCAAATCTACAAGATAGTTATCAATTTCTTATAATAGAAAAAGAAAAACTGAAGACACAGATATTACATCAATAGCCTTAATGCAGAGCCACTAGGCCACTGAGCTAGTGAGAGCCGCGGACTAGTGAGAGGCTCGCCCAGGGGATGCCTTCACACGTGGAGTGAGTTTTTCCACTTTCTCCACTCATCAAGAGGCCATGCATTTAAAAAAGTAAGAGTGAGATTGTAAACTAGGAGAGGGAATCTCTTGTTGTAGTATCCTTGACTCTAATGTTGTTTGCTTGCCTCTGACCAAATTAAAGGAGGCTATATATTTGATAAAATGGAAAAAGGATTTATTCAAAGCTAGCTCCTAGGAGACAGAGGAGCCCATTTACCTCAAATCACCATGTCACCATGTACAGGTGCGTTACGGTCTCTTATACCAAGGAAGCAAGGAAGGAAGGTAGCAAGGAAGAGTTGAGAGAGAAAATATAATTGAGGTAGGAGATTAGGGTATGGTCAGCCAGCTGGGCATGTGCATGTGACCTGTCAATCAGGAGATCCAGGACACATGTACAAAAAAACAGTTCCTGAATCCTGCACCTGGGCCAATCAGGAAGTGCTATCTTCAATTCTTCTGGTGCAGAATCAAGCAGGTTTTTGATAGGATGGCCTAGGTCTGACATCGGCCTGAGGCGTGGTGGATACAAAAGACAGCAACCATTAACCTTCTGGCCACTGTGTTCTCTCTTTTCACAGTGGTCTCTCACTTGGTAGAGTGCACTTCTTTTTCTAACTTTAATAAATGTAAAACCTTACCTCCTTTTGCAAATTTCTTGTGCAATTATTTGTTTAGGACAATAAGAACCTGGGCAGAATCTCTGGAAGAATCTCACAGCACCCCAGAACCCCAGGAACACAATGAGACAAAGACATATTCAGGCTTGTTCCATCCCATCCTGGACCCAGACTTCTCCATCCCTTCCCTGTGGAAATGAAACTGAACTTTGGCCTCTGGATGCCAACATCTGCATTTTCTGTCCATTCACTTGAGGAAAGGTGGGGGAGTCATTCATGCCTTAGACCCGAAGTATGGAGAAACCACTTGCCTCTAAGGGAAAGAATTTAACTTTTAAAGTTCCATTTTGTGGCCATCGGTACAATCTTACTAATTCCAATTCGACCGACACATCCTGGTCAAATTCATCTACCTTAAACATGACTCTAATTATGACACTCATCTGGATAGAAACATCAGTGGCTCCTCACATTTTTGGAGAAAAGCCTCTGGTTCATGCTAAACTCTAGGTCTTCCACCCAGGTGACTGTCACAGCCAGGCCCTGTTTTGTTAATACTGTCCCAGAACCCTGGCCAGGCCTTTCCACAACACGGACATATTCAGATCTTGTCTCTCTTCAAAGATACTGTTAACATTGTCTTTCTACCACCAAGTTTTTCCCAATTTCTACAACTGGACTAGACTGTCGTTTACTTTCTGCTCCTACTGTTCCTTACACGTGTTGACACAGGGCGTGGTAAAGCTGGCTGCGGAAGTAGCTTTGACCTGCTAATCACAAAATCCCAGGACACACGTTCAGAACAGTTCCCAAAGCCCTGCATGTGTACTTCTCATGAAAACTCAAGCAACTTTATCTTCATAGGGTGGCCCAGACCTGATGTCAGCCTGAGGAGTGGGTGACACAACAAGGATCATCCGCGCTGAGTTTCTGCCACTGTGTTCTCTCTTGCATGGTGGCCGCCCTCGTGCTGTAGGGTGTACTTCCTACTTTTACTTGGCCTAAACTCTCTCTGAAGAGCCTGTTTCTTTTCCTACCTTTAATAAAACTTTGCTACCATTTGTGCTTTTCTTGACCAATTCTTTGCTCAAGACAGAACCTAGAAATTGCCTCCAGAAGGAGACTCCAACACCCCAAATCCTGGTAACATATTTTGCTTAGCCAGCCAGGAGCAGCAGATAAGGTCCTTTGGGCACATTTTTTTCCCTTGTAAAATGCCACAAAGTTTTATTTCTTCTTTCCCTGTCTGCCTGCCTTAGGCTGGAAAACTTGGGAGATTTTTCTCATAATGCCAGGAAGTATTGCCTGCTTTTCCCACCATGTTGGAGGGGAGAGAGGAATGCACAGCCTCTGCATTTTTCTTCCAGAAATAGGATGCCTAACGGCCCACTTGAAGTTCATCTCTCCCTTTCTTTCTTTTTCCTGTTTTTGGTTACTCATTTCCTGATACTAGTCAGGAAAGAACAGCCAGAGGGCCTGTTATCAACCCAGTTGCAGAACAGATCATTTAGGTATCTAGAGTTTAGCATGCTTTTCGACCTCATGTTTCTGTTCTCCGTGATACTGTGCTCAGCTTTCTTACTTTTTTGGGGAAAAAAGAGCTGTTGGTGACTTGGTAGCCTGCCTGAGTAGCCACCTACCCCTGTTTACTCCTTTTGTGCTCAGAGTCCCATCTGTGCTTCTCCCCTAGACGGCTGTTCCTTTCTCAGCCTGATCGTAGTCAAAGTTGCCATCTTGTCTCACCATCTTGTCACGTGACTGGCTGCCCATTTCGGATCAGCCACATGGGTTCCACCATGTTTGTTTCCCTTCCTTCTTTGTTCTAACAAAATGGAGCTAATTTAGAAACACGCCTGATGGCCTGAGCAAAACAAAAGAATGCCAGTAAAGCTTAATTCAAGCAACTGGGAGTCATTCTTGGGATTTTAAAAGGTTTTTTCTTTTTCTTTTTCTTTTTTCTTTCCTTTTTTGTTTTGAGACAGGGTTTCACTATGTAGCCCAGGCTGGCCTTGAACTCATGGTGATCCTCCTGCGTACACCACCGTGACCTGTTTGAAGGTTTTTTTTCTTAAAAAAGACATTTCTGTCTCTATTGCCTTAAACAAACCACCACAGTTTCTACGGTCAGGGGTAAATGCAAGATATATTTTTTTCTAAAGTGGCTCAAAATGCCTAAGGGAGTCCTGAGATACTTTTCTCTAGTGGTTCTCTCTGCTTGAGTAGATCTATCAAGTGGCTCAACAAGGCTAAGGGAGTCCTGGTGGGGAGGGACTCCACCCTGATCTGGGAATTTCAAAGGGCTAAGGAAAGCCACCAAATGCCTCAGTACTCCTGTTGCTAAGGAGTTAGCAGACCCTAGTATGGAAAACAAAAAGCCCCAGTGGTGCTTTATTCTACGTTCCTGTGAAAGATGCTGGCACCATCCTAGCTTCAGACAGAGATATATGTCTGGTAAGTACTTGAATCTCACAAGGGCCACTCTGTGGGCTCAAATCAGGTGTCCTTCTTCTGCATGGGATGTCACCTTAAGGACCCAAGACCTAGTTCTCTACAAAAAGCCCTCACTAGGGTTATCTTCTATGCTTCTATGAATGACACCATCCTGGCTCTGGACAGAGCTGTCTCTCTAGTGAATAACCGAGTCTCGCCAGGGACAGTGTGTAAGCTCAAGTCAGGTCTCTGCCTTCTGCATGGGATACCATCCTAACGACCTGAGGCCTAGTTGTCTCTCTCTAGGCCCCAAGATGAACCATGGGAAACCTCCTGAACCACGCCCCATAGACTCCACTGACCTTGCCTCTAGGTCGTATCATTGATCAATGGGAAGGATTTGACCCCAACAATTTGAAAAAGGAACACCTTATCTACTATTGCAATATGGTTTGTGTTCAGTGTGAACTAGGAAATGAGCTAGATATGGGATGGCAGTTTAAATTATGGGACTATTTTTCAGTTATATCAGTTCTGCTTAAAACATAGGAGGTAGAGTGAAATCCTTAGGCTGAGGCTTTTGTGACCCTTTATCTCAGGAAAAGCCCAGAAACTATGATATTTAGAGTAACCCCCCCCCAGGAAGAGAGAGAGAGAGAGAGAGAGAGAGAGAGAGTGAGATCTTTGATGATCCTATCTTTGGATCTCCACCTGTCTGTCAGGGGAATATGGGTCTCTCCCATCTGTTTAATGAAGAAACTTCAGATGGAACCCTGGACACCTCTGACCTAATTGCTGGATATGGACTTTTCTGTGTTCAACAATTGGGATTCAGAGGAGAGCCAAAAGAGAAAAGCTAAAATTCTAGCTGTTGGCAAAGCTTTAAACTCATCCAAATTGTCTAAGGGAAAACCCAACGACGACTGAGGCTCCCGTTTTAAGTGTAAGAGATCTGGACACGGGGCACACAGCTGGACTGAACCACTGCCTGGGCCCTGCTCAGAGTGTGAGGCAGCCAATGTGCCTGACTCATGGCACTGGAGGTTGACTGTCCCTGCTTCCAGAAAGGGGCTGGGCCAGCCAAAACCCTTGTTCCCTGCTCTGAAGAGGCCCAAGGGTATCTACAGTGATCCTGTCCATGGATGTTACCATCTCCTATGTGAAACCCTGTGCAACACTGGAGGTCATGGGTGAGCTAATTCAATTATTTCATTCTGCATTGAGTTCCTTCTCCGGAAACCCTCCTCTAGATCTATAGTCATAGTTGGAGTCAAGGAGATCCCTTAGTTGGAAATTCTTTACTTCTGCTCTGACATGTCACTTTGAAGACCAAATGTTTAATCATGAGTTTCTAATTGTCCCACAGTGTCCTACTCCCTTGCTAGGAAGAGATTTACTAGTAAAATTGGGGCTAGTTCTCAAATTCTGGCAAAGGCCAAAATGGATTTTACCTGTTGGGACTATGCCAGGTCTCCTTGACCTAATTAGTCAACAGGTGGATCCTGTGGCATTGTATAATAAGATGCATGACTTTAAAAAATCCTTCTTCCTCTATATATCAGTAAAGAGAGAAATTGCTTTGGGTGTCTTGACCCAAAGACTAGGACAAGAACTCTTGCCAGTGGCATACTTTTCAAGAAGTTAGATGGGGTGGCTGCTGGATAGCCATCATGTCTGAGAACAGTAGCACCTACAGCTATGCTAACAGAGGAAGCTGCAAAACTAACTTTAGGACAGAAACTAGAAGTACTAACTCCTCATTAGGTCAAAGTGATTATTGAGACCAAAGATTACTGTGGTTAACAGGGGAATGGCTTGCCAAATATCAGGCTATGCTGTTAGATAACCCCGAGGTTATTAAAAAATCTGTACTACTTTTAATCCTGCCTTTCTGATGCCTACAGGGCTAGTAGTTCAAGCAGGCCAAGAAAGACATTGAAAGGAAGGTTATGCAGTCATTAGTTCATAACAAGTCATTGAGGCCAACTTCCCCTGGGATCTCTGCTCAAAAAGCAGAGCTGATAGCTCTTACTTCAGCATTGATATTAGGAAAAGGCAAGAAGCTATATATCTATACGGATTCAAAATATGCTTTTCTGGTGCTACATGCCATGCCCATGCAGAAATCTGGAAAGAATGAGCTTGCTAACTAATAAGCAATCATCTATAAAACACAAGCAGGAAATTCTACAATGCTTAGAGGTAGTGTATCTTTCTAAGCAGGTTGCTATCATTCATTACAAGGGATCCCAAAGCAACATGTCTAAAGTCACTTTGGGAAATCAAAAGGCTGATAGGGAGGCCAGAAGGGCAGCCCTACAGCCGTAAAGATCCTATCCTTATATCCAGTTGCAGAGGAGCTGTTCTGGTCCTTCTTCAAGGGATGTGGTGATCAGCTATAAAAATCCTACATGGGAAGTGGTCACTAGAATCTTCACAGGCTAAGAACAAAGCTATTTCTGAGAACCTCTGGGAGACCTGAGACTCCTCTTCAGAAAGCAAGACCCCAGTATTGCTCTGAGTGAAGATAAGTAGAGTCACTAATGACCCTAATTCACCACAGATTAAATGGGAACCTGTAATGAGTCTCCTGTTTTTAATTAGATCCATTGAGTCTATGGCTCTCAGGCTCTCGATAATTTATTTAACCTCCCTCTTTGCCATACTTTGGTCTCCACAAGAAGTATGGAAATCTGACCAGCTCCTCATGCTTGGGTTCTACATCCCCAACATAACAATAAAGTTTTTTTCTCCTATTGAGGAGACACTCAACGGTCACTAACTCTTTTCTCATTGTCTTCTGACAGTTTTTTTCTTCACCTCGGTCTGTGAGCTACAACAACCCAAGGTAATTGGAGAGCACATAATCCCCAGTAGGTGGGGCCTGCAGCCCCTTCCAGGAGGAAGTAGCTATACAAAGACAGACCTTGACTCCCCTCAGTATCCCATAAAGAATTCTGGAGATGTGTGTCTCTCAGGGGGAAATGAGACAGGAGATTAGGGCATGGGAAAGCTGGCTGGAGAAGTAGACAGGACCAGTTAATTACAAAATCCCAGGACACATGCACAGAATAGTTCCTAAAGCACTGATTACTGGCTTCTCAGTAGAACTCAAGCGGGTTTTTGATAGGATGGCCTAGACCTTACATCAGCCTGAGGAGTGGGTGATAGAAAAAGGACGGTCCACACTGAGTTTTTACCACTGTGTTCTCTCTTTCTTGGTGGCCACCCTCATGCTGTAGAGTGTACTTCCTACTTTTACTTGGCCCAAATTCACTCTGCAGAGCCTATTTCTTTTTCTACCTTTACAAAAACTCTGCTGCCATTTGTGCTTGTCTTGACCAATTCTTTGCTCAGGACAGAAAGACCCTAGAAACCACCTCTAGAAGGAGACTCCACCACCCCAAAGTCCAGTAACAATGTCACTGGATTTTTCCATTTAATTTTACTTTGTAAGTGTTTGTTTTTCTCTTCCATGCTAGACTGTCACATCTCAGAAGTTAGGACCATGCGTTTTCATTTTTTTTAATTCCAGGATCCAGGATAGACATGGTATCAGATGGCCAATAAGCAAATGAATTACAAAATGTACACATAATTTACCTTGCTCACCAATGTTCTTTGTTTTTTCTTTCCTTTCATATGTGGTTTTGCTTTAATTTCTTTTTTGGGGGAGTTGCTTTTTTTCAGTTTTTTTGAGGTAGGTTCTCCCATGTATTCCAGGCTGTCCTTGAAATCACTGTGTAGTCCAGGTAGGCCCTGAAAATATGGTGATCCTCCTCCCTCAGCTTTCTAAGTGCTGTGATTATGGGCATGTCCCACCAAGCCCAGGAAGCCTTAATTTCAAACATGAATGACAGTAAACTCATTATTTCAGCATTATATTCAAAAAATGTTTAAGTAAATATATTCAACCTCTCTATATTTCTTCTCATCCTCATGAATTTATATACTATTGTATAGCAGCAGTGATTAAAAACCAGGCATTCTAAATATTTCAGTAACTAAAAATTTTGAGAATCAATTCATTACCCCAACAGAATATTTAAGACTTGCCAGGTGTGGTGTATGTGTATAATACCAGTACTTGGGAGTCTAAGGCAGGATGATTTTGATTTCAAAGCTAGCCTGGGCTTCATACAAGATGCTGTTTCAAAAAAAAGAAAAAGGAAGCTTAACGGTTGTTCATTACTTTTCCCACACTCAGAAAAAAAAAGTGTCTTCTAAAGTGCTCAGCCCCATACACATTTAAATTCATAATGATCACTTGTGAATACCACCCCCAAAACTAATAAATCTATTCATCTCGTTAGGCAGGGACATGCTGGAGAGGGTGACCATACACATGCAAATCTAGGTCATTCCAGAAACTATTTTGAAAAAAGTCCAACTAACCATATCTGAGAAATTAGGGGCCAAACTCAGAGCTAGTTGGAATATAGGGCTTGAGTCCTTCACTGTAACACCAAAAATATGAGCAAAAAGGAGCCAGATACACAGTCAAATGCTCCTGTGAAAAGTGTAGGGAAACTTGCTGTTAAAATACCAAAGAAGGGGCCGGTGAGATAGCTCAGCGGCATAAGCAACTGACTGGCAAGCACGAGGTCCTGAGTTTGACTCCCGGAACCCACATAAAGAAAAAAGGGCTGGTGATATTGCTCAGCGGCACAAGCACTTGCTGGCAAGTGCGAGGTCCTGTGCTTGACTCCAGTAACCACATAAAAAAAAATAAAAACAAAGAAGCCAGGGGACATCCAGGAAGATGGCAGAGTGGTGAGCAGCAGAGAAAGAGCCTCTCTGAGTTTTGGTGTCCAGACACTGGACTATAGCACACGAGGAAGAAAAGAAGGAGGGAAGTAGGTTCTGCTGGGCCCAGGATGGGTCTGAAGCAAGAATGGAGGCCCACAGGGAGAGTGAAGAGAGAAACGTTAACAAAGATGGAGGTGGCCAGTAGCACCTTCTCCCTAAGCCGGGACTCACTGGGTGGGAGGGGTGGTTCAAACCTGCGGACGCACGGTGACTGGTGGGAACCCCAGGGGCCTCCACAGAGACATGCTCAAGTGGAATGGAGCAGTGGACATGGTAGACTGTAGTGGCTGGTGGCTGTGTTTAATGCTATTGTTGTTCTTCCTGGGATACCAAGACTGAGATTGCCTGAGGGTCACAAAAAATATTGTAGGCCAGTGCCAAAGGACCAAGGTGTGGGCCAAGTAGGCAGCAAATTCTCATCCACAATAAATTGAAGAGGTAGGATCCTCCAACAGACTCAAAACCCAAAAGGCAGCTACACCTGGTAAACACCTCTGAGAAGTAATTTCCTAAGGGTTATAAATACTAGCAATAAAGATACTCACCATAGGCAACTTACAAGCATCAACCCAGGAATTAAACTAAAAGAGGAGGAGGAGGAGGAAGAAGAAGAAGAAAAAGAAGGAAATGAGAAGACACTTAAACAAGATGCAACTCCAGATGTCCAGCTCACCAAAGGCAAATCCAGGGGGCAATGAGGTGGAACAATCCAAAAGCCACCCATCTGGACTCTCCGAAGTGGTAACAGCAGAAGTAACAAGGCAAATGAACAAGGCTCTAGAAAAAATCAAATCAGAAATAACTTCTCAGATAACTACAGAGATGGAGACCACAATGAAAGACATGCCTAGTGACTCTAGAGCAGATACAGATAAAGAAATAGAGGAGCTTAGGAAAATAATGTAAACCATGAATGCCCAACATAGAAAAGAAATGGAATCCATAAAACAGATTCAAACAGATATCCAGGAGATTTAAAATTCCATTGAAAGTATACACAGGAGAATGAGCCAATTTGAGGATAGAATCTCAGATATAGAAGACAGGATTGCAGTCAGTGATCATGAAAAGAAATATTTCTTAAAAATAGCAAGGGACCATGAGAAATCAATCCACCAGCTGCTAGATGATGCAAAGAGAATAACCTAAGGTTGATTGGAGTCAATGAAAAAGCAGGAGATAGCACAAATGCCATGAAAAACCTGTTCATGAAAGTAATGGCAGAAAACTTTCCAAGCATGGAAAAAGAACTTGACATACAGATAAGTGTATAGAACTCCAAATAGCCATGATCAAAAAAAAAAAAAAAAAAAAAAAAAAACCAAAAAACCAAAACAAAACAAAACAAAAAAACCACAGCAAGGCATATAATAGTCAAGATTTGAGAAATTCAGCACAAGAACAGAATATTAAAAGCTGTTAGAGAAAAGAAACAAGTCACTTATAAAAAGTGATGAAAGCCCATTAGAATCACAGCCAACTTCTCAACACAAACCTTCAAGTTGAGGAGAGCTTGGAGTGAAATATTTCAAACCCTAAAAGAACACAACCTCCAACCCAGATTGATGCACCTTATAAAATTATCTTTCAAAATTGATGGAGAGGGGCCAGTGAGATGGCTCAGCGGCATAAGCACCTGCCTGGCAAGTGCGAGGGCCCGAGTTCGACTCCCGGAACCCACATAAAAGGAAAAAAAGGGGCTGGTGATATCACTCAGTGGCACAAGCGCCCGCCTGGCAAGTGCGAGGTCCTGAAGTCGACTCCCGGTACCCACATAAAAAAAAATAATAATTGATGGAGAAATGTTACTTCCATGAAGAAGAACACCTGAGGAAATTCATGACCACCAAACCAGCACTCCAAAATATTCTGAAGGATATTCTAGAAAGAGATAACAAGGATTACAGCTCCATGAACCCCAGTAGAATGAATCCACCAGGCAAAGCAAACAATTAAATAGAGGGGGAAAAAAGGGAGCCAGCAACAGGAAAATAACATGAAAAGAATAAGTCAATACGTATCAGTTATAACCATTAATGTTAACGGTCTCAATTCACCAATCAAAAGAAATAGACTGGCAGAATGGATCAAAAAGCAAGATCCAACAATATGCTGTGTACAAGAAACACATTTAGGGCCAGTGATATAGCTCAGCGGCATAAGCGCCTGCCTGGCAAGCGTGAGGTCCTGAGTTCAACTCCCGGAACCCACAGACGAAAAAGGGCCAGTGATATCACTCAGCGGCACGGGCACCTGCTGGTGCGTGAGGTCCTGAGGTCAACCCCTGGTACCCACAAAAAACAAACAAACAAACAAACAAACAAAAAACACATTTAATTCAAGAAGAAATTCATAGAATGAAAGTCAAAAGGTGGAAAACAATACTCCATGCAACAGGAACCTGGAAAAAAGCAGGGGTAGCTATTTTATTTGCAGACAAAGTGGATTTCAAGCCAAGACAGATTAAGAGAGACAAAGAAGGTCACTACATCTTTGTAAAGGGAACAATGCAAGAGATACAAAGGAAGAGATAACAATCATAAATTGAATCAAGTTATGTCATGTACAGGTACAAATTCCCTATGATGAATGTGATCACTACATATACCTAAAATGTACCAATAAAAATCATTTTTTAAAATACCCCATTTTTAAAAAATCCCACCATCTGTGATGCAAAGCATTGAGTAATTACTTCTAAGCCTCAGTGTCACAGGAGGTAGATTTGAGGATGGATATACTAAAACTATAGAAGAGAATTTCTCAACCATGCTGTACATTATAATTATCAGAAGACATTTTTTAGAAAGTGGCTTGGGAGAGGAGGAAGGTATATTTTGCCTCACTTTAAAAATAGTTTAAAATTTAAAAAGGGCTGTTCCAGCATGTGGGGGAGGAAAGAAAGTCAGAAGAGGATGAATGGAAAGCCAGAGCTCTGACAATAGACCCCTCTCCTTTTAGCAGGAGAAACTAGAGGACATCTGCTTCTCTCTTCACCACAGCCCAAGGCTGGGAAGCTGATCATCATCCTGGAGTCTAAAAGCTTGAAGAAGATGGACACAGGAGGACTGACAGATCTGAATGTGGTCCACCTGCTTCATGGCAGCAAGGATGCCCAGGAGAAAAGTGCAGAAGAACACTCTGAACTCCTATTACAAGGAGGCCTTCAGCTTCAAGGTGCCGCATGACCACGTCCAAAGGTTCTAGGGGAGCTGACCATGCTGGATTATGACAAGCCAGGGAAGAATGAAGCTGTCTGGAGGGTGATGGGAAGCACGCAGAAGGTGCAGCTGGTTCATGGCACTGGGCACACATGCTGGCCAAGCACCAGGCCCTTTGCTCCCTGATGGTATAAAGCTGCTGTTTGCATTCTGGTCCCCAACCCATGTCTCAGCCCACACCAAGATTCTGGCTCCTGGGCCTGGGCAAGGCCCAGCCTGGTCCCACCTCCAGGCCTCTCACTGAGTAGGACAAGGGCCCTCATAAGGACAACAGACAGGGCTTCTCAGGCCTTAATCCATGACCTGTTGTCCTCCTAAAGGGAAAATCTGTCTTTTCCCCTATTCTTCCTTGCTAACAATACACAGAATGTGCCCTCCCCTTATCAGGTGCACTGTGACAGAAAGGTGGCACTAGGACATCTCCAAGGATGAGAACAACCAGTGATCCATATCTTACACTAGGAGGAAATCCCATAAAACATGAGGAAAATGTCTCATGAATGCCACACTCAGGACCCAAAGGAAAATTATGAGACCTAGCCCACCCAGTGGGGCCATAAAACCTGGTTTTGTACTTTCATTAATGGGCAGTCTGATTTTCTCTATCCGCACTATGCCTTCTTCAGCTTTTCTTCTTTTCAAGCTAAAGTCCCTTCCCATTTTTTTCTTTTTTTCTTCTTTCTCAATTACAACTTGTGCCTGTAAATTTGCACTGTTGTCTCAGTTTTAATTTCTATTATCACTGAAGTAAGTTCCCATGTGTCTTGTATCATCAGCACTACCCCTCTCTACCCTCAACCATGTGACCCAATCCTGCCATCTCACACCCAACTAAGCCACTGTGACACATTTCTAACACAATCCTCCATCCAACGCATACCCAGAAGCTCCAGGGACTCCCTCTATCCCAGATCCCCCACTCTGTTTGATAAGCAGCCATCCAGGAGGGCGATCTCCCTCTCCCCCCATACAGTGTGATTCCTGCACTGTTCCTGGGGTCAGGCACTCAGGAGCTCAATAAACAAACAAACAAACAAACAAACAAACAAACAAAAATAAACAGTGGTCAGATTCACAAAGTAGAAAGCTGGTTGCTAGGGACTGAGAGGAGGGAGAGTGAGAAATTTTATGATGGGTACAGAGTTGAAGTTTTGCAAGATAAAAAGTCAGGAGACTGCATAACAGTATAAATGTATTTAACACTCCTAAACTCTGCACTAAAAGTGGTTGAAAGTTACAATTTTATGTTATAAATATTTTACCATAATTAAAATTTTAGAAAGTTAAAAATTTTTTAATTATAAAAGCAAGCAAGAACCAAAATGATAAAACTCTTCCCAAGTAGCTTAACTAGATCCCAGAACAAAGCTCAGGAATTAAAAAAAAATCATGAGGACAAAGGGACCATATCTCTCCATGGCTCTAAACAGTGACTTCCTTTCAAAGACACAGATGGAGAAGGGCAATGGTGGAAAGAGCTTTGCAGTGGAGAGATCTGGTAACAACTGCTTCTGCCACGTGATCAAAGTTAGCACCAGCAGTGATGTTGGTAGCGTGTACCCCAGATACGGTGTTGTATAAATGATACTCTACCTCTGTGGGCTTGTTACTGTGTTAGGGGTTCTGGGGATTCCTTCTAGTGATTCTTTCTAGGCTCTTCTTGTCCTGAAGAAAGATTTGGATAAAACAAGCATAAAAGGTAGCAAGGCTTTATACTTATTAGAAGTAGAAAATGAAACATGCTCTGCAGAGTGAGAGTGGGCCAATTACAAGTAGAAAAATAAGTACACTCTGTACGGTGAGAGTGGATCACTGTGAAAAAGAGCGCAGTGAGCAAGAGCTCAATGGTACCCACCCTTTGTACCCTGAACTCCTCAGGCTGACATCAGATCTAGTCTGTCCTACCAAAAACATGCTTGATTTTTCATGAGAAGAACTGAAGATAGCCTTCTCTGATTGGTCCCCGGTGCAGGGCTAGCAGTCTCCTGGATCTTGGTGATTGACAGGTCACACCCACTTGCCCAGCCAGTTTGCCATGCCCTAATCTCCTGCGTCAATCCTATTTCCCAAAACACTATCTCATCATGAGAAAAACATTGGACAAATGACAATAGAGGGATATTCTATAAAATACTCTGCCAAGGTCAACAACAACAGGGAGTATAAGGCACATGGGACCCACAAGGGAACTGACAGTGGAGAAGAAAATAAGATTCATTGCTACAGAAGAAACAGACTGGAAAGGGTTACCACAGATTGTCAGTTTCTAGGCTGTGCTTGATGATATTGTTATTGCTAATTGTACTACTTTAGCCAGGTGCCATGTTTTTTTTTTTTTTTTTTTTTTTTTTTTTTGTGGATACCGGGGGTCGACCTCAGGACCTCATGCGCCAATAGGCGCCCATGTCGTTGAGCAATATCACCAGGCCTTTTTTTGTATGTGGGTACCGGGAGTCGAACTCAGGACCTTGTGCTTGCCAGACAGGTGCTTATGCTGCTGAGCCATCTCACCGGCTGCCATGTTTGTTTTAATCAGTTGTTCACCCTTGTAGGACAAGACCGTGATAATCTGGGGTCATAATCATCCCTGTAGTCCAGTACCAAAGGACTGGGTGCTGAGCCAATTAGATAACAACTCCTCATCCCTAATAAGTGGAAAAATAGGATCTTGGGACAGACAGAAAACCAACAGTCAGCTAAACCTAGAAGACATCTCAGAGGAATAGAAATTTCCTAGAGAATCCTTGATATCAGTGATAAAGCTACCTAACATGAGAAAAATACAAATAATAACACAGAAAACAAATTTTAAAAACAGATAATGACAAGACACAGAAGCAAAATGCAATCCCAGGCTTCCAGCCCACCCAGGACAAATCCAGGGGACAAAGAGATAGAGGAAATCAGAAGCCATCCACCTGAATCTTCTGGAATGACAGCAGTAGAAATAAAAAGTACATACATGAGGCTATAGAGGAAATCAGAACAGAAATAATTTCACAGGTTAAAAAAGACATGACAGGGCCGGTGAGATGGCTCAGTGGCTTAAGCGCCTGCCTGGCAAGCGTGAGGTCCTGAGTTCGACTCCCGGTACCCACATAAAGGAAAAAAAGGGCTGGCAATATCACTCAGTGGTACAAGCACTTGCTGGCAAGTGTGAGGTCCTGAGTTTGACTCCCAGTACCCACATTAAAAAAAAAAAGACATGACAACCATACCAAAGGACTTGTTCAGCAAATCTAGAGTAGACATAGATTAAAAAACAATAAAGGAGCATAGAAAAATGATGGAAACCATGAATGACCAACATAGGAAAGAAGTGGAATCCATGTAATAGATTCAGATATCCAGAAAATTAAAAATTTCATTGAAAGTTTGTAAAACTGTATGAAAGAAAGTAAAGACAGAATATCAAACCTAGAAGACAGGATCATGGTTAGCAATCACGAACAGAAAGATCTCTTAAAAACAGCAAGGGATCATAAAAAATCAATCCAACAACTGCAAGATGATGCAAAGAACAACATAAGATTGATTGGAGTCAGTGAAAAAGCTGGAGACAGCACAAATGACATAAAAAACATGCTCACAGAAGTAATAGCAGAAACTTTTCCAAACATGGAAAAAGAATTTGACATACAGATAAGTGAAGCATATGGAACTCCAATTAGTCATGACCAAAATAAATCTACACCAAGGCATATAATAATCAAGATTCCAGAAATTTAGCACAAGAAGAGAGTTTTAAAAGCTGTTAGAGAAAAGAAACAAATCACCTATAAAGGAAAGCCCATCAGAATCACAGCAGACTTCTCAACACAAACCCTCAAGTCAAAGAGAGCTTGGAGTGAAGTATTTCAAGTTTTGAAAGAAAACAACTTTCAATCCAGGTTGATGTACCCTGCAAAATTATCTTTCAGATTTAATGGAGGAAAAAAAATACTTCCATGACAAAGAACAACTGAAGAAATTCATGACAACATAACCAGCTCCACAAAGGGTTGTGAAAGATATTCTAGAAAGATATAATAAAGACCACAATTTCAAGAGTACCAATAGAAAGACGCTATCAGGGAGGGCAAGCAATTAAACAGAGGGGAAAGACAGGGGAATCATTAGCAGGAAAGTAATATGACAAGCACAAGCCAATATATATCAGTTATAACCATCAATGTTAATGGTATCAATTCACTAATCAAAAGAAATAGACTGGCAGAATGGATATGATGCAATTCAAGAAACACATTTAATTCAAACAGAAATTAATAGACTGGGGCTGGTGATATCGCTCAGCGGCACAAGCGCTTGCTGGCAAACGCGAGGTCCTGAGTTCGACTCCCGGTACCCACATAAAGAAAAAAAAAGGACTGGTGATATCGCTCAGCGGCACAAGCACTTGCTGGCAAGCGCGAGGTCCTGAGTTCGACTCCCGGTACCCACATAAAGAAAAAAAAAGGACTGGTGATATCGCTCAGCGGCACAAGCGCTTGCTGGCAAACGCGAGGTCCTGAGTTCGACTCCCGGTACCCACATAAAGAAAAAAAAAGGACCGGTGATATCGCTCAGCGGCACAAGCACTTGCTGGCAAGCGCGAGGTCCTGAGGTCAACTCCCGGTACTCACATTAAAAAAAAAAAAAAAAAAAAAAAGAAATTAATAGACTGAAAGTCAAAAGATGGGAAACACAACTCCATATGACAAGAACCCAGAAAAAAGCAGGGGTAACTATTCTATTTGAAGACAATGTGAACTTCAAGCCAAAACTGATAAAAAAAGATAAAGAAGGTCAATATATACTTTTTAAGGGAAAACTCCAGGAAGAAGACAAAACAATCGTAAATATATATGCACCAAATAGAGGTGTACCCACTTATATAAAACAAAAATTAACAAACATGAAAAATCAAATAAGCACCAACACCATTGTAATGGGGGACCTTAATACCCCACTGTCACAAATAGTTAGATCAACTAGACAGAAAAAAAAATCTATAAAGAAATATCAGAACATAACCAAACCTTTGAACAAATGGACTTCGTAGATGTCTACAGAGTGTTCCACTTCACAATGTTAGAATACACTTTCTTCTCAGGTATGCATGGGACATTCTCCAAAATATATCACATACTAGTCCATGGAACATGCTTAAGTAAATGCAAAGGAATTGAAATTATCCCATGCCAAGTATCAGACCATAGTGCAACGAAGTTGAAAATCAATGGCAAAAGAAACAACACTACATAAACATATGGAAATTAAATAATACCCTCCTGAACAACCAATGGGTCACAGATGAAATTAAAGAAGAAATTAGACAGTTTCTACACTTAAATGATAATGCTGATACAACATACCAGTACTTATGGGATGCAATGAAAGCAGTCCTATGAGGGAAATTTATAGCAGTGAATTCTCACATCATGAAAAAAGAACAAGCTCAAATGAACAACCTCATGTTGGACTTCTAGAAAAAGACAAGCAAGTCAAGCACAAAGCTAGTATGAGGGAGGAAATTATAAAGATCAGAGCACAAATTAATGTAAATGAGACTAAGAAACAACACAAAAAATAAATGAATCAAGAAGTTGGTTCTTTGAATTAATTAATTAATTCTTGGATTAAATAAAATCCAAAAGATCATCAATACCTAATTCAAGAAACTTTACTCCAATAATATGGAAAACACAGAAGAAATGTACAGATTCCTAGATATATATAAATAACAAAAGTTGAATCAAGATATAAAAATTCTAAGTAACCCAATATCAGGCAATGAAATTGAAAATGTAATTAAAAACTTACCAACAAAGAAAAGTCCAAGCCCTGAAGGATTCATTGCTGAATTCTACAAGAAATTTAGAGATGATACAATGCCATTACTCCTCAAACTCTTCAATGAAATTGCAAGGGAAGCAATATTTCCAAGTGATTCCTGGAAGCAAGTGTTACCCTGATAACAAAATCAGAGAAGGACCCAACTAACAAAGAGAGCTACAGGCCATTCTCTCTAATGAACATAGATGCAAAAATCCTCAATAAAACACTGGCAAACGGAATGCAGCAAATCATCCAGAAGATTATGCACTATGAAGTAGGATTCATCTCAGGAATGTACAGATGGTTTGACATAAGCAATTCAATAAATGTAATACACCATATCAACAGAGCCAAGGACAACAATCACACAATCATCTCAGTAGATGCAGAAAAAGCATTTGACAAAGTCCAACACTAATTCATGATAAAAACCCTACAGAAAATCAGAATAGTTGGTCTTTATCTCAATATGATAAGAGCCATCTATGACAAAACAACAGCCAACATCATACTAAATGGACGAAAACTGAAAGCTTTCACTCTAAAATCAGGAGCAAGACAAGGATGTCCACCATCACCACTCCTCTTTGATATAGTTCTGGAAACATTAGGAAGAGCAATTAGACAAGAGAAAGAAATAAAAGGAATAAAGATAGGAAAGGAAGAAATTAAATTATCTTTATTTGCAGATGACATGATACTCTACATAGAAGACCCCAAAAACTCCACCAAAAGACTTCTAGATTTAATAACCAGATTCAGTTGTGGACCTGGATAGAAAGTCAATGTGCAAAAATCCATAGCATTGCTGTACACAAACAACAAACTCACTGAGAGAGAAATTAGGGAAACTGTGCTGTTATGGTTTGTGTCTAGATGTCCCCCCAAAGCCTCATGCAGTCATGGGGGCGGCTTCTGGAGTTTATGACTGATTCATGGTCTAATGCTGGGGTTATGGGCGTGAGTGCTACGCCCACCCTGGGGCGGGGAGCCTGCATGTAATATAAGGGAGGGAAAGAGGTTGCTCTCTCACGTGCTCTTGCACACGCTCCTCCCTTTTGCTCTTGCTGTTTTTGCTGCCTTCCGCCGCCATGAACTGTTGCCCTCTGCCATGTGCCACCCTGCCTTGGAGCCAGCTGATTATGGATTGAAACCTCCACAAACTGTGAGCCAAATAAACCTTTCCTTCCTTAATTTTGGGTGTCAGGTATTTTGTCCCAGCAACGAGAGAAAAGTAACCGAGACATGTGCCTTTCATAGTAGCACCAACAAACAAACAAATACCTTAGGAATCAATCCAACAAAGTAAGTAAAAGATCTGTACATTGAAAACTATAGTACTCTGAAAAAGGAGATCAAAGAAGATATCAGACAGTGGAAAGAACTCTTGCTTTTGGATCAGAGAATCAACAAAGTAGAAATGGCTATACTCCCAAGATTGTTATACGGATTTGATGCAATCCTGATCAAAATACCATTAGCATACCTCACAGAGCTAGAGAAAACATTCCTAAAATTCATTTGGAACCAGAAGAGACCTAGAATAGCAAAACCAATTATAAGCAACAAAGGCAAGGCAGGGGACATCACAATCCCTGCCTTGAAATTATACTACAAAGCTACAGTGTTAAAAGCAGCATGGTACTGGCAAAAAAACAGACTGAGGATCAATGGAACAGATTAGAAGATGCAGAGATAACTTCAAACAGTCAGCCATCTTATCTTTGACAATGGGGCCAAACACATTCACTGGAAGAAAGATAGCCTCTTTAATAAATGGTGCTGGAAAAACTGGCTTTCCATACACTGAAGACTAAAACTAGAACCATATCTCTCACCATGTACTAAACTAAAATCAAAATGTATCAAAGATCTAAATATTAAACCAGAAACACTAAATCTGCTGGAAGACAGAATAGGTAGAACTGATGAAGACATAGGTGTAGGCAAAGACTTTATAAAAAAAAAATCCTGATGGCACAGGACATACTACAAAGAATCAACAACTCTCATCTTATTAAAAAGCTTTTGCACAGTGAAAGAAATCACCAACAGAGTGAAAAGATAACCCACAGTGGGAAAAAAAATCTTAGCCAGTTTTTCTTCAAAGGACTAATATCTAGAACTTGTAAAGAACTGAAAAAAATCAGACCCCTCCAAACTTAAAGACTCAATCTAAAAAATGGGCATCTGAAATGAATAGACACTTCTCAGATAAAGACATACAAATGGGAAAGAAATATATAAAAAATGTTCAACATCATTGGTCATTCAAGAGATGCAAATTAAAACAATGCTGAGATTCCATCTCACTCCAGAAAGAATGGCTATCATCAAGAAATCAACTAATAACAAATGCTGACAGGGCCGTGGGGAAAACATAACCCTTGTCCATTGTTTGTGGTAGTGTAGACTGGTGCAACCACTGTGGAAATCAGCATGGAGATTTCTCAAAAATCTGAAACTAGGGGTCCCATTTGACCCAGATCTTCCCTTTCTTGGTATCTTCCTAAAAGAATTAAAAGCATCATATCACAGCAATATATGCACACCCATGTTTATAACAGCACAATTTGTAATAGCTAAATCTTGGAAATAAGCCAAATGCCCATCAACAGAGGAATGGAAAAAAAGATGTGGGGTTTTTTTTATACAACAGAGTACTAGTCTGTCACAAAGAAGGATAAACTTAAGACATTTATAGCTAAATGGATGCACTTTGAGACCATACTCTTAAGTGAAGTAAATTGGACACACGTGTAAATATCACATTGTTTCTCTGGAGTGAGAAACTGAAAGTATAAATAAGAACCAAAATATATAATAGATATTATGAAATGGGAAGAAATTGTTCCAAAGGAAAGTGGAATATGGGGGGAAGGGGAGGGAAAAGAAAAAAGTGAGAAAAGGAAAAACTGGAAACAAATCTTTGTTAATAGGGAGGGGAAGAGGGGTTGAAGGGAAGGGAGAAGAATGTGAGGGAAAAAAGAGGAACTAAGATATATCATGTACAGACATAGGTTCCCTATGATGAATGTGATTATTGTGTATATCTAAATTGTACCAATAAATTTAAAAAAAGAAAGGGGCCGGTGAGATGGCTCAGCGGCATAAGCGCCTGCCTTGCAAGCGTGAGGGCCCGAGTTCGACTCCCGGATCCCACATACGAAAAAGGGGCCGGTGATATCGCTCAGCGGCACGGGTGCCTGTTGGCGCGCGAGGTCCTGAGGTCGACCCCCTGGTACCCACAAAAAAAAAAAAAAAAAAAAAAATTTAAAAAAAGAAAACCAAAGAAATAAACAATCAACGAAATGGTATTTTATCAAGTCAGGAGAACATTTGTAACTTTGGAATACAGAAGCTAATTCAATCTTCTGAGTGACATACTTGCACTGGACTTCGTTAATACTATGTGATAAGAAACGGAGTTAGAGGTCACGGGGAGCTACGATAGTGGAAAAGCAATAGTGTAAGATGTGATAACAACTCAACAGGACCAAGTTATTATACCTATCAAGAGTCCCATCTCCTGATAGAACTTTAGCATTGCATAATAAATCAAGTGTTTTGCACTGTGGTTTTACCAAATATGTTAGAATTTTAGAAAGTAAAGATCTCCTTTGTCCTATGTACCAAATGATAGTATGCCAAATTTCTATGTAAAATTTTAAGTCCTCGCCTTCAATCCTTGATACTTTGGTATTTACTGAGTTATAATTTTAATGTGGTTTCAGATATAAATTCCTTTGGTGCTTTTCTCATATTAATAATGAAGTGTTTAAAGTTAATTTTTAATAAATTATTTCTCCACTTCTCTGCAAAAATATAAAATAAAATAAAATAAATAAAATAAAATACTCAGCATGCCAAGCTGCCATGTTCTGAGGGTTTGACAAGAGCTTGTTTTTATTCTGACAAAGGACAACATTGAAAAGGGGAGAGGGTGCGAGTGGAGGGGCATAGACAACGGTATTTTAGGACGATTCATCAGCAGTATTGTGAAGAACTGACTGGAAGGTGGAGGAATTCACCTGCTGGTGAGAGCAATGAGGACTATAGCAACTCCGCAACTGTGTCATCATAAAGCAGTTGGGGCCTCAACAGGGTGGACAAGGGTGACACGAAAACAGATTTGGACACAGAAGTCATCTGAGTCAGATGATATAAGGCGATGGATACTGCTGCTTAAAAGGAAAATACCCGTAAGGAAAGATGGAAGCAGGAAATATCTTTACAGACTTTATCTTCTCCCTAAATGCAGAAATTTTTCGTTTTTATGACCCAGCATATTCTTTCAAAAGCTTGTTTAAAGGCAGGTCTGGAGCTGGCTGTGGAGATGCACACTTATAATCCCAGCACTTGGGAGGCTGAGGCAAGATTGTGAGTTCGAGGGCAGCTACATAGTGAGTTCAAAGCTGGCCTGGCTATTCAGAAAGACCTTGTCCCAAAATAAAGAAACAAACAAAATAACAAAATCATTAAAAGCAGATCCGTTTAAAGCATAGTAAGTCAGGAAATGCGTTTGCAAGTAAAACTTTGTTCTCCTTTTCTGTATATATGTTCTCCTGGCCAGCTCTTTGGCCAGGTATTCGTTTTTCTAAACGTCAGTTTCTTAATCAACAGAATGGATGCGAGATTATGAGGTTTGTCTACCATGCAGGGATATTATGAAAATCAAAGTACTCTTTATTAATCATCTATTGTGTGTTTACTCTGTGCTAGGAACAATAGGAGATATAAAGATGAATGGAAGAATAAAATAAGAACAGAACACAAGAATACAAGAGGCAATGAGTGTCTCAGGAGAAAAAGTCCTTAAGGGTTAAAAAAATGAAATCAAGAATGGCTTCATGAAGAGTGAACATTTGGGGTAAGGCATCAAAGGAGAGAAAGGAGGTAAGGGGAGAGTAACACAATCACCCATGCATTTACCCATCTGTTCATCCGCCCAGCATTCTTGGGGGACCCTCAAGAGCTCATGGACAAAAGCAAGACGTTGCCCTTGCGTAGCTCATAATCTAGGTAGGAACCGAGTTCAGAACATAAGCGGGGTGAATGGCAAGTGATCGGTGCTGAGAAGTGGATGTGAACTGCACAAAATCCGAAGTGGGAGAATCCTAAGATGAAGGCAGCAGCAATCTGTGGTGTCAAAGGGGAGGGAGTGCCTGTGTGACTACAGGTTCCTTCCTGCATCGTTACATTTGGGGAACAGAGACCAGATCTACGAGAGAGGGAGGGGGAGGGGGAGGGGGAGGGGGAGGGGGAAATAGTTACGTGAACAACCTGCACCTTGACCGTGCTTCACACATCCCACCCAGGGTTCTGCAAGACGAATGGCCCACGGAACTCCAGCGAAGTGGTGAACTCCTGGGCTGCGCAGTTCCGCCTCCTCTCATCGATGGTTTCGCTCTTTTGTGGAGGAACTCCGCCGCGACCAGCTTTCTCTTTCTCTCCTACTGCACGCACTGGAGGGCTGTTCCTCCTTTCCTGAGGAAGACAGGGTTTAGGAGGAAAACTATGGGGCCGACACTCACCTTCCAGGTCACGGCGGCACCGGCTGGGGAGGGAAGGAGGGCGAGGCGGGAGGCAGGGCTGGGAGATGACCCCTCTCCCGGGAGGCAGGGCTGGGAGATGACCCCTCTCCCGGGAGGCAGGGCTGGGAGATGACCCCTCTCCCGGGAGGCGGGGCTGGGAGATGACCCCTCTCCCGGGAGGCGGGGCTGGGAGATGACCCCTCTCCCGGGAGGCAGGGCTGGGAGATGACCCCTCTCCCGGGAAGGCAGGGCTGGGAGATGACCCCTCTCCCGGGAAGGCGGGGCTGGGAGATGACCCCTCTCCCGGGAGGCAGGGCTGGGAGATGACCCCCGAGGCGGGAGGCAGGGCTGGGAGATGACCCCTCTCCCGGGAAGGCAGGGCTGGGAGATGACCCCTCTCCCGGGAGGCAGGGCTGGGAGATGACCCCCGAGGCGGGAGGCAGGGCTGGGAGATGACCCCTCTCCCGGGAGGCAGGGCTGGGAGATGACCCCTCTCCCGGGAAGGCAGGGCTGGGAGATGACCCCTCTCCCGGGAGGCAGGGCTGGGAGATGACCCCTCTCCCGGGAGGCGGGGCTGGGAGATGACCCCCGAGGCGGGAGGCAGGGCTGGGAGATGACCCCTCTCCCGGGAGGCAGGGCTGGGAGATGACCCCTCTCCCGGGAAGGCAGGGCTGGGAGATGACCCCTCTCCCGGGAGGCAGGGCTGGGAGATGACCCCTCTCCCGGGAAGGCAGGGCTGGGAGATGACCCCTCTCCCGGGAGGCAGGGCTGGGAGATGACCCCTCTCCCGGGAAGGCAGGGCTGGGAGATGACCCCTCTCCCGGGAAGGCAGGGCTGGGAGATGACCCCCGAGGCGGGAGGCAGGGCTGGGAGATGACCCCTCTCCCGGGAGGCAGGGCTGGGAGATGACCCCCGAGGCGGGAGGCAGGGCTGGGAGATGACCCCTCTCCCGGGAAGGCAGGGCTGGGAGATGACCCCTCTCCCGGGGAGGCAGGGCTGGGAGATGACCCCTCTCCCGGGGAGGCAGGGCTGGGAGATGACCCCTCTCCCGGGAGGCGGGGCTGGGAGATGACCCCTCCCGAGGCGGAAGGCAGGGCTGGGAGATGACCCCTCTCCCGGGAGGCAGGGCTGGGAGATGACCCCTCTCCCGGGAGGCGGGGCTGGGAGATGACCCCTCTCCCGTGAAGGCAGGGCTGGGAGATGACCCCTCTCCCGTGAAGGCAGGGCTGGGAGATGACCCCTCTCCCGGGAGGCAGGGCTGGGAGATGACCCCCGAGGCGGGAGGCAGGGCTGGGAGATGACCCCTCTCCCGGGAGGCAGGGCTGGGAGATGACCCCCGAGGCGGGAGGCAGGGCTGGGAGATGACCCCCGAGGCGGGAGGCAGGGCTGGGAGATGACCCCTCTCCCGGGGAGGCAGGGCTGGGAGATGACCCCTCTCCCGGGGAGGCAGGGCTGGGAGATGACCCCCGAGGCGGGAGGCAGGGCTGGGAGATGACCCCTCTCCCGGGGAGGCAGGGCTGGGAGATGACCCCCGAGGCGGGAGGCAGGGCTGGGAGATGACCCCTCCCGAGGCGGGAGGCAGGGCTGGGAGATGACCCCTCTCCCGGGAAGGCAGGGCTGGGAGATGACCCCTCTCCCGGGAAGGCAGGGCTGGGAGATGACCCCTCTCCCGGGAGGCAGGGCTGGGAGATGACCCCTCTCCCGGGAGGCAGGGCTGGGAGATGACCCCTCTCCCGGGGAGGCAGGGCTGGGAGATGACCCCCGAGGCGGGAGGCAGGGCTGGGAGATGACCCCTCTCCCGGGGAGGCAGGGCTGGGAGATGACCCCCGAGGCGGGAGGCAGGGCTGGGAGATGACCCCCGAGGCGGGAGGCAGGGCTGGGAGATGACCCCTCTCCCGGGAGGCGGGGCTGGGAGATGACCCCTCTCCCGGGAGGCGGGGCTGGGAGATGACCCCTCCCGAGGCGGAAGGCAGGGCTGGGAGATGACCCCTCTCCCGGGAAGGCAGGGCTGGGAGATGACCCCTCTCCCGGGAAGGCAGGGCTGGGAGATGACCCCTCTCCCGGGAAGGCAGGGCTGGGAGATGACCCCTCTCCCGGGAAGGCAGGGCTGGGAGATGACCCCTCTCCCGGGAAGGCAGGGCTGGGAGATGACCCCTCTCCCGGGAGGCAGGGCTGGGAGATGACCCCTCTCCCGGGAAGGCGGCGACGGCAGCGGGAGCTGGTGCTGTTTCTGTTCCTGGAGGGGGAAAACAAATTACTCCTGTAGAAAGAGGGTACTTGAGATAAGAATGTGAAAATTAAGTATGTCAAAGCCTAAACAAGTCAGAAAGTATCTATTTACCTCTTTGATCAAGGAATTACAAAAGGAAAAATAAAGACCTGGGCCGGTGAGATGGCTCAGCGGCATAAGCGCCTGCCTGGCAAGCGCAAGGGCCTGAGTTCGACTCCCGGAACCCAAAAAAAAAAAAAAAAAAAAAAAAAAAAAAAGAAGACCTGTTCTTCCTGGTCCTCGGAGCCTGTGTAACCCTTCTTCCATTCTCTACCCTTCCCCTGACTGAGGAACTTAGAGAAATGATACCAGTTCTCACTCATCATTAGACAAATCACAGGTGTTTCCTTAGATCCAGACAGGAATATTCTCCCATCCCGAACTGCATCTCATTTGCCCCCATGATAGCCCTCCCACCCCAACCTCCACCCTAACGCGCTCCTTCTCTTTTTGGGTCCCTTGTGGTCTCCTGTGACAGGAACCTTAAAGCTGGCTTTGAATCCTAGCATGTTTGCACCCTGCCCACTCAGTGCCCTCAGCCACCCCGTGGTCACAGACTAAGTTATGTATGCATAAAAAATACCCGCAGCACAGTTCTCAGGACCTAGGAATTCTCTTGTCGATTCCCTCCTACTCATAGCCTTAAATCTTCTTAAATCTGGCCTAAAGTATCTATCATCTGTCTTATTGCCATACCCTTGGATTGTACTGGATGGCCAGTACTTTCAGAATATCAGATGGAATGCCTGGCTTTATATACTGTATTTTCCTGTGGATTTGTCTACTGAGAAACCCTGAGCTCCCAAATATGAGCTCCACTCCTCCCCCGTATTGACACCTAACCCTGGAGTAATCATCTCCTGTTCGTCTTTTTCTTTACACCCTTCGCCCAAGCTCTTGCCTTTTCTTAGAGGAAACAGGACGTAGTAACAAGTGGAATTCTGGCCTTGGAGATCAGAAAAATACAGTCATGTTTTGTATAATGACATTTCAGTTGACTATGAATTGTATATATGACAGTGGTCCAATAAGACTATGGTACAGCCTAGGTGTACAGTAGGCTGCACCATCTAGGTTTGTACAAGGACATTCTGTGGTGTTTGCACAACAAAGTCACACAATGACACATTTCACAAAATGTGTTCCTATCTGTTTTTTTTTTTTTTTAATGTGGGTACCGGGAGTCAAACTCAGGACCTTGTGCTTGCCAAGCAGGCGCTTATGCCGCTGAGCTGTATCACCGGCCCTCTGTTCCTATCTTTAAGCAACACCTGACTGCAGTTTCAACTCTGCTACACTTTCCTAATCACAGAACCCCTGAAAATTCACTTAAGCTCTTTAAATGTTAGTTTTCTCATCTCTTATGCATATGATGCTAGTGCTTGCCAATTTATAGGATAGATGTGAGGATCAAATGAAATAATGTGTGTTCAAGCTATTTATTCTGGAAGGTGTCTTTCTCACTTGGAAGAGCTGGAGGGGCTACGGGGGAAGTACAGAGGAGAAGATGCTGGCAACTGGCCAACTCCTTCCTCCAGACTGCATTTCCTTTTGCCTACTAAGCACTTTGTTCCTGGAATCATCTTCCCTGTCTTCTACATCATTAGTTTCTCCTTCTTTGTCAGTTAATTCTGATCAGCATATAACTGTGTTGCATTCACTTACATCTGGTTGTAATGCAAACCTAGGCACAGGCCTCATGTTTTCCGACACTTGGTTTTCTTTACAATGTTTATCTTCTGCTGCTCTTTATTTAATCTACTCTGTGTTCATTTGGATCCTCCGAGAAGCAAACACCAAGATGGAACTACGTGGGTAAAAGATTTCTGGAGAAGAGTACACGTGGAGGATAAACAGAGGTAGCAGTACTTGGGAGTCTTTATACCACTACACAGGTCTAATGTCTGTGAAAGGAGAGGGAGGGAGGAAGGACAGGAGAGACAGCATCTCAGCACGCAGCATAGCTCTAAGAACGTTTTGGTGAGGCTGATGGTGAGTTCTTAAGTCAAAGTTGCCTGTTAGAGGAGCCCAGCACCGACTCCAGCCAGGTCCCGTCACTGGCTGCTCGCCTGGGGTAAACTTGGTGTCACCACAGATCCACTGGTGCATCCACGGGCGCATCAGCTGGGGCTGTCAGTCAGTGATGTGCTCTGCAGCAGACGACATGAGCGGCGCATTTCCACAGCTGCCACACTCTAATCAGGCTTTGGTATCTACTGCTCCATGAAAATCACTGAGAGCATTACTTACATTTTGCCAAATTCATCGGCAATACTATTCAGTCTTCGTATTGTTTAATTTCTCAGCAACACTCGACACAGCTGATTACTTCATTCTTCCTAAAATACATTTTTCACTTGACTTTAAGGAAACCACATGCTCTTAGTTTCACAGTGTTCCAATTTACAGACAGATTAGGAATCTTTGTTGACTCCTTCCTTATTGAAATCTCTAAATGTTGAAATATCCCAAGACACAGTTCTCAGCCTTTTCTCTATTTACACTTACTCCTTTGGTTATCTCTTTAGCCCTGTGGTTTTAAATGCCAGCTATATTGCAAATGGTCCTCTTATGTACTAGACAACTATGTAAAGCCCTCTTGATTGTCTAGCAGATATCTTAAACATAAAATTTGCAAAACAAAACTTGATTTTGCCATGAGAAAATTATGTATAATGGGTGAAAGTGGGATGTTGGAGACCAGATGGAAGGGGCTGTTGCTATAACCCAGGAGAGACACAGGTGAGAGACGATGCTAGTTTGGATGAGCGGTGTAACATTTTGCAGATGTGCTTCATTTACAGACCTTGAGATAGGGAATTATCCTGCACTGTCAAAGTGGGTCTGACCTAATCACATGCATCCTTGAAATTAGAAAACTTTCTCCAGGTGTGGTCAGAAAGCAAGCTGTGGCAATAGAAGAAAGGTCAGAGAGATGTTATGATACCGGCTTTGAAGATGGAGAAAGGAGCCTATGAAACAATAAAATATAAAAGATAGGAAAGGCAAGAAAACAGTCTCCTGTGTTGCATTTCTGTGTGATAATAAATACATTGTATGATAATAAAATTGTGTTGTTTTAAGCCACAAAGTTGTGGCACTTTGTTAATAGCAACAGCAAGAAATTAATACAGCATGTACATCCCAGGCCCTGTAAAGAGCAGATATGGGCATTAAATAAAGTCCAGAATTGTGATTACTTATGAATATGAGTATTCTAGCTTCTGAACCGAAGCCATATTTGTGGTTAAAATGACACAGGTTTTTCTACCTTAGAGTGGTCAGAAAGGTGATGAGGCTCTCCCAGGTGTCCCCATCTGGGGATGAGAGGAACACCACACGCTCTGCCTCACCCTCACGAAGTACAATTTTAAGGACAATAATAAATCACATTTGTTATAAAGGTGCAGACACAGGAGCTGCAGAAGTTCACTGAGTGGTACAATCAATTTCTTGCTACTGCTATTAACAAATTGCCACAATTAACGAATTGCCACAGTACTTATATAAAAGTGCAGACACCAACATGGAAGAAGAAAGGCTCTAAACCAAGGTGGATAAAATGTGACTCAAGTCATCAGGCCACATTAAAAAACATAAGCAGGCTTAAGACAATCCACAAAGCCCTAGATGGTTAAAGCCAACTGAATAGAGGGAATTTAAATTCTGTTACACAGAGGACAACATAGATTCCACTCCTTCTTTACAGTGTTTGAGCTTTTATAAAGTTAAAAATTTAAGTTTATCAACTAAATTTGACCAGTAAGTTAGTCTTTTAGTCAGAAGCTAATGCGAGAGGGGAAAATGCCAAATAGAAAAACAAACATAGAGTGCGCAAAACAAAACTTGCCAAACAGAGGCAAAGAAAGCAGTCTGCTTACAAAGCTTCAGGTGACATTTTAAGGAAAGGGTATTGGAGGGTGTTAGGAGGGAATTACTGTGAAAATCCCGACGTGGAGCCTGAAATTCCTCTGGCAGCAGTCATGGAAAGACGGCTACTGCACTAATGTTATAACTGCCGTTCTAAGTATGGTAGGCCAAAGTTTGCCAAGCAATATCTGGATGTTTGCATGGAGCAAGAAGAAATAATGTATGCAAATTCCATGCTTCAATTTCCCTTGTTTAGAAATCTGGCTCGCGTGATTTATGACTCCCTAATCTCCTTAGGCAGAGACATTTCCTTGTGTTTTTTTTTTTTTTTTTTTTTTTTTTCTTTTTTTTTTTATTTTTTATTTTAAAGAGAAGAAAAAACAAAACAAATCAAAAGAAGAACAAATTTTCAAACAAACATAATAGGAGGGTAACAATGGTTAATACATTACGTATTACTATCTTTAAGTTAGTTATTCAGGACACCAGACATTAGCATTCAATTGTCCAAACATTATTGGCACAAACCTTACTCTTCAATGAACTAAGTAAAAATGGTAGTGTATCTATCTTAACCATCTTATATATATATATATACAATTTTTTTCCCTTTCCCTTCTTTCTTTTCCCTATTCCAGTCTCTCTTTCCTTTTGACCAGTTTCTTTTTGATTCACCATGTCTATTGTACATTTTGGATCTTATTTACTCTTTCAGTTTCTCATACCAGAGAGATAATACGATGCTTACACATGTGCTTCTGGTTTATTTCACTTATGAGTATTTTCTCGAGTTGCATCCATTTACCTATAAAAGTCTCCAGTTTATCCTTCTTTATGGCTGAATAGTACTCCATTGTATAAAAATACCACATCTTTCTTATCCATTCCTCAGTTGATGGGCATTTGGGTTGTTTCCAAGATCTGGCTATTACAAATTGTGCTGCTATAAACATGGGTGCACATATATCGCTGTGGTACGATGTTTTTAATTCTTCTGGGAAGATGCCCAGAAGGGGAATAGCTGGGTCAAATGGGACCTCCAACCCTAGTTTTCTGAGGAATCTCCACACTGACTTCCACAGTGGCTGTACCAGTCGACACTCCCACCAACAGTGAAGAAGGGTTCCTTTTTCCCCACAGCCCCTCCAGCATTTGTTATTAGTTGATTTCTTAATAGTAGCCATTCTTTCTGGGGTGAGATGGTATCTCAGTGTTGTTTTAATTTGCATCTCTCGAATGACTAGTGATGTTGCACATTTTTTTGTATATTTATTTGCCATTAGTATTTCTTCATCTGAGAAATGTGTATTCATCTCAGATGCCCATTTTTGGAGTGGGTCTTTAAATTTGGGAGGTCTGATTTTTTTGAGTTCTTTATATGTTCTCGATAGTAATCCTTTGTCTGAGGAACAGCTGGCAAACATTTTTTCCCACATTGTGGGTTGTCTCTTCACTCTGTTGGTGGTTTCTCTTGCTGTGCAAAAGCTTTTTAATAAGATGAGATCCCAGTTATTGATTCTTTGGGATAGTTCCCGTGCGGTTGAGTTTTTATTCATAAAGTCTTTGCCTACACCAATGTCTCCAAGGGTTTTACCTATCCTACCTTCCAGCAGATTTAATGTTTCTGTTTTAATATTTAGATCTCTGATCCATTTTGAATTTAGTTTAGTGCATGGTGAAAGATATGGATCTAGTTTTAATCTTCGGCATGTGTAGAGCCAGTTTTTCCAGCACCATTTATTAAAGAGGCTATCTTTCTTCCAGCGAATGTGTTTGGCACCTTTGTCAAAGATAAGGTGGCTTAGTATGTCTGGGGTTGTTTCAGCATCTTCTAATCTGTTCCATTGATCTTCAGGTCTGTTTTTTTGCCAGTACCACACTGTTTTTATCACAGTAGCTTTATAGTATAATTTCAAGTCGGGGATAGTGATGCCCCCTGCCTTGCCTTTGTTGCCCAGAATTGCCTTTGCTATTCTAGGTCTCTTCTGATTCCAAATGAATTTTAGGATTGTTTTCTCTAATTCTGTGAGATATGCTGTTGGAATTTTGATTGGAATTGCATTAAATCTGTATAACAATTTTGGAAGTATGGCCATTTTCACTATATTGGTTCTTCCTATCCAGGAGCAAGGGATATCTTTCCATTTTCTGATATCCTCTTCAATCTCCTTTTTCAGGGCACTGTAGTTTTCAGTATAGAGGTCTTTTACATCCTTCGTGAGGTTGATTCCTAGGTATTTCATTTTTTTGGATGTTATTGTGAAAGGTATTGTTTCCCTAATTTCTCTTTCAGTAAGTTTGTTATTTGTGTACAGGAAGGCTATTGACTTTTGAGTATTGACTTTGTATCCAGCTACACTACTGAATTTGCTTATTAAATCTAGCAGTTTTTTAGTGGAGTTTTTGGGGTCTTCTGTGTAGAGTATCATGTCATCTGCAAATAATGATAATTTAACTTCTTCCTTTCCAATCATTATTCCTTTTATTTCTTTCTCTTGTCTAATCGCTCTGGCTAAAGTTTCCAGAACTATGTTGAATAAGAGTGGGGACAGTGGACATCCTTGTCTTGTTCCTGATTTTAGAGGGAAGGCTTTCAGTTTTTGGCCATTTAGTATAATATTGGCTGTTGGTTTGTCATAGATAGCTTTTACCAGATTGAGATAAAGACCCTCTATTCCAATTTTCTGTAGGGTTTTTATCATGAAAAGGTGCTGGACTTTGTCAAAAGCTTTTTCTGCATCTATTGAGATGATCATGTGATTTTTGTCTTTGGTTCTGTTAATATGCTGTATTACATTTATTGATTTACGTATGTTGAACCATCCCTGCATCCCTGGGATGAATCCAACTTGGTCATGGTGTATAATCTTCTTGATGATTTGTTGGATTCTGTTTGCCAGTATCTTATTAAGGATTTTTGCATCTATGTTCATTAGGGAGATTGGCCTGTAGTTCTCTTTCTTAGTTGGGTCCTTCTCTGGTTTTGGTATCAGGGTAATGCTTGCTTCCAGGAATGAATTTGGGAGTATTGCTTCCCTTTCAATTTCATTGAAAAGTTTGAGAAGTAGGGGCGTTAGGTCTTCTCTAAATTTCTTGTAGAATTCGGCAGTGAATCCATCAGGGCCTGGGCTTTTCTTTGTTGGGAGGTTTTTAATTACATCTTCAATTTCATTGGCTGATATTGGTTTATTTAGGATTTTTAAATCTTCTTGATTCAGCTTTGGTAATTCAAACGAATCTAGGAATCTGTCCATTTCTTCTGCATTTTCCATCTTAGTAGAATATAAATTTTCAAAATAGGTATAGATGATCTTCTGGATTTCTGCAGGGTCTGTCGTGATATCACCCTTTTCATTTTCAATTGCATGGATTTGAGTCTTTTCTTTTCTTTTTTTAATGAGGTTGGATAAGGGTTTGTCAATCTTATTTATTCTTTCAAAGAACCAACTTTTTGCTTCATTGATTCTTTGTATTGTTTTTTTATTCTCCAATACGTTAATTTCTGCTCTGATCTTTATAATTTCCTCCCTTGTACGGGCTTTTGGCTTAACCTGCTCTTCTTTTTCTAGAAGCTCGAGGTTCACCCTTAAGTTGTTTATTTGCGCTTGCTCTATTTTCCTGATATAAGTGTTTAATGCTATAAATTTCCCTCTTAGGACTGCTTTCATTGTATCCCATAAGTTCCGGTATGTTGTACTGTCATTATCATTCAGTTGTAGAAAGTGACTAATTTCTTCTTTAATTTCATCTGTGACCCATTGGTTGTTCAGGAGGATGCTGTTTAATTTCCATGTGTTTAGGGAGTTTTTGTGGGATCTTTTGCCATTGATTTCCAATTTCATTGCACTATGGTCTGATAATATGCATGGGATAATTTCAATTCCTTTGCATTTACTTAAGCAGGTTTTATGAGCTAGTATGTGGTCTATTTTGGAGAACGTCCCATGTGCAGCTGAGAAAAATGTGTATTCTGATGTTGTGGGATGGAACACTCTGTAGACATCTACTAAGTCCATTTGTTCAAAAGTTTGGTTCAGTTCTACTATTTCATTATTGATTTTCTGTCCAGTTGATCTATCTTTTTGTGACAGTGGAGTATTGAGATCTCCCAATATAATTGTATTAGTGCTTATTTGATTTTTCATGTCCTTTAGTACTTGTTTTATATAGCTGGGTGCATTGGTATTTGATGCATATATATTTATGATCGTTATCTCTTCCTCTTGGATTGTTCCCTTTACAAGGATGTAATGACCGTCTTTATCTCTCTGAATCCTTCTTGGCTTGAAGTTCACTTTGTCTGCAAAAAGAATAGCTACCCCTGCTTTTTTCTGGGTTCCTGTGGCATGGAGTATTGTTTTCCATCCTTTGACTTTCAGTCTATGAATTTCTTTCTGAATTAAATGTGTTTCTTGTATACAGCATATTGTTGGATCTTGCTTCTTGATCCATTTCGCCAGTCTGTGCCTTTTGATTGGTGAATTGAGACCGTTAACATTGATGGTTAAAACTGATATGTATTGACTTGTCATGATATTTTCCTGTTGTTGGTTCCCACTCTTTGTTTTTCCGCTTTCCGGCTATTTAATTATTTGCCCTGCCTGGTGGATTCCTTCTGTTGGGGTTCCTATCTCTTTCTAGAATGTCCTTCAGAACGTTTTGGAGTGCTGGTTTGGTGGTCATAAATTTTCTCAGATGTTCTTTGTCATGAAAGTATTTTATTTCTCCATCAATTTTGAAAGATAGTTTTGCAGGGTACATCAATCTGGGCTGAAAATTATTTTCCTTTAGAGCTTGCAATACATCATTCCAAGCTCTTCTTGAATTGAGGGTTTGTGCTGAAAAGTCAGCTGTGATTCTGATGGGTTTTCCTTCATAGGTGATTTGTCTCTTCTCCCTAACAGCTTTTAAGATTCTGCCCTTCTGTTGAATTTCTGGGATCTTGACTATAATATGTCTGGCTGAAGTTTTTTTTTGATCATGTCTAGTTGGTGTTCTAAAAGCTTCACTTATAGGGGTGTCAAATTCCTTTTCTCTTCCAGGAAAGTTCTCCCTGATTATGTCTTTGAACAAGGTTTTAATGTCGTTGATGCTATCTCCTGCTTTTTCATTTATTCCAATTATTCTTAAGTTGTTTATCTTTGAGTCATCTAGCAGCTGCTGAATTGATTTCTCATGGTCCCTTGCTATTTTTAAGAATTTTTCCATTTCATGATCACTAATTGCAAGCCTGTCTTCTATATCTGAGATCCTGTCCTCGCATTGGCTTATTCTGCTACAAATACTTTCAATGGAATTTTTTATCTCTTGGATATCTGCTTGAATCTGCCTTATAGATTCCATTTCTTTCCTATGCTGAGCATTCATGGTTTCTATAGTTTTCTTAAGTTCATCTATTTTTTTGTCTGTATCAGCTATAGTGTCCTTAAGCATGGTCTTCATTGTAGACATTATCTCTGCAGTTATCTGTGAGATTATTTCTGTTTTAATTTTTTCCAGAACCTCATTCAGTTGCTTTGTTGTTACCACTTCAGATAGGCCAGGTGGGTGGCTTTCGGATTGTCCCACCTCGTTGCTCCCTAGGTTTGCCTTTGGTGAATTGGATGTGTGTGGTTGCATCTTGTTTAAGTGTCGTCTCATTTTTTCTTTCTTTAATTCCTGGGGTGATGTTTGCAAATTACCTATAGTAGGTTACTTTATTGCTAGTGTTTAAGATCTTTAGAAGATGACTACTTCTCTGCAGTATCTTCCAAGTGGAGCTTGCTTTTAGGTTTTGAGCTTTCTGCCAGATCCTACCTCTTCAATTCGTTGGGTATGCGAAGTTGCTACCTGTTTGGCCCAGTCCTTGATTCTTTGGTACTGTGCCACTGTATTTTCTGTGTCCCTTAGTCAATCTCAATCATGAAATATCAGGAAGGAAAGATGTTTAGAACAATTATTTCACATTTGGCTATAATGTTAACTAAAGCATCAAACACAGCCTAAAAAATGACAGACTGAGCTAACCAGTTATTTACCACTTTTAGCTGTATAGAGTTGCGGTTATATAACAAAATCTAAAACACACCAGAAAAATTATATGCAGTATACAAGTCCTATGTATGTCAATTTTTCCTTGAGGAGTTTAAATTTAAGATGAGTTAAGGAGGAAATAGAGTATTGGGAGAAGAGGAAGAAATTAGATGTAAGGTTAGAGGACCAAGAGGGATCCCACTAAAATTGGGACACTAGTGCAGAGGACAGGTGGTAAAAAGAGAAGGAAGGGATAAAAGGAAGAACAGATCACAACCACAATCACAAAGAAGTTAGAGGCGCTGTTTACACTCATATAAAAAACCAGAGAGAATAATGAAGGAAAGAGCAAATACACATACAGAAACAAAAACAAAGATAAAAACAATAAAACAGACAGATCAAAAATAAAACCCCACCAAAAAACAAAACAAAACAAAACAAAAACAAAAAAACCCTTCGCCAGAACAAAAAAACAAATCAGTGAGAAAAAAAAATAAAAATAAAAATAAAAATAAAAAATAAAAATAAAAATAAAAAATATAAAAAGAATCAGTTCCAGGTGTTGACTCTGTTGTAGGCAGGTACCTTGTGACAAAGTCCTGTTCTGTGCAGGTCCGTCCCAGTAAGCCAGAAGCGCCCTCTGGCGGGCGGTGAGCAGAGGCGCGTACTTTCAGGCAGAGACCAGTCTAGCTCGCCTCCGCTCTCGCCGCCCTTTCACGGTCCCTGGGCCTGAGAGGCTCAGCGCGCTGTCCGGAGCGCGGATTCCCTGCAGTGGTTCCCGCCGCTCTGGTTTTTCGCCACGCCCCCCACAATGGCGCCGGGCCAGTCGCTCTCTGGCGCGGGACAGGTGTGGCTGAGAGTCCAGTCTCGTTCGCCTGCTGACCTCAGCACACTTTCGTGGGCTCAATTGAGAGGCCCCGTGCTGCCCTGTCCGGAGCACAAGTTCCCAGAGCAGTTTCCGAGCCGCTCTGAGTTTCGCCACACCCCCCACAATGGCGCCCGGCCAGTCGCTCTCTGGCGCGGGACAGGTGTGGCTGAGAGTCCAGTCTCGTTCACCTGCTGACCTCAGCACACTTTCGTGGGCTCAATTGAGAGGCCCTGTGCTGCCCTGTCCGGAGCACAAGTTCCCAGAGCAGTTTCCGAGCCGCTCTGAGTTTCGCCACACCCCCCACAATGGCGCCCGGCCGGTCGCTCTCTGGCGCGGGGCAGCTGCGGCCGAGAGACACTCACCGCCGGTCAGCGCCGTTCTCCGCCGCTCCCCTGCCCCGCCGCTGTCCCAGGATCCTCCGTGGGGGCTCCCTGGGCGCCAGCTGCCACCGTGTGTCCGCAGAATTGAGCCTCCGCCGGCGCTCCAACTCCCGGGACACCAGAAGGTGCACGCGCGCGGTCTGCTCCTTCTTTCCTTCTTCTTTGTTGGAAGTCACCCGTCACTGGTGCCGGGGGTCCCAGATTGCGCTTCAGAACTTTTCTGGGTTTCGGGGAGGCAGCTCCCCCCCTCCTGCGCTTTCTGGGTCGCTATATTCCCGTCTGGGTCGCTATATTCCCGTGGACTATGGCTTTTAACACATAGCCCTTTGGGGGACATTCCACTCCAAGCTCTCCTTGTGTTTTAATATCACATAGCCTTCAGCTTAGACAGGTCTAGTGGGAGTTTGTCATTGGTCGAAGCTTAATAGGGCATCAGAAGGGTGAGTAAAGCTCATTAAGAGGCTGCAACTCTGTCAGGAAAAAGTTCATATATATATATGTATATTTATATATAATATAAAGTACTTATATGCATTTATATATAAAATACTTGTATTCTTTTAATATATATTGTGGGAGATCAGACAGGAAGGTAAAGGCCTAACTGGCCTCTTCCGTGAGCACTAGAGAGAAAAGCGGTGGGAGTGCGTGCTGACACGCTGCAGGGAAAATTAATACAGCTGAGATGCTGCTGTTTACTTGGATATGTAACATGGATGGTGGGAGACAGATAAATCCAGTTTCACCCTTATTGCTTGTGCCTGTAACTGAGTGAATAAAGCCAGGGTGCGCCAGTTACTTGGGGCTCTTCGTCAAAGGGAGAGAAGAGCCCCTGGCCCTCCACATTTTAACCTATCCTGTGTCTCTTTGTGTTTCATCTTTGTTGCCCCTTGGTCAGGTACAAGCTCATAGGTTGACCCCTATAGTATATTATATATTAATATATATTAAAATTATACATATATGATTTTAAAGATATATATATATAAATATATATTTATTTATTTAAAGGCATGGAATCAGAATACTCTTTCAATTTGCCAGAACAATATCCTAAAAGTACCCTGTAGGGATTACCTGTAGATCTCCAATATCCCCACAACTGTCCATTTCTAGTCATGAGCAAGCCATAAACTTAGGGCCCAGGATTACTTAGAAAATTGAAAATTTCCACTTTCAAATAAACAGCTGAAAAGAATATGGCTAACTACAATTATTGTTTGAACACTAAATTTGATAGGAAATAAAATGGTACATTAATCATCTTTGACCAGTTTCCGCTTTTTTAGAGTCCTGAATTTCCATATCCTTATTATAAAAGAATTAAAATATAGTTTATCCCACAGAAGGAAAGCACTCCTAATTTGGCAAGTCCTAAAATAAATGAAAACTTCCTTAAGTTCAATGCAACACATATAGTTAGAACTTTGTGAAGATTTCTGTTTAAAGTATGGAGTTTTGAGCATTTGCACAGAATAAACACAATAATTATCTGAAATTAGTCATACAAGCCTTGCGGCAAGGAGGTACCATTCTGTTTCAGCCTACCATGGTAATATGAATAAGATAAAACTCAGGAGACAGCAGTAGATAGCCCAGACTGATTTGGCAAAAGCAGCAGCAGCCCAGGACAAGGATATTTCCCCTATCTTCTCCTAATTAAAGGGATTCACAGATTTCCTAGAAATGAGATTATATATAAACACACGTCTTAGTTTATTTTCTTGTTGCTGGGACAAAATACCCTCCCCCAAATTAAAGAAGAAAAGTTTTATTTTTAGCTCACAGTTTGTAGAGGTTTCAGCTGATAGTCTGCTGGTTCCAAGGCAGGGGGCACGGCAGAGGGGAAACAGTCCATGGCAGGGCAGGCAGGAGGCAGCAAGGCTTCCTTCTTTCCCTTTTTATTCCATCCGGGCTGCAAGCTTATTCATTGGTGCCACCCTTGGTGCCACCCACACTCAAGGCAGGTCTTCCCTTTTCAGTAAATCCATCATCCACACATAGCAGAGTTTGCTAAACCAACCAGCAGACTAATTCAGTATCACACACCCACGATCCAGTCATCTCCCAAAGCCCCACCTATGAGTGCATGAGGCTTTGGAGGGACATCTAGACACAAGCCATAGCAAGCAGAATCACACAATGCTTACTACTGATTTATGAATAGGTAACACATTCACACATCTCAAAGTTCTGATAGTTCAAAAGTATAGAGTAATAAATTGTCTTCGACATTTTATAGACTTTGAAGCTGGTTGTTTGTGTTTTCTTTTCCCACTAACCAGTACTTGGAACTCTATGGATCAGTAAGTTGTAACTTCTTCCCTCAGTAGCATAGCACTCCATCAGATGGCTACATAATAATCCATTGACCAGTTCCACATTCAAGGACATTTATTTCCTGCTTTTACGACTAATACCTAGAGATTTGCACGGTACTGTGCATGGTATATTTCACATTTGTAAGCAATCTGTAGGAACAAGTCCTAGAAGGAGAATGTACCAAAACTACAAACACACGCGGATTTAAAGAGTGCTTTGTAATTTTGGTAAATGTTGTTTGTTCCTGTCAGAAATAGGTGAAAATACCTCTTTCACACATGCTTGCTAATGCAGTGTTGGCAAACTTTGTTATCTTTTCTAATTAGATGGGTGAACCACGATATTTCGGTTTAATTTTAATTTGGATTTCTCACTATAAATGGGATTGCCTTTACGTATATATTATAGAGACATTTATATTTCCAGTTATGTAAGTAGTTCACATTTTTGTGCATTTATCTTCAGGGCTATAAGTCTGTTTATAGTTTTTTAAAAGAATATACTCTTTACTTTTTATGAATTTTAATTTTTATTAGTACATGTTTGCAATACATAATGATTATATTCATTATGGGGAATTTGTACATGTACATAACACATTAATTCTTTTTCTTCCCTCTCTTCCCTCTCCCTCCATCTCTTGGTCACCTTCCTTTTTTGGGAGGGTTTAAGACAGGGTTTCACTATGTAGTTCAGGCTGGTCTTGAACTCACCATGTAGCCCCACTAGCCTTGAAAACACAACAATCCTCCTGCCTCATCCTCCCAAGTGCTGGGATCACAGGCATGAGCCACAAGGCCGAGCTCTCACATTGCCTTCTGCAAAAGATCTATCTCCCTGTTTCTGTTATCTATCTTTTATTTTGCTCTTTATTTATACTTTAGGTTCTCACAGAAGAGAAACCAAATATGTTAAATCTTACATAAGATACTTAAGAGTGTGTCTGATTTATTTCATTTGATGTTATGGTCTTAAGGAGCATCAATGTTCCTACCAATGACTCAAATTTATCCTTCTCTACTGCAGAGTAGTACTCCACTGTGTATAAACATCACATTTTAAAAGAATATACATGTTTTAAAAGTTGGTAAATGTTCGAGCTGTGTCCAAGCCTCGCATCAGCCTCCTTAGGACCCTCACTCAGGTAAATACGAGAGTACTTTAACTGTTACCTCTTCCCTGAAAGAAATAGGCAGCTTAAGACTCACAACAGGCTGACTCCTTTGTCAATCCTCTGCTTCATTGATAGACTGTTTCTTAAAATGTGGTTTGTCACGTGAGTCAGTTGTGCCACCCCCACTTCTCAGAATCAAACTGGCGTGTGGATGCTCCTGTCACTACCTCCACAACCTGTCTGTTAGGACACACGGGATGGCAGCTCTCCATCTTGGATGAGCTCTTGTTTTGGGGAAGCACCAGCTCCCACAGGAATTTGCATCTATAGGCATCCCCTCCTCCTCCTCCCATATGCTGTCTGTTCTTCACTGCTTCCAGGAGCCCTTCTGCCAATTTCCAGCTTGGACTTTAGTATGCACCTGGTATGGTTTAGATCTAGAATGCCCCCCACCCCCAATTCTCATGTGTTCCGAGGTGGGGTCTTCGGAAGGTGACTGGGTCACGGGGCTGCTGCACTGATCAGTGGATTCATTCATTCATCAGTGAGTTCAGAGCTAACTGTGCTGTCAGGAGGTGGGGCTGGTTAGAGGAGGGTCATGGGGGTGTGACCTGGAAGGGTGCAGCTCTCTTCCCGACCCTCCCTTCTCTTTCTGCCTGCTGGCCTCCATGACATGGCAGCTTTGCTCTGCCAGACCCTTCCACCATGCCAGTTCTGCCTTGGAACCAGCTGACCAGTGACTCTCCCCATGAGGCAGAATAAACCTTTCCTCCTTGAAGTCGCAGGTGTCAGGTGTCTTTAAGTTGTGCCTTAGCTTGCTCTGTTTCTCATTCTTCTTTGGGGTGATTTCCTAGACAATAAAATGCCAATTTTACTCCACTTATTTCAAATCGGAAACCTATATCTAATTCTTCCATATTTTAGGTTACATCATTTTCAAATAAATGTTCTGTTGTTTTTATAAACCTGCAAGTTATGGAAACTTTAAGGTAATTTTATGGCTATTCTAGCCACAAAGACCCAGCTGACAGCTGCAATCAAGAGCTCTGTGAGAAGGCACAGCAGGAGGTAGCGCCGCTCTCAGAGGGAGGCCAGAACTGGTTTACTTCTAGCTGTGTGTATTTCACTCACCATCTTCATGTCCTTTGATTCGGAACCAGCTCTGTCTTTTCTATCACCCTATCTTCCCCACAAGTTGCAGATCTGACGGAAAACAGCTACTTGCAGTGATGCTGGGACTGTGATCTCGCAACTCCCTCCCTCCGGTGAAACACACTCATCACAGCTTCTGCAAGTCAAGTTTGCGTGTCCGTGAGAGTGCAGCAGGGAAAGGGGAAAGGCAGTGTGGATTCAGAAAGGCCCTGAATGCACCTCTGATTTGTGTACAATAAGTGAAATTTCATTTGTACCAATTTATTCCTTTGTGTTTCTGGGGCCTCTTTAAAATATCTACTTTAAAAAAAAAAAAACAAGTCTTAACATCTACGTGTACATGACTTTAAACATGTTTTGTATAGGGAGAAACATTGCAAAAGGAAACAGAGGAAATGGGAATGAAGAAACACCCAGGATAAATGTTGCTCACCTGATGATCTGCTCTACTAGACTTGTGTAAAAGGAATGGAGGTCAAGTCGCTGCTCTCATTATTTTACTAATAGTTAAGATTATATAAACATACCTGCAGGCAAACCAAACCTAAAGATTAATAGGTGAACTCTTCTGGTGAGAAGGCAAAACTTCAAAAATAAGCATAAATTCCTGCTTCCTTTCATAATTTTATGGAATTTTTAAGCCTTTTATTCTATACTAGGTCTAGTTGACTTTACTATTCTTTCTGGAGCATACTTCTGCTCTTTGCAAGCTTAGCTACTATTCTGTTTTTACCTCATAAAGTAATACTGCCATACTAGATAGTTTAAGCAAACTTAAAAGAAGCTCCACATTGGGATTTTGCAATGACCACAGTAATTATTTTACATGAAGAGTGAAATTAGAATTAGATTTAAACTTTCTTGTATCAGGCTGCCACGGACGGTTGTTGCTCAAAGTCAGAATTATTCAGTCATTTCATTTTTAGAAGTGATTTTTTTTTTGTGTGTGTGTGGGTACCGGGGGTCGACCTCTGGACCTCGCGCGCCAGCAGGCGCCCGTGCTGCTGAGCGATATCACCGGCCCTTTTTTCGTATGTGGGATCCGGGAGTTGAACTCGGGCCCTTGTGCTTGCCGGGCAGGCGCTTGCGCCGCTGAGCCATCTCACCGGCCCAGAAATGAATTTTTAAAAATAAATTGATGGGGGAATTTGGACATTAAATAGTGTTGAAAATCAACAGGGATTCTGATGTAAAAAGTAAGTTTTGTGAATTGAAAATTAGTTCCTGCAGAAATGCTGTTTTGATGAACAGCTTCAAAGGGACATAATATAATCATCTATATATTATGTATGACTTTACTGCCATTTCCAAAGCCGAGAAGAACACCTTCTCAAAAGTACTCTTAATCCCTTGGCTTAGACAACTCGGATAACACTGCCATGACAGTCATTTCAATTTCTTGTCCCATAAACAGAAGCACTTAGCCTGAGAGGCATAACATAAATTTTGTCATAAAGGCACAGAAACACGGGTATGTAATATGTACGTTTATTAGAATATTTCTATTCATGAATTATTTAATTTTAATTTACGAGTTTTACTGCATTGAATAATGGGTACTTAACAGGAAAAAATATTTTAAAAGTATTGAAATTTTTAGTATTTATTGAGTGTTCACAAAAAAAATCAACATTTTCTTTTTTTTATTTTAAAGAGAGCAATATTACAGAATTTCAAAACAAGATAACAGGAAATTAACAATGGTTAATATATTGTATATTCTTATCTTCAAAGTAGTTGCTCAAATTACAGGATATAGGCATGCAAAATTGATCAAACTATAAGCACAAACTGTTCTTTTCAATGAACTAAAAGAAATTAGTAGTATAATTATCTTAGCTATCTTGTATGTGCATATATATATTTTTTTTTCCCTTTCTTCTTTTCTCCTTTCCCCCATCCCAGTTGTTCTTTCCTTTTCAGCATTTCTTCCCCTTTCACAATATCTATTATACATTTTGGATCTTACTTACTCATTCAGTTTCTTACACTAGGGAGACAATACAATGTTTACATATGTGAGTTCGATTTATTTCACTTATGAGTATGGTCTCTAGTTGCATCTATTTACTTACAAAAGCCTTGAGTTTATCCTTCTTTATAGCTGAGTAGTACTCCATTATATAAAAATACCACATCTTTTTTATCCATTCTTTGGTTGATGGGCATTTGGGTTGTCTCCAAGATTTAGCAAATTGTGCTGCTATAAACATGGATGCACATATATCACTGTGGTATGATGTTTTTAATTCTTCTGGGAAAATACCCAGAAAGGGAATAGCTGGGTGGAACAGGACCTCTAATCCTAGTTTTTTGAGGAATCTCCACACTGATTTTCATTGTGGTTGCACCAGTCTACACTCCTACCAACAGTGGATAATAGTTTCTTTTCCCCCACAATCCCACCAGCATTCGTTATAGGTTGAATTCTTGATGATAGCCATTCTTTCTGGGGTGAGATGGAATCTCAGTATTGTTTTAATTTGTATTTCTTTTTTTTTTTTTTTTTTTTTGTGGGTACCGGGGGGTCGACCTCAGGACCTCGCGCGCCAGCAGGCGCCCGTGCCGCTGAGCGATATCACCGGCCCCTTTTTCGTATGTGGGATCCGGGAGTCGAACTCGGGCCCTCTCGCTTGCCGGGCAGGCGCCCAAGCCGCTGAGCCATCCCACCGGCCCAAATTTGCATTTCTTGAATGACCAATGATGTTGAACATTTTTTCATATATATATTTGCCATTTGTATTTCTTCATCTGAGAAGTGTGTATTCATCTCAGATGTCCATTTTTGGATTGGGTCTTTAAATTTGGGGGGGGGTCTGATTTTTTTCAATTCTTTATATGTTCTAGATAGAAGTCCTGTGTCTTGATGGACTGTTGGCTAAAATTTTTTCACACTCTGTGGGTTGTCTTTTCACTCTGTTGGTGATTTCTTTTGACATCCAAAAACTTTTTAATAAGATGAGATCCCAGTTGATTCTTTGAAGTACTTCCCATGCAGTTAGGTTTTTGTTCATGAAGTCTCTGCCTACCCCTATGTCTTCAATATTTCTATCTACTTTGTCTTCCAGTAGATTTAGCGTTTCTGTTTTAATATTTAGATCTTTGATCCATTTTGACTTTAGTTTAGTGCATGGTGATAGATATGGTCTAGTCTTAGTCTTTGGTATGTGGAAAGCCAGTTTTCTCATCACCATTTATTAAAGAGGCTATCTTTCTTCTAATGAACATGTTTGGCCCCTTTGTCAAAGAGAAGGTGGCTGAGTGTGTTTGTAGTTGTACCTACATCTTCTAATCTGTCCCACTGATCCTCAGGTCTGTTTTTTTGCCAGTACCACGCTGATTTTGTCACAGTAGCTTTGTAGTATAGTTTCAAGTCAGGGATTGTGATGCCTCCTACCTTGTCTTTGTTGCCCAGGATTGCCTTTGCTATTCTAAGTCTCTTCTGTTTCCCAATGAATTTTAGGAATGTGTTCTCTAGCTCTGTGAGGTATGTTAATGGTTTTTTGATTGGGGTTGCATGAAATCTGTATAACAGTTGTGGGAATATGACCATTTTCCCAATGTTGGTTGTTCCTACCCATGAGCAAGGGATATCTTTCCATTTTCTGATATCCTCTTCAATCTCTTTTTTCAGAGTGCTGTAATTTTCAATGTATAGATCTTTTACTTCCTTTGATAGATTGATTCCTAAGTATTTCATCTTTTTGGGTGCTATTGCAAAGGGTGTGGTTTCCTTAATTTCTCTCTCAGTGAGTTTGTTTGTGTACAGGAATGCTATTGATTTTTGTGTGTTGACTTTGTATCCATCTATGCTACTGAATTTGCTTATAAAATCTAGAAGTCTTTTGGTGGAGTTTTGGGGTCTTCTATGTAGAGTATCATGTCATGTGCGAATAATGATAATTTAACTTCTTCCTTTCCTATCCTTGTTCCTTTTATTTCTCTCTCTTGTTTAATTGCTCTGGCTAATGTTTCCAGAACTATATTGAATAGGAGTGGTGATAATGGACATCCTTGTCTTGTTCCTGATTTTAGAGTGAAAGCTTTCAGTTTTTGTCCATTTAGTATGATATTGGCTGTTGGTTTGTCATGGATGGCTTTTATCAGATTGAGGTAAAGACCATCTACTCCGATTTTCTGTAGGGTTTTTATCACGAATTGGTGTTGGACTTTATCAAAAGCTTTTTCTGCATCTATTGAGATGATCATGTGTTTTTTGGTCTTTGGCCCTGTTAATATGGTGTAATACATTTATTGATTTGCATATGTTGAACCATTCCTGCATTCCTGGTATGAATCCCTCTTGGTCATGGTGTATAATCTTCTTAAGGATTTGCTGCATTCTGTTTGCCAGTATCTTATTGAGGATTTTTGCATCTATGTTCATTAGGGAGATTGGCCTGTAGTTCTCTTTTTTGGTTGGGTCTTTCTTTGGTTTTGGTATCAGAGTAATACTTGCCTCCAGGAATGAGTTAGGGAGAATTGCTTCCCTTTCAATTTCACTAAAGAGTTTGAGGAGTATTGGCATTAAATCTTCTCTAAATTTCTTGTAGAATTCAGCATTGAATCCATCAGGACCCGGGCTTTTCTTCGTTGGTAAGTTTTTAATTACAATTTCAATCTTGTTAACTAATATTGTGTTACTCAGAATTTTTATATCTTTTTGATTCAGCTTTGGTAATTCATACCTTTCTAGGAATCTGTCCATTTCTTCTGTATTTTCCATCCTACGCAAGTAAAGATTTTCGAAGTGGGGTACTGATGATCTCTGAATTTCCACAGCTTTGGTAACGATTTCACCCTTTTCATTCCTTATTGCATGAATTTGAGTTTTTTCTTTCCTTTTTGTGATAAGGTTGGCTAAGGGTTTATCAATTTTATTTATTCTTTCAAAGAACTAACTCTTTGATCATTAATTCTTTGTATTGTTTTCTTAGTCTCAATTGTGTTAATTTCTGCTCTGATCTTTATAATTTCCTCCCCTGTATGGGCTTTGGGCTTGACTTGCTCTTCTTTTTCTAGAAGCTTGAGGTGCAGCATTAGTTTGTTTATTTGTGCTTGTTCTGTTTTCCTGATGTGAGAATTCACCACTATAAATTTCCCTCTTAAGACTGCTTTCATTGCATCCCACAGGTTCCAGTAAGTTGTACTTGCAATTTTTTTTTTTTGTGGGTACCGGGGGGTCGACCTCAGGACCTCGCACGCCAACAGGCACCCGTGCCGCTGAGCGATATCACCGGCCCCTTTTTCGTATGTGGGTTCCGGGAGTCGAACTCGGGCCCTTGCGCTTGCAAGGCAGGCGCTTATGCCGCTGAGCCATCTCACCGGCCCTGTACTTGCATTTTTGTTTGAATGTAGATATTGTTTAATTTCTTCTTTAATTTTATCTGTGACCCATTGGTTGTTTAGGAGGGTGTTATTTAATTTCCATGTGTTTATGGAGTTTTTTGCAGTTTCTTTTGTCATTAATTTCCAATTTTATTGCACTATGGTCAGATAATATGCATAGGATAATTTCAATTCCTTTGCATTTACTTAAGCATGTTCTAGTATATGGTCTATTTTAGAGAATGCCCCGTGTGCAGCTGAGAAGAATGTGTATTCTGATATTGTTGGGTGGAACTCTCTGTAAACGTCTACTAAGTCCATTTGTTCACAGGTTTGGTTCAGTTCTGTTATTTCTTTGCTGATTTTTTGTCTAGTTGATCTATCTCTTTGTGAGAATGGGGTATTAAGTTCCCCCATTACAATTGTGTTATTGCTTATTTGATTTTTCAAATTGATTGCTTATTTTTCTTATATAGTTGGGTGCTCCTGAATTTGGTGCATATATATTTATGATTCTTATCTCTTTTTCTTGAAATTTTCCCCTAACAAGTATGTAGTGACCTTCTTTATCTGTTTTGATCATTCTTGTTTTGAAGTTCACACTGTCTTCAAACAGAATAGCTTCCCATTCTTTTTTCTGGGTTCTTGTTGCATGAAGTATTGTTTTCCATCCTTTGACTTTTAGTCTATGAATTTATTTTTGAGTTAAATGTGTTTCTTGTATACAGCATATTGTTGGCTCTTCTTTCTTGATCCATTCTGCCAGTCTGTTTCTTTTGATTGGTGGATTCAGGCCATTTACAATGATGATTATAACTGACAGCTATTGGCTTATTTTTGTCATGTTATTTTCCTGCTTTTGGTTTCCTACTTTTCTCCTATGTTTAATTGCTTGTCCTCCTTGGTGGTTTCTTTCTGTTGTTGTTCTTAGAATTGTGGTCATTTTTGTCTCTGTCTAGAATATCTTTCAGTACCCTTTGTAGTGTTGGTTTGGTAGTCATGAATTTCTTCAGTTGTTCTTTGTCATGGAAGCATCTTATTTCTCCATTAATTTTGAAAGGTAGTTTTGCAGGGTACATCAATCTTGGTTGGAAGTTGTTTTCTTTCAGGACTTGAAATACTTCATTTCAAGTTCTTTTTGACTTGAGGGTTTGTGTTGAGAAGTCTGCTGTGATTCTGACGGGCTTTCCTTTATAGGTGATCTGTTTCTTTTCTTTAACAGCTTTTAATATTCTGTTCTTATGCTGAATTTCTGGGATCTTGATTATTATATGTCTGGGTGTAGATTTATTTTGGTTATGGCTAATTGGAGTTCTATATATGCCTCACTTATCTGTACGTCAGATTCTTTTCCCATGCTTGGAAAATTTTCTGCTATTACTTCTGCAAATAGTTTTTTTATGTCATTTGTGTTGACTCCTGCTTTTTCATTGACACCAATTATTCTTATATTATTTTTCTTTGTGTTGTCTTGCAGCTGTTGATTTGTTATTTCCTGATCTTTTGTTATTTTCAAGAGATCTTTCCTTTCATGGTCTCTAGCCATGATACTGTCTTCAGTGTCTGAAAGTCTGTTTTGTTCAAGCGGTTTTGCCAGCTTTCAATGGAATTTTTAATTTCCTGGATATCTCTTTGAATCCATTTCATGCATTCTATTTCTTTCCTATATTGATCATTCATTGTTTCCATCCTCTTCCTATCATCATCTATTTGTTTAATCTATTTTTACTCTAGATTTGCTGAGCAATTCCTTTATAAATGTTGACATCTCTTTTTTCACCTGAGAGATTATTTCTGACCTGATTTCCTCTGTAGCCTCATGGATTTATTTCTTTACTTTGGTTGTTATCATTTCAGAAGTTTCTGGTGTGTGTTTTCCAATTTCTTCTATGTCAATGTCTCCTGGACTTGTTCTGGGTGGGCTGGAGGTCTGAGGCTGCATTTTGCTTCTTCATCTTGTCATTTTCTATTTCAAAAAAAATTTTTAAATTTTGTTTTCTGTGATGAACCTTGCGAGTTTTTGTAGTAGGTAGCTATATCACTAGTATCAAGGCCTCTCTAGGAAAAGTCTGTTCTTCAGGGATGTCTTCTGCGTGTAGGAGGTTCCTGGTTTGTGTCTGTCACAAGATCCTACCTTCCCAACTAAGAGTGGGATGTTGGTATCCATTTGGCTCTGTCCCCAGTTCTTTGGTGTAAAGTGGTAACATTAGCAATAACAATAGCAAAAAGCACAATTTAGAAATTGACAAACTGTGGTAACTATTGATTTTGTACTTTAGACCATAGGAGCAGAGTCTATCATTATATAACAGAACCGATTGTAAATTAGGAGTTTGTATGCAAAGTGTTTCCCCTTGGTTTAGTGGTTTTACCCTGTGGTGGGGAAATTTAGGGAGGATAGAGTATAAAACAAAGATAACTGGAAAGGAAGTAGAAGCAAGGCTGGAGGACAAAGGATGATTGCACAAGGCTTGGGAAACTAGAGGAGGGGGCAGAAAAGAAAGAATGAAGGAGTTTTCAAGGGATTATTTGAACTTGGCCTCTGGATTTGGGGCATGGGATTAACTTTCTGTGGCTGGAGTTCTCACCAGCCATTTAGAAAAGAGAGAAAAAAAGAACAAAATAAAGCAGAAAAGAAAAAAAAATGGAAAAAGAAGAAGAAAAAGAAAAGAAAAGGAAGAGAGCAAAATAATTGAGAGAAAAGGGCCAGTTACCGAGTCCTGGATTCTTTCCGAGCTGGTTGCTGGTCCCATGGAGGCCTCAGTCACCTGCTGGCTCATATTGTTATTGTTACTTTGGACGTTTCACGCCACTAGTCTCACCTGCTCATCCTGTGTGCCTTAGTTGGGACCCTACTGTGTTGCTGGTGTCCCTCTGGTCTCTGGGCCTTCTCCAGTGGTTCACCTCAGTTGTGGCAGTAGCAATGGGAGGGGTGCTGTCCTCCAGCATGGTTCACCTGGGTCGCGGCTGCAGAGAGGCAATGGGAGGGGCCGCCCTCCTCCACCTCGGGTTCCTGCAGTGGCCAACATTTTTGACATCAACTGTTTTTTGGTGTACAAAGTCTAAAAAATAACAACAAAAATAAATTATTATATGAACTACAGTGAAAATACCAATAGAACTCTACAAAAAAACAATCTCTGCTTCAATTATTGCACCTAAGGCAGACGTCACACATGACAACAGCACATTCCATACACACTCATTGCTTACACTGACAACACATGTCTGTTGCTTTCCTGACGTTTTTGTAGGACATACTTGACATCTCGCTGGTCTTGCTGTTTTGTGAGGAGTTTCTTATTATACAATGTGTAGTTAACAGGAACATAAAATATCAATAAAATAAAGTATTATAATTTTCATATGTATTGCACACTTAAAACAAACATCACTTCACATCAGCTGTGCACTTGCTTACAAAACTTAAAAGGTAACATCAGAAATAAATTCCTATGTGAACTACAGTGTATATACAAACAAAAGTCTACCACAGAAATAATCTTTGCTTTAACTGTCACACTTAAGGCAGTCTTCACACATGAAAATTGCATGTTCTATATGCAAGTATTGCTTACACTAATAGCACATATATTTTTTTTTCCTGTCCTTTCTTGTAGGGGACAGTTGACATCTTTTTGGTTTTCCTGTTGTTGTAGTAGATCTTTGTGATGCTGTGCCTGCCTGTTCACCTGTCAGCTCACCAGTGTGCTCCATAATTTTTTTGCATAGTTCCCTGGGCAGAAACATTTTCTATTTCCTCTGCTGTAAATGATCTTTTATGAGTTCCAGTCTCAATCCTCTAAGAAAATTTGTCCATGGTATTTTGCACTTGTTATTTTCTTTGTAAACTATCAAACTATGCCACAAATGTTTAGGATTGAGTAAAACACAACCATTGGCCAACACTATGTTTCAAGTGACATAATAGTTGCTGCTTAATTCATCAACAACATCTACTCCACCTTTGATTTTGTTGCAGAAAGTTACCATGTCAGGTTTCCATTTTGTCAAGGTTTCCCAATCAATATTTTCATCATGGTGCAATGTTGACATCAGCAGTACCAGTGTGTTTTCTTTGCCATGAGGCAAAGAAAACATATGAGGCCAATATTATGTCTTTCTGAAATACAAAGGTTGTACTATAAATTCTCTGTTTTGAAATTGCAACATTTTATTTGGAATTTCTGCTTTGTTCCTGGATATGTTTCCTACAATGGTCAAATTGTGCCCAGTCAGCAAATGTAACATCAATCAGAAACTGGTAAACCAAATGTTGAATGTCACATTCTGATTATCAGTTTGGGAGATGGAAACAAGTCTGTTCATAACATCATTTTGTTTATTACTATACGAACAAGGACCAGGTGGCTGAGATCAAGGATAAATTTCTAAACTGAAAGCATAATAGGTCTTCACATCTACAAGGGCATAAATTTTTATGCCATATTTTGAAGGTTCTTTGGGAATACAATATTTGCAGCTACAGCCATCATGAAATGCTGTATAGATGGAGTGTAAATTGCTTGGCAATTACCCACAAATCTCTCAGCAAGCAGATAGCAGCCAGATTATCAGTTCTTTTTCTTTCTTGGTGGGTGGTTTTGTCATCAAACCTCAGGCAATTTTGAAGGGGACCAATCTCCTCAGTATCATTGTTATTCTACAAACCTCAAGCTCACGCTCATCACTTTTCCATCAGCATTTTACATTCCTGCAATGATGATGAGAAAGCCCTGCTAAATACAGCAGACCTATAAATGCTTTCAGTTCAGCTAGTGAGGTTCCATAATAGATGCATTTTTTAGTATGGCTATCAGTGTATACAGAACTTGTATTTCACCATTTGTGTATTTCACAACATCTTGTAGCATAGCATTTCATCTATTACAAACAATTTCCAACACTGAATGGCAGTGCTGGCATTCCATCCAATAGGTTTCACCCCTGCCAAGATCCTAACTATATTTTGGACCTAGTTCTAACATTGGATTGTTCCATTTGGTTGTGTGACCAATTTTTTACCATTATGACTAGTCAAATGTTTACTCACATTGCTACTTTGTCATCTGAATCAAGGATATCTGCATTATCTGTGTCTATATTGGTCAATTCTTGCTCCATTTCACTGTCACAGAAACTTTGGCTCACATAGCCAACATCAAAGCCATTATCATATTCATCATCCATGCATGAGTAATCTGATGATTCACTTTTGACTTCCCCCAAAACTTGCAAATCTGGTTTTTCATGTGCCATTGTACTGAATTGGGCTACATATACCAGAAAAATCAAAATAAAAGTTTTTTTTTTTTTAAACAAATCCTAAATGCACAGAAATTTAGCAATGAGCATTTCATGGGTAAAACTCACCTGTTGCTGCTTTGGATCTCCTCTACACAACTTGCCACTTGACTGCCAAGTGTGTGAATGCCCAGGTGGGTTTTTTCTTTCCTAGGCACATTGTCTGTGAGTCACACCCACATTCTATCATGGTAAAATACATCTTTACACAACAAAAGAGTAGTGTGGGTGTATTTTACCCCCCTGTGATGCTCAGCTACACATACAAAAAACTGTTAGATGGAGCATAATGTGGGTGAAAATTCCAGTTGGACACTTTTGCACATGTGCACACACATCATACCAAGTGGGTGAACACAAAGATTGCTTCCTGTTTCCCTCAGCCATAGCTCCTGAGACAACAGCCAGCTACTATTATGCTAAAATGCAAATTTACAGTATAAAAGTATGGGATGAGTTGTTGTAAGCTGTTGTTATGCCCTTTGGGCTAGGTATAAATACTTGCAATAAGAACCTATTTTGAATGTATTATTAGTTTTAGATTTAGAAATGTTTAGTTAATAGGAATTGTCCCTGTAGTAAATATTATGCTCTGAATGCTCATTTATTCACTGATCATTCATCAAATTAAGAAGTTTTCCAGAGCTCAATATTTTTTTCTTTTTCTTACCTTTTAGTCACTGCACATTTTAATACTAAGATCAAGGAAAAAGATAATGGCCAAATGTGGCAACAATCCGAATGTTAATCAATAGATGAATAAATAAAATGTGGTATAACTATATAGTGGGATATTTATCAATAAAACAAATGAAGATCCAATATATACTACACACAGGTGGACCTTAAAAACATTATACTAATTAAAAAAAGCCAGTCAAAAAAGACCACACATTATATGTTTCTACTTATGTAAAATATTATGCTAAGCAAATCCATAGAGATATAAGTACATTACTGTTTATCTAGGGCAGGCTATAGGGGAACAGGGCCACAGTGACTACTAAGATATAAGGTTTCTTTTTGGACCAATAAAAGTGCTCTAAATTGTACACAATTCTGTGAATACAGTTCTAAAATTGTGCACAATTCTGTGAATACATTAAAGAGTCATTAAATTATATACTTTAAATAGATGACATACGGAATGTGAATTATATCTAAATTAAGCCTTTAAAATAAAAAAGAGAAAGAGGTGGGTGTTTTGTTTTGTTTTGTTTTTTGGACAGAATCTCAGTATATGGCCCAGTATATTGGCCTCAAACTCAGGGTGATCCTGCTGCCTCAGCCTCCCACATGCTAGGATTACAGGCATGCATCAACATGCCTGGCTGAGAATGAGATTTTTATATCAAAGTCCTGAGATAAATCTACATAGGTTAAAGAGTCTGATGACAGTTGATAGAGAGTATCAAAGAAAAATTAATGATACTGTAGGATTTAGAAGATCTAAAATGTTTCATCCAGCAAAATGTTTTTGCTACTTTGCTACTTGGTTTGCTGTAGCTCTTCTCCACTGTATGATTAGTGTTCTCCGGAGAAACAGAAACAATAGTGGGATGTCTACGTGCACGATTTATTTAGGAAACTGGCTCACATGATCATTAGGGCTGGCAAGTCTGAACGCTGCAGGGCGAGTGATCAGGGTGGAGACCCAGGGAAGGGATGTCGTAGCTTGAGTCTGGAGGAGGAATTCCCTCTTCCTCTGGAACCCTTTCTCTAAAGGCCTTCAGCTCCCTGGATGAGGCCCACCCACATGGTGAAGGCTGAGGTGCTTTACTTAAATCTACTGATTTCAATGTTAACTTCATCTAAAAAATACCTTTCAAGAGACACGCAAGCTGGTGTCTGAATAAATGTCTGGATAGTGTGACCCAGCCAACTTGACATATGAAGTTAATCATTACACTCGCTTATGTGGGAAAATAACTAGATTTAAATTTTTTCCTCCTAATTTGGCTCTAAGTAGAAAGAGGAGGGCAATTCTTGAGCAGACAGAATCCAGTAATCATATAAGCATCATGTTTAACATTTCAGAACTTAATTTCTTAGCAAGAGAAAAATTAAAATATGCTATTATTATAAATTCTTTAAAAGTCAAAATAGAATAAAATAGCCAGGCATGGTGGCACATGCCTGTAATCGCAGCACTTGGGAGGCTGAGGCAGGAGGATTGCACAAGTTTGAGGCCAGCCTGGGCTACATAGTGAGACCCTGTCTCAAAAAAAAAGAATGAAACAATCTCCCTGTCTTTATAATTCAGAGTCATTTTTCAATTTGACTTTGATCTAGAATGACTTCATAAAAAACAGAAAGCCAAACACCTGAAACCAGGATTTAAAAAAAAAAAAAAAAAAAGGAAAGGACAGAAAAGAAAAGGAAAGGAAACATTCTTTACAAAATCTTTAGGTCAAGAAGAATTCAAGGGCCGGTGAGATGGCTCAGCGGCATAAGCACCTGTCTGGCAAGCGCGAGGGCCCGAGTTCAACTCCCGGAACCCACATACGAAAAACGGCCGGTGATATCGCTCAGCGGCACGGGCACCTACTGGCACGCGAGGTCCTGAGGTCGAGCCCCGGTACACACACACACACAAAAAAGAATTCAAAACAAACTCTAAAATTTTAAGGAAATAAAGATTCTACATTTTTATTGAGTCTTTTAGAGTACTACTCTGACATAAAGAAAGATAAATTTGAGTCATTTGTAGGAAAATGGATGCACCTTGAGACCATACTGTTGAGTGAATTAAGTCAGACACACAAATGTAAGTATCACATGGTTTCTGTTATATGACAAACCCAGAATAAAAAAAAAAGAGCAAAATAAAAGATAGACAATAGGAAATAGGGAGGTAGATCTTTCTCAAAGGGGAAAGGGATCATGAGATGCAGGGAGGGGAGATGGAGGTGCAGGATAGGGCATGAGAAAAGGAATTGGGGTGTGTTATGTACATGTGCCAACTTCACACAAGGAATGTAAACATGTACTACACACATACACTAATAAAATAAACTTTAAGAAAGACTAAAAAATAAGTTAAAAAAATAAAATAATATGAAAAAATAGAATGACTTCATAAATTGGGGAATTAGGGATTTTATATAAGGAAAATTATAAAGTAATATATAAAGTTTATTAAGAAAACTTATTTTATTATGAAACAAATATGAGTTATCTATTGTACACAGTGAATCGCTGTCACTTCTTATACAATGAAGTCAGTCACAAGAATCAAACAAGAGTGTTCTTGACGGGAGAGCTTTTTGTGAGGCCAAGGTCCTCATATTTACAACTGCGTCTTGCACGGACACAAATAACAATGTTTTGCTTTTTTAAAACTTTTACATTCAACTCCATTACCCACAAGTGTTTCCTTTGCAAACTTAAGTTGGCAATGGATTTCTGCAGTAAAAACATTTCCTTTGAATTATGGCTCAAACCACAGCCTATATTTGTCATGAGTACCACGTGCATGGAAGATAATTATTAACTGAGAGTGTACTAAGTTACAGACGGTCACAGTTAATCTACTTTAAATGTTACCCGCAGGACAGAAGGGACAGGAGGAGAAGAAAATGAATATGAGTGCATGCTGTGTACCACATTCAAAGGTCAATCAAGGATTTCATACAATAATCTTGCAAGGGAGTTTAGGTTTTCTGTGTTTCTGATAGAGCGCTGAACTAAAACTCAGAGATACAACATTGCACTATTTGGAAGGCTTTCTACTTCCCAAAGATTGTCTTTATCCTCATAGTCCCAAATAAAAGGAAAATAGGCTTTCTGAGCTTCAGCCTCAGAAATCACTTTGCACTTTCTTGCCATCTCATAAGCATGCCTGAGCTCCCATGTTTCAGCCAATCTACAAATGCTCTGGTTTTCCAGCAGATGTAGCAAAACCTGGGTTGTTGGGATGGTTGTAGGTCCCTACCTACCTGAAGTTGTCTTGGCAATGGTCCAGGGGCCAGCCTGTCTAGTGTGAATATAAAATCGGTAGTTTCCCTCTGGATGCAGTGTTCGTGATATTCACTGGAATTTTCAAAACTAGCAGTAATGTGTGAATGTGGCTCTATTTCCAAAATAAGATTTTGGATCAGGTATTATGAGGTGTATGTGGATTCTTATAATTCAAATTCCTGCATGTCATGAAAGTTGGGATAAAACCTTGTAATGGAGTAGATGAATTCATCCCAGGATGGACCCTAGATTTTTGTTTTGAGCTACTGGGTAAATGGTGGCACAATCTGCTGAGACTGGGAAGATCGAGAAGCAGTTCAGGTGGGAAGTTGCAAGAAAATGTGTTATTTTGAACGTCAAGTTCTCCCCTTGTACTCCCTCATTAATCCTATCATTTCTACTTCAAAATATGCCCCAATTCCAGTATTTCCCACTGACCTACCACCTCCACTGTGTCAATCCACACTTAACCAGGAATAAAGAAACTACTTGAGACAGGGGAGATTTATGGCAGGGTATTGGTTACACAGGGATGCAAGAAGTGAGAAGCTGAAAGCAGGTGGTACGATAACCCAGAGACCAACCACACTGGAAAGCTGCTGCCGTGCCTAGGCGGGGAGGACAAAGGGAGGAATGGAGGGGTCATGGACACCCAGCGGAAGCTGGAACCTTGGTGCACCAGGAGAAAGACCCTGTGTCTGCCAGCGAGGCTGCATCACACACACACACACACACACACTGAGTAGAGAGAGGGAGGGAGGAAGAAGAGAAGGAAGAAACGACCCGTCTTTTCCGTATTCTTGCTCTCCCGTATCTTCAAATAGTGCCTAAACCCAGTCAGAAGCAAGGTGACAAGCACCTGGAAAAGGCAGAACATAAACCAGCCAACTACACAGAGCGAGGAAGGGAGGAAAATTGGTCTGTGAGCAAATAGGTCCAACTGCCACATACCCTAGTTCATGGCGTCGTTGTCTCCGGACTGGGCTATTGCCACAATATCAGAAGCCAGCCTCTGCTTTCACCCTGGCCTCTCCTGCTGTTAGGGTAAGATTAGGCCCAGAGACCCACCAATATGGTGGCTCATTGTTAAAGAAAGGCTTTTCCTTCTCTCTCGGGCTGATGTGGAGCTCTACTTTCTCAATGAATCAGAGATCAGGGCTGCTAATGAGTCATGGCTTCTCATCTCCTTCGGTACTGTTGCCATTTGCACGGCCAACACTTGGTCATTGTTGTGTCTGGATTGTGGCTTTCAGGATGGGAAAACAGGAATTTCTTCTTTTTCCAGTGACTCAGCAATTTCACATATCATTTACTCACATTCCATTGGCAAATACTTAGGTATATACCCACATGCAGCTGCAAGACAAGCTGAGAAATGTAGCTTTTAGCAGAGGAGTTAATTGCAGCCAAGAAGCAGAGATAAAATTTGGAGATACAATACTATTCCCTAAAATCTGAATGCGTTAGTTTTTGGTTACTGTAACAAAGTACCCGATACAATCAGTTTAAAGAGGAAAGATTTATTCTGGGTCACGGTTTGGAAATTTTCAGTACACACACAGTTGGCCCTGTTGCTTTTGGGCCCATGATGAGCAGAGCACTGTGGTATAGAGTGCATGGTTGACCAAGCTGCCTACCTCATGGCAGCCAGGAAGAGAGGAGCAAGGATGAGAAACCAGCGTCCCCCAATATCCTTAGAGGGCAGAACTCTTAATGACCTAAGAACTTCCACTAGCCCCACCTTCTAAAGAGTCCACACCTTCCAATGGTAGCATTGTCTGGGGTACACATGGGTCTTTGGGAAACATTCAAGATCTAAACTATAAGCCAGGGGTGAGGCTGAGGCAGGAAGATCACTGCAAGTTCAAAGACAGCCTGGGCTACATAGTGACTTCAAGGCCAGCCTGGAATATGTGGCAAGATCCTGTCTCAAACACACAAAGAGAAAAGATCTAAACTCTAGCATTATATTACATTAGCATCCAGGATGTTCCTTTCATAGCCAGATCATGTCTCTCCTTTGCTCACAACTCTTCAAACTCTTCCCATTATCCTTATACTTAACTCCAACTTCCTTGTCATAGAATATAAGGCTCTTGGAGTTCTCATAGCTGTCCACCTCTTTGACTTCATCCCTACCACAAGCAGTGGCATCCTGATTTGGAGCGTTAGTCAATTTCTGAGGTATGAATGCTACCACCATGGTGGATATCGGGCTACCAATGTAATATCACACTGAATGCAAGTTGGGAAAAATGCAGTTTTGAATCTCACAAACTAGCACAACACTGCCTAACTTTCCCTCAAGTATTTAAATTTCTCTAGTCATATTAGTTTCTTTCTTATTCCTCTAATGCAGTGGTTCTCAAAGTGTGGTCCCCAGGCCAGCCACATCAGCAGCACTGGGGATAGAAACGTGCACTGAGCTGCTTCCAGGTCTACCGAATCAGGCATTGTGTGGGGCCAGGGATACATGAGAGCAAATCTTCAGGTGGATGCAGGAGCACACTCCAGTGGAGAACGACTGCTGCAGTATACTAAGCCTCCTCTCACCTTAGCACTGGCATGATGCTGCATCACCTCTTCTTCCAGATTTTCACATTGTCTAGGTTTCTGTGCAAATACCACTTCCTGAGAGAGGCCACCCCTCCTGTGATCCCACTCATTTCCCTCGGTAGAATGTAAGCTGACAGTAATTTGTCCTGTTCATTTAGGCATCTTTGGTAGTAAAAATGGTACCCAGTATGTGTTAGGTAAAAGGAAAGGTCTGTCAGATGTATTCATCAATTATATAATTAAAGCTAGCTAATGAGTGCACTGAGAAATGACTGGAAAAGAAACACAAAAAAGACAAAAGAACTTTAGAGACTACCCTGGCCTGTCACCCCATAAACCTGAATGCATACTTTAATAGCTCAGGTGTAAGTTATTTAAAGACATTTTAAGGGTGAAAAATCACATGGCAATCTGGATGCAGTGGTACATGCCTACAATCTCAGCCATTTGGGAGGTGTCTTAGTTACTTTTCTTCTTGCTGAGACAAAATAACCAATATTCAAAATTAAAGGAGGAAAGGGTTTTTTGGCTCATAGTTTGTAGAGGTTTCAGTCCATAGTTGGCTGGCTCCAAGGCAGGGTGACGTGGCAGAGGGGCATCGCACAGGAGAAAGAGTCCATGGCATGGCAGGGCAGGGCAGGCAGAAGGCAGCAGCAGCAGCAGCAGCAAGCCTTCTTTCTTCCCCTTATATTCCATCCAGGCTACCCACCTTTGGGCAGGTAGCACTCACATCCAAGGTGGGGCTCCCTTAATCCCAGGATTATGCCCTTAATCCCTGTATTACATCCTTAATCCCAGTATCACACACTCTAGATCCAGCCACCTTTGAAAAGCTCTGCCTATGACCCCATGAGGCTTTGGGGGAACATCTAGGTACAAATCATAAGAGGAAGCTAAGGCACGAGGATGGCAAGTTCTAACTTAGCATAGGCAACTGAGTGAGACCTTATCTTAAAAATAAAACATAAAAAGGGCTAGGGTTGTGATTCCTTGCTTGCTGAGTTCAATCCCCAGTACTGCAAAAATAAGTAAACATTACAATTCCTATTCCTGTCTGGTCCTTTTGGAGGATAATATCCTTATTCAGACGTAATTCACATATCACTCACCTACCCATTTAATGTGGTTTTTAACATATTCACAGTTACGGATTCACCAATGCAATTAACTGTGGAATATTTTCATCATCTCCAAAAGAAATCCTATATCTGTTAGCAGTCACTCACTCCCATTTCTCCCTGCTCTTCCAGCCCCTGTGTACTGACAATCCACTTTCTGCCCTATGGACTTGCCTATTCTAAACATTTCTTGTAAATGGGATCATAAAATAGGTGGTCTTCTGTGACCGGAATAATATTTTCAAGGTGATCTGTGTTGCCCCTTGTATCAGTAATTTTATTGCCAAATAATATTCCACCATATGAATACACTACCTTTTATTTATCTGTCCATCAACTGATGGCCATTTGGGTCTTTCCGCATTCTATTTTCATAAATGACGCTGCTACACAGGTTTTCATTTCATTAAGTATAAACTTGGCAGTAGAACTGATGGCTCATGTGGTAACTGTATGTTTAAACTTTGAGGAATGACCAACGTGTTCTTCGAAGAGCTGCACCATACTGCATTTCCAAAGCAGTGTATGACGATCCCCAAACATCCACATCCTTGCCAACATTTGTTATTTCTTGTTTTATACCTGGACCCTAATGGTAATTAGGTACTATCTCACTAGGAGTTTTACTTACATTTTTACTTACATTTCCCTTTTCAGATGCTTAGGGGTCATCTGTGTATCTTTTTGGCAGAAATGTTTATTCACATCATTTACCTATTTTTAATTTATTTGCCTTTTTATTTTTGAGTTGTAATAGTGCTTTATATATTTTATTTTATTTTATTTTAAATACTGAGGATAGAAAACAGAGCTTTCCTACTGTGCTAAAGGCCACCTCCCTGCTTGGAGACAGGGTCTCACTGAGTTGCTAAGTTTCCCAGGCTGAGCTTGAACTTGGGATCCTCCAGCATTAAGCCTCCTAGAGTGTTGGAATTATTGGTGTTCACCACCATGCCTGGCTATATATTTTTAGATTGAAATCCTTTATCATAAATATGACTTGCAATTTTCCCCCAGATTCTACGGGCTACCTTTTTACTTACATGAGAAATACCCTCATGGAAGCACAGAATTTTCCATTTTATTTTATTTTGGTGTCTGTGCTTTTAATGTTATAGTTAAGAAACCATTGATAATCTTGTACCCTGATTTAAAGATAACAATTTAAAGATAACAATACGCAATGTATTAACCATTGTTACCCTCCTATTATGTTGTTGTGAAATTTTATTCTATTTTTTTCTCTTTAAAATAAAAATTAAAAAAAAAAAGAAACCATCAACAAATCTAAGGTCATGCAGGTTTATGTTTTCTCCCGAGAGTTTTATGGTTTATCTTTAATTCATTTGAATTGGTCCTCAATCCATTTATTTATGTCTTTGATCTGAATTAAATTTTATATATGATACAAGGTAGGAGGTCCAACTTCATTCTTTTGCATGTAGAAATCCAATCGTGCTACTATCATTTTTTGGAAACATTATCCCTTCCCCACTGAACCGTCTCGGCACATTTGCTGAGAATCAGTTGGCTGTAAATGTGAGGGTTTATTTTGGGACTCTGAATTTTACTGCGTTGATCTGTATGTCTATTCTTCTGCCAGTGCTTCTCCTCTTTTAATCAATGTCCATTTAGTCATATCTCAGGGTCCATTTCACTGCACAAACGCATGTTCTATTCCAAGACAATTTTATCTGCATGTTTTCCATTCTAAAATTAACAAAATATAGTCAGTCTCACCATCTTAGAAGATAGGAGGATTGCAGGTTACAAAAGGCATCACTGTACCTATTACTTCAAATGAGTGGGAACTCTTCTGAATGCAAAAAGGAACTAGAAGGTTTCAACCAGGTGAACAGTAATATTAAAATTATGACTGTTCCATCTGTATTTCAAATGTAGTAGCCATCTCCTCCTAAGAAAAGGGGGGGGGGGAATCACTAAAATATTTGGAGACACATATTACTTGGCAATTATAAGGAAAAGTTTTAACATCTTGTTGAAAATTTAGCTGATTAGCTCTCCTGCCTTTCTGTGAAATATCTTGGGAAGCGACAGGGCCACACTTTGCCAATGCCCTCCACCGTCCTCTGCGCCTATCCTCACATCTGATGTCCTAGATGTACTCCCACGTGAACCATTCGCATTGATGAAAGTAGTTACTTTCTCTTTTGTCCAAAGAGAAAATGATTAATTCTACCCATTGTGAAGTGGAAACATCAAGTGTCTTTGAATGTAGCCTTGAACAGCATCCTGAAGTACAGACGTTCCTCATTTAAAGACCTAACCATTCAACGACTGCTCAGACTTACCGCGCGAGGTGCCCCTGGGACACACAGTCTGCATTCAGGCTTAGGATGCGGGAACTTAAGCGACAATGTGGCCTTGCGGTGGCTTCTACAGTACAGTCTGGTAATTTTTGCTGGTTGTATTGTACCACACAGTGCTGTGGTCTTCTGCTCTGTTACACATTACAGTCCTGCTTGTAAGAGTGATGCAAATAACAGCCAAGTCGTCAAGTTGGAGTTTCCTTTGACCATTTCTTTGTTCTGAATATTGTGATGTACGTACTACATACAATTCCTCGTTTAGTGACCTAGTCCCAGGAAAAGAACTCAATCATTAAATGAGGAATGTCTGTAATTTTATCTCAACAAAATCAAATGCATAAATATACTGTGATCATTCTGAGAGACTTCAATAGATAGTACTCTAGGACCTAAATGGTGCTTGCCTCATTTTAAAAGCACCATTTAGGACTGGTGAGATAGCTCAGCGGCATAAGCGCCTGTCTGGCAAGCGTGAGGTCCTGAGTTCGACTCCCGGTACCCACATACGAGAAAAGGGTCAGTGATATTGCTCAGCGGCACAGGCGTCTGCTGGCGTGCGAGGTCCTGAGTTCAACCCCCAGTACCCACACATACACACACAAAAATAAATAAATAAATAAATAAATAAATAAATAAATAAATAAAAATAAAAGCACCATTTAAAAATTTTTGTTGTTGTTGAGACAGGGTCTCTTTAGGCAGCTCAGGCTAACCTTGAACTTACTATGTAGCCCAAGCTGGCCTTGAACTTGTGATAAACCTCCTGCCTCAGCCTCCTGAGTGCTAGGATTAAAGGCATGAGCCACCGGTGGAAGCACCATTTTTTAAGAGTTTTAATTCAATAGTACACAGGAGACTTTTTTTCCAAGTACATTTTCAGTTTTCAAAACCATGTGTTATTTACAGAAAATAGAATTCATGTGTTTTTGATTCATTTACACTTAACTCATTAAAAAATTCCTGTTAAGCCACTTGGTATTCAAGGACTTTTCAGTTTTCTAAATAAGTTTCCAAAAGCCTTCTTAAAGATATGAAATGGTGTTAAATAAATATGTACATGAGTTTCCAAACCATGCTCATACTTTTTCTTTAGAATTTTGCGCCTGTAATTAGTAAAATGTGCTTTTCTCTTAGCCAGAAAGAGATTAATGTGTGAAAATTTATCATTTGTCAATGCAAGGAAACCTAAATTTACAAATAAGAAGTTTTAAATATCATCAGTCAGCAAATAATTTGATTCATGTATATGCTACAAAATAAATGTCAAATGAACATCAAAATTTTAGAAGGAAGAAAGTGAATTAACAATTGGGCACATCTTGGGTGCTATGTACTGGACTTAGTTCTCTATAAATTAGAATTTAATTTGTAGGAGATGGATATTTTCATTACATTTTCAGAGATGAGAAACAGGCTCAGACAAGCTAAATAATCTCAAAAGATGCAAAGGTCAATATGATTCTTAAATCCCTGTTTTATTTTTTCCTTTCCTTTTCTTTTTTTTTTTTTTTTTTTTTTGCTTTTGGCTGGGCTCAAACTTGTGATCCTCTTGCCTCAGACTTCCAGAGTGCTGGGATTACAGGTGTGCACCACCATGCATGGCTAAATCCCTGTTATTCTTCCAGTTCATGAATCCCACTGGATTTGAAATTAAAGAACCTAGTTTAAAATCAATGCACTTTTACCAATGCTGGTAACATAAAAGTGGAAAAGATTTAGCTTCCTCAAGTATAGAGTGGGGACAGTAACAACCGTCTTATTTTGTTTATTGAGACAAAGTCTCACTATGCAGTTCTGGCTGGCCTTGAACTCACTATGTAGCCCAGGTTGTCCTTGAACTTGCAGTGATACTCCTGCCTCAGCCTTATGAGTGCTGGGATTACAGGTGTGCATCAGCACACCTGGCTCATCCATCTTATAAAGCTGCTCTTTGAGGCAATGAGATCATGCACATACAAGGCACCTACATGGAACTGAATTGGTTCTTTTACCTCCAGCCATCTCATTCAATGAATTGTCTTACAGCACAGGCAGGTTAACAGTGTGAAATTGCAGATTTCATCTCATAAATTTTCAGTGATTCTCCAAGACCTTAGACTATAATTAGAAGTTCATATTAAGTTTATTTTAAATTTACATATCAAACTCCTTCTCTTCTTATTCTCCCAATAAAAATTTAATTTTAGTCAGGTGTGGTGCATGCCTGTAATCCCAGCATTCTGGAAGGCTGAGGCAGGAGGATCCCAAGTTCAAGACCAGCCTGGGCAACTTAGAGACTTAGCCAGAACTTTGCCTCAAAAAATAAATAAATAGAGGGCCGGTGAGATGGCTCAGCGGCGTAAGCGCCTGCCTTGCAAGTGCGAGGGCCCGAGTTCGACTCCTGGATCCCACATACGAAAAAGGGGCCGGTGATATCGCTCAGCGGCACGGGCGCCTATGGCGCGCGAGGTCCTGAGGTCGACCCCCTGGTACCCACAAAAAAATAAATAAATAAATAAATAGAGCCAGGCATGATGGCCCATGCCTCTAATCCAGCACTTGGGAGGCTGAGAAAAAAGGATCGCTGTGAGTTTGAGGCCAGCCTGGACTACTTAGTGAGACTCTGTCTCAAAACAAACAAACAAACAAACAAACAAACAAACTTGTGTCTGTCCACACAAAAATCTGCAAAAAGTTGCTATGAATGTTTATAGCAACTTTCCTCCTAAATGCTTCAAACCGTAAGCAATCAAGAGGTCCTTCAGTAGTGAATAAATAAACTGTGATGCATTCATACAATGAAATATTTTTCAGTGATAAAAATACTCTTTCAAGTTATGAAAAGACATGGAGGACACTCAAATGTATATTGCTAAGTAAAACAAGCCAGTCTGAAAAGGCTACTTACTATGTAATTCTAAGCATATGACATTTCAAAAAAGGCAAAACTATTTGGACAATAAAAATATCAGTGGTTTCCAGGTGTTTATGTGGTGGGAGGAAGGAATGAAGAGGTAGTGCACAAAAGAGTTTTAGGACAGTGAAATTACTGTTTCTGCATTTTCTTTGTTTTTTGAGACAGGGTCTCAGTATGTAGTTCAGGCTGCCCTTGAACTCACTATGTAATCCTGACTAGCCTCAAACTTGTGCCAGTCCTCCTGCCTCAGCCTCCCAAATGCTGCACCACATAGCCTGGGTTCTGTGTTTTCTTGAGGCAGGGTCTCACTTGTGTTGCCCTGACTGGTTCTACTCCTGAGCTCAGACAATCCTGCTGCCTCAGCCTCCATAATAGCTAGGATTCCAGGTGTGCAACGCTACACAGGCCTCAACACTATTCTTTATGATACTGTAAGGGCAGATTCATGGTATGCATTCGTCAAAAAAGTAGAATGGTTAAACATAGGTGAATCCTAATGTAAACTATAGACAATTGTAACAAATGTAACTATAGATAATTGTAACAAATGTAACTATGGACAACTGTAACAAATTGTAACTATACAAATACACAATGTTAATAATAGGGAACAGTGCAGAAGAAAGAAAATACTACCGACCAGAGCAGAAATCAGTGAAATACAAAACAGAAAAACATCAGAGGAAATCAGTGAAAAGCTGGCTTTGAGGGAAGATTTGAAAAGTTAATAAACTTCTAGCCAGGCTGATCAGGACAAAAAAATGAGAATAAATTAATAGTATCTAGAGTAAGAGGTGACATCAATAGTTTATTTAGATGTTAAAAGGATAAAAAGGAATTATCATGAACAACTTTATACCAATAAATCTGACAAGTTAGATGAAATGGACAGACTTTTTTTTAAAGACACAAACTGCCAACACTCATCTAAGAAGCCGTAGATCTATTGAAGAAATTGAATTTGTAATTAAAAACTTACCCACAAAGGAAAACACATGCCTATGTTCCTTCACTGGTGAATTGTACCAAACAGTTAAGGAAGAAAATAATACCAATTCTACATAGAAACTTTTTTTTTTTTTTGTGGGTACCGGGGGTCGACCTCAGGACCTCGCGCGCCAGCAGGCGCCCATGCCGCTGAGCGATATCACCGGCCCTTTTTTCATATGTGGGATCCGGGAGTCGAACTCAGGCCCTCGCGCTTACCACGCCACTGAGCCATCTCACCAGCCCAGAAACTTCTTAAAAACTGAAGAGAAGCTGCATGTGTTGGCACACACAATCTCAGCTACTTGGGAGGCTGAGGCAGGTGGATGGCAAGTTTGAGATTAGTCTGGGCAACTTAGCAAGACCTTGTCTCAAAATAAAAAAATAAGGAGGGTTGGGAATGTAGCTCAGTGGTGGAGCACCCTGGGGTTCAGGCCTCAGTACCAGGGGGAAAAAAAACTGAAGAGAATGGATGTCATAGGCAGGGTTTGCAAGGAAATAGATTAATACAGGTCACATAATTTATGGGATTATTTTATAATAGTAAAAAGTCAAATGCAGAAGAGCACAAGAGATCTGTCCATGCACTAGAGGCCCAGTGAATCCAGCTGGGGGCCTGGACCCCCCAGCAATGTCCTGCACGAGTCGAGCTGAAGACCTAGAGCCCGTGGCAGTGTCCTCCACGAGTCCAGCTGGAGGCCCAGAGCCCACAACGATGTCTCATGTGAGTCTGTATCCAGGATCTGCACTGGGAAGGCCCAAAGGTCAGTGGTCGAAGATAGAAAGTCTGCACCAGCGGGATGAAGGATCTGTGCCAGCAGCTGAGGGATCTGCACTGGAGCCAGGAAGTGACGCTCAAGGTAAGGACCAGAGCTCCCCACAAAACAGTGACAGCCATCCTCAGAGACAGTGAGGACCCAAGCTCCTCCAGCGATGAGAACAGCTGAGTTCATATCAGGAAAATCAGTGTGACAAACTTCTCCAAGAGAATCAATAGCACGCTGTCTTCCCCTCCAGTTCTCCCTTTATGTTGTTGGCAACAATCCTCAGGTGGGCCCTGCATACCCAGCACCACGCTGATTCGGTTCAGTGAGGTGTTACAAGTTGACCATTAGTTAATCCACCACAAGTGAATACTTCCAACTCATTCTATAAAGCCAGCATTACTCAAATATCAAACCAGTAAAACCATTAGGAGACAAGAAAACTAATATGGACTACTATTAATCATTAACTTTGATGAAGATGTATTTTAATATTTTAGCAAATCATATTCAAAAATATACAAAAACAATCAAGAGAAGTTTATCTGAAGAATACAAGCTTGGTTTAACATCTGAAAATAAGTCAGCATAATTTACTATACTGACAGATTAAAAAAGAAAAATCTGGAGCCAATGAGATGGCTCAGTGGCATAAGCGCCTGCCTTGCAAGCGCGAGGTCCTGAGTTCGACTCCCGGAACCCACATACAAAAAAAGGGCCGGTGATATCGCTCAGTGGCACAGGCGCCTGCTGGTGCACGAGGTCCTGAGGTCGACCCCGGTACCCACAAAAAAAAAAAAAAAAAGAAAAATCTTATCCTAATATATGCTATAAAACCATTTGACAAAATTTAGCATTGACTCATGATAAAAATTCTCAGCAAATGAGAAATAGAAGTGAATTTACTCAAGCCGATAATAGATGGACAACAAAAAAACTGCTAATTATGAAAAATTACCTGTTTCTGACTATGATCAGGAGCAATGGAATGATGTGCACTGTCACTGCTTCTATTCAACATTGTTCTGGACATTTTATCCAGCCCAATAATGTAAGAAAAGGACAGAAAGGCATCCCAACCGGGAAGGCAAAAGTGAAGTTTTATTTTAGACCACAATCATGTTACTGGGTGGCTTGTTTCTACAAAGGGGCTCACCCACTAAACGCTAAGGGTTCCAGATTGCTCACCTCTCCTTCTGGAGTTGGATTCCAGATTCTTCCAGCCTTGAACAAAGAATTGAACGAAACAAGCAAATAGCAGTGGCAAAGTTTATTCAAGAAAGCGAAAGTGAAGAGTGGGAGAGAAACTGGCTCTGCAGAGCGAGCTAATAGCTCACTCTGAGTAAATAGCAAATGAGGGTAAAAGCAAAGAGTGTCTGGGAAACAGCATGGGCCATCATAGAAATTGCAATAGCAAAGCTTTCACGGCGTCATGTGTCCTTTCATGCTGTCTAAATCTTGAGGAAACCCGTGAGAACTTCTACTCCTGGGTCCTGAGAGGTGGTGCTGGGATCCCACGCCTCAGGCTGAGGTCAGGGCTGGGCCCTCCTATTGAAAAGCTGCAGGGCCGGTGAGATGGCTCAAGGGCCGGTGAGATGGCTCAGCGGCTTAAGCGCCTGCCTGGCAAGCGCGAAGGCCCGAGTTCAACTCCCGGATCCCACATACAAAAATGGGGCCGGTGATATCGCTCAGCGGCACGGGCGCCCGCTGGCGCACGAGGTCCTGAGGTCGACCCCCTGGTACCCACAAAAAAAAAAAAAAAAAAAGAAAAGAAAAGCTGCTCAAGTTCTCTCGAGAAGTCCATGTGAAGGGCCTTTGGGAGCCATGCTGTGCATTAACAAAGCACGCCCATTTCCCCAACCAGCTTTTCCACACCCTAACCTCCTATCTTAATCATACATGCAGAACACACCATAGAATCTACAAAAATGCTGTTAGAACTAGTAAGTGGCTTCTGCAATGATCCTTCTGCCTCAACCTCCTCACTGCTGGGATTACAGGCATGTTCAACCATGCCTGGCCGATCAATTGATTTTTGACAAAAGTGCGAAGGAAGTACAGGGGAAAATCTCAGCCAATGACTCTGGAATAACTGGATAGCTATATATAACAAGTATGTAAGTAAATCAGTAAATACCCTCGCTCCATATCTTGCACCATATACAGCTATATACAAAAAAAAAAAAAAAAAAAAGCCCTCAAAATGGATCACAGCCCTAAGTCTAAAACCGAAAGCTATAGTACTTCTAGAAAAAAACAGGAGAAAGTCTTTGTGACTTTGGGTTAGTCAAAGACACAACACCAAAATCATGAATCATAAAAAAGATGAATTGTATTATAACAAATTAAGATCTTTGGCACTTTTAAAGACATTGTGACAAGCCAGAGCAGGAAAAATAATTTCAAGTCTCATATTAGATAAAGGACTTCTATCTAGCATATAAAAAGATTTCCCAAAATCTAACAATTTTTTAAAAATCTGAAAAGATGGGCAAAACATTTAAACACACACTTTACCAAAGAGGATAAATGGATGACAAATAAACTCATGAAAAGATGCTCAATATAATTAGTCATGTGAGAAACAATAAGTTTTGTCTTTTTTATTAAACAAGAGTAACTCATCTTAGACTCTAGCCCATCCTGAACACACTGTTCTAAAAAACGTCCATTCAATTTGAATCGTGGGAACACAGCTACAAATCAAACATCCCCCTCCGCTCTGTTCTCCTTTCCCCTCAGCAACCCCTCCGATTCCCCCGGCGCTGTCCGAGTTAGCCAATCAGGATAGATTGTGAACTTTCAAACCAGCCAATGGGACGGAGGTCAGCTGCTCCCCCTGCGCTGGAGCTACAAAGGGCAACCTCCTTTGTCCTGCACACCTGCTACCTAAAGCTTGTGCCCTTTTACAAAAGTAAAAAGCCTTGTGGAGATTTCTTGGTGCGTGAATGCTTCATTATTTCCACCGACAAACTGAGTCTGGGGCCGCATTTCCAACAGTCGTTAGAAACGTGCAAATTTAAGCCACATACCCATTTCTTAGAACGTCTAACATTAAAGTCAGTATATGCCAGTAGTTTTAGCACTCAGGAGGATTGTCAGCCCGGACTACACAGCAAGACCCTGTCCCCCCCACCCCTTTAACCACTCCCTTCCAATGAAAGAATGTCTAAAATTAATGAGATGGACCACACTAAACATTGGTCAAGACGTGGTGGTTTCTAGACTAAAAAGTTGAGGACTGCCTCTTGCATCTCTCGGCGTTCTCCTGAGGCAATGAAAGTCAGCCAAACATTCATTCTATTGCTATTTGACTAAGGTTGACCCCAGCACACTTTGAGATGGATGATGAGTTTTATCAAATACAGTGGTACCTCGGTTCACAAACTCTGCAGTCGCGTTCACGAGGGGAAGGTGGCCACGGTCATGTTCATCACCCCAGGCGGAGTTCACCAACTGAAGCAAAGTTTTGCTGAATGCTTCTGTTTGCAAACTGAATTGTTCACGAACCAAAACACCACTCTAATCTTGGCATCTAGTTGGGTTTTTTCCTTTAAACTTTTAAGACACCGAATTGATAGTTTTATTTAAGACATTTTTAATTATGAAACATTTCAAACATACCAAAAAGTTTGAACAATAATAGTCACATATGTACCCACTTCCAAGATTTATAGTGATTTGCTGTTTGCCAGCTCATTCTGTCTTTATCTTTTTCTCCTCTCCTCTTCCTCCTCCTCTTCCTCTTTTCCTCCTTCCCCTCTTCTTCCCCCTCCCCTCCCTCTTCCTCCTTCTCCTCTTCCTCCTTCCTCTCCTCTCCCTCTCTCCTCTCTCTCTCTCAGCCTCTCTTTGTGTCTCTGTTTCTGCCTCTCTCTCTCTCTCACACTGGGGATTAAACCCAGGGCCTCATGCATGATAGGCAAGCACCTACCAATGAACTATATCCCTAGCCCTTTTAAAATATTTTGTTTACAGAGTCTCACTAAGTTGCCCAGGCTTACCTTGAACTCATGATCTTTTCATCTCAACCTCCAGAGTAGCTGGGATAACCATAATCCCAGTTTTTGCCTATAATGAAGCTGGCTCATTCTCTCTTTTTAAGGAAACAAACACTGTGAAGTCCTATATTTTCTCCTTTTAATCCTTTTCCTCCCATTGAATTAGCATGTCTTCTGCAGTTTATTACCATGAATATTTTAGTGCTTTATATGTTATTTTGTTTTTAAAGAATTTCATATAGCCAGGCCTGGTGGTGAATGCTTGTGATCCCAGCACAGGGGAGGCTGAGGCAGGAGGATCACTGCGAGTTTGAGGCCTGCCTGGGCTACATGTTGAGTTGAAGGCCAACCTGAATTACAGAGTGAAACCCTGTCTCAAAACAAACAAACTTTACGTAAGTGGGATTACCGGGTTTTGGGGTGCTGGAGTCTCCTTCTAGAAGTGGTTTCTAGGTTCTCACTTTCCTGAGCAAAGAATTGTTCAAGACAAGTGCAAACAGTAGCAAAATTTTATTAAAGGTAGGAAAGGAAACAGCCTCTGCAGAGCAAGTTTGGGCAAAGTAAAAGTAGGAAAAGAAGTACACCCTACAGCGTGAGGGTGGGCCACTATACAACAGCGAACAGTGACAAAACTCAGTGGCAACTCTCCTTTCGTATCACCCACTCCTCAGGCCGACAGCAGGTCTAGGCTATCCTAAGGAAGACCTGCTCGAGTTCTTGGAGAAGTTCATATGCAGGGCTTTGGGAATTCTCCTGCGCGTGTGTTCTGTCCTCCCCCAGACAGTTTTAGCCGGGCCCTACCTTCCTGTCTCAATACCCAATGTATCATTTTGCAACTTGGGTTTATTTCTATTTTACCTTGTGTGTGTGTGTGTGTGTTTTAAATTTACCATGGTTTTAGTTTTTTTCTTTTATTGCCTTCTATGTGAGGTAGGATAGAAAAGATGAAAACTAGGTAGAAAGGAGATGAGGAAATCAATTTTAAAAATTGTACTTTCAAGAAAAACTGCAGCTTCAGAACACAATCCCAGATTAATTTTTTCCTTTCTCTTCTCCTCAAACAGGGTAAACCTAGGAAACTCCCTTTCACCTACAAATGGGTTTGCCTTTTCTCTTTTTATTTCCAAATGATCCTCTTTCACCACCTTTTTGAGGATTTCTCAAGACTAAGATCAAATCCACAGATTTCTACAACCAAAAACATCTAAAAGATCCCCCGGTCCCAGATGCTCTGTGGACTCAATCAGGTCTCCTCTTGCGTGGGTGCTATCTGAGGGACCTGAGACCTAGCTCCCTTTCTCTCTAGGCCCCAAGACAAGCCAAGGAAATCACCATGAACAGCACCCTGCAGGCCCTACCGACCTCATCATTAGGCTGTATCCTCGAACACTGGGAAAGGTCGGATCCTACCGATCTGAAAAAGGAGTGACTTATCTGCTATTGCAATATGGTTTGGCTCCAATATGAACTGGGAATGGCGAGAGATGGGTACAGAATGGCAGTCTAAATTCTTCTGTTAGATCTTTTTTTTTTTTTTTTTTTTTTGGCAAAAGGCAAGGAAAGTGGTATGAAATCCTTTATGTTCAGGCTTTTATTGCTCTTTATCTTGGAAAAGGCCTAAGAATCATGATACTTAAAGGAAATTAATAACATTAATGATTCTATCCTCAGATGCCCACCTGTCTGTCAGAGGGGTATGGGTCTCTCCCACCTGTTTTCACCAGAGGCTAGTGCCCCAGAAAGACCCAGTATTTTCAAATATGATCCAATTTCTGGACATCGAAATTCTGTTTCCAATAATCGGGATCTAGATGATGACGAAAGGAGAAGGACTAAGAAAAAAGACCAAACCAAAATTATGGCTGTCGCAATTGGCAATGCTTTAAACACACCCAAATTGTCCAAGGGAAACCCAGGGCCAATGAGGACCTGCAAGGAAATTGGACACTGGGCATATGACTGCATCAGGCCACCACCCAGGCCCTGCAGCATGTGTCAGGTGGCTGATGTGCCTGACTCTTGGCACTGGAGAATTGACTGTCCCTGCTCCCAGACAGGGCTAAGCCAGCCAAAACCCTCACCTCCCACTCTGGCGGAGAGGACTAAGGGGGCCCAGTGAACCTGCAATGCCCTGTCCACAGACATCTCCATCTCCTGCAAGAATCCCTGGATGCCATGGGCAAGCAATTTCAATTCCTTTGGTTTCTGATTTAGCATTTTTCCTCTAAAAACCCTCCTCTAGACCTACAGCCATAATTGGGGTTCAGGGGAACCCTACTCAAAGCTTCTTTACTCCTGCTTTGACATGTCCCCTTGAAGGTCAAATGTTCAGCCATGAGTTTTTAATTGTCCCATGGGATCATACTCCCTTCCTAGGAAGAGATTTACAAGCAAAATTGGGGGCAATCCAAAGTGAATTTTACCTGTTGGAACTCTGACCTAATTAACTAACTGCTACATGGCGTAATGGAATACTTGGTAGGGCAAATTCAGCTATGCCAGTAGTTATAAAACTACAGGACCCAGCTGACTTCCTAACCAAAAGCAGTATCCAATCAAAGAAGAGATCCATGAAGGCCTTCAGCCTCTCATAGACAGGTTTCTCAAACATGGCCTCCTGTGACCTTGCCAGTCTCCTTGCAATATTCCCATTCTTCTTGTAGTAAAGCCCTCAGGAGAATACAGGATGGTACAAAGCTGTAATCCCAATCCACTCTCTGGTGGCGGATCCACATATAGTTCTCTCCCAAATTCCAGGAGACACAAATCGGTTCTCAGTTTTAGACCTCAAAGATGCTTCTTTTTCTATTCTCCTTCATTGAGATTCCCAGTTTCTAAATCCTGCCTCTTTGATGCCTACAGGCCCAGACATTCGCCATTCTTGTGATCAAATCTGGGCCAAGTGCAGCAGGCTATCCAAATTTATGGGAAGGGAATCCTGCCAGCTCCTGGCCAAGCAGGACCACCTAGTGTTTACCTGGAGACCAAGTGCTCATTCCTCATTAAAACTAGAAGGGACTCTTGTAGACCAGTTAAAACCAAAATGGAAGGGCCTCTTTTCAGTGACCCTTGCCATATCCACTGCAGTAAAGGTGGCAGAGATAGATAACTAGATTCACTTTAACTGTTTGAGGGGGAAGAAAAAGACCACAAAAAGCAAAAAGCTACTCCTGTGAACCTCTGGAGCCACAGCACCCTGAGGCAGTTGGGGAGCACACACTTGGTAAGGCCTACAACCACTTCCAGCAGGAAGTAGTTGTATGAAGATGGAGACCCTGACTCCCTCAGCACCTCCTAGAATTATGGGATATGTGTTTCTCAGGGAGAAATGAGGCAGGAGATTAGGGTGTGGCGTGACCTGTTAATTTATGAAATCCCAGGAGGGTGTGGCAGATTAGCCGGGAAAGTAGGTGTGACCTGTTAATTGCAGTTTCAGGACACATGCATGGAACAGTTCCCAAAGCCTTGCACACAGACTTCTCGTGAAGACTGAGCAGTTTTGGATAGGACCATCTAGACCTGGTGTCAGCCTGAGGAGTGGGAGACAGAAAAGGAAAGTTGCCCTTGAGCTCTCCGCTACTGTGTTCTCTCACAGGAAGTAGTTTACCCTCAGGCTGTAGGGTACACTTCTTTTCCTGCTTTTACTTGGCCCAAACTTGCTCTGCAGAGCCCGTTTCTTTTACATTTTTTTTTTTGTGGGTACCGGGGGGTCGACCTCCAGACCTCGCGCGCCAGCAGGTGCCCGTGCCGCTGAGCGATATCACCGGCCCCTTTTTCGTATGTGGGTTCCGGGAGTCGAACTCGGGCCCTCGCGCTCGCCAGGCAGGCGCTTACGCCGCTGAGCCATCTCACCGGCCATATATTTGTCTTTAATAAATGTAAAACCTTATTATCATTTGCACTTGTCTTGACCAATTATTTGCTCAGGGAAGAAAGAACCTATAAATCACCTCTCAAAGGAGACTCTAGCACCCTCAAACCTGGATTGATCATAACATATAGGTTGATCAAGTTTTCTTCATTCTCCTTTACCTCTCTCTCTTCATTTGAAAGTTATATATTGTATTTCTAGTCTGAATCCTCCTGCTAAAACAAACAAACAAACCCCAAAACTGAAAATGTTGGGAAAAATATTTTTTTCTCAGAAGTACTGTAGATCTGTCAAGGCAGTAAGAAAGTACAGGCCACCTCCAAGGAAACACTGGATCTGGAGAGGGGAGCCGGCCATGGGTGCACTGAGGCAGCTTTTGCTCAGTAGAAACTTGTTAATCTCGGCAGACTTGGACTTCGGCCTTAGTAGATTTATGCAAAGGGAATTCAGAGTGGATACCTAGGACCTACCTGAGAAGGGCAGCCTAACAGGTGACCCCTGCCCCACAGAGCTGGCACCCTGAGTGTTATCCTCAGAGTAAAAGAAAACCCAAATTATACTTATCCTTCCGTTCACCAGGACATGGAAAAGAACATCTTAACACTGAGAAGAGATGCAAAATGGCAAAAACTCATTGTGAAGCTTAGCTTCCTAACGACTATGGATTTGGCTTTTGGGGGTCCAGGGAACATGAAGTCATGAAGCAGGATAACATGGTTTTAAAGTGGTAGAAGAAAATTCTCAATGAAAGAAGGTATCTTCATCTTGGGCCTCAAAGAATTATTTCATATAGTATTTTAGGGACAATAAGCAGGGTGCAGTAAAATCCACATGTGTGCACAAACATACACACACCCATATATGGAAAAAATCTCACGAGGAAAACAAATGCAAGATGTAGTAGATATAGGAATATAAGATAGATTACTTTAAAGACTGACATTGCTATAGTTAAAGAAATAAAAACAAATTTAATATATCGGACTACTTTAAAAAGTGACTGATGATATTTGAAAAGAACTAATGACACTGTATAGAAATAAATACCATAAATGAAATTTAAATCAACAGAAAAATATAACAGCACATTAGAAGATGTATTAGAAGATGTTATGTGGAATGCAGCATAGATAGATAAATAATATAGGAAATATAGAAGACAAGTTAGGAGATACAGAACAGACCAGGGAGTCTAATATCTATCCAGTCAGAATTCTTAAAGGAGTGGAAGGAGGAGTAAAGCAGAGGCAGTACTTGAACAAGAACCTCATTTCAAATGACTTTGCCATTTCACTACGCCTCTCAAATATTTGTGTTGCAGGCAACACTGTTCCCCTCATGCTCTGAAAATTTGAAGCTTCACTTACATGTTGCTTAACTGAAATATCACTTAAAATGACGTATCAGGGTTAGGATTATTGCTCAGGGATAGAATATGTGTTTAGTATGTACTAAGTTTTGAATTCCATCCCCAGCACTGCCTCCCGCCCCCCAAAAGGCCAGTTTCATACTAGGTTCATTGCAACTCTAACCATCTTGGGCCGATATTATACTCAAAAGTCAAGCAGGTTTCAGGTGGGTCATTTTATAGTAAATTTGCATCTAGACATTGTATGCATAGCTTAGTATACTGATTTTAATGGTGAAGGAAAGGAGGCTGATATTTAACATTTTCCAGACTAAAATTATTACTGCCATGTTTTACGGTGCAGAACTCCAGAATGTCAGTTCCCCATTCGTCTATAGTTCAGAGGGTGCACAAATTACTTTCTGAAGACAATCTCATCCTTATTTTTAGTTCTTTATTTCTTTGGCACAACTCCAAGTGCCAGGTGGTGTGCCTTTCTATCCAGTTGGCTTTTTACAGGTTTTAATATTCACCACAGGACAGGCGTGGTGGCATATGCCAGTGCTTCCAGCAGTCGGGAGGCTGAGGCAGGAGGATAGCCACAAGTTCGAGGACAGCCTGGGCTACAGAGCGAGACCTTCTCTCAAACAAACAAACAAAATTTCACCAGAAAATGTCCATGCTCCCTCCCCTCCCAGCTCTGCTGATTATTAAAACATAAGCCTCTGTACTTAATTAATGACAATAAATCACTGTATTCTACATATTTTCGGGGGGTACTCTCAAATTCAGAGCTACTCATTATTTTTTTTTTAAACTCAGTTGAAAGTAATAGTGAGAACTGCTCGAAGGATTCATGATTAATCCACTTCTCTGGATACAGAGTCCACCCCTGGGTAAAGGTAAACCTGACATAGAATTTTGCCTAGAATGACCCAAAGGAGAAATTACTTCTGCTTTTAATTAAAGAACAGTTTTGCATTACAGACAATGTAACTGCCTATTTATGATGCAGTATCCTATTCATGCTCTATAGCTGTAACAAGACATGAGCATAGCCTTGAATTCATTTTCTGACGTGGCCATTTCCATGGAGTTATTTATTACACTCATCAAAAGTGTTCTGACCATGAGAAAACATAAACTCACTTTTATCATTTACAACTTATTCTTTATGCTTCTTTCATCTCTCAGCCTCAACAGAGTCCTGATTTTTGATGTGTGAGTTGGGGGTGGTTCTAAGGATTGAACCCAGGGTCTTCACACTAAGCTACATCCCTAAACTTTTAAAAATTTCTTATTTTGAGGCAGCATCTCTCGAACTTGCTAAGTTGCCCAGGCTGGGCTCAAACTTGTACTTGTCCTGCCTTAGCCTTCCAGAGTGCTGGGATTACAGCATGTACCACCATGCCCAGGTCACAGTACTGATTTTACACCCAACTACAGATGTCATTAATTGCATGAGGCTCAGGAATGGGTTGAGATCAATCATTTTGCATACTTTGTCAAAATAAAAAAAAATAGGAGTTTCTATTTCAGTCTGTACCAAAATATCCCCTCAATAAAAGACAACCAAAATTTTACATACTCAGGAAACTATTAATCAGTAATGACGAATTTATCCAACAAACTTTTATTACTTCTCAGCTATGAATTAGGTATTTGGTACATGGGAGTAACAATAAGATGCTACTGAATAAGGCAAAATTTGAAAACAAAGAAATTTATATTTGAAAATGAAGCTTGTAGAATCATTAAGTAATGTAAATAACCAACTACATATAGAGTTTTGAAAAAAAAGGGAAATGAAATTTGTCAAGCATATTTATTATGAACTGGTTCTATGTTTTTGACTCATTAAGTATCCAAAACTACAGACAAAATATGGAGTATTCTCAGGAATTGATTGTTGTACTGCCCTAGCTCAGTATAATCAAATTTTTTTTTTTTTTTTTTGTGGGTACCAGGGGGTCGACCTCAGGACCTTGTGCGCCAACAGGCACCCGTGCCACTGAGCGATATCACCGGCCCCTTTTTCGTATGTGGGATCCGGGAGTCGAACTCGGGCCCTTGCGCTTGCAAGGCAGGCGCTTACGCCGCTGAGCCATCTCACCGGCCCAGTATAATCAATTTTACTATATTTTGACAGGAGAACTATTTTAATAAAGAGATGTTGTTCTGAAGGTTTCAATTTTGATACAATAGACTTCCCAAAATGCAGTTTTTAGAATCCTTACCATTCATTTGTTCATTTATTCATTCATCAATCATTAACTGAGGGGGCTGGTGAGATAGCTCAGTGGCATAAGCGCCTGCCTAGCAAGTGCAAGGTCCTGAGTTTGACTCCTGGAACCCACATACGAAAAAAGGGCTGGTGATATTGCTCAGCAGCACGGGCGCCTGCTGGCGTGCGAGGTCCTGAGGTTGACCCTCGGTACTCACCCACCCACACACACACACACACACAAAATCATTAACTGAGAATTGGTATAGGTTTTTTAAATTGTCTATCATTTATTTTTATTATTTAAGTTTATTGGTACATTTTAGACATACATAATGAGCACATTCATCATAGGAAATTTGTACCTGTACATGATATATTTTAATTCTTCTTTTTTTCTTAATTACCATACCCTCCCTTCACCCCCTTCCCCTCCTTATTTACAAAAGCTTTGTTTCCATCTTTCACTTCTTTTCCCATTTTTTTCTTTTCCTTTCCTTTCCTTCCCTTCCCCCTCCCTAGTTCCCCTTCCCATCTGAAAATTTTCTTCCTGTTTCATAATACCTAGTGTACATTTTGGTCCTTATTTACACTTTCAGTTTCTCACACCAGAGAAACAATGTGATATTTACATAAGTGTGTTCGATTTATTTCAGTTCAGAAATATGGTCTCAAGGTGCATCCATTTACCTAGAAATGTCTCAAGATTATCCTTCTTTATGGCTGAGTAGCACTCCATTGTATAGAAAAACTACATCTTCTTTGCCCATTCATCGGTTGATGGGCATTTGGACTGTTTCCAAGATTTAGCTATTACAGCCTGTGCTGATATAAATGTGGGTGTGCATATATAGCTGTGGTATGATGCCTTTAATTCTTCTGGGAAGATACCAAAAAGGGTAGTAACTGTGTCAAATGGGACCTCTAGTTCTAGTTTTTTGAGGAATCTCCACATTGATTTTCCCAGTGGTTGCACCAGTCTACACTCCCACCAACAGTGGAGAAGAGTTCCTTTTTCCCCACAGCCCCACCAGCATTCGTTATTGGTTGATTTCTTGATAACAGCAATTCCTTCTGGAGTGAGATGGAATCTCAGCGTTGTCTTAATTTGCATCTCTCAAATGACCAGTGATGTTGAACATTTTTTCATATATTTATTTGCCATTTCTACTTCTTCATCTGAGAAGTGTGTATTCATTTCAGATGCCAATTTTGGACTGACTCTTTAAATTTGGGGGTATGATTTTTTGAGTTCTTTATGTATTTTAGATATTAGTCCTTTGTCTGAGGAACATCTGGCAAAAAGTTTTTCCTACTCTGTGTGTTGTTTCTTCATTCTGTTGATTACTTTTGCTGAATAAAAGCTTTTTAATAAGATGAGATCCTAGTTGTTGATTCTTTGTAATATTTCCTGTGTGATCAGGGGTCTTGTTCATGAAGTCTTTGCCTACACCTATGTCTTCCAGAGTTCTACCTATTCTATCTTCCAGCAGATTTACTGTTTCTGGTTTAATATTTAGATCTTTGGTTTAGTGCATGGTGAGAGACATGGGTCCAGTTTTAGTCTTCAGCATGTGGAAAGCCAGTTTTCTCGTCACCATTTATTAGAGACTATCTTCTTCCAGGAACATGTTTGGCCCCTTTCTCAAAGATAAGCTGGCTGAGTGTGTTTGGAGTTGTTTATGCATCTGTTATATTGATCATCAGTTCTGGTTTATTTTGCCAGTACATTGCTTTTTTTTTTTTTTTTTTTGTGGGTACCGGGGGGTCGACCTCAGGACCTCGAGCGCCAGCAGGCGCCCGTGCCGCTGAGCGATATCACCGGCTCCTTTTTCGTATGTGGGTTCCGGGAGTCGAACTCGGGCCCTCACGCTTGCTGGGCAGGCGCTTAAGCCGCTGAGCCATCTCACTGGCCCCAGTACATTGCTTTTATCAAATACCTTTGTAGTATAATTTCAACCCAGGGATTGTGATGCCTTGTTTTTGTTGCCCAGAATTGTTTTTGCTATTCTAAATCTCTTCTGGTTCCAAATAAATTTTAGGATTGTTTTCTCTAATTCTGTGAGGTATACTACTGTTATTTTGATTGGGATTGCATCGAATCTGTATAACAATTTTGGTAGTATGGCCATTTTCACTATGTTGGTTCTTCTTACCCAGGAGCAAGCAATATCTTTCCGTTTTCTGATATCCTCTTCAATCTCCTTTTTCAGAGTCCTGTAGTTTTCAATGTAAAGTTCCTTTACTTCCTTTGTTAGATTGATTTCTAAGTATTTCATTTTTTTGGATGTTATTGTGAAGGGTGTGGTTTCCCTAATTTCTCTCTCAGTGAGTTTGTTTGTGTACAGGAATGCTATTGATTTTTATGTGTTGACTTTGTATCCATCTATGCTACTGAATTTGCTTATTAAATCTAGAAGTCTTTTGGTGGAGTTTTGGGGGTTTTCTATGTAGAGTATCATGTCATCTGCAAGTGATGATGATTTAACTTCTTCCTTTGCTATCTTTATTCCTTTTGTTTCTTTCTCTTGTCTAATTGGTCTAGCTAATGTTTCCAGAACTATATTGAATAGGAGTGGTGATAGTGGATAGTTTTGTCTTTTTCCTAATTTTAGAGTGAAAGCTTTCAGTTTCTGAGCTTCTGTCCATTTAGTATGATGTTGGCTGTTGTTTGGTCATCGATGGCTTTTATCAGATTGAGATAAAGACTATTCCAATTTTCTGTAGCGTTTTTATCATGAATTAGTGTTGGACTTTGTCAGATGTTTTTTCTGTGTTTATTGAGATGTACATGTGATTTCTGTCTTTGGCTCTGTCAATATGGTATATTACATTTAATATTTTGCGAATGTTGAACCACGGCTGCATCCCTGGGATGAATCCTACTTGGTCATGGTGTATAATCTTCTTGAAGATTTGCTGCATTCTGTTTGCCAGTATCTTATTGGGGATTTTTGCATCTATGTTCATTAGGGAGATTACCCTGTAGTTCTCTGTTTTGGTTGGGTCCTTCTCTGGATTTGGTATCAGGGTAATGCTTGCTTCCAGCAATGAATTTGGGAGAATTGCTTCCCTTTCAATTTCATTAAAGAGTTTGAGGGGTAATGGCATTAGATCTTCTTTAAATTTCTTGTAGAATTCATCAGTGAATCCATCAGGACCTGGGTTTTTCTTTGTTGGTAAGTTTTTAATTACACCTTCAACTTTATTGACTGATACTGGGTTGTTTAGAATTTTTATATCTTCTTGATTCAGCTTTGGTAATTCATATGTACCCAGGAATCTGTCCATTTTTTGTTTTTTCCATCTTATTAAAGTTCTCAAAGTAGGTATTGATGATTTGCATTTCCAGAGGATCTGTTATGATTTCACCCTTTTCATTCCTAATTGCCTGGATTTAAGTCTTTTCTTTTCTTTTTTTGATATGTTGGCTAAGGGTTTATAAATTTTATTTAAACTTTCAAAGTATAAATCAACTCATTGATTCTTTGTATCGTTTTCTTAGTCTCAATTGCATTAATTTCTGCTCTGATCTTTATAATTTCCTCCCTCATATGAGCTTTGGGCTTGACTTGTTCTTTTTGTAGAAGTTTGAGGTTCAACATTAGGTTGTTTATTTGAGTTCACCCTGTTTTCTTTATGTGAGAATTCACCGGTATAAATTTCCCACTTAGGACCGCTTACACCACATCCCATAAGTTCTGGTATGTTGTATCAGCATTATCATTTAATTATAGATACTATTTAATTTCTTGTTTAATTTTATATGTGACTCGTTGGTTGTTCAATAGGGTCTTATTTAATTTCCATGTGTTTGTGGAGTTTTTGTGTTTTTTTTCCATTGATTTTCAGTTTCATTACATTATGATCTGATAATATGCATGGTATAACTTCAATTTCTTTGCATTTAGTTAAGCATGTTCTATGAGCCAATACATGGTCTATTTTGGAGAGCATCCCATGCACACCTTAGAAGAGTGTGTATTCCAATATTGTGGGATGAACACTCTGTAGACATCTACTAAATCCATTTGTTCATAGGTTTGGTTCAGTTCTGATATTTCTTTCTTGATTTTTTGTCTAGCTGATCTATTTGTGACAGTGGGGTATTAAGGATCTCCATTACAATTGTGTTAGTGCTTATTTGATTTTTCATGTCCATTAATATTTATTTTATTTAATCAGGTGTGCCGGTATTTGGTGGATATATATTTATAATCATTATCTCTTATTCTTGGAGTTTTCTCTTGACAAGTATGTAGTGACCCTCTTTGTCTCTCTTAATCAGTCTTGGCATGAAGTTCACTTTGTCTGCAAATAGAATAGCTATACCTGTTTTTTTCCGGGTTCCTGTTGCATGAAGTACTGTTTTCCATCCTTTGACTTTCAGTTTATGAATTTTTTTTTTTTGAGTTAAATGCATTTCTTGTATGCAGCATATTGTTGGATCTTGTTTTTTGATCCATTCTACTTGTTTGTTTCTTTTGATTGGTGAATTGGGAACACTTACATTGACATTTATTACTGATATGTATTGATTTATCCTTGTCATGTTATTTTCCTGTTGTTGGGTTCCTGTCTTTCCCCTCTGTTTAACTGCTTGCCTTTCCTGATGACTTCTTTCTATTGGTGTGTTTGGGATGGAGGTCTTCATTATCACATTCTAAAATATCCTTCAGATTTTGTAGAGCTGGTTTGTTGTTCATGAATTTCTTCAGTTCTTGTTTGTCATGGAAGTGTCTTATTTCTCCACTGATTTCAAAAGATAGTTTTGCAGGGTACCTAAATCTGAGGTTGTTTTCTTCATGACTTGAAATATTTCACTCTAAGTTCTCCTTAATAGTTTGTGTTGAGAAGTCTGCTGTGATTGTGATAGGCTTTCTTTTATAGGTGATTTGTTTCTTTTCTCTAACAGCTTTTAATATTCTGGTCTTGGTCTAAATTTCTGGAATCTTATTCTTTGCCTTGGTGTAGGTTTATTTTGGTCATGGCTAGTCGGAGTTTTTTTTTTTTTTTTTTTTTGTGGGTACCGGGGGTCGACCTCAGGACCTCGCGCACCAGCAGGCGCCCATGCCGCTGAGCGATATCACCAGCCCTTTTCTTGTACATGGGTTCCGGGAGTCGAACTCCGGCCCTCGCGCTTGCCAGGCAGGCGCTTACGCTGCTGAGCCATCTCACCGGCCCTAGTTGGAGTTTTATATGCCTCACTTATGTGTATGCAAAATTCTTTTTTCACGCTTGGGAAGTTTTCAGCCATTATTTTTGTGAACAGGTTTTTTCATGGCATTTGCGCCGTGTCCTGCTTTCTTATTGACTCTGATCTTTTTTTTTTTTGGGTACCGCGGGTCAACCTCAGGATCTCGCGCGCCAGCAGGTGCCCGTGCTGCTGAGCGATATCACCAGCCCTTTTTTCGTATGTGGGTACCGGGAGTTGAACTCAGGACCTCACGCTTTCTAGGCAGGCGCTTATGCCATTGAGCTATCTCACTGGCCCGACTCTGATCAATCTTATCTTGTTCTTCTTTGCATCATCTTGCAGCTGTTGGATTGATTTTTCATGGTCCCTTGCTATTTTTAAGAAATCTTTCTTTTTGTGATTACTAAAGGCAATCTTGTCTTCTACATCTGATATTCTGTCCTCACCTTGTTTCAATTGGCTGCATATATTTCATTGGAATATATTCCTCATTATCTGTTGGAATTTGTTTCACAGATTCCATTTCTTTCCTATGTTGGACATTCTTGGTTTCCATTTTCCTAAGCTCCTTTATTTTTTTATCTGTGTATATTATAGAGTCACTGAGCAAGTTCTTCATTTTGGTCATCTGTTTTTTTACCTGAGAGATTATTTCTGATCTGATTTTCTCTATAGCCTCAATCACTTGTTTTTTGTTTTTTAAATTTATGCTGCTACCATTTCAGAAAATTCACGTGGGTGGCTTCTGACTTCCTTTATCTCGTTGTCCCCTGGACTTGTCCTATGTGGGCTGGAATTCTGGGGTTGCATTTTGTGGTATAGGTTTCACATTAAGCACTGAAAATATAAAAATCAGTAAGACATAGTGTTCACTCTCAACAATCTTACTATTAGACAGCAACAGAGAAGCAAACCAATAAATATAAATAAGTTATTGGTATAGCTATTAGTAATAACTACATACAGTATTATACAATGTGCACAAGAATGCATTACCATAAAATAGCAAATGTATTCTCTTGCCTATAGGTCTGTGGAATGGCTAGCTCTTGAGCTTTGGAACACAGGATGGTTCAGGTCAGCCCATGTGTCTCTCATCTTTGGACTGGCAGCTGCCTGGTGCACGTGGTCTGTTCCATGTGTCTCACTATGGGGATAAGGCTGAATAATTAGTAACAACCTGGGACATGCTCTTCTCATCATAGCAATGGGAGGGCGAACTCAAACATGCAAGCACATTTCATGTCTCTGCTTGAGTTACATATGTTGACATCCCATTGGCCAAAAAACACATACACCCATGTCTGACATCAGTAGGACAGGAAACTGTATTTGGAGTCCACAGGAGCTAAATATTTGCAAATAATGATCCAAAGTCACACATACAAAGTGCAGTAAGAGACAGTAGTGAGGGATTATATAAGTGAAAGTTCTTGGTCATAAGCAATAGAACAGATTCTGGCTTATTAAGCAAAACAGGACTTTATGAAATAGCATTAGTTGGTACATAAAATCTCTTGGCAGGCTTACAAACCAGTCTCAGAGGCTAGGAAGCCAGGAATAACTTCCAGAATCATACAGAACTAGGCAGGAGAGGATACTATTGCTAAGGTCACTAACTCAGACACTCTACCTTGAACTATCTACACCATTGATACAACACTGTTGCTAGAACTATGAACACAGATGCCTCTAGAAATGGTTTTAAATACCTTCTCAGCTGCTACACATTGTCAGAATTCTGCAAATAAAACATACGCCTTCCATGTTATTAGCTTCTAATTCAAAATCTGGGATAATTTTTTTTTTCTTTTTCTTTTGCTTTATTGAGATAGGGTCCCACTATGTGGTTCAGGCTGGTCTTGAGCTCACTAAGTAGCCCAGGCTGGCCTTGAAATCCTGGTGATCCTCTTGCCTCAGCCTCCCCAGTGCTGGGATTACAGGCATGCATCACCATGCCCAGCTGGGGATAAATGTTTCTAATTAGCAGATCCTATATCCCTGGATATATCCTAACTACAAGAGGGGTGGGAAAGCAAGTAGCTGGTGCCTCCGGTTTCAATATATATCTAAACCTCCATCCTAGAAAAATGGGGATGTCTCAAAAAAATTTTTTTATGATAAGCATACAGATGGAGGGAGAGATATCAGGGAAGGCTTCCCAGAGTAGGTAAGGTTCAAGTTGAACTTTAAAGAGTAAATAGGAGTTGGAGAGTGGAGGAATATACAGGTAGCCTTTCAAGCCAGGTGTGATGGTACATGTCTATAACCCCAGGACTCTAGGAGACTTAAGGCAGAAAGATTGACAGTTCGAGCCTCACCTGGGCAATTTAGTAACTTAGGGAGACCCTGTCTAAAGATAAAAAATTTAAAATAAAGGGCTGGGCATGTAGCATAGTATGAAGGCCCTGGGTTCAATGCTCAGTACCACACCCATGCAAACACACACACACACACACACACACACACACACACACACACAAAGATGGCCTTTTAGACAGAAGGACTTGTGGAACCACATGGTATATATTTCAGGAGATGTGAGTTGTTCAGCACGGCTCACGTACAGCACATGTGGATGGATACATAGGGAGCAATGATGGGGAACTGGTGAGTGAAACTGGATAGATCATTAAAGTCCTTTTATGTTTTATTAATTAGTCAGGGCACAGTGTAGAAAACAAAAATATTTAGTTATTTCAGATAGAAAGGTATTTAATACAGGGAAGTATAACTGGTGGAAAGGCTGTAGGTACAGAAGTCAAGGGGCTGCTAGGATTTCATGGCTGAGTTTAAGGGTTCAGGAAGCTTCTGCTGCTGCTGCCATTGATGCTGCCTCAGCTGCCTCTCACATTCCTGAAGCTGTTAAATAAACACTGCAGCTCTAAGTTCGGCTCCCATCTGTAATTTAACACATATCTTTACAAGCTTGCTTGCCAGTAGCAATAATGACAGATATGGTTTCTACCTCATCTTTTTTTCTAAATTGGATGCAAGTGTATTGTTTTAGTAGAATCTAAAACTCTAGTGGCAAGATTGTATGGTTTATATCTAGATGTTCCACCAAAGCTTCATGCATTCATAGGTGGGGCTTTTGGGAGGTGGCTGGATCATGGGTGTATGATACTGGGACTAAGGGTGTGTGGTACTGGATTAATCTGCTAACTGGTTTAGCACAGTTCTGGGTGTGGATAATGGGAAGGCCCATCCTGGGTGGGTGGCACCATCCAACAGGTTTGTAGCCTGGATGGAATAAAAGTCCAGACAGCTTGCTGCTCACTACCTTCCTGCCTGCCTTGCCTCAGACTGTTTCTCCTTTGTGATGCCCCCCTGCCATGCTACTCTGCCTTGGAGCTAGCTAACTATGGACTGAAACCTCTACAAACCGTGAGCCAAAATAAACCTTTCCTCCTTTAACTGTGGGTATCAAGTATTTTGTCTCAGCAATGAGAGAAGTAACTAAGACAGGAATGTAGTTGTCTCCCCATCCCAGCTGTTGCATCATCCCTACTTGAGAGTGGAATTAATAATGACAAGTCAATCCATAGGACATACCTTACCATGTTAAGGAATATGAGTTTTATCTCAAGTACTATAAAAACAATTGTGTTTTTAAAGCATGAATATTACATACGTAAACCTGCTTTTTAAAAAGTTTTTTTTTTTGTGTGTGTGTGTGTGTGAGACACTGGAGGAATTAAATACAAGCACATACAATGCAGACATTCTTCGTTTAATGACCTGCCTGTTTAATGTCTGTTGAGACGTACCACCCACAGCTCAGACTCATGACCTGTCCTTTTTTTTTCCCTACAGTTCTGTACATCTGTACATTTATAGAGCCTTAATGTTTTTTTTTGTACAGTATACCTTGTTTATACAGTAGTGTAATTTTTGTTGATTGCACTGTAGTTTTATGTTCTGTTATACATTACAGTACTGGATGTAAGAGTTATGCAAATAAAAACAAAGACATCAAGTTGGAGTTTCCTTTGACCATTTCTTTGTTCTGAATATTGTAATGTACACACTATATACAATTCCTCATTTAATGAGAAGTTAATTTAATGACTTAGTCACAGGAACGGAACTCAGTGGTTAATGAGGAGTGTTTGTAGAAGGTTTTGGAGTAACTGGAATTTGAGAGGAGCACAAGAGTTGAAAAGATGTAAAGAACGTAGAATATTCAGAACATGGTACACAGTTGGCTGGCTAGGGTTTGCACTAGAGAAATAGAGTGAGGGTTAGTCTCAGGTTTGAGGGCTGTGTAACTGGAGGAATGGTATAGAGAAATGGATGGAAGCATAAGGAATTCAGTTTTAGAAATGTTGACTTTTTCAGTCCTGTGGGACATTTAAATGGGGCTGTCAAGTATGTGATTTCATATATGGTTCTGCTTCTTCAAAGGTGTAAATTCAGGAATCGTGCAGATGACATTATACTCTACATAGAAGACCCCAAAAACTCCACCAAAAACTTCTAGATTTTATAAGCAAATTCAGTAGCATAGCTGGATACAAAGTCAACACTCAAAAATCAATAGCATTCCTGTACACAAGCAACAAACTCACTGAGAGAGAAATTAGGGAAACGACACCCTTCACAATAACATCCAAAAAAAAAAAAAAAAAGTATCAATCTAACAAAGGAAGTAAAAGATCTATACATTGAAAATTACAGCACTCCGAAAATGGAGATTGAAGAGGATATCAGAAAATGGAAAGATATCCCTCGCTCATGGATAGGAAGAACCAACATAGTGAAAATGGCCACACTCCCAAAATCGTTGTACAGATTTAGTGCAATCCCAATCAAAATACCATTAGCATACCTCACAGAACTAGAGAAAATATTCCTAAAATTCATTTGGAACCAGAAGAGACCTAGAATAGCAAAAGCTATTCTGGGCAACAAAGGCAAGGCAGGAGGCATCACAATCCCTGACTTGAAACTATACTACAAAGCTACTATGATAAAATCAGCATGGTACTGGCAAAAAACAACAACAACAACAACAAAAACCAAACCAAACCAAACAAAACAAAAACCAGACCTGAGGATCAGTAGAATAGATTAGAAGATGCAGACACAACTACAAACACACTCAGTCACCTTATCTTTGACAAAGGGGCCAAACATGTTCACTGGAAGAAAGATAGCTTCTGTAATGAATGGTGCTGGAAAAACTATCTTTCCACATGCCCAAGATTAAAACTAGACTCATATCTTTCATCATGCACTAAAGTTGAAATGGATCAAAGATCTAAATATTAACACAGAATCTACTGGAATCTACTGAAGAGAAAGTAGGTAGAGACCTTGAAGACATAGGTGTAGGCAGAGACTTCATGAACAAAACCGAAATTACACGGGAAACACTCCAAAGAATCAACAACTGGGCTCTCATCTTATTAAGAAGCTTTTGCACATCAAAAGAAATCACCAACAGAGTGAAAAGACAACCTGCACGGTGGGAAAAAACTTTAGCCAACTGTCCCCTCAGACAAAGGACTTCTATCTAGAACATATAAAGAATTAAAAAAAATCAGACCTCCCAAAAATGGACATCTGAGATGAATAAGCACTTCTCAGATGAGAAATACAAATGGCAAATAAACATATGAAAAAATGTTCAACATCATTGTTCGTTTGAGAGATGCAAATTAAAACAACACTGCGATTCCATGTCACCCCAGAAAGAATGGGTATCATCAAGGAATCAACCAATAACAAATGCTGGAGGGGCTGTGGGCTAAAGGAACCCTCCTTCACTGTTGGTGGGTGTGTAGAGTGGTGCAACCACAGTGGAAATCAGTGTGGAGATTCCTTAAAAAACTAGGATTAGAGGTCCCATTGGACCCAGCTATTCCCCTTCTGGGTATTTTACCAGAAGAATCAAAAACATCATACCACAGCAATATATGTGCACCCATGTTTATAGTGGCACAATTTGTAATAGCTAAATCTTGGAAACAACCCAAATGCCCATCAACTGAGGAATGGATATTTGATGTGGTATTTTAATATAATGGAGTACTACTCAGCCATAAAGAAGGATAAACTTGACACTTTTATAAGTAAATGGATGCAACTTGAGACCACACTCATAAGTGAAATAAATCAGTGTCACATGTGTAAACATCATATTGTCTCCCTAGCGTAAGAACTGAAAGAGTAAATAAGATCCAAAATGTAAAATAGATATTGGGAAATGGGAAGAAAATGTTCAAAAGGAAAGAGAAACTGGGATGGGGGGAAGGAGAACAGAAGGAAGGGAAAAGGAAAAGTAAATATATATATATTATTTATATTTACTTTTTATATATATATATAAGGTTTGTGCTTATATCATTTGATCAATTTTTCACGCCTACCTCTTATAATCTGCGCAACTACTTTGAAGACAACAATAAGCAATATACTAACCATTGTTACTTTCCTACTAACTTGTTTTGAAATTTTGTATCATTGTTTTATTGTTTTTTTTGAACTGGGAATTGAACTCAGGACTTTGCGCTTGCCAGGCAGGCACTGTGCCACTGAGCTATATCTCTGGCCCTGTTTTTTCTCCTTAAAATAAAAAAAAAAAATTCAGGAATCATGAACATAGAGATTAAACAAATTACTCCAAACAAATTACCCAAAATTCTTACCATATTAAGGTTTCTTTCTTACCTTGTATGCTAGTGTTTGGTGGGAGAGGAGTTCCTGTTCCGTCAATCATTTAGAAAGCCTGAGTTAATTCTACCTAGTAGTTCCACTGTTTCCTAGAGCTCAAAATACTCCAGGGGACTTTCTATAGCTGGCTGATCAATGACCAAAAAAAAGTTTGGAAGAATATTAAGAGATTCTAGGAGCCATGTTAGAAGTAATGTTAGAATACAAGTTCTCAAACTATCTATAGTAAAAGATCATTTAACAATTTTTTTTCCAACTGTTGCAGTTCAGAACACTCTCATCTATACTTCACCTCGTTGCAGACCACAAACAGTTCATGGACCAGCACTGGTCTTTGAACCATACTTTTAGTAGTACTGTAGTGGTGTAATCTATACACAGGTGGGCTGAGGTAGCCACATGGTACCTTCTGAATGTAAAAGTACTTCAAATGTTTCAAGGAAGAAATTAAATGGCTTGGTAAACACATAACATTTTCTCTGCTTCAATCCATCTCTCTGGTCCCAAACATGTATTTCTTTATCCTTCCCTAACACTAACCCATCTCCAAAATACGTAAGACACCGCATCAAGCATAAAGTCCCAGGTGTACACAGAATTCTCCATCAGGTCTAGATGGGATTCATATTCATTCATTCTCATTCATCCACTCCTCCTTCCTCAGGGCCTCATGCATAGTGAGCAAATGTTCTACCACTGAGCCACATCCCCAGCACATATGGGTGACTTCTCTTGGTTTGGTAACCTAAGATACAAAAAGACTCCCCCCAATAATGTTCACACTAAATATACAATATTATATACAAGGAGATACTTGTAAAAAAACATAATGAGAGACACAGCAGTCACTGCTCCCCAGGATTTCTGAAATGCTGGTTATAAGACACTTCCATTCTTCTTTTTGAGTGATATCTCTTTTCTTTTGTTTTCAATGTCCTTTGCTCTGTCCTCTGGAAGGTTTTTCTTGTCCATAATCTCCCATGATCACAACTGAATGAGATTTTTCCCTTTTGTAGGGCCGCAAAAGCTTTCAGGCTTTCACACTGAGGCTGGGAGTCAACCAATATGGTTTTACAGCTTGAAAAATCAAAATTGATTTAATATTGGGTGTGTGGTTTCTTTGGCAATACAATTTCCTGAGAAACAAAGATGACTTCCAAACCATTTGTTTCTAGTCAGTTTAATATGGTTTACAACACCCAAAGTTCTTGCTGAGACTGTCTTGGGTTGTGTTTCCCAGAAGTGGATCCTGAGAAGAGGATTTGTGCACACTGATTTATTAAGAAATCCATTAAGAATCTTGTATGGTAGTAGCAGAAGCAGGATAAAGAAAGGGAGGAAATCTATCACTCAGGATCCAGTTAGAAGATAGAAGCCACAACAATCACTTTACAGAGAAAATTTAAAATAGAGAATTATTAAAGTCGAAACAAGCACACACTAGTATTACGGAGGTAGCAATTTCAGGAAGCAGTCACCATCCCTAGGGTTGGGTAAACAAAGAGAACACTTAGAAGCCTGCAGCAGTGGCTTCATGGACCTGAAACCCAGCCCTTAGAGTGGACACTGCTCAGCTTGGAAGAGAGACCCCACAGTGCTGGGAGTCATCGGGGGGGGGGTGATGGTAGCTATTGCTGATGTCTTTGTAGAGGGTGCAATTGGACTAGTTCTGCAAGTGCGGGGAGAACGCAAATTGTGTCAGTCTCTACTACAGGAAAGAACTGTCACTGCTGGAGTGGTAAGTCTCTGGATTCACGACGACAGAAGCATAAAGCAAAGGAACAAAGCCCTTCTTCCTCCACCAGCCTTGTAGTTTCCTTCTACTGTTCCCATTGGCACAGCTGAACAGGAAGCAGGCGCTAGATGCTGTTGTCCCTCAGAATCTGCAGAGAACGGTTCCACGAGTTCCCCTCTGATACCAAAATCCAAGGATGCTCAAATCCCTTATAGCAAAGGCACAGCATTTGCACATAACCTACATGATTTATTTTATTTTTTGTGATAGGGTCTCACTATACAGTTCAGGCTGGCTTTGAACTCACAATATAGGCCAGGCTGGCCTCAAATTCATGATGAATCTCCTGCCTCAGCCTCCTGGCTGCTGGGATTACAGGCATGTGCCACAAACTTGGCACTATGCAATCTTTTTTATACTTTAAATCATCTCTATTTTTACTTATAATGCTAATACAATGTAGATGATACGTAAGTATTTGTTATACTGTGTTAAGGGATAATGACGGAACAATTCTGTGCATGTTCAGTACAGATAATGTAAAAAGTTCTTTTTTTTTTTATCCACAGATGCAGAGGGCCAACTGTAAACATCAAAGGGTACACAGTTGAAGCAGCAACAATATGCCCCCTGGAACAGTTCTAAAAGCTGATTTCTTTGCTTTCTTGACTAAATCTTTTCCTCCTTCTCTTCATAATATTTTTTTGAGGTATCTGAAAAGCTCTTTGCTTAAGGGTCCCTTTTTTCAAATTCCACCAGAGCTTCCTTGTTCAAAGCCTTTTAAATTCACAACTTTGGAATATAGAAGTAGTGTTTTCCAACCCTGCAAAGCTCCCAGCTGCTGGGTTCTCCCTATTCCCTTTCACTTCTGTTTGTGAACTAGTTAATTCTGTTCTATTTTAATCTTTATACTAATACCCTGCTAAAGATATTTAAAAAATCACCAATATTCACTATTTTTCAATCTACACATTCTTTGTCCTTATAGCATACCATGTGAAAATTTGACACACGTACACATTGTGTAATAAATCAAGATAATTAGTTTTTCCCTCTCCTTAAACGTTTATCCTATGCGTTGGGAACCTTCTAACTCCTCTCTTCTAGTTCTTCATAACATATAATCCATTCTTATTATTTGTCACTATAGTCACCCCATTGCATGTGACAGCATTAAAACTCATTCTTCTTATGTAACTATTTTACACACATTATTTAGGTTCCCTTTATTCCTTGTCCTAGTGGTCTTTGCCTGTGACCACTATCCTACTCTCTACTTTTTTAGCTTCCACGTAAGAATGAGAACATGCATTATCTGTCTCTCTGTGCATGGCTTATTTCATTTAACACTACTGTCTTCCAATTCCACCGACGGTATTGCAAATGACAGGATTTCATTTTTTTTTATGGGTAGCATATGTATATACATAATCTCACACTTTATCAATTCATTTGTTGATAGATACCTCAGTTGATGCCATTGTCTTGGCTATGTGAATAGTGCTGTAATAAATAAAGGAACACAGATGTCTCTTTGACATATAGATTTCATTTAATTGGATGTATACCCAGTATCTTTTCATCCTTGCCAGTATTTATTATTTGTCTTTTTTATTACAGCCATTCTAACCCAGGTGAGATAATATCTCACTGTGATTTTGATTTATATTTTCCTAGTGATTAGTGATAGAACATTTTTACCCATAAATTGGTTAGTCATTTGTATACCTTCTTTTGAGAAATGTCTATTTGGATTATTTATTCATTTTTAAATTGTTTTTTTGTTACTGAGTTTTTTGAGCTAACATCACAGATGTTAATGAAATCTGCATTATGAAAACTTTAAAATACTTTCACTTATTCTGCAAGTTGTCTCTACAGTCTATTATATCCTTTGATGTGCGAAGCTTCTTACTCTGATATAATCTCATTTATCTATTCTTGCTTTTAGGGTTTTATTAAAATCCTAAAATTACAGCCAGTGTCAACATTTTCAAGTGTTTCCCTAAGTTTTCTTCTAGTAATTTCATAGTTTTGGATCTAACAGTTCTTTGATCCATTTTGAATGGATTTTGTATACAGCGAGAGGATAGGGGTCTAGTTTCAATGCAGTTTCTTCTGCATATGGGTATACACTTTTCTTAGCACCACTTGCTGAAGAGACTTTTTTCCAATGTATGTTTTTGGAAAATTTTGTGTCAGCTGGTTGTAGTTGCTTGGATTAATCTTCGGGTTCTCTATTCTGTTCCATTCATCTAAGCATCAGTTTTTATACTAGTACCTTACTGTTTCCTTACTGTTTTCGCTAGTATAGCTTTGCAGTCTGACTACTGAGATTTTAGTTTAGGAAAAACAACTCATAGATTAACATCTTCTGTCTTAAAAGAAAAACAGCTTTTAATGATACAAACAGCTTTTCATTGAAAGGTAAAAGTTAGCATTTGGTGTGCTTTTGCAAAATTAATGTGATCTTTGGTGTCATATGCATGCTGCTAATTTGTCAAACCTTGGCTGGGGCAACTTGGCTTGTGTGCCAACAGAGAGGGCTTTGTGTGCCCACAGTGGCATGTGTGCTATAGGTTCACCACCACTGCCCTCCAGCGTGTGGGCGGGACACCATGCAAGAGAGAACACAGCAACAAAACTCAATGGGGACCGATCTTTTTGTATCACCCACTCCCCAGGCTGATGTCAGGTCTAGGCCAACCCACTGAAAACCTGCTTGAGTTCTAGTAAGAAGTCTGCATGCTGTACTTTGGGAACTGTTCTGCGCATGTGTCCTGGGATTATCTAATTAACAGGACATACCTACTTCCCAGCCAGCTTTGCCACGCCCTAATCTCCTTTCTCAGTATTATTAGTAACAGTTTAACCACCATCTAATATGAGTGTTCAGTTGTTCCGCCTCCTATATTTCCTCAAATTCCCAACTGACTTCTAAGTCAAGCTAACACCATGTATTTTAGTTTTGTGTTTTTGTTTGCTTTTTGTTATGGCAGGCTGCCACTTCTATTACTAGTGAAGGTTAGTTATTGTAGCTATTGTAATAAACAGCCTTCAAATCTCAGTAACATAACCCAATAAAGATTTGTTTTTTGCCCTAATCAGTCCAACGAGAATCGACATGGCGATATGCACTATGCAATCATTCAGACATCTGAAGTCCTTTCATCCAACGGGGCTGGCATCCTCCAGCTACTCCAAGTTCTGTCTGGCTACAGCATAAAAAACAAATTGGAGCTGTAAACCACGAGAGGTTTTTTTTTTTTTTTTTTTTGTGGGTACCGGGGGTCGACCTCAGGACCTTGCGCGCCAGCAGGTGCCCGTGCCGCTGAGCGATATCACCGGCCCTTTTTTCATATGTGGGTTCCGGAAGTCAAACTCGGGCCCTCACACTTGCCAGGCAGGCACTTATACCGCTGAGCCATCTCACGGGCCCACCACCAGAGGTTTTAAGAGTTGGACTTACAATGGATGAGCACTACTTTTGTCTACATCCACTTGCTAAAAACAATCACATAGCTTGGTCTGGAGTAGAAGAGCTAGAAAATGTAGCTTTCCTGAATTGAAAAGGGGAAATAAGATGGTGAAAATGCATCATTATCTCTATCACAGGGTACTTTCAGTGGCGGGTAACAGACGACAACTCAAATTGGCTTTGTGTGAGAGAAAAAACTTTCCCTCTGTGCTCTTATGTTCAATTATTGTGGGCTTGTGAATTAAACTCTCAGATTAGCAAGAGGTTTTAATCACATATATAAAGGAGTTTACAAAGAACTGTGACTCAAGAGTTGGTTGGAATTTGTAGCTTATATATTTATATCTTTCTCTGAAGAGGAAGGGGAGAGAGGTGCTTGTTTACAGGGAAAACAAATGATTTTTTATAAGAGGAAGGCAGAAAGGGACTTTACCAAAAAACAAATTATGTTTAGGAAAGACAAATGGCCCCCAATATGACAGTGTTGTAACAATACCTCTTTAGGTGTGGTGCTAATTCTCATTGTCTCTGAGAATGCGTCAACCTTTTTTGGTCGCTCGCTAGAGGGTATTTGTAACAATTTTAGGTTCTTGTACAGGCTTTGTTTTTAGGCAGTTTACAGTTTTCAGGGACTCAAATGCATTTAGCTCAAAATTATTTTTATACCACAATAATTTATTCTGGACCCCATTCAACCTACACAACAGAAGAGATTTATTAACTCACATAACAGAGAAGTCTAAAGATAGCAAGGGTTTCAGTTTGGGTTTGATATGGATGTTTAAGATGCTCTAAGAATCGTCTTGCTTTTTTCTCCCAGCTATTTATATTCCATGTGTGTTTCATTCTGTTGGTTTTCCTTATCAGCAAAGAAAAGAAAAAAAAAAAAAAAAGATAACTGTAGCTCTTCCAGTATTCACATTCAAATATCACACTACCAAAAGAAAAATCTTCCGTCAGTAAGATAAAAATCCTGGACTTCATCTGATTGGCCTCTGAAACAAAAGCTAGTTCAAAGTATGAGACTAATTCTGATAGTTTTAGGACAGTTGGACCTTTTGTAGACATGTTGGGGGTTGGGATAAGTTTTGCCTAAATTGCATGGGAGAACACGAAGGAGCTGTGGAATGGATGCTGGAAAATTGCCTGTATCCATTATAATCCATCAGGGAAGAGCGTGGCGCACAACCTCACTTAAGGACCATGCATGAATCCTCCAAAGTGAGTGTGCAATGTGTAAAAAGAGCGGAAAATGTATCAAGTGAGAGGAAGAGAAAATCATAAAAAAAAATAGGAAGGTATGGTCAACAAAATTAAGAAATGGCCGTTCCACAAGTCAATGGAGTTTATTGGATAGAGTTAGTCAAAATACAAATTGTTTCCGGTTGCTGGGCCCATTCTCACCAGGTGGCCTTTGTAATTTGGCTTCACCCATAAATGTTCCTTTTGAAAGCAAATACACTGACCACAGCTTTCCGGTCTTCCTGGAGGTAATGCTTTGGAGGTGAGGATGGCTTTTCCCTCACCTCTAGCCCTCCCACCTGAAAGACAGGATATAAATTTTCCTTTACAGAGGACAGGTAAGTCCGACAGAGGCGGCTAAAATAAGATCTTACTTCATTCGTCTCACCCATATACTTATCCTCCCACCCCGGGAGGCCTAAAATCGTTTTCCTTCACCAACTCCTCACGATTTTATTGTTCTTTGTTAAAGCCGCTATATAAGGCGGCGTTCTAAGCCAGTCTTACTCTCCCTGAGGTGTCTCCCGCCTGGTGTGCACTGCATGCACAAGTAAACCTGCTTTTCTGTCATTTGTCCCAACCGCAAATTTGCAACAGTCGAGGAGAAATCGTTCTTCCCCTGACATCTGTAGCTCCGCCGGGCCCGCAGGGGTCTCGGCGGCCTCGGGGAAGGTTAGTCTGCAGGGGAATCAATATGGAGGCCACGGTGATGCTAACCCGGGGAGGCCGGGGCAGCCTGCACGAGAACGAAGGAGCTCGACCCGGTCGCGAAGACGAAGGAGCAGATCCGGCGCTCCGCGTGCTGCGGGAGCGTGAGCACCAGGAGGCGACCCCGCACGTGTGCACCGGCCGCGCCTTCTTTAGCTGCCGCGCTAACGGCCACACGGCAGCGCGCGGGGCGGGCCTGGGGGCGCCGGCCGCCGGCAGGCCTGACGAGCCCCTGCTCCCGGCTTGCCCGCCGCCCGGGAGGCGCGGCCCTCGAGGCCCGCGTGGCGGGGCCCGGCGAGTCCCCCGGCCCTCGAGGCCGGCGCCCACGGCGGCCCGGCTCGCGTCGGCGCGAAGACCGGGCGCGGACGCGCTGCGCTGGCCCGGAGCCTACCCATGAGGCAGCGCGCCGGCCGCCCGCCGGAGCCTTCCCGGCCCGGCCGCCGCTCCGCGACGGAGCCGCCGCCTCGGCCGCACGCTCCTCCTCTTCCTCCCCCTCCTCCTCCTCAGGGCTGCCGTCAGGCCGACCCGCGCCACTCACGGTAAGCGCCCCCGCCCGCCCCGCGCCGCCGCGGCACGGCCTCCTGCGGCCGCCGCCTCGCTCCGGGCCTGGGCCGGGGTCCCGGGCGGGGAGGGGGCCGCCGCGCGCGCCGCCATCTTGGCCGCACGGGGACCCGCGCTACGCGGCGCCGGCCCGGGCTCTCGGCTGCGGGCGTGCGGTGGCGGCCCGCGGCGTCGGCGTGGGGTCTGCGCAGCCCCGCGCCCCGCCGGCCCGCGGGAGGGGGAGGCCGCGCGTGGCCCGCCGCGTCGTCCCGCACGCCCGTGCCCCGCCGAGGAGGCCCGCATTGTCCCCGCCGGAGGCCTGGGCGCGGTCCTCCGGCCGAGCTCCGCGGCCTCTGCGGCGGCGCGGCGCCCTGCTCGGGAAGGCGAAGGCGTCCCCCGCTTACCTCAGTTCTGACTCCTGTAGTGAGCACGGCACGGGGGAAGACGTCCGCGCGAACCCGCTCGTGCAGGCGCTGGGGGACCTGCAGCCAGGGCAGTCTCTTTGTTCGGCGAAGGTTTAAGAAATTCTGCCAACTTAAAATGTTGGCTTTACTGTGTGCAGGGGAGAAGTGCGACTCTTGAGGAGTCGACGTCCCTTAGGGCCCGGACACGTGAAAGCGAGAAGGGGCGTTTGAGGGTGGGGAAGCCGCCCCTTGGCCTCGGCGAGGGCCTGCGTGGGGCGTTGTTCCCACGGGAGGCGTGGGGCGGCGTGCACGGTGACTGTCGAGCTTCGTGCCCCTGCGTCCTGTCTGGCGTGCATTCCGGTCTGGCGTTGATGTCGCCTGATTTGTACCTGCAGCCCTACTGAAGCGGTTTGTGCAAGTAGAGTTATTTCGAACATGCAGAGCCCTAGGGAGATCACTTTAATGAGATCACCTGTATAGCAAGCGTCAGGGCCGGTTCTAGAACCAGGTCTCCTCGCTCCCCACTCAGTGTTCAACTCGCTCTGCTACCTCCCATTTTTGTTGGCTGGGTGAGAATAGGCAAGGAGACTTACCAGACAACAACAACAACAACACTAAATACTCTTGACTTGCCATTTTTTATATTTTTCTTTTTTAAGCTAATTTCTTAACCTTGCAACTTTTTTCAAACATATCGAAAAGTTAAATAGTATATTTGAACGTTCATACCTACCACCTAGTGTCTTTATTTATTTATTTAACCATTTGGCCACATTTGCTTTGTCTACCTGTCTCACATCCTGAACATTTCAAAATACGTTGGCAATGTAACAGTTCATTATTAGATGCTATACATGGTCGGTATATGTGTCCTAAGATTAAGGCCACTGTTCGGTATGTTGTAAATCAATTCCATAATCCCACTCAAGAATGTTAAAGATATTCCCTAAAACCTAGTCTATGTGAAGTATATATTTAGATTTCCCCTGTATTCATTTTTAGTCACTTTAGAATCAGGACCTATTTATTACATTTGTTTGTCTTGGTCTCTTTTAATTTAGACTTTTTTCTGTTCTTTCCTTCCTTTTTTTTTTTTTTTTTTTTTTTCTTTTTCTTTTAATGACATTGACCTTTTGAAGAGACCAGGTCATTAATCTTGTAGAAGAGCCCACATTCTGTAAAGTATTTTAGTGGTAGTTCCTCCTTATGTTTAAATTCTTCCCTCTATCCTTTGTGTTTTCTGTAAACTTGAATTTATGGGAAGAGGCTTAAGTAGATTCAGGTGTAAGTCATGTAGTGTTCTTCATATTACACAACATGAGAAGATATGTAAAGTAGGGTTGTCTATTAGTAGCCCTAAATTTGATCTCTTTGATAAGATGGCCACAGGCTTTCTTTCCATTAAAGCATTTCTTTTTGCAATTAGCAAGTAATCTGCGGGGTGATACTTTGGCATTAGTACTTAGAATCAGTAATCTGATAGATAAATAGTTGGGAACAGTTCTTCAGGAACGGGTATGTATTTGAGGGGGAGAAGGAAGGTATCAGTTTTGGAGAATAGAACTAACCTATCTAGGTTTAAGGAGCTTGGAATTGCTAAGTGTTGGCAGCCAAGCCTGGAGAAGTGTGAAGAGAAGAGGCAGAAAGAAAATCAGCAAGACTCTGCCTTCATCTGAAGTTTGCCCAGGGCCACTGTAGCAATAGTGAAAGTTCCGGCATAGTTTTTGGTGTTGAAGGACCAGAAATCTCAGCATCTCTGCTTCAGCCCCTTCTCTCCAGTTAGGCCCAGTATTCTAGTCCTCCTTCAATGCAGTATTTTACTACTCAGCATTGGTTAGGGGAAAAGAAAGACAAAGGAAACAAATAATTTTGTACTTTGTCACATTTGTTTATTCAAGAGCAAATTTAGAACTTTTCTCTATACAAATTTGAACGATTTTTGTAAATAAAATTGAATAATTTTAGGTGACAGGAAATTAGAAATTAATATTGGTAGTGCTATAAGTAGCTTTTTTGGGGGGGACCGGGAATCGAACTCAGGACCTTGAGCTTGCCAGGCAGGTGCTGTGCTGCTAAGCTATGTCCCGGTAACAAGTAGCTTTTGAAAGATGAGATACTTATAAAATATTTACTAATTTGAGATATATTGAAAAGCTTTTTCATTTGAGAGGGATTAAAATTTTTTCCATTAAAAATTTTAAAATAATGATTTAAATAACTTGATTTACTCAGTAACATATAAAAAACTGTATGTTTAGAATTTTGGTTCATTTTACAAACAATTTTCTTTTTTTTTTTTTTTTTGTGGGTACCAGAGGTCGACCTCAGGACCTTGCGCACCGGCAGGTGCCCGTGCCGCTGAGCGGTACCACCGGCCCTTTTTTCATATGGGGGTTCCGAGAGTCGAACTCAGGCCCTTGCGCTTGCCAGGCAGGCGCTTACGCCGCTGAGCCATCTCACCGGTCCAAAGCAATTTTCTTTTAAGGATTCTATTAACCCTCGGTATCTCTAGAAAAACATGGCTGTTTACCATCTAGAATGAAAGGATTGTTTTTATTTTTTGTGGTAGTGGGGATTGAACCCAGGGCCTTCTCACTGAGCTACACACCAGCCCTTTTTTATTTTGAGATTGTCTCACTAAGTTGTTAAGTTGCCCAGACTGGGCTTGAACTTGTGATTCTCCTGCCTTAGTTTCCCCGAGTGCTGGAATTACAGGTATGTATCCCTACTCCTGGCTTTTATTTTTATTTTTTACATTTTAAAGTTAATATAGTTAATGAAGAACAAAAGCATGTTGTAAAAATATAAGGATGAAGGCATAGTGTAAAAGAAGTTATTGGAGGTTTTAATAAGAATTTAAACATAGCAAACCTTTCTGTATATCCTTAGAAAAAGGAAAAACAAATATTTCATGCATTTAGTTAAATATCAGCCATACAATGAATATGTATCACACTTCAATACTTTGGGCAAACATTAGAATTATAGCATACTTGTAAAAGAACATCTCTTTTCCCACTTTGAGATCTGTGGTTTAAAACAGTGTCGTTAGAAGGTAAGAAAAAAATTACAAGTTCTTTTCTTATTTGCATGTAGAATTTTCTTCATAATTTCAGTTTTGTAACTAAAGGTTTTGGTATACACTGAAAGCTTTCTTTGCTTTAGTATCACTCATAGGCTATCTTTAAGTCAGTTTTTTTGCAAGTATAATTTCTGAACCTCTTTTTGACTGCATCTGTCTCTCCTGTAATCTTTTTAAATGACAGATCACTTAAGGTCAGTTTTTTGCAGGGATTTTAAAATTCATTGGTGTTTGAGAATGCATTGAGCTAAGAAAACCACAGTTTAGTTAGTATGGTAAGAATCATGGGCTTGTTTGAAATCCAGGTTATATGTGATTGACTTCTTTTGGCTTTCCCATTTGTGAAAATAACAAGTTCAGTCCTACTCTTCCTAAGAGTGCCAGTTTCTTTTTTTTTTTTTTTTCCTCAGACAGGGTCTTGCAGGGTAGTACAGGCTTGAACTCACTATGTAGCCCAGGCTGGCCTCAAACTTTTGATGATTCTCCTGCCTCAGCCTCCCAAGTGCTGGGATTACAGGCCGTGCCATCAAGCCCAACCTAAGGACAGTTTCTTGCTGGGTAATATACTTAGCCAGTTGACGGCCAGCATAGTAACAGTGAGTTCTGATAAATAGAAAAGTTTTGAGGTAGTTTGCTTTTGAAGGACTATCATACTTCAACCCATTCTCTCCAGTTAGGCCTAGTATTCAAGTCCTTCTGTCCAGAGTTATTGTGAAAAACTTTTGTAAAAATTTGTCATGAGGCCAGGCATCGTGACCCATGCCTGTAATCCCAGCATTTGGGAGGCTGAGGCAGGAGGATCGCTGAGAGTTCAAGGTCACTCTGAACTACACAATGAGACCCTGTCTCAAAAAAGAAAAAAAAAAATTGTCACGAGGTATATACATCTGACAGAATTTTAGGATTACTTTGTCCTTATAATACTTGTCACTCTTGATTCTGCTCTCATACTTTTTCTGAATCTGTGTGGATCTACCTCTTCCAAGCTTATAAATTTCACTGTCACATGTTGCCCAAATTAATATTCTGTATTTCCCAGATTTTGAAGGTATTTATATCTGCAACGGGCAACATCATCTAAATGCCACTAACTACTTATCAACTGTGGTACATGGCCCCGGAACTATTCATTTCATAAATACTCATTTGAGATTTTGTATGTTTCGAATAGGTTCTAACTAATCATTCCTTCTGGGTATTTTTGCATGCACATCAGTTAATAAGTCAATACTTAAAGGATTTTCTGAGACCTTTGATGGGTCATAATTTTGTTGAAAAGATGACCATTTTTTGTGCTCCACACTTGAAAGGTATTTTCAATTTGAAATTTATAGACAACCAGTTAGAATATTAAGTCTAACGAATTTTTAAAATTTTATTCCCATTACGTCTCTGTGTAGCTGTCAATACTTGTGAACTTATGAACTGATGAAATGTATAAAGCGAAAATTTAGCATTTAGATGTAAGGGATGAAAGAATACCTGTCATCTGTCCCTTTAGCAAATCATTGTTCACATTCTTACTGTAAAAATACTGCATGATAGGGCCGGTGAGACGGCTCAGCGGCTTAAGCGCCTGCCTTGCAAGCGCGAAGGCCCGAGTTCGACTCCCGGATCCCACATACGAAAAAGGGGCCGGTGATATCGCTCAGCGGCACGGGTGCCTGTTGGCGCGCGAGGTCCTGAGGTCGTCCCCCTGGTACCCACAAAAAAAAAAAAAAAAAAAAAAAAAAAAAAAATACTGCATGATAAAGTTTTTCTACTGAATGAGAATACCGTATTTCCTTTTTGTTTTTAGAAATACATTGTTTACCCATTGCTCGTTGAGTTTGAGAAAATTCATTAGGATATCTCAGTCGAAGATTTCCCTTAGTAAGTTTCACTGTCTTCATTAGTCTGAAGTGCTGTCTTTGCATTTGTCTTCCAGTTTGTCTAATAATTGTGACATGTCTTCCTTTGTCAGTTCTCTTCCATTATGGGCAAAAAATTAAAAAAATTCTGAATTCTTAAGTGTATATATAGAAAACTAAAATTAGATGAAGAGGATCAAAATATGCCACCACAAAATATGCCATATTGGTGTAAAGATTGTTTTGAGCTTAAGACAATTGAGCATCAACAGATGCAGGAAGAATTTTTGACTTCTTAGTCTGCCTAAAAACAAGATATGAATTTTGCTTTGTGAGGTATTTCTCTGGTGAATCAGGAAGGGAATAGTAAGTTTTTTCTCCCAAAATGGAGAGTTGACAGAGAGATGAGTTTGCATAAATATACCTTACTGAAATAACCCTCGTCTTCCGTTAATTCTCTCCTGTTTTTCCTAGTACTTTCCTTGTGATTTATTGCTGCTCAGAGTCTAACCTCTCCCTTCTCTGTTAAAATGATATAGGCCCCTAAGTCTAACTGTTCCTTTGAATTTCAGTTCTTTTCTGTGAACTCTTGCGTATGTAGATATTAATGAAGATTGTGTTGACTTTTCTTCTGCTAACGTGTCTTGTAGTTTAATTTGCAGGCCCTAGGTACTGAACCCAAGTGGATAGAGGAAAAGTTTTTCCTCCCTGACACAGACTACAAAAATGTTCTGTACCTTTTTGAAAGTTGATATAATATTTTGTGCCAACAATAAGAAAATTTCAGGAGGCTGAGGCAGTCTCTGACTTCGCCAGTCTGCTGGACTATACTTTCCTATGTATTTTTCTTTACAGCTTTGTCTTGGGAAAAAAAAAAGAGAAAAAGGTGAAAGAGAATGTATTAGATTTATTTCACTATTGTATCATCTTTTTTGGCAATTGAATTATTTTTTCATTTTTTTTTTTAAATATGTGGTACCGGGAGTCGAATTCAGGACCTCGCACTTGCCAGGCAGGCGCTTATGCCGCTGAGCTATATCACTGGCCCACTTTATTCTTATTTTTAAAGCATAGTTGGTATTAATATTAGTGTAAGGGTCTAAGGCCCTGTGCAGAGACTGATTGAATAGAAAGCCAAGGGTGGTTGTGGAAGTAACTTGATGGAAGATGGTAGGATTGGAGAGTTGATTAGATATGAATAAAAGAGGGAAACATTAGAGGAAGAACTCCAGGGATTCATGATCAGAAGGATGACAGTTTCATTAGTGAAAAAGAAATGCAAAGGTAAAAGTAATTTTTGTTAAACGAATTAAGATTCACACAACATAAAACTCACCATTCTAAAATGTATTGTAAAGAGAAGTTCCTTCAGTTTTAATGACTGTGCTGATTTTTAGATTTAAGAAGTCTGCCGAAGCATAGCCTTTCTTCGTAAAATGAATGGATTAACAAAAGTGTTAAAATTCCAGAAAATTGGGCCGGTGACTTAGCTCAGCAGCATAAGCACCTGCCTGGCAAGCGCGAGGTCCTGAGTTTGACTCCCGGTACCCGCATATTACAAAAAAAAAAAAAAATTCCAAAAAATTGCTTTATTGTAATGTGATGATGAATATCTGGGATGTTTGAGCTGAATCAAAGTGAAGTAGGCTGATGTTACTGAAGTTCTGGTGGGGTCAGTCACTGATGTGGCCTCTCGACGCAGTCAGGAGCTGGCAAGTGTGAGGAGTGTGAGGTACTGGCAGCACAGCACCATCAATGCCATGTACTGTTCCACAATAGACTTTCTGCAGGTAGAAAGAGAACGCTTTAAGGTGATGATAAAAAGTTGAGTATTGCAAATACGCAGGCCAGCAACATTTATTTTTATGGGATATCATGTATTGTGCATAATTGTATTCATCGTATTCTTTTTCTCTGAGACAGAGTCTCAGTGTGTTTCCTTGGTAGTTTGAACTTGCGGGCTCCCGGGACCCTGGCCCAATAGCCATGTGCCCCATGGCCAGCGTGTGTATAGGTTCCAGCACTTGATCTCAGCCTTTCCCCTTCTGTTTGCCACTTCACTGTTAAGATTCTCAAATGTATGATGTTTTTAAAAATGACATTTAATATTCTGTGTTTATTTAAAAATAAAGTTAAATATATCCTTACTGTCCCTTTTAAAGATCTTAGGAGGCAGTATTTTTAAAGTGAAAATTTAAGGAAATTGTGTGAAATTTATAGAAATTGGGTGAGATTTATGTTTAAAAGTTCTGTTAGGATTTTATGATCTTCCAGTATTGTCTGAATGTTTTAGCTATTGGTGACTGGATGTTTCTGATTAACAGTTTGTGAGGTTGAAATGTCCTCATTTCAAGAATAAATTTTTTGGGGCCGGTGAGATGGCTCAGCGGCGTAAGCGCCTGCCTTGCAAGCGCGAAGGCCCGAGTTCGACTCCCGGAACCCACATACGAAAAAGGGGCCGGTGATATCGCTCAGCGGCACGGGCGCCTGTTGGCGCGCGAGGTCCTGAGGTCGACCCCCCGGTACCCACCAAAAAAAAAAAAAAAGAAGAAATTTTTTTTTTTAAACAATAACAAGTAGACCAATTTTTAAAGATACTTAGTTATCGAATGCAAAAAAGTAACTAAGGCACAAAAGGAGAAAGCTTGTTTCTTTTTTGTGGTTGTCGTCTTGGCATTTTTATAACTTTAAAAGTGGGTTCTCAGCCACATTCACTGTTTGGAGATTTCTGAATGTGGTAACAGGGACACAGCCGCCAAGATATGGAGCTTTGTTGGTGAATCTTTATCCTCGTCGTGTTTTCTGGACAACCGTATACTGATACAGTATGGATGTTCCTTATTCCTTTGACCGAGACAGCTTCGTTGAGCCCGGTGTGGAGCAGTGCGGGCAGCAGGGGTCCCCAGCGTCTTCAGAGCAGCTCTCTGGAACTTTTTTGAAGTCCACCCCATGGTTGCGTGTATTCTCGGTTGTTGCCTTGTAAATGGCAGAATGGCCCTTCTTACCACCCTTCTTTGCGGGAGCCATTCTACAGAGCCTAAATTGGAAAAGCGGGAGAAAGTATTGATTTGAAATTTGATCTGCTGCCGGGCATGGTGGTGCACACCTATAATCCCAGCACTTGGGAGGCTGAGGCAGGAGAATTGCTGCAAGTTCGAGCCTAGCCTGGGCTACATAGTGAGTTCAAGGATAGCCTGAACTACATAGCGAGACCCTGTCTCAAGAAAAAAAAAAAAAAAAAGAAATTTCATGTGCTTAATGTTTGTAAATAAAACAATGTTGGGAGAAGGAGGTGCTAGGGCTAAGGCTTGAACCCCAGCCTTGTGCAGCCTAAGCATCTCTGAGGTACTCTCCCAGCCCCAGTATTTTTTTTTTTTTTTTTGTGCTGGGGATTGAACCTAGAACCTTGCACATGCTAGCCAGTCTTCTAATGAGCTATATCTGCAGGCCTATTTTATTCTTTTAATTTTGAGGCAGGATCTCCCTAGCTTGCCCAGGCTGGCCTTGAATTTGCCATTCTCCTGTCTCAGTTTCCTAAGTAGATAGGATTATAGGTCCTTCTAAATAAAAATTTTAATGAATTAATTCTTTATAAAATTTCACAGTTATGTGTTGGGGGTGTAGCTCAATGGTAGAGCATATGCCTATCATGTGCAAGGCCTGGGGTTCAATCCCTAGCAGTGAAAAAAAAATAATAGTTAAATACCTAAGATTTTTTTTCTTTTGAATCTCAAGACTGTGATATTTTCTTTTATTTATTTATTTATTTATTTGGTGCCGGGAATCAAACTCATGACCTTGTGCTTGCCAGGCAGCTGCTGTGCCAATGAGCTATATCCCTGGCCCCTTTTATTTATAAACAAAATGTTTATTTTAAATTTATTATTTAATTTTGCATATTTGTAGAGTACAGTGTGATCATTTGATAGTTACACAATGCATAATGAATGATAAAATCAAGGTAGTTAGCATTTTCATTGCTTCTTAAACATTTCTAAAATGTTTGACACATAATGTATGTATTTGTGGCATATGATGTGATAGTGTTGTATTTCAGTGCATGTATAAAAACAAAACAAGGTTTTGTTTTGAGACAAGGTCTTGCTATGTAGTTCAGGCTGGCCTCAAACTTGTGGTGATCCTCCTGCCTCAGCCTCCCGAGTGCTGGGGAGACAGCCATGTACCACCAAGCCCAGCTAAAATACAAGATTTTAAGTGAAGTATTAGTCATGGATCTCATTTTCAATTAATGCATAGGTTTATTGCTTACGATTTAAAGTTTCTATTTGTGTGATTGGTTATAATGCTGCTATGGTTTATATCTGGATGTCTCCCCAAGTCTCATGTGCTTATAGGTGGGAACTTGGGGAGGTTATTGGATTGTGGGGTGTGATGAGTATCACTGGATTAGTCCATTGATGGAAGGTGATGTTGGGAGGTGGATCCTGGTCAGAGGAGGCAGGTCATGGGTGTGGCCTGGAAGGCTGCTGCCTTCACATTCTTTCCTCTTGATCGCCATACCTTGGGCAGTTCTCCACTGCCACACCCCTCTGCCATGCTGCCCTGCTTTGAAACAAGCCAACTATGGACTGAAACCTCTACAACTGTGAGCCAAAATAAACCTTTTCTCCTTTAATTTGTTGGTGTCCAGTATTGTGTCCCAGCAGTGGTGATGAGGAAAGGAACTGAGACAGATTTCAGTACAGAGAGGTGAGATCGTTGCTGTGACTGTAGCTGACCGTGTAGTTCAGAACCCTTAGATTTGTGGGAGGAGTTTGAAAAGCTTTGGAGAGACAGCTGGAGAAGCTGTAAGCCAAGCTTGATGGGAGATTGTGATCAGAGCTCAGAAGACCAGGATGCTGATAGAAATGCAGATGGAGAAGACCAGGCTCCGGAGGTTTCAGTTGGGAGCAAGGGCTCCATTGGCAGTGGGACTCAAGATCATGTGTGTTGTGCTCTGGCAGAAAATTTGTCTACATTTTGGTTGTTTCCTGAGACTTTGCGGGAGACTGAGATTAATGGCAGACTAATCTGGTGGAGACAATTTTAAGGCAGCCAAACATTCAGGCTGTGATTTGGGTACTGTTGGGGGCTTTTAGCCATCTCTCCATAGAGAACCAAGAGGAAACAGCCCAAGAAGTTTTGAGTTTGGCGAGAAAGGAAGCTCTGGTAAAGTTGTGGCCTGCAAAGATGGAGCAGATGTGAGCTTGGTCGCTAGAAAGATTGGCATCAAAAGAAGCCATGGTGAGGCATGGTTGGTGCATGCCTGTAATCCCAGCACTCAAGGCCAGGAAGATTACCTGACTTTGAGGCCAGCCTGGGCTACATATCAATTTCAAGAGCAGCCTCAATTACATAGCAAGACCTGGTCTCAAACAAAATCAAACAAACAAACAAAAAAATCCAAAAATAAAGAAGGAAGCCAAGTACTTTACAACAGGACAATAGGAAAGATGACCTGAAGATATCACAGGAGCAGGACCCAGCTCTTTTGCAGGGTCAAAGTTGCAAAAGTGAAGACTGCTTTGAGAAGAGAGCCCCAGGGCACCTCGCTGGAGAAGGAGAACTGCAGCCTAAGACCTGGAGGGTTTCAGTTTACGGTGCTCAGCTATCCAAGCATTCAGGCCAATACAGCTGCAATTCAAGGGGGCCTGGCTACTGTTCCACATGATCTGGCTTTCCAGGCATGCAGAATGAAAACGTTGGGTCAGGAAGGCTTCCACTCAGATTTCAGGAGGTGGCCTGGGAGGCCAGGCACTGTGCCCCCGAGAAGGCAGTGAGTACAGCTGTGAGAGTGAAGCCAGAGGTGCAGAGGAGACCTCAGAAAGCTGGAGAGACTACAAACATGGAATGTCTGAGGGAAGCTGTTCAGGGATAGTTAGAGGGGAGACAGACAGGGACGTAGGGCAGGAGGTGGCTAATGTGGCATGATTGACATGGCAGACAGTTATAGAAATGACCACCTGCTTACTGGAAATTGCCCTTTGTGAAACCTTTGCAGATGTAGAACAGCTGTTTTTAGGGACCCGCTTACATGCATTTACTGGAAGCCTCTAGTTGCATGACCCTTAGCTCACGCTAGCAACAGCTCACCCCAGCAACAGCTCATCCCAGCAACAAAGGCTAAGACCTTGATTGACCTAGAGTACATCCATCACTGAAGACCCCAAAACCCTTAAGTCACCCCAGACCATCTTACCCCTGTAATTATGGGCTGAGCAAAGGCATCACATTGAGAAGCCGGTTGGAGCTTTGGACTTTTTCAGCAGTACTGGACAGTTAGGACTCGGACAACTCTTGGAGGTGGGCCAAATGCAATTTGTGTAATCAGATATGCATGAATGAGTCTTTGGGAACCAGGGCAGAATGTCCCCCCAAAGCTTCATTTGCTCAGAGGTAGGGTTCCCTCCTCCCTCCCCTGTTCCTCACTTTATTTTCTCGCTTTCTGGCCACTTTGAGCAGCTCTCTGCTATGCTCTTCTGCCGTGCTGTCCTTCCTTGGAGCCAATGAACTGTGGACTGAAACCTCTGCCAACTGTGAGCCAAAACAAATCTCTGCTTCCTTAAGTTATGGGAGTTGGAGATTGTGTCTTAGCAAAAGAAAGTGGCTAAGACAGATGCCTAAGTAGATGTTGTCATTATCTGATTTTTGAATCCTTTTACACTTAATTTCCATAATGGAATCAACTGGTGATGGATGATAAGGTGATATAAACTAGGAGTTTAAAATTTTTTTTTCTCAGAAGATTTTGAATGACTTTAAGATAGCAAACATTAAAAATAATTTGTATTCTGTCACTAAGCTGCATCCCCAACTCCCTTTTTATTTTTTAATTTTGAAATGGGTTCTCACTAATTTGCCCAAGCTGGCCCAACCTTCTGCCTTAGCCTCCTAAGAAACCAAGAATAGCTGGAATTACAGGCATGCACCACTTCACCTAAAATTAATTTTCTGATACTCCCTTGATATAGTTAACATTTTAAGGATCGTAGACTCAGAGTTTGAACATACTAGGTTCTTACTCATAATTAAGAATCCACTTAAAGCTGTGTTCATTTGAGATTAGAAGTCTGAAGTTATAGCCTTTTGTTTCAGTATGCTATTGTGGACAAAAAGACTAGAGAGTTGTTTATAAAATGAAACAGAACATAAGCCAAAGCTTTAAAGTCACTAGGATGACTTAAACCCTTAATTTCTTTTTTTTTTTTTTTTTTTTTTTTTTGTGGGTACCGGGGGAACGACCTCAGGACCTCGCGCGCCAACAGGCACCCGTGCCACTGAGCGATATCACCGGCCCCTTTTTTGTATGTGGGCTCCGGGAGTCGAACTCAGGCCCTCGCGCTTGCAAGGCAGGTGCTTACGCCGCTGAGCCATCTCACTGGCCCAAACCCTTAATTTCTTAGGAAATTTGTGCATGTGTGTCTGTGGGAGAGTGTGACAGATCAGATTTTTACTGAACCAATGACCCTATGTTATCCAACTCAGTTTCCAGGAAAACTGTCTTAAGTTATAAGCATATAAGCAAACTTGTTGAATGTTTAATGTCTGCATAACATTTTAATTTATGAGCTAGTAGATTTTTGTGTTTGTATTTCAAGTATGAATTTTCACTATTCGTATTTATTAGTTTTGTATTTTCCCCTTTATGTTAAATTGAACATACCTGGTTTTGGTGTTGCCAATTACTTAGCAAAACATTACTTTTTTTTTTTTTTTTTTTTTTTTAACAGTAATGAAGTTTTATTAGAGGTGGGAAAAGAAACAGGCTCTGCAGAGCGAGTTTGGGCCAAGTAAAAAGAAGGACACCCTACAGTGTGAGGGCGGGCCGTCTAAGGAAGAGATAAGACAGTGGCAAAAACTCTGTCTGTGATGTTCTTTTTTGTATCACCCACTCCTCAGGCTGATGTCAGGCTTAGGTCATCCTATTGAAAACCTACTGAGTTCTTTTGAGAGGTCCACATGCAGGGCTTTGGGAACTGTTCTGTGCATGTGTCCTGGGACTGTGTAATTAACAGGGCACATGCATTTCTCAGCCAGCTTTGCCATTCCCTCATCTCCTGCCTCATTTCACCCTGAGAGACATACGTCCTCGTAATTCTTTATGGGGTGTGAAGGGAGTGGAGGTCTCTGTCTTCTCTACCTTCTTCAGGCTGGAAGGGGCTGTGTGCTGGGGATTATGTGCTCTCCAACTACCTTGGGGTGTTGTGGCTCACAGGCTAAAGAAAAAGAAAATCTGTCAGAAGATAATGAGAAAAGAGTTAGTGTCTATTGAGTTCTTGTCCAATTGGGTTTGCAATCAGAATTGTGGAAAGAATTAAGTTCATGAACTGAGGTACCACTGTACTTTGTTTAAGGCAGTAGAGACAAAAAACTTTTTAAAGAAAAAAACCTTTAAAAATCCTAAGAACAATGATAGTTCTACCATTGACTCATAGTCTCTTGAGTTAAGCTTTATTGACTATTCTTTTGTTTTGCCCAGGCCATCAAGCATATTTTGTAAATTTACCTGCATTTTGTTAGAAGAAACAAGGAAGGGATCTAGAAACAATGTGGTGGTGGTTGGCCCAACACAGCACCCAGCCACGTGACGAGACAAGATGGTGGCCCTGACTAAGCACCCTGAGAAAGAAAGCCAGCTGGGGGAAAAGTGTGGATGAGACTCTGAGCACAAAAGGAGTAAACTGGGCTAGCTGGCTACTAAGGCAGGCTACTGAGTTATCAACAGCTGTTTTTCCCCCAAAGAATGAGAAAGCTGAGCAAGTGTCATGGAGAACAGAAACGTGGGTTCCAAAAGGCATTTTAGAGACAAACAGACAAATAAAAAAAGTGCCCTAGGGGCCTTGCCTGTTCTCCTTCCTGGCTAAGCCAAATGTGTTACTGGGTTTGGGGTGCTGGCTTCTCCTTTTGGAGGTGATTTCTAGGTTCTTCTGTTCTGAGCAAAGAATGGTCAAGACAAGTGCAAACAATAGCAAAGTTTTATTGGCAGTGGGAAAGAAACAGACTCTGTGAAGAACAAGTTTGGGCCAAGTAAAAGTAGGAGCGCAGCACCTATATGGGAGGGCAGGTAGGCCATCCATTTAAGAGAGAACACAGTGGCCGACAGTACTTACATGATTGGAGAAATCATCCCCGAATTAATTTTATAATGTGATTTTTTTTGATTGATTGAACACCTTTAATTTATGGAATCTGGGAAGATCAAGAACTTAACCATTCACCATATTCATCGTGTTCATTTTTGTATTCTACATACCAGCCACTCATGTATTTTAAAAACTTAAAATACAAATTAAAATACTGAGGTGCACGCAAAATGAAATAATGTTTTGAATGCAGATGGTGCAAGCTACTTCATCCAAATGTTAACTTGTATGCTGGTAGTTTTTAATTAAATACTTGTTTTATTCTAGTAGATTAATATTATATAGTATATTACTACTGCTACTATGTTTCCCCAAAAATAAGACTGAGTCTTATATTAATTTTGGCTCCAAAAGACACAGTAGGACTTATTTTCAGGGTATGTCTTATTTTTGCATATACAACAATCTACATTTATTCATGTTCAACAATCTATATTTATTCACTTATTCGTGTATAAAAATCTACATTTATTCATGTACAGTAATCTACACTTATTCAAATACAGTCATGCTGATGGGCTTGGTGGCACATGCCTGTAATCCCAACATTCGGGAGGCTGAGGCAGGAGGATCACCCTGAGTTTGAGGCCAGCCTGAATTGCATAGCAAGACCCTGTCTCAAAAAAACAAAAACAAAAATACAAAAAAAGTCACGTCATCTTCTTCTGGAACATGGTCATAACTCTTTGAAACCCCAAATTCCAGCCCAAATTTCTTGTGATTCCATTTCCTATAGAACCATTGGCCCCAATCTCTCATGTCCAGCAATAGCGCTATCCTTAAATGAGCACTTCTTGTCTATGTAGCCTGCTTGTAGTACATTGGTAACACAGCTGTCAGTGATAGAATCACTGTGAGTGATTTTATCCCATGCATTCTTCACCCAAGTCACCACCTCTTGCAGGCTGGGCTTCACAAAGTTTCCATTTAATGAAGTGTTAATTGAAGACTTAAAAGACAGCAGTTATAACAGAAATGGTAGTTAAGAATTACGGTCCACACAAAAGTGATGAAAAATTGCTGGCACCAAAATTCAGCAAACATTTCTTTATTTCACATGAGTGCATTAAGTACGTCCATTACAGCACACAACATATTCAGTTATGAAAACTCGTATTAGGCACAACCATGTCCATTTGTTACTGAGTGTGCACATTATTCATTCCTGTGTCTGTACTCCAATTGGCATTTGTCAATAAGTCTCAAGTTCATCTGTTTACATAGTCATTTACCTCTCACCCAGAGGCTCCCACTTGGGTATTTACAAATAATTGTAATTTATATTGTTTAAATATTAATTTATATTTAACTGTATATTATTATTTTATAATTTAGTATGTTTGCCATGTGTTGCAGCGGACATACTGAATGCATCTGTGCAGCGGATGACCTTACCTGGGCTTGCTTTTGGGGTAGTGCTTCTGTTACAAGCATCTTGAAAAATCATGATAGAGCTTATGTTTTTGTTAGGTCTCATTTCCAGGTATCAACAGTATTGAGCATTTGTAGGTACGCGAGTTACATTTACATGAGAACTTAAAAATTCTCTTGTATGTATATTTTACTTAGTTCAGTAATCCTTTTTTTAAAAGATGAAAACATGACACAATGTTTGATAGCCACATTATAGAAGGTATATTTACAAAGCTAAAAATCTCATTATGAGAAATTCTACTCTACTGAAGGTCTTATATAATAAAATGATTTCTAAATGCTGAACTGATAGCTTGTAAAATCTCAATATGATAATATAATTTGAATCAGTTGGTAGAGTCCTTAAAATGGGCATTTAACCCAGAGTTTAAAGTGCTTAAGGTTTATTGAGTGGTTTCTGTGTGCCAGACACTGAGCTATGTGTAGCACTTTGCACGTCACCTCATGCGATCCAGTGAAATGTAAGGTGTGGAATAGGAAAGTAGTCCTATAGGTACTGATATATACACCGATATAACGCCTCCCAGTAAAGCAAAGCACAGAGATTAACTAGTTCAGGGGCTTATGGCTATTAAAATCTGAACCTGGACTTTCTTCTTCACATTTCACTATTCCTGATGAATAAACATTTGAAGTGTACAGCCATAGAGTTTTAGGGCTGAATTAAACCAGAATCATTTAGTCGAATTAAGAGCCTGAGACCTGGAAACCTAGAATATGAGGCGTCTTGGCTGAAAGTTGTGGTGGTGCTTGGCTTATGACTTAGTTCTCTGGTTTCTAGCCAAGGTTTGTTTGTTTGTTTGATTGATTGATTGATTGATTCATTCATTTCGCAGTACTGGGGGTTGAATCCAGGGGCACTCTACCATTGAGCTACATTCCTAGACCTTTGTTTTTGTTGTTAACTTTTATTTTGGGAGAGGGTCTCACAAAGTTGCCCAGGCTAATCTTGAACTTAGGACCCTCCAGCCTCAGCCTCCCATGTAGCTCAGGCTACCAGTGTCCAGCACCATACCTAGCTAGCTTCTTATTCTTTATGTGCAGGCACTACAACTGTGATTTGTGGACTTGCTTAATCTTTCCCTTATCAGAGCAAAGAGGACTATATCTCATATATAGCATTCCTATCTCTATATTGTGTGATGTGTTACCATTGCTCTATGATACTGCAGCATTGCATTAGATAACATCTATCAGGGCCGGTGAGATGGCTCAGCGGCTTACATGCCTGCCTGGCAAGTGCGAGGGCCTGAGTTTGACTCCCGGAACCCACATATGGAAAAAGGGCCAGTGATATCGCTCAGCGGCACGGGCGCCTCCTGGCGCGCAAGGTCCTGAGGTCGACCCCCGGTACCCACACACACACAAAAAAAAAACCCAAAAAACATCTATCAATGTATGAAAGTGAATTTTTCGAATAGTTAAAAAACAGGGGTTGGTGATGTAACTCAATTGGTACAATACTTGCTTGGCAAGTTTGAGGCCCTGTGTTTGATCCCCAGTACCACAAAACAACAAACAAAACAAAAATCCCAGACCCAGCCAGCCAACAAATCTACTTTCTGAATGTATTTCTGCAGAAGTTCAGAAAAAGCTGGCAAAAGTAATGCCATGTTAATGAGCCTTAAAGATTGAAGTCATTGGGCTGGTGAGATGGCTCAGCTGCGTAAGCGCCTGCCTGACAAGCGCAAGGGCCTGAGTTTCACTCCTGGAACCCACGTACGAAAAAAGGGCCGGTGGTATCGCTCAGTGGCATGGGCGCGTGCTGGCGCGCAAGGTCCTGAAGTCGACCCCCGGTACACACACACACACACACACACACACACAAAGATTGAAGTCATTAAGGTCCCTGAAAATAGCTACCACAAATACTAGTAATGGGAAGCATTTTTATAACACATAGTTGATTAAAACTTTGCTATAACTAGTGCAAACAGCTTAGTGAAGTTTCTAAATGCTAATTAGTCATATGACGTGTTAAAAAAATTTAGACTCAACATTACCATACCATTGGTTTCTAAAAATTTTAAGGTATAGTTTATGTACATGAAAGGTGAAACAAAAAATTGTGAAATAGGAATTATGTAGCCAGTCTCCAAAAAAGAAGGGATCACATTCTGAAGGATTCAGTTAACTTGAAATCCCCCCTCCATAGAAGGCTGGCTGGCTGGGTCTGGGATTTTTGTTTTGTTTGTTGTTTTGTGGTACTGGGGATTGAACCCAGGGCCTCAAACATGCTAAGCAAGGATTGTACCAATTAAGTTACATCACCAACCCCTGTTTTTTAACTATTTGAAAAATTCACTATATTAAACACTATATTAAACATATGCATGAAATCTGTACTTGACTCAGTAGCTAAAATAAGAGTTTTCTTTATCTAGCTATTTTAGAGCTAACTCTGAGCTGCAGAAGTAAGAAACTTTTTGGAGCCGTAGAATCCCCATTGTATATCTTTGTGGCATATTCTACTTCTCTGTCATCTGGTTTAATCTTTCATAGAATTGTGTGCCTTACCACCAAATTCTGAAGCATTTGCCATAAATATCTATATGATCACTTAATGGAAATATATGAGTCCTATAGGTCGTGTAAATGTGATTCTTAAAAATTTTTCAATTGAATGCTAATGTCTGGTGTCCTGAATAACTAACTTAAAGATAGTAATACGTAATGTATTAACCATTGTTACCCTCCTATTATGTTGGTTTGAAAATTTGTTCTTCTTTTGATTTGTTTTGTTTTTTTCTTCTCTTTAAAATAAAAAATAAAAAAAAAATTTTTTTTGTAATATTGGTACTGGTAGGTCCTCAATGTTAAATAAGAATTATCATGTACTTATCTATGGCATAAGCATTATGGCATAAGCATTATGCCATACCTGATTGTAGTTTAGGGACAAGCTACAACTATTTAATTGACTTCAAGAAGTTTAAATAGAGAGACCTCACAATTAGGAGAATTTAGTTCAACAGGAGATTCATTAAGGGTTTCCTGTGAAAATAATTCATATATTTGTGCAGTAACTTCCAAAGTTAAAAGTAGACTAATTCAGTCCAAGTAATTTGAAAGTAAAAAATAAGAAAATTTGCTTTTATTAGTTTAAGGAAAAAGAGAATATGAAGATTGAATTAGCTATATATTCCCATATTTTAGGTTTCCAGTGTCTTAAATTTTGACTTTTTTTGTAACTAAGTTTTTAAAAAGCTTGCTTGTTTTGTAAAATTTATGCTGTTGTGTGTTCATGGGAATCCACATATCATATTCTTGGTTCAAATAAAACAATTCATTTGGGCGTTTTTAAAATAGTGTTTATTATAACAATATTTTTAAAAAGACTTATCTTTGTTTTCCCCTGGAATTTAGCATGTCACCTTCCATACAGAAGACCATGAATTGTTATATGTTGAATTAATTAATCTATGATGAAATATATCCAACTAATTTCCTGATCCTTTTCAGTTAAATTGATTTAAAAAAAAAAAAAGGAAAACCCTAAGAGAGGCTGAGGCAGAAGGATCACAAATTCAAGCCCAGACTGGTCAAGTTAGTGCTTTAGTGAGACCCTGTCTCAGAATCAAAAAAATAAAGGACTGGACATGTAGCTAAGTTTGAAGGCCTTGTGTTCAATCTACAGTACCCCAGGCACACACACATAAACCTAGAAAAATAATAAATTAAAATATATTTAAAATTATCTTTTTCATACAGAAACAATCATATATCTACAATGTGAAGAGTAGGTAACACTTAAAGACTGATGTCACTTAGCATTTGAGAAGTTAGATTTACTAAAATAATACTTATTAATGAGGTGATTGCTCATTTTTGTAATTTATTTTTTATTTTTTATTTATTTATTTTTTTTGGAGAAATGGTTTCACTGTGTGGTTCAGGCTGGCCTTGAGCTCCTGTATACCCCAGGCTGCCTTGAACTTAGTGATCCTCCTGACTCATCCTCCTGAGTGCTGGATTATAGGTATGTGCCACCAGACCTGGCTCAAAAGGATATTTTTTAAAAATTATTTTTAATTTAGTAATTCATCAGATTTTAAGTAGTAAGCAGTTGATACAACCCATTTTATTTGTTAAATTTGTGTTTATTCAGGTATGAACCAGTTATGTAAAATGACTTATATTTGTCAAACATATTCAACTTAAAAATTGACCTTTTTAGAGGAAGAAAGGGTAAATTAAATATATTTACAATTAATTTCATGAAATCTGCTCTAATGGTAGATATCTTCATTTTATAGGAAGGAAAACTGAGGTGTAACTTGCCGCCTTGTCTGGAGTCACACGGTGAGTTTAAAGATCAGAATTCCATCCCAAGTATTTCTTAATCCCAGTTTTCAAATTTCAATATTTAGTGTTACTTAAAGTGACTCATGAAATTTACTGATGTCATATGTCAGTACTTAGGTGACAGTTTACAGAAAGTCAACTCTTCAACTTGATGGGTGACAACCTTTTTCAACCAAAAAGTAAGTGTTGCTGCCACCACTGATTCTAGTGTGTGTGGCTTTTGTATAACTTTGCTTCAGGAGAAATAGAGGTGGGGGATATTTTCCTAAACTACAATTGTTGAAGTAACAAATGTTCTCATAAAAAAGTAAAGTAGAAGTGAAGTGTTTTCTTCCTATTAGGACAGATGACTGCTGTTTATCAGTTTGGTATACATGTTTTGTCCATGGAAAAAATTAATTATTTCTAAAAATTATAAAGGTATTATGGGTCTTTACATTTTTTTTTCTCAAGTATATATTCTGTACCTTTAACAATGGCGGAGCCTCGTTAAAAAGAACGAGGAAGATTTCTGTATACTCTATTATAGTTTGCTAAGGCTGCCATAACAGAATACCACAGACAGGTGTTTTACACAATGGAAATTTATTTTTGCACAATTCTTGAGGCTAGAAGGCAAAGATTATTATAGAGTTGGTTTCTTCCAAGGGGGATGAGGGGAGGGTTCCAGGCTTCTCTTTGGGTTGCGGATGGCCCTGCTCTTGAGTCTTAACATGGTCTTCCTTCCCTGCAAGTCTGTCCTCGTCTCTTTATCTGTTAAGGATGCCATTCACTGCATTAGACCACACTTTAGTAGCCAGATTTTAACTTAATTATTTCTAAAGACCCTATCTCTAAATACAGTCACAATAAGAGTTCGTGAGGGTTAGGACTTCAACATAGGAATTTTGGGGCACGGTGTAGATTATAACATACATTATCTGGGTTCACCTAGTTTATAGATTATATGCTGTGGGCCTACTGCCCATCTAATATATTAGGAAATGTACTACCAGTGAGCTCAGTTTGGTTGTGGACTTACAAAGTTAAGATACATAGAGACTAGTAGGCAGTTTGAGATCATAAATGTTAAATTTTGAATTGCATAATACAGTCATTGTAGTTCAGAATTGAAAATAAAAATATAATTGTTTATATAAGGTTCAGGAGGGGTAGGGGATTTATATTTTCTTGAGTATCTGCTTGTTTGGTTTGGTTTGGTTTGTTGGGAGAGGGTCTCACTGTGTAGTTCAGGCTGGGCTTCAACTCACAATGTAGCCCTGGGTGGCCTTGAAGTCACAGGCCGTCCCTCTGCGTCAGCCTCCTGCTGGGGTTAAAGATGTGTGCCACCACACCCAGCTTGAGTATCTGCTTGAAGTTGGATACTACACATGGCATTTCGTTGAATCCGTATAACACTTCTATTAGGTAAATATTGTAGGTAGGTTCAAGTAATTTCTCCACTCACACAATTAGGAACAGTGCAGTGAAGATTTGAACTAAGTCCATGCTCTGGACTGGACTGGTGAAGATTGTAAAGGTGAAGAAGAAGGCTGTATTAGGTAGAAGAAGTATAAACAATCACTTTGAGGTACACAAAGAGGGTGGTATTTCAAGTACTGTATTTAAAATATACAAATGCTAAACTTTGAAGTGTCAGTGAAAATTAGTACTTCTAATGATCTGACTTGAAGAATTCTTGTCTAATTTGTAAAACAGTACAGTTTAGAAAAGAAATGGATCACCAGGTAGGCTTGGTGGCTTCCTCAGATGCCACAAAGAGGAAAGCCTGGGCTACATAGTGAGATCAAGGCCAGCCTGAATTACAAAGCAAGACCCTGTCTCACGAAAGAAAAAATGGAGAAATGGATCAATTTATGATGTTGACATTAGGGAAAATAGGAAGGGTTTTTTTTTTTTTTTTTTTTTTTTTAAATAGAAGGTAGACTACTAACATTTAAATATTAGGTCAGGAAATGATTTGTGATATGAAGAAGAGAATTTTTAAAAAATTATGAAAGACTGGTAGTACAGGTGGAACAATGGGGGCTGAGGAATTCACCCCCCTCCACCCGTTTGAGCTTGGGCTGCACCCTAGGACTATAGCGAGCCCTCCTGGTCCTCATTGTGGTCTGGGAAGTTTATATTTGCAATCCCATGGAAAAGTTATTGGAATTCTAGCAAGTTAATTCCAATCTACCACTTCCAATGCAATCCACGGCGAGAATAAAGACACTAAGACATATCTACAGTTGTGGGGGGGGGTCCTAAGTCCAACCAGAGTAATGGTTACCAGAACAAAGGCCTCGACCAAGGGCTGAACTCGGGTTTTATTAATTCTTGAGGAGGGGAGTGGCTTGGGGATGAGTGACTGTGAGAATGGTGGGAAGTATGTGAGTACCATGAGCTGGGCTAGGTAGGTGGGAATATGCAGAGGGAAGGATATGCAGAAGGAGTAATCTGCATAACACAATTCAAGATGGTATCTAATGTTTTGGGGTCGGTGCTTCAGCTCTGATGTGTAATCTTTTATGCCCTGGGAAGTCATAGCCTCTTTCTCGAGGCTCGATCCCAGCCGACAGCGTGGAGCACGGCTCTCCATCCTGCCAGGCTCAACCATGTATTGGGAGCAAAGGGTGGGGAAACACTGACCTGTCGCCTTGCTTCAAAGACTACACATCAGGACCTCGGCTGGATCGATTTGCATTGCTTAAAGCCAATTGAAGAGATAAGGAAAAGTCCTAGCCAGCTCTGTACATATCAGTAGGTGGAAATAGGGCCCCTTCAGCCAAGATAGAGATAATTGCTCTTCTTTCAAGGAGAGCTGTCCAGGTGGTCCTCCACATAGGACCATTCTGTATAACCCCAGACCAAAGCACATGCCTTCGTCCTCACCCTCGAGCCCAAAAGCCTGGTTTTTCTGCATGGTGAGCAGTGTGACTTTTCTGTCATCCCAGGACCATTTCCCTGCTCCTGAACGCTAATAAATATGGCTGCTTTTCTTTCACCATTGGTGTACACTTTATAATTCTTTGCTTGTCCTACACCAGAGCTTGGAATCTGTCTGATCTACCATATGATACCACCATGTCTTAGTTACTTTCTTGTTGCTGGGACAAATATCCGACACCTACAAGTTGAAGGGGGAAAAGTTTATTTCAGCTCACAGTTTGTAGAGGTCTCAGTCCATAGGTGACAAGTTCCAAGACAGGGCGACATGGCAGAGGGACCTAGCAGAGGAGAAACAGTCCATCGTGTGGCAGGTAAGAGGCAGCCACCTTCCTTCTGCTTTCCCTTTTTATTCCAGCCAGGCTACAAGCTTATCAGTTGGTGCCACCCACACCCAGAGTGGATCTTCCCACTTCAGTAAATCCATCATCCGCACCCAGAGTATGCTGAACCAAGCAGTGGGCTAATCCAGTATCATCCACCCACAGTCAAGCCACTCCCTAAAGCCCCACCTATGAGCACATGAGGCTTTGGGGGGACACTAGATAGAACAATAACACACTGGCACCTAATTTGTTGAAATATTTCTTTTGTATGTTGTTTCAAAGCATTATTTCAACGAGTATCTTTTAAGATCATCATAGAATAGTGTCCTAATTTTGAGTCAAGGGTAGAATTGGCAATACTTAGATTAGTATAACAAAAAAAACAAAAAACAAACCCCAACAAATACAGCACCCAAGGTTAAGGGAGGAAAGGTTTATTTTGGCTCACAGTTTGTAGAGCTTCCATTTTATAGTTGGCTGGCTCCAAGGCAGGGTGGCATGGCAGAGGGGCATCACAGAGGAGAAACAGTTCATGGCAGGCAAAAGGCACAAAGCAGTGAATTAGTGAAGAAGCAGCTGCAGCAGCAGCCTGCCTCCCTTTTATCCCTTCTAGGCCACCAGACCTTTTGGTGGTGCCACCCACACCCACAGTAGGCTTCCCATTATCCACACGCAGAACTGTGCCAAAGCAGTCAGTGGTCTGCTTTAGTAATCCCACACCCTCAATCCCAGCATCACACACTCTAGAACCAGCTACTTCTGAAAAGCCCCACCCATGACCGCATGAGGCTTTACTGGGACATCTAGACACAAGCCATGACATTGGGTATAGAATAATAGATTGAAAATAGGATTGGTAAGATTTTTAAGTTTTATTTTACTGTCTCGTAGTGTTTATTCTTTTTGTCTTTTGTGTATGACCTGTTTCTGGCCCTGCTTTGTCCCCTGTCATATCTTAGTATATTCTTTTTATTTCCATTGTTCTAAAATTTTGTGATGTAAGTCTTGGTGTAACTTTTAAAATTTTTATTGTGCTGGTGCCAGTGACCTCTTTCAACTCAGAGATGGCTATGTTCTTCCATGTAGGAAATTTTCTTGCATTATTTCTTTGGTAATGTACCTCTACGTTTTTCCTCTATTCTTCCTTCTGTAAATTTATTGAATGTTGTACTTTTGAAATTGATTTTCTAACAATCTTGTCTTCCCTTTTTTGTTTATATAGTTTTATTTTAGTCCCAGCTTTGAGGACCTTCATTCAACTTAGCACTTGATTTTTTTTAAAAACTGCATTTAAAAGTTTTGGCTATCTTATTATGGATCTTGTACTTTTTTCTGAACATTACTTTTTATAATATTTATTCTTATCTTATATCCCTAAATACATTAATTTTCTCTTTCTTGCCGTGTGTTTTTCTTCTTTAGAATACTTTCATCTGTCTTACTATTTTTTGATACTTTATATAGGAGGTTTTCCTAAAGTTCCTCCTGCTTGTTGATTTTCCATCCACATTTGAGAGTGCAGCACTAACATGCTCCTTAGGAGTTCTGTATACTTCATCAGAATTTTTAAGATGTGGTATGTACTGTATGTATTGCTTTGATCATTTTGTTCAGCTGAGAAATATATAACTTGCCCTAGAAGGGATAACCTTCACTCATTTCCTGTGCTTTAGTCTAGCGCCTCATCCCTGTTTTACTGTGTGGCTAGTATTCCTGAATCTAGTTCAATAATTTGTTTCCCACCTGTTCATTCTTAGTCTGCCTGCCTTTTGTTAAGACCTTTTCAAAATACAATGGTTAGGCATAATCATTTTTGTAGAGATAACCATATTGTAGATGTGTGACTGTAACTCACTTTGACTAGATTGACTGTTTCCAGATTTTCTGTCCACTGTAAATAACTACTGTCATCCATTATTTGTGTGTGTGTGGGGGGTCTGTCTATTTATCTAAATTTTACTAGCTTGTATCTTGGTAAGGTCTGAGTTTCTTACTGTTGCTGCCATGACCTGTAAATATCAGTTCAGAAATTGGTATTAGGATTATTCAAGTAGGTCTTCAATATCATACCATGTATTACGAAAGTGTTTTTGCTTTACTTTTTGAAACTATGGTTTGCTTCTTTCTCTTTGAAAATTAGATAATTCAAACATGGCAGAACTCTTTATGGAATGTGAAGAAGAAGAGCTGGAACCGTGGCAGAAGAAAGTAAAAGAAGTTGATGATGATGATGATGATGAGCCCATCTTTGTTGGGGAGATATCAAGTTCAAAACCAGCAATTTCAAGTAAGCATGTACTTTTAAAGAAGCCAAGTTTTATAAGGTATCATTTCTGATGGAAAACTTGTGAACCGTTGTATGTACTTGACACCCTTATTCAAGGATAAGAGACTGGGTGGTAGGCTAGGAAGAACTTGAGAGGCAGGGTGGGGATGTGACTAGGGACTTGAGAAAGGTAAGAGGTAATACCGGATGTGCACAAAAAGAAGTGGACTTAGATTAGCTGGTGGCATTGGAAGTTTTCTGAGATTAGAAAATAAAAATTTTAGTAGACTGGAGTAACCTGTTCATCTGTTAATTTTTTTCTTTTTTTCTCACCTAAACATGGAAATAGAGAAAAGGATCTGGAATGCTTAGCTTAAGATTTTGGAACGCATTACATAAGTTTGTGTTAGTCTCAGGTGGGAGTTGTCACATCCATACCTCGTTGCGCTGTCATCCACACAGATACGTGTCTAAGAACGTATCAGCAACGAATGATGACACTGTCTCTGACCATGTGCGAGTGGGCTGTAGCTTCTAACTGTATCAGTCTTTTAGCAACTGTATTTCTGTTCATGAACGAGAAAGCACTGCCTACAGGTACTGTACTTTGATGATGTAGCAGTTAACACAATTAAATTATTTTGGTTTTCTAGTAAAACAGCCTATTTTACATTATTAGCTTTCAGTTAGAGTAATTGGCCTTGACATCGTTACATTGTTAAAGCAAAGATGTTGATATTTGTTAACATGCTCACTCAAAAATGTCTGAAGTCTAGAGGGAAAATGTACAGATTTTAAGGAGAAAGAGAAAATAAATCCTTTCCCATTTTATTTTAAGTCAGGAGAATTTACTAAAGAATGTTGTATACCCAGGATATTAGTATTTTCTTTCTTACCAATGGCAGTACTTAAAAGTATGATTGTGAGAGTACTTTAAAGTTTCTAAAAATTTTAGCCTTGTTCTTGCTCCTGTTGCTTATAAGCTTGAAATGGCATTTTTATTCACTTTTACCACTGGGGGAGTAATTTAACCAATTGAATTTCCATTGGCAGATTGTTACTCTTGTGGAATGCTAAGTGGAGTGAGCACCTCTTAGATTATAAAATGAATTTGGGATGACGGCGTGTAAGTTGGTGATAGTGGAGCATGATTCTGTTCTCTTAATTATTGTTTCCTAGCCATTGATTATCTTATCTTATATTGGAGTAGTGCAGAATTGTTATTCAACATCCCGTATTGAAAATATGACAGTTAAGACTCAAGTTAAATTTATGCTGATGGCAGATGACTGTTAATAGTATTCAACTAGAACAGTGTACATTAGTTTTAAAATAATTCTATCAGAAAGGGATTGACCCCTAGTAGGAGTTCTCTTCTGAACTGTTACGATGAAAAATTTAAATTATTTTGTTGTTGTTTTATGTGGAACTCATAACATGTTTTAACGTAAGTAATATGAGTTAAGTGGTTGTATAGAACTGCCAGAAAGGAGGGTAAAAGATTTGCATTTTGTACATTACAGCCACTAAAAATACTACAACAGTAGTTCTTTGATGGTTTGAGTAAATATCTAATCTTGACTTTCTGAATGAAAACTGTGACAAGTTGTTTGAGCATATTTCTCTCCAGTAAAACTTTGTAAGTGCTTAATTCTAGAGAACTGCATTATCAGAAAGCAAGTGTACTTTTGTGTGAACCTTTACGTTATAGATTTGGTGGGATCTAGTTATTTTTAAAAAGTTTTTATTTTTATTAGTACATGATTGTAGTACATAATTTTACATTCATTGTGGGGCATTGCATGTGGGCTCTAGTTCTATTCTATAAAGGAAAAAAAATGTACAAAGTTTGGAATTTTTTTGTTTTTCATTTTTGGTGCTTTTAAACTTTTTCTTGTCCTCATTTTTCTGATTTTAGTTGGTTACTGAAAAAGCCAGAAGTTGCAGAGGTCACGTATGTGCAAGAGTGAAAACTTTAAGCTGATACTCAAAATCATATCAGGCTTGGATTGACTTCTGATGTAATTGTAGATCTGAAATTTCTTATAAGATGCTCTAGTAAACTGTAAGTTCAGTTTAGTCTTTAACTGTGATAGTTTCCCTTTCAGAATACAAAAGTGATGATAGATTAATGAGGTTTTCCAAAATGAAACTTAAAAGACATTTAGATGTATGAATGGAATATGGAGGTTCGGTAAGGCTATGATTTTGAGGGATAGGAACCAGAGTGTATGTATGGGCCTGCCACCATTCAAAGAAAGCTTGAATTATAGCATGTATATAAATAAATATATTTTTGGAAAATTTTCACTAGTATGTGGACTCTGTCATGTAGAATGTTTTGATGTTTCAGATTTATCATTCTTTTTCTTCTGGCTTTGAATTTTGAGTTACAGTGAGAAAGACTGCTTGTTCTATCAAATACTTAAGGCTAATGTTTTTGTTTTCTTACGTAAAGATGTAAAATCAACTGTATTAAATTAATAATAAATTACTTATTCCTTCCAGGTATCTGTTCATTTTTAATTCTTTTAGTATACATTTCATTCAAAACCTGAATTCTAATACATATATGTAATTTTTTATAGATATTTTGAATAGAGTTAACCCCGGCTTGTATTCAAGGGGAATAAAGAATGGCGCACTCAATCGAGGTACCATATTATTGTACTACTTTAATTTTAAAATGAAGTATTTTGACAAAATTGGTTATATAGAAGTATATTCAATGTATTGTATAATTTTAAAATACAGGTATTACGGCTGCATTCAGGCCTACAAGTCAACACTACACGAACTCAACATCAAATCCAGTGTCTGCCTCGCCAGTAAATTTTCATCCTGAATCTAGATCTTCAAATAGCTCTGTTATTATTCAGCCTTTTTCTAAACCTGTAAGTGTTTTTGAATCTATAGTCAGCTCAGAGATATACAGGTTATTATTTATCAATATTGACAATACCTAGTTAAAATTTCAGACTATGTCATTTATTGGAGTCATAATCAGCATCAGATAATGTCAACAGCTTTATGACAGCTCAGCTAGTATCCAAAGAAATAACTGCAGAGCTGGGCCTTGTGGCAGATACCTATAATCCCAGCACTCAGGAGGATCATGAGTTTGAGCCCAGCCTAAGCTCAGCGTAGTGAGACCCTGTCTCAAAAAAATGAAGAAAGGGCTGGGGATGTAGCTCAGTGTGGAGGAACTGAGTTCAATCCCTAGTACTGTCCCCCAAACCCCAAAACAAAGAAAGTAATAACTGCAGGAATTATGTACCCAATCTATTAATATGTTAAGTAATATGCTAAAATTGAATAGATACTGTACTGAAAACTATGCTATCAAAACATGAATAAAAAGTATTATCAGTAGTGAATATTGCATAATGGCAAAATATATGAGATTGCCAACTGGGCCAAGTGTTCTTTAATTTTTTTTTTTTTTTTTTTGAGACAAGGTTTCACTATGTACTTCAGGCTGGCCTTGAACTCACTACGTAGCCCAGGCTGGCCTCGAACTTGTGGTGATCCTCCTAACTCAGCCTCCCAAGTGCTGGGATTACAGGCATGCATTACCATGCCCCTGGCTCCAGGCCAGGTATTCTTAATTGGGAAAATTACTGAGAGGTAGTCATGGCTTTTTGTTTGGAAAATACACCATCATAGTCTAGCTCAAGCAACATTAATAAAAAATATGAGATAATGGCAATAGTTTTCATTTATTGTGCTGTTTATTTAATGATTTGGGCTAAATGCTATGTATAAAATAATCTTGTTTACTTCTCAAACATCCCTATAAAGAAGGAAGTATAGTTTCCATTTTATAATTAAGGAAAGTTAGAAAGGTTAAATGATCCTTTTAAGATAGCTGGCAGATGTTGGATCTGGGATTTCAATCTAAGCTAAACCAGAGTTTAGATGAATATACGTGTGTACTTACAGATGTTGTATATGAATGTATATGTTTTAAAAATAAAGCTTTCCTTAGTTCATCAGTGTTGAAGGGGTGGGCTGCACCCTGCGGGGCTCCCCCAACTTGCGGGGGTTTGGGCGTCAGCACTGTTACCATCATAGTCAGACTGCCTTTCCCTGTGTGAACATTGACATTGATGACCCAGAACAGTGGTGAGGGAGCTCTGTGCTTCACTGTGAATCAGACAGTGGCACCAAATGATAGCTCTTGTTAGTCATCTACCATGCCCTTATAGTTAACAGTGTTCCAGTTATGCTCAGTTCCTTGATGAAGTTTTAAAATATATTAAACATCAATTCGTATTACTGATGTTGTTAACTCACTGCTGAGTGAATCTTTAATATTTTGTGTGATGAAGGGGGTGATATACATAAAGCCCTTCTGTCTTAACTGTGACGATTTTCTTGAAGAAAAGCACTTGTGTGATTGCATTTGTGAGCTAAACTACCTGCTCGTAAAAAAAAATCCACCAATATTACTTAAAAGAATGACAAACCATCTGTATATCAGTACCAATACAAACATGTGTGACTTTAAAAAATGCACACTTACTATCACAGTCTCACGTTCTCTGGGTCAGGCGGCGTCATGGGTGGCTGGATTCTCCCCAAGGTGCGGCCCCTGAAGTCACACTCTCATCTTCATCTGAGCTCAGCAGGAAAGTACCTGCTTCCAGTTTCGCGTGGCTGTTGGCAGCGTTCAAGTCTTCGGGGGTTGTCAGACTGAGAGTCTCAATATCTTGCTAGTTTTGGGCCCACGCTTTGCCAGGTGGCTCTTCCCAACATGGCTCCCTTGGTTCCTCAAAGGTAGCAAGTGACACTCCTTTGCAAAATGTCATTATAATCTCAAGTAACATAATCATGTACACAAAATCATATATATCCTGTCACCTTGCTGTATTCTGCTGCCAAGAAGCAAGCCAGAGGTCCTCTCTACAGTCAAAGGGAGGCTGTCACAAAGGATATGATTACCACGAGGTGGGGATGATAGAGACTACCTGAGAGTGTTTCTGCCATGCAGTTACTCTTGAGTATTTGGCAGACATTTCTTAAAAACTGAACAAAATGCACCTGCCACTTCAAGGAAAACAACTGAGAGTAGTATTCTTGCTAATGATAAACTTTCTGCTTTCAAGGAAAAAATTAAAATTTTGGAAAACCTAACTGTCATGCTGATCTCCACAGCTTCTCAGTATTTCAGCACTGCTGATGGGTGGTTGTATTTATAAATACGACTTTTTGATACTGTGCAATGAACTATATCAACATTCGAAAGATCTGCATTATTCAGTGAAACCAATATTTTCTGGTTACTAATGTATATGTTATAAAAGTGTACATGGGTAAAAGACCTATTTATGGTATAAGATCAGTCATAGGAACAAGGGCACAAAAAATTCAGGGATATAGTTTTTTTTTTTTTGTCCTTTTTGATACTGGGAATTGAACTCAGCGCCTTGCACTTGCCAGGCAGGCACTGTTCCGCTGAAGTACATCCCTGGCCCCAGGGATATAGTTTTAGAGTCCACACTGTAACAAACCTTTAAGAAAATCTCAACTGTTGAGTTTTGGTATAGTATCAAAGTGTAAAACTGTGCCTCTTCACTATTTTTTTGTGTGTGTGTGTGTTTTTTTTTTTTTTTTTGGGTACCGGGGGGACAACCTCAGGACCTCACGCGCCAACAGGCACCCGTGCCGCTGAGCGATATCACCGGCCCCTTTTTCGTATGTGGGTTCCGGGAGTCGAACTCGGGCCTTCGCGCTTGCAAGGCAGGCACTTAAGCCGCTGAGCCGTCTCACCGGCCCCTGTGTGTGTGTGTTTGAAAGTCATTTTTTAATAAAAATGTTATTTATGTTAATCTGTAATGGGTTTGTTATTTAAAAATGAACTAATATGTTAAAATTTTCTGTTTAACTTCTACTGTAATAAATATCAATGGCTATAACATAAAAAAAACTCCTTTGGGGTTCAGTAATTTTTAAATGTGCAAAAGTGTCAATTTGAAGCCAGAGTTAGGTCCCACTGGCTTTGAAAAATAGTAATACATTTAAAAAAAGTTTGAGGGGGCCGGTGAGATGGCTCAGCAGCATAAGCGCCTGGCAAGCGCAAGGTCCTGAGTTCGACTCCCGGAACCCACATACGAAAAAAGGGCCGGTGATATCGCTTAGTGGCCCGGGCGCCTGCTGGCGCGCGGGGTCCTGAGTTCGACCCCCGGTACCCCCCCAAAAAAAAAAAAACCCAAAACAAACAAACAAAAAAAAAACCTTTGAAAATTAGATAGTAAGAACATAGAGACAGCAGGAGTATCTTGGATCCTGCATGATTCCACAAAGCTATTATTTTATAATGTTTTAAAAAATGTAATAAATGTTCTTTGGGTAAGGTGGAAAGCTTCCTAGAATGTAAAAATTATTGGCTAGTAGTTGAATTCAAATTAACTTAGTGGTTTCCTGTGCTTGTCATAAGCTGTTTGGCATTTAGGGGAAACTAGAAAACTTGAGTATTTAATGTAAATTGATAGATAAAAATCTTTCCAACATTATACTGGGGGGGCGGAGATACAAAAGAAAGGGGTGGAATCTTTGGCATTATAAAAGTTAGAAACTAGAGCGTTTTCTGACTCAGAGTATTTTATTTTTGTGGGCATAGTTTTTAAATCAACATTTTAATTGGTGTTTCCCAATCCTGAGGTTCTTTGAGAAAAAAGGCATTATAGCTGTTTGGTTCAGGTGGGGCCTGGTGAAGATATGTTTTAAAAAGTTCTTGGTAATCTGTTGTGCAGTTAAGAATGACAGAGTGGTAACCTGGAACGAATGGAAAATCTTATTTAAGGGACTTCTCTCCTGAATTTTGGAAGCCACTGACTTTAATAAATCACAGTTGTTTTCCATTTTATGTTATGTTTTTTTTTTGTGTGTGTGTGTGTGTGTGTGTTTACCTTTTCATGGAATATCTTTGTATTTCAACATTTCTTTCAAGTAGATTGGGATGGAATTTATTATTATTATTCTTACTTACAAAGTCAGTGTGATCTAGCCTAGGGGCATGGGCTTTGTAATCAGGCCTTAATTTCAACTCCATCAATAAAGTGTTCTTTATTAGAAGTCTTCTTTAACTGCATTTAACCTTAACTATTTATAAATCAAGAAAGCCAGGAGTGGTGGCTCACGCCTGTAATCGCAGCACTTAGGAGGCTGATGCAAGAGGATCACTGTGAGTTCGAGGCCAGCCTGGACTACATAGTGAGCTCAACACCATCCTGAAATACATAGTGAGATCCTGCCTCAAAAAAACAAACAAAAAAAAAAAGCGAGGGATAGTATCTGAATTCCAGTAAAGTGCTTATTCAACCCTAATTGTATTTAACATCTTTATGTACTGCTTTAAAGACATTAAAAGTTCCTTATTGGAGAATTGTTTTAGCTAGTTATCTGTTGAGTAATTAATTACCTGCTGTCTGAAATTGTGGTAATTAACTATCCAGAGTTTTCTAAAACGGTTTTTAACAGTATTAACTTTATTGTACTTCTGTAAAGGAACTACTTTAGAAAATGCAACACATATTTTCCATATTTTTAAAGTACGGATATTTATAGAAAAATATTTACCTTGAACTAAGATTGTGTTTAGTTGTAGTTAAGTCATATGGGATTATTATTTATTTGTTTCTTTGCGACAGGGTTATATTATGTAGTTCAGGCTGGCCTCGAACTCAACAGTGATCCTCCTGCCTCAGCTTCCCAAACTCTGGGATTACAGGCATGTATCACCATGCCTGGCTGGGTCATAAGGCATTATGTATTTCTTTTCATCCTGCATGTTAAGCCTCAAACGCTCATATCTGCCTTTAGGTGTGGTCTGGATTATAACAATAACTTGTCATAACTTCTTAATAATTCCGAATCAATAGAAAAGTTAGTAACATCAAAATTCTTAAAACTTAATTATCCCTCGATTTATAAGCATGAAAGAAAACCTGTGGGTTTTTATTATAAAATAATATGTATTTTGAGAGGAAAGTTTAGAAAAGAGAGGAGTGCATCAATCAGGATCGTACTGTATATATTGATACGTATTTCTCTTTTTTCACTTAACATTCTACTTGGAACATGTCATTGGCTATTTCTTTAAACAAAAAGCCTGATTTTTAAAATAAATTTGTTTGTTTGATTTTGAGACAGGGTCTTGCTATATAGTTCAGGTTGGTTTTAGCTCACTGTGGAGCCCAGGCTGACCTCAAAACTCAGAGCAGTCCTCCTGCCTCAGCCTCCTGAGCACTGGGATTACAGAAGTGTCTTACCATGCCCAGTTAAAAAACTTATTATTAATAGTTGTATTATACTGTTTATCCGTCTCTCTACTGTTGGATGTATATAATTTTTTTTGCTATTACAAATAATTCTCCATTAAACTTTCAATTTTTTTTTTTTACCATGAATCTTGGTAGTATAATAATTGGATCAGATTAACCTTTTAAAGACTTTGATATGTGTTAAGATTTTTATGCATACTATGCCAAAATATAACCTCTGCTTTGACAGTAGTGAATATTATCACCACTTTTTTGTTTTTTATTTTTTGAGACTGGATCAGTATGTCATTCAGGCTGGCTTTGAATTTACTTTGTAGCCCAGGCTGGCCTCAAACTCACCTTATCATCATGCCTTAGCTTTCTAGTTCTGGGATTACAGGCATGTGCCACCATGCTCAGCTATCATCACTTCTTAATTTTAACTTTCTTCAAACTAATATTAGTTTTATAGAAAAAATAGTACAGAGTGTTCCTTCATTCCTGTCACCCAGCCTCCTGTAAGCCTCACATCTTACTTATCACAACTGGGCAGTTACCACTAACTAATCTGAAGTCCTTAATAGAATTTTACCAGTTTTTCCTTTTATCTTTCACGGGATCCTATTCATGATCCTACTTTGCAGTTATTTCTTCTCAGTCTCCTCACATTTTCTGTAGTTACTATTTGACTTTCATGACCTTAACACTTTTAAGAGTAGTGACTTCATTTTGAAGTAGATACCATTTTTAAAACAATGCCAGTTCAGTAAACATTGCTATTGTTTTTATTTGCATTTTTTGTAGTTGGAAACAAAGTACTTCATTTGTTTCACCATTCATATTTTGTTTTTTAATCGTCTTATGTTCTTCGGCCACTTTTTTCCTCAAGTAGCCATTTTTTTCCTTTTTGACTTTAAGCTTTTAAAAATATGCTTGCTGAATATTATGGTATGTAGAATGATACAGAAGTCACTTTAAGAGCTTATTCTGTACAAGGTTGTCTTTTATAAATAGTATTAGAGAGTGTGTGTACAAATATACTTAATATATAATAGTATTACAGTGTATGTAACCAAATTTAGGCAGACTTTTCATATTTATGCTAAATATGTATTTATGCTTACATATAACTTTATACTTCTTTATACTGTATGTGGTTTCTCTCAAGCACCGCTTTGGTTCATCTCATACTTTTCACTACTTTCTTGAGATTTTCCTGCTAGCTTGGACCACCTTTGTCCCAAAGGAAAGGCTGAAATTTCTTTTTGCCAGGGTCTGCAGGAGCAGACTCTTGGCTTGCATCACTCCTGTAAACAGCTTCTATGGTAAACCCTATGTGCTTGACGTTTTTATGTCTTCAGCATGCTGGCCAGGTTGCTTTCTCATGTGCCTTATGAGGGGAGATTGTCTAGCCTAGCACACCTCTCTGTGGGACCATTGGGAGAGTAAAGGGCCCATTTGTTCTCTTTCTGACCCATAGCTTACAAATTTCTCCAGAGAAGATGGTTCAGAAATTCATATTGTGTGCTGTATTCATAAGTACTGGTGCACAATACCATAGATTGATTACCCTTTGGTTGGCCTTGATATTTTATTTTTTTATTTTTTGTGGGTACCAGGGGTCGAACTCAGGACCTTGTGCACCAGCAGGTGCCCGTGCTGCTGAGCGATATCACCGCCCCCCCCCTTTTTTTTCCATATGTGGGTACCAGGAGTCAAACTCAGGACCTCGCGCTTGCCAGGCAGGCTCTTATGCCGCTGAGCTATCTCACCGGCCTGGCCTTGATATTTTAGATGTGGGATTTTAAGAGGTATGGGAACTTCTGCTTTTTGTAGTCATGTCAGTATGTTCTCCATTGTTTTTTTTGTTTACGCCCAAAAATTTTGCTGAGTTACGTTGTTGCAGAATTTAAGAGACTGGGGAGACCTTGGGTGAAACAGGAGGATTTTTTGTAGGTGTACATGGACTTAGTGGACTCGTGTCCAAAGGGCTGAGCCCTGAACTAAGGAAGGGCTCTAGTTTTATACATGTTGTTGAGGAGGTTGGTCTCTTTAAGGTTGTGAAACTTGTGGGCGGGGAAGCAAGTGTGCAGAAAGGAAACAAAGGCAGTTTGTCAAGTTTGTCAAGCTGTGACAGCTTTGCAACTTAGCATATCTTGGTGGCCCTGCTTGGGCATAACAGGATGTTGTGAGCACAGGAGGTTATAAAACTTTTTTTACAGGGATGAAAGTTACTGATTTTATCTGTATTAGAACAAAGAACAACAGCTGGAGGGAGAGGTAAGTCTGAAGGGGGATTTCTTAGGTTGGGGAAACTTATTTTTTCTTTTTTAAGTCATCCCACCCTTTGATGCTTTCTGAAAACAAGTTTTAATGGAGAGCATCATTATCATCTGTATTCATCCTGTTATGGCGTTGGATCTCTGTAGGGCAGAGAGAGAATTACAATAAAAGGAAAAGAAATTTATGTTGTTGTTGTAACTATGTTGATCTTTATGCTTCACTTTATGCACCAGACCTGTGCAAGGACTGGTCAACTTCCAGGTTGACTAGACCAGGGCTGCCGTTTCCAGTGTCAGCCGTGTTTTGTTGTAGGATCAGCCAGCTCGGATGATCTGGATCCTGTTGGCTGATCCACTTGTCTTGGGCTGCAGTTTTAGCTGACTGGTGGATTCAAGGCATAGTTTTTGTAACTTTAACAACAGTAAGAGTAGACAAGATTACAGCATGGGGCCCATCCCATATGGGCCCCAGGGTGGTTGGATTTTATCCCTTGACCCAAAGTCCCTAGGCTGGAAGGGGTATATTAGGTCTGTCAGGCTTGTAGACACTGTCTTGTATCTAGCTGTGGATATGTTGGTTGCATGGCTGTTTTCAAAGCCTGTGTCTTGTCTTCTTAGGGAAATTTTTTTCAGTTCACAGAGATTACCCTCGATCTGATCTGTGCTTGGGGGTGGCTGGCTGAACAAGGTCTCAGAAGGGGAATACCCAGTTTGTTTAGTGGGAGTACACCTGACTTGGAGGAGGACAATGGCTGGATTTGGTCCCATCTCAAGTGGGTTTTTTGGCAATATTTTTTGTTCTGAGTGTCCAGTTCACGTGTTCTACTTTTCCTGAGCTCTTTTGGCTGGTAGGCTGGGTGTAGTTTTTATTTTATTTTTAATATCCATATGAACCCCTGGATTATCTCGGCCATGAATGCTGGTACATTGTTTGACTCCAGGGTCAGAGGTAGTCTGAATCTTGGGATGATATTTCTCAACGGTATCTTTGACTCCTCTTGTGTGTGGGGGTGAAGGCCTCAACCCATGCTGAGAAGGTGAAGACAAGCACCAAATGTGTATCAATAGCCTCCCACTCAGGGCAGTTTAGTGAAGTCTGTGAGCAAGTTTTCACCTGGGGTAGCACCCATATCCTGAACACCTGGGGGCTGAGTGGGCCTTTGTCTCAAATTATTTTGAGCACAGGTTAGAGGCATTGCTCACCATCAGCCTGAGTGATGGCAGTGAGCTGCCGTATATAGAAATGATGGCCTAGTAATGCCACTAGTGCTGTTTTTCTCATGTGAGATCCTTGATGGAACTGTCTTACAAACCTTGGGGTCATCATTTTAGGGATGGCCAGTCTCCCTGGCCAATCCTCTGATACAAAAAAATCAGAGAATTTTTATCATCTTGATATAATTTCTAGATTCCTGGGCAAACTATGTTTTTTAAAAAAATTTTATTTTTTTATTTGGAGAGTAGTTTGGGGTTTCTGGGAGAAGAGTCTCCAGGATGAGGGGCATGGCCAGGGCCCCTCTTTTGGGCTGTGGGGCTGTCGTAGTAGCTCGTTTTGCTGCCCTGTCTTTTGGTTTTCTCTAGATTTTAATGTTCTCGTCCATTGGTATCCCCAGCAGTGTATAACAGCCACTTTCTTTGGGGCCCATACAGCATCTAGGAGTTGTAAAAAAATTCTTTTTCTGTACTTTAGTTTTGTTCCCCAGCAGTTAAGAGCCCTCTTTCCTTATATACAGCTCTATTAACATGTAACGTAGTAAAGGCATATTTGGAATCAATATAGATGTTAGCCTTTTTTGTTTTTTTTTTCTAGCAAAACAGCCCTTGTCAAGGCTATTAGCTCTGCCTTTCGGGCTGAGGTTCCAGAAGGTGAAGACTGAGCCTTCACCACAGAGTCCAATGTCACCATTGCATACCCTGCCCGGAGGACCCCTTCTAGTATAAGACTGCTTTCATCTATTAAGTATTCAACATCCAGGTCTCTGAGGGGACGATCTGTGAGATCTCCCTGGCTGGAGAATACTTCATCTACAGTAGCTGGATTAAGAGTGCTTACTGTCTCTAGAGTTATTCGGGAATTTTCGCATACAAGCCCCTGATATCGATCATCTTTGGATTTGACAAACAGTGGTGTCCTTTGCGGTCTGTTAAGGTTATAACTGAGTGTGGTGCTCAGATGGTCTGTTGTTGTCCCAGGGTCAGCTTGTTAGCCTCCTGTGTTAGCAGTTCAGGGGCAGCAAGTGTTCTGAAGCATGGAGGCCACCCTAGGGCCACAGAGTCCAGTCGTTTTGACAAGTATGTCACAGGGCGATGTCAAGAGCTCATGACCTGAGTTAAGACTCCTGTGGTCATTTTGTTTCATTTGTGGACATACCAGGAGAAAGGCTTGGTTATATCTGGCATCCCTAAGGCCAGGTCCTGAATCAGGGCCTTTTTGATTTGTTTAAATGTTTTTTCCTGGTGAGCTTCTCAGAAGAGGGGCTCTTCCCCCCTGCTATGGGGGGTTTATATAGGGCCTTAGGCATAAGTGAGAAATTTGGTATCCAGATACGACAGAATCCTGTTTCACCTAAGAACTCTCTTACATGGCACCAGGTGGTTGGGATTTGGAGGGCACAGACAGCCTGTTTCTGCTCAATACCTAGTTGGCGCTCCCCTTGAGTCACTGTGAAGCCTAAATATTTGACCTCCTATTGGCAGATTTGTGTCTTTTTTGGACACCTTATATCTAGCCTTCCAAAGTAGATGAAGGAGGTCTTTAGTTCCTTGATAGCAGTCCTCGTGGGTTGGGGCTGCCAAAAGAAGGTCATCTACATGCTTTGGCAAGGTGCAGTTGTCCTCTGGTGTGATGAAGGCTTTGAGGTCAGTGGCCAACGCCTAAAGATTGCAGGAGAGTTTTTGAATCCTTGAGGAAGCATAGTCTGGGTGAGCTGTTCTTTTCTGTTCATGACAGGATCTCCAGCTCTAGGCTTGCCCCGTGGGTCTTCTCTTCGATGTGCAGCCTGGAGTGTTTAGTTGCTTCCACCTGCTGAGTCTTGACTTGGATCTCTGCCGCTGAGCTCTGTTGGAGATGTGGCAGCTCTTTCTGGACATTGTGTTTCTGCTGTTGTGCGTCCACTGTTGCATCTTTCCACCATGCCGTTGCTGTTCTTGTGCCTCCAGCTCTGCCTATGCCTTGGCCTGGGCATGCGCCTTGGTCAGCTGCTGCTGTTTTTCCAGCGTGGCTTCACCTCTGCCAGTCACTCTCGTTCCTCCTGGGCCTTCTGTTGTAGTGTCTGCTCTGAAAACTTTTTGTGGTTTCCTATCTCTGTATCAGCTGCTTGTTTTGCTTCGTGTCTGCTCTGCCCTTGCCTTCTGTGTTACCTCCTGTTTGGCTTTCTTGCACAGCTTCTCCTCAGCAACCTGGGCCTTAGCCTGGGCCTGTGTCTGTTCCTCTTGTAGCTGCTTTAGCCGCTCTGTTTCGTTCATTTGCTGGTGAGACTGCGTTTCTTCATGCTCAGCATGCTCTTGAGCCTCCTCGGCCTCTTCAGTTGCTTGCCGAGTTGCCTATGTCTTGCCACACAGCCGCTCTCGCATGTGCATGTGTCTTCTCCTCTGTCTGTAGTTGCTTTTGGGCAGCCTCTTGGGCCAGCTTAGCTGGCAAGCTAACTCCTGTCCTGCTCGCTCTTGTAGGTGCTGGGCCTTTTTCACCCTGGTCTTGAGCGGCTCAGTGTCTTCCAGCGCAGCCTTGTGCTGCCTTGTTGCTTCCTCCTCAGCTGTCAGGCTCTGCTGTACATGCTCTTTGGCCTCATGGTACTGCTACTCTTCCTCCGCTACCAACTGTCACTTGAGCTCACTCTTCGAGGTCTTGTGCAGCTGGGTGAGGCCCTCCTTAATGTCAGCCTTGTGCTGTCTTTTCATCCCTGTGGTTCCCAGCAGGGCTGCTTTCCTTATCTCTTTTGTTTTAGGCTCAGCTTAGGTGATAAGTGTTTCGTAATATGTTGCCAGGCAAGGCTGTAGCCATGCAGGTTGGTTCTGGACTATGTCAGCCATGAGCTGATGTAAGGAATTTGGTCTGGATGTCCTGGCTGTCCTCCGTTCCTGGTCACCACCTGATACATGCGCCCAATTGTATTTTTATCTATTGTCCCCTCGGCTGGCCACCTAACATCAAAGGAAGGCCAATTAATTTTACAAAGACTTTTAAACTGTGTTAATGACCACGTGTAGACTTATTACCACATATAAGTGTATCTCATCTTTGGAATAACAGTGCTTATTTAAGCAAAGCCAATAGATGGTTATATTTTTTCTTTGAGTGTTAAAGACCAAGTCAAGGGCCGGTGAGATGGCTCAGCGGCTTAAGCGCCTGCCCGGCAAGCGCGAGGGCCCGAGTTCGACTCCCGGAACCCACATACGAAAAAGGGGCCGGTGATATCGCTCAGTGGCACGGGCGCCTCCTGGCGCGCGAGGTCCTGAGGTCGACCCCCCGGTACCCACAAAAAAAAAAAAAAAAAGACCAAGTCAAATGGAGAGGGGAGCTGAGACCTGCGCAGGAGTGACTGTTAGCCTCCCTAGTCCTTTTGAGTAACAAGGTGCTTTTAGAAGGAACAGCCTGGGCCCCACCAAACCAAGAAGGAAACATACATATTTTTTGATAAACTACTCTATAAGCTTTTTTTGGAGATATGTGAACTTTCTAGTTTTGTTATCTATCTTTTTAGCAGGACAGAAGTTTTATACAAAATCCTTTCATATCAAAAGTGTATCTTTTATGTTTATAGCCTTTTTATATATATTTTTTTCTATCCCATTTACTATAAACTTTGTAACAAACTTGGCTGCAGCTGCTTGGATTTAAAGTGTCCTTTTCTCTTTTTTCATTTTTCTTTTGGTGTCAGATTGTTACATTTTAAATTTGACTGGCTGCCAACAGACTTCCAAGTAACCTTGAATCAGTGTTCTTATCTTAAACCATCAGACAACAAAGAAAAGAGCAAGTTAACACTGTCATTGTAGTTGTAAGAATTAACAATGCACAAGAAATGTTTTAAGCTTACTAATTAAACAATACCAAATTAAATTGGAAGCCAGAAGTAAATTTATCATTTAGCTATGATTTGTCACACCTGATTTTTCTCTTGCCCAAGGGAACTTCTTCAAGGGAAGGAGGGATTCAGCCCCCTTTATTCCTGTTTTTGGTCTTTCGGGAAACGGAAGATTTTGAACATCTTTTGGACACCTTATAATTTTTTTTTTTTTAACTGAGGATAAGGTCAGTCTTGAACATACATTCTCACAGGGTGGGTTTTGATGCTTTTCCTCCCATTTCCTCCCTGTTGTGGCACAAATCACTCAGTCACTTTGCTTCAGGCTGATTAGACCATCCCCTTGCAGGAGTTTTCAGTTGACACTTAGCAGTCGGAGGCTTTGTATAAGTCTGAACTTGGACCTCATAACTTATCTACCATTTATGAGGTGCATCCATAAGCCTTATGCAGATTGCTACTATTCCTGGTCGGCCCCACACTGGTCCAGGGTGTGGAGTCTACACTGCGACCTGTGGCCCCACACACATCACTCTGCTTGTTCACACGCAATATCATATACCTCGCCCTGTCCCAGTTTCCTTTTCCAACTTGTGTGTAGGTTTCATCCATACTTGCTTGGGTTGGACTACTAGGTATACCTCTTGTGAGCCACTCTTGCTGCGGGCCACTTGTGTTTCTAACTTGAGGTTGTAGGTTTCGTCCAACTCAATCCGAGTCAGACTACTTGGTACACTCTTGGAGGTGATCTAGGTCCCCTTCCACCTTTGAGGGGTAGGTCCTACCTTGGGCCCTCAAACCTTACCACAGCCCTGCAACGTGCTGTTGCAGACTCATCCTGTATCCTCTTGAGTTCTGCTGCGCTGACTGTGGGGGGACATGGGCTACGGGAGAGCCAATTCCCTTTCTGAGTTTTAAGTCTCACCCAGTGGTGCTGGAGGTCTCCGAGTCTTCCCCAGTTCTGAGTACCTGTGCCTGCAGGCAAAGGGGCCAGCAAGCCTGTCATCTACAGTCCCTTTGTGGTCGCCAGGAAATGTTGCAGATTTTAAGAGACCTTGGGTGAAACAGGAGGATTTTTTTGTAGGTGTACATGGACTTAGTGGACTCGTGTCCAAAGGGCTGAGCCCTGAACTAAGGAAGGGCTCTAGTTTTATACATGTTGTTGAGGAGGTTGGTCTCTTTAAGGTTGTGAAACTTGTGGGCGGGAAGCAAGTGTGCAGAAAGGAAACAAAGGCAGTTTGTCAAGTTTGTCAAGCTGTGACAGCTTTGCAACTTAGCATATCTTGGTGGCCCTGCTTGGGCATAACAGGATGTTGTGAGCACAGGAGGTTATAAAACTTTTTACAGGGATGGAAGTTACTGATTTTATCTGTATTAGAACAAAGAACAACAGCTGGAGGGAGGGGTAAGTCTGAAGGGGATTTCTTAGGTTGGGGAAACTTATTTTTTCTTCTTTTTAAGTCCTGCCTCACTATTATTTGCTCCTTGATGGTGATACTGATTGTTGAAATCACTGTACAGTGTACCAGTCTTACTGATAGAAAGGGAATTTATGTTTATCTTGAAAAAGTCATACTAGAATTTGCCCCCTAAACTTGGCTAGTTGTAGTTAGCCAGTGAGGAGTAAACCAGTTGTATTAGCTTGCTTTCAACTTCAGTAAATGATTAGTTTTGCAAATTAGTAATTACTTTTTGTTTTTAAACTTATTAATAATTAAGTCATCAAAATTATCCTTGGAATTATTGGTATACAGTTAAATTTGCCTTTATAAATGTTCATGAAGCAAAATAATTATAACAATTTCAATAGATGTAATATTCTCTCTTTGAAATATTTTAACAGGGTTGTATAATGAACCCATCACAAGCCGTATCTAATAATTCTTCAGAGTTACTGCTTGATTTGACCCAGGATATAGGATTATCACATTACCAAGGGGGACCAACACTTCCTATAGCAGGTTGGTTTTAGTTCTTTTCTCTAAAAATATCAAAAGAAAACTGCTGCATATGGAGTTGTCTTTCTGTTTTGAAGCCCACACCCTTGTGTGAAAGTTTGCACATACTGCATCATGAACTGATGATAATAACTGTTGAATGCCTTTTTTGGGTGATTTTGTATAAAGTCTTTGCTAAACTGCTCACTTAGATCCACCTTCAAAAAACAACAAGAAAAGGTCTTACTTTCTGAGAAGAAGTCCTTAGATACCCTAAATACTCTAGTAAAAAATTTTCACCGGGCATGGTGGTGCATGCCTGTAATCCCAGCACTCAGAAAGCTGAGACAGGATCGCTGGGAGTTTGAGGCCAACCTGGGCTGCATAGGGAGTTTAAGGCCAGCCTGAACTACATAGTGAGACCCTATTTAAAAAAAAAAAAAAAAAATGTCTTAATGACCACTAGTATGAAAAACTGTATGGCTATAGTTGATTTCTTCACAAATTTAGTATTCTATTCCAATAAATGATTGCAATATGATAGTTAAGTATGATTTTAAAATAGTGATTTGTTTGTGTAGGGATTTGTACTTAGTAAGTACTCAGTAAATCCCTTTGAAGGAATAATGGAATTTACCTATTGAAGATTTAAAGTTTGTGTGTATACTACTATAATAAAGTTCTTTATTAACCTAAAATACATTAGTATGATGTGAAAGAATTTTGTCAAGTTGAAAATTCCTTGTAACCAAGCAGAAAATTTTTGTATACTAGCAATTTGTGTGTATTTCAAATATTTGACTTAAGGGAGAAGTATATGAGTTTTTTGGAATTCTTAGATTGTTTACTAAACAGAACATTGTGGAGAATTTACCAAAATATTTTCCAATTTTTTATAGTAATAGTAGTGTTTAAATTGTTTTTCCATATTACTTATTTATTTATTTTTCGAGACAGGGTCTTGCTATGTAGTACAGGCTGGCCTTTAACTCAATTATGTAGCCCTGGCTGGCCTAGAACTCACAGTGATTCTCCTACCTCAGCCTCCTAAGTGCTGGGATTATAGGCATGCGCCTCCATGCCTGGTTATTTTTTCATTTTAATAATGCTTCCTTTAATACACACTTCTGGGCATCAATTACATACTTAGTAAGCATCTGGTTTATGAAGTAGGTAAGAATGAAAAGAAATAGAGAAAAAAAATTTGTGCTTATCTGGTTTACAAAGCACATAGACTTTATTCATAGAAAAAGTCTGAATTCTTGAAACTTCTTGGGTCTAAGGACAAACAATGACTCCTCTCCCTTGAGGTTTTCTGTTCTGGGCCTGAAACTTTAGTCTGAGCAGTAAGTAGGATGATTTGCAAGATATACATTTGAGACTCTGTTCTTTTTCTTTCTTTCCTCTTTCATTTATGTTTTTCTAATCCTTTTGGTACTGGATATTGAACCCAGAACCAGGTGCATGCTAGGCAAGCACTCTACCATTGAACTACATCCACAGTCCTTTATACAATTTTAAATTTTGAGTCAGGGTCCCACTAAGTTGCCCACACTGGCTTCATACCTTAGATTTCCTGCCTCAGCTTCCCGTGTAGCTAGGATTATAGTTGTGTACCACCACACCTGGCTGAAAAAAATGAATTTGTAAGGCTTGAAGGACTTGATAATAAATGGTTGTTATGTATGACAGCTATGAATAATGATGTGCTATATGATTGGTAGCATGATTAATAGACTGTTGTCTGTGTAGATTGTGGGGGTTTGGAGAAGATCAAATCTGAGCTTGATCTTGAATGAGAATTGGATTTTAACTATCAGAAACAGAACTCTTTTGAGGGTGGGGAATAGCTGAAGCCTAACAGAACAAATACACATAATTCAAAAGGTCACAGTTTAAAAGAAATGCAGAGTGATTATTTAATGTTGAGGTTTCTTATGTTAGAGTCTTACATTGAAACAGTCTATTTCTGCCATTTAGCCTGTTATGTAATCAGTTGCTTGATTCAAAATCCTAGAACTTACTGGTTTTTCAAGTAACCTAAATGTTAATTGTAATTACAGAGAATCTTTTCTTATGTACCTGTGGTATATCTGCATGTAATCAAGTGCTTTAAAGACAGGGGGAAAATAATTTTTATGTTGTTGCAAAGGATGAAACAGAGAAGCTGACTAGTATAATCACGTAATATAATCAGTTGACTAGTATAATCCTGATATGTTTTCCTTTATTAAAGCGTTTATAGGTGAATCTATTGAAATAATTTTTCCCATCTAAATTAAGATGTAAAATATTTGTTAGTAATGATAATAGCTGTCAGTAATTATTGAGTACTTTCTATGTGACAGATGTTTTGTCGGGATGCTTTAAACATATTACCTTATTTATCCCTTAAACAGTTCTGTACAATAAGATATTATAACTTTCCAAAAGAGGAGACTAAGTTCAGAGAAACAAGTTAAGAATACATAGTGAGAGTGACACAGTATGGACTTGAACTTCTTATGTCTGACTTAAAAGCCTGGAATATTTCTAATATATTTACCACTTTTAGTGTATAGTTGGGGTTATTAAATTAAATGTGATGTGCAGTTTTGCAGTCCTTTTTACAAGAGGACTATGTATTATTTTCAAAAAGGATACTGCCTGGTTTGGTTTATAGCCTAAATACCCCCGTTCTTTTGCTAATGCTCTAAATAAGGCTAAAATCCTTTAGCTTTAAGGTAATAGTTTTCAAATGGAAAAGTATTTTTAGGAATAAAATCCTTATACAAACAATTTTATGCAAGGGTCTAATAAATAAAATGGAAAAGGGTTTCTCTGATGTGCCTACTTTATTCTTTAAAATGAACCCATTAAACTCTGGAGAACATAGTATGAAAGTCCTTGCGTTATGTGCCTTTCATGTGAATGAGTGTACATCACTTTGTGCAGAGCAGTAAATGGGTAATATCAGTTAAAGCCAGGAGTATACCATTCTTTAGTGTGTTAGGTGGGAAAAATAAGACATTTGCAATTTATTTAAGTTGTTAAATAAAAAAGCATCTTAAGGATCTCTAAAGTTTTGGAACAAATAAAAATTATTTCTGTCATTTTGTTTTTTACAATCTCTAATGCTCTTAAGCATCTAAAGTGAAAGATAATTCATTTGTAAGTAGTTGAGAGTATTTTCTGCCTTAAATTTTTTTTTGGCTTGAATGATATATAGGTTTGGCTTCTTTTATTGTAATAACTGCTTATATATTTGTTTATTTGAAGCCATATTTAGAATTTTTTTGTGTAAAAAGTGTTTTGCAAATTATTTGAATATATATAATGTATGATAAATATTCATGCTATTTCTTTACCCATGTGGGGTTTGGATCACTCAGTTTCTATTGTATGTGTGCTATGATAACTCAATTACATTATCTGTAATTTAGCTCCAAAGCATTTTAATGTAGTTGTAAGCAGTATTTTGAATTATTATTTTTCCCACTATTTATATCATTCTAGGTATCAATGAAAGCTCATTTTTATCAAAACGACCTTCTGCTTCTGAAGTAAACAGTGTTAATCCAAAAAAGCCTAAGCCCAGTGAAAGTGTTTCTGGAACAGATTCCTCAGCTGTGTTCCCTTCAGTTAATTCTCCTTCCCAGACACTTTCCCAGGCGATGCCATCAAAAGGTAAATAAGAAGTCTGGCTTAAAAAAGAAATTACTAGTCTTTATACAAAATTTTTGGATATTGTTGAAAATTTAAGAGTTATTATTAGTGGCTATGTAAGGTTAAAATATGATGAGTTTTGAACCATAAATTTATTTTAGGTGCAAATACCTCATCAGATGAGTCTAAAAATGGAACACCTTTTCCAAGAGCTTGTCCAAAGTGTAATATTCATTTCAATCTTTTGGATCCTCTGAAAAATCACATGAAGGTAAAATTCTTTCAAAATTTAATTTTTAAAAAGTTTGCAAGGCTCAGTCTGGGTGGTATAGCTCAGTGGTGGGGTACCCAGTTTTGTTTTCAAGATTGTTGCTATTGTTGTATAGAAAAATCTAGCTTCAAAAACTGTATATTGTGAAGTTGTTCTTAACCCTAATAGTTAGTGGCTTTTACCCCAGATTCTACTTTGATGTTAGGCTCACAATACTTGTTTTCTTCAACTCTTCTGAATCACTTTTTGAGATATTTTTTTGGCTTTCAGAAGTTTTTGTCCTTTGTGATCCTATATGAACAATTTTTTAGTAGTTCAATTTATATTCATTGACATGATAGATTTATGTGCTTGTGGTTGGTCACAAATTTTTTGTTAATATTTTCTTTATTTTTTAAAGCTTTTTCACTCTGTGTTCACTTTATGTATACATAGTTTGGATTTTAGGGAAGGTATAATTTTGTTCTTGTTATCTGTATACTTATAATATTGTATAACTCTAGTTGTCTTTTATTCCTTTGGCTAGTCTCTATTGTTCTCTTATATTAAGTAGTAGTAAACTTTCTATTCTCTACGAACCTGTCTTTGATTTCTATAGTACCTAATTTTAACCAGGATATAGGGCTAATAATGAGAAAAGCAAATCATTTTTTAGAAAGTTAAAAAGGAATAGAAAAAAATGACAGACATGTCAGGCAAACAAAATCAAACAAATTCATATGGGGCATGCAATTACATTTTACTCTTACCATTGCTGTTAAAATGCTCATACGTAGGGGCCGGTGAGATGGCTCAGCGGCATAAGCGCCTGCCTTGCAAGCGCGAAGGCCCGAGTTCGACTCCCGGATCCCACATACGAAAAAGGGGCCGGTGATATCGCTCAGCGGCACGGGTGCCTGTTGGCGCACGAGGTCCTGAGGTTGACCCCCCGGTACCCACAAAAAAAAAAAAAAATGCTCATATGTAGTTTACTTTATTTGTTGACCCTAAGTGATGTTTCTTGATGCACTTTTATCATATATATGTGAGGCTGTGTATAAACTTTGTCAAATTCATACTCATTGTACCTTTACCCCTTTGTATTTGTTGGTTGTATCAGTTTTCCATCATTAGGGGATGTAACATTACATTTAGTTTTCTTAACTTTTTCTCCACATTTTTGCTTTACTCTCTTTCCACAGTAAATATATTCAGTGCTCATCACCAATCTTTTTGGCCTAGTTTCTTTGGTGTTCTGTTTGGCTGAAGTTTGTCCTTTAGTAATTTCCTTCTGAAGGATCTGGGACATCACCCTAAGTTCTTTTATGTTCAGAACAGTTTGACTATAACCATTCTGAAAGGCAGTTTGGCCAGAAAGAAAATAAGTTGGATTCCACTTTCAGGATTATGTTGGTGTTTAAATGTTGCTGTTGAAGGATCTGGGATAAGCCTGAATTACGTTGCCCTTTTAAATGATTAGATCTTCTTGCCAGGCTGTCCAGAGGATTCTTTATCTTTGAAGACTGATAATTTTACAGTGCATTAACTTAGTGTTGGGAATTTTGTGTCTGTTTTCCACATCATACAAGAGCATCTTTCATGCTATATATTTATGTCTTCTTTTATTTCAGCAGTTTATTTGAAAAAAAAATTTTTTTGTTTTGGAGACAGGGTCTTGGTATGTAGTTGAGGTTGGCTTTGGACTCACGGTGTAGCCCAGGCTGGCCTCAAACTCACGGTGATTTTCCTGCCTCAGCCTCCTGAGTGCTGGGATTACAGGCGTGTGCCACCACACCTGGCTTTGAATTGTATTTTAAAACACATACATTCCATGTAATTGCATGCCCAATATGAATTTGTTTGATTTTTTTGTTGCCTGACATATCTATCATTTTCTTTCTAATCCTTTTATTTATTTATTTATTTATTTATTTATTTATTTATTTATTTTTTGTGGGTTCTGGGGGTTGACCTCAGTACCTCGCGCGCCAGCAGGCGCCCATGCCGCCTATGCCGCTGAGCGATATCACCGGCCCTTTTTTCGTATGTGGGTTCCGGGAGTCGAACTCGGGCCCTTGCGCTTGCTGGGCAGGCGCTTACGCCGCTGAGCCATCTCACTGGCCCCTCTAATCCTTTCAACTCCTTTTTAAAACAATTATTTGCTTTTCTCATTATTAGTCCCTGTATCTTTTATTTTGCAAAGTCTGGTTAGCACTGTACTCATCTCTATTTTCATTTCTCTGGTTTTATTTTTTTCTTTTTCTTTTTCCCTTGATACTGTACTCTTTTTTTTTTTTTGTGGGTACCGGGGGGTCGACCTCAGGACCTCGCGCGCCAGGAGGCACCCATGCCGCTGAGCGATATCACCGGCCCCTTTTTCGTATGTGGGTTCCGGGAGTCGAACTCGGGCCCTTGCGCTTGCCAGGCAGGCGCTTAAGCCGCTGAGCCATCTCACCAGCCCGATACTGTACTCTTATATTACCATCTGGTCTTGCTTTTTTGGTCTTCCAAATAGAAACAGTTGCTTCATTAAATTTTTAAAATTTCGTAATAAAAATTTTGGCCACTGTTTTCATTTGCATCTGCTCCATGGCAACATGTATTTTCATTAGAATTTTACATTTTCCATTATTTACTTCTTTTATCTTAAAATATTTTTGTTTATATGTTAGTGAGTCCTGTCATATTGAAAAAGATGGACTGAAAGGCCAGCTGTTCTGCAGATTTCCTGTTGGGAGGAAACATAGGTTGCCAGGATAGTCTCACACCCGTTAGCTGGTTTATACACTATTTACTGAGTAGAAGGCTTCTGGCAAGTGTTATGTGTGTGTTTGATTCTTTATGTAGCATTCATTACCTTTTCAGCTTCTCTGTACCAAATCAGGTCTGGGGTAGTTCTGCTTTTGTACCTTCTTCAACAAACAAAGGATATAGCTTTGCACTTCAGAATATATATTCTCTTATTCTCAGGATATATATTTTTCCTGACACTTTTTTTTTTTTTTTTTTTTTTTTTCAGTGCTAGAGATTGAACCCAGGGGCTTTTACATGCTAGGCAAGTGCTCTAGTAATGAGGTCTATTTCCGGTCCCCTTACTGATTCTCTTAATGTCTGTTTCCATTTGGTACTCTTCTCTGATTTATTCCCAACTCCATGCCTTTTCCCTGATCTTGGCTGCTTTGAGTAGTATTGTATGCATATTATGGTGTCTGTGGATTTAATCTGGCTCTTAGTTTCAGTGAAAATCATATTTGTGGAATTTAGTTGTTTGGCTTTTGGATGACTTCCAATCTGAAAAGCAAAAAATGTTGACTTATGTAGGTGTTCATATGATGAGTCCTATTTAATATTTAAAATAGCGTCCTTTAGCCCTGTTCGGTGGCATGTGCCTGTAAGCCCAGCTACTCCAGAGAATGGGTTTATGGTCAGCCTGGGCAACATAGTGAAACCCCCGTCTCAAAACAAACCAACAAACAAAAACAATGAAACAAAGTTCCCACCTTCTGTGCTCGAAAAATCCTAAGTTAATGTACTAAGAAACAATAGAACCTGGTCTATGTACTAGAAGGTATAAAGATAAGAAATTGTGTAGATAGTGTCTGATATTTGTCAGACTACAGCATATGGCAGTGGTAGCGAACCTATGGCATGTGTGCCGTAGCAGGCTGTTATCATTGAAAGTTCTAAAAGGTTCTCTATCACTGGTATATGGCATCAGGAGTTTTTAATATTTGGAGAATGGTTAACCCAGGAAAATAAGGAATACATAAAGGGTTTTAGTAAAGGGCTAGAACCAAAAAGGTTCTGGGGCCGAGTAAACGATAACCAGTTGACTTTGGATCACAGCTCAGCTGTTCAGTACATAGCTTACTGCCCTCATAGAAAACCTAAATCTAAGCTTATTTATCATTTCTTAAGTTCCTTTCTTGCCTTTTGGGTATTTTCTCTAAGATATTTTGCTTGCTTAAATTTTAAATGCCTAGATACCCCTCCCCTTTCCCCTTACCACTATATTTTGCTGTCCATTTTTGGTTGTCAGTAATTTATATTATTAAGCTTTTTCATAGGGATCAAAAACATTGTTTAAAAGGCATTGCATATAAGCTTTGTATTTTTAAAAATCTGATCCTGTCTTTTCTGTAAAAAGAAAAAGAATAGCAAATCATCATCTGTTATGTGTATCATATCATATGAGTGTGTTAGAATAACTTTTAACTTTCATAGATACCAAATTAGACATCTGGAGAATATAAACCCTACAGTATACTCTATTATAGATTATTTAGGTTATTTTGTAGATTGCAGAAAAGAATCTAGTACCAAATATGACTCAGAATAATTTTTGTTGAAAGCCATGTTTCAACAAAATGTTTGGGATGTAAGATTATCCACATTTTGTGCTGGAGATGTAGTTCAGCAGTTGAATGCTTACTTAGCATGGCTGAGGCCCTGGGTTCAATTCCCAATATTGCCATAAATAAATAGATTATCCATATTTCTAATTAGGGAGATTATATTATATCATTTTTGTGCATTATAGTTTTCCCCATTGTTGCTTGATGTCTTCCCTATAGAAAGACTGCAAATAAGAGGAGAATTTTGTCCATCAAAATGATGCCACTGCTATATATCATTACTAGGGCATAAAAGTCTTATAAAAGTCCTTAGAAATAGTCTGCCTTTCCTGAGTTTGAGCACTTAAATTTTTTTTGTTGTTGTTTGTTTTTTGAGACAGGGTCTCAAATGTAGTTCAGGCTGGCATGGAGCTCATTATATAGACCATGCTGGCCTCAGACTTGTGTGATCCTCCTGCCTCAGCCTCCCAACTGCTGGGATTACAGGCTTATACCACCACACCCAGCTAGCACTTAAATATTGTATGTATCTCAAAAGAATCTAGAAAAATGAATAAAAAAACCCTTTTTAAATCTCTCTTCATTGTGGTTCCATTTCAACTAATTTATTCTGAGTAGAGAATATAGAGAATCACACACTACATTAGAGAGTTAATATATTTGTCCTAATTTTGCTTATGGGTGTAACCTCAATTCTAAATATGTATAAGCTAAGTTATATCACTTTTTTTTTGAGACTGAGTCTCTGTACTTCAGACTGCCCTTGAACTCACTCAATATGTACCCCAGGCAGGCTACAAATTTATGACAGTCCTCCTGGCTTAGCCTCTCAAGTGCTTGGGTTACAGGCATGCACCACCACACCGAGCGCTGTGTCACTTTTTTGTTGGTCCAATTTAATAGTATTTTTCTCTTTCTCTTTATCTATTTTAGAGTTGTTGAGAGCTTTTTTTTTGTTTGTTTGTTTCCTTTGTAGATTTTTAAATTGACAAGTGACACAAAATAAATATAGTGCAACCTTGAAGGAAATATTATAAATCTATCTTTAGTTGAAGCGTTCTCTTGTAATATAGAGTGTTTTACTGATTATCTAACCTTTCAAATGTGACAGAAGAGGAAGTGGATGTTGTTTTCTTATAAATGGAAGCTTGTATTTAGATTTTCAAACTTTTCTTGTATTGCTAATTTAATAAGTAATATTTAGGAAACATATAATTTATAAAGGGATTTCTTGGGTTGCTTGTTAAAAAATACAGCTTTCTAAGCCCTACATCTAGACACTGTGGTTTTGTTGGTCTGAAGTAGGGCTCACCAATTATCATTTTATTTTATTTGGTTTTTTTTTTTTTTTTTTTTTTAGACAGGGTCTCACTATGTAGTTCAGGGTGGCCTTGAACTCACGATGTAGCCCAGGCTGGCCTCGAATTCAGGGAGATCCTCTTGCCTCAGCCTCCCAAGTGCTAGGATTACAGGTGCAGTTATCATTTTAGCACTTTTTGGTGTTTTAATGTCAGTCTTTCTGTGCTTGACCTCTTAAAACACTGTTTTAGAGAAGTCTTATAGCTAAAAATTATGTATACCGAATGAATTAGTTATATCTTGTTGGAAAAAGAAATGCTCTGGTATAAAAGTATTACATATTGGAAAAAGTTTATGTGACATCTTCATTTTGCTCATGAGGAAGTAAATTTTCTCTTCAAATATTTAAGCATTTTGGAAATCAAGATAGAACAAATGCATTTCTCTCTGTGTTCCATATATTTTCTAATATTTTGGTACTGGGGAATGGCATATTAACTGTGTTCAGTTTAGTTCCAATCAGACTTTATGAAATTTTATATATCACATGATAATTAAACATATATATCAGAGAATGTAAAATATATCACCTTCCTACACTTTTGACAAAGATATAAAATGAATGATTTTTGACTATGCAACGAATTATTAAATATATCTGAAAAGGTAAACAGCAAGGGAGAAGTATTAAGTCTACAGCCAAGTCCTGGTTTTAAAGTTTTTCATTTTTTTGGAAAAAATTTTTTTGTTCATTAAGATAGTAGGTATTTATCGTTCGAATCTTTTAGACTGTGGATACGCCACAAATTTTTGGTGACTATTTTTTCAAATATATTACCAAGCATAGTTTTACATGGTCTGGCCTTAGTTGTAAACACAGAATCTTTTTTCTTTTTCTTTTTCTTTTTTTTTGGCTTTTTTTTTTTTTTTAATAAGGTTTCTATTTTTTTCTCTTTCAGTATTGTTGTCCAGACATGATAAATAATTTTTTGGGACTGGCTAAAACAGAATTTTCAAACACAGCAAATAAGTCTGTTGATTCAGAGAAAGGAAAATTGATCATGTTAGTTAATGACTTTTATTATGGAAAACATGAAGGAGATGTCCAGGAAGAACAGAAGACTCACACAACCTTTAAATGCTTCAGTTGCTTGAAAATTCTAAAAAATAATATTCGGTATGTAAATGCTTATTTTTATTTCTATTCGAAAGTTGAAATGCTATAGATACAAATGTTATATCTCTGACTTGATTTTTCTGTGCCATTTCAGATAAGCAATTTAAACACTTGATTCTCAGAACAAAAGCAGATTTTCTTGTTAGAAAGCTTTTATCCTTTCTTGTACTTTTTTTTTTTTTGTGGGTACCGGGAGTCGAACTCAGGACCTCACGCGCCAGCAGGCGCCCCTGCCTCTGAGCGGGGCCCTTTTTTCATATGTGGGTACTGGGAGTCGAACTCAGGACCTTGCACTTGCCAGGCAGGTGCTTATGCAGCTGAGCTATCTCACCGGCCCCTCTTATACTTTTGACTCCTGGATCCATTTATATTTTTCAAATAGCTTAAGAAAAGACAAAGTTTATTTTAACTTAAGACAAAATGAACTTATTTTTCTCCTGGCGGTATCTAAGAATTTTTATTAGGCACTTTTCATTTTGTATGTGTCTTTGAATTTTACTTTTTTTCACATTTCAAGAAGGAGCACTTCTTCAGAAGTGTCCAGTTTGACCTTCTCCGCAACGATCTATTCAATGCTCAAATCTTTCAATTCATATTTGTAACTTTTAGAACATTTATCTTGTAGGAAAAAGTGATCTGTTTTTAGAGTTATGCCAGTTCTAGGAGACTATCTGCTTTGATTTTAAAAATTCATTTTTATTCCCAGTGGAAATCTGAATTTTGTATACACAGATAAATTCTATTTTAGGAACTTATACTTTGTAGTCTTTAAGTTACGTGATATATTAGAAAGATAGAAGTCAGTAACAATAACAAAGTAAAGACACTGAATGATGTTTTTCATTGCTTATAGAACCTGATATTTATATCGGGAAAGGTGATTTTCTGCCATTTTATTATAAACATTTTCAGTTACTCATCAAAAAATTTTAGGCTTTACATCAGACCCTTGTATACTTAGCACCTTGATTCTACCTTTTAACATTTTATTCCTGTTGCTTGATCATATTTTTATTCATCCTTCCTTCATACTGTCTGATTTTTTGGTGATTCATGTCAAAGTACGTTGTGGATATCAGTGTACTTTCCTTACATAAGATATATTTGTTTGTACACACACAGATATATACATACATATGTATGTATGACTTTTACTCTTGATAACTATATCTGAACTAGCATTTTTTAAGCACCTATAGTTACTTCTGGGCCCAACATTTCTTTATTTTCCTGTGTTTCTTCTGTGGTGTTCTCCTATAACAATTATTAATGGTTTCTTTATGGTAGTGTTTTAGATTTTCAAAGTTTATCCCATATTTATTTTACAATAATTTTCGTATTTCTTTACCTCCTTTTATCATACTGTAACAACCATCTAGAACTAATGTTTAACAGAAAGGAATTTGTGCTTTGAAATATAACACTGATACAGTACTATAACTCTTCTACTTATTTCTGTATTCTTACCATTATTTTAATAGTAAAATACACCAGAAAGTCACATTAATAGATAGGCAGAAAAGTGTGGTTCACTGACTTAATTCCTTGTTAAATATGATGCATATTGTATTACAAGTTATTTTATTTATTTATTTATTTTTATGTGGGTACCGGGAGTCGACCTCAGGATCTCGCGCTTGCAAGGCAGGTGCTTATGCTGCTGAGCCATCTCACCGGCCCACAAGTTATTTTAGCAATAGGTTCTGGGCTTATATTAGATGAGCTCATTTAATATCGAACATGAAAATGAAAAATTCCTTTTTCCAGAAATAGTTTCAGGAGAGTAGTTACATATATCTATGTTACCAGAGTATTTAGAAATTTTAAGCATACTACATTTGATACATCTATCAATTGAGCATTTAAAAATATTATTTGATAAATATAACCTTAATGATAAGTACCTCAACCAAAATTAAATGTATTATTCAATATTTTGCCTTTATTTTTCTCAGTAAAACTGGGAGGGCAAATCGTGTTTTTCAATAGAATGGAAACAAAGAGCTTAAGATTTCCACTCTTACTTGTCAACAAGCTAGTATGGTTTTTGTTTTTTTTTCCCTTCTAATTGAGTGTCACTAAAAACAGGTTTATTTTGTTCCATGAACATAATTGAAGTTTTTCTTTGTTGCTTCCCCTATTCCTGGTCCCATCTATTGGGTTGAGAATTATGAGCTCCACATAGTGGGCTCATAAAGTGGTCTGAGAGAATTCAGCTAACTCATTGCAGTATTCACATACGGAGATATTAGTAAGTGTTTAAAGCTGTACTCTGAAAGCTCATTGGCTCATGATATTTTTTTCTATATGTGATATTTATTTAACGGGGACTAGGGTTTTCTATATGTGTTTCTAGAGCTAGTGCTAAAAACCAGAGGAGGAAAAGATATTTCAAGGCATACCAGAACCTGCTGTAAAGAGTAGTTCTGTAGAGTTAGGAGAAAGGGATGATGATTGTTATCCAGATTGATGGCATTATCACCTAGTTTCAAAATTATTTTATTTAGGGCCTTGCAATGAGTAATTATTGATTGTGGGCCCAGCCCAGAAATTGTTGTTTTGACTGAATAACTTTACTTTCAAATTCAGCAAAAAGCTGTAGTAAGCTCTTTTATATAAGTGTTCCCATTTCTTTTGCACTCTCTGCTGTTGAAGGTCATAGTTCCTGCTCACGAGAAGCCTTTTAAGGGAAGCTGGCGCAGCAGAATGTGAAACTGAAACATGGAGGCAGCCTGGAAGGGCAGAGTCTGCAAGGCTGAATGAGCAGTCTGTGCTCGCAGTAAACCAGTGTCATTCAGTAAAGCAAAGGTTCTTCTAAGTGTAGGCATTAAAACCAAGACAGAAGTGAAAATACTAATAGTTTGTCTTTTAAGCAGCTAGAATCTATTGTGTATCTTTAAGTCCTTTAAAAATTTCTCTTACGACTCTTTAGATGCTTTTATTTAGGGTTTCTTTGCTTTCAGTGTTTATTTTAAAATATAAATAGTACTTCAGGTATTGAACACTGCTGTTTTATCTAAAATTTTTTAATAGCTAAAATAATAATAGCTCAAATTAGTGAAATATCACTAATATTGCTTTAATAAGTTATTTTAAAACAAAGACGAAAAGATGTTTACTTAGCAACTTAAAGAAGTGATTATTTAAAATGCACACTTTTCTAGAGAACTTTTAGACTTTTTAGATTTTATTTTGAGTAACAGTTTATATTTTTAATATTTAGGTTCGGATACTTATGAGATTTTCTTTTTGTTTTAAATCTGAATTTTTGCACCTGTTGAAAATCGTTTTATAGGTTCATGAACCACATGAAACACCATTTGGAACTCGAAAAACAGAGCAGCGAGAGCTGGGAAAACCACACCACCTGCCAGCATTGCTACCGCCAGTTCCCCACCCCCTTTCAGCTGCAGTGCCACATTGAAAGTACTCACACCCCCCATGAATTTTCTAGTATGTTACAGTTTCATTTAAGTATTGAGTGTTACTGATTTTGACAATAGAAGCTGTGTTCAAACCTTAGAAGTTCTTTTAGAAAAATAAGAATTAGACTTTGGAATTTGGGATCAAAATTGAAGTTAAATTTTAATAAATTTTTAAATAAAATTATTTACTAAAACTAAAGTCCTTCTCGCAAATAATTTATTATGATAACTACATTGGCATAACCTGTATATGTGTAGTGTGTGGGGAATTAAATTAGAGGCCTACGATTACAATTTTAAAACATGAAATCAGTGCCCTTCACTTAAACTTTAATAAGAAAAGTAACTCTAATTGTAATTAAAATTTATAGATTTTGGAGCTGGACAGCTTGAGTTCAGAGTCTAGATCTACCTCGTTTTTTTTTTTTTTTTTTTGTGGGTACCGGGGGTCGACCTCAGGACCTCACGTGCCAGCAGGCGCCCGTGCCGCTGAGCGATATCACCGGCCCCTTTTTCGTATGTGGGTTCTGGGAGTCGAACTTGGGCCTTCGCGCTTGCCAGGTAGGCGCGTACGCCGCTGAGCCATCTCACCGGCCCCTACCTCTTGTTATAGCTATGTAAGTTCATGCAGGTTACTTAGTGCTTGAGTAAGAGGATAAATGGAAATGCCTTTCTCATAGTGCTGTTATAGGAATGGAGTTAATGTAAGGGAAGCTGGTACTCAGTTAACAGAATATGTAACTGGTCACCAATTCTGCCACTACTGCTGCTGCTACTACTACTGTTATGTTGGTATTGATTTGTAAAATGAAATTTTAAATATTTATATATTAAAATGTTGTAATACCATTTTCCCTCCAACTTTTAGCCATTTGTAAAATCTGTGAATTATCATTTGAAACAGAACATGTTCTTTTACAACATATGAAGGACAATCATAAACCCGGTGAAATGCCATATATCTGCCAGGTACAAGTACATTTTATTGTGTTAAGTGTTTGGTTTGTTTGTTGTTATTTTGATTATAAGATTTTAACCCTTTCAACCAGGGTCAACAAACTTCTTTTCTGTAAAGGTCCAGGTGGTAAATACATCAGATTTTGAGGGTTTACTCTATCTGTTGCAACCAGTGAGCTCTGCCACCATTGTAGCACAAAGGCAGCAATAGACAGGAAATTAAATGAATGGGTGTGTCTGTTTCCCAGTAAAACTTTATTTATGAACGCCAAAATTGGAATTTCATAAAATTTTCATGTCATGAGATGTATTATTATTTTACCTTTTTAACCATTTAGGTAAAGTTGGTTACTAGAATTAAAGCCTGTCTTATAAGTAAGTGATTGGTGGGAAGTCCTGTGATATAACTCATGCATTATAGGAGGTGATGACAGCAAGCTGGGTTGGCCCAGAAGATGCTATTTGCTCACCCCTGGATTGGACAAAGGAGAGCGCTCATGGAGAAAGACAAACACAGGATGTATGTTACTATGTAGGGAACAGTGTAGGAACGTGACGGAAGTAAAAATTGCTGTCGTGAAGAATCCTATCAAACGTTGTGGGACTAATATTTTCTCAGAATTTGAAGTAATAGGAAAGCAAGGGAAAGATGCGTTGCCACTGTTATAGGCAGGAGGCTATTTATAATCTGAAGAAGAATACCGTTTTATGTATCAGAAACATTTTATATGACAGGAGGTGCCAGAGCCTAACCCTAAACCTAACCCTAAATTATCTGATAAAGAGAAGGGATCCTGGTTATGTTTTAGGAAGCATTCCTTACCTTCAAAAGGTAACTTTTTTCTTGTTTGGTGCTTGTCTTAGTGGGAATTTTGCTTTTATAGGTATGGGCTAGGTTAGTAGTACATAGTGTTCTTCTAAACAAATGACCCATTATTGTTGCTTTGTAATTTCTATCTTTAGGTTTGTAATTATAGATCATCATCATTTTCTGATGTAGAAGCTCATTTTAGAAGATCCCATGAAAACACTAAGAACTTGCTGTGTCCATTTTGCCTCAAAGTTATTAAAATTGCAACACCCTATATGCATCATTATATGAAGCATCAGGTGAGATTTACTAATTCTTATTTGTTTGTGGTATCTTAGCAAAAAGATTGATTATAACTCAGATCATTAGATTTGTTCTGCAAGGGAAGCAGAGTTATTCCAAGTTGTGTAATTAATTTATACTTTATGCAGAATTACTTGTGAAACTTCCACTTTTCCTTACTTTCTTTCTGCTGCTGATGTGACCCATAAATAATGAAAGTTCCGAAAGCTAGAAGTAGGAAGCCTAGGATTGAGAGAAAAAAGAGGTGAGTGAAATGTCCAAAAGATCAGATTTAAAAAAAATTTTTTTTTTGGTACCGGGAATCAAACTCACGACCTCGTGCTTGCCAGGCAGGCACTGTGCTGCTGAGCTATATCCCTGGCCTAAGATTGGATATTTTATGGTCTGAGTACATATGAGAATGATTTTAAAGGGACTTATCAAAAGGAGGGGAAAAGATGAGTTTGAACTGAGAAAGAAATGATTGACGACTCTTACCTTTTCCTTTTTCTCTTCAAACTTGATCTCTACTTTCTAACCCTTTGTTAGTCTTATGAGGAGATTTGTTGTCATCGTAGGCCCAGTTTATAGTTGTATATATAAACTCTGCTGGAGAACTAAATTTAGATCATGACTTGTTTCTTGGATCACTTCTGCCAGTTCTGCTATGGGTATTAGTGCTTTCATCCTAAGAATTCTTCCGTTATGCTTTTTTTCCTGAAGCAGTGAAACCATCCTTTGTTTCAGCTAAAAATGTTGATACAGCACTAATCCTATTCTTGAGTGGTTGAAAGAGCAGCAGTGCTTTTGTCAAATTCAGAAGCCAGTGGGTTTTCTGGATCTGATTGTCTAATCAGGTTTTGCCTATTCACCAAAAGCCTCAGTGCATTTTCTTATCAGTTACATTGGCACACCAGTTGGCACACCAATTTGTTCACCATGGATATTCACTTTGCTGTCAGGTTTACTTGTTAATCATAAAATCATTTTATTATTTTTAATTGGGAAAGATCATAAAAGTAGAATTTCCAAATGAATTAGGGATCACCTATGTTGTCACTGGGATATCATCCATCCTTGAGAAATTCTGGCAAGATCTGTTCTAGGGTCTCCCCAACAATTTCCATCAGGTGTTAAAGGGACTTTGCCCCAAATTGTCTGTGGTTAATAAATTTGGTAAATGCTTAGTATATAAAATATCACCGGCCCTTTTTTCGTATGTGGGTTCCGGGAGTCAAACTCGGGCCCTCGCACTTGCCAGGCGGGCACTTACGCCACTGAGCCATCTCACCGGCTCTAGTTTTCTTTTTTGTTTGTTTGGTGTCCCTGGGAAGTAGAGAATCCCCAGTTAAAAGGGGTAATCTATGTGTTAATAACAAAGACCAGGGCCGGTGAGACGGCTCAGCGGCTTAAGCGCCTGCCTTGCAAGCGCGAGGGCCCGAGTTCGACTCCCGGATCCCACATACGAAAAAAGGGGGCCGGTGATATCGCTCAGAGGCACGGGTGCCTGTTGGCGCGCGAGGTCCTGGGGTCGTTCCCCCGGTACCCACAAAAAAAAAAAAAAAAAAAAAAAAAAAAAAAAATAACAAAGACCATCAAACACCCTCCAAAATATTTACAGTTTGTATAACTATTTATGAAAGGCTAGAAAATTATAGCCGAGTGGGATTATAAACTTGTAATAGAGATGACATTAATAGTGTAATATTAGCCAGTAAGAATTGTTGATCCTATGTCTCATTTCATTGTATCTGAAGATCTCTGTTGTAACTTTTTTTGAAAAAAGGTTAAACGATTGTGTCCTGGGTGACTTCAGAGCTAACAACCTAGTTTTTTAACTTTTAAGAAACAATGAGCCTTCCTTTCAGTCAGAACTGCCATCCTCCAGTAATTTGCCAAAATGACAAACACAAAAGGGAAAGAGGAGAAGAACCCTGTATATGTTCTCTAGGCCTTTTAGCAAACATGGGGTTGTTCTTTGGCCACATATACGTGAATCTACCAGAAGGGTAATATTGTAGACATCAAGGGAATGGGTACTGTTCAAAAAGGGATGCCGAACAAATGTCACCATGGCAAAACTGGAAAGGTCTACAGTGTTACCCAGCATGCTGTTGGCATTATTGTAAACAAACAAGGGAAAGATACTTGCCAAGAGAATTATTGTGCATCTCAGTTACATTAAGCACTCTGAAGAGATGAGATAGCTTCCTGAAATGCATCAAGGAAAATGTCATTAGAGGAAGGAAGCCAAAGAGAAAGGTACCTGGGTTCAACTGCAGCGCCAGTCTCCCCGCCCAGAGAAGCACACTTCCTGAGAACCAGTGGGAAGGAGCCTGAGCTGCTGGAACCTGTTCCCTGTGAATTCGTGGCATAAGCTGGGGATGTAGCTCTGCCGTTCAGCACCTAATCGTGGCCAAGTATTTCTAGGCCCTGCTTAAAAATAAAACATCCTGAATGGTAAGGGAGGTTTTCTGAACTGAACAGGTTTGTGGCACCTGTCCCTCAGAGAAACAAATACTTGGAACATGTTCTCGTCGTCCCTAGTCAGTTGTGTCAGGTCTTTACTCTCAGTGTTCCTTGCTGAAAGATACGAGGTACCGTACAGGTGTGTACCCACATGGCCAAATACTTATGTAGCATGTATATTGGCTTGAAGATCCTCTGAATCACCACGGAAAAGATGACTGTCGTTTCAGTTAAATAAATAATAGTTTAAAGCAAAGAAAGAAAGGAAGGGGGCCGGGGATATAGCCCAGTGGCACAAATGCCTGCCTGGCAAGCACAAGGTCCTGAGTTTGATTCCCAGTACCAAAAAAAAAAAAAAAAAAAGAACTTCTTATGTATTAAATAAATTTATTAGATCTTTAATAAAATAATAGCAATTTATATATACTAATCACTTACCTTATGGCAGCAGGTTGTTTAGTCCTCACATACATTTTCTTGTTTCATCCTCACACCGACCATATGTGTGTCATTATTTCTGTTTTATAAATGAAGAAACGGCTTTAGAGAAAGTAATTTGCTTAACGTCCCATTGTTTAATAAAAGGCAGAGTCGAAATTTGACTTTAGAGCCTCAAATTTACTACTCTGGGACTGAATTGGATTTCATATTGGCATTAGATCCGGAGGTAGAAATTATGTATAGTGAGAATTGAACAATACGGCATGCTCATTAAGTAATATATTATAAACCAAGTGTGGTGGCGCACACCTGTAGTCCCAGCCTCTGGGAGGCTGAGGAAGGAGAATTACAAGTTTGAGCCCAGCCTTTGCAACTCAATGGCTTAGTGAGATGCCGTCTTTAAAAAAAAACTGGGATGTAGGTCAGGGTGACAGCCCTGGGTTCAGTACTCAGTAACACATTCGCACACACACACTGCAGGCAGTGTTCCTCTGTGTACTTGGAAAGGATTGCTGTTTCTTTGTTTGAACATCATGTTACTAAAAAACTATAATACTGCATGTTCATCCTAACACAATGAAATGCATACACATATACATAAGAGAGATGGGTAAGACTTGAGCCCAGCTAGGGAATAGTAAATTGAGATCTTCTAAGACTGTGAACAAATGTTCATTGAATGGGATGACAGTCATTTGGAACTTGCTTTCTGCCTGTTTATTTAACAGGTATTTATTTAGATTGCTTCACTACATGCCAAGGGCTGTTTCAGGTATTGTATAGCTATGAACCAGACAAAGTCTGTGCCTTTTAGAATTTGCATTATAGTGTAGAAAGATAATGTGTGTCTATGTATTTATGTTTGAATGTATATGTTGGTGAGAAGTACCGTGGGTGGAAAATGTGCAGGATAAGGAGTATCCAGGAATGGGGAGGTGGTACGAATGGAGGAATTGTTGCTCTTTTTCATACAGAGTGGTCATAAAAGGGCCTATTTAAAGGAATATTAATATTAATGTGATATACAGTATAGGCAGTGAAGTATATATGTTCAAAATATGTATGTATATATGTATAGGTATATGTGTGTATATATTTATGGAGTGCTCAAAGATAGGCAAGGAAGTCAGTGTGGCTGGGAGGCGGAATAGTAGGAGATGAGGTTGTAGCAATAGCAGGCAGGCCAGTTCATGTGGAGGCTTGTAAGCCAGAGTCAGGATTTTGGTAAGCCACTGGAAGGTTTTAAAGGAAAGATCTGGCATATTTTAAGAATCACTGGCAGATATGGAAAGAATAGGGAAGAAAGGACATGAGAAGAACAACTTGAAGGCTTTTACTATAGTCCAGATGAATGGCTTAGACCAGTATGATAGCAGTGTTTCAAAATAATGACAAGTGGAAAGATGGAGTACTTTTGCAGGTAGAGCTGACAGGTTTTATTAATGTGATATAGATGTGGGATATGAGAGTGACTGAGTTTTAGTCCTAAGCAGCTGTAGGAATAAAATTTCCATATTCTAAGCTATGAGAAAGAATGAGGAAAGAACAGATTTGGAAGGTGGGAGCAAGGAGATAGAGAAGAAATCGGGAGTACGGTTTTGTATATGTTGATTTGAGAAAAACATGATTAGACATCAAGTAATAATGTCAAGTGGGCTATTGGGTTCCTGGTATAAAGTCGTGGAACTGGATGAGGTAACTAACCTAGGGTGTGTTAATGGAGAAAAGCTTTCTGGGAACTAAACTGTGGTGAGCTGTATTTCTGCCCTGTTGTTTTGGTATTTGTTTCTTGGCCAAGTTTTCGCTTTTTCTTCCTCTTCCTTGAGCATGTACAAGTGAATTTGTTTGTCCCTCTGATATAAACCAGTGTACCACTTTTAAGATTCAACTAGAATTGTTAACATGTTATTCTTACATAATACTTTGGACACGTAACAAACTTTTTTCTATTTTTTAAAATAATTTTAATTGGCATAATTACACATACAGTATTCATGGGGTAGAGTGTGATAATTTGAGACTTGTATACAACATATAATGATCAAATGAGGATACTTAGCATTTCCCTCTCAAACATTTATCAGTTGTTTTTGTTCGGAACCTTTATACCCGTCTTCTAGTTGTTCACAAAATATGTAAAAGTTGTTATAAACCATAGTCACCATGTTGTAGAACGCTAGAACATAGCCTTCCTATCTTTTTTTGTTTTTGTTTTTTTTGAGACAGGGTCTCACTATGTAGTTCAGGCTGGCCCTGAACTTACTATGTAGCCCAGGCTGGCCTCAAACTCTTGGTGATCCTCCTGCCTCAGCCTCCCAAGTGCTGGGATTACAGGCATGTATCATCATTCTCGGCAGTCCTTCCTGTCTAACTGTATTTTGTCATGCATTATCTGACCTCCTCTGACCCTACCCCATCCTACTTTTCCTACCCCTTAGTGACTACTTGGTGAGATCAGCTTCTTTCTATTCCACATATGAGTGAAAATATGCAGTACAGTATTTGACTTTCTGCCCGTGGCTTTATTTATGAGATGCTTGCTGTGTGCCAGTGACTGTGCTAGATATATCCCTCTGCATCACCTTATTTGAATTTTATAAATGATTGGTTGCATTTAAATAGAAATAGTAATATATCTAGCAGAGATAAAAGTTTAGAGTAGACATTCTTTTGTAGCTATGCATTTTAAATATATCTGTATATGTATATACATAAACATATAAATAGGTTTCTATAGTAATGAGAGCATGTAGGTAAAGATTTCAGTTGATGTTATATAGTAGAAGAACACTGGCTCAGTACTGTGGCAGTATTACAATTGATGGCAAAGTGAAATAGGTTTTTCTTGGATCTCCTTTCCCACCTGTGGAATAACAAGAGAACAAGGCCTTAGGAAGGACTCGCCTTGGGAGTTCTCAGCCAGTAGGTAGATTGGGATCAGTTGCTCTCTTTTATGCCTCCATACCCATACTGTCCACTGTAGTAGCCACTGGTCACATGGTGCTGTTTAAATTTAAATTAAATTAAATTAAAAGTTCAGTTCTTCAGTTACACGTGCCACGTTTTAACTGCTCAGTAACCATCTCTATGTGGATCACGGCTACCATGTTTGGTAGCACAGCTCTAGACCGTTTGGTCAATGCAAAAAGTTTTATTGGACAATACTGCTTTTTATATTACCATTTCTATAACATAACCTTCTTTGAAGTATCTAGGTAAGATTTACATGGTTTTAATTGGAAATAGCAAAAACTTTAAGATAATTTACTTCTATGATAAAACACATGGTATCTTGTTTTCACAATATCATGTCCTTAAATGCTTGAGGTTTATAATTAGAAGAGCTTTCACACCGTAATTGGTAGAACTTTCATTAGGACCTGTTATTAGAACTTTCATACTTGATTGCTACAGGGTAACAAACACTTTTGAAGGCCAAATATTAAGGTTTAAGAAATGAATGATATTTTAATATTATGCTAAGAGAGAGTAAACTACCATTAAAATTAAGTTAGAGCAATTTCAGGACATGTGTGTTTATGGTTATAGAAAATGTTTCTCCTCCTTTTTTCTGTTTCCACCAGAAAAAAGGAATACATCGTTGTACAAAATGCAGGTTGCAATTTTTGACATGCAAGGAAAAACTGGATCACAAGACCCAGCATCATCGAACATTTGTAAAACCTAAACAACTAGAAGGATTGCCTCCTGGAACAAAAGTGAGTTAAAATATGTTGTATTTTAATATTTTATATAATATAATAAAAATTAACTCCTGCCTGGTTTTATCTGTTGAGTACAGTGGTACCTTAGTTCACGAATGTTTTTGTTTGCAAACAGTTTGGTTTGCAGACAGAAACATTTGGCAAAACTTTTTGTTTGCGAACTCTGCATTGGGCGATGAACACAACTGCGGCCATGTTTTTCAGAATTGTGGAACAAATTAAGTTTATGAACCAAGGTGCCATTGTATATTTTTTTAAATGACTTCTGTTTTTGTTAAGATTAAAGTTTGTTATTCTTATGTATTGAAATGGAAAACTTCTAACCATTGCTTTGAGTTCAGTGGCAGGTGCTATGTTGGAATGGTATTCCTTCATGATGAGTGCAACTAGAGTAGCTTTTCCCTGGGTCACTGGGTTGCTTTTGGTATTATATAGGTTATTTTTGAACCATTCCAGTTGGCAGCGTGTCTGTTATAGCAGCTAAACTATAAGATGTTTGATATCAGGAATCATTTTATTTATCTTTGTATTCCCAGTATCTGGTGTATTGCCTTGAATACTATAGGTTCTCAAATGTTTGTTGAAGTTGTTATTTCTGGGTCTACACTCAGAGAAGCAAGTTCTGCTGCTGGACAGCATTGTGTTTTTAAGTGAGCAAGCACATGTCTGACAACATACTGATGATTGTAATTTACTTTTCCCTTTTTGCCTTATATACATCTGTTTTCTCTAACTTCTTTATATACAGTCAGCTCTTGAATATTTGCTCCAGTGGAGGGAAACAGAGGCATGGATAATCCAAAGTGAAATAATTCCCAAAACATTTATATTTGGCTTTGGGTACTTACCTTTGAATGTGGGTATGTCTGTTATTGAATTAACTAAAACAATATAAAGCCATGCTCTGAAGACCTAGAGCAAGAGAAGCTGTCCAAGCATCCTTCCCTGCAGTCCATTCATTTCATGCTGGGACTAGACATGCAGAACACTAATGTAAGCAGTGCAGTCCTCTTCTCATTTCTTCCCTTATTAATAATAATAATATTAATGATAATGGTAGTAAATGTTTATATCGCACCTTGGAGTTAGCCTTCTGGTATACTTTTTCATACATCCTATTATTTAATCCATACAACTATCAAGGATTCCCCTATATTATAGATTTGAAAAAGCTTAAAGAAGATAAGTTATCTATTTAAGGTCACGTGCCTAGGAAGGGGTGGTATGAAATGTAACTTCGGATCCTTTCATTCCTGGCATAGTGCTTTTGTATCACACTTAAACACATGTATTTTGTAGGAGCTTGTTATATGCTGTTCCTCAAATACATGAAGAGAATATAGCCAAATGATTAATGAGAATGTTCGTAGGCAATTGTATTTCCTGTTGTCCACCAGGAGATATAATTATTTTCTTTCTGAACTCCAAATGATAAAGTTTGTATTAATTCCCTTTAAGAAAATGCTAAATAGTAAACTCTTTACACAGTATAATAAATTGATGTAACCCTTCTTAAAACATTTTTAAACATAAATCTTGGTCAATAAGTCCCAGAAACAAGAAATTGCAATTTACTGTAGATCTTTGTTTTATAGTTGTCAGAGGTAATGCAGGCCTTTCTAGAGTTATTTGAATTTTGAGCTCTTTGTGAATTTTTTTAGTTCTATCAGAGCATTAAAATAGCTATGAAAGGTACTCTTTTGATATTCATAGGATTTGCATTAACTCCTAATTTTTCATTAATAACTATGTTAACATAACTGGTATCAATACAAAATATAGTATTACAAGTAAATAAATATCAAGTTTAATTTCATTTGTTTTGAATATTTAGTGTAAATAGAAGAATAAACGCAATTATAGTCAATCTGTGGTCTTTGCAAAATAGTTGATGTTTACTTTCTTTTGTACAGTGCTATTTTAATATTAATGGTTAATTTTTTAAAAGTAAATATTCTCTTCACTTTTGTAGGTTACCATTCGAGCTTCAGTTGCACCTCTTCAGTCAGGATCTTCACCTACACCTTCTATTAGTGCAAGCACTTCTACCCTTCAGCTCTCACCTCCAAGGACAAAAAACTTAACTGCAAAAAATCCCACAAAATTAAACACCAGTAAACCCAATATACCCAAATCCAATGCAAGTAAAACTAATGGAAATAAGCCTAATGGAAATAAATCTAAATACAAATCAAAAATCTCTAATGTGCAAAAGAAACAAAGTACATTGGCTAATAGCAATAAAAAGAGTAAAGTTAATACGGCATTGAGGAACTTAAGGTAATTTTTATCCCTGTATAATACCAGTTTAAACTTAACTTAGAACATTACACTTTAGTTAATAGAACAGTGACACAGCTGTCTCTTTTGTTTTTGTTTTAAAATGTATTTATATCATTTTCTTTATGTCTCCATTAAGGTATCGTCGGGGTGTTCACAAGTGCATTGAGTGTTGTTCCGAAATAAAAGATTTTGCAAACCATTTTCCTACATACGTCCACTGTAGTTTTTGCAGATACAACACTAGCTGTAGCAAAGCCTATGTAAATCATATGATGAGGTAAGATGAGTTAAACCTGTAAATTGGCAGTTATCGCTCAGGAAGTGTTCGTTTTGAAAACCAAGTTATTTTATTAGAAGGTAGTTTTTCTCTTTCAGGAGCTAAAAGGAGCTAGCAATAAGGAAATTCTAAGATATTGTGTGGTACTATTTTCCAGCATAGTAAGTCATTACTGGACTAGAGTTATAAGAAACTAATGAAATTAAGATAGGTTTGTCAGGAAATGATTCAGTGAGATTCATTTTTCCCTGTAGATGTCTAAAATGGTTATTTTCAAACAAAATTTTAAATGCTTTAAATATATTTGCCAGATGAATAAATGTACTTTCATGTATTCTCATGAATGTTGTCCTTTCAAAGCAGTCACTTTGAGAGACTTCAGGATTTTCAGTGATGTTAGGAAATTTATTGAGTCTGTTTCTTTCCTTTCTATCTTCCCCTGTAATATGCCTGTCTGTCCACACATTCAGCCAGCCAGCCATCTGTACTCATATCCATTTAGTGAAAATGAGAGACCACTCTGGTGATGAAGGCACTGTTGGAATTCTTTTTCATTAATTCATTTAACTTAGTTTGAGTACCTATCATTTACTCTGTGCTAAGGAAACCCTTCAGAGCCCCATAGTAGTTTTCATTTGGATCTTATTAGAAAAAGACTACTTTATTCCTTCAGGATGGATTTTTGTTTAAAGAATTGTCCAAAGTTGTTAAGATATAAACTTTTTTTTTTTTTTGAGACAGGGTCTCACTATGTAGTTCAGGCTGGCCTCGACCTCACAGCGATCCTCCTGCCTCAGCCTCCCGACTGCTGGGATTAGAGGCGTGCGCCACCATGCCTGGCTCAGATATAAACTTAACATGCTGCTTATCAGTGTGAGATTGTTCCATTTTATTTATTTATTTATTTATTTATTTATTTATTTTTGTGGGTACCGGGGTCGACCTCAGGACCTCGTGTGCCAGCAGGCGCCCGTGCCGCTGAACGATATCACCGGCCCCTTTTTCGTATGTGGGTTCCGGGCGTCGAACTCGGGCCCTCGCGCTTGCTGGGCAGGCGCTTAAGCCGCTGAGCCATCTCACCGGCCCTCCATTTTATTTAACAATTAGAATTAATCTATAAATAATTCCTTCCTTACAGACCTTTTCAGAATTATTATTTGTTTTCAGAATGAGGGAGATTTTTTCCCTACTGTGTTTTTTCCTTATTTCTTACCAATATCTATAAAAAGTATTACCAGCTTATATTTAATTTTTTTTTTTTTACCTATTGAGTATCATCCCATCTGTATTAAATAACACTGTCCCTTTAAAGATTATCTACCATGGATTTACCACATTTGTTTGCTTTTTGTCATTCTCATTCCTCCTCGACTCCATGAAAATGCTTGGCCTTGTCACTCACTTTTGAAACTATTCCCTTAGCCTCTATTAAACTTTCCTACTACCTTTTCCTTTTTGGTTGCTTCTCTATTTCATTGCTTTCCTTAACTCTATACATTCCCTTTCTTAGAAATATATCTGCCCTCACTTTTTGCTTTCGATCTAAAATTACTTTCCATCCTTAGTTTTCCTGAGATTCAACTCTATTTCTGTTCTGTAGATTATTTTACCTCAGATTCACTGGCATCTCTAAAAGAACAGAAAAAACCCCACGTATCGCATGTCCGTCTGTCCAGGACTCACATGACTGCCACCCTCTTAAGCACCGTCTCTTTCAAGGCCGGCGTTCGCGTGGCTGTTGGCACCAGCTGGAAATGATTTCCTCCTGCAGGCCTCCGAGGCGCGGGACGTTCTCTGCGGCCCGCCGCAACCGCGCCTGCGCCTGCCTCCGCACTGCTGCGGCGTCCCACGTTCATTTCCCGGTTGCTGTCAGCCAGGCCCTGACACCCTTTCCCTAGTGTATTCCTGGGTGAAACGCCGGTCTTTTGTGATAAATGCATAGCTACGCAGTGGGTTCTTTAATTCTGCTCTTAATTCATAGCGGAACAAATTGGCAAATATTTTATTTCTTAAACCCAGGGCAATTTTGCCTTTCCTTCTCTCATTTCTCACAGTCCTCCCACCTGTCCTGGAGACCCTCCTAACCCATCTAATCTCAGAACACTCCCGGTCAGCCCGGACGCCCTCCCTACCCCTGCCGCCCTCCCAGGGAGCCCCGGCCGCTCGTGCTCGTCGTTAGCCGCTCCGGCGGGTCTGCTGCGTGTCTCTCTCTACCTCGGGGTGCCCCCGCCTGCCTCCCTGCCGCAGGGCCGTGTGTCCCACCGAGTGGCGTGCCTCAGCAGCGCAGGGCTCATCCCAGGCTGGAGGTCTGTGGAGAAGGTCCTCTTTCCCCGGAGGATGGGCGCCTTTGCTCCTCCCCTGTGCCGGATCAGTTCTGAAGCTTTTCGACCGGTCGTTCCCTCTGGTCTCGTAGCTCTCCCAGTCCATTTTACAGGGTTCCACTCTCGCACACTGAAGGACCTCTGCAGTGTGCTTCTGCTCATGCTTCCCTCTTTCCCTCTCGGTTTACCTTTAAAGTATCCGATCACCACAAGTGTCCCTGTCTGAATTGTGTGCCATTCATCTGTTCTACCTGTTGTTGTAGTATTTGTGTATTAGTTCCCTGAGAAGAAGCTGTGTGTAGTTTTTATATCACTTAACACGTTACAAACTGCAGATGACAGTCATTACTCTTGTAATATAGGAGGCCCTAAATATAATCTCAAAAAATTATTAAAAAATTTTTGAAGCAATTGGAGCATTGTTGAAGGCTCTTTCAAAGAAAACCATCATTAAATTTGTAATTTAAGTGATTTTTTAAAAAAGTGGCGTTATTTAAGGAGTCACCTGTTTAAATTAGCATACCTTACTTACAGCTTCTCAGTAGTACTGTAACAGGAATCATCTGAAACATAGCAGAGGGATTATTGTGTAATATTATTGTTATCCCTCAAAAAAGATATGTAAGAAGGCTTTTTTTTCCCTCTACATGTAAGATAGTAGAATCAAGTTAATGGGGATTACTAATGGCTCTTAATTTGTAGCAGAGTTCATTTTGGTCAGATTGATTTCAACAAATACCCCTCATGTACTTACTAGGAAGGTATAATGTATTATGAAGAAATATGAAGGTAAGTTAGTAGTGATAAATCATTATGTGTTGGAGGTAAAAACCATGACTTTAATTTCCACAGTTTAGTGGGGGAGATATATATGTGTGTATATATTGCTCAGATTAATGTGATAAACAACAGTGATAGCACAGAGGAATTGAGGATGAATTCTGTGTTTTTTTTTTGTGTGTGTGGGTACCGGGGGGTCGACCTCAGGACCTCGCGCGCCAGCAGGCGCCTGTGCCGCTGAGCGATGTCACCGGCCCGAGGATGAATTCTTTAAGACTTCTATAAATGACATTTCACTGAGACTTTGAAGGATGATTTGTTAAAAATTTTCAAGATAAAAGAAAACTGGCATAAAAACTTGTTCTTATACAATGGACAAGACAGAGTACTGAATTTTATAAGATCCGCTTGAGCTCATCTTGTATTTGACACAGATTTATTGGTATTAGTCACTATAAGAACAGTTGAGTTGTGACTGCATCGTAATTGATACTCTGCCTGCACTTTTCCGGGTCTTTCCTTCCTTCTGCTAGAGTAGGCATGTCTGCTCAGGCTGGTTTTTTTGGCCAAAAATCCTTTTGCTTCCTAATATCGATAGGATAAATTTTCTAAAGAAGAGACCTTTCAGTGTCCAATTTTTAACTTGTTTTTAGCTCCTTCAGTTCCTTTTATTTTCTTGAAAATCCCTCTGTATCTTCACAGTTGCTCTTTGCTTTGCCTTCACTAGAGCCAAATAGTGTTTTTTTTTCCACTTAAAATGTTTTTAACACATGCTAATGGGATTCACTGTGCTTTTTCCATCCATGCATACAGTGCGCATTAATCATATCCATCCACCCTTCTTAACTGAAATGGACTCATGGGTAGCTGGCTTCTACCCCATCTACCTTCTACTTTTCCTTCAGAGCAACCACTGAGCTCTGTGTCACTGTTGAGTTCTGTTTTACGTTACTTATTTATGAATATGTATTCATTCATTTTACAAGTTCTTATTGGACATTTATTCTGTCCAGCCACTGTCCATCTCCCTCATTCCCTTATCCCTAACCATGAACTCTAGGGCAGGCAACTTGCATTCTTTGGTATTATATCATAAACTAGTCTAGTGTCTTAGTAGGTACACCATCAACATTATTAGATGTTAAGGAAATACTTTTTTGTGTGTTTCTTAGAAAGTAAAGTCATTACTTGCATGGAAACAAGATTATTAAGAAAATAGGGTCAAAGGGGAGGGTCTTATCAGGTTTCTTTGAGGTATAATTCACTCATTATTATTCACCATATTATTATTCACCATATTTCCCCTAAAATAAGACCAGGTTTTATATTACTTTTTCCTCCAAAAGATGCACTTGGGCTTATTTTCAGGGGATATCTTCTTTTTTTATGTATAACAATCTATATTTATTCATGTACAAAAATTATTTATGTATAAAAATCTGTATTTTTTCAATTTAGTCATGTCGTCTTCTTCTGGAACATCATCATAACTTGACAGATCCCGAATTCCAGGCTGAAATTCTTGTAACTCCATTTCCTGTAGAACCATGGGCCCCAGTCTCTCATGTCCAGCAATAGCGCTGTCCTTAAATGAGCGCTTCTTGCCCATGCAGCCTGCTTGTAGTGCATTGGCAACCCAGCCGTGATTTTATCTCATGAGTTCTTCACTAAATCACGACCTCTTACTGGCTGGGCTTCCCGAAGTTTCTATTAAATCAAGTGCTAATTTTGAAGACTTAAGAAATAGCAACAAAAATGATGACATTTAAGAATGATGGTCCACAAAAAAGTGACAAAAAATTGCTGGCACCAAAATTCAGAGAACTTTTATTTCACAGGAGTGCATTAAGTATGTCTGTTACAACACACGACATATCGAATTACAGAGATTCATATTAAACACAGCTATGTCTTCATTATTGAACGTGCACATAGTTCGTGCGTCGTGTGTGTTCTCTAGGTGCTCCTTTGGCAGTAAGTCTCGAGTTCATCTGTTTACGTAAGCATTTAACTCTCCTTCAAAGGCACCACTTGGGTATTGACAACTACTTTACTATAATTCATATTATTAAGTATTAATGTCAATATATATATTTGGTTATACATTAATACTGTTTTAAAATTGAATATGTCATTGTGTGTTGCAACAGATATACTAAATGTGTCCATCTGGCTGAGGATCTTAACGGGCTTATTTTTGGGGTAGAGTTTATATTATTGAGAAATTGTGCTAGGTCTTATTTGTAGTTAGGTCTTGTTTTTGGAGAAAGAAGCATTTATAGAGAATTGCTTAGTGGGTTTTGATAATTTTATATAGTTTTATAAGTAGGTGGCAAATTTTAAATCTTAAAAAAAATTTTTAATGGTGACAAAGTTTATTTGAAAAAGGTAAAAGTAAACCCTAAGAGTGAGGGAGAAACTGGCTTTGCAAAGCGAGCTTGGGCCAAATAAAAAGGAAAAGCAAGATAAAAGTACACTTTGGAGGACATTGTGCGCTATCGTGAGGAAAGCCATGATAGCCAGGAGGCAGACTTTTTAAACCTAGGTCATAGCGTTATGTTTTTGTCATGTTGTAACCCAGAGCTTTTTCTTTTAAGTTCATTTTTGAATTGCTGTAACCTTTATAGAGCTGTAATAGGAAGAAGGGTAGATTTTTTTTTTTTTTCTTTTTGTGAACCGTGGATCACTTTTATATTCTTATAATACACAAAACCAAAGTGTGCAATTTATGAACTTAACATAGATAAAATACGCTGTAAAAGAACTTTTTTTATAGACAGGGATCTCTAAATTACAACTGCATTCAGACAATTAAAAGTTTAGTTACCAACATTTTAATATGGTATAAATTGCCATCAAGAAGACTCTAAAACAATCTTTTTTCTCTCCTCTTATCAATAGGTAGATAAAAACCAATATGCTTACTTAAAAAGGAAGAGCTTTTAAGTCTTATTTTGAAAAGTAACTTATTTTGGTTCACATTTTTAAAGAATCAGGCAAAATCCTGCACTCATTCTTCTGAGGAAACAATTGTTTATGCACATTTTTTATATAATTTCAAGGGTTTCCAACCTCCTCATGATCTCTTCTAAAAAAGAACTTTAATTTTGTGATACTGTCTTAATTTCTAAACTCTCTAATGGCAATTACCTCCAGATTGAAAAAATGACTACTTGAAATGTTTGAGATATTTTCTGGGAGTTACAGCTAGCCAGAATGTTTCTTTTCCTATACATAGAGGCTGCGGTAGCAACAGTTTGCCTGGTGTCTTGGCTACTGATTCTCAGACTTGAGCTTGTGTAAGAATCAATGAAGTCCTGGGGGTGTGCTCAGTGGTAAAGCATTGGGCACTCCAGAGGCCCTGGCCTAGCTCTGTAGCACTGGGCAGGGTGAGGGTTGGTGTCAGTGGAAAAGCTTGTTAAAGCAGACTCCTGAGCAAACTTTCTCTCTAATCCTGGCATTCTAATATTGGAAGCTTTTCTTAGTGGAGTTAAAAAGTTGTGTAAGAGCTACTACTACTGGCTACAAAGTTTGGTTAGTTTCTGGTCTGTGCTTAGGGGAAGCATTTGTTTTAACTCTTGAGTTGTACTTAGTTTTGTTTTTAACCTCTATTAGTAATTGCAAAAAATCCTCTACATGTTGGAATATACAGATGGTAAACAGTAGCATTTAGCTCAAATAGTATTACTTTCTAGATTATTTGGATTCTATTTTTCTCCCTCTACACAAATATGTTAAGATTGTACAGTGATTTTAAAAATTAGCATTCAAATTATAGTAAAAATAGATTGTTAGCAAAAACTTAGTATTGTTTTTAATACTTAATAGAGGAAAAATTTAATTTGCTGTTTACTTTTTTAACTCTGAGAATTTCCTTTTTTATATAATAATGACTGATCATCTAAGAATACCTAAGGGAAATATATGTCATTAGAAAACAAAAAGGTAAAATTGAATGTAAGATAAAATGTTGAAGTAAAGACAAACATTTCAGTATTTACATCATGATCTTTTGTTAATTAGATACTTAAGCGTAGGCTTGAAATATAAGTTAATGTGATATTATATAGTAAAATTATTAAAATCTCTTTTGTCTCTCTAGCTTTCATAGTAACCGTCCAAGTAAAAGGTTTTGTATATTTAAGAAGCATTCAGAAGATCTCAGGTAACTAATCAATTTTTAAAATTCTTTCTATTGAACAATTATAATTAAAATATTTTCTTGCACATGACATTAATGAGATATAATTTACATTTAACAATTACTGCGGTAAAATTATTGAGGTATAATTTCATACATTTAACAATTAATAGGTTTAACATGTTCAGAGTTTGCAGCAGTCACCAGTTAATTTTACATTTTTATCACTCCAAAAAGAAACCCTGAATCCATTTATGAGTGATCATCCTCATTTCTCCCCAGCTCTCCTCATCTCTGTGCAACCGTGAATTTACTTTGTGTTGTATAGATCCATTCTGGATATTTTATATAATGCAGTGACCCACTATGTGATTCTTCGTGACTGCCTGTCAAGTTTCATGCATGTTGTAGCATGTACTTCGTTTTTTCAGATTGCTAAATAATATTCCATTTTATGGATATACCCCCTCCTAGTAGAGTTTATCCACTTGGGTCATCTTCATTTTGAGGCCATTATAAATAATGCTGCAGTGAACATTTGTCTCCAAGTACAGATATGTCCTTTTGTTTCTCTGTAATGTGTCCTTAGGATTGGGCTTGCTGGGTAACGTGGTAACTCTGTGTTGAGGCTGTGAGGAATGGCTAGACTGTTTTCCAGAATAGCGCCCCTGTTTCCCATTCCCACCAGCAGTATATAGAGGTTCCAGTTTCTGCACATCTTTCCCAGTACTTGTTTTACCTCTTTTTGCCGTCCTAGTAGTTTTAAAGTGGCATATCATTGTGGTTTGCTACAACTTCTTTATTGAGAAGAAGCTTTGGTGAGACATCTAGATACGAGCCATAGCGCCTGATGTTGGTGCCAGTCTGGAAATCTAAGTGACTGCTATTGGACGTTATGGAGCTCTGCTCATTATATCATTAGATCAATCTATTCATTGTATCATTAATTCTCTTGGTGACAGATGGTGTCAGGAAGAAACTCATGGATTTTTCATTGTTAAGTGAAAACAAAAATAAGACTCACCAACAATATTTGAATTTAAAAAGATATCTAAAATACCTAGTAAAGTGACTAACGCTTTTTCAATGTGAAGTACATTCATTGAACCATGGGAATTCTTAAAATCCGTATATATATATATATATATATATATATATATATATATATATATAGGGGGAGAGTGAGAGAGAGAGTCTTCATAATTCTTTTTTATATAAAGTGAAGTGTACTACTTGACTACTGTATATAAAGAACTATTAGTGAATATTTCTAAAAATGCCATGATAATTAGCTTTTGTTATCTCACACACTTAACTCAAAATTTATTGAACATCATTTTTTCATATACTTCAGATTTCATTGGACTTATTTTATGTTTTCATTCTCTTTGAAATATCAATGCCTTTATTCCACCAACCTAATTTATTGAACTACGTTTAGATAATACTTGTTTTGATGCTTTAAGTTAATGGAAAAGGTAAAAGAAATGATGTTATGTTTCAGGACCTTTGCATTTATTAGCTCCCATGCCTAGTTTGTTCCTCCTCAGATATTATATGATTAGTTCCTTTATTTTCATTCTGATGAGTGAGCCTTTCCTTGACTATTATATTTAAAATTCTACCCCTACCCCTGTGCTTCACTCTAGCAATCCTTTCTTTTTATGTTTTATTTTTCTCTAGTTCACATGACATACTAGTATTTTACTTCTTTATTTATTGTCTGTGTTTTCCCAACATGGTATATGGTTGGGATTTTTGTCTTGTGCCTGGCATGTAGAAGGCACTCAGTAGTAAATCTTTGTTGAATGAATGAATGTATATGGTGAAAATTATGCCTGTGGACAATAGGTCCCATTTATGTTTGACCAATAGCTCATAGGAAGACAAAAATTGGTTCAATTAAAAATATATTTGTACTGTTAAAGTGTTTTTTGAATCTAGTAAGATAGATTGTTATATTAGAGTTGTCTTTGTTGAAAACTTTTATAATATTGTATTCTAAAAATCAGATTTTGATTTTTACCTCACTATTGCCAAGCTCGTTTTTTTTTTTTTTTTAATGGACTTAAATGAAATATATGATTTTAAAGAGCTGGGGTGTTGTGTTTTTTTGGTAAGTGAATCGAACTCAGGACCTTGTGCTTGCTGGACAGGTGCTGTGCTACTGAGCTGTGTCCCCGCCCGGCGGTGGTGGTGGTCTTGTTTTTCGGCTTGGTTGGGTCTCCACTGGTTAGGTCTGAAAAATAATAGGTTGCTTTCTGTGAATGGAATTTAACATACTTAATCTTATAATTTTATATACGTGAAACTTTGTAACTGCTCTTACTGAAATTTAGTACTCACTTTGAGCTACTCATAGTGGGTTAGTCCTGTACATAAAATGGCAGGCGCTGTATGCATGAGAGTGATGGAGCAGTCTTGAAACCAGCTTCAAGGAGTATGTAATTTACTAGGTGGGAGAGAAAGTGTGCCCACAAATCACTGGACTTTAATAAGTGCAGTGAGTTATTTCAGAGGAGAACTCATTTATTTGGAATGACCATGTAGACAGAGGATAAGGAGTTTGGATTTAATTCAAGGCATTGGAGAACCATTAATGATCTGTATAGAATCAAGTTATATTGAAGCAAGGTTGAAGTCAAGGGTTTGAGCTCTGGAATCAGCATATTCAACTTTAAACCCGATTCTGATCTTTATCAGCTAGTTCTATGTCCCTGGTAAGTTACTAAGCCAATTCTTACTTGTAAAAAGGTGATAATTATAGCACCTACCTCTTTAGGTTTTTGTAAGCTTTAGATGAGATATGTCATAGAGTAAACACTCAATAAATTGATATTATAAAAAGCTTGACATATTAAATATTTTAAGGAAGAGGAGAGATAACTATAGTTTGAGATTTAATGTCAATGGCATCATAAAACAGACCAGTCAGGAAGAGTTGATTTGGGGAGAAAGTCTAAGATTTCAGATTTAATACACTAGAGTAACCTGTTGGTATAAATATGCAGCACGCTGTCAGAGTACAGCTCGAGAGGAGAAATCAGTCTGAGGTATCCCATTTGTAGTCATGTATTGGTGAAGTACGTGCTTTCATTTATACTCTTTACTGAAATTCATGTGTGTATGCTTGGTTATTACACTGAAAATAACAGTGATTGCTTTGCATGATCCTTTTTTTTTAACCTAAGCAAAAATAATTCAGTACAGTATCAATCTTAGGGACTTCCACGTGGTGTTGCTGGAGCCAGAACAAGTAAAGGAAACAAAGTCATCAGGAGTTAACTTGTGTCCTCTCCAGTTTGACTTGCTGAGGCAGCATATTGTCTTATTTTCTGTGGACTTAGATTCCTTTTTCCGTTCTCTCACAGACCAACTTTATCTATTAAAGACCTAAATATAATATTCCCACCCCACATTTTCCCAAATTAAAAAAAAAAATCCAATTATAAATTTCAGTTAAAACTACCTGTTTAGAGACACTTTGAGTTACACATTCCATCCCTTGTCCAATTAACTGTGTCCAGTTTTACCAGTGAAACTGTTTTATGCCTATAAATATAATACATTAAATGTGTAGGGGCTTTTCTAAGTTCTCTGAAACTTTTCATTATTTTTACAGCCTTAATATTTTAAAAAATCTTTTAACTAAAAATCACAAGTCTAAATACATTGTAAATTAAAATCTTAAGGCTGGTGACAAACGCTTTAATATGTCAGCTATCATATTTTGTTTCAAAGAGCAAACGCTATACATTTAGTACATTTAGTTTGGTTCAGTTAGTACAAAAACTGAGGTGGACTCAGCCAGATTTTTTGATGGCTATGGAAATTCTCTCTTAAACATTATGTGTTTCATTTAAGAATTGCAACTCTGTGAAGTTTTGTTTAAGGGACTGAGTAGTTTAGGGCCAGTAAGTAGGTTAGTTCACAGTACTGAGATGATAAGGAACTCAAAACTTGTGGACTCCAATATTTAATAACTACTCAAATTAATTTAATGTTAAATGACAGTAGTACCAACCTTAGACGTTGTGGTGAGAACCTTGCAGTTGATGCAGCTGCAATTGTAGCATGCAGTTGATGGCAGCTGTCACATGATCTATTTTTAAAATGTTTACGTTTCTCTTTAATTTTATCCTCGACAAAAAAATACATAAATTTCATTAGAGCATGGTTGTACTTTTGTTCACAATTATATTCATAATATCTAATAACATAGTATATATAGAGACAGACCAGGTAAATGTATATTGAGTGAATTAATACTATATCCTCACTTTTTTTATTTTTATTTTATTTTTTTTTTTGGTGGGTACCGGGGGTCGACCTCAGGACCTCGCGCGCCAGCAGGCGCCCATGCCGCTGAGCGATATGACCGGCCCTTTTTTCGTATGTGGGTTCCGGGAATCGAACTCGGGCCCTCGTGCTTGCCAGGCAGGTGCTTATGCCGCTGAGCCATCTCACCGGCCCTTATTTTTATTTTTTTGAGACAGGGTCTTGCTATGTAGTTCAGGCTGATATTGAACTCACTGTTTAGTCCAGGCTGGTGATCTTTCTGCCTCAGCCTCCAAGGGCTGGGCGTATAGGCAAGCACCACCACACCCAACTATATCCTCACTTTGCAGATGGTCTGAGGAACAAATACGTGACTTGACTGTGTTAATCCAAGTTATTAGTGTAGCTAAGACTAGGTTAGGTCTTTTGACTCCTAGCTTTTCACAACTGGAATGAGCGGCAAGTGTTTATTAAGCATAAATACTTCCTGTAGGTATTGTAAAGGGTAGCATTTGTATATGACTGTGTCATTTTCTAGATAAGCATTTCAGTTATATCATTTGTATGACAAAATGATAAGTTGCAGTTATGACACAAAAAGAAAATCATGGAAAAAAATAATCATTGAGATTGTGTGTGGATTTCATAAAAGATAAAAAACCTTTTCTCTTATGCTATTTTTCTTTTTATTAGGGGCATTACTGTAGTGTGCCTTAGTTGTGATTTCCTATCTGATGTTTCTGGCTTAGATAATATGGCTACACACTTAAGTCAACATGAAACTCACATTTGCCACATTGTAACAGAGAAAGGTAAGTATATATAACTGTGCTATTTTGGAGTTTCAATATTTGTTCCATTATTTTTGGTCAGCCACAATATGGGCTCTTTACTAAGTCATTTTTCTCACTCATCACAGTTCATATGCTCTTGTAAATATAAAACTTTTCTTCTAATTTCAGTTTCTGTTTGTATCCCAACTTCTGAACATCTTTCTGAGTAAGTTTAATTTTTATTCAGTGCATTTTACTTTGATGGATTTTAGCACTATTGCATTTTAAGTGTATCATTAGTAGGAATGAAAATATTAAAGTATTTTGGTATTTTTTTCCTTTTTCTTTTTTTTAAAGCTGCTTGTTGAAATAGGTTCCCACTCTGTGGAGCTCGTGACCTGGAGCAAGACAAGTTGGAATTTCCTAAGTTCAAAGTTCTGGGATATTTTCTTACACAAAGGCAGTTAAGCAGCCAAGTTCATGACACTAGCTCTCATTATTCAGCTCTTTTCATCTTTTAGATAGGTCTAGATTCCTGTTCCACCTTATCATTCTGTCAGGGTGACATATCCTAACCTACTTTTTTTTTTTCTCCAGTTGGCTCTGGAAATAACTTTTGTTGCTATGGACCTTTTCTTACTTTGCTTTAAATAATTTGTGTTTTTCTCTGCTGCATCTGCCTTCAGAGTAACACATTCCAAATGACATGGCTTTTTGTCTTTTTTTTGTGTTCTGTCTGCTTTCTTAATTTCTTATGTCTTAAATTTTTAGGTCAGATGATTTGTCTTTCCTTATTTGTTGTCTGTCATTGTGCTATTTTTCTTTTTTTTTCAGATGCAGAAGCAGCCCAGAGATTTCAAAAAATATCCAGGGTACACCTGTACAGTGTCCCCCTTCGATGAACACAACTGACGCTTGTTCTCTCTTTCCAAGGAATGTGAATAATTTGACTGTGGGATCTGTTCTCAGTTGTGGCCTCAATAAGGCATATCTTGGGGAGCTCCCCATCCTACATGGCTGGCCTTCCATAAAGCTGCTGCTGATTTGGCCAGAGTGGCCTCAAGGCCCACCACATTGAGCATACTTCCCACTGGTGGCTTTGGCTCTTGATCTTAAGCTTATGGGCCAGTTATGTCCAAGAAAAGCTCATCAGATCAATTGGCTGCTGCCCTTAAATCTTCCTCTAGCATAAATGCATTCCAAGAAATACAAAAACTGCTTGTTAGGAAATTGAAGGCTACTTTCATATCCTTGGAACAACAGGTCTCTATAATTATGACCCAAAATTACAGTTATTTTTACTGTTATTCAAAATATATTACCCAATATTAACTATAATTTTTGCAGTGATATTCTCAGATTTTTTATTTTAAATATTTTAACTTAATACCTTGGTTTTCTGTTCTATAAATTTATTGATGTCTATTTTATGATGTCTGTATTTCTCTTCTTTAAAACTTGTTTACTGTGTGTTTTATGAAGAGCTCCAGGAGAGTCCTGTGAGTTCTCTGCACTGAGTGGCCCATCTGAGATGTTCAATCCGGCTGCCTCTCAGACGCTTAGACCGCCCTTACATCCTCTGTCCTGTTTCAGGGTTATGATGTTAATGATTATGGATTTTCAGGTTTAAAGAGTCAGTAAGACTTCTGCTTACAGATCTTAAAAACAAGTTTTAAAGTAACATATTTGTGTATCTGTGTAATCTCTACTCAGTCATTAATGTAGTTCCTTTGGGTAAAGGTGACATATTAAATATGTATGGTAACCAACAGTGCGCGTGTTTCTTTCCTATATACATTTTAATTTTGTCCTTCGTTTATATTAGTTACATTGAATATAGATTTATTAAATAGTTTTGATCCTTATTTTCTTTTAATAAAAACTGTGGTGTTTAAGTGTCTCAGGAATCATTTGCTAATGAATAATTTCAAATAGAAGCTGTACATTTTATCTTATAAATAGGACCATTGGGGGCCGGTGGGATGGCTCAGCGGCACAAGCGTCTGCCCGGCAAGCGTGAGGTCCTGAGGTCGACTCCCAGTACTCATATTTAAAAAAAAAAAAAGGACCATTGCTTTGTCATAGGGAAGCCTTGTTAGCATGCAGACTGAGAGCTATACCTACTTAACACATTCATGACAGGGCTCTGATTTGAATGTGTTACATCCCCACCCGCTTGAACCATCGGTGGTACAGTCATGCGTGTACCACTGGTAGTTCAGTCCAGCAGGAATGTATTAATGCATCTTGCATTTTTTCCTGTAGCATGATTAAAAGGTCACTATCCTATACTACTTGAATTTTAAAGACCAGCGAAGTATCTTTTGCTCTTAATAGCCATAAATATCAGCAGGCACTGAAATTGTAACTCAAGCATCTTTCTTCTTTCTAAGATCAGAACTTCATTTGTACTTTGGAGCAGAGATAAAGCTAGTTTAGCTGGGTGTGGTGGCACACACCTGTAATCCCAGCACTTGAGAGGCTGAGGCAGGAGGATCACAGCGAGTTTGAGGCCAGCCGGGGCTACATAGTGAGTTCAAGACCAACCTGAGCTACACAGTGAGACTCTGTCTCAAACAAACAAACAAACAAACAAACAGCTAGTTTATATACCACTTATTATGTAATGTGTTCCTTGCAATTAATAATATTAGAAAGTTGAATCTATTAGTTTTAAGTTTCTAAACAAATTTATATGTACTATAAATGACAGATATTCCCAAATATTCAAAAGTGGTTCTTTGTAGTGTAATAGACTAGTCTTTATTTCCTTATGTGTCTTTTTGGTCATACACCCTGTATCTACCCTCCCTGATACAGGAGGATTGCTGTGATTGTGTGGCCAGCCTGAATGCCTGAACTAAAGGCCCTGTCTCAAAAAACCAAAAAAAGTGGCTGTTTATCTGTAGAGAATTTTTAATAGGGAATATTTCACTAAAAACCTAAGTAAACAACCTAAATACAAATAGAGAACCTAAGTAAACAACCTAATTATAACAGCTGTATTTATTTAGCTGCTTTCTTAAGAATAGTTGGAGGGGGCTGAGGCAGTCAGGGAGGTTAGTGGCTCTTGTAATCAAGTAGGAGATGATAGAGCTTGGCCTAGATGCTAGCAATGTAGGTGGTAGGTGATTTTATTTTTGTTATATTTTGAATTTCTTGGCATTTAGGATGTGAGATATGAGAGAATGTTGAAGGTGACTCCACAGTTAATAGCCTGAGGAACTGGATAGATGGCATTGATACTAACTGAAATAGAGAAGACTTTGAGAGGATAGGTTTGGGATGAAGAAGAGGACTTTGATTTGAGACACATTTAAGTTTGAGATGCCTATTAGATAGCTAAGTGAAGATGTCATAGTCATTCACTTGTGTGAATTTAGGGAAGTTTTCTATGCTATAAATATCATTAATATTTCAATATGTCATGAGACAGAATAAAAGTAAAACTGTGGAGATCTTGAAAAGATCAGTGCATTGTATCACTGTCCTGGTTGTGATATTGAGCTATAGTTTTGCAGGATGTTATCATTGGGGAAAACTGAGTAAAGAGTACATGAGATTTCTGTACATTGTTACTTACAACTGTGTATAAATCTATAATTGTCCCAAAATAAAAAATTAAAATGGAGCTGTATGAGATCCTCGGGATGTAGCAGAGATAGACAAAGGGCAGGGTCTCTAAACTCAGTGGCTTGGGGTCTCTTGGTAAATTAGGGGGTGAGAAGGAGTGGACAAAGGAAACTAAGCAGATATGATCAGTGATGCGGGAGGAAAACCCGGGAGTGGCAGTACCTTTCTTTGGAGCCTCAGTTACCCTTTTTGTAAGATGTGAGTACTAACTTGTTCTACAGTTCTGGGGTTCTCTAATTCAGTACTGGTTGTACCTAAATGTCATAATTTATTTTTATGAGAAGATAAATTTAGAATGCCACACATCCCTATCCAGTAGTGAAAACAGGGACTTTTGATCTTGAGAAATTTAAATGTCCACGTTACTCCTAGTCTTTTACAACTCTCTACATGTGTACTACTATGAAAACAATCTTCTTAACGTTTGTATAAAAGAAGGTAAGTGGCTTAATGTTTCCCAGATTCTCCGTTGTAGAATGAATGTCCATAATTTGTATGTGGTGTGGGGGAAAATAGGAAATGCAAGTTAAAATTAAATAAATGCTTTAATATGGGATTTTTCATGCTATATGTGGCCTATGAATATCTAAGAATATTTGTTTGAAATTTTTTTCATCAGTACTAACATCATGACATAAACCTTCACAGAATAAATAGCATATGGAGTGCTGAGCTTAACTTGGAAATAAAAGTAGTTGTATAAAGGGTTGACTAAAAAGGCTCCAAGACATTTCGTTCATGTTCACAAATACTTTCTAAGATGGAATGTATAAGTAGATGCTAGCAAGTACCTTTTCTTATTTTTAGGTACTATATCAGGAAAAAATGGCATCATTATGATGTTCATAAAATCTAAGAAATACATAATAAAGGCAGAGTAGTTATTATCCTATTCCGCCTGTGACTGTAGCAGCAAGGGATACTTTTGTTGAAGAGTATGGTTACCTAATACGATTTTACACTGAAAAGAATCTCATTATTTCTAGCTTCTCTTTATAACTCTCTATTCTTAGTTTATGAATCTATCACTTAGCTACATTTCTTGAGACTATTACAATTTCTAGCCCTTATATTATCCTTAAGATGTTTCTATTTTTTAAATAGTTTTCGGTTTTTGAAGCTTTGCTTGTTTCCTGAATGGCTTCACAAGATCTTCCTAAGATTAGGAACTTTGATACCCAGCTCCACTTAAACCCTCAGACCCTTAAAGGGGTAGTGTGACACGGTGCAGGCTGTACAGCTGATCGCCTAGTTTGGAGTCCTGCCCTGTTGTTTACTACTGTATGTGATATTTGTGAAGCACAGATAACAAAAATACTTAGGCATAAAGTGTTGAGGGAAGTAAAGGAGTTAGTATGTCCATGTAGTACTTCAAAAATGATTAGTATGTGGGAAGCACCATCAATGACGAAGTTATTGTACTGTAATGTATTGTTTAGTATTCTTCAGGTGTAATTATCCTGTTCTTCAACCTATTTTTATTCTACCCTTCCATACCATTTTATAAATTACTTCTGTAAGCTTTCTTTTCCTGACCCAGTTTATCTTTTAGAATTATTGTGGCAGCACATATCAGTCATGTCCTTCGACTTTTTTGTCTAAAACTCACTAAACATAGGTCGAGGGAATTTTTCTGAACACCTCTAGGTTTATTTTAATCAGAACTATCTCTTATAAATTGCACCAGTATTTTCCCTTAAATTATAGTGCCTTATATTTGGCTACACTGTGGTTCATCTCATACTTTCAGGCTACTTCTGATTTTGAGATCCTTCTGCAGACTCTGGTCAGTTTGGTATTTGACCCCTAGAAAAGCTTACTGTCATCTGTCCACTTAGGCTCCTGTGCTGCATTATTTATCGAACTATGGGACCCTACTGCTTTTAATCCTCCATGCCGAAAATCTGTTTATGCCACTGTGAAGTATGGTATTATGAGAGGAATGTACCTCTGAAATAAGTCAGACCTAGGTTTAAATCCTAGTTTCACATAAGGCTCTGAGTTTAATTTCCAGACACACACACACACACACACACAAAATGAATGAGAAAATAAAATTTAGAAAAATCCTAGTTTTATATCTAAACAGCTCTGTAGCCTTGAGGAAATTATTTATTCTTTCTGAGATTCATCTTCGTCATCACTGCAAGATATATAATACCTCCTTGCAGGGTGGTTGTAAGAAATAATATGTACAAATTAATTAAATTACTAATTCAAATAATTAAATTATTTGGTACCACCCTTACAGAAGGTAGCCACTTGGTAAATGCACGCTTGCTGCTTCTACTGTGACTACTACTGTTACTGCTATTACTGTCGTTATGAGTGCTACTTCCAGATGACGGGAGCCCTTGCTAACTACCTATCTGTGGAGTCTTCATCATGGGAGTTCAGTAGCAGTCCGTCTGCACTGCAGTCATTTGTAATTTTCACTTATGCTTCAGTCCTGCAGTACATTCTTGCAAACTGCTAAGTGGATGACATTACATCGCAGTGCTTCAGTTGAACCTTGTTTAATTCTCTGTGTCAGAATTAAAGAAAAGAAAAAAAGAGAAAGGAAAAAAAAACAGAGTTACATGTGATTCTGGCTTTTCCTGTCGAAAGACTATGAGACAACACTAACTTGTGGAAAAGTGGCACAGAAACCCTTCTTTAAAGAAACATTCTGCTATTGTCAGGTGCCCACTTCCAGAAACTGTGGCTACTTATCCCATACTACTATTTAAACTAATATAAAAAGAAAAATGTATAACTGTGCTAGTTAGCAATAGTTATGTAGCCATTTGCTTTGTACAACTTGGAAATGATAATATTTAAAAAAAGACCTTTCTCAAATGTTACACTATTATTGAACTCAATTATAAAATTGCTTTGTTGTTTCCCCCTGTATCTCAGTTTTCTCTTCCTCTGTCTTCTCTAGTATATCTGTGTAGATGAATTATAATAGAGAAAGTTTTACATTTTGTAAAATTCTTTTTCTTGACAAGAAGTTGAGAACAGATAATTCCTCTAGCACATTTTCAGAACATATGAATCCATTATACATACATAGTGGTGCATGCTTACAAAACTAGGCTACTTCAGGAGTTGTCTATCTTAGTGATTGAAATGTTTTAAAAGCCACAATTTGAGCTGGGTAATCCCAGCATTCGGGAGGCTGAGGCAGGAGGATTGCCTTGAGTTAGAGGCCAGTCTGAGCTACATAGCAAAATCCAGTCTCAAAAAAAAAAAAAAAAAAAAAAAAGAAAAGAAAAGAAAAAAGCCACAATTTGAAGTAGTTTTAAAAGTTGATTTAGTTCTCTGAGTGACCTCTAATTTTGTTCTAGGCAAAGAATAGTGGTGCCTCGGTTCACAAACTTAATTCATTTCGTGTCTATGATCTCAAACGGAATTGGATGAGAACTGAATCAAATTCAACGGTTGGGTTCAGTGTTGACCTTATGGGGAAATTTGATTCAGTTCTCGTCCAATTCAGTCTGTGACCAAATTGGAAAGAATTAAGTTTGTGAACCAAGGTGCCACTGTACTCTGGAAAGAGCATTGACTAAAGTACCAAGAGTTCAGGACCCTGTTGTCTCAACAACTTTTTGGTCATGTACTTTGATTTCTTCATTTGTGAAATGGTTTGGAAATAATCTGTTCTGAAGGTTTCAAAGAGATATGTAATGTGTTTTACAGATAAAAAGTTGTGTGTTATACTTTATTAAATTCCTCTAAGGAATAGTAGGAGGAAAGGGAGAGAGAAAACTGGCTTTCCTTTAAACCACATATTCCTCCCTCTTATCTGAGAACCGCTGAGGGATCTTGAATTTCGTTCTCAGCACCCATAACCACAACTCGCTGTCGCTTCCGTGTATTTATTCATTGACACCGAATGTTGATAACTTGCTTTCCCTGGGCTGGAAGGCCTGTGTGCCTCTGGTGTCAGGAGTTGGAGATGACACATGAATAAAAGGTATGGTTTGTGCCATATAACTTTTGTGAAATACTGTATAAAAAAGAATCTAAACCTATCTCCAAAATGAAGTAGCACTTCATTACTTTCAGTTAAACTAATAAAGTCATTTTTCATAAATGTAAGCAGTAAGTACACTTTCAGAGGCAGAATGCGTACATTTTTAAGTTTTATATTTGAAAGTATTTCTGTTAAAAATGTTTCATCCCATGGAGTCTATGAACTTTGAAGAATATATCAGGGGTTATTCTGTTACTTGTGAATTTCAGAAGTTATTTGGAGGAAGTATTGGCTCTAATCATAATCTAAGTTTTAAAGGCTTAAATGTTCAAAATGGTCAGGGTACCTTCATTTCATCTAAATTTGCAGGAAAGAAAGGCAAATGAATCTAATCTCACATTTTAGGCTTATTTGCTTCTCTAAGCTTTGAAGTGTGACTGGGATTAGAGATACTCAGGGATATTTCTTCTAGATTCAGGATTGTTAATATTTCAACAATATCACTAGGAACTGTAAAATAATTTTTCTTTTCAAAGTCGTTTTAATGCATTTGTACTGGAATGAAATCGCAATTCAGCAGGTAAGAGCTGTACATTAAGATGTGGTTTCTGGCAGGTTGGACTTGGTGTCTTTGATATCTGTAAGCAGGGAAGAAGGAAAGGTAAATGGAACTTCCGCAGTCTGTCATTTAGGGCAGACTCTACCAATCTCTGCCATTGATTTTGAGGTTAGTGCCACTTTTCCAGTCTCCCAGTCTTGGGGGTCATTTATAGGTTATAAATGAAATATCTATGGTGTTACTCAACATTGCCAACAAGATAAAATAGAACCCTATTCCTACATTAATTCTGCATACATTGTCTTTTTTCTTTTACAATTTTATACTCATATTTTGTCTTCTTGATTTCTTATTCTGTATTTACCTAGCTCTATCAATCCAGAATGATTTTTCTGCTTTTCCCCCTTACTTTGGATGAGCAGATCAAACCCAGGTTTTCAGAAATGAGTCAGTGTTTTCATACCAGAGTAAATAAGGCTGGTCCTAAGAGGAGACCAGCAATCAAAATTAATATCTAGTTAATATATTGGTTTTGAAGGAAGGGTGGAAGCATGAAAGAAGACAAAGCTGTGGGGATATTTCAGTCATAAGGTACCCTGTGTTGTGCACTTTCAAGCAATTTCTGTTCAGGAAGATTGATTTGACTCTACCCATGACAATAATAATATTTATTGTTCACATACAATGTGCCAGACACTCTTCTAATGCATATTTTGCATTTATTTGCTCATTTAATTTTCACAAATCTATGAGACAGTGCTATTATTGTCCTTCGGACCCCTGAACTATAGATAAATTAGATGCCTTGCCTCATGTCACATAACTGTTAAAGGGGTACCCCGCTTAAATTCCGGCGGTCGGTCTGCAGAGACTGAACTGCGAAGGGCTGTACTTCCTGCCTTGTGGGACAGGACTCAGCTGCACTGTGAAGGCCCTCTCACTAGGGAGGGGCAGGCAGGAGCTGACACTCGGCACAGGGACAGCATAGGGCAGTACTTCTGAGATGCATAGACAATAGGATATTTTAGCAAAGAATAGCATAAAATAGTTTGTCAGGATTAATTTGGCAGTCATATTCTGAGTAAAAGTGATGTTTATAGTTATGCTTAAGAACGACATACACAGAATGAACAGATCTGTGTGGTAAACATGGCCACAGGATTGCTCTGTGATATCACAAATTCAGTATGTCCAAAACTAAATTCATTTTCCTGCAAAATAAGCTCCCTTTCCCCTTGAATTCCTTCTCTTGGGAGACATTGGGGGTGAGTTGTGTTTATTCTCCTTATGTAACTTTATTCTGAAATTCTGTTGGTTTTAACTTACGTCTCCCTAACTTACTTTTCTCCATTGGCACTGCTACTGTTTTAGATGAGACAGTCACGAACTATCTTACCTGGCCTTTCTGACTGAAACCTGTCTACTATTTCTGATGCACAGATCTGTCATATTTTCCTACTGGCTTTAATGTTCTTAGTGTGAACACTTTATCATAGCTATGAAGATCTGTGAAGTTGCCTTTGCTGTCTCTTCAAGTTTATCTTCAACTACTTCCCTGTGTGCCCTACATTTACGTGACAGGAGACGAAGGGGCTGTAGAGTCTCATATCAGTGCCGTCTTGCTTCACGTTTGCTTCTGCTCTGCCTTGGATCACCTCCCCCGCTTTGCTAACAGCTCCTGTATTCCTGCAAACCCAAGTCCACTGTGCTGTCTGCTGCTTACTTGTCTCCTTCCCTATTATACTGGCTCAGTGCTTTTCAAAATTCTGTAAACGTTTGCTGTTTTCTTTACAAGAGACTTTGTTTTTATTTTTGGACTAGCACACTTAGTTATGTTTAACATGGGAAACGTTTAGTTCAAACATCTTTTCCACAGGAATGATCAGAAATGATGTGCTAGATATGTTACTGTTCCTTCTGAGTCTAATGATTACTATCCTAAATTTAGCCCTGAATGTCTAAGAGGAAGGACTTGAGAACTGGCTGACTTTACTACTGGCTTCTTGTACGATCTTCTAGCCTTTTCAGTATGTTTACAAATAATCTTAATTGGAGATTATATTTGTAATACTAGCATTGATGTGTTTGGCTTTTAAATGTTATTGGCCTGACTGAAATGAACCTGAATAGTTTCCTTTACAACCTCTCCCCCAATCCATGGTATGTTTCTACTACGAATAAAACCTCAAAAGAGCTTAGGACCATAATTGCATCAGGAGATTCACTATGCACGTGGCCTCGTGTTGCTCATTTTACCTGTAGAAAAATGCACATAGGGCCATATATTTCATTTTAGACTATAGAGGAGAGGGATTATGCTTTACAAATACATCAAAAATTATCAGGTTTCCATAGAAAAAAATTACCTGCAATCTCATCGTTAATGATGTTGAAATTGATCACTAGTAAGTGCTTCTGTTCTCTTTGTGTTGAAATCTCAATGTTCTAAATACTGCACTACATTTTTCTATAAGAGAATTACTGCAACATTCACAAGTGACATCAAAATTTCAAAAAATAAAAACATTCACAGTGACAGGTCATTAGCACAGAACTTTGAGCTTAGCAAATTTGACTGTCTTCTCCGAAAGTTGAATACCTCAAATGATGACTATTTCAGCAGGTAACTTTAATGAATAAGAATTACAGGTATGAAATTGTTTTCTTTTACAAACGTTGATATGTTGTCGTATTAAAGTTAATTTTTAAATATGCTTTTATAGTTACAAAATTTTAGTGATTATTAATTGTGATGAAATTTGTAGTATACATTTCTGGTTAATTTTAGAGTTGTTTTTACCAGTTAGTACAGTTTTGTCCCTTGAAGGGAATTCTAGTATGGTAAAAGGTACAAAACAAGGTCAAGCTTATAGGCCTCTTGATGCTGATTGTTTTAATGACTCACTGTGTGCTCTCGTCTACCAGCTCCTTAGCCAGTAAAATGAAGAATAATAAAATCTCTGTCACCAGCCTCCTCTGAAGAGATACTGAGAGGACTAGTTTTCCCCAGCTGACATGCCAGAAATAATAGTTAAACATGCTTAATGGACTCCATTTTAATTACTGCATAGAATTGATTTATAGACATACATGAAAATGATTAGAGTGGTAATATTTCTTTTGTAAAAACAAGATCTTTGATAACGTTTTCAACAGTTAAGCTGTTGAAATAAACTTTCAATATTTTTTCAAATAAGCTGATAAAAACTTTCATAAAATATTTCAGAAATGCTTTTCAATCAGTTTATTTCTACTTTTCAAATGATTTAATCAGTTGTAGAATAATTTATTGCAGAACTTCAGTAATTACTGTTTTTAGAAGAATTTTTCATGTTTTTATATTTATACATATTATGTTTAAAACTATTATTTTCCCATATACATCATTAATGCAATGAAGCACTTTATATTTGATGTAATCTCACCTTTATAAATGTTGTTCACATTGAAATACTTTACAAAATGTAGATCCAAAAAATTACTGACATTTGTACATTGTCTTTTGTTTTATTCAATTTGTTTGACAAATTAATTGTAAATTATTATTATAATACTACCAATACTATGGTTCTACAAAAAAGACCACAATCTTTTAAAAGTTGTTCCTCATTTTGTATGCTTAAAATATAGATAAGTAACTTTACAGTTAATCATTATTAATATTTAGTAAAACATTAACATCTGTAGCCTTAATTTTTTTTTTTTTTCTTTTTTGGTGGTCCTGGGGATTGAACCCAGCAATGACAGTATTAATTTGTAAAATGTGCCCTCAGAGAATGGATAAAGAAGGAGGGCATTTGCCAATTCTGTATTTAACCATGATAGTAGCTTTTAAATGGTTGACATTTCTGTCCCATTAGACATCTTCACGTTTTTTAATATAAAATTTAAGTGAATGTAGTTGTTGCTTATGTTAAATAAATTATTCCTCACATTTGTATTGAGCCTTTATAGAGTTATGAATCACGAATTCTTGATTAATGGCATTTCAGGTCAAGTAGACCTCCCTAACGCATGTGTTGAACTTGAATGTAATATCAACAAATAATTTTGTGTGTGTCTGATGCTAGGGATTTAAACAAATCTAATTTAATCATCAGCAGTTTCTAAAACAAAAATCCTTTAGAGCAGCTAGTTTTTATATTAATTTGATTATTTTACAACATTGTCTAGATTTTCTATCTGCTAATATTGTAATGTTATAATTAATATTTTTAGGAGTCAAGTTTAAAAAATTTATAGTTAATTTTTGAGCAGTGCTTATAAAAGTTTTAGGAAAATATATTCTTCAGAATTCTAAATTATTTCTGTGACTTCTGCCTCCAGAGAAAGTTAATTAATGTATGTATTCAAGTGCCATTATCACTGAATTTCACAGTAGACGAAATACTTACATTCCCTCACTTTTTATGTTTTACAATAGTACATACTAATGCTTATTGTGTGCGTATATGAGTGTATGTGTGTGTGTATATATGTATATGCATATAACCTTTAATTTTTAATTAATAAGTTAGATTTATTGTGATGCTGGGCATCAGACCTGCTGCTTTTTTAAAAAATAATTCTTACTAATGCATGTCCTTTATTTTAAATTGTACCTAGCAAAAAGGATGTTTCCAAAGTGTTCTTGTTTTTGGAGAAGAAAATACAATATGTGTTCATTTATTTATCACATTTATAAATCTGTTTCTTCTCATGTATTTTATTTTTATCATAAGATATGTGCAGAGGTCATTCACTATTATAGGATAAAATGGACATTAAGTTTACATTTTAGTTATTTTAAGCACATAAAACCCAGTTCATATTCTATCATGTAAGTATAATGTAAAATAATCAATACTTACTTTGTTTTCAAGATTAAAAGACGAAGCCCCCAGTAAGGAACAAGGACCTGTGTCTAAGGTGAAGCACGTTTTATTTCATAATTAACAGTTTATACGCATTTGAAGGTATTGTTTTTGAATTTTTAAATTTTAAATTTCAAAATGCATACTTCAGTAATTATTGGCATGTTATAAGGAAGGAAAAGTTGAGGTTTAAAATTTTTCACCAAATATAAAATATCTAATTTTAAGTAAAATTAGAAGGTGTTTTTGTTTTGACAAAGACATAATCTTTTTAATTGCCAGTTATTTACCTTAACTGTTGATAATGGAGAGAAATGTATGAATTAAAAATCATGAAATCAGTTGAACCTCAGTCATTGGGCACTCCAGAAAGTTAGTATTTCCAGATGATTTAATATTCTGAAACATTTAAACTATCAAAAGGTTTTATCTAATTTTTAAAATACGAGTATTTTACATGTGTGTTAACTGTTCCAGGTATTAAGATCGCTACTTTGAAGAGAGTTAAATTGGCATTTGTCTTTACACAGTGGTTCTGTCTTGCACAGTGCTTAAGGGAATTTAGGTAGAAGTAGCAGCATTTTTCCAGACAGCTTTTATATGATAGAAAATGTTCTTTTCCTTAAAAGATTTTTAACTACCAATAGGTTTCTTTAATGGAAATAGGATTTTTTGTTATCTCCTTCTTTTTGAATGAGTTTTGGTAGTTTGTAGTTTTCTAGGAATTGGTACACTTTTGGTTTAAGATGTTGAACTCTTTTTTTTTTTTGTGTGTGGGTACCGGGGGGTCGACCTCAGGACCTCGTGCGCCAACAGGCGCCCGTGCCGCTGAGCGATGTCACCGGCCCCTTTTTCGTATGTGGGTTCCGGGAGTCGAACTCGGGCCCTCACGCTTGCCAGGCAGGCGCTTAAGCCGCTGAGCCATCTCACCGGCCCTAAGATGTTGAACTCTTAAATATACTCATACGTATATAGAGTTGCTTATTGTCCTTTTAATGTCTCTGGGCTCTGCAGTGGTGCTCCTCTTTCAGTCCTGATGCTGAGATTTTGTGGGGTTTTTTCCTTCTTGTTGTCATATGTATTACTTTTACATGTGTTATAAAGGCAGAAAATGCAGTATTAAAATTTTTGCTTAGACAGTTATCTATTGGAACTATTAAAAACTTAAAATATCAATTTTACATTTCCTTTATTTTTACCATTTCCAGTAGTTTTCATCTCTTTACATAGCTTTCTATTTCTGTCATATATTTTGTACTTGAACTTTCTTTGATATACCGTATCTAGTGTTGCAAGACTATTCGTAATTCTTTCAAGGCTTTTTAATAATCTTTTGCATTTTTGAAAGATCTTTTTTGGTTGACTTTTTTTTCCTCGCAACAGTTTAAAGAACTTTTTTCCTCTGGGCTTGCATACTTGCTGACAAGATTGTTACTGTAATTACTGTCTGTCTATCATCAATCTATCGTTTTTCTTTGGTTGCCCTTAAGATTTTATCTTTAGTTGTCACCAGTTTGTTCATGACATGTCTGAGTGTTTTGTTCCTTTGCTTATTCATATGTTTATCTATTTGTGGTACTTTTTGGCATTTATCCTAGTTGGCATTTTCACAACTGTCCCTTATCTACTACTTTTGGAATTCCAGTTTCCTACATTCCGTTCCGGGTTAACCCTGTTCTTAAATACACGGATTTGGTTCCACGCCACGCCCCCATCTTTGGGTTTCTTTTGTATACATTCTATTGACCTTTCTTCAGTTTCACTGATGCACGCTTCAGTTGTGCCCTGTATTCTGGTGAGCCCATCAAAGGCAGTTTTCACTGCTGTCATGTTGGATTTGTTTGTTTTTATTTCTAGCATTGTAATTTATTTCTTTCTTACAGTGTAACCCTACTGAAATTTCCATTCCATTGTGCATGTTGTCTCCCTTTTCTACCAAAGCATGTAATATATTAATTGCAGTGACTTAAAATTTTCTCTCCGGAAGTTCCAATATCTGGGGCATATCTGAGTCTGTTTCTTTGCCTCCTGGCATTAGATTTGAAAGCCAGGCAGTGTGTGTAGGACCGAGGTAAGTAGTGTGCGTATCTGGAAACATGTATACCTTTTCTTATGTTAAACCATTAGTGTGGGGTTTGGGTCTATCTAGTATGGAGTTGACCTGAATTTTGTTTTTCTCACTGCCACGATTATGTCAAGGCACTGCCAGGTTCAATTCCTTTAGTAATTTATTATGTTGAACAGTGGGAGTTACACGGGTGCTGATTTCTCCCCTCGCCGTTCTTGGTCCACACTCAGCTTTTGACTTTCCCCGTGAGAGTGAGGCTGTCCACGCTCTCTCTCTTTTAGGCACACTGCTGTTGCTTAGTTCCGGGTGCTTGCAAGGCTGGCGGTAGGTGGCAGGGAGGGGGATGATGTTCTCTGTTGTGATTTGCCCTCACTCTTAAACAGACTATCCCTGAGCCTTGAGTGTAGGGTTCTTTTCTTTCTCCTGCCCCTGGCCAGCAATCCCTGTGCTTTGAGGGCAACAGGGTTTGCTTTTGGAGGCTGAGTTAGGAGGATGCTAAGTTTAAGCCCAAAACTGGCAGCTTAGCAAGACCCTGTCTCCAAAAAAGAAAAAAAAAAAAGATTAAAAGGGCTGGGGATGTAGCTTGGTGCGAAGATCCTGGGTTCAATCATCAGTACTATAAAATAAGTTTTTAAAAAAAGTTTATGCTAAAAATTAGAAGCCCATAGCAAATTTAAAGGAAGCCTTATGGAATGGAAGGCCACAAGGAACCGTCTCGGTCCGTGTGTTTCTTTCAAGCATCCACGTGATGTGGATAGTCACTTGATTGGACCCAGGTGTTTGTCTGATGTGTACATGTGACACGGTGGACTGCTTGAATCGATCTTTGAGCTTTTGATCAGATGCACTGTAATGGGATCAGTATTATCATGGCCCCTTAATATTTTCCTCTTGTCGCTCTTACAGTTTTTGTGTGTCTTCACTTTTCCTCTTTGGACAGTAATTCCCACTCTTGTACTGGACTGCCTCTGTTCTGCTCTGCTCTGTCTTCTGCACCGCAGCACCCTGCTTCACGCCTAGGTGGCTGTGTGTGCACCACGGCTCTCTCCCTCCAGGACTGGCAGTGTAGATTCACTGTAAGACAGTAGGAGGTAAGAGAGGGTGTGCTGGTGGATACAGTACGTGCCTTTCTCCCCCTTCCTACCTTAGCTGCTGGGAAACACCTGGTGTATGTTCCAGGAATCCTTTTCTTTTTTCCTTTTTTTTTTTTTTTTTTTTTTGTGGGTGCGGGGGGTCGACCTCAGGACCTCGCGCGCCAGCAGGCGCCCGTGCCGCTGAGCGATATCACTGGCCCTCTTTTCGTATGTGGGTTCCGGGAGTCGAACTCGGGCCCTCGCGCTTGCCAGGCAGGTGCTTACGCCGCTGAGCCATCTCACTGGCCCCAGGAATCCTTTTCTTGGGAACAGAGATTAATAAAGTTCTTTTCCTGTCTGTCCTCACGGTGATTTCTTAATTCCAAACATACACGTAAATAGGCAGGATAGAGGTTTGCTGTTAATTCCTTATGAAAATGGCAGATTATTTTTAATCTCTATCGCTGTGAGACTACATAAGAGTCACTCATTAGAACAAATTCTAGAGGCATGTGGTGGCAAAGCCTGTAACCCAGCACTGAGGGGCTGAGGCAGAAGGGGCATGGGTCCCCCCGAGTCAGCCCTGACCGTCACCGCTATCCCGCCCTCCTATCTGGAACTTTATATTTGAAATGGACTTAGGAAATTGTAAATGGTCCTCAGATTTTGAATTTTTAAATCAAGTTGTTTGCTATAAATACATCTGATTCACATAAAACAGTCATTGACCTGGCAGTTAAATAGTCTTGACAATTTCATCTGAAACAGTTTAATTTGGAACATAAAATCAACATTGTGTTTGGGCCTTTTAAAACTGAATATACAGGTATGATTGAAAAGTACAATGAATGTGTAAATTTTAAAAATATATTACAGTGCAAGACATATTGCCATTATTCTTTCTCAGAATATTTCCCTAACCTCAGACACACTTATCCATATCCTTCTTGCCACTTTGTGAAGCAGTTCTGGAAGTCCTTTTGTTGTGTTGTCACGGCTCCCTCCATGTTCTGAATTGATTCAAAGCATTTATCTTCCATGGTCATTCTGACTTTTGGGGAAACACAGGAGTTGCACTGTGCCTGATCCAGTGAATAAGGTGGGTGAAGACACATCGTCATGATTTTCTGAGCCCCCCTTTCCATTGGATGGCACTACACAGCAGCATTCACTCATGAGAGAAACCATTTGCATTTTGGAGATTTCTCTTTGCGGAAAAGTTTCTTGGGTTATCTCTTTGGTAAATTTTTACTTCCATTTTTAGCTTTCTCTCTTTCTCTATCTCAATCTGTTTCCCTCCTTCCCTTTCTCCGCCCCCTCTTTTTCTCTCCTATTTTTCTGATACTGGATTTCTTGCATCAATTCCTTTCGTTGTACGTTCCTTCCTTGCTTACTTATTTTAGCTGCCATATTTATAATTAACATTTTATTCTCCAGTTCTGTTTTCATAAGTTTTGTTTTTGTTTAATGGCTGCAATAACATACCTCTCTGGGGATATTACATATAGAAATATTTTTTCTCTTGTTCTAGCAGTGTCTCTTAAATATCTAAGCCTCTTTGTTTCTTGTTACTTACTTTGGTCTTTCCCCTGTTAAAGGATGTCTTTATTTGTGTGATGATGAGTGCCCTCACATAGTTAAGGAGTGGGGCTAAAAAGTTCATTGGAAGCCCTGTGTGTTTGAATGGGGACAGGGCTACCTTGCATAGCCATGTGAGTTGTGCACTGCAAAACTCCAAAGGACACTATTTACATATATCCCTTTTGTACTGTCTAAAGTAATTCATATCTATTGCGTTAAAAGTTAAAGTGTGAAATTCCAAGATTACTTATTGACTTAGTAACCTGTTATACATTAACAACAATTCTCTGAAAAAATAATTTCCAAAACGAAGTTCAGTGAAAAGATAGCATTCCTTTGTACTTATACATCTTTTTAATGTCTAGCTTAGTAGAAGGTAACTGGATTTTCGTGTTTCTGAATTTGGTCTGTTGTGTTATATTGTTTTTTTTTTTGTTTTTTTTTTTTTTTTTTTGTGGGTACCGGGGGTCCTCAGGACCTCGCGCGCCAGCAAGCGCCTGTGCCGCTGAGCGATATCACCGGCCCCTTTTTCGTATGTGGGTTCCGGGAGTTGAACTCGGGCCCTCGCGCTTGCCAGGCAGGCGCTTACGCCGCTGAGCCATCTCACCGGCCCTATGTGTTATATTGTTTTGATTGAAATTGCTGAAAAATATCTAGCCTCACCCAGTACATTAATAATCTTTTCAGGTAATAGTGTTTTCCTTTGCTACTGTGCCCAAACTAGACAAGTGCAAGTTTTCTTCTTTGCAGTGTGGAATATGACTCCGTATCACTGAACTTTTAGCACTTTGTACATCAAAATCTCTTGGTCCATTTCATACTTTGAATAGATTTTTTATCCATGTATGATGTTACAAAATCATTTGAAAAATATTGATTTAATTTGGAAATATAGATCTTCCAAATTTTGATGTTAGATTATGTAATATCAGGTAATCACATTCATTAATATTAACCTTAATTTCATCAGGTTAATATTGGACATGAGCTTTCCCAAAATGTAATTTTTTGCTTTGTTATCCAAAGAAAATACTGTCAGTTGTTTTCCATGACATGACAGGTTCACTTTGTTAATTTTCAAGAAAATGTCTACTAGATACCCAAATCTAGATACTCATAGCTCGGCAGTTATTCTTTAAACTGAAAGGGATGCTCCCTGAAAAAGGGTGAAGTTCACCTCACACCTCAGCGTCAGACCCAGGCGTGCGGGACGCAGCATCAGTGCTCCGTGTGTGCCTCTTACCTCACCACACAGAATATTAAGAGGACGTGAGTTCAACGACTGATGTTGAGCAAAATGAGTTTTTATGGCTTGTGTGAAATAGTAAAGAATGTGGTGATTACTGACACAGTTTGGGTTTGCTGCCATTGCCTCAGTTTGCGTTAAGGTGTCAGCATTTTTATTTCCCACTGTTTATACCAGGAGTTATGAGCTCACATGCCTCCCGAAGGTGACCTGGATTCCCTAGGTGTATGTGGATTACACTTTCGAGACCTGCTGATGTGAACTATGTGAATATTGCTTCCTGGACTTGTGCACTGCACAGTCTATATGGGTAATATTTACACTGTAATTAGGAAAACCAGATGGTGAGCTGATTTCTTTGGTGAAGGGAATGCTCTCAAAGTCACTATAAGAAATCTTCCTTTGGGACTGATGATTTTCTTCAGGGAGAAACCTTCTAAATTCTAAGGGTGGTAGGGTGGGGAGTGAGCCCCTGGCCACTGGCATTCCGGGACGCAGGTGAGCAGAGGGACTGGACGTATCTCTGTTCAGTGCTGTGGACCTTAAGCCCTCCTGTTTCCGCCCAGCACACGCGCCTGCCTTTTGCTGTTGCTGGTCTTGCCAAGTGTAGCGTGTGTCCAGTTCACGTGACTAACTTTTAACCCCGGTGGTAAGAAGGATCATTTAGATTTCCCAGCAGTCCTTGTCCTTCATTTTTGCCTTTTATGTACAGATGTTGTACTGGGTTCCTCAAAATGCAAGACGTCTTAGGTTCTTCAGACAAACGTGACTCTCCCACCTTGCCGCACGGTTCACTGTGTCCCCCCCATGCGGCTGAGTCATGTACCACTTCCCCTGCCACGTCCATCTTCTACAGACTCACTGAAATCACTTCAGTAATTAGTATGCTTTGGTGTATTCTTGGTCTTTGTGAGTAAAAATCTTTTATTTCTTTGCCCTCATTTTAGCAGAGTTTAAGAAGATGAGACAAATGATAAACCATTTTCAGTTTCACAGGCTTAAGTCAGTCTGCTATAGGGTTAAAAACTAGGTCTAGATTTGAATCTTTACTAGTTATTGTTGTATTGCCCTGGGTTTTCTACTTAGCCCGCTTATTTCTCATTTGTAAGTAGTGAATGTAAAGTTCTCAACATAATACTTTACACATCCTATTTGCTTAGTAGCTGGTAGTTGTTACAAAATATCAGTCTACAGAATATCAGTTCTGGAATCCTAGGGTTTCACTGTATTTTTTTTTCCTCTTAAAACATTTGAAATAAGCAAAATATTTCTTCCCTTTTTCTATTTTCATATTCTGCATTTGACAGTGAAAAGGTTATCATGATTCTAGTATGGAATCAAAATTTTAGAAATGTTTTTTCTAGTTATTTGTATTTAGCATATTTATATAAAATATTGTGCATGTATCATATTCAAATTTAAGTTGCATTTTACAAGTTTCTATTCAAGTAATTGTAATTATGGTCCATATTTGAAAGAGAGTTAAGGAAAGTAGGTATTGATATAAGTGGATAACTGCCTCTTGTCTTGGATTCAGAAACTTTTGGTACAGTGAAATTCTTGAGAGTTTATTTTTGAAATCCTATTCTTAATTATGAGAATTATTCTATGCTTTAGATTAAAAATTGTTTTTCTATTTCTTTGGTGTGTTATGTTGTATACTTCTTTTATTTAGAAATTTAATATAATTTAAGTTTTGCTGTGAGTGTAAAATAAAGACATTATTAATCATTTTAGGAACTCGCAAGACTTAATATAGCTGAAGGAAAAACTGAAACGTCAAATGCCAAAAGGTAAATATAAGGAATCTCTTGAAATTCAAGTATATAAAATAACACTTGACCTGTATTATTTCATAGTTAGCTATGAAAGTTATTTAAATTTTATACATATATGTTACTGCTTTTAGTAGTGACTTTAATTATTAAAATCAAATTTTGAAATTTTAGTCCAACAAAAGTATTCCAGACTTTTGGTTTTAAAATCCTTTTTAGGGGCCGGTGAGATGGCTCAGCAGCATAAGCGCCTGCCTGGCAAGCGCAAGGGCCCGAGTTCGACTCCCGGATCCCACATACAAAAAAAGGGCCGGTGATATCGCTCAGCGGCACGGGTGCCTGCTGGCGCACAAGGTCCTGAGGTCGACCCCCGGTACCCACAAAAAAAATAATAATAATAAAAATCGTTTTTACATGTACAGACTATTTTATAAGTTGTTAATTTTTTTAAAAAGTACTTATAGTAAGTAAAATGTTGAAAACTGTTAATCGCCCCTATTAAATGAATACAATTACAGTATGCTGAGAGTTATAATGTTGGGACAATTATCGCTAATAGGTAATCTTAAAATATTTTAAGTGTTTTCATAAAGCTCTATAAATCTATTTCTATGGAAGCATCTAAACTTTTTTTTTTATATGCGGGTTCCGGGAGTCAAACTCAGGACCTTGCACTTGCCAGGCAGGTGCTTATTCCGCAGAGCTATCACTGGCCCCCAAAGGATCTAAACTTAAAAGTGCCAAAATTCAAGAATTGATGTTAAAAGTTTTGATGCTTAGGTAGAGCTCTAAGAGACGTATTTCACAGTCCTTTTTGAAAAGACAAAAGAGGATCCCAGCATTCTAATTAGAACTTTACTCAAAATAAAGATCATTTTATTTAGTCTTTAAATATTTTCCACATTTCTATCTTTATAGCTTATTTTAGAGTAGGTTGATTATTAATTTGTTGAGATTAATTCATCTCTTGCCCTTCCAGATAAATTATTGAATAATACATCAAAATGTTTCTTGAGCTTCACTAATAAAGTTATGTGGCCCTTTCTTCACCTAGAATTTTTCCTAGATTTCTTGAGGGGTGGGTAACAAAAATTCACCTAGAGTTAGGAAAAGCAGACTGGTCATTTTTATATTACTTAACATTTTCTGTAAATTAGACTTTGTCCAATATGATCTGTAAAGAATAAAAATCAGGAGTATTTCCCTTTCGGATACTTCCTGCTTGTCCAGAGCAGTGCTCCCTCCCTCCCTCTCTCCCCTTCCTCTCTCCCTCCTTTCTCCATGTTCAAATAAATCGTCTGCTTTTATTAAAAGAAAGAATAAAAAATCATACAAATTTGAAACGAGGAAAAATAAGGTCCAGGAAAATGAGCTAAAAATGATCAGAATTAATGAGTATAAATTAATGTGGTTTGATATAAAAAAATCTAAATCTTTCTGATAGACCAGTGACATATGGTTACGAATTATAATGGACAAAAAGTTTCTTCATAATAGTAATAAAAATGAGAACAGTGCATAAAGAAAAGCCAAAATTTACTGAGCTAATTTGTGTGGTCATTTTTCAAATTAATGTGTGGATTCAGTCAACATTTAGTTAAAAATCTCAGTGAGACTTGGTTTGGAAACTGATAAAAGATTTTGACTTTTCCATTTATTAATATTATAATGTATTTAATAATTTCTCTGTTAGAAATTAAGTTTTTGTGTATTTACTATTTTAAAGATTGTTTTAATGAGTATCATTGTACAAATCTCTTTTACATTTTAAAACTGGAATTTTTGAATATTGAAATGGAGGTGATTTGCTGTACTAGAGAATAACACACTCAATCTATTGTGTAGATTGTGTTATGTTGGCTCGAGAATAGTGTAAAGATAAAATAAATCCCATATATAATAATTTAATAAATGATAAATGACCATTTGAAAATGTTGCTAGAGTCTAAATTCCAAGTAGATTAAGTATAAGAAGTAGGTATATGTGAGCATGTGTTTTGTTAAAATGAGCATCCCGAAATCTCAATAAGGGGCTGCAAATTCTAGAAATCTTTGGTTTCTACTATTTTTGATTCACTAGATAGTTTCTATTCATACACTAGTATAAGCATAAACACCCATAAATATGTATGTATACAAACATATATACATGCATTCCTATATTTATGTTTTTAAGGCATGTGTTTATGTTTTTTAAATTAGGAAATTAAAAATTAGGGAAATGTTTGTGAATTCTTATCTAATTTTGCATAGGAAAAGACATTTTAAGCGCAAGAGAATATATAAAACATAAAAGAAAATAGGGTTTTTTCCAAATATATTCTTTACTTTAGGTACTCTTATAAATTGGTAAGAACACTTAAATTTTAAGTAAAAACATGAAAGGAATTTGCACAGATGAAAATAATAACAGCCAGAGCCCGCTAAAGCCTGCTGGCCGACTCCCCAGACTCCTGCCGCCTGCCGCCTCCACTAGGAGAGGGCGTCCGGTAACTGTCCACCGTTGTTCCCCTTCAGCAGCAGAGGTGCCCCGACTTTCTCCTTTCTTGGGGCATGTTTTTATTTTCATAGTGTTCAAATACACTTTTTAATGAATAGATAATGAATGGCTTTATTTTTCAGTAAGCAAGATGAAGGTTCATCAGAAGAGCAAAGTGGATGTGGTGCAGATTTACTTGCAGGCTCGTCACCAACACACGGGGAAGAGAGCTTAACCGTGTCGGATGAAGAAAACGATGCCGGTCTAGCAGACCAGGAAACCAGCTCCACGAAAATCTTCAGGTGCGATTCAAACACTGGTGGAGATACAGGGGAAAAGGAAAAAGAAATACAGCACGTTGGTCAAGAAATGGAATTGAAGACGGGCCAGTGTTCAGAAAATACAACTTCATGTGATCAGATTGCAGATCACGACTCCAGAGAAGCTAAGTTTTCTTCAAAGAACGTTAAGGATTTGCTGTTAACGTCAAGCGATGTTAGCATCGATCAGTTCTTGAGAAAGAGAGATGAACCTGACTCTGTGGGCTCTGATGTCAGTGAGCAGGGCAGTGGGCACTTGGAACCTCTGACACCATCCGAGGTGCTGGAGCACGAAGCCACGGAGATTCTTCAGAAAGGGAGCGGCGCGCTCTCGGCCAAGCCCGATAAAGCGGCGTCTGAGCACGCAGACCACGTTCCCGGGGAGGAAGGTGAGGTCACGCGGCCGCGCGCGGCGCCCCGCGGGGGCTCAGTGAGCGCCGCCCCGCCCGGCGGGGGTGGGGGCCGGAAACCGTGCGCGAGCCGTGCACACCCTCGCCCGCGTGCAGTCGGGGCCGTCGCACAAATCCACCAGGCGACACTGGCACGTTCAGTGTGGAGTTCCAAGCTTTAGAGAGAGGAGTAGGACTTTAACAACGACTTCAGTCTGCGATCAGTTCTCACTTAAGTTTCTGAAGAAATGAGACTTGATTGCTGAATGGTAGCATATTAATAAAACTTTTCAAACTTTCATCAGTCCTAAGCGTAAAGTCCTGTTACCTGTGTATCTTTTTTAGTTAACTTGAGGTGATGTGGAAACCATACAGCTTTTCGGGATGATTGACTTAAAGCAGTGGCTGCCTGGCGTTGTTAACGGAGCGCGGAGTGAGGCGCGGGCCGGGGAGCGGGCGTGGCGCGCTCGGCCGCTCTCGCGGGAGCTGGGCCGGGCGTCGCGGAACTGTGAGCCGGACGTAACCGCCCGGCCTGCCGGAAGCGGGCACACAGGACTCCTGCGTCTGTGCGCCTCCAACAGGTGTTCGCCGGCTGGGCTGTAAGCTTACCCTTAAACTTTCAGTGAAAGTGAGATTATTAAAACATAAACTTACATTTGTGCTTTTGGTCAGCGTGTAGACTGCAGAAATCCCTCATTCTACTAGTTGTATAAAGTAGAAATCCATTTTTGGAACTCCCATAGCTACTATGCTTTTAGTGTTGTTTTAATGATCGTCTTTAAAAATAGACCCATAAAAATGGTCTGGAAGCCAAACCAAAGTATGGTATAATGTAGATATTATTAAGCAGTAAACTGAAAACATGTTTTGGCATGTATTCAGACAAATTTAAGTGACTTTTCTGTAATTATAAGATAGAAACTTCAAATGGGACCTAAAGCAGTCATGTAAAAAAATTGATTTTGGGAATTTAGCCTAATTTATGTAGAAGTTAGCTGCTAAGTTGGTTTTTCAGGTTTTTTTTTTTTTTTTTTAATCATCTAGAAGATAATAGATACAGAAATGAAATCATATGAACAGTAGTTTGCTTTAAAGTTCTAATAAACTTTTATTTAAAATGCTACATTTTTACTTCTTAAAATGTGCTTTGAATTAAAATTTTGTTTTAAGTATTTGTTTAAATATTAAGTGTTTTAAATGGGTATTAACATTCTGCTGTATATACTAGTTTTTGAGTATTTGCAATAAAAATCTGTCCCTGAACAATTGTATTTTTCAGATCACTGCTTGACTTAGATTAACTTTGCTACTATTAGACATTGTATACTTGTTTAAAGAAATTTCTTGTTAAAAGTTGATACAATTTCATTCTGTATTCTTTAGCTGATATCTGACTTATTTTAAATTAGAACTAAAATATGGGGGATAATATCACTAATATTTACAGAGAATAGTAGCTTTATACTTTCACTTCAGAGAAAAAGTTTAATATTGTACTTTTTTAAACTATTCAGCAACTTAAAGATGTTAAATAGGTAAAAATGTAATTGTTATTTATTTTCTTGAATGTTTGAGGGAGACCTAATATTTTCATCTTTCCTGCTCCCAAGGAAAGATAGGGAGACCCATTAGCTGTCATCTTTTATCTTGTTGAAACATAAATCTACAGCAGGGAAAAATTTTGGAGTTATATAATCCTCGAAGAGCATGGAGTAGAAAAAAAGTCTGGCTATATAGGGATCATTTTCTAAGTTTCATTCAATTTGTTGCAAAGCCTATCATTTTCGGTCTCTCAAGTACTTTGTGAAAATAAGTCTCTAAGTGAAACCAGAATCGCTTTGAGATTTGGGGAATTTTACCCCCTGCTTCCCTGTGTCTTTCGTGATATTCAAAGTAGCTGATCCACAAACTGTACCTGTCTTCCAGTGAGAAAAGGGACCTGTACCGAACTGTAATCTTTCACTGAGAAAATCTGACAATAAAAACAAAACAAAAATGTTGAAATAAGCATTGTACTTGTTAACTGTTGCTTTACATCTTCAGACAAGCACCAGTCAGGAACTACCTGTAGCAGTTCAGGTATGCAAACCAAATCTTGGAGTAACAGTGGGGAGTGGATGGCATACTTTTTCTCTATACTAAATAATTGTGGGTTATGTCATGGCAACTACTCAAACCCACCTTGTAGCATGAAAGCTGATGTGTGTGGGAGTAATATGTAAGTAATGATCCCATTTGTGTTCCAGTAAAACTTCGTTTACAAAGTGGGATGTTGCCTGGATTTGGCCCCTAGACCACAGTGTGCTTACCCCTGTTTTAGAGTGCTTAGATATGAATGTGCACGTCAGTTACGCACTCTAATGACCTTTCCTAAAAACATCCAAAGGCCAAGCATGGCGTATGCCTGTAATCTCAGCACTCAGGAGGCTGAGGCAGGAAGATCACTGGGAGTTTTAAGGCCAGCCTGGGCTACATAGTGAGTTCAAGACCAACCTGAATATATAGCCGGACCCTGTCTCAAAAAACAAAAAACAGAAAGCTAATTTTTAATGGCTTGTTTAAAGTATTACAAAATCACCTTTATTTAAAAGAATATACTAGGGCCGGTGAGATAGCTCAGCGGTGTAAGCTCCTGCCCGGCAAGCTCGAGGTCCTGAGTTCCACTCCCGGTACCCACATACGAGAAAAAGGGCCGGTGATATCGCTCAGTGGCACGGGTGCCTGCTGGCGTGCGAGGTCCTGAGTTCAACCCCTGGTACCCACACACACAAAAAATAAGTAAAAGAATATATTAAGCATAATGTAGTCTTCATTGATATGGTGTATCTTTATGAAGATTATTGGATGAAGCCGTGCACAGATATTAATGGCCTAAATAATTGCCTATCACACAAGTCCCCTCGGGTTTTGGTTTCTGGGAAATGTCCCAAGTGCTTTGGAGTCATTTCACTTTTCCAAAAACAGCAAAAACATCAACTGAATTACATAGCTACTTCAACCACACTTTTTAAAATTACCTTTTCCTCTCTAAAGTATGTCCTTTGTGGAGAATTTAGGAACAGTATAATATAGTTTTAAACTTGTAAAATATTTAAATTTTTACCACTGTATTCAAAGTATTTTATTTGCTTTCTATTAAAGGCTAGCAAACTGTGACCCCTGGCTGGCTACTTGTTTTTACAAACAAAATTTTATTCGAACAACCACGCCGTTCGTTTACATATTGTCTGTTGTATATTTGTATACAGTCCAGTTGTGTGTGAAAGAGACCAAATATATACAGTCTGGCCCTTTCAACAAAAGTCTACCAGTCCCTGCTCTCTATTTTCTATGAGCATATCATACTTACATTAATCATTCTTTTATTTTCATTATTATAAATATTACAGTGAAAATCTTGGTTCAAAAACTTTGGTCTGCATTTTTTAATACATATACTAGAATTCTAAGTGTGCACTTTGAGATTGAAGAGTATTCAATTTTAAATTTAAAAATGTCCATATTTTATCAAATTAGTATGATAGCTATATAAAATATCAAAACAATACATGTAAGTTTTTAGATGAAAAAGTGAAATTTTTCCTATTATACTTATGGAAAGACAATTTTGTCCCATCATAAACTCTTAAGAATAGAGGATTTCTTCATTTAGAATTTTTTTCAACTCTTGAAAATCAGCACCCCCCTTTTTTTAATGTAATGTGATTTTCATTCCTGTTACTGAATATTTCTGTTGTGTGACCCTGTGACTTGGTTCTGGTGAGTGAGTTCTGGGTAAAAGATTCTTCTGGTTTAGAGCACTTAGGTTTTCACGTGAGCATCTGTAACCCTCTTTTCTGTTTGGCATGGCGACTAGTCACATTTGAGATGGTGACTGCCCTCGCAGGCTGTGTTCCTAAGTGACTACTACCACATAAACAGAACCTCTGGGTTTATTCATATGGGCATGTGAGGAAGAAACAAGCATTTTGTTACAAACTACTGTGGTTAGGGAATGTTTGTTTTTGTGGCATAACCTATCTTGATCAATACATGAATTAATCCTGAAAGCAGAGTGCTGCCATTAAAAAACAAAAAACTAAACAACAACAACAAGAAAACTAAACTGCGTAATGCAGTGGCTTGGGTGATAGATGGTAATGCTGCAGGAAGTGATCTACATTCCACCATGGTGAAAGATGTGATAAACTTGCCTATAATATTTGGAAGACAAATAATATATTTAATGAACATTTATCTTTGTGTTAGGAGATTTTAGATAACAATGTTAATCGCATATTTTGATTACTGTATTAGCTGCATGTGGCAAGATATTTTAAGAAATGAACTCAGACGAGAAGTGGTAGGATTGCAAATGGAGACAAGAGAATAGAAAAAGTCTGGAAATTCAGATACTTGCAAGATTCTATTGGAAGAGGCAGTAATCCCCAACCAGTAAATGGAGAAGGCCTTTAAGCGACAAATATAATTAAACCAACAATATGGCCATCACAATAATTGTTAAAACTTCTAACTAGGTTAAAAAGACCCATAGTGTTTCTCTATGTCAGAATTCCTTCCAGCACTTCTTGAGAAATTTATATATTTTCAAAGTCTCAAGACAAGCCAGTCACGAAATTGTTGGGACAGGAAGAAGTATTGCAACTGTCCCTTAAGATTAAAGCTTAGTAATCAACTTAGAATGATTACTTTTCAAAGGAGTCCATTGAAATGATACCCAAAAGCAGGAGTAGGGAATGCTGGCACGTGGGGTTTAAGGTTAAAGTCAGCACCTCTAGGAACCAGAACAGGAGCAACAAGAGAAGTGGTCACAGTCTTTTCATCGCGTCTAACTGTAGCTATTGCCGTGTCATAAGTACATGTTTGTGCCCCTTCTGCTGCTAATGGTGAGTCTCTCTTGTAAAGTTAAAAAGTATTAATAGGTTTATATGCATAGTGTACTTTATTCAAAGCCTGTCAATGGTGTTCTAGGAAATAACACGTTTTGGAAGCAAAACAGATCCTTAAATTGGCAATTTTGACTTGTGATTCTGTGTCGTGCTGTTAATCTTGCTAAAAGATCCAAATGTTACATTGTGCAAATACTACCAAATTTGTTGGCACGTCCCAGGGTTTGATTATTGCCAAAGTACTGTTCTTTGCAAATACTTCAACAAGAAATGCAAAGAAAACGTGAATGTTGTGGAACATTAAAAAAATAAATGAGAAACTCATCCAAACTCAAATTAATAAAATCAGTCAATTTCAACAGGAAGACCAAATATTCTCATCATTAAAAAAGGAAAATATCGGGCCGGTGAGATGGCTCAGCGGCATAAGCGCCTGCCTTGCAAGCGCGAAGGCCCGAGTTCGACTCCCGGATCCCACATACGAAAAAGGGGCCGGTGATATCGCTCAGCGGCACGGGTGCCTGTTGGCGCGCGAGGTCCTGAGGTCGTCCCCCCGGTACCCACAAAAAAAAAAAAAAAAGGAAAATATCTTCTATGAAGCAATGTGTAACCTAATGTTAACTTGGAGATGTTCTCAGACACACCCTTAATGACTCAACTATTCATGCAAAAGAAAGAATATTTTTGTATTTGAAATGTTTGTTAAAAAATAAAGACTGCTATTGTGTAGGGTAACAAATCCTTTGTGTGCTTTAAAATTTCATTTTAAGAATAATGTAGCTAGTCGTATTTCAGATTTTCAAAATGATTTATATTTTGTTACCATTGTCTTCATTTTGTTATCAGATATCTATACGATGTATAGATATTGAAATATCTTGTCACAATATATTGGTTCAAAATGATAATAAATCAAGTATTTATATACCTTACCAGAAAATTTCTGGAGCATTTAATGTAACTCAAAAAAAAAAAAAATGAGATTCACATAGTCACAGTTATTTAAAAATATATTAAGGATAATGTTATGAAAAACAGAATGGTGATTTTTTTTTTTTTTTTTTTTTTTTTTTTGTGGGTACCTGGAGTCAAACTCAGGACCTCGCGTGCCAGCAGGCGCCCGTGCTGCTGAGCGATATCACTGGCCCTTTTTTCGTATGTGGGTACTGGGAGTCGAACTCAGGACCTCGTGCTTGCCAGGCAGGCGCTTATGCTGCTGAGCCATCTCACCAGCCCAGAATGGTGATTTTGTATATTTGGGAGTTCCTAGAAATTTTGATTTCTTATTCCCACATCCCAAATATCATCTTTCAGGACTTTGGAAATACCAATACCCGGTGAGACAAAGTTCAGGAGGAAGCAGTAAAGAGTCAGCCTTCCTCCAGTGCCCATAGGCTCATGGTACTCATGGGTCAGTTAAGTGTCGGGAGGATTTGGGAAGGCACATCTTTAAAAAATGTGGGTGGCTCTTGGCTTGGTGCTGACTCATCATATAAATTTACAGAATTGTACTCTTAAAGGGGCTGTGAGCCTTGACTAAAAGTAGTACCATTTCAGATTTAAAATGAACCCTGGGCCCTACCTATCAACAAGAGGTAGCTGACGGAGAAATCTGCTTGGTTCCCAAATATATTCCCCAATGTCAACCTCCAAGATTGCTGAGAAGATAAAAATAATTTCAAAAGGAAGGGCTTTCTAAATGATCAGATCAAAGATTTGGACAGAAATGAATGGTGGATCTCCTCCCAAGGAGCAGAATCAGGTTCTAAGGAATTTTATACCCACAGACTAGAGGGCTCTTGGAGCATAGAATTGCTTCGGACTACTAACTGCTGTATCTCTTAAATCTTTCTCCTTTAGGATATTGTTTTAGTTTTTCTATCCCTATTGCAACCACATATATGTAGAGAATAGACTTTTTCATAGATTAACAGATAAAGGAGAGATTATTTTGTACCATACCCTGGTTTAGAGTCTAGAAAGAGTGGACTTTGAGCTTAATGGAGTTGATTCCATGGGAACTCAGTCATCTCTTTTCAGAAGAGACAGCATGAGCTCCGATAGGGAGGGAGCGGGCGCACTGAGTAACTGTTGGCCAGAAAGCTGGTCTGTAAAGTCCTTAGGAGTGCTCACCATAGAACAGTGGTTTGCCCCAGACGATCAGATACACAGCAGTATTACAGTGCTTAGGGTTGAATGGAGCCATCTGTCTGGTTCTGGATTGTGAACTGTGGCAAATACAACATGTCACTTCTAAACCGAGGCGTTGATGTGAGGCCTTCTGGGTTTTGTCTTTGCCTTGATTGGTTTACTGACGGTTTGAGAAGGTGGTGGCTGTGTCATCTGAGTTACTAGGATGAACAAAATGGTTATTTTGTCCTTCAACTTGCAGTGGACTTTTAAATGAACAAGAAACCGCCGGGTGTGGTGTACACACCTGTAATCCCTGCACTTGGGAGGCAAGGCAGGAGGAGCTCCGCAAGTTTGAGGCCAGCCTGAACTACAGAGCGAGAGCCCGTCTCAAAAACAAACGACAACAACAACAAATTGAATGAGAAAACTCAAGTTGCATCCATTTACATACGAATGCTTCCAGTTTGTCCTTTACAACTGCGTAGTACTCTACTGTGTGCAAATAACACATTTTCCTTATCCATTTAAAACTAGACTGAGGTTCCATCTTACTTCACTAAGAACGGCTATTATCAAACAATCTAATAATAACAAATGCTGGCAAGGATGTGGGGAAAAAGGAACTCTTCTGCATTGTTGGTGGGAATGTAAACTAGTACAACCACTATGAAAATCAGTGTGAAGATACCTCAAAAAACTAAAAATAGGAATTTCATTTGACCCAACTATACCTTCTAGGTATCTTCCCAAAAGAGAAATAAACCTCTGTCGCTTTTCGTCCTTGAGATTTGGGATCATATGACATCGATCTATGCTGACTGATAGGCAATGTATGGTTTTCATGCTAGTGCCAAAGGACATATGGTCTACCTCAACATCTCCTATTTTACTCTATAATTGATTACATAATAATTTTATAATGTTAATCCCCATACGGATTTTTAAAAACAATTTTATTGAATTAATTAAACATAGTTTTAAGACTTCTGGTCAATTGGGAATACCCAACCATCTGAAACAAAAAAGCAACATGAATCAACATCAGGAATGAAGGAGAGTGGACAGTGATCCATGAGAGAGACAAAACAAATGAATCGAGCCCTGCAGTTACCTCGGTTTACTGCCTTGAAGGTTTCAGGCCATACCACAGGGAATAGGGAACTAAGCAGAAGCTGAGGGATGCCTTGAGTAGGGAAGATAGACCTGAGAGGCCCAGAGAGTGGAAGTTCACGACTGAGTTCCAGGATGGAGAGCTACAGGGAGTTTTGCAGCGTTCTGCAGAGTTCTCCGTTGTGTTTGAACAAACTACGTGGGGCTGGGGAAAGAACACTCTGAGGAAACCCTGCCTGGCGCTTTAAACAGGGCCAGAAATAATGCATTTTTGCACTAGCCAGAATGAAAAATTTGGGGATTGGGGCTTTGGATAGAGAATTTAGGAAAGTGTTGCTAGTCGTATATGGAAATAATTATCCCTAGACTGAGCACTGCTTTATACTCAACAAATCAAAACACAAGACCTACAATGGTCAAGTAATTTTCCAAGTAAGGATACTGTATCCCTGGACAAAACTCAAGATACTTAGAAGTTTTTAAAAAAAAAAAAACATTGAGCATCCACAGAGGTAAAATTCACAATGTGTAGCTTTCAAAGATTAAAAGCATACAAATTAGCTGCAAAATATGAAAATGAGGAAAATAGCCAATCAAAACTGACCAATGTCAGAATTAGCACAGGATATTAGAAGTTAGTATGACTATCTTCAAAGTTTTAAGACATTAAGAACCATATTGAGCTTTTAGAAATGAAAACTACAATGGGGTCATGGATGGCATGAATGACAGATCAGACATAGCAGAAGAAAAGATCAGTGAATATGAAGACAGCAATAGAAATTATCCAAAAGGGAACAAAGAACTAAAGAACATCCGTGAGCTGTGGGGCAAGAGGTAAAATGCTTAACAAGCTGAAAAATTTCTAATTCACCTTTATACCCTGTCGCCTCAACTTTGTACAGGGGTCTGTTAGACATGAACTGTATTTTCCATCTTCTGGGACTGTAATAGCAAATTTATAGAAATTTTATAGCAGAAACTAAATCAGTAGCCTGTTGCTATCCTGAGGCAGGACATGCTCAGGCTGCCTGTCACACAGACTGCTAAGCTCCGCCAGCCTTGACTCTGCGTCCCGCTGCTTCTAGACAGTGGCCAGGTCAGCCAGACCGCATCCAGCTGTAATGTCTATGTTTTCCTACCTAAAAAACATATATATCTAGTTTTCCCAACATGCTTCAAGGACTTCGTGTCTGGGTCAGACTGGCCCCGTCAAGGACACACTTAACTCTGCTCTGCTCAAACCCCTCCGTCCCAGGCTGTCCCTGCCTTGGGATGAACAACTCCTCGCAGGTAAACCCGCGCGGAACAAATCTGCCTGACAACGTGCGACTCACGTAAGCAGTCCGGTGATAACCCGCCCTGGCTTTGCTCCTCCCGCTTGCAAAGCGTGTGTAGGATTCTGCTTCCTCCGAGCAAGGCTGGCGGTGTGGACCCGTCCGCAGCCCGCGGGCGTCCGTGACAAGCCGCCTCCAGCTGCGGCCGAGCGCTTCCCCGGGCCCGGGGTCCCCGCGACGGGCCGCGGCGCTGCGAAGGCGAACGCGCCGGGCCGCGCTCCCCGCCCGGTTCCCGCCCTCGCTGAGCTCCTCCCCGGCGCTCTCCTCCTCCCTCCCGCTGAGGCGGAGAAAGACCTCGGGCGGGGCGTGGCGGCGCCCGCCGGTAACCCCGCTGCGCGGGAGACCGAGGCGGGACCGGCCGGGACCTCGGCTAGGTCCTGCGCGAGACCGAAGGGAAAGCGCGAGGGGCGGGGCGGCCGCGCGGCGAAGCGACAGCCCGCGGGGAGCGGGCGCGGGGCGCGAGACCGAGCGGCGACGGCGGCGGAAGGGGCGGCCCGCGGCCGCCTGCCCGGGAGCGCGGGGCATCGGCGGCTCTGCCCCCGGGGAAGCAGAGCCCGGCTCGGGAGCCGGTGCGGCCGGCGCCTGGAGGGGGGGTCGCCGGAGCCTCCGTGCCCCGGCCCGCGGCCGCACCCGCCCGCCGGCGTGGGAGCGAAGGGCCGTCCCGCGAGGGGAGGGCGCCGGGTCTCCAGCCCGAACGGAGACGCCCTGCGCGGGGTCTCCTCGCGCCGACCTCGGGGAAGGAGCCGCCGATCCAGAACAATGCAAGTTTTTTTCCTTTTCCGTTCTTTACTTTCATTGCACTTTAATTTTTTTTTTTATTTATTTTCCTCCTATACATTACTCCCCACACTTTTATCCCATTATTTTACACCGTTCTCTTTTTATTTTTTTTTTGTGGGTACCGGGGGGGTCGACCCCAGGACCTCGCGTGCCAGCAGGCGCCCCTGCCGCTGAGCGATGTCACCGGCCCTTTTTTCGTATGTGGGTTCCGGGAGTCGAACTCGGGCCCTCGCGCTTGCCAGGCAGGTGCTTACGCCGCTGAGCCATCTCACCGGCCCTACACCGTTCTAAGAGTATCTGTGCTTTGCCTGTACTTGTCTGTTTTGTTTTTCCTTGTTTCCCCATTCCTTTACTTGTAGTTGTATTTGTTTATATATTTACATATTTTTTTTTAATTAAATAGAAGATTTCTGAACCTCCCCAATCCGCCCAAGGCAGAGCAAGGGGCCACAAAGAGAAAAGAAATACCAGATAGTAGAAATCTATGAAAAGTTCTTAAAAGGGATGAAGAACATAGATGAGTGCAAAGAGGAAATGAATCAAAAGTTTACAGCAATGATACTCAATATGCCCACTGTCAATTTCAGGAAAATAGGTAAAATATTGGACAAACTAACCAAGACAGTTCAAAACTTGAACAACAGATTCAACAAGGATATGGAACCCTTTAAAAGATGTCAATTGAAAATACCTGAAATAAAAAACAGTATAGAATTCATACAGTCCAGAAATGACCAGTGTGAAGAAGGTATGTAATATTGAGGGGAAAATAGTGAATTACAATAAAGAGCTCAAAGAAGCCAAAAAGAAAATAAGAGAACAAGAGAAGACTATACAGCAGCTACTAGATGACAACAGAAAATGCTAACCTAAGGCTAGTCAGACTTAGAGAAAAATCTAGAAGACTGCACACATGGATTCATCAATACGCTTACAGAAATTATTGAAGAAAATTTCCCAAATATAAGAAAAGATTTCAAGGCACATCCTCTTAAATCTGCAGATAGCCAGCAAAAAAACCAGAATTTTGTCTTGTTTTGTTTTGTTTTTTTGTGCCAGGAATCTAACTCAGGACCTCATGCTTGCCAGGCACGTGCTGTGCTGCTGAGCTATATCCCCAGCCAAAAACCAGAATTTTAAAGGCAGCCAGAGAAAAACAAAAAAATTACATATAAAAATAAACCAGTTAGAACCACAGCAGATCTCTCAGCACAAACCTTCAAGGCCAGAAGAGCTTGGAGTGAAGTATTTCAAGCCCCAAGAATAAATAACTTCCACCCCAGATTAACTTACCCAGCAAAATAGCAGAGAAATAAGGTATTTCCATGAAAAAGACTAGCTCAGAAGATTTATGGGTGCTATACCAGTTCTAGAAAAAATACTCAAGAATATTCATGACAGAAATGTAGGATTGGACACACCTAAAAACTCAGAGGAAACTAGTAAGGTCAGTGGATAAACAACAATAAAAAACAACAGGAAAAGTAAAACAATTGCTACACCAAGAGCTAAATAAGACAATGATAGTAAATAACCAACATATCTCAGCAATATCTATCAATGTTAATGGCCTCAACTCTCCAATCAAAAGACACAGACTGGCAGACTGCATCAAAAAACAGAATCCAGGGCCAGTGAGATGGCTCAGTGGCGTAAGCGCCTGCTTGGCAAGCACAAGGGCCCGAGTTCGACTCCCGGAACCCACATACGAAAAAAAGGGGCCGGTGATATCGCTCAGCGGCACGGGCGCCTGCTGACGCACAAGGTCCTGAGGTCGACCCCCAGTACCCACCAAAAAAAAAAAAAAAAAAAAAAAAAAACAGAATCCAACAATCTGTTGCATTCAAGAAACTCATCTAATCAAAAATGTTACTTATAGACTTAAAATTAAAGAATGGAAAATAACATTTCATGCACCAGGACCCTGAAAATAAGCAGGGGTGGAATTCTAATATCAGACACGGTAAACTTCAAGTTAAAAGGGATTAGCAGAGACAAAGAAGGTCAGTACATACTAGTTAAAGGAACAATCTGACATGAAGAGATAACATTGAGAAACATATGCTCCGAATACTGGAGCACCTACCTTCATAAAACAAATACTGCTGAAATTAAAAGATTAAATAAACATTAACACAATCGTAGGGGACTTTAACACCCACTTTCTCAAAGATACAGATCAATTAAACAAAAATCTAATAAAGAAACTTCAGCGCTTAACTAAACCCTTGAACATATGGACTTAATAAGTATATAAATACATAGAATATTCCACTGATCTACAACAGAGTATACATTCTTTTCAGCAGCACATGGTTCCTTTTCCAAAAGAGATCACATCCTAGTCCAGAAAGCCTGCTTAAGTAAATATAAAAGTACTGAAATTACCCCATACTATCCAATCACTGTGCAAGGAAAATAGAACTCAATGAAAAGAAAATTTGGAAAAGGCAAAAGCTCCTGGAAAATTAACAACATACTCCTAAACAACCAATGTGTCACAGAAGAAATCAAAGAAGAAATTAAATAATTTCTTAATGACAATGACTGTAAAACTCAATGATACCTTTGGGACACTTTGAAAGCAGTTCTAAGAGGAAAATTGTTGCAATCTATGCTCACATTAGGAAAACAGAGCAAGCCCAAATAAATAACCTAATGAGAAATCTTAAGGTACTTGAGAAACAACAAACTAGCCCCAAACCAAAACTAAGGAGAGAAATTATAAAGATGGGAGTGAAATCAATAAAAGTGAGACTAAAAAAAACCTTTATAAATCAAATCAATGAAGCAAAGAGCTGGTTCTTTGAAAGAGTAAATAAAATAGACAAGCCCTTAGCAAGACTCACCAAGAGAAAGAGAGAAAAGACTCACATAAATGCATTTGGAAATGACAAAGGTGAAATTACAACTGACACTGTCAAAACCCAGAAGATAGTAACTACTTTGAAAAATTATGTTCCAACAAATCAGCAATGTTTGAAGAGATGGACAGATTCCTAGACACATATAAACTACAAAAACTACCCAAGAAGACATAAATATACTTAACAATCCAATCACAAGTAATGAAACTGACTCATTAATAAAGAGTCTACCAATTAGAAAATGCCCAGGACCTGATGAATTCATGGCTAAATTCTACAAAACCTTTAAGGATCTTATATCACCAATACTCCTCATGCTGTTCAAAGAAATTGAAAGGGGTGGAGTGCTCCCAAATTCATTTATGGAGGCCACCTTGATCCCTAAACCGGATAAAGACCCAACTAAAAAAGAGAACTATAGGCCAATCTCTTTAATGAACATAGATACAAAATTCCTCAAGATATGAGCAAATAGAATGCAGCAACCATGTTATCAAAAGCTGATATACCATGATCAAGTAGGTTTTATCCAAGAGATGCAAGGTTGGTTCAACATATGCAAGTCTAAAATTATAATACATCATATAAACAGGGGTAAGGTAAAAACCACATGATCATATCAATAGATGCATAAAAGGCTTTCAACAAAATCCAACTCCTCTTCCTGGTTAAAAAAATAAAAACCCTGAAGAAAACGGGTATAGGAGAACCATACCTGAATATGATAAAAGCTATCTATGACAAGCCAATTGCCAGCATCATACTAAATGAGGAAAAACTTAAAGTATTCCCCCTAAAAACAGGAACAAGACAAGGATGAGACAAGGATGTCTACTATTACCTCTACTATTCAACATAGTACTTGAAACATTAGCCAGAGCAATCAAGAGAAAGATATAAAAGGGATACTTCTAGGAAAAGAAGAACTCAAATTATCATTATTTGCAGATGACACGATATTCTACATGGAAGACCCAAAGAACTCCACCAAGAAACTCTTAGAATTAATAACCAATTTCAGCAAAGTAGCATGATACAAGATCAACACACAAAAATCGTTAGCATTTGTGTATACCAGAAGGATGTGTGTGAAAGGGACAAGAAAGAAATTATGAAAACAATACCATTCACAGTCACTTCAAGAAAAATAAAATACTTAGGAATTAACCTAACTAAAGAAGTGAAAAATATCTACAGGGAAAATTACAGTACTCTGAAGAAGGAGATTGAAGAAGATATCAGAAAATGGAAAGATGTCCCTTGGTCCTGGATAGGCGGAACCAATTTGTCAAAATGGCCATACTTCCAAAACTGCTATACAGATTCAATGCAGTCCCAATCAAAATATCAACAGCATACCTTATAGATCTAGAGAAAATAATCTCAAAATTCATATGGAACCAGGAGAGATCCCAAATAGCAAAAGTAATTTTGAGCAGTAAGAGCAAAGCAGGTGGCATAGCAATACTAGACTTCAAGCTATACTACAAAGCAATACTGATAAAAAAGGCACGGTACTGGAACAAAAACAGACACATGGATGAATGGAATGGAACTGAGGATATGGAAACATCCCCAGACATATTCAATTATTTGATCTTTGTCAAAGGGTCCAAAAGCATATTTTGGAGGAAAGATAGCCTAGTGGTACTGGGTAAACTTCTTCTGTTTGTAGAAGAATTAAACTGGGCCCTTATCTCTCACTATATACTAAATTATAGTCAAAATGGATCAAAGATCTAAATGTTAAAACAGAAACATTAAATCTGGAAGACAAAATAGGTAGAACACTTGAAGGCAGAGGAGTAGGAAAGGATTTTCTAGAGAGAATCTCAACCGCACAGGACATAGCAGCAAGAATCAGCGAATGGGATTACATCAGATTAAAAACCTCTGTACAGCAAAAGATTCAATCGGTAAAGAGGCAACCTACAGAATGGAAAAAAATTTTGCCAGCTACTCATCAGACAGAGGAATGATATCGAGAATATACCAATAACTCAAAAAAATTAAAGCTCCTAAAATTAAAGACCCATTCAAGAAATGGGCTAGAGAAATGAACAGACACCTCACAGAGGAAGAAATATGAATGGCCAACAAATGTATGGAAAAATGCTCAACATCGCTGGCCGTTAGAGAGATGCAAATTAAAATAACACTGAGATTCCTTCTTACTCTGGGAAGAATGGCCATCATTAGTAAATCAAGTAATAACAAGTGCTGGTGTGGCTGTGGTGAAAAAGCCAACTCTGCTATATTGTTGGTGGGAATGCAAACTAATACAACCATTATGGGAATCAGTATGGAGATTTCTCAAAGGACTGAAATTAGAAATTCCATATCACCCAGCTATCCCCCTGCTAGATATCTTCTCCAAAGAGCTGAAGTCATCATACCAATGTTTACAGCAGCACAATTCATAATAGCCAAATCCTGGGAGCAGCTTATATACTCATCAACAGATGACTGGATAAACATAATGTGGTATCTATACAAAATGAAATACTACTTGGCTATGAAGAATGACAAATTTGAGGGTTTTGTAGGAAAACAGATGCATCTGGAAAACATAATGTTGAGTGAAGTAAATCAGACATACAAGCTTGAATACCATATAGTAGCTCTCATTTGAGTGAGGCAAAGTACAAATAAAGAAAATGAAAAAAGATGGATAGACAGGGACCAGGCAACAGATTCTGCACAATAGCGAAATGGTCCAAAGGAACAAGGAGAAGAGTAGGGGGGAAGGGAAGGGAAAATGAAAATAAAGATAGGGCATGTAGAGGAACCTAATAACCCTAATCAATGTAAATATTGTAAGACATAACATGTGCTAAGACAAATAGTATCAACAAGCACAAAAAGGGTAATTGGGTAATCAGAGGAGGAAAGGGGAGGAGGACAAAAAAACAAGCTGTAATATGCACATGTGACCACTCCCCAGGATGACTGAACTGCATGAATTACCAACACATACTAGTAAAGTAAAATAAACAAGAGGGAAAAAAAGCGATTTTGGGATGTAGCTCGTCTTACGGTAAAACATAAAAAGGGCTCTGGATGTAGCTCAATGGCAGAGCATCCCTGTGTTCAATCCCTAGTACTGAGAAAAACCATACTTTTGGTTATGTCCGATGAATTCTGTTTTTGGCTCCTGTTTATTTTCTCATGTGGCTGGGCATTTTGACCCACAGATTCATTTTCAGTGGGAACCCCCCACCCCGGCCTTCTTTGCTCACCGCTCCAGTCTAGCAAAGTTGTGACTTCCTCTCTTTAGTGTGCAGGAGCCTAATCCCAAACCAGGCCTCACTAGCTAAGAATTCCAGCTGCAACAGCTGCTGGCTCAGCGCCTGACGATAACGGGAACCTGACCGCTTAGATAAGCATTAGCTTCGGGCAGTGAGCAGAAGGTTCCACACAGGCAGCCCCGCCTCGAGCCGTGTCCTGGACCTAGAAACCTGCAAGGCTGTCGACTTAGCTGCACCTTGCAAGTTGCCTTCTGTTTCTGACCCAGAGAAATATTTATTTTGGGCTTGTGTTTGCATCAGTCCTCTTTCTAGTTCTTAATTCAATCTGTAACTCAGTAGAAGAGTTCCAAGTATTGAATTTCCCACGCTCTTGACCTGAGTCCCTTTACACAGTTCTTTCAGATCGTTCTGTTGTCTTCTTTGTAGCTTCTTTGGATGTTCCTTCTGAATCATTCTTGGTTTTGAAAAATGAATTTAAGGTGAGATTTTTATAGCTAACATTTATTATGTGCCAAGCACTAGACTAAAAGTAATTTTATCCTTTATTTATTGTAATCTTCCAAAAAACTTTGAGAGAAATGATCTCCATTTACAAATGAGGAAATTGAGGCATAACGTGAATAAGAAATTAGCCGAAGTCAACCTAAGTAGTCTATCTCTCAAAAGCCCAAGGTATTGGCCAGATTATATGAGTACATATCACATCCCAGTTAAATGATACAAATATCCAGTTAAATGATATAAAAAAAGAATTAATAGGTTTTTCTTTATGTCACAGTTCCCTTCCTTTCACCCAATATACCCAGAGTGTACCTGGTGTGTACCTTTCCATTTTTAATACTCATACATATACATATATCAATGTACACATGTGCACATATACGCCCCTCACACAGAAACTTAATTTCATATGCATAAAACAGCTCTTGAAGAATTCCAGAAACTGGAAACTTGGATTACATGTAGGAGGGGAAAGTGTATGTTTTGGAACCTGGGGTGTGATGAAAACTTTTTGCTTTACTCTTCTTGGTGTTTGGCATTTTGAGCTATGTTAGTGAATTATCATTTGTAAAATAAGTAGACTGCAGCATATCAATATTTCTCAAAGAATGTATCACAGTTTGGCTGTAAATCATGTAAATAGGAGTTCTGTGTAAATAAGAGTTCTCTGGGAAATAAAGGAACATCATTACAGTTAGATTAGGCAAAGATAAATTGCAGTTTTCAGAGTGTTTATTATGTACACTGTGAATCTGCAACTAGGAAATGTAGTCTACAACTTTTTATTGTTGAGAATACCCAGAATTAGAATTCTTCAAAAGATATTTTAATAAACACTATTCTTGTTGACCTATCAGTGTCAGGATTTGGCAAACTGTGACCCATAGGTCATATCTGTCCTACTGCCTATTTTATTTTATTTTATTTTTTTTAGCTTTAAACATTGTTTATTTCCACCTTCACAAATACACAAGCCTCTGGCTATTATGCATTTTTTTTTCTTTTTGAGACAGGGTTTCATTTTGCAGTTCAGGCTGGCCTTGAACTCACTTTGTAGCCCAGGCTGGCCTTGAACTCGCAGCAATCCTCCTGCTTCAGCTTCCCGAGTGCTGGGATTACAGGCATGCGCCACCACGACCTGCTCCTGCCTGTTTTTTATATAGCCTGTAAATTAATGTTTTTTAATGGTTGGGGAAAAAAACAAAAGACTAATATTTTGTGATACCTGAAAATTGTATGACATTTAGATTTCACTGGTCAAAAAAAATTTTTGTTATGGTTTAGATCTAAGATGTCCCCCAAAATTTTCATGTGTGTGGAAGGTGATTGTATCATGGGGAACTACGCTTACCAGTGAACTCATCAATTGATGAGTTTAGTAGCTAAATTTTCTATTAAGAAGTGAAGCCTGGTTGGAGGAGGGTCACTGGGGGTGTAACTCCTTGGCCCCTCTCTCTATCTCTTCCTGGGTGCCATGGGACAAGCACCTTTTCCTCCACCATGCCCTTCTGCTGTCATTTTCCTATCTCGGAGCCAGCCAATCATGGACTAAAATCATGTGCCAATATAAACCTCTCCTCCTTTAATTTGTGGGTGTTGAAATTTTATTCCAGCAGTGGGAAAAGTGGCTAAGACGAGTTTTATCAGAAGAACTATGCTCATTTCTTTTACATATTATCCATGACTACTTTCACATGAGAACACAGAGTTGGACATTTGAGCAGAGATCATGTGCTGTACCCTCAGCATCGTGCAGTCCTTAGTGCACTGTAAATTGCAGTCGCGGCGTCATAACAGGGCAGGGTTTTGAGTGTCCTGTGCACCACCACACCACTTTCAATTTTATTTTTGTTGCTGTGTCAAAACAAGAAAAGCATAGAAACATAAACTCCAAATGTCACATTTAAAGGCACAGTAGAATATGCTATGTTTTGTTGATGAATTAAATGGCAAAGGATTGTATTTATTATGCACTGACATTATAGTTGTGCTGTAAGAATAGTATATGTATATTACTTCAGATTAAGTACTCATTACAGTATTTCCAACTCTCAGGAAAGCAATGATGAGAAAAATGAAAAATTAATACAGGATATTAAATCACAGAATTTCTTCACAAAGATAGACAAAAAGGTTGTGACCAAAATAAGTTTCCAAGTGGGCTATTTGTTAACTAATTGAGGAAAGTCACGTAGCATTGGTGGGTTAATAAAATTGTGTTTCATTGCAGAAGACAAATGTATCTAGAAAAAATATATTTGTTTAAGACTATCAGCCTCGGGCCGGTGAGATGGCTCAGTGGCATAAGTGCCTGCCTGGCAAGCACGAGGTCCTGAGTTCGACTCCCGGTACCCACATACGAAAAAAAAAAGGGCTGGTGATATCTCTCAGTGGCACGGGCACCTGCTGGCACACGAGGTTCTGAGTTTGACCTCTGGTACCCACAAAAAAAAAAAAAAAAAAAAAGACTATCAGCCTCACGATGAGAACAATTTTTGAAGCATTGAGTAACATCAATAACCAATTAAAAAGCAGGGCAGATGCGTTCAAGTTGTTTTTCTTGACTATATGAATCCATAGATGTTCTGATTCACTCAACTGTTTATGCAGAGAGCCAATACCAAATGTGAAAGAATTAGACCCTAAGAATAGTCTGTACAGGGTAGAAGCAGGTGAGAATATTTCCAGAAAAGTTAAGAAAACACTAATTCAATAAAACCTGAAGTGGAATCTACTAAGATGTATTACAGCTGATGGTGGTGAAAACAAAGATCAAGAAAAGGCTTAGCTGAACAAATTTACGAAGGCTCTTAAAATGAAAGTTACTAGAAGCCTATGGTTTTTCATTATATTATCATCTACGGGGACTTTCAGGAAGATATCATGTGGTATCTATCATGTGATACTGAACCAGCAAGATGACAGTGAGTGTCATTTGGTCTTGTGTACTTACCCATCATTATTTCTAGGAATTTTTGTCATAAATAGGAGTCAAATATTCAAAATCTCCCTACCAGCCAGCAATTCTATAGCTTAGCAATCGTAACGTTTTATTGTGACCTTTTTTAGCTCAGAACTGAGATTGCATTTTTTCTGAATGATAAAGGCCCACCCAAACATTATATCAAACATTGAATGATTCTGGAAATTAGCTTTTGCTGCAGACTTGGTAGTGTTATTTAATAATTTCAACCTAAAATCACAAGGCCAAACAATACTTGTATGTGAAATGTATACTCCACTAGAGTCTTTTTGACAACTTATTATTATTATTTTTTAATGTGGGTACCGGGAGTTGAACTCAGGACCTCGCGCTTGCCAGCAGGCGCTTGTGCCACTGAGCAATATCACCGACCCATTTTTTCTTTATGTGGGTACCGGGAGTTGAACTCAGGACCTCGCACTTGCCAGGCAGGCACTTATGCTGCTGAGCTATCTCACCGGCCTGACAACCTATTTTTGAATCACAGAATTTGGTAAGTGGCTTTATCAGCTTCCATTCTGTAAACAGAACAAGAAACAAGATCTCCATCACCATACACATTTTTAGTGGATATGTTTTCCAATCTCAAAACTACATTTCCAGTAGGGTTTTGGGGACACTGATGTAAGTACAAAGGAAATTTTCACATTTCAAAATCCGTTCAATTGCATGGCTGGGGAACTTAACTCTTCCTTAACTCTTTCAGGAAGTGATTAACTTGCAGTGTAGTGGTGTATGAACAAGGCCTTAAGAAAAAACTCTAATAAAGTGGCGTGAATGTCTCCTCCATGATAAATATTCTCAGTTAAAATCATAGGTGGAGGGGCCGGTGAGACGGCTCAGCGGCTTAAGCGCCTGCCTTGCAAGCGCGAAGGCCTGAGTTCGACTCCCGGAACCCACATACGAAAAAGGGGCCGGTGATATCGCTCAGCGGCACGGGTGCCTGTTGGTGCGCGAGGTCCTGAGGTCGTCCCCCCGGTACCCACAAAAAAAAAAAAAAAAAAAAAATCATAGGTGGAAAGATATTTTCAGTGATGAAATAGACAAAGTCTTATTGCAAATTAGCATTCATAAATAAAAATTTGGAGTTGATTTTTATTGACAAGGAACATTAACTTTGAATCTTGATTCAGCAAAATATTTTCCCTGCTATTAAAGAAAAAGAATTACATTCCTCATTAGTAGACTGGTATTATAAAAATTGTGCTCATTTTTATTATATTTTAATTTTTATCAATCACTAATTTGTGAAAATTTATTTTATCTCATTATATAAAAACATATACAATATTTTTTTGAGACAGGTTCCCACTATATAGTCCAGGCTGGCCTTTACTTGCTATGTAGCCCACTGGCCTAGAACTCAAGGTTCTGCTGCCTAAGCCTCCTAAATGCTGGGATTGCAGGTGTGTACCACAACATCCAGCTAAAATATCTTTTTTGCTTCTTGGCCACAAAGCCCAAAATATTTACTATCACATCCTTTCAAAGTAATTTGGTGTGGATCATAAGTATGAAAAAATAAATAATAAAACTTGGAGAGATAATATAAATATAAAGGAATTTATTCATAACATTAGGGCATATAAAAATTTCTTTACCACAATACAAAACCACTAACTATAGTAGAACATTGATAAATTTGACTACATTGTAATTAGGATCTACTGTTATCAAGGGATATAAAAACTGGAGAGACAACAGTGGTACTTAAATAGTACTTAATAGCCAACTCTATGACAACCAAAAGTTCCACAAAGACCCTTGTCTTGACCCTTTTCAAGTTCAATTTTTAAAAAATAGCCAGCACAGTCAAAATTTGGAGAAAAATTGTTCTACCTAGCAATCTTACCTTTTCTAGCTACAAGAATTTATAATAAATTTATAATACTCATTCTCAAATATAAAAGTTAATTTATTGAGTGAAAAATATCACTCAGTATTATTACTATCAAGCAATACTTTTACAAAAAGGAAATAGTATTAGAATTTACCTGTTCAAACATTTTACAAACAAATTGTTTTTCATTCATATTATACCAATCACAGCATTGGTAAGACACCCGTTAGATTTAGAATTAAACTTGACTAAATTGAAAACATTACAAGGCAATCATCCATGTGGTTATCATTTAGAACCCCAGTTTCACTAAAAAAAGAAATCATTAGAATAGTAAATAAACCTGAACAAAATCAGTGCACTATTTTATGTAAGTATGCATTAGCTTTTTTGTAGCTGGTGGGCAAGGACAATTTAATGAAACTCCTGGAGGATGACACATTTCACAGTGAAATGTTTTCCTGTCTTTATCTGGTAAATATAGGAACCATTTGCAACTTAAATGTGACCAATTTCGGCCAATAAAAACAATACAAAATTTTCAAGTTAGCATTTCAAGCTCTGCAATAGAATCCAACAGATAAATGCTAATGATTCTATGGCTTTCATGTATAACTGCTAAATATAATCATCTCAGGGGTAAAGTATCATCCAAATTGCCTTTATTTAAACTAATCCTTCAAGCTAAAAGGAACTTTTTATTTTTTATTAGTATGTGTTTTCAGTACGCAATGTTTACATTCCTTGTGTGGAGTTGGTACATGTACATAACATACCTTAATTCCTTTTTTCATTTCCTTTCCCTCCCCATTTCTTCTAACTCTTGACCTCCTTCCCATTTGAGAAAGATATATCTCCCTTCTTCCTATTAGCTATCTTTTTTTTGGTCTTTTTTTTTTTTTTCGTGGGTACCAGGGGTCGACCTCAGAACCTCGCGCGCCAGTAGGCACCTGTGCTGCTGAGCGATATCACCGGCCCTTTTTTCATATGTGGGTTCCGGGAGTCGAACTTGGGCCCTCACGCTTGCCAGGCAGGCGCTTGCACCGCTGAACCATCTCACCGGCCCCTTTTTTTGGTCTTAAAAAGAATTTTTTTTTTTTTTTTTGAGATAGGGTCTCCCTATGTAGTCCAGGCTGGCCTTGAACTCACTATGTAGCTCAGGCTGGCTTCAAACTCATGGCAATCCTCCTAAAAAGAACTTAAAAAAAGAAAAAAACCCAGACAATGGATTTTTTTTTTTTTTTTTGTGGGTACCGGGGTGTCGACCTCAGGACCTCGTGCACCAGCAGGCGCCCGTGCCGCTGAGTGATATCACCGGCCCCTTTTTCGTATGTGGGTTCCGGGAGTCGAACTCGGGCCCTCGCGCTTGCCGGGCAGGCGCTTAAGCCGCTGAGCCATCTCACCGGCCCCAGACAATGGAATTTTGAAACCTATCCCTCTGTTTTTTCCTCATACTCTATATTAGTATTTAGTACCTAACCTTTAATTAATTTTGTCATTCAATTAAGAGATGATTGTTTTTAAAGATTCCACAGAAAAATGTTTTTGAGGCAAAGAAGAATAATTTAAGATTAATTGGAGTCAATGAAAAAGCAGGAGATAGCATAAATGACATCAGAACACTGTTCACAGACATTATCACAGAGAATTTCCCTGGTAGAGAAAAAGAATTTGATGTTCAGATAAATGAGGCTTATAGAACTCCAACTAGCCACGATCAAAAAAATCTTCAGCCAGACATATCATAGTTAAGAATCCAGAAATTCAACACAAGAGCAGAATCTTAAAAGCTGTTAGGGAAAAGAGACAAATCACCTATAAAGGAAAGCCCATCAGAATCACAGCTGACTTTTCAGCACAAACCCTCAAGTCAAGAAGAGCTTGGGATGACATATTTCAAGCTCCAAAGGAAAATAATTTTCAACCCAGATTGATGTACCCTGCAAAACTATCTTTGAAAACTGATGGAGAAATAAAATACTTCCATGACAAAGAACATCTGAGAAAATTTATGACCACCAAACCAGCACTCCAAAATGTTTTGAAGGACATTCTAGAAAGAGATAACAAGGACTACAACTCCAGAAACCCCAACAGAAGGAATCCACCAGGCAGGGCAAACAATTAAAGAGGAGGAGCCAACAACAGGAGAATAACATGACAAGGATAAGTCAATACATATCAGTTTTAACCATCAATGTTAATGGTCTCAATTCACCAATCAAAAGGCACAGACTGGCAAAATGGATCAAGAAGCAAGATCCAACAATATGCTGTATACAAGAAACACATTTAATTCAGAAAGAAATTCCTAGACTGAAAGTCAAAGGATAGAAAATAATACTCCATGCAACAGGAACCCAGAAAAAAGCAGGGGTAGCTATTCTTTTTGCAGACAAAGTGAATTTCAAGCCAAGAATGATTCAGAGAGATAAAGAAGGTCACTTCAGCCTTGTAAAAGGAACAATCTAAGAGGAAGAGATAACGATCATAAATATATATGCAACAAATACCAGTGCACCCAACTATATAAAACAAATATTAATGGACATGAAAAATCAAATAAGCACTAATACAATTGTATTGGGGGATCTCAATTCTCCACTGTCACAAAAAGAAAGACCAACTAGACAAAAAATCCACAATGAAATATTAGAACTGAACAAAACTTTTGAACAAATGGACTTAGTAGATGTCTACAGAGTGTTCCACCCCACAATATCAGAATACACATTCTTCTCAGCTGCACACGGGACGTTCTCCAAAATAGGCCACATACTAGCTCATAAAACCTGCTTAAGTAAATGTAAAGGAATTGAAATTATCCCATGTATATTATCAGACCATAGAGCAATGAAATTGGAAATCAATGGCAAAAGAAACCACAAGAACTTCCTAAACACATGGAAATTAAACAGCACCCTCCTAAACAACCAATGGTTCACAGATCAAATTAAAGAAGAAATTAGACAGTTTCTACAACTGAATAATAACAATAGTACAACATACCGGAACTTATGAGATACAATGAAAGCAGTCCTAAGAGGGAAATTTATAGCATTAAATACCTATATCAGGAAAATAGAGCAAGTGTAAATAAACAACTTAATGGCGAACATCAAACTTCTAGAAAAAGAAGAGCAGGCTAAGCCAAAAGTGTGTACAAGGGAGGAAACTATAAAGATCAGAGCAGAAATTAATGTACTGGAGACTAAAAAAAAAATACAAAGAATCAATGAATCAAAGAGTTGATTCTTTGAAAGAATAAATAAAATCGACAAACCCTTATCCAATCTTATTAAAAAAAGAAAAGACTCAAATCCATGCAATTAAGAATGAAAAGGGTGATATCATGACGGACCCTGTAGAAATCCAGAAGATCATCTATATGTATTTTGAAAATTGGTATTCTAATAAGATGGAAAATGCAGAAGAAATCGACAGATTCCTAGATACATATGAATTACCAAAGCTGAATCAAAAAGATATAAAAATCCTAAATAAACCAATATCAACCAATGAAGTCAAAGATGTAATTAAAAACCTTCCAACAAAGAAAAGCCCAGGCCCTGATGGATTCACTGCCGAATTCTACAAGAAATTTAGAGAAGACCTAACACCACTACTTCTCAAACTCTTTAATGAAATTGAAAGGGAAGCAATACTCCCAAATTCATTCCTGGAAGCAAGCATTACCCTGCTACCAAAACCAGAGAAGGACCCAACTAAGAAAGTGAACTACAGGCCAATCTCCCTAATGAACATTGATGCAAAAATCCTCAATAAGATACTGGCAAATAGAATCCAGCAAATAATCAAGACTATACGCTATGACCAAGTTGGATTAATCCCAGGGATGCAGGGATGGTTCAATATACGTAAATCAATAAATGTAATACACCATATTAACTGAACCAAAGACAAAAATCATATGATCATCTCAATAGATGCAGAAAAAGCTTTTGACAAAGTCCAGCACCTATTCATGATAAAAACCCTAAAAAAAATTGGAATAGACGGTCTTTATCTCAATCTGATAAAAGCTATCTATGACAAACCAACAGCCAATATCATACAAAATGGACAAAAACTGAAAGTTTTCTCTCTAACATCAGGAACAAGACAAGGATGTCCACTGTCCCCACTTTTATTCAAAATAGTTCTAGAAACTTTAGCCAGAGCAATTAGACAACAGCAAGATATAAAAGGAATAATGTTTGGAAAGGAAGAAGTTAAATTATCATTATTTGCAGATGACATGATACTTTACATAGAAGACCCCAAAAACTCCACTAAAAAATTGCTAGAATTAATAAGCAAATTCAGTAGTGTAGCTGAATACGAAGTCAACACTCAAAAATCAATAGCCTTCCAGTACATAAATAACAAACTTACTGAAAGAGAAATTAGGGAAACAACACCTTTCACAATAACATCCAGAAAAATGAAATACTGAGGAATCAATCTCACAAAGGATGTAAAAGACCTCTACACTGAAACTATAGTATTCTGAAAAAGGAGAATGAAGAGGAAATCAGAAAATGGAAAGATATCCCTTGCTCCTAGATAGGAAGAACCAATATAGTGAAAATGGCCATACTTCAAAAATCGTTATACAGATTTAATGCAATTCCAATCAAAATTCCAACAGCATATCTCACAGAATTAGAGAAAACAATCCTAAAATTCATTTGGAATCAGAAGAGACCTAGAATAGCAAAGGCAATTCTGGGCAACAAAGGCAAGGCAGGGGGCATCACAATCCCTGATTTGAAATTATACTATAAAGCTACTATGATAAAAACAGTGTGGTATTGGCAAAAAAACAGACCTGAAGATCAATGGAACAGATTAGAAGATGCAGAAACAACTCCAGACATACTAAGCCACCTTATCTTTGACAAAGGTGCCAAACACATTCACTGGAAGAAAGATAGACTCTTTAATAAATGGTGCTGGAAAAATTAGCTCTACACATGCCGAAGATTAAAACTAGACCCATATCTTTCACCATGCACTAAACTAAATTCAAAATGGATCAGAGATCTAAATATTAAAACAGAAACATTAAATCTGCTGGAAGGTAGGAGAGGTAAAACCCTTGAAGACATTGGTGTAGGCAAAGACTTTATGAATAAAACCCCAATTGCACAGGAACTATCACAAAGAATCAACAACTGGGATCTCATCTTATTAAAAAGCTTTTGCACAGCAAGAGAAACCACCAACAGAGTGAAGAGACAACCCACAACGTGGGAAAAAAATTTTGCCAGCTGTTCCTCAGACAAAGGATTAGTATTAAGAACATACAAAGAACTCAAAAAAATCAGACCTCCCAAATTAAAAGACCCAATCCAAAAATGAGCATCTGAGATGAATACACACTTCTCAGATGAAGAAATACAAATGGCAAATAAATGTACGAAAAATGTGCAACATCACTAGTCATTCGAGAGATGCAAATTAAAACAACACTGAGATTCCACCTTACTCCAGAAAGAATAGCTTTATCAAGAAATCAACTAATAACAAATGCTGGAGGGGCTGTGGGGAAAAAGGAACCCTTCTCCACTATTGGTGGGAGTGTCGACTGGTACAGCCACTGTGGAAATCCATGTGGAGATTCCTCAAAAAACTAGGATTGGAGGTCCCATTTGACCCAGCTATTCCCCTTCTGGGTATCTTCCCAGAAGAATTAAAAACATCATACCACAGCCATATATGTGCACCCATGTTTATAGCAGCACAATTTGCTAAATCTTGGAGACAACCCAAAAGCCCATCAACCGAGGCATGGATAAAAAAGATGTGGTATTTTTATACAATGGAGTACTATTCAGCCATAAAGAAGGATAAACTGGAGACTTTTATAGGTAAATGAGAAAATATAAGTGAAATAAACCAGACGCATGTGTGTAAACATCGTATTGTCTCCCTAGTGTGAGAAACTAAAAGAGTAAATAAGATCTAAAATGTACAATAGATATGGTAAAACAAGAAGAAACTGGTCAAAAGGAAAGAGAAACTGGGGTGGGGGAAGGGGGAAAAGAAAGAAGGGAAAAGAAAAAAATTATATATATATATATATATATATAATAGTTAAGATAGAAACACTACTAATTTTGCTTAGTTCATTGAGAAGAAAGGTTTGTGCTAATATTGTTTGGACAATTGAATGTTCATATCTTGTACCCTGAGTAACTAATTTAAAGATAACAATATGTAATGTGTTAGCCATCATTACCCTCCTATTATGCTGTTTTGAAATTTTGTTCTATTTTTTTTTCATCTTTAAAATATAAATTAAAAAAAAGAAAAATGTTTTTGTCAGATATTGGAAAACAGAAGATTTATAATATTCATAACTATTTTACTATGTGCCAATTATACAAAGTATCTATGTGTATTAACTGTCACTTTTGTTTGGAAGAACAACCATTAAAGTCACTTAGGAATAAGGAAAGTGAGGCTTAGGTTAACTCAGAACACAGAAAGCTGCGGTCCAAGATAGATGTTCTTTCACAGGCAGTTGAAACCAAAGTCTACATTAAGAAGAATGTGGTGACTTATTAGTGAAAACAGGCACCACTGATAAAAAAAAGAACTGTGGCTAAAACTGTGATATATTGTGCCAAGGAATCTAAAACCAACAGTCTGAAATTAGATAAAAATGCTTATCACTGAATATGGCTAAAATTATACACGGATCCAATGGGTCAGACAGCTGAGGCCCTTAAATTGCTGAAGGGTATTCAAGAAACGATACTCAGAAGGCAGATGCTAAACACAAATTAGGTCCACTGCCACACACTTCAGCAGAGAATGGTGAAATTAATTAAATGTTTGTTCCCTAATACAGATTCTGTCAATCTGTGTCACTGGTAAACAAAACAAACACTTAAACAATACAGACACATTACAAAAAAACAAACCAACATGAAATCCCTTTTCTTCCTAATATCTTTCCAAATCTCAATATCAGATAAATTTTTGCATGCCTGCTGCCAGGATCTGTGTGTGTGTGTGTGTGTATGTGTGTAGACACAAATGTGCAATACACTTTCGAAACAGAATCACATGATTTATATTGTTCTGTAGTCAGCTGTAAAATACTGCTTATTAAATATTTAAACCATCTTTTTTTTTTTTTTTTTTTTTTTTTTGGTACCAGGAATTGAACTTAGGACCTTGCGCTTGCCAGGCAGGTGCTTGTGCTGCTGATCTATATCCCCGGCCCTTAAACAATCATTTTATAATTAAATTGAAACATAACTTTTATAACAGGTTAACTTTTGCCTCTTTAGTTCTATTTCTCTAATTGTGTATTTGAATACCTATACTATACAGTATCTTTAAAGTTTGATATCTGACAGCAAATGTTTCTCAAATCATTTTGACTGTTATTTTCCATAATATTTTGGATGTTCTTGGGGATTTTTTTCTTTCATGTGAATTTTTACATATGAATGTTCCTATCCAGCTCCACCAATAACTCTTTAGAGTGGGGTCATATTCTTTATACCTTGATTTTGAGAGGCCTGAATTTTCATGATACTGCTTCCATTCGTGATAGGTACAGTATGCTATGATTTGGGTCTCCCCAGAGGTGCACGTGATTGGAGCCTTGGGCTCCAGCGTTCAGACCGAGCATGGTCTCCAGTATTACAGCACTGGGGCAGTAGGAAGAGGTGACAGAACTCTTCAGCGGTAGGATCTAGTGGGAGGCCCTTAGATCACTGAGGGCCTAAGGGGATTCTCATGTGACCCCTTTGCATTTCTTATGAAAGAGTTGTTTTAAAAGGAGCGATCCTGGCCCCACCAGCTCTCTCTGCTCCTGCTTTGAGATGTAATCTCTTGGTTGCTCCTGCGTGTGCTCTCGCCACAGCTATCTGTGCCATAAAGTGAGGAAGCAAGGGGTGACCCTCACTGAGCCTGTGCTATGCCATTTGGATTTTCAGTCTTCAAAACTATGAAGCCTTATTTTTCCTCATAAGTAGTCTGTGCAGGTATTTCATTATGGCAGCAGAAAGCAAACATATGGCACATCACTCTGTTCAAGGTTTGTTTTATGTCTTTCAACAAGATTTTATAATTTTTTATCATATGAGTCCTATAATTTGTTATATGTTTTCTTAAATATTTACTATCCTTAATGCTAGGATATCAGGGATCTTTTTAATGTCCATTTCTAAAGGCTTAGAAAAGTTATTAGTATTTGTATATTTGTCTTGTATGCAGCCATCTTACAAATTTTCTCAGTAGTTCTTGGGGTTTTCACCATGTTTTAAAAAGCATATCATCTAAAAACAGAGATTTTTTTTCAATTTTCCTAATGACCCAATGGGCCACTTAAATTTTATCTCATTCCATTAGCCAGAACTGTTTTAGAGGAAAAGGCTTCTTAACATCTGAACCATTTCATTGATGAGGAATTTCTTGATCTGTGAATCATATAAGGCTTGGCTTTTTGTATATGAGTGGAAAAATCCAGATGCTTTGTCAAGTCCCTTGAATTAGAATGTGTACATTTTAATTAGACTCAATCAGATGTGTCCTTTCAGACCTCTGAGATAATGATCCAAAGATGCAGGAATAATGAAAAACTAATTTTTTTAGCAGTGACACAATATTCTCCTCCAAGGGTTGAGAGTGCCTATGACCATCCACAGTTCAACAAGAGCGAGCTCTCCACCCGCTGTGGACTGCAGCCTCAGCCCCACGGCGGTCCTGCTCCTCCAAGCTGACTCCGTGTAATAAATTCCTTGCTGTTCTTGTTGCTGGGCGTCCCTGTTTTCTCTCTGAGTTTCTAAGCCTGGTTCTCCAGCCTTCCTGGCAATTCTCTGGAATGTTTTTTTTTTTTTAATTTATGAAGATAACGTCACATAACATAAAATTAGCCATTTGAAAGTGAACAATTCAACGACTTGTTGTAACCACAATGTTGTGCAGCCAACCACTACCTCTATCTAGTTCTAAAATGTTTCTGTCCGAAGAAAAACCCCTTATCAATTAAGCAGTGTCTCCCACTGCCTGTGTGCCTAAATCCTGGAAACCACTAATACGCATCCTACAGATTTTTCTATTCTTGCTATTTCATATCGATGGGATCATACAATAAGTAACCTTTATGCCTGGTTTCTTTCTCTTAGCAGTATTTTTAAGATTTATCCACACTATGGCGAGGATCAGTACAAACGCTCCTTGATTTATGAGGGGATTACATCAGTATAAACCCTTCTTTAGTCAAAAAATATCACAAGCTAAAAAAATGCATTTAATTCACCTAACTTACCAAACATCATACATTAGCCAGCCTGTCTGAAATGTTAGCCAACAGCTGGGCAAAAATCATCTGACACGAAGCCTATTTCATATCAGGTAACCATGTGATCCAGTGCCTGACTGAGAGCTGTGATTTACTCCACCATCCAGCACTGCCAGATTATTGTACGGCATATCACTAGCCCAAGGAAAGGCCAAAATTCTAAGCGTGGTTACTATAGAATGTGTATTGCTTTTGTACTATCATTAAGTTAGATAATTATAAACTGAATCATTCTAAGTTGGGGATTATCTGTACTTCATTCCTTTGTACAGTTGAATAATACTTGCTATGTGTACATACCATAATGTCTTTACCCATTCATTTATTGCTGGGTATTTGGATTGAGCCCACCTTCTATCTGTTGTGAATAGTGCTGCTATAAACATGCAAATACTTATACAAATACTTGGAGTACTAGTAAACTAGTTTACCATTTCCGCTAGCCTAGGTTGGTACATGCTTAGGAGTGTAACTGTGGAGTCAATGGTAATTCTACATCTAAATTGTTTTCCACAGTGACTATATCATTCTATCATACCACCAGCAATCTGTAAATTTTCCAATTCCTTCATATCTCACCAGCATTTGTTATATTCCTATTATTATTATTGTTATTATTATTTCCACCCTGGATACGAAGTGGTATCTTACTGTGGTCTTGACTCACATTTTGCTAATAATTACGAATGTTGCATATGGCGGTTGGTTGTATGTCCCTTTGGAGAAATATCTCTTCAAATACTTCATCATTTTAAAAGTTGGGTTAATTTGTTTGCTTGTTGCTGAGTTGTAAGTTTCTTATATCTGAATACTAGGTTCTTATCAGATACATGATTTGCAGATGTGCTCTCCCATTCTATAGATGTCATTGTCATTTTATTATAATGTCATTTGATGCACAAAAGTTTTTAATTTCAGGGCCGGTGAGATGGCTCAGTGGCGTAAGCGCCTGCCTAGAAAGCGCGAGGGCCCGAGTTCGACTCCCGGAACCCACATACGGAAAAAGGGGCCGGTAATATCGCTCAGCGGCACGGGCGCCTGCTGGCGCGCGAGGACCTGAGGTCGACCCCCCGGTACCCACAAAAAAAAAAAAAAGTTTTTAATTTCAATGGCATTCCCTTTGCCTAGTTGTTCTTTCCCCCTTTTTTTTTCCTCCCACTTTCGGTGTCATATCTAAGAATCCATTGCAAGTCTGAGGACATGAAGATTTACTGCTATGTTTCCTCCTAAAAGTTTTATGCTTTCAGCTGTTATGTTTAGAACATTGATGTGTTTTGAGTAAATTTTCACACACGTTACGAGGTGGGGGAACAACTTGATTCTTCTAAATATGGGTGTCTAGTCGTCCTAACATCATTTATTGGAGAGGCTGTTCCTTTCTCACTGAATGGTCTGGGGGATAGTTAAGAACAAGGAAAAGGGTCAGGGGCTTTCAAAAATCAACACGCAGATCTGAACAGCTCACCTGGGGCCTCGAGGAACACGTTCACCCTCAGCCTTTGCACCAGGCCGACCTGTCTGTGGGCCTCTGCAGAGTGTCCACCCATCCGCAGACCGCGGGACTTGCTTGTCCATGCGCCCTTCTAGTCAGTCCATCCAGCATCTCTTGATTGAGGTGCGCGGTAAAGGCGTTCTCGGTCAAAATCAGTCGTTAGAGACTGGCAGAGCAACTGCTCTTTCAAAGACAGAAACTTGAGGCTGCATGGCTCATTCCAAGAAGCCAGGAGCCTCAGAACCAGGGAGGCTGATGATGCAGCCCAGTCCATGGCTAAACTGAGAGTCCAGAGGGCTGCTTGTGCAAATCTTAAGAGTCCGAAGGCAAACACCCTGCAGTCTGAAGTCCAAGCGGAATCGCAGAAGAGGAAGAACCCACTCCATAAGGGAGAGAGGGAGGGAGGAAGGAAGAGAGAGAGAGAGGGAAGGGAAGGGAGAGGAAGGGACTGAGATTTTGTTTCTCTTGAATCCCCAGCTAGTTGGAAGGTGCCACCCCACTCAGGGTGGGTCTTCCCCACTCAGTTTACTGATCCTCATCCCAGGCTCCTCTGGAAAGACACTCACAGGCACCTACAAGTAATGATCCACCAGTTCTCCAAGAATTCCTCAATCCAGTCACATTGACACCCAAAATTAACCATCACCATGATCGTGGGATTCATGCCTAGGATTTTAGGATGACTCAACATACACAAATCAATGTGCTACACCAAACTAACAGACTGAAAAATAACAATTGTATGATCATAGATGCACAAAATAATTTGACAAAATCAGCAGCTGATTTTAAAAAGACTCAACAATTTAGGTGCACAAGTATCTTATCTTACTACAAGAAAAGTCTTGTTGAAAAGCCCATAGTTAGACCAGAGTTCAATGTTGAAAAATGGAAATATTTTCTACTAGGATCCAGAACAATATAAGGATGCCCACTCAGCATAATCCTGGAATACCTTGGCAGAGAAGGTAAGCAAGAAAAAGAAATTAAAGGCATCCAAACCGGAAAGAAAAGTGAAATTATCTGTTTGCAGGTGCCATGATTTTATATGTAAAACATGATAACTCACACAGTTAAACCTAATAAACAAATTTAGTAAGGTTGCAGCACCACGAAATGAACATACAAAAATCTGCTACACCTCTATATATCAGCAAAAAACTCTCAGGCTTTCCATGGCGGTTGACTAGAGGCCGAGGTGAGTGAGCGGAGCTCGGAGGAAAAGCAGGGCCTCAGAAATGCGAGAGGCAAGCGAGGCTCGAAGGAGAAACGAGATTGAGTCCAGCAATGGGGAGGGGTGTGGAAAGAGAAATGGGTCCACCTCTGGGTCACAGCACCCTTGCCCCCGGGTCCAGTGAACTCGCCGTCTGGGGAGCGGATCCGACGCCCTGGAGGAGGAGCCGGCACTGCGCACGAGCCGGAGAGCCAGGGAGGGGAGACCGGGCTAGCGCCGCAGGCCTGGGTAAGTAAAGCGCAGGGCTGGCACCGGCTGGAGTGTAGGAGCCGGGCCCCGGGACACCTGTGCCCCGGCAGAGCGCAAGTGCAGGGACCCAGGGGAGAAAAGCATCCGGACAGCGCCGAAGCAGGCTCCCCACTACCCCCGCTCGCCGCTGGGGCCTGCAAGGAGCCCCTCCACGGGCCAGAGCGGCTCCCCTAAGTGCCCTGCATGCTCCGCACCACAGGTCGCGGGCGGGAAGGTGACCCTGGTGGAGTGCGGGGAGGGAGACAGGTAAAACGTCGGAGAGGTGCGGCTCTGCAGTGAGCCCTCCAGGTAGAAAAAATTGTCAACAGTTTTCAATCCCGTCTTTCTTTCATTTGTTATCTCCTTTTTTCGTCTTTTCTTTCTGATTTACCCCTCCCTTCTCTCTTCCTTTTCCTTTCTCCACCCACCACATCCCAGCCTACCTGTCAGTCGTAGTATGTCACAGTCTTCATAGGTCATTGAAAAGAGGGTGAAATGGTTAAAACAAGTTTTAGTGTACGTGACTGATGATGTTGATACAGCCTATTGATGTTGATATAACCATAGTTCTACTTATTCTGCAGTCTGAATTCAACCGGCGAGTTCTTCCCTCTATGTTCACAAATTGAGAAAACTCTTGAAGACGTAGCTATAGGTAAAGGATTCCTGGACGGAACGTCAAGAAATAATAGAAGAATCATCAAATGAGTTTACAGCAAATGAAAAAGCTTCTGCACAGCAAAGGAAACAATCAATACAGTGAAGAGACAGCCTGCAGAATGGGAAAGAATTTTCACCAGCCTGGACAGAGCACAGCTGTACAGAATATAAACAACTCAAAACTTAGACCCCCGCTGCAAATAAAAATCAGCACAGCACAGAGATTCCACCCTATTCCAGTAAGAATGGCCATTATCAACGATGCAGAAAACAACAAATGCTGTTGGGGTTGTAAGTAAAAAGGGGCTCTTCTACATTTTCGGTGGGAATGTAAATTAGTACAGTAAAAGCACTTTGGAAATCAACGTGAAGATTTCTCAAAAAACTAAAAATAAAATTCCCTTTGACCCAGATATACTTTCCCCAAAGAGGAAAGTCATCATAGCAAAACAATACATTCATTCCCATGTGCATAACAGCACGACCCACGATAGCTAAATCGTGGAAGCAGCCTACGTGCCCACCAGTAGGTCAGTAGATGAAGAAAATGTGGTACACATGCACGATGGAGTACTAAACCATAAGAAGGGTAAATCTGAATCATCTGTAGGGAAATGGATCTTCTGACTGTATACTAAGTGAAATAAATCAGTCAAAAAGTATATATAAGTATACTATGGTTTCTCTAATATGAGAGACCCAAAATTTAAATAAGTTGAAGATCAAAATAAAAAGCTACATTAAGAAACAGAGAGGTAGAAGCTATAGAGATGGAAAAGGGATTTGGGGGAGGATGTACAAGGCAGGGTTGGTGACAGAAGTAGTCAAATGATCGAGGTGCAATATGTATAATCAACCCCCCAAGTTAAGTGTAATCACTATGTATCACACACATATAGTAACAAAAAATTGTAAAACTCTCTAAGAAGGAAATTAAGAAAATAATTTCTTAATTAAAAAGAATTAAAAAGAATGAAATACTTGCGAATAAACTAAGCATTGGAGGTGAAATGTATATATGCAGAAACCACAAAACATTGAAGACAGGAATTAAAGCAGACACAAATCCATGGAAAAACATCCTGTATTTACAAATCAGAGTAACTAATATTGTGCTCATGCTACCCAAATCAATGACTAGTAGTAGATTTAACAAAATTCCCATAAAAATCCTGATTTTTTTTTTTTTTACAAAAATAGAATAAAAATGTTAAAAATCAGCTGGGCGTAGTGGCACATGCCTGTAATCTCAGCACTCAGGAGGCTGAGGCAGGAGGATCACTGCGAGTTCAAGGCCAGTCTGTGCTATAAAGTGAGCTCAAGGCCAGCCTGAACTGCATAGTGAAACCGTGTCTCAAGAAAGGCAAAACAAAAACAGAACAACAACAACAACAAAAAATTAAAAATCTATAGTAACACAAAAATATTTGAATAGCCTAGGCAATTTTAAGCAGGAAGGACAAAGCTGGAAGCATCACCTTTCCTGATTACAGAACGTATTACAATGCTAGAATAATCAAAACAATATGGTACTGATTTAAAAGTAAGGGCATAGAGAGCAATGGGATGGAATACAGAACTCAGAAATAGGGCCGGTGAGATGGCTCAGCGGCATAAGCGCCTGCCTGGCAAGTGCGAGGTCCTGAGTTTGATTCCCAGTACCCACATATGAAAAAAGGGCCAGTGATATCGCTCAGCGGCACGGGTCCCTGCTGGCGCGTGAGGTCCTGAGTTTGACCCCCAGTACCCAAAAAAAAAAAGAACTCAGAAATAAACCCACACTGATTTTAAACAAAGGTGCCAAGAGCACACATGGAAATGGATAGCTCTCCAGTAAATACTGATTATAAAACTGGATATCCACATCAAAAGGAATGAAAGTGGGTCTTAATACACATGAAAATCTACTAAAAGTGTTTTGAAGACTTAATTTTAAGATCTGAAACTATTAAACTCCTAGAATATATAGGGCATAAACATCTTGACATTGGTTTTTGCGATAATTTCTGGGTATGGCATCAAAAGCATAGAAAACAAATACAATGGAGAAGAGGGATTACATTAAACTACAAAGCTGAGTATCAACAGAAACAATCAAAGTGAGAAGGCAACTGAGAGAATGGGAGAAAACATTTGCAAGTCATATTTGATGAAGTGATAATATCCAAATATATACAATATCCTGACAAATCAATAGCAGAAAATGAATAATTTGATCGAAAAATACATAAAGGAATTGAATAGACGTTTTGCCAAAGAAGACAGCTGAACAATCAACAGGTCAGTAAAAATGTGCTCAATATCACTAATCACCAGGGAAATGCAAATCAAAGCCACGATGACAAATCACCTCACCCCCATTAGAATGGCTATTTTTTTAAAAAGGTCATAATTATTGGCAAGGGTATAGAGAAAGGATCCTTTGTATGCTGTTGGCGGGAATGTGAATTCATACAGCCATTCCATATTTTCAGAAACCACCATACTATGGAAAAGAGTTTTGAGGTTTCTCCAAAAATTTAAAAACCACCACCATATGATCCAGCACTCTGACTTCTGAGTATATCCAAAGCAACTGAAGTCAAGATCCCTGCCTTCCCATGTTAACTGCACCATTATTTATGATAGCTGAGACATGGAAGCAAACTAAATGTCAACTGATTGATGAATAAAGAAAACGTGGTAGATAGATACAGGGGAATATAACTAAGCCTTAGAAAAGAAAGAAATCTTGCCACTTATGAAAACATGGATGAACCTGGAAGACTTTATGCTAAGGAAAATAAGCCAGACAGAGGACAAATGCTATATAATCAGAGTTATACAGGCTGAGATGTCCTAATCTGAAAACCTGAAATCTGAAATCCCCCAGACCCAAAACTGCTTGGGAGCTGATGTGCAACGCCAGTGGAGAGTGTCACGCCTCATCTCGTCTGTTGGAATCCAGACGCACAGCACAGCTTATTAATCCTCCCTTAAGAGGAAAAAAAGCTCTTGTAGCCTTTCAGCTGCAGCACACAGACCTTGTTAAGTGCACAGAATAACTAAAACATGATATACAGTTGCCTTCAGGCTGTGTGTATAAGGTGTATACTAAATGTAAGTGAACTTCTTGTTTAGTCTTGGGCCCCATCCACAAAATATCTCATTCTGTTTATGTAAACCTTCCGAGACATGTCTGGGCCCAAACATTTCACATAAGAGATACATAACCTGTATGAGGAATCTGAAATAGGCAAACTCATAGAAACTGAGAGCAGAAAAGTGGATAGCAGGTGGTAAGAAGATGGGGAAGTGGGCTGATGTTGGTCAACAGGTACGATGTTTCAAATATGCAAGATGAATAAATCCCAAAGATCCACTACATAACAAAGAATCAACAACTAGGACCTCATCTTATTAAAAAGCTTTTGCACAGCAAGAGAAACCACCAACAGAGTGAAGAGACAACCCACAATGTGGGAAAAAATGTTTGCCAGCTGTTCCTCAGACAAAGGATTACTATCGAGAACATACAAAGAACTCAAAAAAATCAGACCTCCCAAACTTAAAGACTCAATCCAAAAATGGGCATCTGAGATGAATACACATTTCTCAGATAAAGAAATACAAATGGCAAATAAATATACGAAAAAATGTGCAACATCACTAGTCATTCGAGAGATGCAAATTAAAACAACACTAGATACCATCTCACCCCAGAAAGAATGGCTACTATAAAGAAATCAACTAATAACAAATGCTGGAGGGGCTGTGGGGAAAAAGGAACCCTTCTTCACTGTTGGTGGGAGTGTCGACTGGTACAGCCACTGTGGAAATCAGTGTGGAGATTCCTCAAAAAACTAGGGTTGGGCCGCTGAGATGGCTCAGTGGCGTAAGCGCCTGCCCGGCAAGCGCGAGAGCCCGAGTTCGACTCCCAGATCCCACATACGAAAAAGGGGCCAGTGATATCGCTCAGCGGCACGCGCGCCTGCTGGCGTGCGAGGTCCTGAGGTCGACCCCCGGTACCCACAAAAAAAAAAAAAAAAAAAACCTAGGATTGGAGGTCCCATTTGACCCAGCTATTCCCCTTCTGGGTATCTTCCCAGAAGAATTAAAAACATCGTACCACAGCGATATATGTGCACCCATGTTTATAGCAGCACAATTTGTAATAGCCAGATCTTGGAAACAACCCAAATGCCCATCAACCGAGGAATGGATAAAAAAGATGTGGTATCTTTATACAATGGAGTACTATTCAGCCATTAAGAAGGATAAACTGGAGCCTTTTATAGGTAAATGGATGCAACTCGAGAAAATACTCATAAGTGAAATAAACCGGACGCACATGTGTAAGCATCGTATTGTCTCACTAGTATGAGAAACTGAAAGAGTAAATAAGATCCAAAATGTACAGTAGACATGGTGAATCAAAAAGAAACTGGTCAAAAGGAAAGAGAGACTGGGATGGGGGAATAGGGAAAAGAAAGAAGGGAAAGGAGAAAAAATTGTATTTATATATAAGATGGTTAAGATAGATACACTACTAATTTTACTTAGTTCATTGAAGAGTAAGGTTTGTGCCAATAATGTTCGGACAATTGAATGCTAATATCTGGTATCCTGAATAACTAACTTAAAGATAACAATACGTAATGCATTAACCATTGTTACCCTCCTATTATGTTGTTTTGAAAATTTGTTCTTTTTTGATTTGTTTTGTTTTGTTTTTTCTTCTCTTTTAAAAAAAAAAAAAGATCCACTACATATATACTGGTGCATATAGTTAACAATATTGAATTGTATACTTCACACTTTTCTAAGAGTTATGTTAAAATGTTTAATATTCACATAATAATAAAAATTATAATAATAAAAGAGGTCAGGAGGAAATTTTGAAGGTGATGGATATATTTAGATAATGATTGTGGTTATGATTACATGAGTAAATAGTTATCTTCAGTCTCATTAAATTGTGAATATAAATAAATATATTTTTGTGTGTCAATTTACCTCAATAAATGATTTTTAAAAATAAAAGTTATATTAAAAACAAGAAAATTCTGACATATGCTACAACATGCATAAAACTTGAAGGCATTACGCTAAATGAAATACGCCCATAACAAAGAAAAAAAATTCTACAATTCCATTTATATGAGTTACCTAGAATGGGGAAATTCATAGATAACCAAAAGTACAATGGTGGCTTCCAGAGGCTACAGAAAAGTGGCAATATGGAATAATTATTTAATAGGCATAAAGTTTTCATTTTGCAAGATGAATACAGTTTCTGGGGATGAATCATGCCAGAAGTTTTCACAGTATAAATGTACTTAATCGCACTGAACCATATATTTAAAAATGGCTAAGTCTTCTTGTGGCATGGCTCTGAAGTTCTTATCCTGCGCACATTGCTGGAATTAGCCCCAGCTGACTAGATCATCTCCTTCTATGACTTCCGTCAGCTGCGAGCTGTGTGGAAAGGACCCTGGGAGACCCTGAAGCCGTGCAATGGAGGCAGTGACCTTTGAGGACGTGGCTGTGAACTTCACCATGGAGGAGTGGGCTCTGCTGAATCCATCCCAAAAGAAGCTCCACAGAGATGTGATGTGGGAAACCTTTGGAACACGGCTACCACAGGAAGAAACTTGGATGGCCAGAAATTTGAAGATGACTGCAAATATTGGAGGAGAAATCTAAGAAGTGAAATGCTGTCAATATAAATTATGGCATCAACATGGAGAAATGTCTTTTTGGATTCTAGATACTAATGTGAGCCTGAAACCACCTGCTTCAAAACCAGCTGAGAGTCCTGCTTGTAGAAGGACCTTGCTGGGTCATTCATTGCTAATTATACCCATCACAGCTCACACTGCCTTCCAAATGCATGACTATCAGGATTTTGCAGAGAAGCTGTCTAAATGTAATGAACATGGGAAGGCCAATAGTGATTTCCAGTGTCTTCAGAAGCATGCACATACAAAACCTGGAGAGAAAAACTATGTATGTAAGCAATGTTGAAGGTTTTCAGTGGACACAGTCTTTGTAAAATACATGAAAGAATTCACATAGGAGAGAAACCCTGAATATGTAAGCAATGTGGGAAAGAATTTAATACACACAGGAATTGTCAGATACTTGGAAGAATTCACATTGGTGAGAAACCCTATGTATGTAAGCAATGTGGGAAATCTTTCAGTACACAAAATAATTGTCAAATACATGAAAGAATTTATACCGGAGAGAAACCCTATATATGTAAGCAAGGTGGGAAAGCTTTCAGGCAACAGAGTCATTGTAAAACCCATAACAGGATTCACATTGGAAAGAAACCCTATGGATGTAAGCAATGTAGGAAGACATTCAGCAGACACAATGATTGTAAAACACATGAAAAATTCACACTGGAGAGAAACCCCCTGTAAGTAAGTAGTATGGGAAAGCATTCGGTACACAAAAATATTGTCAAATACATGAACTCACGCTGGAGAGAAAACCTATGTAGGTAGGCAGTGTGGGAAAGCTTTTAGTACACATGTCAGGTACATGTAAAAACTCACACTGAAAAGAAACACTATGTATACAAGCAATGTGGGCAAGTTTTGCAAAGACATAGTGATTGTTAAATACATGAAATAATTCATGAGGGAGAGAAACCTTATGTATATAAGCAATGTGAGAAAGATTTCAGGGGACACAGTGATTGCACAATACATGAAAAAATTCACACAAGAGAGAAACCCTATGTATGTAAGCAATGTGGGAAAGCTTTCAGGCAACAGAGTCATTATAAAATACATGAAATAATTCACAGAGGAGAGAAACCCTATGTATGTAAGCAGTGTAGAAAAGCTTTCTGAAGACATAGTGATTGTCCAATACATGAAAGAACTCACACTGGAGAAAAACCATATGTATGTAGGCAATATTAGAAAACTTTCAGTAAACAAAGTAATTTTCAAATGCATGAAAGAATTCACACTAAAGAGAAACCCTACATATGTAATGAATGTGGGAAAGCTTTCAGCCATCAGAGTCGTACCAGGCATAGAAGTATTCACACTGGGGAAAAAACCCTGTGGATGTAAGCAACGTGGGAAAACTTTCAATACACACAGTGATTGCAAAATACATGAATAAAATTCACACTGGAGAGAAACCCAATGTATGTAAGCACTGTGGGAAAAGCTTTCAGGCAACAGAGTCATTGTAAAATACATGAGAGAATTCACACTGGATAGAAACTCTATGTAAGCAACGTGGGAAATCTTTCACTTGGGCAGTTCATTTTGTAAACATAAGAGGACACAGTGGAGAGAAACCCTACGCATGTGAGCATTGTGTGTAATGATTAACTTGTAACGATTCACTTTGTACGCATAAGTGAATTTATATTGCACAGAAACAATGTATGCAAGTAACGTGGGAAAGCTTTCAGCCCACATGAAAAAAAACCCACTTCAGGGCAAAACACTATGTATGTCATCGACATGGAAAAGCCTTGAGTTCCTCCTGCAATCAACAGATTTCTTACTCAGTTTTTAGTTTTATTCATTTCTTAAATGGATTGAGTTACAGTTACAGACACTGTTCAACCACATATATGGGCTAAAAACCATCACAACTGGTTTTTAGCAAACATGGAGAAGCACTGTTATAAAACTAAAAAGAATGATGGTTATAGCTTGGAGCTGTATTCAAGAAGCTAACAGGCATATGTCAGCTTGTACAATAAGTAGGATTACTGAATGGCAGAATAGGTCAGCTTGGGCTGGAGAAATTGGAGGAAGTGATATTCCAGCATAGGTTGCTTTATGTTGATCCAGAAACATTTTTCTATAACCTCACAAAATGGAAGGAGATTCTAAGGGATAAATAGGGATTTTGGTCTCTTCTAAGCAACAAAGTACTTCAACATTCTAATGCAGGTTTGTTATGCTGAACAAGAAAGATGACTTTAATTTTCCAGCATAATTTGAAAACTTGCCATTCAATTACTAAATATTTAAAAACCTGCTTTAGTATGTTCCCTTTTGTACTCTTATAAACCTTTTATGAGTTGCGGAGAATCATTGTAACATTCATGAATAAGTAAGCACAAAGTCTGGATTGATACAAACCCAATGATCAGCATGATTTTGTTTTATCATTTGGCAGCAAGAGTAAACTTATCATATAAACATAATCATTCAATTTGCAATGTTTTACCCTATATCCCAAATTTCAAAATACAGAATTTGGATTCGTTTATTTCTTTCCAGTATTAATTGTAGGAGCTAAGGCCAAACTGTTGAGAGTGAGTTCTGCTTCTTATTGGCAAAATGTAGACCTAGTCTCTGCTTAGAGAAACACCTTTGCCGTGGCGATGGGGAGACCAAGACGGATGAGAAGGCGCCGAGAGTCCTGTTTTTACCCCAGCTCTGTCCCAAACTGCTCAGCTGCCCTTGTACTCAGAGTTGTTTCAAGGATCCGATAGGGGGTAATTCCTAGAAATTAAGACCCCCCCAAATTCATCTAGGGGAAGTTCTGTGCTGTGCGCACGGTTGCTGTTGCTACGTGAGATTCTGGGAAGAGGATGGCTCTCTGCTGCTCTAGCGCCGTCTTGCCTAACTGAAGATCTGTAAGTAATAAAAACTCCGTTTGTGCTATTGAAGCGGTGCCCATGTTCCACCCCCGACAGTCAGGCTGCCCTGGGGGAACCTATGCAAATGCCGTGCTCCTCTCTCTGGCCCACTCGTGACTGGTGGGGACAGTGGCTACCAGCTAATTTAATATGGAAAATTGAAGAGTTCTCTTGAGAGAGACTGAGAGATCCTTCTCATAAAACAAACTAACTTGCTAATGCTCTTAAAGGGCATGTGATCCAATTACCTAATTCCAATCTACTAAATGACCTCCCCACCTCCTATTGCTGGAGTCCAACTTACATGAATGTGTTCAAATTTCACAGTTATGACAGTTAACTACAGATTTCTACTGTCATCAAGCTTTCCTGATTTCAGTCTATCCTTCACACATTAATACTTTGGTATTATCTCCTAAAAATAATAAAAAATTCCACATATTTCCACAATATTTTAAACTCATGTTTTATCTCACTTCCTCCCAAACTCCATAAAATTATAGTAAAGGCATAACATGACAATAAATGAGGATAATCCTTCCTAGTTAAACCACTTTCCTATCTCTCCAAAGACAACTATTGTATTGACATTTAAAAAAATTGTGATAGAATATATGAAACACAAAATTCACCATTCTATTTTAAGTGTATAGCTGAGTACATTCACACTATTGTGTAAGCAATTTCCAGAAACTTTTACATCGCATAAAAGTGAAACAATGCACCATTAAACAACCGCCCCCTCCCCCCTCCCCCCAGTCCAAGGGAACTGACATTCTTCTAGTATGTGTCTCTATGATTTTCACTACTGTAAATACTTGTCTTTTTTGGACTGGTTATGTCACTTAGCACAGTGCCTTCAGGGTTCGTCCATGTTGTAGCATGTGCCAGAATCTTATACCTCTTTAAGGCTGAATAATATTTCATTGTATGTACATACTGCATTTTGTTTATCTATTTGCCCTTTGGGCTACTGCCAATATGCTTCCATAAACATAGGTATACAAATATCTCTTTGAGATTCTGCTTTCAATTCTTTTGTGTCTATACCTAGAGACAGAATTGCTGGATCGTATATTAATTTCATTTTCAATTTTTTTGGGAACTCTCACACCGCTTTCCAGAGCAATTGTTCCATTTTTATATTCCCCAGAACATTGCACAAGGGTTCTAATTTCTCCACACCCTCATGGGTACTTGCTATTTTCTGTTTTTTGTTTTTTTTTTTAATAGTAGTCATCCTAATGGATGAGAGGTGGTATGTTGTATATTTGATTTGCATTTTCCTAATTAGTGAGGTTGAGTATCTTTTCATGTGTTTCTTGATCATTTTTATATTGCCTTTGAAGAAATGCCTATTCAAATCCTTTGCTCATTTTTAACTAGTTAATTAGTTGTTGAGTCATCAGAATTCTTTTTTTTTTTTTGTACCGGGAATTGAACTCCCAACCTCACGCTTGCCAGGCAGGCACTGTGCTGCTGAGCTATATCCCTGGTAGAATTCTTTATACATCCTCAATACTAATCCCTTATCAGGTATACGATTTGAAATATTTTCTCCCATTCCATAGTTTGTCTTTTTGCTTAGGTGATTTTGTCTTTTGATACACAAAATGTTTAAATTTTGATAGTCCATTTCGTCTATTTTTACTTTTATTGTATCTGCTTTTGGTGTTGTGTCCAAGAAATCATTGTCAGATTCAATGTTATGTAGCTTTTCCTCTATGTGTTCTAAGAATTTTGTAGTTTTAGTTCTTATGTTTAAGTATTTGATCTACTTCAGGGTAATTTTTATATATAGTTAAGTAAGGTACAGGTCCAACTTTATTCTTTTGCCTGTTGATATCCAGTTTTGCCAGCATTATTTGTTGAAAAGAATGTCCCCATTGAATGGTCTTGGAATATTTATTAAAAATTGTTTGAACATATATGCAGGTATTTATTTCTGGGCTGTCTATTCTGTAATGTTCCATTTATGCCACTTCTACACTGATTACTGTAGATTTTTTTTTTTTTTTTTTTTTTTTTGGGTACTGGGGGCTGAAATCACTTTTTTTCCTTATGTGGGTACCGGGAGTCAAACTCAGGACCTCACGCTTGCCAGGCAGGTGCTTATGCCGCTGAGCCATCTCACCGGCCCTACCGTAGCTTTATAATAAGTTTGAAACCAGGAAGTGAGATCCAATTTTTTATTTTTAATATTATTTTGACTATTCAGGTTCCCTCGAGATTCCGTATGAATTTTCCAATGGATTTTTTCTATATTTACAAAAACACCCTTAGAATTTTGATATTTATTAATATATTGTCTTTTTGAGACAGGATTTTGCTTTGCATTTCAGGCTGGTCTTGAACTCACTTTGTAGCCCAGGCGGGCCTCAAACTCCCAGCGATCCTCCTGCCTCAGCCTCCTGAGTGCTGGAATTACAGGTGTGTGCCACCACGCCTAGCTGATATTTAAATTAATCTATAGGTTAGATTTTTTTGTGTGTGTGGATACCAGGGGTCGACCTCAGGATCTTGCGCGCCAGCAGGCGCCTGTGCCGCTGAGCGATATCACCGGACCTTTCTTCGTATGTGGGTTCTGGGAGTCGAACTCGGGCCCTCGTGCTTGCCAGGCAGGCACTTACATGGCTGAGCCATCCCACCGGCCCCTATAGGTTAAAATTGAGTAATATTGCCATCTTAAAAACATTACCTGTTCCAATCCATGAACATGGGATGCTTTCTATTTATTTGTTTTCTTTAATAGCTTTGAGCAACATTTTGTATTTTAGTGTACAAGAAATTTATTTCTAAGTATTTTAATCTTCTTTATGTAAATGAAATTATTTTCTTGATTTTCTTTTCATTTTTTTATTGTTAGTGTATAAAAAGACAACTAGTTTTGTGTGTTTTGTATCCTGCAATTTTGTTGAATTATTAGTTCTAATAGCATTTTTGTAAGATACTTATGGTCTACAGTACTGACTTTCATGGTAATTATGTCCTTGTCTTTCTTTTATACTCGACTACATAAAGTGTGTATTTCTAAAAATTATAGATTTTGGGGGCTTTAAATTTCATATGCATTAAATCATATGAAACATATTATTTGGGGGCTTGGCTTCTTTTATTCAACATTATGTTAGCTTATCCATAATGTTGTATTTGAATGTTATCTACATTTTATTTCTTGCTATTGTTTTTATTTCATTGTAAAATTGGTTTGTTTATTTAAGGGATACGAGTTACATATTTTATGCAATATATATTTGGATTTTTTAGTTTCTTGTTACTATAATAATAACACTATGAACAGCAGTGTACAGGCTGCTATGGACATGCTTATATATTTCTTTTGATTCATACGGATAAGAACATATACAACAATGAAATTGCTAGGTCATGGGGCATATATATCTTAAATTTGGTGGATAATACCAAACTATTTTCTAAAGTTGTTTTTACCAATTATATTCCCCTTTTAAATATGTGTTCTTACTGCTTCACATCCTTGTTAACTCTGGTATTATTAGTCTTAAATTTTAGCCACCTTGGTGTATGATCAAAGGTATATTACACTTTTACGTTACTTGTTACACTTTTAATTTGTGCTTTCCTGAAGACTACTGAGTTAAGTCCTATCTTTTTGCCCATTTTCCCTACTGGGTTATTGTTCTCTTTACTTTTGACTTGTAGGTATTCTTCAGGATGGATGGAGCTGCTGTTGTCAAGGGCTTGAATATACTAGCTATCTCAAATTACTCACATTTTAGGATGTGAGATTTTTCTGGGTCATAGTTGATCCTTGGTTAAGTCCTGGACTCTAAATTTTCCACACTGACTCTTCAACACTATCAAAAGTTCCACTTCACAGAAAACCCAATCCATGATACCAATGCCTTTCCTAATTCTGCAGAGCTAGATGGAGCTCAGTGTTTTGAGGGGAGTACCACTGAAATCAGTGGTTGTGAAAAGGAGGGGAAGGAATGGGATTGGGCTGATGGAAAAGTCAAGTTATGATATAGCCCAATAATAGCTGAATGGACATAGCTCATTAGTGTTAAGCAGGGACAAAATTATCAAGATTTATACCTCCGTCTCACTCAGTTGTTGCATTTAAGTCTATGCTAGGAAGAGTAGTGTTACCTTGGTCCATGAACTTAATTCTTTTCACGATCCTGGTTGCAAACTGAATTGGATGAGAATGGAATCAAATTCAATGCTTAGGTTCAATGTTGACCTTATTGGGAAATTTGATTCAATTGTCATTCAGTTTGGTTTGTGACCAGAATTGTGAGAAGAATTAAGTTTGCGAACTGAGGTACCACTGTACAACCACGGCCAGGTGGCTCCCTGCAGCTGAAATAACCCCTGACAAGCGTGAGAGCCAGAGGCTGTTTGCTGATCACACTCTCAGCAGCTGGGGCAGCAAGTGCTCCCATGATTCGGTATTTAGGGTCTGTATCTCTTTGTCCTCCCATCTGCCTTTTCTGGAACAGCAATGTCCCTGGGGCAAAGGCAAATCTTTGTTCTTATCCTCTACTGTGGATCTTGCTTCTGTAATTTCTCAATATCTTTTTTTTAAAATTAGGCAATTTCAAGAAAGTAGTTGTACTAGCAGATGTTTAGTTGTATTTAATAGCATAGTGAGTTCAAATTACCTACCATCACCTAATGAGGTCTAACAGTTAGGGTCTGGGTTTTAATATTTTTATGGGGATGTGGCTAACGACTTTGGGATATAGTTTTGAGCCTTAAGAAAGTAGAACTGAGCTCCCTGAATAAAGGCAGGATCTCTCAAGCACTTGCTCTTTCTGATAGGGACACCAGAAAAATTTTATCCACAAAGTTTCAGGAAGATGCAAAATAGCTGAGAAGGGGGAAAGGTTGTGTTCTCTTCTAAGAAATTAAAACTTTAAGGCAACTCTACCAGTGCTGTGGGTGGTATGGAAGATCTGAATTTACTCTACCCCACGGAGTAAAACATCACCCTCTCAGAGGTACTTTGCCTGGCCTCAGGCTCTCCTTTGAGATCTGGGTGAAAGCTTCCATGACCACGCAAGTCTTGTATTCTGCATGCCTGAAAAACCAGCATTGCATAGATGATGGCAAGGTCTGCCACCAGCTGGAGCAATAGCATGGCCTCATCTATTGCTGCAATGTTTTCTGGGTTCCTGGGTACCTGAACATGGGGATTCATTTCCCTTGGCAACCCTGCATGAGCAGGATGCCTTGGGACCCTCAAAGTAAAGTCTTTCAAAGGAGTTTATCCTTTTACACCCTTGAGCCTGTGATGGGTGGGGTCTGACCAATTCCTGAGATGCCCTCAGAGCATCTTTCCTATTGCCTTGGTGCCAACTATTTAGTCTCATTTTTTTTTAAGTTTTTTTTTTTTAGTACATGTTTGAAATACATAATAAATCCATTCATTGTGGGGGGTTAGTACATGTACATATTGCATCTTAGTCCCTTTTATTTCTCCTCCTCAACTCTCTCGCCTCTCCCTCCAACCCAAGATCCCTTTCCCATCTGCAAAAGGTCTATCTCCCTGTTTCCTATTATCTTCTTTTGTTTTGCTCTTTAAATTACTTATGCTTTGGTTTTCTCATATAAGAGAAACCATGCACTATTTAACTATGCACTGATTTATTTTGCTTACCATTATGGTCTCAAGGTCACCCATTTTCCTATAAATGACTCAAATTTATCCTTCTTTATGGTAACAAGTACTCCATTGTGTACATATACCACATTTTTATTAGTGTGTGGTTGCCATACATAATGATTACATTCATTGTGAGGAGTTGGTACATGTACGTAATTAATCTTAATTCTATTTACTTCCCTTTTCATTTCCCCTGCCCACTTCATCTCTAGATTCTCTTTCCACTTTATAAAGATCTATATCCCTGTTTCCTATTATTTATCTTTTATTTTGCTCTTTAAATTATTTACACTTTCATTTCTCATATAAGAGAAACCATGCAATATTTAAACTTGTGTGTCTGATTTATTTCACTTAACATTATGGTCTCAAGATGCATCCATTTTCCTACAAATAACTCAAATTAATCCTTCTTTATGGCAGAGTGGTACTCTATTGTGTATAAATACCACATTTTCTTTACCCCGCCCTCTGTTGATGAACATATAGGCCACTTCCAACATTTCGCTATTATGAGTTTTGTTGCCATAAATATGGGTATGCATATATACTATAATATAATGTCTTGAACTTTTGGGGGGAGATACCCAAAAGAGGTTTGTCTGAGTGAAATGAAATTTCCAATTTTAGTTTTCTGAAGAATCTCCATTCTTAGTCCCATAGTGGTTGTACTAGTTTGCATAACTACCAGCAGTACAGAAGGTTATACTGTTGGGTTGTACCTACAACCTTATCAGCATTTCTCGTTTTGTGAGTTTGTGGTGATAGCCATTCGTTCTGGAGTGAGATGGAATGTCACTATTTTGATTTACATTTTCCTAATGGCCAAAGATGCTGAAAATGTTTATTATCTATTTGAATTTCTTCTGAGAAGTGTCTATTCATTTCAATTGCCCATGTTTTGATTGGGTCTTTTTTTTTGGGGGGGGGCTAATTTCTTAAAAGGGCTATCTTTTCCTCAGCATAATTTTTGGCTAAATATACATGGGGTTGTTTCTGCATACTTTATTCTTTTCCATTGATCTACATTCCACTTTTGTGCCAGTAGCCTGCTGTTTTTTTTTTTTTAATCACTATAACTTTGTAATATGATTGAAAATCAGGATAGTGATGCCTCTGGCTTTGATTTTGATGCCCAGGATTGCTTTTGCTATTCTAGGTCTCTTCTCATTCCATATAAATTTTAGTATGATTTTTTCTAATTCTGTAAAGAATGCTGTTGGTATTTTGTTTGCAATTGCATTAAACTTTACATCAAATTTGGTAATATGGCCATTTTGATAGCACTGGTTCTGCCTATCCAGGAATGGAATATCAGATTCCATTTTCTGATATTCTCTTCAATTTCTCTTTAAGGGTAGTATAATTTTTGTTATGGAGCATTTTACTACCTCAGTTGGGCTAATTCCTAAGTATTTAATTTTTTAATCTTTGGTGAATGGGATTGTTTTGCTAATTTCTTTCTTGGTGGGCTCATTGTTGGCATACAGGAATGCTATTGATTTTTGTATTAATTTTGTATACTGCTACTTTGCTTCACTTCTTTATTATTCTAGGAGTGTTGGTGGTTTTCTTGGGGGGAGAGTCTTCTATGTAAAGGATCATGTCATCTGTGAATTAAGATAGTTCTCTTGCCTAATTACTCTGGCTAAACTTCTGAATATTGTATTGAACAGGAGTGGTGATACTGGACACCCTTGTCTTGTTTCTGATTTCTGGTTGTGGTTGTGGAGACTAGTCCCCCTCCCTGGAAGCTGGGGTCAGCATTCCAGACCGCTCCATTCTTTTCTCTGTGTTGTCTTCAGTTTCTCCGTGATTTCTAGTTTTTCTGTTGATTCTCTATTGATTCCTAAAGCTCTTCTTCCCTTTCTCTTTACCAGGTTGTTGTTTTCTGGGTGTCAGGATTCCACATCCTGGAAAAGCTGTGTTGTTTCCAGTCTTAACTTTGCCTTTTTCCTTACTTTTTCCCTGAGTTTGTCTTCTTTATAATGGCATTAATCTTTTCAGCGACCATACCCTCCTTGGCTCCAACTTTACAGGTGCTTGTTTTCTGGCCAAACTGCACATTTTTACAACTCTGGGCTCTGCTTTTTTCTCTGATTCTCACTGTAGATCTGGCTGAATGTAGCCAGCAGTAGCCTTGACACAGCTTGAACACTGAGCTGCCCTAAAATTTCCTCTGCCAGACTAATTACTCCATCACCTTTAAATTCAGCCTCACACAATGTCTTGGGACATGAGCACAATTTAGATAAGTTCTTTGCCAGAATGTAACACCCCTGGCCTCTAGTCAAATTTCCAAAAGTCTTGGTTCCTATATGAAATCTCCTAAGCCTGACCTTTACTTTCTGCATTCCTATCAGCATTCTGGTCTTCTGAGCTGCAAAAAGAATTGTCCATCAAACTCTGCTTCTAACAAGCTAGTTTTCTTCAGTCTGATTCTCCAAACTTATCCCAACTCCTCCTGCAATACAGTTCTAAAGGCTTCTGAACCATACGAGCAGATATAGTCATAAGAATGACTCTATTTCTATGGCACCAATTTTCTGTATTAGTCACTTTCCCATCACTGGGACAAAATACCTAACTCCTTTAACTTAAAGGAGGAGATGTTTATTTTGGCTCAGAGTTTCAGAGGGTTCAGTCCATGACTGATTGGCTCCATGGCAGCAATGACATGGTGGAAAGGCCTTTCAGAGGAAATCTGCTCAACCAGTGACATGGGTGGGAGGGAGAGACTGAGTGAGAGAGAGAGAGAGAGAGCGAGAGAGCGAGAGAGAGAGTTTGGGTAAAGAATACACGTTTCCGGGTGATGCCCACGGTGACCCACCACTTTCAACCAGGCCCCATCTCCTAACAACTCATTCAGCTATGAACTCATCAATGGATTAATTCACTGACAAACACAGCACCTTCATGATCCAATCACTTTTCAAAAGCCCCATTTCTAAACACATGAGGCTTTTGGGAGACATTTTAGATCTAAACCATAACAGAATCAGAAAACACAAAAGAGAGACTATAAGACATGGAAGCTATTATGAGCCCATGAAATATACATCTCAAAACAATTCTAGAAAGAAAAAACAAAGAAGTTGCAATATTTGAGGAATATATAACCGCAAATTTTCTGGAATTGAAGAAAAGAGCTTAATCTTCACACTGAGGAAACACCAAGTCCCTCGCTGGGTAGGTCAAATAAAATGCAGAAGAGGATGCATTGTCATCAAAGTACAGAACACCAACCAACACAAAAATTTTAGCAGACATCAAATAAAAAAGACAGTGTGTTTATAATGGGAGAAAATTCAACTGATTGACTGTAGACTTGTTATGTTGACAGTTTTCAGATGATAAAATAATAATTTTTGAATGTTGAGGGAAAATAATTCTCAGTGTATAAATCTATACTAACATAAATTGTTTTTAAGAGTAGGAAGAAAAAAGTCCCTTCTAAGAAAACAAAGAATAAACAGTATTTATTGCTCTCAAATCCATGAGAAGAGATTTAGAAAAGGATTTACTTCAGGAGGAAGTTTACAGGAAATTTAAGCTAGAGTAAGATGGGGATGTAAGAATAATATAGACAAAACAATGTAAATAAAGCAAATGAGCAATGGATTATATAAAAAAGAAGAAAATGAGAAGTCACTGTTGTGGAAATGTCAAAAAAATAAGGTGAAGCTAAGAAACAAACAAAATAACATGGAATGGGTAGGTGGCCAGGGCTTGCAGTAGAGTTCTTACACCATTAAGAAGGAATAGATAGTAACTACTTTTACTATTTCAGCCAATTAGACCTGTAACTTCCAAATCAATAAAGGGGGAAAAAATGAATAAAGGAAAGCCAAGCAATAGAGAAATGTAGGAGAAAGAAGAAATCAAAAGCCCAGAAAGTAGAAAAGTTTGCATGGTAGAAATGAATCCAAATATAGGAATGATCACGATGAATGAAAATAGACTAAACTGATATTTTTGAAATTCAAAGATTGTCAATTTGGATTTCACAATGTAACCTAGCTATATGTTTTATAAAAATAACTCATCTGAAATATCACGACACAAACCTCACTAAGGGCTTCGGGTTTACACTGTGACCAGTTCCGTTGGTACCCACGCTGGGGAAGTCATGGGAAAGAGTTTATTCTTACAAACAAGTAGGCCTTTTGAAAAACGATAATTCAAATTTACTAACCCTGTTACTAAAAAAGAAAAACTGTTCTCCATTGTTTCAATTTTAATATACTTGTTTTCTAAATAGCAGAAGCATTATTATCTAAATAACAGAAGCAGTATTCATTTTTTTGTTTTTTTGAGACAGGGTTTCACTATGCAGTTCAGGCTGGCCTAAAACTCACTTTGTAGCCCACGCTGGCCTTGAACTCGCAGCGATCCTCCTGCCTCAGCCTCCCAAGTGCTGGGATTACAAGCATGTGCCACCACAGAAGCATTATTAATTCTTTGATATTTGAAAAGTGACTCTGTACAATGGGTACAGAGTCATTTTGGGATCACATGTGCCAATCTGGAAACAGTTCCAATACACTTCTTTACTTGCATCCTTCTGAAGTCTAATTCAAAGTATGCACCCTCATTCCGGCCAGTCCTAACGAAACAGAATGGCTGTGCAATGAGAAACTCACTGTTTGCTGCATTAAACATAATAATCATTTCTTGGAGGAAGCCATAGAAGTATAAAAAGATTTTGTTATATTAAAGGTATTTTTTAGAGGTTTTAAACAGAATAACTAACATTTGTAGTATCCTATGTTTTTACTTTTTTTTGCTATGAGAATTTTTATTACTTCGATTTAATATAAATATAACACTCAATACTAAGAATTAGTGTATTTGAAAAGCGGATGCTTTGCTTTGAGTTTATTAAAATACTAATCTAAGAAATTATTCTCTTTGTCATAATAGGATGTGAATAGAAGATAAATAGATATACACTCATTCTCAGGATAAGATTGCAATTGTTGTCCACATAATACCACATACAAATAGAAAGATTAAGGGAACAGGATACAATCCATAAATAAAGCCAGTAAATATGGGAATTTAGTACATGACAAATGCAGGGTGAGTGGATAAAAGACAGATTATCCAATAAGCCATGTTCAGACAATTTATACCAAAATAAACTCTATATGAAGCAAAATATCCCATAATAATAAATGTGATTCCATAGGTTACAGAAGAAAACAGATTATTACATATTATTTTGGAGCAGGGATGGTCATTCTTAGGGTGTTGTAAAACCAGGATTCTATAAAGAGAAAAAGAATAAATTTAACTGTAAAATTAGAAACATTTCCATGAGAACTCCCTAGGAAAGTTAAAAACAAAATATTGGCCAAAATATTTGAAGACAAAATGACATCTTAAAATTACAGAGTGTCATTTAAAAATCTACATGGAGCTACTACAACTCAGTAGAAGATGAATACCACCAATAGAGATATGGGTGATAACGTGAAGAGATACTTCATATACAGAAAGACACTAAAAAACAAATAGTCACCATGCACATATTTTAAAATATGCAAGTAAAATAACCATAAAAATGAGATTTTTTTAAACCTGTGAGTTACACAAAGTTTATGTAATTTACCCCCATTGTTAGCAGGTTCTGGAGGTAAGATGCTTTCGTAACTATAACCTGGAGAAGCAAATTTAAATTCGTTGTAACTACATAACAAAACCTGGCACTATTCTTCATACCACCAGAAGGAAAAAAAAAAAAAAAAAAAAAAAAAAAACACTCCTAAAATTCATATGGAATCAGAAGAGACCCAGAATAGCCAACGCAATCCTGAGCAAAGCATGAGTCATCACAACCCCAGATTTCAATTTATATTACAAAGCCATAGTGATTAAAAAAAAACCATGATACTGGCACAAAAATAAATATATTAACCAATAAATTAACATTGAAAATGAAAAAACAACCCCAGGCACCTTCAGTCGTTTGATTTTTTGACAAAGGAGCCAAAAATATACACTGGGGAAAAGACAGCCTCTTTTAACAAATAGTGCCGAGAAAACTGATTATCCACATGCAGAAGAGTGACTCTAGACCCATATCTCTTGCCCTGTACTAAAATCATATAGAGATGAATCAAAGACCTAGACAGTAAAACAGAAACTCTAAATCTGCTGTGAGATAAAATTGGTAAAACTCTGGAAGACATAGGCATAGGTAAGAACTTTCTGGAAGAACCCCAATTGCACAAGAAACAATATCAAGAATCAATAAATAGGATCATAACAAATTAAAAAGATTCCACATGGCAAAGGAAACAACCAACAGAGTGAAGAGACAACCTACAGAATGGGAAAAAAATCTTTGCCAGCTACTCCTCAGATAGAAGACTAACATCAAGAACATACAGAGAGGGCCGGTGAGACGGCTCAGCGGCTTAAGCGCCTGCCTTGCAAGCGCGAAGGCCCGAGTTCGACTCCCGGAACCCACATACGAAAAAGGGGCCGGTGATATCGCTCAGCGGCACGGGTGCCTGTTGGTGCGCGAGGTCCTGAGGTCGACCCCCCGGTACCCACAAAAAAAAAAAAATAAAATAAAAATAAAAATAAAAAAAAAAAAAGAACATACAGAGAAGTAAAAAAATTAAGACACCCTAAAATAAAAGACCCAATTAAAAAAAAAAAAAAGGGCAATCAAAATGAATAGACACTTTTCAAAAGAAGAAGTACAGGGCCGGTGAGATGGCTCAGCGGCGTAAGCGCCTGTCTTGCAAGCGCAAGGGCCCGAGTTCGACTCCCGGATCCCACATATGAAAAAGGGGCCGGTGATATCGCTCAGCGGCACGGGCGCCTGCTGGCGTGCGAGGTCCTGAGGTCGTCCCCCCGGTACCCACAAAAAAAAAAAAAAAAGAAGAAGTACAAATGGCCAATAAACACATGAAAAGATGTTCAGTATCTCTGGCCATTAGAGAAATGCAAATAGAAACAGCACTGAGATTCCGTCTTAGAAAGAACAGCATTCACCACGAACTCAAAAGAACAACAGATGCTGGCAAGGTTGTAGGGAAAAAGGAACCCTTCTACCTTGTTAGTGGGAGTATAAACTATTACATCTACTTTGGAGATTCATCAAAAAACTAAAAATAGAAATTTCATTCGACCTAGCTATACTGCTTTGGGCATCTTCCCCCAAAAGTCCAAGACATCATGTTACACTGATGCATGTCTACACATTTTTAGAGCTGCCTAATCACAATAGCTAAATTTTGGAAGCAGCCTGTAGACTCATCAATAGAGGAATAGATAAATAAAAATGTGGTATATATACACAATGGAGTACTAGTCGGCCATAAAAAAGATAAAATTGAGTCATTTGTAGGGAAATGGGTGCACCTTGAGATTAAAATGCTGAAATAAATCAGATACAGGCTAAATATCACACGGTTTATCTTATATGAGAAACTCAGACTATAAGTAATTTAAAAAGCAAAATAAAAGAGAGATGCAGGAAACCCAGGAGGCTGACTTTGTGGAAATGGGGAGGGGATATGGGATGGAGAACAGAGAAGAATTAGTAAGGGAAGGAGAAGTAAAAATGACTGAGATGTGATATGTGTATGTACCAATTACCCAAGATGATTGTAATTATTATGTATCACAAATAAGACCTATATTATATACTGATATTATATATTCACATATGTATGTATATATACAAAGTAATTAGTAAAAACAACTTGAGTACATATTAATTTTGTCAGAATTATTGAGGTATAACTTACAAGCAATAAAATTTTTTCTTTAAAGTGTATGACTTAATGATTTAAAAAAAATATTTTCGTGGTATTGGGGATAGAACCCTGGGCATTTGCATTGAGCTACTTTCCCAGCTCCTTTTGTATTTTTTAATTTTAAGATAGGGTCTTGCTAAGTTATTCAATGAAGGAAAAAAATAACCATTAAAACAAATGGTGATGGAGAAAATGGATATCCATATGCTAAAATAATTGACCTAATTGTCATACATTATGCAAAAGTTAGCTCAAAATGATCACATATATAAATATAAAATATAAAAGCATAAAACTTTTAGAAATTTAGGAAAGACTCTTCAGAATTGAGGATGAGGTAAAGAGTTCCTAGATTTGTCCCCAAAAACACAATCCTTAAAAGGAAAATACACTGAAATTTAAAACTCGCTCTAAAGACTTATAACAGGATGAAACGACATGCAGACTGCGGAAAACCATTGAAACCACACATCCATCAGTGTATTGATGTTTAGATAATATAAAAACTTCCAAGTGTTCACAGAAAAAATGATAAAACCTAATTAGAAGATTGGCAAAATATGTAAAGAGACATTTCACTGAAGAAACGCGTATACAGACTGAAGGGAAACACGTGAAAAGATGTTAAGCATCATTCATCATTAAGGAAAGGCAAGTTCAAACCACAATGAAGTATCAAACACCTATCAGAGTGGCTAGAATAGAAGAGTAATAATTTAGACACTGGTTACACTCCTACATGGCTAGTGGGAAAGTAACATGGTGCAGAGGCAGTGGCGCTAATGTACAAGCCCGCAGGTGTATTCCTCAGCATTGATTACTATGAATATATCACACATTTTTCTGGGATAAATGCCGGAAACAGCACTGGTGCACATGATTCTAAAGGTTTTTTTTTTTCCTAATAGATTTTAAATAACCCTTGAGCAGCCAAATTTCCACCAGAACATTTTTGAGTTCTAAAGTGACTGATAAAATTATTTTTGTAGAGTATATTTAACATTTCTTATATTTATATCCCTTGCATGCCACATTTGTAACTTATGATTAGTTGTGATTTTCTACATGAGCAATGTATTTGTAAAAATTTATTTGGACTTGGAGCATAAGTGTTCTGTTTTCAGACACAATGGAGAGCTTTGGGATATATTTTGTCATGTGCACCTATGCCCAATTATACCACTGTTTCTAAGTGAAAGTACTCGTGTAAAAAATTCTAGTATCTTGTATAGGAATGACCCAATTTCTCCTTTTCAACTGCTTCCTGACACCCTCCTGATACATCAACAAAAAGTGGCAGATTTTAAAACAGCAGCTTTTGACCTTACAGTTTCTAACAAGTAGCAATTTCACTGTTTTCCTACTGAAGACAGTTAATGCCTACAATATAAATAGTTAAGTAAATGGCCCAAAATCAATAGTTTTAAGTTACTGTATAACAACTTTAGTTTTTCCTCCATAATTAAGTGGCAGATTCTCTAAATATTTAAAAAATATATATATATTACTCTCTGTTCTTGTTCTCATACTTTTATTGGGTATTTTCACAGTAATTTTGCTGTCGGTCTCATGGCATTTTAAAAGAAGACCCTTCACTACCTGTACCCAGTGTGTCAAACTCTCTGGGTATAGCTCCTATTATAATTGAGAGTTCTGGTTTTTTTCTTTCTCTGCTTGTTAGTGTTCAACTCTCGCTGATGTCTTTCTCATAAAGAGAGTTAATAACACATTGGCTATTATACACTTTAAATGAGCTTTGTGTATTAAAATGATTATTAAAATGTTATATGAGATATTAATTCAAAAGTAGAAGCAATTATACATGAAAAGCAAGAGTATTGCTGATTACCACTAAACTCCATGAATAAACAGAAAAGACATGGCAGAATTCACTGGCTTGGTGACATTAACAGCAATGAACTCGGCTGGTACTTCAGTGATAATATCCTTAGGGGTCTTCTGGAAGCTGGTTTACAAATAACTAACACTTCAGTCACACAGCTATTTGGCTTAACCTGCATGGCATCAGTCCGTGTGGCATGTAATAACAGTACAATTACACAGATTTTAACCTTATCAAATGCAGTTCCAATTTGTGATAAGCAAAATGACAAATCTACATATTTTTCTTCTATGAAATTTACATAAAGTTGAATAGTTGTACCTGCCATGAATTAATTTTTATAATGAGGGAATAAAACATTTCATTAGGAAAAAGACTGTGCGCCATTTTACTGATTCGCTTTTTTTTTTTTTTTTGGTATATCCATGTCATATCTTATTTTACCTTTGCAATTTTTCACTTTATTCTAAACAACAGGTCACATCTAATCAGGCATTCTGAGGTCTGTTAGTTTCCTTACTTGTGAAATGAAAGAACAGTAGATGATTTGTGTTCAGTTTTTTAAGCTGAACCTTAACACATAAAAATGATTAAACTAGAGCTAGGCGCTGGTGATATGGCTCAGTAGCATAAGCACTTGCCTGGCAAGCGCAAGGTCCTGAGTTCGACTCCCGGTACCCACATAAAGGAAAAAAACGGCCAGTGATATCGCTCAGCGGCACAAGTGCCTGCTGGCAAGTGTGAGGTCCTGAGTTCGACTCTCGGTACCCACATAAAAACAAAACAAAACAAAACAAAACTAGAGCTGTTCTGGCTGATACGAGGTACAGGGGGACTTTTTTTCCGAGGGAGATCCCAAATTCTCTCTCCTCTCTATTCTGCAAGAACTCTAAGGAATCTAGCAAACAAAATAAAACAAAAATACGTGAATTAAGAAATGAGGTTAGTGGGCCGGTGAGATGGCTCAGCGGCATACACGCCTGCCTGGCAAGCGCGAGGGCCCCAGTTCTACTCCTGGAACCCACATATGAGAAAAGGGCCGGTGATATCGCTCAGCGGCACGGGCGCCTGCTGGTGCGCGAGGTCCTGAGGTCGACCGCTGGTATCCACAAAAAAAAAAAAAAAAAAAAAAAAAAAATGAGGTTAGCATGGCCACAGGATACATAGTCAACATAAAAATTCAACAATGAAATTAAGAAAATACTTATATTAACAATAGCATTAAAAGAACAGGAATAAAGTTAATGGAGGAAGGATAAAATCGATACACTGAAAACTACAAAATATTTAAAGACCTAAATAAATAGAGATACATAACATGTTCATAAATTGGGAGTCAATTTTCTTAAGGTGGCCGTACTCTCCAAATTAGACAGTAGAGTCAACAGAAGCCCTATGGAAATTCCAGTAGGTCATCTATAGAAATTGACAAAGTAAACTTAAAATTTAGATGAAAAAGAACACCTAAAACAGCTAAATAAGATGTTGCAAAGATGAAAACTAGAGGACTTATGCTACCTGATTTCAAAATTTATAGTATTTCAGAAATTAATACAATGTAGTATTGGTGTAAAGATAGATATACAAGTCAATATAGAAAAACAGAGAATGCAGAAGTAAATGTACACATTTATGGTTAGTAAGTGTAAAACTAAAACTATAAACTTCTAGAAGAAAACATGGGCAAAGATTTTGGTGACCTTCACGTAGGCAAAGACTTATTAGATGTCACGTCCCAAGCTGCTATAAACAGGGTTTGTACGTATCACTGTAATATGTCTATAACTCTTTTAGGGAGATGCTTAGAAGGGGAATAGCACGTTAGAAAAGAATTTCTAATTTTAGTTCTTTTTTTTTTGTGGGTACCAGGGGTCGAACACAGGACCTCGCGAGCCAGCAGGCTCCTGTGCCGCTGAGCGATATCACCGGCCCTTTTTTTGTATGTGGGTTCCGGGAGTTGAATTCAGGACCTTGCGCTTGCCAAGCAGGCGCTTATGGCGCTGAGCCATCTCACCAGCCTTAATTTTAGTTCTTTGAGGAATCTCCGTATTGATTTCCATAGTACTTGTACTAATTTATATTCTCACCAACAATGTAGAAGAGTTCTGTTTCCTGAAGACTTGCCAGTATTTGTTATTATTTGATTTATTTCTGGGCTAAGATGGAATGGAGTGTTGTTTTAATTTGGTTTTCCCCAATGGCCGAGATGTTGAGCATTTTTTCCATGTATTTATCGGTCATTTGTGCTCCTTTTGAGAAGTATTTATTCATTCCGGTTGCCCATTTTTTGACTGGGTCTTTTACTTCGGGAGGTCTAACTGTTTTGACTTCTCTGTACATTCTAGATATCAGTCCTCTGAGATGTAGCCGGCCATTTTTTCCCCATTCTGTAGATTGTCCCTTCACTTTGTTGGTTGTTTCCTTTACCTAAATTTGATACAATCTCATTTACTGATTCTTGACGTTATTTCTTGTGCACCTGGGCTTCTGTTAAGAAAGTTCTTATGGTTTTCATCCACTCTCCTTAGGGTAGGGCCCCCTTTTCAGAGGATAAGTGGTGAGTGGTGTGCAGGCTGCCTCAGGGACACAGAGCTCCCTGGTGTTTGGGAGCATGATGCGGGGGGTGCTGTTGGCGCTCCCTTTCTCCTCTTCGTTTCACCAGTTAGGGTCTGAGCACTCTAGGGCCCTAACTGCAGTTATCTCCCACACTGGGTTTCCTCTTGCAGGTGCAGGGGGAGAGTATGCCAGGAGCCTATCCTAGGAGTCCAGATCTGCAGCACTGGGTCCTCCCCTCAGGAAGTTGGAATCCTCTCAAGACGGAGAAAGGGTGTAGAGTGCTGTGGACCAGCAGCCACCCCACTTCCCTTTCTTAACCACCCGGGGATTGATTAGACCTGGGGGAGCTCTCCTTCAGGTGAATTCTCTCTATCCAGGCATGTTTGCATCCCCTGTTTCAGAACACCTGCATTATTTGATGGCTCTCCTCCCAGTTTCCCTTGCGCACCTCCTCTTCCCTTGGCCAGGATGAATCTCCCCATTCTAGTTGATGTCTTGATAGCTCTATACATTACGATTTTTTAAAATAAAGGATTGGCAATACCATACATACTGTTTGTAACTTGCTGTTTCACTTAATGGAGTGTGGTGGACACCCTTTCACTACAATAAATTCATGTCAACATGATGATGTTTTAATGATATAATTAATATGTAATTAATAACTTTTTCCCCATCCCCCCATTACCTTCCCTTACACCTCTTCTCCTTTCCCCAGGGATTTTCCATAAGAATCTAAGAAGATTAAAATGGTGAATGATAATGACTTTGATGAGCTAAGATGTGTTTTTAAGATAACTGAAGATCCAGAGAAGAATTAAGTAAACCGAGCCTATTGGAGAAGTTGGGGAACTATTCCAGTAAGAAGAGCCTGAACATCTGAGGAGTGTTAGGGCAGAGCTGAGGGGAATGACACAGTTTGATCCCAGGGGGTGTCCCTGCATCAGAGAAGAGGCATCTTTTTTTTTTTTTTTTTTACTGTGGGTACCAGGAGTCCAACTCAGGACCTCGCACTTGCCAGCAGGTGCTTGTGCTGCTGAGTGATATCACCGGGCCTTTTTTCCTTTATGTGGTTACCAGGAGTTGAACTCAGGACCTCGCGCTTCCAGGCAGGCGCTTACGCCACTGAGCCATCTCACCAGCCCGAGAAGAGGCATCTTGACCAGCAAAGCTGGAGGTTTTCTGGAGGAGAACCAGCTCTGGCTGAGCTGGCCAGATTATAACAACTAGCACAGCTGGCAGAGAGGCGTAGGCCCTACTGTGAGAGCTAGAGGGATAAGAGAGAAGGATGTGGGTGATGTGGGAAGATCAGTAATCTCAAAGGCTGAGGCCCAAGAAGAGAGATCTGTGGACTGGAAAAATGTATTCACTAAGCAAGTCTCACCGTTTGCCCCAACGGTGTAACTGTATAAACACACACCTTCAAATTTCTGTATGGTATAAAAAGTGATATCTGTATATTGGCCTCACAGTGCACCCTATTGGGAAAAATAGTAATGTTGGAGATGAGATAGTTAGCAAAGAAAGGGTCCTACTATCGTAGAAAGAATGATGCTTCACAAAATTTTGCTAAAAATATTACATATGCAACATTTTCTTTTAATTTTCAAAAGAACCCTGTGCAGTAAATAATATTCTTGTCTTATAAATATGAAGAAAGAAGAGTTTAATAATTTGTAGCCAATGATCAGTCAGGCTTAAGTCTGGTCTGAGCCCCAGACCCTCATTTTTCACCTTGCCACACCCATGAGCACCTCAGCTTGCAAACAGAGATTTAAATCTAGGTGAATAAAAATAGATCACTCGAGGGCCGGTGAGATGGCTCAGCGGCTTAAGCGCCTGCCCGGCAAGCGCGAGGGCCCGAGTTCAACTCCCGGAACCCACATACGAAAAAGGGGCTGGTGATATCGCTCAGAGGCACGGGTGCCTGTTGGCACGCCAGGTTCTGAGGTCGACCCCCCTGGTATCCACCAAAAAAAAAAAAAAATAGATCACTCGAGTGCAAAGAATCATCTGCTTGGACTCTTTTTTGCTAGAAAGTCTGATAATGTTTCAGTATATTCCTTAATTTCCAAAGATATCCTTATCTCTCTCAGGTCCAAAAAGCAGAAGCATTTCATTCTTCACATAAAAAAATTACATATAATATTTTATTTTATTTTATTTTTTTGGTACCGGGAATTGAACTCAGGACCTTGTGCTTGCCAGGCAGGCGCTGTGCCATTGAGCTATATCCTCAGCTACATATAATATTTTAAATGCATTAGCATATCTGTGGCACCAATGGAATCAGATATACTCAGCCACATGACCAGGATGTACGGTGTCCACCAGTGTCTCAGGCACACTGGTCTGGGAGGCTGGGGAAATCAGATATTACTAAATGTGATTTGTGGGTGTACAAAGATAGTTTTCAGGGAGGAAGTTGTTAGCAGGCTTATGCCATGTCTACTTTTTTCTTTCCTATTTTTGTATTAGAGCACAGCAGTTGATAATCAAGAGAGATTACTTGTTTCCAGGATGAAGGAGAAAAAAGAACCAATTACACTAAATCAGAAGTGTCATTCTGAGGGGAGTAAATAGTGATGAGAATGATGAGTGATTTATTTAAAGTTCCAACAAATGATTTTGAGGACATTTCTATTCACTGATTTAGTCATTCAGTCATTCACTATCCTTTCCTTCCTTCCAGTGCCAGACACTGGTAAGTGTGAGAGAAATAAAAATAAGTGGAACTTGGTCCTTCCTCACAGAAGTTACAGTAAGTCCAGAAGGGTGATAGAAAAAAAGTCGAGGGGAGAGCGATACACACAAGCTAACTACAGTGGAGTGTGGTGGGCACTACCAGGGCCGCATGAACAGAAGGCCATGGGAGCCAGAAAGGAGGGGAGATATCTACTGCATCAAGGCTGGAGCCCCAGTCCTGGGAACGACCGCCAGCACAGCAGCTGCAGAGCTGTGGTTAGACCAGTGCAGCAACAGAGAGCAAGACAAGGCCAAAACCTGCAACCTCAGTGTTATGGTTAACAGGTGTCGAGGCAAGTATGAAGGAGATGCAAGATGAAGTCGCAGCTGGGTTTGAGAGGTAAGCTGTCTATTAAATGCAAGAGGAAAGATCACGAGCAGGCAATGCTGTTACTTTACTAAAGTGTAAGTTCCTCTTCAAGTTGTTAGGATCCCAAGACTTCCCTTGAAAATTGCAATGCCCCATTCATTTACTCATTCATTAATTAGACATGCATTAAACACCTATGGCAGCCTGAATATTGAGGATATATATATATATATATATATATATATATATATATATATATTTGATCAAATGCCATCACTGGTCTGTGAAAAGGCAACACTCAGTCCTTATAAAAGGTGCTAAATGTGTAGGACATATATGGGAAACACCATGGAGGAACTAATCGGTCCAAGAATGATATCACAAGTAGAAGGCACCCTTGAGCTTGGTTCTGAAAGATGGGGAAGAGTTTTCCAATGAAGAGGGTGGTAGAGAGCTTTCCAAAGAGAGCAAAGAGCCTGAGTGGAGTCACAAAGGGGCAGATGTGGGGGCCGGTGAGATAGCTCAGCGGCATAAGCGCCTGCCTGGCAAGCGCAAGGTCCTGAGTTTGACTCCTGGTACGCACATAAAGGAAAAAAAAAGGGGCCAGTGATATCACTCAGTGGCACAAGCACTTGCTGGCAAGTGCGAGGTCCTGAGGTCGACTCCTGGTACCCACATTAAAAAAAGAAAAAGGGGCAGATGTACATGGAGTGTTTGACAAAGGTGACCTGTGTGAGGTGAAGATAGAAGGGGAGGAAGTGACCTGGAAAGGCAGATTTGAACTACCATTCAGAAAAGAGGTTGAATCACCATTCGACCACATTTGGTCATTCATTGTATAGAGAACTCTAGCCCCTCCCAGCCCAGAGCCTCAGAGATAAAAGGTCATCCCATTTGTCCTGCTTGGCCCCTACCTGTGTTCTCCTTCCCTTGTCATTTCTATGATAAGCTTTTGAAGCAGGCAAAGTGCATATAGACTGACACTCTTGCCTTTTCCCCCTTGGGAGCAGGAGTACTCTCTGTCTCCAGTTTCCTTTCCAGTTCTTTTATTCTGTGATCTAATAGAGTCAGCCCACCAGACACTCTGTTCCTTGTGGTTTGGCTCCAGGCTCAAATGAATCTGATAAACACATTATAAAACATGGTAGCTTCGCCATGCTACTTCTCAGGGCAATACATAGGACATACGGAAGCATTCAATGTTTTACACAACATAATTTTTGTATCTAGCCTGTGTATTTATGTATGTGGTTGTGAAGATGTTTGGGGAAGAGGAGAGCCGGTGCTCTTTGGTCTGAAACCATTACCTGATTCACATGCATCCGAGAATGACGAGCTGGCCACCTCTAACCTCGACCATCTTATTGGCTGGTATGGTCATGATTGTATCACCTGTAGTCTGTGATAGACTGTGCTTGAATGGGGCTTCAGTGTAAAAAGTACTTATGTTTAAAATGTTTATAGTCTTTATTATATATGTATGGTAGTAAATAAGTTACAGCAGCAAAACAAGAAAAACAACAGATTTTATTCATACAGTCCCACTATATCTTGAAGTATTCATAGCTTTCTATCTTGAGAATAACTGATATTTAATGGTTACTGTGAACAAATTAAAGAGAGAAAACACAAATAAACAGGGCTTTAAGTTATACGGTGGTCTTGTTGCTAGAAGTGGTAGATAAATTACAAACAGAAGCATCAGTGTCACAGTCTACAAGATGGATCCTACCATTCTTGACTGACTCTAGATAGTAATTCCCACAGCCTGTTACAGGAGTTGTAGATTTCTAACATATTCATGTCCTAGGTGATGTTCTGGAAGACGTTAGGATGAAGCAAGTATTTAATTGGTGTGGCTGGGGGACTGTAAGTCTTTCAGTGTAAGCAGAACTTGCACTGTAAGAGTTAAGAAAGAGCCATTTGCCTTACAGTGTGTAGAGTCTGAACTTTTCATGGTCTCTGGTGGCAGTGCTGGGAGGCAGAAGAAATGAGACTAATAAGCTCTGATCTTGCAGATACAGATGCTGGGCCAAGAATTGATGATGAAGCCTTTTCCAACAGGGAACAAGGACTGGCATTCAAATTAAAATGTGAGAGCTTCTCTTTCTCTTTTTTCTGCATGACCCCTTCTCTCCCCACAAAGAAAGAGAAACCTAAAATACTTTCTCCGTAATTCCACGGAAGGTCTTTAGCTTCATGATCAGAGGGAGACAGAAGTTTTCTTTTAAACCACATCATAAGCAGGCCATCTGGGAACGCTACTCCCCTCCTGGGGAAACTGTACACTGTGCTCCCGGGGCCCTCAAGGTGATAGCTGTGCAAAGCAGGGGTGGCTGCATTGCATGGAGCTTCATGACAACCATCACAATCTAGGCTTTGGCTGTGAGGGAATATTCAAAACTGCTGGGTGCCAAAAGTGATGAACTACCTTCACGCAGTCAAGGGAAACAGTTGTTGGAGGCTGGCAGAGCCAAATCTTGAGAATTCTGTGCATTATTCTCTTCTCCTGAGCTGAACTCCTCTCCCCTTATTTGACAGTTGCTATGTACAAAGCAGGTTAAGCATTGCCTTGGGTAAATGAATATGCAAACTGAGGGCCCACAGAAGCAGTATCCATCTGCGACATAGGCAGGGCTTTTGCATATTAGTACAGATTTCAATGAGCAGCAAGAGGGTTGTTTGTACTTGGGTTGTGTTTGCTGTGTTCCAAAACTAAGGTGAAATCTGGCCTCAGATCCCTGAGGTCTAACTAATCCAGTAATGAACTGAGACAGCTTGATAGGCGTTGTTTCCACCCAATTCCCAGGCTGTTCTGTTTTGAGAAGATATTTTCTAAGTTGAAAATGGGGTACATGTAATGGGCCCCACACAGAAATAACAGATCTTATTGTAAAGTCATCCATAAATGAATGGAGCTGGTGAAGCGTTAAAATATTCCTTTGTTCCTAAAGTTATATTCAAGAGTTTTATTGTCAAGGAGACATGATGGGTTTATTAAATACCCTGTAGAATACTGTACTTGAAGTGCCTGCTTTAATGCAATTTTTCTATTTAATCTGAGTTGTATGTATGCTGTTGCAGCTTCAAAACATCTGGGTACAGCAGTTTTTTTCTATCCTGCACCTGCAATCGTAAGTACACACATAAACAAAAAAGAAATTAAATCTTCTGCAGAACTGGGGAAAAAAAGAACCCAACCAGCCATGAAGCTCAGGGGAGCAGTGTGACAAGTGCTGAGCTGTAAACAAGCTTGAGAGGGATTTAATTCTTCTGACAAGTGCCAGTGGTGGCATCTCACATGGGCTTAGCATATGCACACATTTCAGAGAGGAGCCTCACAGGATTTAATGCAAATAGAAGGGAAGAGAAAAAGCTCTCAGTGCATCAGCAGCTCCTTGTCTATAAATAGCCAAGCAAATCAGGATAAGCTACTGTTGTAATTATCTTGATTTTCAGAATTTTTGCCACTCAGAAGAGATTTTTAGAGCCTCCTCCCTTCTCTTCATAATTATAGCTGCTGTTCCAACCTCTGCCAACGGCTGGTGGTTGCAATGTGATATTCACCAGGTGGCTGCTCTGCAGCAGAGAAAACTACCCAGTTTCCTGTGTTGGTCTGGTTTTGTCATTTGGGTCCAAATCAAGACTTCAGAGAGCAACCATTCATCATCTTGTGACAGCTACTTCTTCACTTTTGATTGTACTTTCTAGACTCTAGTGCTGTGGGGCCTTTCTGCACTTGAATAAATGACACGACTAAGATACCAGAGGAGCTGTGCTTCACTTGCAAAGAATCAGACAGTTAAATCAGGAAAAGATGAGAAGCCAAGCCTGTGGTAGCCCAGAAACTGGACCCTTTCCACATGCAGAAGAGCATGCTTGCTGATCCATAATCTCTTGGCATGTTCAAGAACTACAATGCAGGGTGGGACGGGGGCAGGAGAGTGATTAAGATTAGCTAGGTGGGCTGAGAAATTCTGCTTGTTGCCTACCTAATATCCTTTTCCTGCCACAGGAGTGAGCATGCTGTAGCTCACAGCTAAATCTAGCCTGTAGGCTGCTTTTATAGCTGTATTGGAACATAGCCTCAATGTGCATCGCCTATGGCTGCTTTCATGCCACAAGGGCAGAACTAAGCAGTTGCAAAACTTTATGGCAGATTTACCATCTGGCATTTTACAGAACAGTTTCGCTGACCCCCACCTTATATTTAACAGAACCTCATTTTGATTATGGCAGCCATTTACCAGTTTTTTAAAAATTACTTTCTTAGGGCCGGTGAGATGGCTCAGCAGCATAAGTGCCTACCTGGCAAGCGCGAGGGCCCGAGTTTGACTCCTGATGTGCGAGGTCCTGAGGTCGACCCCCAGTACCCACCAAAAAAAAAAAAAAAAAATTACTTTCTTGAAGCTGGGGGCTAACCACCTGATCCAGTTATGTCTAATGAGATAGAAGAACAAGAAAGTTGGGTGAGGCCTCCATGAACATGATTGGTTTCCTCCTAAAACTGGCAAGGCCATGGCACTTCATCTTTCCTCCTGTGTGCATGGCTGTGGTAACACTGGTGGAGTGCTCTCATCGATGTGGAGCTCCCATTGATGGAGCATGATAGGTGTAATAGCTCCCTCACGACTGTGAAGAATAAAAGTAACGTTTTAAGGATATAAGAGGGAATGTGGATTCTTAATGGCTTTCTTGAGTGGTTGCTTTCATCCTGGACTGGTTAGCCCTGAACACATTATAGCCCACATGGTAAGCCACCTAACAGGGTTTGTATAACTTGCAAACATGGAATCCTAACTGAAAACCAGGTTGGTCTTACAATGCACATTGTCTATACCACAAGGAGAAAGTTCCCTGAAACTTCTTCCTAGAAGTCATCTATCACTGCGGTCTGTGCCTCTTTAAATATATTCACTAACCCTGGCAGTCATAGAAGCTCTGTGTGATGACGATAACTCCCTGTGACTTCACTGGTAGACGTGGCTATATTTAGAATGCGAGAAGAGGTGGAATCAGGTGGAATATTCTCCAGTTCAGTATTTGAAGACTTCATTTTTATTCCATTTCTGATGAGGCAAGAACCATTTCTGAATGAATTTCCACAGCACTTCTTCCCCTGCTCCCCTCTTTCTTCTCTACTGAGTTTCCATGCTTAATATTTCAGTGAATAGAGATTGTAAGAGATCAGGCAAGTGGGAGAGCAGCGAGTTCATAGAATAATCCACACTGTATGCTCCTGCCGCCCCATCCCCACACTACTGATCACACTATATCCGTGGATGGACTTTGCTCAAAATGTGACCATCTCAGTAACAAAAGTGGATCAGGCCAAACGGCAGCTTCAGTGGGTGCACTGGCAACACTATCCCATATACCTCTTCTTGGCTTCAGAAGCCAAGCCTGTGGTAGCCCAGAAACTGCACCCTTTCTGGGTGGAGCAGGCAGTAAAGATTCTGAAAGAAAGCCTTAAGTGTACATTGAAATACCTAACCTTTTTTTTTTTTATGGGGGTACCGGCAGTCGAACTCAAGACCTTGCGCTTGCCAGGCAGGCGCTTACGCTGCTGAGCCATCTCACCGGCCCTACCTAACCTTTTTAAATAAAATTAAAATAAAATCTAAGGAGAACATACCAAGTTTTTATAGAAGACAGTATGGTTGATACATTCCTTCGTAGAGTTCACAAAAAGTCTGCAATTAAATATGGTCTCACTTCCCATGAGATTTATGTTGGTCATTAAGATTCAAGAATGGTGAAGTTTTGGAGCTGAATTCCTAAGAGTATTTACTACTCAGTAGGAATTTTACTTCACTTTTAAATGACAAAATCTTTCAAAAATAGTTTAGTGTGGGCATTTTCATGAATGCTTCTATCTCACATACATCATTCAGGAAAGTTTAGGAAATAGCTTTTTGGAGGAACTAGCTTTTAAGTTTAAAAATTATTAGATCTATTAATGCTGTTTTGATTTGATTGAAAATCAAGTTTTCGAAAAGCCTGACGTTTTCACTGTACCTGGTTTGTCTGTAATTATAAACTTCTGACTACCATGCTTGTGGAGTTTGGAAGCCAAGCAAATATGGTTCAGTATGTAAAGAAACAGGGTCAGCAGGAGATTTAACGTGGCTGCCTGGAGGAGGAGTCACATCAGAGAACCCAGAGAGGATTCACTGAGAAAAAAGGTACTCCGAAGGGTGGAGGGGGTTTTGCACTGAAACGGAACATTAATAGGCAAGATGATACATGTAGATCAAATCAAATCAAACAAATGGACAACTGAAGAAGGGAAGAGGGGCTGCTGCCGTGGGTCCAGCGTGCCCACCCCCTGCTCCTCTGGGGTAGTCAAAATGCCCGGGGGACCGAGCTAGTGCTGCAGAGACCCGGTTCCCGGGACAGAACCTGCACATAAACACACGAACACCGCATTCCCACATTCTCTGCAGCACGTGCAGGGTGGCACCCTCACACCCATGCGGGCCAGAGAGAGGATGCACACGTGAATGACACCCTCCCAGAGGGCTAGGCTCCGGAGCCCGCCTGCCGCGACACAGGCCGAGCCACCAGCGCGTGCACACAGCCCCCAGGACTTACTCAAGGAGCCCACTTGCCCAGATGGGCGGCTGAGTCAGAGGCGAAAGCGCCCGGACCGCCGGGCTGGCCTGCTGGATCGCAGGCACCAGCGCCCGCCCGCAGGCCGAGTTTGCCGAGCACCCACCTAGCTCACCGGCGCGCCGTGCCAGCCGCCAGTGTACGCACAGCTGTAGACAACGCGGGGTGGGGGCGGCAGTGAAGAAGGGGATGGAGCACACACGTGGGCTTTATGGCACAGCAGTCAAGGACTTGCAGCCCCGGCCGTCTCCTGCAGACTCCCCTCAGCACTCACGGAGGGGCAGGGAGCCCCACGCACAGCCTGGGCAGAGTGGCGGGTGCTGTGGATGTCAGCGGGCGAGCGCGCGAACACACGCACACACGCACCCCGAGGAGCCTGAGGACTCCTGCCTGAGGGTGAAGCGCCCAGAGGTTCCATGCAGTAGCTACTGTCTCCTGCAGACCGCCCAGTCAGGGCTTGGAGGCGATCGCAGGCCCCTGAGGACCCCACGAGCACGAGGTCACCCCGTACTCGGGCTCCCTCACTCGCCGGCGAACCTGGCCGCCGGTTCCTCCATCCTGCTCGGCGATCGTGGGGGCGGGTAACTTCCTAAGCCAAGAACTGGGACAGCGTCAGACTGCCTGCGGGATGGCAGAACGAAGTCCCGAGACTGGGCAAGCTTCAGTCTCGCAGTGGAAGGGGCGGAGGTGACAGCAGTGTGTCCACAGCGTCACGTGACCTGCCATCAGCGCGGGAAGGGAACGGTGCGAACACCCAGCCTTTCCCGCAAAGTGCTCATGTGTGAATCGCATAGTCACTCTCTCCTTGGAGTATTTAAACTGAGCTCCTCTCAGATATTTCCTGCGCTTAATTCTTCTATTTGCTTTGATTTAGTTGATGCCTATATTCTATCCCTCTTTTCATCTCCCTGACTAGTGTCTTCACCTCAAGCTCCCATAGCAATACTATTGTCTTATTTCTTATTTCTTTTCCCACTTTTTAAATTCCTCGAGTTTTTGTGTTGCCGTATTCTGCTTTCTCTCCCTCTCTCCCTCTCTCTGTCGCTTCTATCTTCTCCAGTGTTGACCCTCAGTCCTCCTCATCCTAGTCCTTTTGCTCTCTGTATCTTACCTAGCCCCCTGCTCTCCCATACAGCATTTCCGCTCACAGGTACACACACTCATGAAACCGTTCTGACAGCCACAAAGTTTTCCTCAATCCCAAAGTACATCTCCCTCCTCCTAGCTCTCACCATGCCCCCCCAAATATCTTCTTAAAACCCTCAAGACTAATTTTTCATCCCAACTAAAAGTACCCCAACAGAATCTGACCTTTATCAAATTTTCTTTTCTTTAACCTAACAGTTTTCTCACTAGTAACCTGCCTCCTTCCTGACTTACACTCCTCTTTCACCCACCTTCCAATCTCTTCCTTCCACTTCTCCTGCCACATAGTAAAACAACTGCTAATAATAGTGGAACATAAGCTAATAGGGTATTGATAAAAGGTGTAAGTTTAAATGCAGGGCCTATCATATATAAGTAATAAAAGAGCAGATCTGTTGATATTGCTATAACCAGAAGTGATTCTTTCCTTAAAACAGACAGAATCCAAGTCACTTAAATTAGATAATGGAAGGGGTAAATACTATCTCTGGACATAAAAAGCTAAACACACATCCCAGGAAGGCAGTATCTGCCTAAGAAATATACATATAAATGGCAATGCCCCGTCCTTAATGCTCACTACGAAAACAGATATGTATACACACAGGGTAATGGGAAAACAAAGCAACAAGAGAGCCCCAAGGCAGATCGGGGGGCACCAGTGTGGAGGTTAGCAAATACCTTGTAGTGGAGCTCTACAAATTGTTTGAAGAAAATATGAAGAAACTTGGTGAGTTCAATTCCATATACCTGAAAGTATATAGAATTATCACTCAAAATGTCCAATGTAGATTTGAAGGAAACAAATAAAAAATTGGAAGAACTGACCAAAATGCTTCAAAACATAAATGACAAATTCACCAAAGATATAGAATCCACAAAAAGGTATCAAACAAAAACACCAGAAATAAAAAAACTAGACAGAATTCATAAATTGCAGAAATGACCCACTGTGAAGACAGAGTGTCTGAAATTGAGGACAAAGTGGTAAATTACGATGAAGTACTCAAAGAAAGCTGAGACTCAGAAAGAAATCATCCAATAGCTACTAGACAACACTAAGAAGACCAACATAAGGATAACAAGAATTAAAAAAAAAACCTAGAAGATAACACAGATGGAATAATTAATTTGTTTACATAAATCACAATAGAAAACTCCCAAATATGAGAAAAGCTCAACATAGAAGTAAGCGAGGTTTCCAAAATACCAAACAATTATGATAAAAACAGAAGCTCCCCAAGCAATTAAAATGCCACATGTCCAACAATGGTGATGAACAAGATGATGACAAAAACAACAAACAATTTTACAATCAGTCCGAGACAAACAAAAACAAAAACATCACTGATAAACGTAAAACCATTAGAATTACAGCACACTTCTCAACATAAACTTTAAAGGCCAGAAGAGTTTGGAGTGAAGTATTTCAACACCTAAAGGCAAACTTCCAATCCAGATTAACATATCCAGCAAAACTTTCCTTCAAAATAGATGAAGAAATAAGGACATTTCCTGAAAACAAACAACTCAAGATTATGAGTACTCAACCAGCACTTCAGAAAATACTTGAGAATATCCTAGATATAAATGACAAAACCAGGAAAGTCAAAAGCCCAGATGGAATGAAAACACCAAGTAAGGTTAATTGGTAAATAACAACAAAATCACAGGAAAAGAAAAAAAAAAGAGACACCAACAGAGAAAGAATGTGCAATGATAGTAAATAATCAATACCTCTCATTAATATCTCTCAATGTTAATGGCCTCAAATCTCCAATTAAAAGATACAGGTTGGCAGACTGAATCAAAAAACAGAATCTAATAGTCTATTGCATTCAAGAAACTCATCTAATCTAAAAAGATATTTATAGACTACAAATCAAAGGATGGAAAACAAAATTTGATGTACCCAAAATCCTGAAAACAAGCAGGGGTAGAAATTTTAATCTCAAAGAACATAAACTTCAAGTTAAAACTGATCAGAAGGGACAAAGAAGGTCACTATATACTAGTTGAGGGAACAATCCAATAAGAAGAGATAATGCTTATAAATATACATCAAATACTGGAGCACTTATCTTCCTAAAACAAATACTACTGAACATAAAATGTCAAATAAACACTAACACAATCATAGTGGGGGATCTTAATACCCCACTTTTGCAAAGAGATAGATTCAACAAACAAAAAATCAATAAAGAAATATCAGAAATGAACCTCACCCATGAACATATGGACTTAATAAATATCTACAGAGTATTCCACTCTACTATAACAGAGTATACATTCTCTGCAGCATATGGTACTTTCTCTAAAATAAATCACATACTAATCCACAAAGCGTGCTTAAATAAATATAAAAGAATCAAAATCACCCATGTTTACTAGCAGACCACTGAAAATAGAAATCAACCACAGAAGAAACCACAGAAAATTTAGAGGCACTTGGAAACTTAATAACACACTCCTGGACATCCAGTGGGTCCTAGAAGAAATGGAGGAAGAAATTAAACAGTTTCCAGAAGCAAAGACAATGCCTGTCCAACACACTGGAACCTACTGGACAGAATGAAAGCAGTCCTAAGAGGAAAGTTCATTGCAAACAGTGAACACATTCGGAAAACAGAGTAAGCACAAATAAATAACCCAGTAAAGAATTTTAAGATATTTGAGAAACAACAACCCAAATCCAAACTGAAATGAAGGAGGGAAATCATAAAGATTAGAGCAGAAATCAATAAAATTGAGACTAAAAAAAAAGTCCACGAATTGAAGAGCTGGTTCTTTGAAAGCATAAATAAAATAGATAAACTGTTAACCAAACTTAGCAAGAGAAAGAGAGAAAAGACTCACATAAATGCACTTAAAAATGAAAAAGGCAAAAATCACAGCAGACACCATAGCCTCTCAGAAGATAGTAACTACTACAACAATTTGTATTGCAACAAATTGGAAAATCTTGAAGAAATGGGATCCAAAGTCTGACCATCAAAATGCTGACACAGGTTGGGACTGCCCGTTATCCCCTTTGGCAGATTTGACACCTAGGGCAGAGGCTTGGTGCTTTCCCTTCCAAGGGAGGGATGGTTGCACCCCCTTTTTTTTTCTGGGATTGGGTACATTATCTATGAATATGCCATTTTACCACCACCAAAACACTATACTTTTGAAGCAGCTTGACTTCGTTTATCTCAACTATCAACCAATGAATTTTGCTCCATTACTCTAGCTGCTGATGGACTCACTTTCATTTTAATTCTGAATTTTGACCCATTACCCTGGCTGAGAAAGTTTTCTGCACATACTTTTTTCTTTTGTCTCACTTTTTCTTTTCTTTTGCTCACTTTTCCTTTCATTTCTGAAAGTTCTCCACAGGCATTCTTTTCTTTTCTTTCCTTTCCTTTTTTTCTTTTGCCCATTATTCTGGCTGAGAAAGTATTTTCACATGCACTCACTTTTGCTCTCTTCTCTTCTTTTCTTTTCTTTGTTTTCCCCTATTAACCTGGGCCCTTTCCCTCAATTTCTTTTTCTTTTCTTTTGCTGTGAAGCACCCCATTACTTACTACAACTTCTGCTCAGGTTGACCTTCCCTGGTGAGGTTTTTCCCCAGTCTGGGCTTTTTCAAGTCCCTGCTTAGACTTTCTCAGGTCACAAGTCCCTGTTTGGGCACCACCTGTAGGGACCTAGCCTTTTCCAGTCAGGTCCCTGTTCTGTCCTTGTTCAAGTACCTGTTCAAGTCCCTGCTCAGATGCCACTTGTCAAGTCCCTGTTTGAGCACCACTTGTAGGGAACCAATGTACTAGTTTGTCACCCAACCAGGGGCAAACGAGGATGAAAGACAAAAGAGACACAGAATTAGTTTAGAATGTAGCAGCCAGAGAGCTCTTGCCTCTAGTGGACAGAGAGTGCCTGAGCATCTGGCTCACTTCACTTTATTCACTCTGACATGAATATGAGCAATTATCTATTAGTACATGCCCAGGTAAACAACCAGATCTCAGCTGTATTGACTTTTCCCTAGAACCCACAATGTGCCATCCTGCCTGCATGCCACCTTTCTCTTTTGTGCTCACAGAAGAGGTCAATTGGTCCTTGATTCTCACTATCTGGCCTCCCTCATTTCATTATCTTATGACATCGACTTTATAGGTCTTGTTTACATTCTCTCCAATCCCAAATGGATCAAGGATTTCTTTTATATTTTATTCTTCTGACTGTACAATTTCAATCTTTTATGTTTGGGATTCACTGAAGTTCACTTTTATACATGTAAAGCAGGGATCTAGATGTGTTTTTATCCAAGGAGTGAGCAAGTTACTTCAACTTCATCTGCTCAAGAATTCATGTGATACGGGATGGCACTTTTTACATTTATCAAGTACTCATACCTTAATGAGTCCATTTCAGAGAACACTATATTTTTCCATTTTTATGTTTATTTCTACAGTTTTAGCATAATGTTTTTTGATAGCTCTTGTTTGTGATATGGTAAATGTCTTCCATCCCATCCATCCTTCTTTTTCTTTTTTTTTTTTTTTTTTTTTTTGTGGGTACCGGGGGGTCGACCTCAGGACCTCGCGCGCCAGCAGGCGCCCGTGCCGCTGAGCGATATCACCGGCCCCTTTTCTGTATGTGGGTTCCGGGAGTCAAACTCGGGCCCTCGCGCTTGCAAGGCAGGCGCTTAAACCGCTGAGCCATCTCACCGGCCCCCATCCTTCTTTTTCAAAATTGGTGATGTTATCCGTGGACTTTTCTGGAATGTTTGTCAAGTTCCTCAATGTTGTTGAATTTAAGATTGGAATTTCTGGGCTGGTGAGATGGCTCAGTGGCGTAAGCACCTGCCTGGCAAGCACGAGGGCCCAAGTTCGACTCCTGGAACCCACATACGAAAAAAGGGCCGGTGATATCGCTCAGCGGCACGGGCGCCTGCTGGCGCGTGAGGTCCTGAGGTCGACACCCGGTACCCACAAAAAAAAAAAAAAAAAAAAAAGATTGGAATTTCTTTGTATTTATGGATTCATTAAAGGAAAACTGACATTTTAAAACAATTGAGTCTTCCAACTCATGAAAGTCTCTGCATTATTCAGATCTTTTAAAGATGCCTTTTAAGTGTTTTAGATTTTTCTCCGTAGAGGTCTCATGTATACTCTATTACTTTATTGCTAGCTATTATATAGCTGTTGTTGTAATTATGAATGGTATCACTTAAAAATCATATTTTCTCATTAATTATTTGTGTGATGGAAACACTATTGAATATTTATAAATTAATGTTGTATTTGGCAGATCTTCATTAATTTCTTCATTCTAACATGTTGTTGATGCTGTAGGATTTTCCACTCTGGATTGGAATCTAGGGCAGTTGAATAGCCATCTCTCTTTTTCCACTCTCTGGTCCACCAATTCCTGTGATAGGAATTGTATATTTCTAGATAATTTGGTAGAATTTACTTATATAACAATCTTAGGATTTAATGTTTTAATGGAAGAGTGGATTCTTTACTGCTCCAATTTAAGTAAGTTTGAGTTTATTCCATTTTATATTTTATCTTGCATCAATATTTGATATTTGCATAATTTTCTAGACATTTAGTCTTTTTTTTTTTGTGGGTACCGGGGGGTCGACCTCAGGACCTCACGCGCCAACAGGCGCCCGTGCCGCTGAGTGATATCACCAGTCCCTTTTTCGTATGTGGGATCCGGGAGTCGAACTCGGGCCCTCGCGCTTGCAAGGCAGGCGCTTACGCCGCTGAGCCATCTCACCGGCCCAAGACATTTAGTCTTTTTGTCTAAGTTTTCAAAAATATTCATAGGTATATATAATTTTAAATTTGTAATTTCTTTCTGTATTTTGTTTATTTGCACTTTTTTTCTTCATTTTTCCTGTCAGAAGCTTGTCTCTTTTATTGATCTTTTAAAAATTCAGGTTTTGCTTAGCGAAAAATTTAAAAATTTTCTATTTTTGTGTGTCACTGTAGTCCAGTATTTTATTATTTTCTAATCTTCTTTTCCCTTTCTTCTTGTTTCTTAGGGTTTACTCTGTTGCTCATTTCCAGTTTCCTGAGGTAAGCACTTAAGGTCATTAGTTTTAAATATTTCCTGTTTTCTTTTTCTTTTTTTAGGCATACTTATTTGTATTCCAAGGGGCATGTGATTGATTACCTGTCAGTCAACTTTATTTCCAAACAGAAATCCCTATATAAACAGAGCCAGTCTATATTAAATTGTGTGATGGTGTTATCTCCAAACCACCTGTGGCAAATAAATAAAGGAAAGATGTAAAATATTGGAATTTTCTTGGTGAATATTAATTGTAAAATTTCTTCTGAACTTTTTTCCTGTTGCATTTGCTGCTTTTTCAGCCATGATCTCTGAGTACTTCCTTTGGTTATATCTTCTCAACTCATAATTGGCCAGAGGTTCCTCCACAATAGTCCTTTTCCTTTGTTTCTTGGTAATTTGTGAATGGTAGAAATCAGCTGGATTGTCAACAATAGTTCCAATATGGAAGTACTTCAGCATTTCGGTAATTTTTCTTGTAAAACCTTTCTGGGTCCATGCTTGCTTTCATCTGCAGAGCTTTGAGATCATTTTCAAGTTCACCTATCAATTCTGGAGATTTCATAATAAACCAATGATCACCTGCAGTTTTTTGTCACCCTTACCTGTGTTTTTTCAGAAGTTGATGCTTTGATTCACTATATGGTGGGACACAATAGTTTTTTTTTTTTTTTTTTTCAAGATCAGGTATAATGACAGCTTTCTGTAGAAGCTCATTTGTCTTCTTCCCCTCAATCTGTGTTAGAGTTTTCTACTTAGACTGAAGTTTTTCTGCGCTGAAATTAATATACACACCACCCAACTGCCTGAAACTCAGACCAGGATCTATACTGCTACTTGTCAATTTCAGAAGTTTAGACTTTGTGTTACTTACTAAGTCATCTTCATCACTATACTCATCTTTATTTCTGCCACTGTCCGACGATTCTCCCTGTTTTCATCTTCTTCCTCTTCTTTTTCTTCCTTGGTGGAAACCTCACTTGCCTTATCTTCCAAGTAAAACCTATCAGCATTCAATCAAGGAATTTTTTCAATTACAAATAACGCATTGTCAGGAGATGTATTTTCTGAGTCTTCATTTAATGATTCTTTTTTGACCACTATTTTCAACAAGACACACCGTGTTCTCTTCACTTTCACTGCTTTCAGTTTGCTGGCTTTCAACACTGCTGAGAACTAGTAAGGCAGAATCCCCATATCCTGATACTGGTTGAGCTCAGGTTTGTCTGTCTGATATTCTATTCAAGACCTACACTCCTTTCACTGTTTTTGTCCTCACTGACAACTTTACTTGTGGACTCTGCACCATCATCACCACCATGACCACTGAACTTCGTGAAGTCACTTATTTTTATGGTGCTTTTTCTCTCTTTATACCATCTGTTCACTTCCAGAACTGCAAATGTTCGAGGTAATGATTTCATTACAGCTAAACAGTTCAGATTTGAGGGCTCTGATGTGGTTTTATTATTTTGAGGGGTTGAATGCTTTTGAGAAACTAACTGCTGAAGGCTAGTGTCCTGAAGTTTAGAAAGACATTTCAACTGAGAACTTTTATCATTTTTCTTTCCCCCATCTATTACTCTGTTGTCCTCTTCATGCAAACTCTGGGAGGTTTTTCTAATATCTGAATCCTCTGACTTCATAGACATATCAATGATTCACATTTCATTTTCTGGTATAATCTTAGTATAGTTATTCTCAGTTTGTGCCTGTAATTTCCTTGGCATAATCCTGGTTGTTTTCTTATGTGTAATTCCAGAGAATGAAATATCAGAACATGATGATTCAGCATCAGATATAGTTGCTGCATGTGATTCGTGGCTTTGAACTGTTAGAGATTTAGCCTTACTTCTGGTTCTTGTCATTTCTGGGGAAGGCACAATTCTAGAAACACCTGAAGCATAAGATTCTGCTTCAGATACAACTTCTTCAGCAACAGGACTTCTGGGAAGATGGCTGAGTGATGGGCAGCAGAGAAAGAGCCTCTCCAAGATTTGGTGTCCAGACGCTGGAATATAGCAATGTGAGGAAGAGAAGAAGGAGGGAAGTGAGTCCCTGGGACCCAGAAAGCGTCTGAAGTGAGAATTGAAGTACACAGGGGACAGCGAAGAGAGAGACTTCAATGAAGAAGAAGGAGGTGGCAGGTGGCACTTTCTCCCTGAGCCCAGACTCAGTGCATGGGAGGGGTGACTCGAACCTGAACACACACAGTGACTACTGGTGACCTCAGAGGCCTCCACAGAGAAATGCACCAGTGGAATGGAACAGTGGATGCAGCGGACTGCAGTGGCTGGTGAGTTATTCAGATTCAGATGCCCCCCATGAGAGGGCAAATGGCCAGGAGCCATCTTGGAGAGGGGCCACCTGAGCTCAGAACTCAGAATAGCTGCTGGCCAGCTCCATCTATTGGCCCTCAGTGTCAGAACAAAACTGCCAAGTTCAAATCAGCAGGAGGTCAGGGATCTGACTTCAAGCCTGCAGGAGATGCAGCCTCACAACCAGAAACCAACCTAAACTTCAGTGAAACTAAGGGTGCAGGCTTGCTGGGTTTATGCGTTACCCTGCTGTAAAACTATGGCTGGCTTGCTGGGATTAATCATCTTGGAGCCAGACTCTGTCTGCCCACATTGTCTACCAGTAGCAGCAGAAACACATCTTGAAGTGAACATTTAAAATTTTTTTTCTTTCTTTTCTTCTTTTTCTTTATGTTTTGTTTTGTTTCTTCTTGATTGTTCTAGTTTTCATGAGTGTGGACATGGTTTCTAATATTGTCATTGTTGTTTTTCTATTTTGTTCTTGTTTTTATTTCTTCCTTCTATCTTTCCCCCATCTTCTTCACCAGTTTCTCAAAGTTTGCATAGTCTTCCTTCTTCAAGCCTTGCTTCTAATCTCTTCCTCTTCTTCTATTTATCTGTTTTTCCCCTTAGCCCCTTTTAAATTTTCTCCCCTGTGGGTAAAATTGCCATACCGAGGGCTTATTTACTGTATACAACTTTCTGGTTCATTTTAGATTTTGTTATATAACCGCAAATCTAGTTCATATGGTTAAAGGGGGCAAATTAATAGTTACCACAGTTTGTCATTTTCTATGCTGTGTTTGATGCTATTGTTTTTGCTGATCATACTGTGTTAGCCAAGGTGACACAATTGTTTCAACCAGTTGTTTTCCTGGTACACCAAAACGGATTACCTAAGGATCATAAACAATACTATATGCCAGTGCCAAAGAACCAGGGGCTGGGCAAAGTAGGCAGCAACTTCTCATCTCCAGTAAATTGAAGACGTAGCATCTTGCAACAGACTCAAAACCCAATATCCAACCACCCCTGGAAGACATCTCTGAGAAGCAGTCATTTCCTAAGGGTTCTAAATACGAGCAATCAAGATACTTGCCTTAAGCAACTTACAAGATTCAACCTAGGAATTAAACTAAAAAAAAAAGAAAAAAACAGAAAATGAGAAGACACTTCAACAAGATGCAACCCCAGACTTCTAGCCTTCCAAAGGCAAAACCAGAGGGCAATGAAGTGGAACGATGTGAAAGGCAATCACCTGAAGTGGAAACAGTGGAAGTAACAAAGCAGATGAATGAGGTTCTAGAAAAAATCAAATCAGAAATAATTTCTTAGATAACTACAGAGATGGTGACCACAATGAAAGACATGTTTAATGACTCTAGAGTAGATATAGATTTTTAAAAAAGTGGCACTTAGGAAAATGATGAAATCTATGAATTCCCAATGTAGGAAAGAAATGCAATCCATGAAACAGATTCAAACAGATATCCATTGAACAGATATCCAGCAGAAGAGCCAATGTGAGGACAGAGTATCAGATATACAAGACATGCTTGCAGTTAGCAATCATGAAAAGAAAGATTTCTTTAAAAAATAGCATGGGACCAGGGGAAATCAATCCAGCAGCCTCTAGATGATGCAAAGAAGAATACACAAGATTGATCAAAGTCAATGAAAAAGCAGGAGATAAAGCAAATATTATAAATAACTTGTTCACAGAAGTCATAGCAGAAAACTTCCCAGGCAGGGAAAAATAATTTGACTTACAGATAAGTGAGGTTTATAGAACTCCAATTAGCCATGATAAAAAAAATCTACAGCAAGGCATATAATAGTTAAGATTCCAGAAATTCAATACAAGCTCAAAATATTAAAAGCTGTTAGAGAAAAGAAACAAATCACCTATAAAAGAAAGCCCGTCAGAATCACAGCATACTTCTCAACACAAACCCTTAAGTCAAGGAGGGCCTGGAGTGAAGTATTTCAAGCCCTAAAACAACCTCTAAACCAGATTGATATACCCTGCAAAACTATCTTTCAAAATTGACGGAGAAATAAGATATTGCCATGACAAAGAACACCTGAGGAAATTTATGACCACCAAACCTGCACTCCAATATGTTCTGAAGGACATTCTAGAAAGAGATAACAAGGACTACAACTCCATGAATCCAAACAGAATGAATCCACCAAGCAAGGCAAGTACTTAAAGAGGGGTAGAAAAGGGAACCAACATCAGGGAAATAACATGACAAGGATAAATCAATATGTATCAGTTATAACCATCAATGATAATAGTCTCAATTCGCCAATCAAAAGAAACAGACTGGCAGAATGGATCAAAAAGCAAGATTCTTTCTGGAGTGAGATGGAAATCTCAGTGTTTTAATTTGCATCTCTCAAATGACCAATGTTGTTGAACATTGTTTTACATATTTATTTGCCATTTGTATTTCTTCATCTGAGAAGTGTGTATTCTTCTTAGATGCCCATTTTTGGATGGGCATTGGGTCTTTGAATTTGGGGTGGTCTGATTTTGTTCAGTTCTTTATATGTTCTAGATGTAAGTCCTTTGTCTGAGGGACAACTGAGTATAACTTTTTCCCACTTTGTGGGTTGTCTTTTCACTCTGTTGATGATTTCTTTTGTTATGCAAAAAAAATCAAAAGCTTTTTAATGAGGTGAGATCCCAGTTGTTGATTCTTTTAGTATTTCCCGTGTGGTTTGGGTTTTGTTCATGAAGTCTCTGCCTACACATATGTCTTCAAGATTTCTACCTATTTTCTCTTCCAGTAGATTTAGTGTTTCTGTTTTAATATGTAGATCTTTGATCCATTTTGACTTTAGTTTAGTATGTGGTGATAGACATAGAAATCAACCAATAACAAATGCTGGTGGGGCTGTAGGGAAAAAGGAACCCTTCTCCACTGTTGGTGAAAGTGTAGGCTGGTGCAACCACTAAGGAACTCAGTATGAAGATTCCTCAAAAAAAATAAGAATAAAGGCCCCATTTGACCCACCTATTCCCTTTCTGGGTATCTTCCCAGAAGAACTAAAAATGTCATACCACAGCAATATAAGTGCACCCATGTTTATAGCAGCACAATTTGTAATAGCTAAATCATGGAAATGACCCAAATGCACATGGACTAAGGAATGGATAAAAAAGATGTGGTCTTTTTCTATAATGAAGTAGTATTCAGCCATAAAGAAAGATAAACTTAAGACTTATAGGTAGGCTGGGGAGATAACTCAGTGGCACAACGCCTGCCTGGCAAGTGTGAGGTCATGAGTTCAACTCCCGGTACAAAAAAAAAAAAAGATTTATAGGTAAATGGATGCAATTTGAAACCATACTGATAAGTAAAATAAATCAGACTCTCATGTGTAAACATTATATTGTTTCTCTAGTGTGAGAAGCTGAAAGAGTAAATAAGCTTCAAAATGTACAATAGATATTGTGAAATGGGAAGAGACTGTTCAAAAGGAAAGAGGAACTGGGGTGGGGGAAAGGAGAAAGGAAGGAAGGGAAAAGGAAAATTAATACAAGATAGTTAAAATAGTTTTACTACTAGTTTCTCTTAGTTCATTGAAAAGAAAGGTTTGTGCTAATATTGTTTGGACAATTTTTCATGCCTATGTCTTGTAACCTGAGTAACTACTTTGAAGAAAAAACAGATAATGTATTAACTATTGTTATTCTCCTATTATTTTGTTTTGAATTTTGCTTTTTCATTATTTTTCAAAATAAAATAAAATAAAAAATAAAAACTTCATGTTGTTAAAAAAAGAAGCAAGATTCAACAATATGCTTCATACGAGAAACACATTTAATTTAAAGATTTCATAGACTGAAAGTCAAAGGATGGAAAACAATACTCCAAGTGACAGGTACCCAGAAAAAAAAAAAAAATGCAAAGGTATTCTATTTGCAGACAAAGTGGATTTCAAACCAAGACTCATCGGAAGAGACAAAGAAGGTCACTATATACTAGTTAAGGGAATAATCCAAGAGGAAGAGATAGCTATCATAAATATACATGCATCAAACACTGGTGCACCCAACTACATAATACAAATATTAGCAGACATGAAAGACCAAATAAGCACTAATACAATTGTAATGGGGGAACTCAATATCCCACTGTCACAAATAGATCAAGTAGAAAAAAGTCAATAATGAAATATTGGAAGTGAAGCAAACTTTTGAACAAATGGGTTTAGTAAATGTCTACAGAGTGTTCCACCCCACAACATCAGAATACATGTTCCTCTCAGCTGCACATGGTACTTCCTCCAAAATAGACCACATACTAGCTCATAGTCCTGCTTAAATAAATGCAAGGAAATTGAAATTATCCCATCATATTATCAGACCACAGTATAATGAAATTGGAAATTAATGGCAGAAGAAACCACAAGAACTTCATAAGCACATGGAAATTAAATAGCACCCTTCTGAACAACCAATGGGTCATAGATGAAATTAAAGAAGAAATTAGACAGTTTCTATAATTAAATGATAATGCCAATAAAACATACCAGAACTTATGGAGCACGATGAATGAAGTCCTATGAAGGAGATTTATAGCAGTGAACTCCCATATCAGAAAAACAGAGTGAGCTCAAATAAACAACCTAATGTTGAACCTCAAGCTTCTACAAAAGGAAGAGCAAGTCAAGCCCAAAGCTCACACAAGGGAGGAAATAATAAATATCAGAGCAGAAGTTAATGCAATGGAGAAACAATGAATCAAAGAGTTGGTTCTCTGAAAGATTAAATAATATTGACGAATCCTTAGCCAACCTTATCAAAAGAAGGAAACACTCAAATCCATGCAATTAGGAGTGAAAAGGGTAAAATCACAACAGATCCTGCAGAAATCCAGAACGTCATCAATATTTACTGCAAAAACCAAAAACCTATATCCTAATAAGATGGAAAACACAGAAGAAATGGGCAGATTTCCACATACATACGAATTACCAAAACTGAATCAAGAAGATATAAAAATTCTAAATAAACCAATATCAGTCAGTGAAGTTTAAGATGTAACTAAAAACCTACCAACAACAACAACAACAAAAGCCTAGGTTCTGATGGATTCACTGCTGAATCTATAAGAAATTTAGAGAAGGCCTAGTGCCACTACTTCCCAAAGTCTTTAATGAAATTGAAAGGGAAGCAATGCTCCCAAATTCATTCCTGGAAGCAAGCATTACCCTAATACTAAAACCAGAGATGGATCCAACCAAAAAAGAGAACTACAGGCCAATCTCCCTGATGAATAGATGCAAAAATCCTCAATAAAATACTGGCAAACAGAATGCGGCAAATCATCAAGAAGATTATTCACCATGGCCAAGTAGGATTCATCCCAGGGATGCAGATCTGATTCAACATACACAAATCAATAAATGTAATATACCATGTTAAGAGATCCAAGCACAAAGACCATATGATCATCTTAATAGATGCAGAAAAAGCCTTTGACAAAGTCCAACACCCATTCATGATAAAAACCCTGCAGACAATTGAAATATACAGTCTTTACCTCAATCTGATAAAATCCATCTATGACAAACCAACAGCCAACATCAAAATAAATGGTCAAAAACTAAAAGCTTTCACTTTAAAATCAGGAACAAGACAAGGATTCCACTATCAGCACTTCTGCTTCTTGGTATCTTCCCAAAAGAATTAAAAGCATCATACCACAGGTATATATGCACACTTATGTTTATTGCAGCATAGTTTGTTATAGCTAAATTTTGGAAACAGCCCAAATGTCCATCAACTGATGAAAGGATATAGAGGATTTTTTTTTTAAACACAATGGCGTACTACTCTGCCATAAAGAAGGAGAAGCTTGAGACATTTGTATGTAAATGGATGGATCTTGAGAACATACTCTTAAGTGAAATAAATCAGTCACACATGTTCAAATATCACATGGTTTCTCTGATGTGAGCAACTGAAAGTGTAAATAAGGATCAAAATGTATAATAGATATTGGGAAATGGGAAGAGAATGTTCAAATGAGAAGGGGAACAATGGAGGAGGAGGGGAAAGAAGGGACAAGAAAAAGGAAGGAAAAAATGGAAACAAAACTTTTGTAAATAAAAAGGGAAAGTGGGGTGGTAGGGAGGGTAGCAAATGGGAAAAAAGAAGAAACAAGATATATCATGATGAATGTTATCATTGTGTATATCTAAAATGCACCAATAAAATTAAAAAAAATTTAAAAACTTCAAGAGACTCATTTAGTGGCGTCATTTTTTGCTTTTTTCTTACAGTGGGCACTGGAGTAGGTGCAGTTATGATCTGCTTTCTCCTAGTTATCCTCGGACGAGGCTCCTGGATTTCACACACTGAACAATTTGGCTCTCCATCAGCAGACGGTGCAGTTATCTCCGCTAGTGAGCCTGCGGTCCTGCTCTTCCTCATTCTGGTTTTAGGGGTTCTAGAGGTTGAGCTTTGTTTCCCAGCACTCTGTGATTCAGCTGTACTTTGGTTTCAGGTCCGGATTACTTCTTGCTTTCTGGATGTGCCTGAATTCCTTCAGCAGCAGGAGTCTCCTGCTGGTGGCTGGCGGCAGTTGTGACTTGTGTTCTGGCCCTAGAACGTGCAGTCCTGTAACCACTGTTTTCCGGCCCCCAGCTTCCCTGGGCCCTGGCGACCCGGAAATACGTCCTGTTTTCGGATAGAAGGAAGTTTATTTAAAGCTACAAATTTCCTTCTAAATAGTGACTTAATGTGTACTGCAAGTTTTCTCTGATATATTCTAAGTACCATTTCATTTTAAGTTCCCTCTTTAAACAGTTTGGGTACATTTTAAAATTTCTGGACATGTACATTTAAATTTTATTATTATTGATTTCTTATTGCATATGGTCTGGTAATAGTACATCATCTGATTCTTTGGAATTTATTGTGACTTTCTCTGTGTCCTAATATGTAGTTGATATGTGTACATATTTAGATGACAGTAGGCATAAGCAGGTAGATAGACTCAAATTCTTGTTTTGTTATTTAAATCTTTTTTATATTGATTTTTTTGGTATGAACCAGAGCTGGTCATTTTGATGCATAATCTCATAAGCCAGAATTCAGTATCAATGAAACAAGATGGGCCCTGGGCTGGGTGATAGTTGAGGGAGATTTTTTTTTTTTAATATTCTACCTAATTTGAGTTCACTGTGCTGAGAACTTTCTCCTGCAAAGGGGTACATTTTATTTAAAATTGTGAGAAGAGTGGAGAAGGAATGATGAAAATGGATGGGACTTTGCTGGGTACCTCTGCATGGTGGCTGGAGAATTTTAAAAGTTTGTCCACTTTCTTAATTGTGGAAAGCACACAGCCTGGAGAAAGGGAGCACACGTGTATGCGTATGTGCGTGTGTGTGTGAGTATGTAAGTGTGTGTGCTTTGCTTTGGGATATCCTGGACATCATGGAAACACAGAGGGGGAATCACTTCTAAGCTGCTGCTGCCTGGACAAAACAAGAAAGCTCTGTGCTGAAGTTGGCAAGGGTGAGGACCTAAATTGGAACTGTTTTTTTTTTTTTTTGTAATAGTTCTTGCTTAGTGCGAACTAATATCAAATTTACCAGAAAGGTAGATAAGAGTTACACACTAATGGAGTGGTTGAGGGCAAGACTAGTATATATATATATCTTTTAATGCAAGTGAGTGCTCCCAAGGCTCTCAGAAGTATTTTGGGAAGTGGGCTTTGTAAAAACATATCTTGTAATCTGAACAGCTACTTTGAAGATAACAGAAAGCAATGTACTAACCATTGTTACTTTCCTACTATCTTGTTTTGAAATGTTGTATCATTGTTTTTATTGTTCTTTTCTCTTAAAAAAAAAAATGACCATTACTGCAAAGTAAAGTAAAACAAAACAAAACAACAACAATAACAACAACAACAACAAAAACAAACAAAAGCAAAGCAAAACAAAAATACCTAGATAACCAAGCAAGAGAAAGGCACAAGGACATTATATTTTGGCCATTAAAATTTAATATGGGGCCGGTGAGATGGCTCAGCGGCATAAGCACCTGCCTGGCAAGTGTGAGGTCCTGAGTTTGACTACCGGTACCCACATAAAGGAAAAAAAGGGGCCGCTGATATTGCTCAGTGGCACAAGTGCCTGCTGGCAAGCGCGAGGTCCTGAGTTCGATTTCTGGTACCCACATAAAAAAAAAAGTTAATATGATTTAATTTGTACTCATGGGATGGTGACATATTGGTCTTTATGTGTGGGTGTATATTGTCATATTATGTATTTAGAAACATGTAAATAACATATATAACTTTTTTCAAGTAGCATATAGCTGTGTTATTTGCTTTATCCATTCTCCAACATATCACTGATGTAATAATAGTCAAAAATTGCCAATAATCTGCAACCAGAAAGAATTCATACATTTAAAAATTTTAGATATGCAGTCACTACTAGTCTGTGTGATCAGGCCCAATTTCCTTAGCAGGAAAGAATCCAAACATTTAAGTATGCAAATGTATAAAGCCAAATAAGACATCATTTAATTCCTTTCTTGTCTTACAGTGAAAGAGAGCAAATGAACAAGATGATGGCTTTATGCCAATTACTTTTAGTATGCTTTCTTTCATGCTAAGGTATAGCTGAAGGCAAACTCTCAAATTCTAGCATGAGCATGAAGCAGCAATAACATGAATATTTTAGGAGCTGTACGATTCTTTTTGTGGGTTATGGCTGGAAATAAAAAATTTAAGCCATAACTGCTTTGACAAATATGTAATAAACTACTGGGAGTAAATGAGTGTGCATGTGTGTATGTGTGTGGCCTTAGTCCAAGATCTGCTCCTAAAAAGCCTAAGTCCTGGTGTCTAAGGCCTTCCATAACCCTCTATCCTTCTTTCTTTCTAGATCAATGTTTTACTCCTTTACCCCGCTGAATTCAGCCCTCTAGTTGCACAAACTTACTTGAGTAGGACATGCATTTTCATATTCAAGGAATGCGGCCTACTGACTATCTGTAAATACTGGGCCAACAACCCTGAAGGACAAAACAGCAGCACCAACACACTCAGAATGACTGGCTGAGTTGAAGAGCTCAGGTCATGGGTTTAATCCCCAGCATGGTCGTCCCTTTCCTGTACTCTGTTCAGCCAGACTCCACTTACTTTCCCCTAGTCTTCTTGCATACTGGTTCTCTTGGTCAGAAGGGGTCCACATAAAACCCCTCCCTTCAGCAAAGCTCAAAGCCCTGTAAGACAGCTAAGTGGAAAGATCCATGCAAGTCACAGGGAGACATGAACATTCTTGAGGAGAACTAACCAATCACATATTTAACCTATTTGTTTAAGGATGTTTTTCCTCTTTCTAACAAAACAAAACAAAAACCCCAAAAAACAAATAGTACAGAATTTCTGTGTTTAAGGCACTTCAAGAATTAATGAACTTCATTCTTTTTTTCTTGCTGAAGGCATATTACTGCTTAAAACCACAAAGTGCTGACCTAGCCAGCGGTTCCAGGACCTGGGGCCTCGGCACAGAGTTTTAAAGCCTCATCTTCATAATAAATTATGACTTTAATGATGGTCTTAGTAACATATGGTGAATGGAGATCACTTTCTGTAGATTAAGCAACATGGTTCCCATTAATGCTTCACTGTCCATGAGATCTTAAAGAGACTTCACTAACTGTTCCTTTAGTAGGGTTTCTGCTGAATTATTTAAAACACCTTCCTACTTCAACTTTGAATTTGCATGAGAAAGTACAATGCCAGTTAAGATTCCAGGATTGTCTCAAATGCTCTAAAAATAAGTACAAGCTAAATCCTGGTCACAGATGCATTTCTTTCCCTCTGACCTTTCTGTTATTCTAAGCTTAGGCAAAATAAATAAACCACACACAATATTTGCAGAAGGCAGCTAGAAGTCTAGGATATCATTTATTACGGTAACAACAAATTAAATCTAAACGATGGCTTTTTGGAAGTGTTAGAGACACATGGTTCAGAGTTCTACATTTAGGTAGAAAACTGTATTTACATTTGACTGATACAAATTGAACCAGCTCCAGAATTACATAATGTAGAATATAAACATATTGGTGGTGCACACTTGTATTTCCAGTTATTTGGGAGGCAGAAGCAAGAGAATCTCAATTTCAGGGCCAGCTTCATCAATTTAGTGAGGCTCTATCTCAAAATATAATGAATAAATATAAATGTAAATACTTAACATTTATATACAACTTAAAAATTAAAAACGTTGGTTCATTTGCTCCCTCTCCACTTTCTTCTCATTATATGAACCCTCGCTACTGACTTTAAGCCTGTCTTAGATGACTTCCTCCAAGCAGACACGGACCATTTCATATTCCTCATATATATTGCTCTGTCTTCCAAAAACCCTTTCTATACACCACATCTACCTGGAGTACCTGCTCCTTGCCGCCTCATGTCGCTTCTGTTCTGTTCTACCATCCACTTATGAACCTTTCCATAAAGGAGTTTTCAGCTACTCCCGTCTGGCTCCAGGCATTCTGATTGCTCTGTTATGACCATGTATTATAGCCATGTACGTATCAACATTTAAAACACTTTTTATTAGTCCATGTTTGCAGTACATAATGTTTACATTCCTTGTGTGGAGCTGGTGCATGTATATAACACTTCTTAATTCCTTTTTCCATCCCCTTTCCCTCCCCTCCCAATGCCTCCTCTCCCACTCCCTCCCTTCATCTCTTGATCCACTTCCCATTTGAGAAATATCTATCTCCCTACCCTCTATTATCTATCTTTGGTGGTCCTCTTTGTTTATATTTTGGGTTTCTTATATTTTGGAAGAAATCAAGAATATTTAAGCTTGTGGGTCTGGTGTATTTCATTTAACATTATGGTCTCGAGATGCATCCATTTTCCTACAAATGACTCAACTTTATCTTTCTTTACAGCAGAGTAGTACTCCATTGTGTGTAATACCATATTTTCTTTATCCATGCATCACAGATGGACATATAGGCCACTTTCAAGATTTAGCTATTATGAATTGTGCAGTTATAGACATATGTATGCATGTATCACTGAATATGATGTGTTTAACTCTTTGAGGAACACACCCAGAAGGGGACTAGCTGGGTCCAATGGAACCTCTAGTTTTAATTTTTGAGGAATCCCCATACTGATTTCCATAGTGGTTGTACTATTTCCATTCCCACCAACAATGTAGAAGGCTTCTTTTTTCCTTGCAGTCTCACCAGCATTTGTTATTATTTGATTTCTTGATGAGACGCATTCTATCTGGAGTGAGATGGAATCTCAGTGTTATTTTAATTTACATTTCCCAAGTTTTATGAAATAGTTTGCAAATACTACTTTGAGTTACTTTTGTGTTGCTATAGATCTTCACTTGGAACATCTCAGCAGTATACTGTCCTGTTTACAGTTAATGTTGAAAATAACATGCTCTGCACAACAGGAAAGGTGGAAAATCAATTTAAATCAGAATGCCATCTACTGGTACTACAAAAGACGGCTATGAATTTTGGACTATGGTTTCTGGCTGCTTTGTACTGAGGTTTCTTTGTATTTATTGAAAAAGAATTTATATATGGAATTAAGAACTGAAACAACACAGTGAAATATCTGATTGCCATTAAGTTCCTATGAAAGTGGCATTATTTTATAAAGAAGACTAGTTTTGGTTTTTGCTTTTTTATTTCAGGAAATAAGTCCTTCTGTGAGATATCCCCACAGGGCCGGTCACCTTTGTGCCTTGGGCGGCTGAGGAAGCGTGATTTCTCAGAGCAAGGTGGAGGGAATGTACCATACAGCAACATCAAACTATTTAATTCCTACATGTCAGTGCAACATTTTAGTGTGTTAAATATTTTCTCAAACTCTTTAATAAATCCAACCTTACGCTAAAGAAGTGTGGGTAGATTTAAATAAAATGCACGGATTTAAATTAAAACTTTCCTTTCCTCACGCAGAGGCTGATTCGGATGGTGTGGGGTCATTAGTGACCGAACAGATGCCCCGGTCTAGAGTCAGAGACAGCTCTCAGCTGCAGAGAACCCTTCATTCCCAGCGCAGAGGTGAACTCAGAACTTGTCACTGAGTTTTGCACCCTTTTCATCTTCCTGTTTATTGCGTGCTTCATTAAAGTCAATCTCCACAGGGCAGACTGTCATCCAAGCTCGGCCTGTCCCACTGTCTCCTCTCTCTAGAGAGCACCCTTCAACCTGATAAACGGCTGTGCGCTGAGCACGTGACTCAGCGCCTTATAGTAAATGGATTTCAGAGAGTCACTCCTTCCACACAGGCACAACAGAATCTGATGAGCAGGATTATTGACGTGGGCATCTCAGCGAAGACAAAGCTTTTCCAGAAGATGGGCTTTCAGATTTACTGTTGTGAAATGAGATAGAGGATCTGTACTTTTATCATTGTCACACCACACTTTTAAGGCTGTATTAGCCTGGTGTCTCCCTGGGGATTCAGCATCATTTATAGGGTGTTTTCTGCACGTCAAGCTCTGTGCTAGGCATTGTAAAAGTAAAGATATATATGGGGAGGGAAATGGTGCTCATGGGAGGAAAAAAAGTGAGGCTCCTTGAGAAGCCATACAACACTCCACAGTTATGCTGCCAGCCTGTGTGTGGAGATGAGTATGCTTTGTTTGCTGGAATTGCAGGCCATGGTATCCCAGAGCAATTGTTCAGTCTGGATTAAAGGCTACACTGGGGCCCAAACTAGTTTCCAGGCATGCTGTTCCCACTCTGACTCATGTTGACAGATAAAGCAGCAAACTTACCCTTGAAACTTGGGACTCCATGACCTTGCTCTTATTAAACAGATGTAGTCATCCATTTTAAGTTGCTATAACAAAATACCTGGAGCTGGGTACTTTACAAAGATAAGAGTTTATTTGGCCCACAGTTTTGGAGGCTGACAATCCAAGATCGGGTGGTGCCATTGGTTTGGTTCTGGTGAGGGTCCTTTGGCTGGGTCAGGAATGGCATCATGGCAGAAGCACAAGTGATTGGGAGAGATCACATGGCAAGACAGGGAGCTGGAGAGCAGGGAGGGCTTAAGTCACCTTTTTATCACAACTCACTCCTGTGGGAACTAACTGGGGTCCCTCTGAACTACAGTAATTATTTTTGAGGGCACACCCCAAATGACCTAATTACCTTGCACTAAACTCCACCTCTTAAAGGTTCTATGAGGAGGAGACAGAAATGTCCAACAGATGGGCCCAGAGAGGCATGAAAAAGAGGACTGTGCACCAGTCACCAAAAGAGGATGCATAGGAAGATAAAAAAAAAAAAGCCCGAGGGATCTCAGTGAGGGAGGCAACAGGTCAGCTGAATGCAGAGTGGCTTTGTAGCAATGGTGGGACCAGAACTCAAGTTTGAAGGTCTTAAGCTGTGGGGATGAGGAAAGAGTGTACACATGGGGATGTCTTCCGACCTTTATCAAGCTTTAAGTCCAACTCAAAACCAGACCTGACTCACATGTGACAAGGGGGGTTGTGGTGCCATCTGTACTGAGTGTGATATCTGGAGTGTACCCTCAAAGTTCATGTGTTGGAAACTTGATCCCCAATGCTGCAGTGTTGGGAGGTGGGGCTCAGGGGAAGTGTTTGGGTCATGAGGGTGGGGCCAGATTAGGGCCTGTATAGAAGGATAAATTCAGCCTTCCCTTGCTCTCTCTTTGCCTCTGCATCTTAGTCCCAGAGCCGTGGTACTGGAAAGTACAGGGAGTGCTGCTGGCCTCAATGGGGTGAGAGCCTGGTATTCTGGGAACTGCGGGTCCCAGGGCAACCCAGTCCTAGGCCAGTCTGAATAGATGACAGGGCAGTGCATGGAACAGGTTCCTTCCGGAACCTTGTGTTCTTTCATCCCCTGCAGGGCTATTCAAAGTGTTAGATTAGCTCATGGGTAAGGTTCAGAAGATACTATTTGGCAAAAAACAACATGAAATGCACAAATATTAAATATTTAATATATATCTAAGAGGTTTAATACCAGTCAAAACTAAAAATGGACCCAAAATAGTTTGCATTTTAGTGATTGTTCTCTAGAAGCATTTAAATGTGTGATAAAGATTATCCAGTTCAATCTACTATGCAAATATTTTGGAATCAGTGAACTCAAGGCTAATTGAGCCGGAAAAGCAGCCTGTCCAGATCGAGGCCCTGGCTCCCCCTAGTGTTCTGGGCTCCGCATTTGTTCTACACTTGAAGTGCTCAGGATTTACGCACGCTCTTAGCTGAGGACTGAAAGCCTTGCTCATGAACTCCTCATCCTTTTAATACTTCATGCATCTCATCCATCTACGAGCCACTTTGTTATTTGCTGTGGCTTCCAACTAACATCTTATTACGTTTGATTTATAAGCTAATTGTTTCTTGTGTATTGTCTCCACCGCCCCAACCCCAAATCACAATTATATCTTTTTTTTAATATGGACCACTTCATGAATTTGCATGTGGCAACTGTATCTTTGAAATGGGAAATAATCTGTATATGGCATGTAATAATTTCAATTTCAGAATCACAATATTAGAGTTAGTAAGCATGTTAATATAACTTCCTCCTTTTACAAAATAGGAAACAAAATCAGAATGGATGTTCTAATCATTTCACACATGTCTAGTAAAACTTTTAAGCCACAGTGCTGTATGCTGTGAAGATAGAGGCATCCAAGAAATGGCCCCAAGTGTCATGGGCATTTCAGTGAGGTGTGACGAAGAGGACATATGCCCCAGTCACCCAAGGCGGACGCCCATTAGGAAGGCAAATATGAAGCCCATGGGGTGTCGGTGAGGTACACCCCCAGACGCAATAGTGGTTCTTAAACTTGACCTTATCTAGATGCGTGGGATTTGACTATGTGGAAACGGGGAAAGGGTGGTGTTCTGAAAGTGTTTCAGGGAAGGGAGTGTGAACAGGGAATCCTGGAAGCTAAGACTGGAATGACTTAGGGTTAAAGTAGGGAAGGTTTTGAATGCCAGCCACGAAGGGTGTTCTCTGACTGTCACGCTGGAAGCACCACTGAAGGTGAAGACTTACGCGGATTTCCAGTTTCTTAATTAAGCATTGTGTCCTTTAAAAAAGTGGATTCTTCATCTTTAGAGGGGTTTAAGGTGGATGCATTTTTATTCCACTTACCATTTATAGAGAGATTCATAAAGGTAATTTATGCATGGACTAGATAACTGCTAAGATTGCTTCTAATTGGTTACATAGTTAGGATATTTAAACCAGAAATTGACCCTACCTTATGGAAAGACCTTGTATTTCTCTGTGTATTAAGTAAGTGCTCAATTAATGTTGCCTTAATTGAGAAATGACATAAACTGTGTTCTGTTTTAGGAAGAGGAATTTGGCACCAAGGTTTAAGCTAGATAAGCAAGAAAGGAGAGACTAGATACAGAACTGGTTGGGACATTATGATTCATTTTCAAGGTCTAAACCAGGTTAGTGGAAAGGAGAATGGAAAGTAGATCGACACTGTTGATGAAGATGCAAGGTGACCATTGTGTTGTAATTATTTGCAACTCTTTTCCTCAGTAAACTGAAAATTCCTTAAGACCTGAAAATGTATCTTATTTGACTTTCTGTCCCCACTGCCTAACAATAACTAGCACATCTAATTGTTAAATATATATTAATGAGTTTGTGGACTACATGTGCCTGAATAAGTAAGTACTTGAGATAGTATTACCTGAGGGGCACCGAGTGTCCAAAGCCCTGGGCAAGAGGGAGCCAGAGACGCTGGACCTGGGCCTCAGACACAAGTGGTCCTGGCCCACAGCAGAGGGGACACAGGAGACAGCAGCTGGGTCTACTTCACTGTCCACTCGTTCACCCACGCCGTGCAAGCCTCCATTCCTACAACCTATTGCAACTTTTCATGCTTAGGTCGCCCCCACTCCCCGGCCCTTCTCTCTCCTCTCACTTTTTTAACTTCTCACTAACATTTGACACATTTACCCATTTCATTCTCGGAACACTTTTTTCACCTGACTTCCAGGACATTACTGTCCTGATGTTATTCCTATCTAATTGATAATCTTTTTCATCCTAATTATTCTGGCTTAACTCCCTATTTCCAAATATATTTCCCCTTGAAATCACTGGGCCTGTGCATTAACTGTGCATCAGAATCACTTTGTGGAGCTTTGAAATTTCTTGCTAGTCAAACTGAACCACAGATACATTCAGCCATAATCTCTGGAGGAGGAGTGTGGCTTCAATACTTGTTTAATGCTCTTCTGGTGATTCCAATGTGCATCGTTTTGTAAACAACTTCCCTAAATATAGAAGGTCTTTAAGCTCAGGCCTTGATCTCTTCCCTTTTCTGGCTCTAGCCCTTGTTCCCTGGGCTTTAAGATCCTCCTCATCAGTGCACGAGTAGCTCTATACTTCCAACCCCATGGTCTTGGAACTATACACTTGTCCACGCAAACTGCCTAGGCGCGATCACCGAGATACGGACAGGTTTACAAGTCCAGACACAACTCTTTGATTTTTCTTGGTTTCTAAATCTTCTCCCTTTTGTCCTTGTCTCAGTTAATGGTATTATCATTCATTCCAGTGTGCTGGCAAAGACAACTTCGACTCATCTCTTTTTGTCACTCCTCACCTCTAATCCATCTTCAAAAGTCCTGTTAGTTTTATTCTAAAATGTTCTGGACCTAACCATGACCTCTGTCCTCACCTCTCACACCCCCTCCTGCTCTACCATCACTGCCTCTGACAGCCTTACCTGACTTCATACTTGCCCCTTTAAGCCCTTCATGTACAGCAGTCACAGGGATCTTTACAAACCTACATTGTGTCATGTTTCTCGCTCTTTAGAAATCCTCCAGTGGCTTCCTGTTATTACTTAAAACAAATTCCAAATTCTTTACTCTAGTCTTCAAGTTCTTCATGCTTTGGCCCCTGCCTAGTGGTCCACTGCACCTCTCCTTCTCCCCTTCGTTGGTTGTGCTTTTGTTAAATGAGCTTTTTGTGGTGCGTGGACTATGGCCTTTGTGTAGGATACTTTTCCACTCAAGTCTTCCCATGGCTCACAGTCACCATTCAGGTGTCTGCGAACCTCTTCAAAAACATCTTCACTGACCTCACCCTTCATAGCTAAAATAGCTACTACCACCCTGGTTGTCCTCTGCCTTAGCCTTGCCTTATGCACCTCTTAGGGTTTCTTATTATCTGAAATGGTAATGTTTGTGTATATCTTTATTTCTTTGTGTCCCTCCAGTAAAAGGCAAGGACCTTCTCTACTTTTCTTTTTTTTTTCTACTGTACCTCTGATACCGGGTAATTACCTGATACTTGATCTCAGTAATTATCTTTTGTGTTAATTATTAAATCCAGCATTGAAATTCAAACTGATAGTGAAGCAGCCAAGGTGTCACTGTGAGTTGAATGAGTAATCTCAACACAAGGTACAATTAATTAAAAACTCTATTAAGGGTGTCTTGGAGAGTATGTGGCTCAGACACTGGGTAGACTCTGCCCTAAATTCTAGTTATGTTATATGAAACTCTTCCACTGACCATTCAAATTTATGCCTTTATGTCAAAAGCTTTCACCTTCTCCTAAATTCTCTACTGACATTCAAATACTCATACTATACTACTATTGTCTAACATAAGATCAGGAGTAAAAGACTTTTCTGAGAGACTAGATCAAGAGCAGAGGAGACTAAGATTACAAAGAACGAAATAATGTACATAACTAATTTTTTTTTCAGTAATGCCTTTGAAGAGTCCTCGGGAAATCAGTCCTAACCAGTAGGAAGCTGATGGTTATAGGCCTTAACAAAAAACTTTGTGTAGATTCCATTAGAACTGCAACCTCTTAATTTCTCTCTCCTCTGTGTAACTTCAATTCAATTCCCCAGCCCTCAGTACAATTTCCTGAGTATGGGGGTTTGATAATTTGATAGTCTACTTCAAAAGATCCTCTCCCTCCTTATTGTTATTTCCCTTATAGAAAATCAACCAGCTTTACCTGTTCTAGGGGTCAGTAGTTCTGTAGCAGACAATTACAAAATATTCTAACAATATAATATACTAATAAGTAATTACCAAAAATGTATACATCTTTAACAGCACTTTAGAAACAAAGAATTTGATTGTCCTGATTTTGCAATTTGGATTCCTCAAGAAGCAGATGCAGAGATTGGCAGGTAGAACATGTATTACAGAGTTTCCCTTGGGGTCAACATTTGTGGAAGGGAAGGAGGCAGGGGAAAGCTAAGCTCAACACAATCTCAGCAGAGGGCTCAGCCTGGCTCATCTCTTTGGGATTTTTAAAGCTGGATGGCCACTCGGAGTTCACTCCCCTCCAAATTTAGGTTTTCAATCTTCCATATCAGCCCATTATTGTATGCAAGCTGCCCCAGATGACACAGTGCTCTGGGACCAAGGGTAATTTCTGCCCGTACCAGACAGCTCAGGGCTGTCTACTGACAGCATTTTCAGTATCCAGGAAAATAGGTCCTCAGGCCTGATGACACCATCCATTAGCCCTGGTGTTTTCATACTGATGTTACACATTTTTGTTGCTAACATTATTCTGTGTGTCTTTGGCAAGGTAGTTGGATGAATCATGTACCAGGAGTCACTACTGAATTGGCTTTGCTGTTGAGAACTCTTTTATGTCAATGCTGAAATATCTAACTTTTCTATCTCTCAAATATACTATTATTGTCATTATTATTTATATTTAACATTTTGTGAAGAAATCTGGGTTCTGAAATTGTTTCTCAGCCATCTGCAGTGACTATTCTGGTTGATTAGAAAGAAAAGATCTGACTTGTATTAATGCTGCAGACTCATCTGAATCCAAGTCCCTTGAGTTTTCTTTAAAATAAATAAACAAAAGCAAACCCTCAGCCTGGATGATGTTGAAATAACTAATTATTCAGGCTTCCCATTATAGTTTTGCCTATGTAAGATCTGCAGATTGAGCTCTGAGTAAGCATAATTGAGAATTAATGTGTTCTGTAGCTCAGAGGTGGGAAATAAAATGGAGGCAGCCTATATGAAGAAACAATGGATTCTTGTGTCCATGCAGCAATAAGGACAGACTACATTTGACTATGCAGTTTAGAAGTCTTTGGATAGTTCATCAGAGGAGTTTGGAAAGGTTTGTAGATGCCAGCTAGAGAATCTCTAGAATACTGTACGCCAAGCTTGATGGGAGAGTCTGGTTGGAACTCAGAAGACCAGAATGCTCATAGAAATGTGGATAGTAAAGACCAGGCTTGGGAGGTTTCAGGTGGGAACAAGTACTCCATTAGCAGTTGGACTAGAGACCATGTGTGCTATGCTCTGGCAGAAAAGTTGTCTACATTTTGCCAATGTCCTGAGACTTTGTGGGAGACTGAGATTAGGGGTGGTAGACTAATGAATATGGCAGAGAAAAATTTCAAGACACCTCACTGTTCATGCTATGGTATGGGTACTGCTTGCTGCATTCACTTACTCATTCATTCATTTATTGGCTTTTTTTTTTTTTTTTTTTTTTTTTTGAGACAGGGTCTCACTATGTAGTTCAGGCTTGCCTTGAACTCACTATGTGGCCCAGGATAGCCTCAAACAGAGCAAGCCTCCTGGCTCAGCCTCCTGAATGCTGGGATTATAGGCAGGCTCTACCATGCCCACTCTTGCTGCTTTTAGCAAGATCTACAGTGAAAATCTGAAGCAAAAATCTCACTTAAAAAGTTTTCAGTTTTGCCAGAAAGGAAGTGCCTGCAAAGTTGGATCACAGGAAAGAATGGTTCCTGAAAAGAATGGCATTAAGTAGAAGCCAAGTACTTTGTATCGGATGATAAGAAAGATGTACAGAGGCCATCTGGAGAATCAGCAAGGCCCCACCCTTCATGTACTCATGGGTGTAAAAACTGGAAAGCTTTTATTTGAGAAGACAGTCCCAGGGTGCCCTGCTTGAGAAGGGCTGCCTGGGAATTGGTTCTCTGGGATTTGTTTCACAGTGCTCAGTCATCCTGGCACTTGGAGGCCTCTGCACCCATGATCCAAGGGGGCCTGTCTACAGCTTGAGCTGATAAGAAATTGACTAAGACACAAGGCAAAGGCCTGACTCTCTTTAGTTCTATGAAGGCTAAGAGAGGTGATGAAGCTGCAGAAGAAAATCTTAAGGCTAGTAGAGCTTGGTTTATGAGATTTAGGGAAAGAAGCCATTTCCATAGTATAAAAGTGCAAGGTATAAATAAATTACTATGTTCATACACCTTTGGTAAAAATCTACTTGATATGATTCTCTTGACAGTAATTTGTCAGCATTCACTCTAATGAAAATGCTGATATAGAAGCTACAGCAAGTTATCCAGAAGATCTAGCTAAGATCACTGATGAAGGTGGTTACACTAAAGAACAGATTTCCAGTGTAGACAACATAACCTTATAGTGGAAAATGCCATCAGGACTCTCACAGTTAGAGAGAAGTCAGTTCCTAGATTAGAAGTTTCAAAAAATAGGCTGACACTTTGTAAGGATGAAGGAAGCTAGTAACTTTAAGTTGAAGCCAATGATCACTTGCCATTCTGAAAATCCTAAAGCCCTTAAGAATTATGTTAAATTTACTCTGCTTGGGCTCCATAAATGGAACAACAAGATCTGGATGACAGCACATCTATTAACAACATGACTTATCAAAAATTCTAAGCCCACTGTTGTGACCTGCTCAGAAGAAAAGATTCCTTTCACAATATTGCTGATTGTTAAGGCACCTGGTCACCTAAGAGTTCTGACAGAGGAATATAATGAAATTAATATTATTTTCATGACTGTTAAAACATCTATTCTGGAATCCATAGATCAGGAGTAATTTTTACTTTCAAGACTGTTTAAGAAATACATTTTGCATCACTTCTTGGCCTTTTGGGTAAGAGCAAGTGAAGAAATACATTTCATAAGCCAATAGCCTCAGTAGAGAGTTATCCCTCTGCTAGATCTAGACAAAGTAAATTGAAAATCTTGGAATTGTTTGCTATTACAGGTGCTATTAAGAACATTCTTGACTCATGGGAGGTTGTCAAAATATTAACACAAGCAGGAGTTTGGAAAAAGTTGATTCCAATCTTCATGGACGACTTTGAGGGGTTCAGGACTTCAGTGGAGAAATAACTGTAGATGTGGTGGAAACGGCAAGAGAACTAGACTAGGAGTAGTGTCCAAAGGGGTGACTGAATTGCTACAATCTCATGATAAAACTTTGTGGATGAGGAGTTGCTTCTTATGGTTGAGCAAAGACAGTGGTTTCTGAAACGGAATCTACTCCTGGTGAAGACTCTGTGAACACGGTTGCAAAGACATCAAAGGGTTTAGAATGTCACATAATCTTAGTAGAGAATGCAGGAGCAGGGTTTGAGAGGATTCACTGTCATTAGAAAAGAAGTTCTGCTGTGGGTAAAATGCTATCAAACAGCATCACATACTACAGAGAAAGCTTTCATGAAAGGAAGAGTCTATCAATGGGGTAAACATTGCCTCATTTAAAGAAATTCCCACAGCCACCCTAAACTTCAGCCACTCTAAACTTCAGTCAGCAGCCATCAGTATTGAGGAAAAAATCTCCACCAGCAAAAGATTATAACTTGATGAAGTCTCAGATAATCATTAACACTTTTAGGAATAATGCATATTAAAATTTATGCATATGTATTATTTTTAAACAGTGGTCTTCTACCCTTAAAGAACTATAACATAAACATAATTTTGATATGCACTGGGAAATGGAAATAATTCTCATGACTCAACTTATTGTGATATTATTTTTATTATTATGAGCTGGAACCAAGCCTGCAATATCTCCAAGGAACACCGGTAGTAAAAGTGGGCAGATATCTCACATTAGACAAAGATTACATATAAGTCCCAAGTGAATTAAAAGTATATCTCACATTTTAAAATGATTATCTAAATAAGACTGAAAAAGAACAAGACACAAAGGACATAATTGATAAATTTGACATTAAATTTAAATTTTCTGTTCTTTAGAAGGCATCTTAGAAAACTAAAAATATAAACATAGATTAGTGAAAACAAAGTAGATGTGCCTGTAATATTATACAGCAGTGATGGTAAACCTTTTAATGAGTGCCCATATTGCAATTCAAAATCCACTTATTTATCACAGAGTGCTAACAGCGCAATTAAACCTGAATACCGAAGTTTTAGTCTGGAAAAAACTCATATATTAACATCTTTTGTCTTAAAAGAAAAACGATACATGTGCCATACATTCACCACCGCTGCTACAGAGTAATATAAAAAATGTAACGTGGAATTGAAAGTAACTTGTAGAAGCACTTGTAGCCCAATTAATCTTGTTAAAGCATGCAAAATATTATCAGATCAATTTTAGAGACTGATACATAGTACTGAAAATATAATGTCATGAACAGGAATGATAAACCATTAAACATAGAATAGCGTTTTCTCTAGGTGGAGGAAGGGGACAGAAAGAAGTGTACTTGTGCACAAAAACAGCTTCCACCATTTTCCTTTTTTAAGTTATTGATATAAGGGCATTCATAGTATTCTCCATATTTTCTTATATGTCAGAAAAGCATTTCAGGAAATATGTCAAAAATACTGAGATCATCAACACAAGTGGACATGACACAGAAGTAGAAACTTGATATTGGGACTCAGTCAATATTCATTAAGCTAAAAATTGTGAAGTTTGATTCTTTAAATTTTAAGTAGCTATGACCTATAATATTTAAAAGTAAGAAAATACCAGCACTGTTTAAATAGATAAGCATCAAAAGGGGGATAAAAATCATTCCTTACTAACTGGAATTTGCAACTGATTTTGGGATTTTTCTAAACAATTTTCTAGAAAATTAACCAGTGTATTTTTATACTAGGAACTTAATGTTGACCAAAGGACAGTAAAAGTAGAGCAAGGGAATGCAGAAAGCCAGAGAATAAGAAAAATATAGGAGCTAGATTAAAGTAGATGTGGGCAAAATTAAAATTCCTGATCACAGATATCTTTCAGCACTTCCAAAATTGGCAAATAAGTTGATAAAAACCACTGTATGTCATTCTATAAAACTCTGGTGGAGTGCCTGCTGAAGTTATGAATATAAGGGGGAAATGTAGCAAAGAGACCTTTAAATGGGAAAGAATGGCTTTGGTATTGCAATTTGGTTATCAGGTCAAATTCTTTGCCCAAAAACTTATTGAACCTTTTCAGGAAAGCATTAATTTGCAAATCTAAAAAAAGTAATGTTGGACATAAAATCAACATGAGTTGGTGAAGACTAAAATCTGTCAGTTGAATCTAATTTTCCTCTGTGATGGGTCCGTTAAAGGGCAGCAGCAGTGTAATTATTTGCTTGAGGCTCAGAAAGCCAATTAATCTCTAAGTTGACTTTTATTTCCTAGAATGTTAGTGCTGGAAGAGCCCTCCAGGATCATCTAACCCCCCTCTTCATTTTATAGAGGAGGAAACAGACATCAGGGAGGTGAAATGACTTGTTCAAGGTCAAAGATAAGTTTTATACTTGCCACTGTAGCCTATAAATTGATTCAGTATTGCATTCTTAAAGTTTTTATGAGTGTTCATGTGTGTGATCATGAAATATTATTTGAACACAGTTTGTTCTTTTGTTAGAGTCATTCATAACATATTTGAAAATTCATCTCATTAAAGTTTCCTTGCAAGGGTTTTCAATTCTCAATTTTAAAAATTTGAAGCCTTTTCCATATTCCTTGTGCAGCGAGGATTGCAAAATGAGAGTGGGGAGGGACTGATATGCATTCCTCACAGGGAAAATATGGGAACAGAGGAGTCTTGGGGTGTGGACTCCTGGAAAGAAAGAGGGGTCGGTCATGAATTGACAGTGTGAATGAGGCCTGATCCTGGTGGTATGCTGCCACCCATCCCATCCCTCGAAGATTCTATGTGCCTGATTCGAAGACATGAGCAGAGAAAAAGCTAGCACACAGAATATTTTTAGAGAAGAGCCAGTGGGGCAGCAATGATAACAATGATGACCCGTGAGGACACAGGAAATGATAGCCACTGTAAGTGTGGGAAGCAGGGTGGCACACCGTGTGTCAGGGTGGTAGCTTGGCGGTGCCCTGCTGAAGTCTGCCCCTAGTGAAGCTGCTGTGACTGAAGGGGTCCAATAACTTCCAGTTCCTGCAGATTCTGATTCGCTGCTGCATCCACACTGAAACCAGCTGTCCCTGAGTGCTCCCCACCAATGCTTGAACACAACCGGGGATAACAGCCAGGATTTTGGCTCAGTATAGGGCCTTTCTAATGAGAGGTCTTTATTTAGGGACTTCCTGTTAGTGTGGAAGAGACTTGCTTTTGTGCTCTCAGCAAACTTGGACTCTGACTTTCCCTCTTTGGGAACTGCCTGGTTCTGCTGTTCTTCCTGGAGGGTGTGCATCCCTCTTTCCATCCAGGTCCTCAGAGTCAGTGCTCAGATTCTGACTGTGCAGCTCTTCTCCTTTCTAGTGATGCTGCTTAGGCCCCTGGGTGCTTTTCTCAAGGACAGCCTTCACTCATGTGCCATGATTGATTAAGCCATACTTGTATTGCATGGATCATCCTCCCTCCATGTTTTGCTGAATTAGAAGATTTTGTAATAAAACTGTGCATTTAGTGGCTTTAAATTTTTGGTGTGGTTAATTTTTCATTAGGAAAAAATGCTACCAACAGATTAAATTTGTTCAAATTGGGCACTAATTTTTTTTTTTTTTTTTTTTTTTTTTTGTGGGTACCGGGGGGACGACCTCAGGACCTCGCGCGCCAGCAGGCGCCCGTGCCACTGAGCGATATCACCGGCCCCTTTTTCGTATGTGGGTTCCGGGAGTCGAACTCGGGCCTTCGCGCTTGCAAGGCAGGCGCTTAAGCCTGGGCACTAATTTTTTAAGAGATAAAAAATCCTTCTAAAGATAGTCAACATGTATATAAATATATACATCGATACATGTATACACAATACTTTAACTATAAAGAGCTTATATAATTAAAAAAAAGACTCTTGTGTTCTTCATAGTGGATGTAACGTGCTATTTTCTTCATCACTAATCAAATTAGTCTTTATGTACCACATGACAAATCCCTCACCCTGACACTAAGTTCTATACCTGTGTACCTGTAGATGATACGTGTGTGCCAGTCTCTACCTTACTAACTGCCCTAGCTTTCTGACTCTGCCCATACCTGTTGTTTCTGTACTCTGCTTCTCTCTTGTACTTTGAATGATTATATGGAAAAATGGGGCAATTATCTAGATCAAAGTAGTTTTTTCTCAGTTGTATATTTTAAATGAAAGTTTTTTTTTTTTACAAAACTATGCAGATAAATTTATATTCATATAAATTTGCCATGAATAAGCATTCTCTCTGTGTATTGTATCTCAACCCTGGAAATGAGGGCATAATCTGAGATAGTTTAAATCCACAGAATATAATACTGGGTCCAGTGGACCCATCCCTTACTTTTCTACTATAAATTTGTACTTCAACATAATAATGGCTGTGTGTCTCAGTACCTTTCCCTGAGGGATACAGGAAACAACCTATGTGTTTACCCACTTGGTATGATGAATGGAAAGGCGTGTGCACATGTGCAAAAGTGGCAAAATGGGATTTGTACCCACCTTATCCTCCATCTAACTGATTTTGTGTATGTTTACCCAAGTATCACAGAGGGTCCAATCACATCACTCCAGGATTTGTTAAAAAAGTTTTCTTTTGACTTTTCTGGTAGAAGTAGCCCAATTCAGTACAATGGCACATGAAAAACCAGATTTGCAAGTTTTGAAGGAGGTCAAAGTGAATCATCAGATTACTCATGTATAGATGATGAAGATGAACCATTATGGTAAAATACATACTTTTGAAAGAACGGTTTGTGCTTATATTGTTTGATCAATTTTTCATGCCTGTATATTGTAATCTGAGCAACTACTTTGAAGATAACAATATGTAATATATTAACCATTGTTAACCTTCTATTATCTTGGTCTGAAATGCTGTATCATTGTTTTTATTGTTTTTTCTCTTTAAAATGAAAAAAATATATGCTTTTGTAACACAAAAGTGGTATGGGTGGATGATGATGATGATGATGCTGATGATGATGACTTTGACATTGGCCATGTGAGCCAAAGTTCCTGTGATGGTGAAATGGAGTAAGAATCGACTGATACAGACACAGGGAAAGCAGACCTCCTTGATTCAGATGACAAAGAAAACAGCAATGTAAGTAAATATTTGACTAGTGAAAATGCTGTGAAATGGCCATGCAACCACATGGAACAATCCAATGTTAGAACAGGTCTGAAAATATAGTGAAGGTCTTGGCAGGGGTGAAATGTATTGGACAGAATGCCAACACTGCCATTCAGTGTTGGAAACTGTAACAGACAAAATGCTACAAAATGCTGTGAAATACACAAAGGCTGAAATGCAAGTAAAATGTTCTGTATGTTTCAACAGCCATATTCAAAAATGTATTTATTATGAAACTTACTAAATGAACTGCAAGCATTCATAGGTCTGCTGTACACAGATTTTCATGGTGATTGCAGGAATGTAAAAGACTTATTGAAAAGCAATGGGTCAAAATATGGCATAAAAATTTATGCTCTTGTAGATGCAAAGACTTATGCTTTCAATTTAGACATTTATCCTGGAACTCGGCCATCAGGTCCTTATTCATATAGTAATAAGCCAAATGATGTTGTGAACAGACTTGTTGCTCCCCTCTCTCAAACTAATCAGAACGTGACATTCGACAGTTGGTTTACTGGTTTCCATTTGATGTTATATTTGCTAACAGAGCACAAGTTGACAAGTGCAGTAACTGTATACAGGAACAAAGCAGAAATTCCAAATGAAATGTTGCAATTTCAAAACAGAGAATTGTATATTACAATCTTGGATTTCAGAAAGATATAGCATTGGCCTTGTATATAGCAAAGAAAAACAAACTGGTACTGCTGACCTCAACATTGTGCCATGATGGAAATATTGATTGGGAAAACTTGACAAAATGGAAGCCTGAGATGGAAACTTTTAACAGCAAAACTAAAGGTGGAGTTGATGTTGTTGATGAGTTATGCAGCAATTATGATGTCACTTGAAACACAAAGCATTGGCCAATGGTTGTTTTACTTGATCCTAAATATGTGTGGCATAAATAGTTTGATAGTTTAAAAAGAAAATAACAAGTGCAAAATACCACAGAGAAATTTTCTTAGAGGATTGGGATTGGAACTCATAAGAGATCACTTACAGTAGAAGAAAAAGAAAATGTTTCTGCCCAGGAAACTATGCAAAAAAATTGTGGAGCACACTGGAGCTGACAGGTAAACAGGCAGGCGCAGCATTACAAAGACCTGCTACAACAACAGGAAAACAAAATGATGTCAACTGTCCCCTACAAGAAAAGACAGGAAAACAAAACATACACGCTATCAGTGTAAGGGAGATGTCTGCATGGAACATCCAGTTGTCATGTGTGAAGACTGTCTTGGGTGTGATAGTTGAAGCAAAGCTTATTTCTGTGGTAGACTTTTGTTTGTAGTTACTCTGTAGTTCACATAAGTTTTTATTTTTGATGTTATCTTTTTAGGTTTTGTAAGCAAGTAAACAACTGATACGAAAATGTTGATGTTTATTCTAAGCACTCATATTTGATATTTTATTGATGTCTTATTTCCCTGGATGTGTCTGAATGATGGACTCACTGAAGAGGTAGGACCCAGCCTGGATGTGGGTGGTACCAACCAACATGCTTACAGCCTGGATGGAATAAAAAGTAAAAGGAGAATGAAATCTTGCTTCTGTTTCTTCGGAGGAGCTCCAGTCTCCATCACTATCTTTGGACTTCTGTCTCCAGGCTTCCAGTGCAGACCCCTCAGATTCCTGATACAGCCTTGCCCGGCACTTCACAGTGAACTCTAGACCTTTTACTTTTGACTGGATCCTTCGGATTTCCAGTTTGCAGAAGGCCTTTTGAATTCTTCACTCCTGACTCTGCCAGTGGTCATGGTTAAGCCTGCCTTGTAAACCCACATATATATCTTATATTAAATCTGTTTCCGTAGTAAACACTGACTTATACATAATAATTCTGTTGTTCTTTTCCAATTTTATTTTAGAATTTGCAAAGTCAATAATCCCCTATTTCTTATAGACTTGATGAGCATTTAAGAGCAAGTGTGACAGTGAGAGAGCAGGAAAGAAATCTACTAATCTAGATGACAAATAAACCATTTAAAATGCCCTTTTACCCTCCAAGAAATTGTTTAGCACTTGATCACATCATCACATAGTCAATCTCATTCCCAGATCATGGTGGCTAAAATACCCAGAAACACATTTTATTGTCTTAATGAAACAATCAGATTCAACATATGGAAGTTGGTTTATTCTGAATCCATAAGAAAGTAGTCACTTTCTAACTGCATATAACAGAGAAAAAGTGTGAAAGGAAGTTATATACAATGAAGCCATTAAGTGCAGATTTGCTACAAGGCAAGATGGTAATGCTTGAACATTATGAAGTGCAAAAACTGCAAACACATTATATTTTAAACACTTCATCTACTTAACAAACTACGTACACTCTTTAGCTAAATAAGATAAATTGGGATTCAAGAGGCAGCACCATACTGGCAAATCTCATCCTAAAGGCATCCATTAATATAAATCAACAGCAGCAATTTGGTTTGATCATTTATTTGCAAGAATCATTAAGGTTTATTAGCATAATTATTCCCTGTGGGATTTCCTGTCGAGGAAGTGAAAAATGGCATTATCAATATTTAAAAGATAAGTGTGTAATGTTCAGATACTTAAACAGTCATCTGCAGGTAGTGTCCAGCTGCAGCAAATTAGATTAGATTTGGGCATTTTTCTGAATGAAAGAAAAATTGTCTTGTTCTAATTGCTTCATTTTACAAAGCAATATAATTTGGGGGAATAATTTTTACTGTATAATAAGAAGTTATACTGCATGCCTAATCACATGCTTTATTTCAGATCAGCAACCTTGATATGTTCAACCCTGTTATGCTGTAACTACTGGGAAACATTAGCCATTATAATACATCACTTAATATTAGGAAAATTCTTTTCTCTTCAGTACTCTAGATCTTTAATCTAGACCTATAGGTAAAAAGCCAAAGCAAAAATTTCACCCTAATGCTGGGAGGGTACAAATCTTCCCTTAACGATAAGTATCATGTATGATAGTAATAACTTACCACTAAGAATAAATTTTAAATGTAAATATTAAAAATACCATATCATGAAATATTATTCAATAATGAAAGTAGAAGAGCTATCAAGCCACAAAAATATTTGGAGGAACCTTAATACATATTGCTAAAAGAAAGAAACCAGTCTATGAAGGTTACATACTGTATGATTCCAACTGTATGGCATTCTGAAAAAGGCAAAAGTATATTGATAGTAGAAAGATTAGTGGCTTTCAGGGGCTTCAGGACTGGGGCTAAGGAGGACAAATAGGTAGAACATAGAAGATTTTTATGATGATGAAACTATGTTGTATGATACTGTCACGGTGAATACACAATTATGCATTTGTCAAAACTCATAGACCTGCAAAAAAAAGTGAAGTCTAAAATAAACTATAGGCTTTAATTAATAATAATGTATTAATAGTGGTCCATTAATTGTTATAAATATATCACCCTAATGTAGTGCTAATAATAGTTGAAACTCTGTAGGTGTGGGGACGTAGGGAAATTTGACATACTTTGTCAATTTTTCTGTAAATCTAAGATCACTACAAAATCTATTAACTTGGAAAAAAAAGTAAGAGCCTTGCCCCCCCATTATTCCTTTTCTTGGACAGACCACCTATTAAATTACATGAATCCTTTTATAATATTCATGGAAATCAGGGGCTATAAATAAAATTCTCTTCAGAGACAAACATCTTCAATTAGAAATGATAATGAAGAAGCATACATGTTTGTTAAAATATTTTGCAATGCTGCTATTTTGTTACTAGGAATTAAATTCCAACTCACATCCTATTGACTGTGTTATACCCTGATTCACCCTAAACCCACCACATCTCCTAACCATTACAGAACTCCAGCCCTTTGGGGAGATGATTACGCCAAGAAGAGAAACCTGCAGCAGGCACCCGCTTTGCGCCACTGTTGTCAGTTTACACACAGTACCCAAAGGGTGAGTTCATGCCCTCCCTGTTTCTCTCACAGTAATGCCAGCGAGTAGAACAGTACAGATAACAGAGATATGCGACTGTGTGATAAATGATCCAAGGACAGAGAGAGAAACAAAGGTTTACAGCTCTGATATTCTTTCAAGGCTCGAGTTAAGTTTTCTTACTCACACTTCATATTCTTCTTCCTCATGATTTCCATCTTTGCTGTGTATACACATTTCTCACGCTCACTAGAATTTCCTTCAACAAGCATGTTGCATGTTTTAACCCGATTATGTATGGCCTTCCTTTTAATCACTGTTTTCTTCTTTAGTATACATTCTTCTTATTATAAATGCAAACATTTTCTTAAGGTGGGATCTTTTGCCAAGGCAATTTGGTCCTTCTGCCAGTGCCAGTGTGAGCAGTCTTTGACCAACAGCTCCAACTCTATCTGACCAGATCCTGTTGAATGTCTGGCTTTCCCCACTCATGTAGTTAAAAGCAGGCAAACCATTCTACAGTTCAGCCTTTTAAAAATTCTTCTTTTGTCTATTTTGCTTCAAAATTTCTGACTGACCTACAGAATTTGCCCTTAATTTCCTCCTGCAGACTTTTTTTTTTTTTACTTCTACCGCCTTTTCCTCCACCTACATAGTAGTTTCTCTTTCTCACTTACCCTTCTGATCATCCTAACACTCAAATTACTCCAGCTAAAGCTAAATAATTCGTAATGCAGTTAAACAATTGATTACTATGTATAGTGTTCTGAAATATTAATTGCATGTTTTAAGAAGCAAATGATATCCATACGTTTAAATTCCTTGTCTATACTGGTAAGCTATGTATTGATGAGTGAAGTACTTTGTGTACTTGATTAATGAACTAGTCTTTATGTTACAAACATTTACTGACAAAAAACATATTAGTGTGATTTAGAAGTCTATTATGCAAGTAGCATAATTTCACGTTTAACAAGACAATATTGTTAACATTTTTATCTTGTTAATGTTTTAAAGACATTTATATTCATAATTAATATATTTTGGGTAGACACTGTTGACCAAACTCTATGCAAACAAAATGATTTATCATTGAATTGCCAATAAGTCAATTGGATCTTGTTAGACAGATAAGGGAAATAAAGAAATAGTAATGTATTTAGACTTTAGTAAATTGATTTTGGAAAATATTCCCAGTAAGTTCTTATTAGTAGCATATTATTAAAAATTATTCATTAATAACTAGTTCAATGATCAAATACAAAGTTTGCTGATCTGTTTCTATTGACAGAGATATTTTAGCTGTGTATTGTGGTTCTGTGTCCTTTCTGTCCTTGTCTGCATTTTTATCTATGAGACATCTGAAAAAATAATATGCTTCCCCAACTCAAAATGACACGACTCTAGGAGATTACCAAGTTACTAGGTAAATGCTGCATGGATATTTTGGAAATAAAAGCAATAATTGAAACTTGTGACTCAGACTCTGAGGCCAGGGCTTAAAAGAAGGGAACTGACTTATAGATTCTGGAAGATAAAGGAGGGAGAGAAAAATGTGAGAAGGAAAATCAGAGGGTTTTCATTCTACTTACTAATAATACGTAGAACCAAAAATTGGTTAAAAAACAATGCTGTAAAATTATTTTTCTTAATCATTTCAGCCATAAGAGAAAGGGACGTAATAGTTGTTTCCAGTAGGGCTTGCATTAGAGTAACAGTAATAGACTTTTAGGGAAAGAGGGGTCATGGAAGCTTAGATATATTAGGCATTTATTTTTCTTTCACATTACATAAAGTCGGAGTTAGTCCAAGTCTGGTGTGGTAGTTGTGTGGTTATAAAGAATCAAGACTCCTACTTTTTTGCTCTGCATTGCATAGCATATGTTGTCTTATAGACAAATGGACAAAAGTTCAGTCGTCACACACTCTTATTAAGGGGGTAAACTGCGAAGGGCTTCCTAGGCAGACTGGTTTACACTAACAAAATCTTTCTGGCAGAAGTACAAAGAAATCCACATTTGGCTTGAAGAAGAAACCTGAAGAGGTAGACATACAATCTTTTAAACCAAGATGAGGATTTTGAACATTCTTTAAAGGCAATAAAAAAAATGAATGTTTACTAATATTAAGGAATTTTTTCCAAGTTATAAGCCCTGTCCCCAGAAAAACAGTGAGCCAGGGCCTGCCTAACACTGAGACTAGGCCAGGCAAACAGAGAAACTCCCTCTGCCCACCACTGGGCTAGTAAGTACAAGCAACAAAGAAAGTGGTTACTAACAGGTGAGGAGCAAGAATGTGGAGAAACACTGTAAAATGCAAGAACAAAGGGAAAGCATATAGATAAGGTAGAATTAGGAACACTGAGAGAAATCTGCTGGAAAACAAGTCCCAACTGTTATAAGCAGAAGATAACACTAGAAAACTTTGAAGGTAGTACTGAAAATAACCATAGCAGCAAATTCAAATCCAGCTTGACTCCTGGCTATACTGACTAAATCTTCTGCATTAGTAGTTCATTAGAAGAGGTACACTTATTTTCAGACATAGATCTTTCAGTCCTCACTATTTTACATGATGTCCAGCATTCAATAAAAAACCGTGAGGCCCACAAAACAGCAAGAAAAAACCATAAACATATAAAAAGACAAAACAATCAACAGTATATAACCCACATGTGAACCAGATGGTGAAATTATTAGTCAGAAAAATTTAAATGCTATATATTAAAGACTGTAATGGAAAAGGTGGACAATTTATATGAAAAGTTGGGTAATTTTAGCAGAAAAGTTAGCAACTGAAAGAAAGAGTAAAATGGAAATAAATGTTAGATTAAAAAAACCATAATGAACATGAAGAACATCTTTGACAGATTTATTAGAAGACACAACTAAAGAAAGAGTTAATGAATATGAAGATAAAGTAATAAAAATTACCCAACTGAAACATAAAGAGAAAAAGATTAGAGGAAACCAAAACAAATGGAGCATTTGAAAACTACAAGACAATATCAAACAATATAACATATGTAAAAATTTATGCATTATGGATTTATAGCATATGTAAAAGTAAATTGTATAACAATGCCCCAAAAGGTGAACTGAGCAATGTAAGGTTTTACAATGTGGCAGAATTACAGTATTTGGACAATTTTAGGGCACCACTAAGAATTTAAATAATAAAATAGAAATAATAAGCCAATAGTAAAAATAAAATGAAATTTCAGATAATAAAAAAGATAGAAAAAGAAGAGAAAATGAACAAAGAACAGATGTGACAAATATTTGAAAACTAGTAAAATGTGGATACTAATCCATTCACATCAAAAATGACATTAAATGTAAATGTCATAAACACACCAATTAAAAGACAGAGATTGTCGGATTAAATAAAAACTAACCCCAACGCTATGTTCTCCATAGGAAAGTGACTTTAAATATAATGGTATAGATTCAAAGTTAAAACACAGAGAAAGATATACCATACAACACTACTTAAAAGAAATCTAGTATGGCTACAAGTATGACAAACAGATTTCAGATTAAGAGTACTGTCAGAAATAGAAGATTATTCTAAAATGTTAATGCCAAAAAGTTATCAAGATAATAACAATAATCCTAAAGATGTATACACCTAACAACAGAAAAATTACAATATATAGGGTCAAAAATATAGGGCTAAAAAGAGAAATAAGAAAATCCACAATTATACTTGAAGACCTTAACACTCTTTCAATAATTGATAAAATAAATACAAATACTATAAGGATACCTGAATATTAGTCCCAACAAACTTGGCTTTATTGACTTTTATAGGATATCTCCCTACAATATCAGATTACACATTCTTCTCAAGTATTCATAAACCACTTTTTGAGGGTAAACTATATTCTGCATAATAAAACAAACTTCCACAAACTTAAAGAATTGATGTCATACAAAGTATGTTCTCCAGACATTGTGGAATTAAACTAGAAATAGGTAACAAAAGATATGTAGACAATCTGAAATATTTTGAAAGTTAACAAAACACTTCTAAATAAAGTCAAAGAAGTCTGAGTATTTTGAATGGATGAATATAAAATTACAACATATTAAAATATGTGGGAGGCAGCTAAAGCAGGGTTAGAGGAAAATTTATAATATTATATATTTATTCTTAAAAGGAATGGTTTTAAATAAATACTTTAGCTTCCACACTAAGAAGCTAAAGAAAAGAGAGAAAATTAAACCAAAAGCAAACAGAAGGAAGGAAATATGATGGCAAAAGAAGAAAACAATGGACTTGGAGATAGAAAACTAATGGAGGGCCGGTGAGATGGCTCAGCGGCATAAGCGCCTGCCTTGCAAGCGCGAAGGCCCGAGTTCGACTCCCGGATCCCACATACGAAAAAGGGGCCGGTGATATCGCTCAGCGGCACGGGTGCCTGTTGGCGCGCGAGGTCCTGAGGTCGTCCCCCCGGTACCCACAAAAAAAAAAAAAAAAAAAAAAAAAAAAAAGAAAACTAATGGAAAATTAGTGAAGGCAAAAGTTTGTTCTTTGAAAATATAAATAAAATTGATAAAACTTTAACTGGACTGAAAAGAACAATAATTCCCCAAAGTAATTTCTGGGTAAAGCCTTCTCTGTATGCATCACAATAATATTATTTCAACCATCTGTTAATTTAACAAATATTTAGCACTTACTATATGCCAAGCACTATTTTGTGTGCTTGGAATACATCAGTGTTCAAAACAAAAATTTTTGATAGCAGCTCAGTGAACAGGTTTTAATTAAGGGCTACTTTATGAGAAGTTACATAAGCCAAACCCTTCTGGAGTAAAAGAACAAAACAAGAGGCATTACAATGCTTGCTTTAACACATACTACAAAGTGGTAGTAAACAAAAGAGTGTGGTACTGACATTAATGACACCTTTACCAGTGAGATAGAACAGAGATTCCAGAAATAAATAGCCAACACTTCTATAGCCAACTGATTCTCAACAAAGGTGCCAAAACATATATTGGAGGGAGTCTTTTCAATAAATGGTGCTGGAAAAATTGGATATCCATGTGCAGAAGAATGAAACTAAACTGCTCTCACTAGTTTCAAAAATCAACTCAAAATGGATTAAAGATTGAAAGGTAAGATCTGAAGTTATGGCACTAGAAGAAAACAGGTAAAATGCTTCAGGATATTTGAATGGGACAAGACTTTTTTGGATAAGACCCCAAAAGCAGAGGAAACAAAAGCAAAAATAGGCAAATGGGATAGCAGATGCACAGTGTTTTTTTCTGCACAGCAAACATGCAACAGAATATGGAAACAACCTGCAGAATGGGAGAAAATATTTGCAGACTCTACCTCCAACAAGAGGTTGATATCCAAAATACATCAGGAACTCTAAAAATTCAATAGAAAAAAAAAATGGGCAATAGATTGAAATAGACATTTCTTTAAAAAAAAAAAATATATATATATATAATATAAGTGGCCAACAGGTACATGAAAAAATACTCAACATCATTAATCAAGGAAATGCAAATCAAAAACCTTATTGAGACACTACCTAATCCCAGTAAGAATGGGATTGATAAAACCACAGAAAACAAGTGCTGAGAAAAGGGAACCCTTGTACACTGTTGGTGGGAATGTGAATTTGTTCAGCCATTGTACAAAATGGCAGGTTGGCATGGCAATTCCTCAATAAATTAAAAATAGAACTAGCATATGATCCAGAAATCCCGCTACTGGTTACGTACACAAAGGAAATGCAACCAGTACGTTGAAGAGACATCTGCATTCCTATTTTTATTGCAGCACTACATACAACAGACAAGAAATGGAAACAACTTAACTTCCATCAGTGGATAGGCAAATGATAAATGGTATATATAAATAATAAAATGCTAGTCAGCAACAACATGTATGGAACTGGAGATCATTACATTAAGTGAAATAAACCAAGTAGAGAAAGACAGTACTGTATGATCTCACTCAGATGTGGAATCTAAAAATACTGACCTCATAGAAGTTGAGAGCAGAGTGGCAGTTATTAGAGGCTATAGAGATGGGTTGGGAGAGATGGGGAAAGTTGGATTAATGGGTACTAAGTTAAGCTAGAAGTTTTGGAGTGCACAGCAGGGTAACTGTAGATAACAATAATATACCATACATTTCAAAAAGCTAGAAGAAAGGATTTTGAAAGTTTTTACCATAAAGAAATGATGTTTGGGCCAGGGATGTAGCTCAGCAACACAGTGCCTGTCTGGCAAGTGCAAGGCCCTGAGTTTGATTCCCGGTACCAAAAAAAAAAAAAAGAAGAAATGATGTTTGAGGAGATAGATAGATATGTTTAACTTATTTTGAACATTATGAAATATATACATGTACCTAAACATTACATAAGAAGCTATACATAAGCCATTTTTTGTAGAGTTCCTGAGGTTGTTAGATTAATAGGGGATTAAATACATGCAACAGTTACATCCTGAATTCACAGTGCTTTGCATTGTGGACACCCTGCTGTCAGTTTTATATTGTGGTAACTGGGCTTATAAGACTCTTGAAAGACAGAAATATTGATAACTCTATGTCTCCTACTGTTGCAGAAACCGGTACCGAACCAAATGGAAGACTCTCTGCACCAAGGAGTTGGAAGGCAACTTTTTATTAACGCCAGCGGGCTCGTGGGAACCAGGACCAAATCACCAGCCTCTATTTAGCAACTTATATACATTTTGTAAGCAGAAAATATAAAGCTGATAGCAGGTTTTTTGATAATTGGTTACATATGTTTTGTCACATGTTGTTAGGTGGATTCGTCCTGGGCAGGTTTTGTTAAGGGGAGCTGTTTATCATAAGGTGGGAAAGTCTAGGGAGAGAGCTGGGGCTGAGCAGGTGAGTAAAATCAATCATGTCCTTGGCTGTGCTAGTCTGTCCCGAGCAGAAAGTCCTCGAAACAAGATACATTCACAGGCTGGGTAATGCAGCTGGGCCAAATTATCTATGAGTTGCAGCTAGCATGCCGGGTCAAGGCTGGCTGAGTCTAATGGTCTAACAGTGAGACAGTCTAGGCTAGCATAGCCTGTCTTAGCATCGTGTCAGGCTGTTAGTTTTCTAAAATTTCTATTGTACTACAAGTACTCTTCTCATGTAGAAAAAGAATTTGAGTCTAAGGTGAAGTCTAAAGCCCAGCAAGATTATCTAATTTGCTGTCAATCTCTTTACATTTCACTTTGGGAACATGCCGTTGATATACTTTCATACTGACATGGTTCCTTGGCTCTGTGTATCAACTGATAAGCCCATCTAAGGCATTCTTTGTTTGTTAAGTGCTTTTAAAATTTCTGTACTTATATTACCCATCTGTTCTTCCCTATTTTCCAGCCCATAGTCATAGTTATTCAAAATTTCCACCTAATAATCCTCAAATGTGTCATAGTTGAATCTGGTTCTGATGCTTACTTTACCTTTTAGAAAATTGCCTTTAGCCTCGTAGTTTTTTGTTGTTGAAAGCTGAATGTGAGGTATTGGACAGCAGGAACCTAGGCCTTTAGTGTGAGGTTTTACATATGGCCAGGAGTTGGGCTCTGCTTAATGTTTGGTGCTGCTGTAGGTGCCAGAGCCTTCAAAGTTCTGTTGGTTTTTGCCTCCCATTGCTGTCTTTGGATTTCCTTAAGAATTCCTTGTCTGAGAGAACATTTTGCAGCTCTTCTAGCTGTAATCCAGTTATACTGGAACCTTACTGGTGTGTGTGGGAAAGAGGAAGTGTTCTATTTTAAGATTCCTTCTCAATCTTTTAGTAGGGCCTTGACCTTTACAAGTGTTTCTTAGCTACTCTGCACCTTGCCCCCCTTAGATGAGACAGAAAGTTTAGAGAGAACTGTAGTCCGAGAAATCAGAGAACTATCTCTGCCTAAGTGAGATAAGGTTAGCTCCAGTAAAATCTTTTCCCCTGAAAGTAGGTCTTTATTATGGGAAAACTCTGTATGTATTTCACAATGATTATTCTTCCTATCCTCACCAGAGCCACAGAAAATGTTTCTTGTTTCTTCACTACTAGAACCTGGAGGAATTCCTGGAGGCACAATTTATGGACTCCTTAAGAATATGCCCCCCAGTAGTTTCTCTCATGCTAGTCCACAGAAAATCTCTAGCAACTTTTCAAAATCACCATTTAAGTGATTAGTTGAGGACTAGTTGAGGACTCTAGTGGCTTTTGCTCCAGGCAAGTAGATTTTGTCTGGGACTCTCTGGATTCCACTCACTCTCCCAATTTCAAGGTGGTGGTTTGTCCTATGATCTCATTTCTATGAGGGATCCAAGAGAAGCCACTGATTTTTAATTTGTTGAGGTTTTGTTTGTTTCAGTTTGGTTTGGTTTTGGGTTCAAGGTTGAGAGTGATAACTTCCAAGCTTTTGATACATGGAAAAACTTAAAGTTCAATGTGTTATTAATCTTTAAGCAGACACTACTCCAAATTAGGATGATAAATTAAATTAAGTTATACTACTGACTACGTTTTAAAACAAATTTATTTTTGACCGGATTTCTCAAAGTGTATCAGTACATCTGACTAACTTTGTGGTCCTATTCTTGTTCTTAAATGCCATTTAAAATGGGCTTGTGTTTGCCAGTGAAATAAAGCAGACCAAAATCCTGCCACCATCTATGTATTTGGCTCTCTCCTTGGCACCTGCATCATAGCGCAGAGTAAGACGCACGTACCTTAAGACGCTGGTACCCCAAAGCTTACCGACAGCTCCTGTGAAGGGTGGGATGTGGCAAGGAAGCCGCCCTCGGGGCTCTGGGACGGAACCCGGAGCGGCCCTCGGCCCAGCACGGAGGCCGCAGGGCGCAGGATGCGCGCGCGGGAACTGGCTTCGCTTCAGTACTCAGCAGTTGAGTATTTATTTGAAAATAGTTTCTACAGGCCTCGACGTGGGTCGTAAGCCCCGGAGTCCCGCAGTCCGCGGGAAATCTTCAGCGTCCCAGCGGCCCGCGGACCACAGGCGTCTGTCGGTTTGAATTTGGCGCTATTGGGCCAGAGGAAGCAGCCGTCCCGCGGCTCTGAAGAAGCTCGATGCCGATTGGGCCTCGCCTCGTCCAATGGGAGGCAGCGTCCTGCGCGGGCAGGCCACGGCCGTTGCCGGGACACCGTGTAAACACCCAGCGCACAGCCGGAGAGGCAAGACCTACTGCGGCGGAAGTTGGCTGCTTTGGGAATCTGAGTGGAGGAACCTGTTTTTTCGTCAGCCAAGATGGTGAGCCAGTGTGTTTAATTGTTGTTTAGAGCTCGCCTGCTCTAAAAAAGAATTGAAAGTGCCTGATGTGAGAATGAAGCTGGGAATTTACATTTGCTTTCCTGTAGGAACGCTCGCCGTGGTTCCCTTCCTTTTCTGCACCCCTCCCCCCATTAGATACATCATTAAATCTGCCTATGGATTCTCGGCACAAATGAATGGAAATAAAAATCCAGGAGAGCAGCGGTTGACCCAGAATATTTATATTAGGAAAAACTGACCAGCTTCTGAACAGGACTTTGTGGCCACGGGGTGGTGTGGCGGATGGACTGAGAGGAGGAATGAATTTCTCAGTGGCGGTGAAGAGCTAGGTCTGTGGGGCTCGGCTGCCTGTCTTTGAATCCTAGTAGTACTTTCCTTTAAGTACTTTTACTCTTCGTACCTCATCTATAAAATAGAGAGTATTAGTACTTATTTGATACATCAATGTATTGAGCAGCCACGTTTAATATTTTGAAGGAAGCCAAAACCGTTACCTGTTTTTGCATCGTTTGGTATAGACGGACTAGACTTTGGAATATTGAGGTATGCATACTTTTGTTTTTTCTATTATAGGCTTACAGAAGGAGACTTTTGAGCTTTAGTGAAAGGCATCAAAAATTAGTAGATAAAAACTACGGCAAAAAATTGCATGTCGAAGCACTAAAAAAGATAGAGGGTCAAATCAGGAACCAAACTGTGCAGAATGAAAACGATGACCTTGTTGAGCACAAGAGATTCCTCAGATTATTACAGGACGAGCAGTTTGAGTTGGATATGGAAGAAGCCATCCAAAAAGTAAGTTTTAATATTCCTTGTTAATGTTCATCGTTTGCACTTTGGCGGTGATGAGCCCAGCAGCAGGTAAAGATGCCTCATTTTCAGTCATTTCAGTTTAATGGTAAAGAGCTGGCTTTTTGGAGCCAAACTGTTTATCCTTGAATCCTACTTTATCTTAGCTGCGGAACCGCGGGTAAGTGGCTTTTACATTTTATGTTCCATGTCTAACATGGAAAATAATAATGGTACCTCCTACTTAGTATTATTTTAATGAATAATATGTATAAAGCCCCCTGAAAAGTGCCTCACAAGAATAAGCATTTTTAAGACATAAATGTGAAATTTATAATTATGAATTTCCAGTTTTATTCATATAAGCACAATTATCTTGCTTGATAAATTTCTGAGGACAAAAATGAAAGGATGCCTTTTTTGAATTTACCAAATTCAAACATGCATATTATTAGGTGGTAGAAAATGAACTTTCATATTAAGTGTAAATTTATTCTTATTTTTTATTTTTGAAACACTCCTTGAAAAATTCAGGTACCATGAAATATGGAAATAATTTATCAGTGTTATTTCTGAATATTTTAAGGGATCAGAGTAGTAGCTGAAAGGAAACAAATAAGTGAAATATATGAAAGAAATGAGTTCTCTTGAATGTGAAAAAGGTGTTCTCATATTTCATTATTTGAGTGCCTGCTATTCATTCAGCATTTTGTAGGATGGTGTGGGGAATAGCAAAGGCAGGTTTTGTAAGTGGAATCCATCCCTCTGTTTTCCAAGTTCAGGAACTTAGGCATGATTTTTTTGACTCTGAGTAAGCAGATCCTAGAGATTTAATTTTTCTATTTTTTCTATTCTTATTTTTCTCTAATTTTAAAGAAAATCCCAGATAGCATACTAACTCTTTCCTGCATGCTTCAGTATGCATCTGGCAAAATGTGGATATTTTCTTACAGTTGTAGAATACCATAATGTCATTATCTCACCCATTCCTTAAATTTCTGCGATTGTGTCAGAAATCTTTGACAGTTGGTTTGTTTTAGCTGGGACCCAACAAAGATTCATACGCTGTATTTGGTTGTTATTTCTGAGTCCCTCTTAATCTAAAGTTGTCCTTTCTTCTTCGGTTGTTTTAAGAACTTCATGCTTTTAACGTGTTAAAAGAAACTAGGCTATTTGTTTCGTAAAATATCCCACATTCTGTGTTTATCTGCTTGCTTCCTCGTAGTCCCTTTCACTCACTTGTGCCTCTCTTTTGCTTCCTTTAAGTGAAAGTTAGTCTTAAAGACACGATCAGATTGTAAACCACCTCTTTTTGACAAGAACATTCCATGGGTGATGCTGCTGTCCTTGGCATTATGTCCCATCTAGAAGCACATGAAGTCTGGTTGTTCCACTTCAGTGATGCCTGTGTTGATTAATAGATTCCATGAGGCAGCCTGATTTTCATCATTGTAAAGATTCCCATCACATTTTTACAAAATAACCGTTTCTTTCATTAGAGGTTGCAAAACACTGATTTTCTAATTTTATTATTCCTTCACATTTAATTAACCAAAATTTCTCTGTAACGAGCTTTCTTTTAACTAGGTTTGTTTGTTTTTACTGGAAAAGAACATGGCTAATTTTAGAGTGAAGAATTGGTGCCATGGTTACTTCCATTGGTGTCTGCCTATGTTGTAGTTGTTTTTAAGTTGTTGTCTTTAGTTTTTCACTTTTTGTCTTTAAAAAATATGTATTTATGGACCTTAATATACTTATAATTACATTTATTGCTCAGATTATCCTCTTTAGCCAGTGGATGCTCTTTTTTATTGCTTTTGTGTCCTTTTGACAAGACACCCTTAATCTTTGATATCTTTCTTGCTTTCAGATAGAACAAAATGTTCCAGGCTTGTGATGGTTAATTTTATGTGTCAACTTGATTGGGCTATGGTGTGCCTAGGTATTTGATCAGATATCATTCTGAGTGTTTCTGTGATGTCGTTTTTGGATGACATTAACATTTAAATTAATAGATTGAGTAAAATAGGTTGCCCTCCCTGGTGAGGGTGGACCTTATCCAATTACTTGAAGGCCTGAATAAAACAAAAAGGATGACCTTCTCCAAATAGGAGAGAATTCTTCCTCCTTGACTACTTGCGAACTGCAATATCTAATTTTTTCCTGCTGTTGGACCTAACTGAAATATCAGCTCTTGCTAGGTCTCCGGTCGGCTGGTCTTTGGATAGCAGCTACACTATTGGCCTTCAGACTCAGGCCAGCGAAATCATTGGCTCTTCAGGTTGTCAGCCCATCCTGCAGATCTTGGGACTCCGTAATCACTTTCTTGGCAGAACCCCTACTAATGTATATTTCTAGCCCTCCACCTGGAACTAGCCATTGTGCCAAGGAGCTGTGTTATCATTTAGTAGAAGTGATATTTAGAGACAATTTGGGTGCTAGGTGTGCTCATTATTCTTGGGCTATTATTGCTGGTGTGTCTTTTCAGGGAAGAAAATTTAGAAATAAATGTTTAACTTTTTTTGAGATGAGGTTAAATTTGTAGACAAGTTCAAAAATAGTAGAGAGAATTCTTTTACCCTTCCCCTGACAACTCTTATGTTAACATCTTAAATAGAGAGATAAAAATCATAAATTATCAAAACAGAAGTTAGCTTTGATACAATACTGTTAACTAAACTATGGGACTGTCTTAGTCATTTTATCATTGCTGAGACACAGTGCCCAACACCCACAAGTTAAAGGAGGAAAGGTTTATTTTGCTCACAGTTTATAGAGGTTTCAGGCCATGGTCAGCTGGCTCCAAGGCAGGGCAGCACGGCAGAGGAGAAACAGCTCATGGCATGGTAGGCAGGAAGCAGGGTGGGTTCAAGGGAAGAGGAGTGTTCAGCTTGTGTCTAGATGTCCCCCCAAAGCCTCATGCACTCATAGGTGGGGCTTTTGGGGGCTGGCTGGACCTGGGGGTGATGCTGGGATTAAGGGTATGTGCTACTAAGTTAGTTCACTGATTAGAATTAGTATAGCTCTGGTGTGGCTAAATGGATTTACTGAAGACAGAAGACCCACCCTGTGTGTGGGTGGCATCATCAAAAAGAGTAGTATCCTGGATGGGATAAAAGGGAAAGACAGGTTTGCTGCTGCTACTTGCTGCCTTCTGCCCACCCTGCCATGCCATGGACTGTTTCTCCTCTTCAGTGCCCCTCTGCCATGCCACCCTGCCTTAGAGCCAGCCAAATATGTAGTGAAACTTCTACAAAATGTGAGCTAAATAAACCTTTCCTCCCTTAATTTGTGGGTGTCAGGTATTTTGTCTTAGCAACAAGAAAAGTAGCACAGATTTTGTTACCAGAGAAATGGGGTTGTTGCTGTGACACTACCTGACCATATGGTTCAGGAACCTTTGGAACTGGATGGTGGAAAGAGTTTGGAAAGTTTTGGAGATGTTGGCTGAAAAAGTGGCCCTGGAATACTTTTAGCTGTCCTAGGTGGGAGATTCTGGTCAGAGTTCAGAAGACCAGAATTATGCTAGAACTGCAGCCAATAAAAACCAGGCTCAGGAGTTTCAGTTTGGAACAAGGACTGCATTGGTTTTTGGACTCCAGACCACGTGTATTATCCTTTGGCAGAAAATGTGTCTGCATTTTGCTCATGTCCAGAGACTTTGCCTGAGACTGAGATTAAAGGCAGAGGACTAATTAATCTTACAGAAGGAATTTCAAGGCAGTCCAATGTTGAGGAGGTGGCATAGCTACTTTTGGGTAGATTTATGTTGAGAATCAAGAGCAGAGAGCCCAGCAGAATGATTTAAAACGTTTTGAGTTTGGCCAGAAAGGAAGCTTCAGTAAAGTTGCAGACTACAAAAGAGCAGCAGAGAACTTGGTTGCTGAGAAGGAAGAGGACAATAGAAAAAATGTCCCAAGGACATTACAAGAACCAGCAGAACTCCACACTCTGCAGCCTCAACATTGTAAAGGTGAAAGATGCTTTCAGAAGAGAACCCCAATGCACCATGTTTCAGAATGGCAGCAGTCTAGAGGATTTGTTCCTCTGTATTGGGTTCACAGTGCTCAGCAATCCGGGCATTCGACTCCTAACAGTCAAGAGAGAAGGAAGCCTGGCTACTGCTCCAGCTGGTGGCAGACCTTGGTGTCATCCACATGGCGTTGATTTTAGATGCATGCAGAACACAAGAGTTGTGGGGTCATGAAGGCTTCCATCCAGATTACAGAAGGAGGTCTGGGAGGCCAGGCAGTGTGCCCTGAGAGGGTAGTGCGTGAAGCTGTGAGTGTGAAGCCAAAGGTGCAGTAGAGCCCCCAGAAGGTTGGATAAGCCAAGGACGTGGGTCATCTGAGGAAAGCCACAAGGAGTGAGCAAAGCCAGCCCAAGAGAACTACAGCCCATGGGAACTACAACTACCAGCAGTGCCATAAGGGCAGAGAACCCAAGCCCCTTGGAGTTCATATCTTGCCATAGGTTACCCTGGATGCTGGACATGAAATTATAGGACTTAATGTTTGCCCTGCTGGATTTTGGACTTACTTTACTCCCATTCCTTTCTGTCCTGCTGTTTGTACCTTTTGGAACAGAATGTTTATCTTATGCCATTGTATGTTGGAAGTGTATAACTTTCTTTTCATTTGTACAGGGGCTCACAGCTAAGAGTTTGTCTTAATTCTCAGAAGAGACTTTAGACTTGAACTTTTCAGCAATGCTGCAACTGTTATGACTTTGGCAACTCTTACAGATGGACTAAATAGTTTTTCCATAAGGAGATGCTCATGAGTCTTTTGGTGGACAGAGAGGGAATGTTATGGCTTATGTCTAGATGTCCCCCCAAAGCCTCATGTGGTCATAGGTGGGGCTTTTCAGAGCTGGCTGGATCTAGGGTGTCTGAGGCTGCGATTAAGATATGATACTGGGATTAAGGGTGCATGATTACTAAATTAGTCCACTAATTGGTTTAGCATAGTTCTAGGTGTGGATAATGGGAAGGCCCACCCTGGGTGTGGGTGGCACCACCCAAAAGGCAGGTATCCTGGAAGAGATTAAAGAGAGGGGCTGCTGCTGCTGCTTCTGCTGGTCTTGCTTCTTGCTGCCTTGCCACTTCCTGCCTGCTCTGTTTCTCCTGTGATGCCCTCTGCCGTGCTACTCTGTCTTGGAGCCAGCCAACTATTGACTGAAACCGCTACAAACTGTGAACTGTAATAAACCTTACCTTCTTTAACTTTGGGTGTTGGGTGTTTTGTCTCAGCAATGAGAAAACTAACTAAGACAAGGAGGAATATACACCCTTCCAGGCCACACCCACAGTGACCCACCTCTTCCCACCTGGCCTTACCTGCCTGGCTTCATGATACCCAGCTATAAACCCATTAGCAGACTACTCTGATATCACACACCTGTGACCCAGTTTCACACACCATGACCCAGCTTCTCCCAAAAGTCTCATCTATGAGTGCGTGAGGCTTTGTGGGAACATTTAGATAATAAGCCATAACAGGGACTAATTCAGGTTTCATCAGTTTTTCCTCTGTCTTTTTCTCTTTTCCAGGATCATATGTTACTTCTTTTTGTGGGGGGTGGGTGGAGTGGGTACTGGGAATCGAACTCAGGACCTTGTGCTTGCCAGGCAGGCCCTGTGCCACTGAGCTATATCCCTGGCCCCATATGTTACTTTTAGTTGTCACGTCTCCTTCATCTCCTCTAATCTTTGCCTCCTCCAGTCAGAGAATTCCTTACTTTTTCCTGGCTTTCATAAGCTTAGCAACTTTGAAGGGTGCCGTTCAGTTGTAGTAGTTTTCTGTTGCTGTGTAATAAATTACCATTGACGTAACAGCTTAAAAAACTATTATGTCATGGTTTCTGCAGGCCAGAAATTCAGGCATGGTGTAGCTGAATTCTCTGCTTGGTCTCAGAAGGCTAAAGTCAAGGTGCTGGCTGGTATACGTTTTCACCCGGAGTTTGGGATGCTCCCCTAAACTCCTTTAAGTTATTGGCAGAATTTATTTACATTAAGTCATAAGGCTGAGGCCCTCATGGCTCATCAGTCACTAACATTCCCTGCCGCATGTCAGTTTGCTTCCCTTGGGCCCACTGGACAGTAACTTAGCTGCTGTTTTGTCATTTTTATGGCTCACCTGATTAGGTTAGGCCCATCCAGGACAATCTCCCTTCTGATTTAACTCAAACTCAAATGATCTCCTTTTTGTACATCATATTGGGACAGATGATACTGATATATATTATTCCTGATACTAACCTTGATCACTTGGTTAAGGTGATATCTACCAGGATTATCCTTTGTAATGTTATTATTTTTTACTTTATAATTACCATGTATTTTGGAGGAGGTACTTTTGAGTCTGGCAAGCAAGAGGTTGTGAGTTCGATTCCTGGTACCAAAAAAATAAATAAATAAATAAAAATTTCTCATTAATATTAACAACCACTGGTGAATTTGCAACTCCCACTGTTCCTGGCATCTACTAATTTGTTCTCCATCTCTGTATAATTTTTCATTTCAAGAAGGTTATATAAACATAATCATGTGTTTGATTCCATACATGTGAAATCATGTCTGTGATCTTTTCAGTAGACTTTTTTCACTCAGCATAATGCCCTGGAGATTTCATACAGTTGCTGGGTGTATTGAGTGTCCTGGAAATTCATCCAAGTATTTATTGCTGAATAGCAGTGCATGGCATGTATGTACTGGGAGGTTTCTTTTTAAAATTTAAATATTACAAATTCATTCTTTGTTGTACAGTTTTATGGATTTTGATAAAATGTGTAGATTTCTATTTCCAGCATCACAGTGTTTTGTAAAACAATCCTGCCAACACATCCTACCTTCCTGTTGTCACTTTATAGTTGGTCATGCCCCAAACCTTGGGAACTATTAATTTCTTTTTGTCTCAATAGTTTGGACTTTTCCACAGTGTCATATAAATAGAATTGTACAATATGTAGCCATATGGATCTGGCCTCATTTACTTAGCAAAACGAATTTAAGATTCCATGTTGCTACATGAATCAGTCCTTTAAATTACAGAATGGTATGAGTATACTACAGTTTGCTTTTGTGTTCACAGGTTGGAGGAAATCTATCTGGGTTGTTTCCATTTTTGGGATTGTGAATAAAGCTGCCATATATACTTGATTATAGACCTGTGTGTGAACATAAATATTCATTTCTCTTGAGTAGATAGCTGGAAGTGGGATGGCTACATCCTGGGGTGGATGTATGTTTCATTTTATAAGAAATTATCAAGCCATTTTCTAAAGCCACTGTACTATTTTATGTTTACTTAAGTATGAGAATTCCAGTTGCTTTTTGTCCTCACCAGCACTTGCTGTTTGCTTTTTTTGATTAAAATTTTTAATTGAGATAATTGTAGATTCATATGCAGTTGTAAGAAATAATGCAGAGAGATCTTATCCTCCCATATCCATTGTCTCCTAACAGCAACATTTAATAAAACTGTAGTACAGTATCATAAATATCAACAGTGATTCAGTATACTAATTTTGTTCAGATTTCCTGTTGTTACTTGTGTATAGTTCTACACAAGTCAATATATAGAATTGTATATTAAATACACAAAATAAGTCAAGATACAGAATACCCGTATGACTGCAAGGATCCCTTATTTTGCCCTTTTATAAATGTAGCCATCTCTTTCCTGTCTACTCCTCTTCTATCCATCACACCATTCACCACTAATCTGGTGTCCATTTCTATAATTTTGTCATTTCAAGAATGTTCTATATACAAGAAAGACAAAATCCAAAAGATTTCCATAGCCATTTCTACAAAGGAGATATACAAATTAGCAGTAAGCACAAAAAGGATGCTTGGCATCATTAGTTATTAGGAAGATACGAACCAGAAACACAGAAACCACTTGGGATCCATGAAGATTGCTATAATAATAAAATAATGGGAAATAATTATTTACGAAGATGTGGAGAATGTAAACCCTTTTAAATTGCTGGTGGAAATGTAAAATGGTGTAGTGGCTATGGAAAATAGTTTAAAAGTTCCTCGAAAGGTTAAACACAGCTACTATATTACTTAGCAGTTCTTTTCCTAAGCATATCCCAAGATAATTGAACACTTATGCCTATCTTCATAAAAACATACACATGAATGTCCATAGCAGTATTATTTATGAGATCCTGAAAGTGGAAACATATGTCAATCAGCTGAAGAGTAGATAAACAAAATGTGTTATATCTAAACACTAGAACATTGTAAAGCTATAACAATAAATTACTGATATATACTATAATGAGGTTGAACCTTGTAAACATTATGCTACATGAAAGAAGCCAGACATAACGAACTACGTACTGTATGATTTCATTTATATGAAATGTCCAGAGCAAGCAGATCTATAAAGAGAAAGTAGATTAATATGTGCTAGGGGTCGAAGAAGGGGTGAGAGGAATGCTGGATGATATTAACAAGTGCTGTATAGGTTTTTTTTTGAGGTAATGTAAACATTCTGGAATGCTGAAAATTTACAATGTGATTGAAAATAGAGTGACTGTTTAAATTAAAATATTAGTATAGTAGAAGGCATATTGCTATCAGTTTCCCCCAAAATATTTCCCTGCACTGTTAACACTCTTATGCCATCATTCTTGTCATGTTCTGAAGCCATTCTGGAAGTTCTCTTTCATAAGTGTCTTTAGTTGTGCTGTTGTGGCTACTTTGATGTCCTGAATTGATTCAAAATATTTACTTTTCATGGACATTTCACTTCGAGGAAGAACCAGATCTGGTGAATAAGGTGGGTGGACACCACTGCCATGTTTCATGAGCCTATCTTTCTGCTGCATGGCACTCAGGAACAGCACTCGTGTTTTTAATCACTCTTCATCTGCTTTGATCACAGTCATGAAAGAAAGAGGACTTCGAGAATTGCTTCAGAAAATGGCAGGAACAATAGGATAAGGGTTTTTGAAGCAAGGGGAAATAGTTTGAGGGGTATCAATGGCCATATGTCTTTTACTATAATAAATTTTTTCTTTTTAAAAAGAATTTAAACATATATAAACATATATATTTAAACATATTTTGATCATATTTCATGTATCTACAGCATATATTCAAATACGTAATATTTATAACACATGGTAACTATAAGTTGTTTTATCTGTAAATGCCAAAACTTGGAAGAAATCAAGATGTCTTGATAAACTTACATCTGTCACTGATTGGCTAATAGTTCTTTTGCTCAGTTCAAATGAAAATCGTGAACAGGCACAGTGCAGCTCTGTCAGTATTAACAGCCCTGATCTCTGAATGCCAGTGGCTGTCGCTTCTTAGGTTTAGTGGTCCTCCTTGCCGCTTGGAGCCAGCAGGCCTGAGAGACTCCTCTGGCCCTCAAGGATGGCAGCTCCAGGCAATTCTCTGTTGTTCTCATTGTTCTCTGTCTGCTGTCTGCTTTAGTGTTACCAGCCTCAGCTCCAGGCTGCTTTTGGTGCCAGTGGCCTTTGGTGTTACCAGTTCTTTGTAAACCAACTCAGCTTGCTCTCCTTGAGATAGAAAGCATGAATGGAGAAAAATATGCTGTGTAAAAGAGACTTTATTAGGACTTGCTGTGCAGCATAAGAGGTACCATTGCATGGGCTGACCCACTGAGGATATGGGGGAAGTTGATTATCTAGAAGAAAAAGGCAGACTTTTGCATGTGCAGTGTCAGACTTTCTGTTTAGTCATAGGTGGAGGGTGCTCCTCGTGGATCTGATCGAGGATGGCTACAGAGGGGCAGAGTCATCCAGAGAGCCTGTGGGGTGAGGTCATATGTGAGGGACCTGTGATTGAAGCCTGCAGCTGCCAAAGCAAATGTCTCCTAGAGTGGTGGGAAGGTATCTGCCATAGCTGTGGCCAACTGCAAAGCATTTGGGGCAGCCATGGAAGAATGAAAAAATAAAAGTATCTCCCAGAAGAATTGGGCCTTTCCTGATGCACGTCTAGACAATGTAGATGTGACAGTTCAGCATTAAAGAAATAAGGTAGCAAGCCATGGTAGAACTTTAAATGCATATTACTAAGTGAAAGAAGTCACTTGGAAAAGGCTACCTTCTGTGTAATTCCAGCAGTATGATATTCTGAGAGAGACAGAACTAGGAAAACAGTAAAAAGATCAGTGGTTGGAGAGGGTTTATTTTAGTATTTTCTAAACACTGGTGAGACTTGAAATTTTTACCATGGTAAAATGTTTGAAAAAATATTTGTTGAAATAATATTTTGTATTTTAAAATAGTTAAATAGTTGTCCATTGTTCTTAAAGTTTTAGTTTCTTGTTATAAAGCAAATCTAAACATTGATAGAGAAAAGTCTGATTCTGGAGGAATAAATAACTAAGCTATGTTCTTTATTCAGGCAGAAGAAAACAAGAGATTAAGGGAAGACCAGCTTGAACAAGAAGAAAAATTGGCTGTGGAATTGGAAAAACTAAAACATGAAAGTCTAAAGGATGAAAAGATGAGGCAGCAAGTAAGAGAAAACAGGTATCTTGGTTTCTGCTACTTTGATTTATTTAGTATTTATCAATAAACATTACATAATCTTTAACACCTGAAAATGCAAATCTCTTTGCTATATTATTATATAGTATTTTGCCTGGAAATGCTGGTTTTAATCCAGAAATATTCATTTGAGAAAATAAATTGCATTCATTGATGTGTAAATATTTACAGTGAAAATTAAATATCAGTCCCTTCTGCCCTTAAGCATAAATTTTTACTCTTACTATTTAAAATAGTCTCATGGAATCCTAGAATATATTTCTTAATGTTTCCTGTTACGGCTTGTATCTAGATGTCCCTCCAAAGCCTCATATGCTCGTAGAGGGGGCATTTCAGAGCTGGCTGGATCTAGGGTGTGTGATACTCGGATTAAGGGTGTGAGGTACTAAGTTAGTACACTGATAATGAAAAGGCCCACCCTGGGTGTGGGTGGTACCACCCAAAAGGCCAAAAGGCTTGTAGCCTGGATGGGGTGAAAGGGAAAGGGAGGTTGCCTTTGCTGCTTCTGCTGCTGCTTACTGCTTGCTGCTTTCTGCCTGCCTTGCCATGGACTGTATTTCTTCCGCAATGCCCGTGTGCCATGCCCCCTGCCGTGGAGCCAGCTAATAAGGGACTGAAACCTCTACAAACTGTGAGCTGAAATAAACCTTTCCTCCTTTAACTTGAGGGTGTCAGATATTTTGTCTCACAATGAGAAAAGAAACTAATACAGTCCTCAAGACTGAATTACTTCCCAGGGACAGCCACATCACACTGTTGATCCACACTTAGGGCCAAGTAAGTGCCCATCCTGTATTTGTACAGTAGAATATTTGGAAATTTACTTTGATAATTGCTCTACCTTGTTTTAATTGAGTAGAACTTCTATAGAACATTATAGGACCATGAGTGAGTTTCAGGGGTTTGGAGTTTCATTGCGTATGTATAGTAAATACACCCACTGTATTTTTCTGGGTCTACAACTTTGATCAGATTCTCAAAGAGATTATTATCCTTAGAAAAATAAAATTATTGCTAAAATCTGTACATTGTTCTGGTCTCAAACTATCCATTTGGACTCTTAATTCTCCAATTATTGTTAGCTGTTACTCATGGTTTTATACAATCTGAAGATGAAATAAATGTTTCATCATTTGTTTATCTAATTCACTGATGATGAGTTAAAGAAGAATTTCCACTTAGAGCATCGCTGCCTGATTCAGATAAATGTTCCTTCTGAGAACAGAAAGTCTGAAGAAAACACAAAAATAACTCGGAATGGAAGAAATTAGCATGATGAGCTTGGCATTGGTGGCTACCTTTCTCCTGGAGGTTCCTGCTGATTCTAAAAGTATGGCTGAATTATGTGAGACAGACCTGGCCAATAAGCACATGGCTAACTAACATGCTTAATAGTTTTCTTCAAGCTTAACACGTAAAATTTCTGCACATTGGTGTATGTTATCCTGTAATCTAATTTGTTTTATTAGATAAGACATAGAGGAATAGATATTTTGTGATAGTTTAGTGTAAACTACAGAAGAAAGCATGGAGAGACACATGGGTAGAAAAATACAGATGAGAACTTAAAAGAGATATGGGCTATGGTGGAAACTATTAGCACATTTATATACAGTCATTTCAGTCCTGGTAGTGGAGGTAAAAGAGGATGATTCAGAGCCTTATTTGTAGAGATACTGACCAAGAATTTCTGAAAATGATAAAAGCCATAAAGCCACAGGTATAATACTCAATAATCAAAACTCTACCGAAACTCTTAAACTCATCCTCATCAAACATCCAAAATCCAACTTTATAAAAATCCAGTTTTATAAAAAATGAAAGCAGCCAGAGAAAATGTATATTAGCTTCAAAGAAGCAACATTAAGGAGCATGAATTTTGAACAAAATTGTAAGATAGTGGGGTCTGGTGACGCACACCTGTAATCCCAGGACTTGGGACACTGAGTCTGGAGGACTGCCATGAGTTCGAGGTCAGCCTGGGCTATAGTGAGACCTTGTCTCAAAAAAATAAAAAGAGAAAAGAAAAAAAGGTAGTGGATCTAAAGGCCTGAAAGACAGTTAGAGCCCATGCAGAATTCTACACCTTGTGAGAATTTTCTTCAAACTTCAGGCAAAAGTGACTCGATTTAGCAGTCTTTCAAAAAGAATTTGGTGCCTCTCAGCATTGTCAAAATTGCCAAGATTTTATAAATGTTGTGCATAAGCCATGCTAATGTTTTGGATGACATGCAGAAATAGACTATTTTTTAGATTGGTATATTCATCTACAAATTGGCAGGTCTAAATTCAAGGAACTGTTTGCTGTGATACTTAAAATGTATCCAAAGTAATTCAGAATCACCTGTGTTCAGTTTCAACTCCTTAAATTTAAAAGAAATTAATTTTTGAAACACAGGTTAAAATTTTCAAATCTTTATTTTGAAAATATTTCTTGAAATTCAGAAATTATGAGACTTACCTATTTTAAACACGATTTTGTAATTAAAAAAATATGTAAAGACAGTTTAATCACTGCTTTTAACTGGAGTTGGGAAACTCCCTACTTATTTTAAGGAATCCTATTTTTAATGATGCCACTAATCAATAATTATAATTAATTGTATAATCAATTAACTTTGTATTATAATTAATGTAGAATTAATAACTATATTCATTGCATAATTACATTATTTATATGTATTACTATATATTTATTATGTAGTTAAGCACATGGCTTTGTGGGAGCAAAAACAAGTACCTTATATATGATTTGTATTTAGATTCAGCCAAAACAGTTCAAAAAGAGAGACAGTTTTCTCTTATTTATGCTGTTATCAGTTCTTTATGTTTCAGAGTGATAATCAAACTGTTAATTCATAAAAACTAGATGGGATGATTAAAAAAGAACACATAATAACATTTTCAGATAAAAACAGGATTGATCTCTAAGAATCCTGCATTAAAAGAAATACTGCTAGGGGCCGGTGAGATGGCTCAGCGGCTTAAGCGCCTGCCTTGCAAGCGTGAGGGCCCGAGTTCGACTCCCGGATCCCACATACGAAAAAGGGGCCGGTGATATCGCTCAGCGGCACAGGTGCCTGTTGGCGCGCGAGGTCCTGAGGTCGACCCCCCGGTACCCACAAAAAAAAAAAAAAAAGAAAGAAATACTGCAAGTTGTTGTTTAGGTAGAAGAAAAAACTATCCCAAGCCAAATTTCAGAATGACAGGAGGTATATGTGTAGTAGATTTAAGGGAGTTTGCACATACAAAACTTCTAATATAACCTTTTTTGGGATTTAAAATATGTAAAGAAAAAATAACAAAACCGAAATAGAAAGTAAATAAATGAAGCTACAGTGGTCCAGAATCTTTCATTGTGTAGTAAATAATGGGCCAATTTCAACAAACTTGAAACAAAGAACACGCTGTATGTAATCTTTATCATAAAAATCTGGAAAAGAATACATAATTAAGAAATTAATTATATAGAGCAAAAAATACAATAATAGAAAATGATGACTCCAAAAAGAGGCTGTGCAGAAAACACTTAACATAGCAGGTCTGAGAATTTGTCTTAAAAAGTCCATCTCTTAAAATTTATTTCTTAGCAAGCCTCTAGAAACTAGGATTTTGAGCAAGTTTATACCACAATAACTAGTTAAGAGTTTCTCCTTGTGCCTAAACTGTTGGTGAAAACAATGTTTATTTTACTCTGAACATTGCTTTTCTTCTGTGATTCTGGAATTTAGTATGTGCTAGGTAGAGGGTGCCTAAGTAACCAGCCCCCAGTAAAAACCTTGAGCAATGAGTCCCCAGTGAGCTTCCCTGGCACACCATTTCACACAGGTTGTCACAGCTCCTGGGTGAATCAAGCATGTCCTGCGTGACTGCGCAGGAGAGGTCCTTTGGAAGCTTCCGCCTGGTTTCCTCTGGACTCACCCGTATGCCCTTTTCCTGTGCCACTTTTGCTCTGTGTTCTTTCACTGGAATATGTGTGTAATCATGGGCTGAGTGCTGTGCACCCTCGTGGGGAGCCTTCTGAACTGCGGGTAGCTGTGGGTACCCCAACAAAGAAGCAAAAGGGAGAGAAACGTGAATATAACAGACAGGACAAATTGAAAGAAGGTACTAACGTTGTAAATTTAAACTTAACTATATTAGTTGTTGCAGTAAACATATTTGAACTATTTACCAAAATAGATGACATGTTATTCCAGAATAAAATTATCAAGAAATTGTCAAAGAATTTAATTTACACATACTGTGTTCTCTGGCTACAGTGGAATTAAACTAGATATCAGAAACCAAAAACAACTGACAATCTTTATATGTTTAAATATTTTTAAAATATATTTCTAAATAACTCTGGGGCCAAAAAGTAATCAAAATTGAAATTAAAAAATACTTTCAAGGGCAAAGTAATGAGAACACCTCATGGTAAAAGTTGTAAAGTTGATGTCAGCAGAATAGCAATACAGGCAGCTCAAGGCCCCTGTCCTTCCCCACCTCTGTCCCCTGGGAGAGACATTAAAACAAACAACAGCAAAGCAACAACAACAAAAACAAAACATAAAAACAACCAAGGAGAAACTGTAAGAACCAACTCAGTAAGAACTCTGGATAAAGTCCAAAGGTGACAGGAACCAACCAAATGCTGAATCAAGAAAAAGGCCACTTAGACCTGGGGTGGTTTTGCCTGCTCTCGCAGGGCCCCGTGTCAGCTCAGAAGCAGCCGTGGGGGTAGCAGCCCGTGTTCTGAGTTTGGGACTCCGGTCCCTGGCTCAGGAGGAAGCACAGCACACCTTTCGTGTGTGTCTGTTCCAAGCACCTCTGAGGAGCGCTGACGCCGACAGAGTGTGTTCGTCTGTTTTTCACCCACGAAGAACTCACTTAGGCAAGAAGAACAAGTTGTATCTCTGATAAGGATTTAATATCCAGAATATATAAAGCATGGCCACAATTCAATAATAAAATAAAAACCCAGTTCAAAAATGAGCATGGCATTTAAATAGACATTTTCCCAAAGAAGATACGCAGTGAGCAGTAAGTACATGGAAAGATATTCAGTGTCATTAGCCATTAGCGGAGTACAAATCCGAGCCTCAACAAGAAACCGTTTTACACCTGTTGCTGCAAGTGGAAAATAACAAGTGTGGCCAAGAAAGTGGAAAACTAGAACCTGCGAATGTTGCTGGTATGAATGTAAAGTGTGGAAGAAGCTACCATATGACCCAAGGATTTTGCTCCCAGGTGTATATGCAAAAGAACTGAATACTTGACTGAAATGGATACTTGTGTGCAAGCGTTCAGTGCAGCATTGTTTACAGTAGTCAAAAGGTGGAAATCACCTGAGTAGCCACCAGTGGATGAGTAGGTAAACAAGTGTGGCAGATAACACACAATGGAATGTCACCCAGTATAAAAAGGAATGAAATTCCGATACGTGGCCACAATGTGAATGAACATACAAAACATTTTACACTAAGTAAGCCAGACATAGGAGGACAAATGTTGTATAATTTCACTTACATGGACTAGACAAATAGATACATGAAAGTAGATTAGGAATTACCAGGGGCCACAGGAAGGATGGAGTAGGGAGTTTAATGGATATGCCATTTCTGTTTGAGGTGATGAAAAAAGTATTGGAAATATTGTTAATGGTTACAGAATACTGTGAAGTAATTAACACTGGTGAATTTTACACTTGAAATAGTTAAAATGGGGATTTTCTCATTATATGTATTTTTCACAATAAAAAGTTGTAGGATTAAAAAAGAACACGCCAGATCTTTTAGGATGTAGCTAAAGCTGTTCCTGTAAGGGTAATTTTTAGTCTGAAATGACTACATTAGAAAATATGCCAGTTGGAATTATCAGGAAACCATCAGCAAATTCCTTTCTGAAATGATTGCAGAAAGAATATAGGAGGAGAGCAAAGATAAAGATGAAAGCTTATGCACTCCAAATAGATTCATGAATTCAGTGCAGTCTTGATCAGAATCCCTGCCAGTTTTGTTTATGGTGAAGTTTGACAAGCCAAGTCTAAAGTGGAAATGGAAATGCAAGTACTGAGGATTGCCGATTTTTTTTTTTAAGAAGTCCAAAATTGGAGACAATTTCTCCAGGGTATGAAGACTTGTTATCCACAGGCATTAAGATAGTGTGGCATTATTATAGGCAAATAGATGAATGTAATAGAATGATACAGTCCTTCTCCACCAGAAGATTTGAGCCCCAATGCCCTAAGGCATCCATTCAGTGTAATGAATTAAATCCTTTCTTCTGTGACTTTAAGGTAATACCAGTTGTGTACTATCTGAAAAAGTTAAAAATGTAGAAGAAACTGAATTTTCTGTGGTTTACTTTTCTTATGAACTTCAAATTTAAATTTGTCTTTTTTTCCCTCCACAGTATTGAGCTCAGAGAATTGGAGAAGAAATTAAGAGCAGCTTACATGAATAAGGAGAGGGCAGCCCAGATTGCTGAGAAGGACGCCATTAAATATGAGCAGATGGTAATGCTGTTTCTGTTCATTAGGTTTTTTATGTTTTGAGCTTCATTTAGAAAATTTTTAAAAACTAATTTTCTTTTTTTGACGTTGTTACATTGTATAAAGAATTCGCACTGCTAGATCCCCCAAATACTTGTATACTTTTCAGATCCTGAGGGTATGGAAAATCTTCAGTGAATTCATATGGAACCTTGCTCAATTTACTATTAAAGCCTTTCAGAGGCCTATGTAATTCCCAGCATTCTTTATGGCCTCTACCTGGTTATTCTTTGATAAAACAGAATAGTGTAAATTGTTAGCAAGACTATATTTTAGGTTATTAAATTTTTTTTTTTTTTTTGTGGGTACCGGGGGGTCGACCTCAGGACCTCGCGTGCCAGCAGGCGCCCGTGCCGCTGAGCGATATCACCGGCCCCTTTTTCGTATGTGGGATCCGGGAGTCGAACTCGGGCCCTCGCGCTTGCCGGGCAGGCGCTTAAGCAACTGAGCCATCTCACCGGCCCTAAATTTTTTTTATTTTTAAAGTGTTTTATAATTTGACAATTTTATGAGGCATACTTGAAAAATATGATGACTGTTTAAAAAAGTTGAAGTCCTCTTTCATGAGTATCTTTAATTGCATTCTTGTGGCTGCCTCAGTTTCTTGAATCGATTCAAAGTATTTCCCTTTCATGGTCATTTCGACTTTGCGGAAGATCCAGAAGTTGCACGGTGCCAGATCTGGTGGATAAAGTGGATGAGGACACATGGTAATGTTTTTACAAACCTGCCTTTCCATCGAATGATACTCGACAGCAACATTAACTACATTCTTTTTTTTTTTTTCGTTAACTATATTCTTTATCAAACATCGTAAAAACACAAAAGAGGACTTCAGAATGACTTCAGAAAGTGGCAAGCATAATGGGATAATTAAATTTGAAGTGAGAGGAAAATTAATGGCAATGTGTTTTTTACTGTAATACATTTTTTAAGTGTAAACATTCACCATGTGTATTTCAGTTATATCTCATATGTAGGAAACTTTCCTGTTTTAAAAAAGGAACTCAGGTTTTTGTGTGTTTTCATCCCCTTTTCTAACTCCTGATATGCCGCCACTTTGAGGGATTGCTCTTGGGCACAGAAATCTCAGACGTACTCACCAGTAGTGTTACACAGTGCAAATACATGATAGGGTTTATTGAGTTAGCACTTAATTACAGAGTATACATCATCCCTCGAGCCTCATTATCACACACAAAGCGCAGACAGTTGTATGTACACATGTATGTATATTTTGTGTATCAACATAAACATATGTTCACACACATGTACAAGTTAGAGATGGTATCATAATAGTTAACCCACGCAGTGCAGTGCAAGTTTTTTAAGAATAGGCACAAGATGTAAGAAGCACGTAAGTGTTATGTGCATGTACATGTGTGTTACTATCAAAAATGGAGGGTCCACAGCATGCTGTTAATGATAACATTAGGTTGGAAGACTTTATTTCCTAAGGCATATAGTTCTGTCCTTTCCATAACAAAATAGAACACAATTTACTCTTTGACCGGTGGTTTTTAGTTTTGATATTTCTGATAGTTAATCAGGTTCATTTTAGACGTTTTAATCTGACTCCTAAAAGAATTTGGAATGATATTTTTAAATCAAAATTGATGCACAAAATTAAAGCCTGGTATTTCTAAGCCTTGACCAGCTGTCAGGATATCTTGGTGCTAGTTTGGCTCAGTTTCTCTGAGCCTTGATTTTCTTGTTTATAAAATGAGAACATTGCATTTCTGAAAGTAGGTCATTATGCATACACAAAAGTTTTGTCATTTCATATTTTTTTTAAAAAAAGAACAGTACAACATGTGCAAAAAAGGAGAAAATTTTGCCATATTGACAGGGTTTATTTTATAGGCATCAGTTATATCAGGAATGACATTTATCTATTAATATATTAACCTGTTTCTTCTTTATATTTGACGCTGCAAAACTGTTCCTGCATTTGGGATGTGATCATAAAGGCAAATGGTAATTTAAAAAGTTGCTCCAGTATGTTTCATTTAAAACTTATTTTGTTAAATTATTTAATAATGCTCAAAAGAATTAAGAAGCTTAACCCACCAAGAGAAGGTTTGTCTCTTAACTCAACAGGAATGGTACTGAGTGAATTAAAGATTGTGAGAACCAGGCACAGAAACATATGTGGCCCTTTTAAGTTAAAGTGATTACACAAGGCCCTGGATAACTGAGAAAGGGCAAACTCAAAGGCCCATGCAGGAAGGAAAGTTTGGCTGGAAAAAAACTTGAGTTGCTCATAGTCATTGAATACAAGCAGACTTGCATGAAAGAGCTCATGCCATCTTTATACCAAATAGCAGTTGATAAACACTGGAGCTAAAAACTGAAAATTGCCAAGATCAACTTGTAAATAGAAGCAAAAGATGACTACAGCTTTGAGTTAAATAGTTACTAAAAAGTACTTATAATTTTACTTCTGGTATCCCACTGTGGATTTATTAATTATCCTTATCAGATATTGCCCTGAGAGAGCTTCTGAAAGGAACAGGAAAACTCCCCTATCCAAGGTCTGATTCATCCTTCATGTCACTGTGATTTACTTTCGCTTTTTACCGACACAGATGAAAATACTTGTTTATGGAACAGGCTTTAAAATATCCAGTTGGTCTATTTAAAATAATCCATCATACTTTTCTCAAATTTGAAACTGGAAAGATAAATTTTGTTTTAATATCAGAAACGTGATGCTGAAATAGCCAGAACCATGATGGAAGAGCACGACAGAGTAATGAAGGAGGAAAATGCTCTAGAAGACAAGCGAAACAAAGAGAAAGTGCAGTACTATCTTGACTTAGAGAAACAACTGGAAGAACAAGAAAAAAGAAAGCAGGAAGCTTATGAGCAGTTGCTGAAAGAAAAGCTCATGATTGATGAAATTGTTAGGAAAATATATGAAGAAGATCAGTTGTAAGTTTATCCCAATTTTTTTTAAATGGCTAAGCATTTCCTTTACATTGGTCATAGGTTTGTTGTAAGGAGGTAAAGCACAGAGAACAGTGACTGATACATAATAAGTGTTCAATAAATGGTAGTTATGATCACATAAATTGAGGCCAGTTCTTCATCTTTGTCTGCAAGATTTTTAATAAATTATCTGATAATAAATGCTTGACATGCTGACTTAAACCCTTTTCTTAAATATGCCTGTCTCATATTCTGATGAATTTCCTTGGTAGACAGCGTAAGTGTAGAATGAAGCAAGGCTTTCTGAAATGATAATGCATAAAACTCTATTAGTAGGTTAGAAGAGAGGCACAGTAGTATTTTACCCAGAGAAAATTCATACCTGACATTATATTTAGTGGCACATGGGAGGCATTCAAAATGTTTGTTGCTTTAATGAATGAATAAATTATATATATAGGAAGGGTGTTTTTCCCCACATTATTACTAAGAGAAGGAAATTACTTGGTTATTTTATTATTTCTGTTACTATAAAACTGTATCACTATTTTTTAGGGAAAGACAACAAAAGTTAGAAAAAATGAATGCCACTCGGAAGTACATTGAAGAGTTTCAGAAAGAGCAGGCTCTGTGGAGAAAAAAGAAACGTGAGGAGATGGAAGAGGAAAACAGGAAAATCATAGAGTTTGCCAACATGCAGCAGCAAAGAGAAGAAGAGAGGATGGCAAAAGTTCAAGAAATTGAGGGGAAAAGGCTGCAGCTTCAAAATGTGGTATTAAAATAAACTCTTCTTTAACAATGGTAAAATTCTAAAATACTGGTTATAAAGCTTGGGTCCTATAAATATTTTTGTTTTTAAAAAATTTAACAGCTGATTCAGAAATTGGAAGAAATGCTACGACAGCGTGAAGATTTGGAACAAGTGCGACAAGAATTATACCAGGAAGAAGCAGCTGAAGCTTATAAGAAGAAGATAAAAGTAAGTTTCAGAAATTGAAAGATTAATACAGCAAATTATATAATTTTGAGACAAAGCAGTAGAAAGATAGATGTAAACATGTTTTTGATGATTATATCATATTTAAGATGGTATAAATATCACAGTTAAAAGATGGGCATTTTCAAGATGGATAGAAAATCCAGACCCAGGAAGCAGTTCACAAACTGCTTCATAAAAAGTATGACAGAGCTATGTTGTGTACAGTCAACACAATTTAAATATGAAGACACATAGTTTAAAAGTGCAAAGGTGAAGAAAGACACTCCATGTGAACACTAATTAAAACAAATTGGAGTGGCTGGGTTAATGAAACGAAGTCAACTTTGGGACATTTTTTTTTATCAGAATAAATTCATCTGGTGGATGTAAAAGTCCTAAAGGTATGTAAACCTAAATAGAGCTTCAGCATGAAACAAAACTGACAGGATGAAAAGAGAAATGGGCAAATCCATAATCAGAGTTGTGGATTCCAATACTTTTTTTTGTCATTAATATACAGACCAAGTGGTTACAAAGTGCTGAATATCAGTATAAACAAATTTGACCTGACATTTGAGAATGCTCTACCCAAGAACTGCACACTAGAAATTGTATGCAAGTACACATGTAACATTCACAAAGACAGATCATATCCTAGGTATAAAGTAAGTCTCAATAATTTTCAAGGCTTTAAATCCATACCAAATAGGTTTTCTGACTATAGGGCAACTAATTAGAAATCAGGATGAAAATGTACCTTCAAAATCCTTAAAGACTGTAATTTAAAAATATATATAATTCTTAGAGCCGGGGATATATATATATATATATATATATATATATATATATATATATAATTCTTAGTAAACATTGAACAAAGGAAAATATCATGGTGGAAATTAGATATTTCAGGCTGAATGATAATAAAAAAACAGTATAGCAAGATATGTGAAATGCAGCTAAAGTAGTGCTTAACAGAAAGATTATATCTTTTAAATACATATATTTTAGAAAGGAAAAATGGTTACAAATTAATGATCTTATGTCTGTATAAGATCTGTACATAAATGTTCATGTAAGTCATAATAGCTAAAACGTGGAAATAATTAAAATGTCCAACTGATGAATGTATAAACAAAATTATTCAGCCACAAAAAGAAAGTAGTACTGCTATGTATCAAAGAATGGATAAACCTTTATTATAATCTTAATTTTAAAAAATAACTCAGGAATGTTACATAAATGGGATGAAACAAGGTGTAATCTTTTGAGATCTACTGTTTTCATTAAGTATAATTCCCTGGAAATTCATTGAAGTTATCGCTTCTATTAGTATTTTGTTCCTTTTGATTAATGAGTATTAGTTCATTATTTATTTATTAATAAGTATTATTTATTATTTGACAATTCACCCATTAAAGGAAATCTAAGTTCTGGGTCTTATAAATAAATCTGTAAATGTTCATATTTCTGTATAAACAACTTTTCATTCCTTTGGGATAAATGCTCAAGAACTTTTCGGCAGAATATATAAAGAGCACTTAACTTGATCAAGTATAAAAAAATCAAGTCTTGTTAAGTGACCAAGAGATTTGAATAGCTTCTTTACATAAAACAAGATATATGAATAGCAATGCATATAATAAATTGTCACTAGTACTATTATTATGTTTAATGTAAGAAAAATGTGTATAGACATTTTTAGAGCTATCTTAATGTGATCTTATATCTATCTAATATCAAATTACCCAAAAAAGATTAAGAATAAATGATAAATGAAGGCTAACAGGTGTATATGAATAAATAGAAAGCAGATAGGTAGGCTTATCCATGAGATAAGTGGACCATTAAACAAATCCTAAGTGTTATGGATAAAATTGGTAATGAAGGTCTAACAGAATTAACATTTAATCTTACATATAGCATTGAAATATATAACTTTAAAGGCTATTAGAAATCTGAAGGAAATTTATCAGCATAATGCAAAGGGAAAAGGTATTTAACCCACTGCAAGAAGTCAGTAAGCAATATTTTAACTAACTAACTAAAAATCCAAAAACATTCTTCTCGGTTATTATTGGTTGAAGAAAAAATTACAACTGTTTGGAGGACGAGATTACTATATATTAAAATTGATGAGATTTTATAAAACTGATCTCTAGGACAATTAATTATCAAGAAATATTGGAAAAATTAGGCAGTCAACTTAATAACTTGGAAAAAGAATACAAATTCAAGTATAAAAAAGTGGAGAATGACTAAAAATTACAAGTGGAAATTAATAAAAATCAGGAAAACACACTAGCATTAATTAATCCAGTTGCTTAATTAATTAATTACAGTCTTTAAGCATTAATTAATCCAGTGGAGAGAAAACAAAAACATTCTATGCTTAGAAAGACATAAGAAAGACAAAAAATTAGAAAAAATAGCCTATAAAGGGTAAAATGTAGTAATTTTTTAAAATATAGAAAAATCAGGCAAAATAAAATTATTAAGGCTATTCCTATAACCATTGGCCCGTGTACTCTGCCTCACACTCTCTCAGCCTGTTCTGAGAGCTTAGACTGACTGCTTGCTAACCGTGTCCCAGAGTTGGGCATGCGGGTGGGCGCGGGGATTTAATATCCTCTGCCGCCTGCATCCTTGAACCACCTGGACGCTTGGCTTCCTTCTGTCCTTCCCTGGGAAAGCCCCGGCGGGCACTTCACACATTCCTCACAAGGTCCTGGCAGGACTGAGCCTCGGTTGTCCGAGGTGGTAACCAGCTCAGTGCTATGCCATCATCTTAGCTTTTTTCCCTTTCCTGTTTGACACTGCTTGTCCCTCACTGCTGTTTCCTGTGATTGTCTCCTCCCCAATAAAATATCATACACAAGTCCTTGTTTAAGGCTGTGCTTCCATAATGGAACTCAGAATAAGATATCACTTCAAAGTTTCCAGGATCAGAGTGGTTCACAGCAAATTATTCCAGAGTTTCAGCGAACAGCTATTGCTAAAGCTACAGGATGGGTTTAGAGCGTAGGAAATGATGGATGCTGTAGCTCACGTGAAGGTCCTGATCCAGACCTATCAAAGTACACAGAGGCTTTTGTAGGGGAAAGATACTTTGTTTTGCCAAGCATTTCCCTATGTTTTGGACCAAAGTCTTCACAATTGAATTAAACTAAAAATTGGGGTGGGACATGGATTTCAGGATGTAACAATATGACAGTATTAAATTTAGTATAAAACATATTAAATTTCTATGTGCAAGGTGTTGTGATAAACTTCCAGAACCTTCCAATGGAATCCCAAAATAACTCTCAGGGAGTCTTTCACAAAACATATGTTATAAATGCTGTGTGCCCAGCATCCCCAAATAAAAAAGGATATGCCCTGTAGGAATTTATTTCAGTGAGGAGATAAGGCATGTATATATGAAATAAAATGAAGTGATGGAGAAATTAAATAACTAATTAAGAGGCCAGAAAGAAAGGAGAATATTAATCTGTTTGGAGGAGACTTTGTAGAGGACATAGGATTCGAAAGGGGATAATGAAGACGAGGTTGAATGCTGAGTGTAGCGAAGACTGAACAGCTAACTCTGTTATCCACCCCCGCCCCTCCCTTTTTTAAAACATAAAGATTATACAGTAAGTCCCCAACTTATGAATGAGTTCTGTTCCGGGAGAAAGTTAGTAACTCGGATTTGTTCCTAACTCTGGCAAAGTGAGTCTTCTACAGTACACCTGGGAAAGTTCGCACTGCACCTGGGAAAGATTGCAACTTGAATGTTCATAAAGTTGGGGATTTACTCTGCAGTCAAAACTACATTTTTTTCTTTTAGCTAATGTTCTTCACATGACCTGTGTTATCTCCAACACTTGTCTTTCCCCCTTCAGGTGTGAAGATAAGTGAACAAAATGAAATCGTAGCCACGTACAGGAACAGCAGATCTTTTGGGGTTGCTTTGGTACCATTGCCATCACGGGGTTTAAGGAATGAGACAGCACTGTGGTGTCTTGGACCTCTCGGGAGTTCTTCATGCGCCAAATGGCCTGTAGTAAATCCCGAGTCTCCATTATTTGTAAGAACCCTAACGTGTATGGGTATTAAGGCATATTTTGGATGCCTTGAGAATAGTGACGTGTCTGAAGCTTGTGTTAGAATTGGGCAGTGTTGGTTAAATTAGAAAAGGGAAGGATTTAGAATTCACTTCAGTCTTAATTGAACTGATAGATAATGAAATAAGACTAGTAAAAATGTAATTTATAGAATTTAAGTGTTAGGCAAGTGGATGATTACTGTCAAATTCTTTATATTTTTTGATATGTTTGAAATTTTCCTAAGTGTTCAGAAAATAAAGCTTGCAGGAGAGGACTTTAACTGATTCAAGTAAATTTGAATTACCTGAAAAATTTCTAATTGTTATTGCTAGATAATTTAAATTTTATTGAATTTTGGAGAATGATAGTCATATTAGATAACTAGAGATGGGTAAATGCAGCTTTGAATTCATGAAGGAAGTTGGAAACTAAAAATACTGGTTTGGACAACTCTTTCAGGCAAGATTCTAGAATGATTCACAATTGATACGAATATCACAGATGACAGGTTAATAAAATCAGGTGTGCAAAATGTTTTCATATTAGCTGTGTTCAACATAGTTTCATGTTAATTATGAGTACAGCCACAAGATGGTAAATATATATAATTTAAAATTTTTAAGATAAATTATACAAGGCAATCCAAAAGAACAGTTGCTATATTCAAATAGTTTTTAAAGGGTAGGACAAAGGGTTATGAAAAGGGGTAAGTTTTTAGTTTGTATTTTTTCACAGTGGAATACCAAACTTAACCAAACTGTCTCATTTTTTCTTTATAAATTGGTTGCAAAGAAATGGTTAATAATTAACTGTTAGCTATATTATTGTTTAGGAAGAAGCAGAAGAGAAATTGAGAAAGCAAAATGAGATGAAGCAAGATTTTGAGGACCAAATGGCCTTGAAAGAACTAGTACAACAGGCTGCAAAAGAAGAGGAGGAATTCTTTAGAAAAACTATGCTAGCTAAACTTGCTGAGGATGATCGGATAGAATTAATGAATGCTCAGAAACGAAGAATGAAGCAACTGGAACACAGAAGGGCTGTGGAAAAACTTATTGAAGCGCGTCATAACCAGTTCCTTGCAGACAAGGTAAGAAAAAATGTTTGTGAGTCATCAATGAACAGGAACCAGCTCATCCATTCTTCCATTGAACATTTATTGAGAACTTGTATGTGCCAGACAATGATGGTATCTGTTTATCAATCACATGATATATACATTTTCTGATTAATCATTTATGAAAACATCTAAAATCTATTTGTTGATGCTTTTTATGTGCTAAACACTGGTTGGTGTTGAGAACATAGGGGCAAATATCAGTAAGTACATATGTCATTTGTGAATTTATGATCTTGGCTAAGAACGGATATAAAAGTTAATTATAAAGATATGTCATGCATGTGATTATAATTATTGAGGTATGGATGTGTTGTTATGACGTAGAGAAATGACAGAGCATGAATTCTCTGAATGCTGTTTTAGGAAGGTGGGCTTTGTCCAATGGGAGCCACAAAAGAATTAGGAAAGCTGTATGCTAAGATCTGCTCATTGGAAGATAATGCAGGTAGCAACATTGAGAGCAAATGTAGGGGAGTTAGACCGGAGACCCAGAGACCAGTAGGAAGCTATTAAATTGCAGTGGTAAGAGATGAAACCTATGCGTATGTACAGGGGACCCAACTGAGAGATGTTAATGATACAGAATTGATAGTGCTTGTTGAACAGTTACATCTGGAAAGGTGCGAGAAGACATAAGACTACTGCTACCAATTCATAATACTGTTTCTTTCCTCTTTAACAAGTGGGTGATGTCCTGGAGGCAAGGTATGTAGAAGGAAAAAAAGACTTCGAGAGGATAAATAATTCTACTTGCCTATATTGACTTTGAGGCCAAAGGCAAAGATTTCTATTTGGAAATGTGGATTTAGGAGTTGGAGAGGGAACTAGCTTTGTGACTTTGGACACTGATTTATCTATATATGTTTCATTGATAAAACCAAAGTAATATTTATATAATGTATGTCTGTAGGTATGTTAAGAACCAGATGAGATCATGTGAAGTGCTTTGAAAAGATAAAAGAGCTCTAAATATGAGAAGTAGAATTTTTTAGGCATATGGTAAAGAAATATAAGTAATAAAAATGGCAGTAACAATAACTTTTATTGAGCACTTACATATGTCATTCATTCTAATCTCATTATAAACAAAGGAATAACTTCTTTTAACTTTCAACCCTTTGAAATAGGTGCTATTACCATCTCATTTTAAAGATATGGACGCTAAGGCATAGAAAAATCATATTTATTGCCCAAAGTTCTTGGTAAATAAGTAGCAGAGCTGGGATCAATAAGTTAATTAATATCAGAAAGGTAATCTCTTCACAAGTAAACTAAAATAGATTCTCGGGCTATTTTTATAATCAATAGACTCTGACCTGCTAGATATTTTTGGATGTGTTGGGAAGGAAGCCAAAACACATGTCTGGTAACTTCTGATCTAGTGCAGAAAACAGGGTATAAATAGATGCCCAGTGGACTGGGTTATATATAAAACTCCAAGATATACTAAGAATACACTATTAAATGTACATTGTAAACATTGATAGAAGTGGTAGTGTATAATTTACTCATTGTGCAATACACTTACGATAAACTTTGTGGGTTTACCTGGAAATATATGAGAATGAAAGGAGACAGAGTTGGCTGTTTACATTGGCAGCATATGGCAATAGACTACGTGGAGAAACTTGGATGACAGGCAGAGGATTAGACAGAATACAGCAGGGACTTGACTAATATGGTATTATTATAATATGGTCATCAGTAAGAGAAAATAGTAATTCAGGAGTGAGGTGATGCCCTAGAATGGGCAATGAAAGGAACAATAGGAGGAAAGAGAAAGAAAAGTATTTTTAAAGGAAGAATAGATAAGAATTATATGATTCTTTTTTTCATGTAGGGTAGAGTGAAAGAAGTCAAAATTCTTCAAAGTTTTCAAATATGAGAAACTCAAGGAACATGAATGCTGTTGCAGTATATTTTGAATTGGAGTTAAAAGATATAGCAACTTTCATTTTAGGCGTGTTGAGTTTAAAAGAGAAATGCAAGTTAAAAATACCTTGATGGCAAACAGAGAGTGATGTTTAGGCTACATTTTCTTAAAAATTTTTATCTGGAATTCAGTAGTGTACAGTTGGAAATCTTGAGGTGCTTTGCAAGTTAGGTCTCCAGAGGTGAACATAATCAGGTAAATGTTTTTTTTAATTCTTGTAGCCTGAATCTTGATTAAAGAACGTAATCTCTTAATCACCCAGATCCATCACCCTGGAATCATTGCTGGAGTTTTTCTCTTTCTCGCAGAAAGATTTTCAGTCAGCCACCAAATCCTGCTGATTACTCAGTGATCTCTTAAATCCAGCTTCTCTTCATAACTTTGCTCAGGCATTCAACAGTATTCCCATCAACTGCTGAAAGTGTCTTCTGAGCGGTATCCGTGAAACTGTAGTCCTTCTGCCACAAGTTACAGTGTTCTTCAATCTCACCACGTCCTTCTCCTGCTTAAACCTCAGTGAACTCTTGTAGGATAAAAAGTCTGTTTCTTAATCTTGATATAGATCAATTGTGATCTAATTCTAGCATTTAAGGGAGATAGTATCTATAAATCACCTTAAAAAATTCAGTCATAACTATTGTTCATACAACTAAAGCAGTAATGGTAAGAGACCTGTTGATATGCGTATACATATAGTATGTATAATATATATATATATATACACACACTAGTATCTTTTGAACTTCGTGTCATAAATCATCAATTTTGTAATTCACTGCAAAATAGTTTTATTTGAAAACTTCCTAAAAGGTTAATGTATTTTGTAACAGTCAATAAAATTTGTTTTACATTTCCAGCAACGTGAACTGGAAGAATGGCAGTTGCAGCAAAGAAGACAAGGGTGTATCAATGCAATTATTGAAGAAGAAAGGCTAAAACTTCTCAAAGAACATGCTACAAAATTACTAGGATATCTCCCTAAAGTAAGTGAAATTTATCTCAAGGTGTAATCTTCATGACCTTGAATAGAGGAAAGTGCATGACATTAGGATATTATAGGGTGTAGTTGTCACACACTTCTTGCTAAGTTATGGGCAGCAGTGGGATCTTGGCTAGGTATTAAACCTTGCTGAGCGCATTTGAACATCTCTAAAATAAGAGAGTCAGTCTTGACACATTGAGGTGTATGGAGTTTATATTATATTGAGGTATTATGTTTATATTTTAGAGATTCTTTTCTCCCCTTTCAGTATATATCTAAAAATAAGTGACCCTACAGCAACCATTATACTTTGTATACCGAAGATAATAGCTACATGAAAACATTGTAAGTGGAGACACCAATGAGCGGCACATGCTTGAACTGAATCTGAGCAGCTGTGTTCTTTATTTGAAGGTTATGACTAGGTGCTAGAAGTACAGTGAAACTTTGGTTTGTAAGAGTAATTCGTTCTGCTTTAATCCAAAGCACTTGTATGTCAAAGTAGCGAGAGAGAGAGATGAACCAGTTGTGATCACGTGACATTCAGCCCACCGTTCTACTCGTACTGCGAGACATCACTTGTTCATCAAGTTAAAATTTCTTAGAAATGTTCACTCATCTTGCAGAACACTCACAGACCTAGTTATTTGCAACCCAAGGTTTGACTATAATTGCAAAAAATAGTGAGTTTTCATGTTTATCTGAGATACATTGTGACTATTAATAAAATGAGTTTCATCACATTATCATCTAGACTCATGTAAATAAAGTTATCATTATTCAGATATAGAAATCATGCTGTTTGTTTTTTAATTTGAACACTTTGTGTTCAGGCCAGTACTAAGGAAGGAGAAAAAGAAATATATGAGTAATAATTGCCAGGCCATAGGATCTTATTGGCTAGATAGAATTAATGAATAAAAATAATATAGTAATGATAAAATCCATATGGAACTGATAAATCTCACAAAATAGATATAAATTCTAGGAGAGTCTTTGGTTTTGGCATTTTTTTGTGGGGAAAACAACTGTGGAGGCAGGAGGAGAACCTTAAATCTGATATCCCTTTATCCAGTGGCCCCGAATGACTAAGTGCCTCTAAATCTTACAGATTTCAAGATAATTATTGTGTTTAACTTTGTTTTAAAGAACCTTTTGCTGTATTTTGTGGAGGAAGAAAAAAAAAATAGAAGAGTGAAAATTTTCAAAGAACTTATTTAAATAGTTTAACTCCAAACCTGGATTCTTTGCTGCCAGGTTGAATATTGCCAATTAGCCATACAGCTGAGGCAAGAAGAACAAGTCCATGCATGAATCCACTAAAGCTCAGTCTCTTCACCTCTAACCTTTCTCTTATCATATTATAGAGCTGTTTTAAAAGACAAGTACAAAATAAATTCAATTCCTATCCTTCCAGGTAATCCAAACAATAGTATCTGTAGTTGTAAAGTAGATGATCCCAGATTCCTATCATAAGTTTCTGTCCTGAAGCTGATAACTTTTGGAAAATACTGATTTTTATTTAAATACTATTGAATAGATTTCAGTATCTTGGGTGATTTTACTGCCTCATATCTGTGTGTGTGTATTTGTTAGTCTCAAAAGCATTTTGTGAAATATTCTGACATTCACAAGTAACCCACAAAATATTTTTCTTATAGGGAGTATTTAAAACAGAAGATGATGTTGATATGCTTGGTGAAGAGTTTCGGAAAGTGTATCAGAAAAAGGGTGATATTTGTGAAGAGAAGTGATAGCAAGATTTGGTAAAACCTGGGCTCTTTTGTGTGTAACCACTAGATGTCAGTGTAACTTTTGTTTTACAGTTTAGTGACAGTGGGAATCCATTGTCTTACTTGAATTTTCTAAATCATCACCTTATTTCATAATTTATAAACAATTGTCAGATGAAAATTAAACAGCTTAATGTGTTTAACTGCAATATTAGTTTCTTTTCATTATGGTACCGATAATTTGAAGGTCTGGATTTTATAACATCACCCCACATTATAAACACTCTGTCTATGTAAGTATAGGCCAAATCCAGGAGGCTGATTTCTCAATATCTCCTTTACTTTTCAGAGGTTTTTCTGTGTCCCTGTCCTCAAGAGACTTTATTCATGTTGACTAATAAAGGCTTTGGGCCACAGTGAACTGCTCTCTATATTTATTTTTAAGAACTTTACTTCCTCAGTTTGGCCTGGGAAACAGACACTTAGGAATTCGGTCTTAAAGCACATTTTGGAATGGGGATTCAACTTGGCTAAATAGAGGAGTCATGTGGGACTCAGGGAAGATTAACTAAAAACCCAGGAAGCTGGAAGCCAGGGAGGGACATGTACCTTGATACGGAAGATCAATTCGAAAGAAGATACATGGTGATCTGGGTAGCAGTTAAAAAGAGGGGAAGTGGTCCATCAAGGCCGCCACTGTCACCCACCCCGGGAACAGCCGCCTTGGGATTCCCAAATGCCAGAGGGACCCAGTGAATGCTGCAGAGGCCATTCTCCCAGGAGAGACGTGGGGATGTGCAAAGCCCCTTCGCCCACCATCCCTTCTGCAGACACCGAGGAAGCTACAACCCTGCGAATCCATGCCAGTGCTCACTGAGGGCAGGGGCGGCTCCCTCCCCTCCCACCCAACCTTAGGAAGCAAGAGGATAAACGAGTGTACTGCAATCGTCCACCCCACTGCCTGTGCCTGGAGTCACCGTTTGTTACCCTGCATCAGTACTGGGCCCATTTAAGTCCCAACTGAGTGCCCTGAGCTTGTCCAAGTCACCACTGGGTGCCTCCAGTTGGTCTCATGCGTCTCAGGACCTCCGTCGGAGACTCGGAGTTGACACCGGACCATTGGAGTCTGTGCCTGGCATCCAGAGATCGCTTGAGTCCCCACTTGGTGCTCCCTGCCCCACATCATCCCTAGACCTGCTCGGGACTCTCTGGCATCCAGCACTAGTCCCATATAGCCTGGGTCTCCCTGGTGAGCCCCAGGCCCACGTGAGTCTCCCTCCAGCGTGCCAGGCCTGCCAGAGCTCCACTCAGCGCCAGGCCTCCCACCACTCCCTGGCCACATTGGAGTCTCCATCTTGCACTTTGCCACAGTCCCAGGCGCATCTAGGTCTCACCTTAGTGGCCCAGAACCACCAAAATCACCCAGTGCACTGGGCTAGTCCCATGCTCACTGGAGTTCTGCCTGGCTCTTAGCATTGGTTAAAGGTTGACCTGGTCTGCCTGGTGCCCTGGCCCATGTGACTCCACCCAGCACCGAGCACCCTCCTTGGGCCCACCAGAATCTCACATCAGTCCTGGGCACACCTGGGTCTCTACCTTGTGCCCCAGGCCTGCAGAAGCCTCCATCTGCTATTTTGAGCTGGTCCCACAGCCACCAGATTCTCCATCTGGTATCCAGTGCTGGTCTCCAACCAGCCAGAATCTGCGCTAGGCGCTTCAAGCCCACTTGAGTCTTCACCCAGAGTCCAGTGCCCCACACCCTCCCTGGCATGTCCCAGCTTGGACAGTTGCCAGGGACAGGGGTTCACACATGGGGGACCCTCCCAGCAGAGGGCTCACCGCTCAGACCCACAGCTTGTAAAGAAGGGCAGAGAAGAACGTGACTTGTCCGGTTAAAGACTGCAGGCTGTGAAAGAAAAATACTCATCTGCAAATACATAGAAAAAAAAAAATTTTTTTTTTTTGCTTTCTTTTGAACCAAGTCGTTTTGTCTTCTCTACTGGTATGCATGTATGTACATATGTGAAGTCTGGAATTTTGTCACCCATTTTCTTTTTTCCCCTTTTTAAATATGACTTTATTTATTTGATTAGGTCTACCTTTCTGTCTCTCTCTCTTTCACTGTCTCTTTCAATTTGTTTCCTTATTATTTTTCTTTTTTCCTCTAATCTCTATACCTTATTATTTATCCTTTTCCTTGTTTCTTTTTTCTTTTTTCCTGTTACCATTATGTAATACTACTAATTTTCTTTTACTCCTTAGTGGGATCTTTTATTTCAATTCTATCACCTACCCATCTTCCATTGCTTAATTTTTTAATTTAATTTAATTTAATTTTTTTTTTTTTTTGTGGGTACCAGGGGGACGACCTCAGGACCTCACGTGCCAGCAGGCGCCCGTGCCGCTGAGCGATATCACCGGCCCCTTTTTCGTATGTGGGTTCCGGGAGTCGAACTCGGACCCTCGCGCTTGCCAGGCAGGCGCTTACGCCGCTGAGCCATCTCACCGGCCCCATTGCTTAATTTTTCAAAAATTTTCTTTTCATATTGCCATTCCTTGCAACCTCTGTCCTCACTAGTACAGCCATTAACTTATGAGTCTGTAGAGAGTTAACTGTATCTTACTGTGATTGAACACTGTTCTTTTGTTAATGGAGTTAAAATTGTTCTGTTGAGTATTTACCATGCATCAGTATCTGGTTTGTGTTAGGGTTTGTACTATAACTATAGAGCTCATTTGTATGGTTAAAGATGGCACAGTGTTAGTTCTTAAGGGTTTGTCATTATCCAGTTTGTATTTGATGCTCTCGTTGCTGATTTTACTACTTTGGCCAAGGTGACTTAGTTGTTGCTATCAGTTGGTTTTCTCTGTATGTCAATATCTAGATTACCTGGGGGTCATAAACAATACTGCAGCCCATTCTCAAAGTACTGTGCTGGGCCAAATAAGGTACAACCTCCCCTCCCTAATAAATGAGGTGGTTGCATCCTGGGACAGACCCAAAGGCCAATAGCTAGCTACACCTAGAGGACATCTCTGAAAAGTAAACATTACATAAAGAGGTCTCAATAGTAACAATGAAGCTACCCACCATAAGCGATCTGCAAGCTTCAACACAGAAAATAAATTTTTAAAAATAGAAAAATGAGAAAACAAGGAAACAAAATACCTCCAAAAGCTCCTAACCTCCCTCAAAGCAAATCAAGGGAAGAAATCAAAATCCACACTGCTGAAATATCTGAAACGGTAGCAGTGGAGGTAACAAAACAGGTCAGTAAGGTATTTGGTGAGTTTAAAGCAGAGATAGTGATCCTACTAAAACAAATAATCAGTGAGTCTAGAGAAGATACTAATAAAAAACTAGAAGAGCTGAAGAAAGAGATGCAAATCACGAATGTCCAATATACAAAAGGCCTGGAGTTCACAAAACAGTTTCAAACAGAAATGGAGGAGTTTGAAAGCTTTATTAAAAGTAAAGGGTGGCGGAATTGACCATTGTGAGGACAGCGTGTCAGACCTAGAAGATAGGGCTGTGGTTAATGATCAACTAATAGAGACACCTTAAAAATAACAAGGGAACATGAAAAATGGATCCAGTGACTGCTAGATGATGCAAAGAAGATTAAGATTAATTACAATTAATGAAAAATCAGAAGATAGTACAAAGGACATAAAAAACCTGTTTACAGAAGTAATAGCAGAAAACTTCCCAAGCATGGAAAAAGAAATTGACATACAGATAAGTGATGCCTAGAACCCCAATAGCCATGATTGGAAAAGAACCACACCAAGACATATCATAGTCAAGGTTTCAAAAATCCAACCTAAGAACAGAATCCAAAAAGCTGTTAGAAAAGAAACAAATCACCTATAAAGGAAAAACCATCAGAATCACAGCAGACTTTTCAATACAGACTCTAAAGTCAAGGAGAGCTTGGAGTGAAGTGTTTCAAAAGAAAACAACTTCCAACCCAGACTGATGTATTCTGCAAAATTATCTTTCAAAATTGATGAAGGATATTTTGCTGGCCACTGTAAGGGAAGAAGAAAGTAAAGAATTTAAAGTTCTTTAGTCCCTAATGAGCTTAATTGTCACATTAAGAACTTAAAACACATTTCTCTCATATAAACTATAATGTATGAACTAGAGATGACTCTTCAGAACGTAAAATACTTTTTGCGTTTTTTTCACAGGTAAAATATATATTTATCATGTTAAAGTGATGATTATAAATATATGTACATTGTGGAATGATTAAATCTAGCTGATAGGTATCCTTTTTGTTGTGACAATACTTCGTGCCCACTATTTGCACATTCCAAGAGTGCACTATATTGTCATTAACTGTAGTTACTATAACTATTGCTACCACATCTACTGTGTGGAGATCTCTTGAACTTACTCTAACTGTGGTTCTGTAGCCTTTACCCAACATCTCCCAGTGCCCTCCTTCCTCTAACCACTGTTTTACTCTCTACAGAATACTTCTGTGAGATCAGCTTTGCTTCAGATTCTGCATGTGAGTGAGATCAGGCAGTATATGTCTTTCTGTACCTGGCTTCTTTCAGTAACATGACATCCTCTGGGATAATTCATGTTGCTGGTGTTAAGTTTGGCACGAGTAAAGATAAAGAAAAGAGATTGAGAAAAGCCTTTATTGCTGGCATGGGAGAGCTGCAGTAGAGTGCAAGAGACCCTCAGAGGAGGAGGCTGTGGGACAAAGCTTTTATTGGGTTTAGCTGGGGATGGAGTTTGGAGGGGTGGGCAAGGTGATGTAATGGAAGGGGATTGGGAGATCCCCTGGGCTGGGGGAAGAAGAAGGCTGTGAAAGAAGCCTGGGGAAGAAGAAGGGCTGGGGAAGAAGAAGGAGGAAGTGGGTGATATGCTGTTGTTTGGGCTCTCTGCCATGTTGGAACACTGCCATGATGACTAAGCAGCTTTCATATGGGCAGAAACCCATCAGCTGGAGTTGACAGGATTTTGTTCTTTTTATGGTTGAATACTTTTCCATTATATATATCTACCACAATTCTCTTTATCCATTCATCCACTGGCAGGCACTTAGGTTGACTCTATACCTTGACTATTGTGAAGAGTGCTGTAAATAAACAAAGGAATGCAGATGTGTCTTTGACATCCGTGTCTCATTTCCTTTGGATATATACCCAGTAACAGGATTACTGTTTTCAATTTTATGAAGAACTTCCAGGCTGTTTTCCAGAATACCTGTACCAATTTATATTTCCACAACAGTGTATAAGAGTTACCTTTTCTCCATATCTTTGCCAGATTTATCCTTTTTCTTTTTTGATAATAGCCATTCTAGTTGGGGTGAGATGGTGTCTCACTGCGGTTTGCATTTCCCTGATGATTAGTGATGTTGGGCATTTTTCCCCCACATAATTGCTAGCCATTTGTTTTTGATGAGAAACTTCTTTTTATCTTTTACCCCCATTTTTAAATTGCATTTTTTGTTTTATTGATATTGTTTGAATTCTTTATACATTTTGGATATTAACTTATTAGATAGTTTATAAATTTTTTTACCTATTCTCTAGGTTGTCTCTTCACTCTATTTTACTTGTAGAAGTTTTTTAGTTTGATATATTCCCACTTGCCCATTTTTGCTTTAAAAAACCTGTTAAAAGATTTATTGTAGTAATGCAAAATAAAAGTTCAGAAGGTATTTGTATGATTCAAACTCACTTGGAAGTCACAGAGCAATGGGAAATTACTGCAAAATAAGATTCTCTGACACTGCAGTTCTTTTTAACAGCATGAGACTGAATACACTTTCCCAAATCATACCTGAGCCCTTACATGAATCCTGTCCACCATATCCAATGTGACACACTGTTTCTCCCCCTTAATTTACAGATGTGTAAAATTTTTGTTATAGTCCATTACACAAAAATGGCTTTTGCAAGACTAAAACAGCTTTAGGCCCCTGTGGGTTTTTATTTGTATAACTTTATTTCAATAAATCATTTTAAAATGGAAAACATCACAAGTTCTCTGACTTCACTTTTTAAAAAAAGCTTCAATTTTTTTTTTTTTTATGTGGGTACTGGGAATCGACCTCAGGACCTTGCACTTGCCAGCAAGCGCTTGTGCTGCTGAGCGATATCACTGGCCCTTTTTTTTTTTTTTTTCCTTTATGTGGGTTCTGGGAGCCGAACTTAGGACCTTGTGCTTGCCAGGCAGGCGCTTATGCCGCTGAGCTATCTCACTGGCCCCTTCAATTTTCATAAAGCTGTTTGTGCATGATTTTGGCATGTGCAGGAAAGATTTTAATGAGCAGCAAAAAGAATAGAAAAAAGTGGTTGAAATGTATTATTTAAACATGTTTACAGGGTAGATCCAGTGCAAAATAATGAAACTCAAAATATTTTGGCAGTGTATGCTAGTATAATTAGAGGGTTTGATAATTTAACCCAATGTAAAGTACCTCTAGATGATATTAAAAACAATAAAATATATCCTACCAATCCCTATAATTCCCACATCCTTGTTTCATTGAATTAATCTAGACATGAGTTTGTGATCTCTGGATTCTATTCTTTAGCTTCATTTCACAATCGTGGTTTCTAAGTTCTTTTGGTATTTGTTCATTCTATCATTTCTACTGTACAGATTAAAAAATGGGCTGATAAAATGCAAGTCTAACCATCACGAAGCTAGACACTTAAAAATAGAGACTAGCTATAAAGCACCAACAAGGGGAAAAGCCTTTATCTTCCCTTTGTGGAAAATTCAGAGCCAGGGAACCTCCAGTTCCAGGATAGGAATAAACTTCCTCCTCCAACTCTACCCAAGACTCAACCAAACACCAAATATATCAGTAGCAAAGGCTATTATACAGCACCCTGGAATTGAAAGCAAAATACCAACTATAATAATTACAATGAGATAATTACAAATACATGGCAAACCTCAATGATTTATCTGAGGTACTAACATGTGAATTATGCAAAGATATGCAGTTATTAAAAATAAAAACTACTTATATTTTTGTACATAATGTCTCTCACTATAGTTTTAAAGTTGTCATTAAGAGAATGACATGACCTGTTAGCTGAAACTGACCACCTGGTGAGGGGAAATTATCTGTGAGCTTTCCCCAGGATGGAGTAGTACTAGCCAGAAGGTTGTGCTGTACCTCCTAACCAAGACACAGCCTTCAGAGCCACAGGGACCTTGTAGTCAGGGTTTGCAAGGGAAAGGATTTAATACAGGACACATAATTTATAGGATTATTTTATAATATTCCCCCAAAAAGTCAAATGCAGAGGAGTGCAAAACATCTGTCCACGTGCTAGAGACCCAAAGAATCCAGCTGAGGGCCTGGGTCCTACGGCAATGTCCTGCACGAGTCCAGCTGAAGACCTAGAGCCCATGGCAATGTCCTCCACAAGTCCATCTGGAGGCTTAGGGCTCACGACACTGTCTCATGCAAGTCTGTATCAAGGATCTGCACTGGGAAGGCCCAAAGGTCCGTGGTGGAAGCTAGAAAGTCTGCACCAGCGGGATGAAGGATCTGTGCCAGCAGCTGAGGGATCTGCACTGGAGCCAGGAAGTGATGCTCAAGGTAAGGACCAGATCTCCCCCAAAGAGAACCGCGGCCGTCCTCAGTGACGGGGAGGACCCAAGCTCCTCCTCCAACAGCTGAGTTCATATCGGGAAAGCCGGCACGACAAGCTTCCCCAACAACAGCGCACCACCTTCTCCATTCTCCTTTTATGCCGTTGGCAACAATCCTCAGGTGGGCCCTCCACAGCCAGAACCATGCTGACTCAGTTCAGCTGGTGTTCTCAGTTGGCCATTAATTAATCCAGCAGAGACCTCAAGGCACTCAAACAGGACAGCTTTCCCTGGAAACACCTACACCCCATGAGTCCCTCAAGAAATGGGTCACTGCAGAAATGACCAGAGGACCTAGGTAAGTGGCTTTGAACCTTTGCCCAGGCAGGCATTTAGCTCACACAAGTGAATGACTTTAATGACTTTTCACTCAGAAAATAAATTTCATTTCAAAATGGATATAGTGTGAATGGTAGGAATTCAATAAACCAAGTAAGAATGAGCTTAATTCCCCTTCAGAATTCAAGAACATAAACATCTATTGGATTATTGCAGCTAGTATTTCTTCCATTCATGGATGTGTGTCCTATGGATAAACAGACCTTAGCTTCTTTGGTGTGTGTGGGGGCTGGAGGGGGGAACACGGTGTCTTAGTTACTTTTCTTTCTCATTGCTGAGACAAAATACCAGACAACCAAAGTTAAAGAGGGAAAGGTTTATTTAGCTCACAGTTTGTAGAGGTTTCGGTCTATAATCAGCTGCCTCCAAGGCAGGGTGGCATGGTAGACAGGCATTGCAGAGGAGAAACAGTTCATGGAAGACAGAAGGTAGCAAAGCAAGCAAGAGAGGAGCAAGACAAGCCTCTTTCTATCCCTTATATTATATCCAGGATACTGGGATTAGGGCAGTGCCAAATCAATCAGTGGACTGATTTAGTAATCACCCACCCTTAATCCCAGCACCCTTTATCCTAGCATTGCACCATAAATCAATCCCACACTCTAGATTCAGCCATCTCTGAAAAAGCCCCATCTGTGACTGCATGAAGCTTTGGAGGGACATCTAAAGCCATAACACAGGAACATGATGAGCCACAACAGAGCAGCACAAGTGAAATAAGTTATAACCTACTCCTTCCCCTCAGAAAAAGACTACCCCTCCCAAACGTGACTGAAATCCTTATTCTAAAAACCAAAGAAATACACATTTTCAAATTGCCCACTGGTTCTCTATAAAAAAGATGCCAGAAAAACAATTTCTGTCTTTCAAGTCATCATCAAGAATCACTTGTTATTTAGTGTCAGAATCACAGGGACTGACAATGACCTACATCTGTGAGGTCTGGAATCCACCAGGCCAGAGTGTTTTCCTTAACAGAACTGGCCACATGCACAAGCCTTTCTTTGACTATTGCAGAAATCTGATATCAAACCAAATGGAAGACTCTTTGCACCTGAGAAGTTGGAAGGCAACTTTTATTTTAATGCTAGTGGGCTGATGGGAACTAGTTCTCAAATCATCAGCCCAGAGTCAGTTTAGAGTTTAGCTTAATTACATTTTTGCAAGCTGGAAATACAAAGCTGATTGAAGGCTATTATGTGATTTGTTACATAGGCTAAGGCATATGTTGTCAGGCAGATTTGTTCTGGGCAGGCTTTGCCAGGGAGGGGGCTGTCTGAGTGGTGGGTGAAATCAGGCAAGCATGTCCTTGACTGGGTTATTCTGTCCCAGGTGGAAAGTTCCTGGAATAGGCAAGCAAAACAGAATATGTTTATAGGGTAGAAAGTACGGGCAGTGCAGCTGGATTCAGTCTGATAAGGCTGAGTCAAACTGTCTCAGTTATACCTGGTGTGGTGGTTGAGGCTAACTGAGTCCAACTACGTGACAGGCAGCATGAGCTTAGGTAGAGCTACTAATTGATTTCTAATTTCTGCTATGAAATTTCTGTAAGTTTGCTATTCTATAACTTTGCTCTTACATCACCAGTGCTGGTGTAGACAGAAGGACCTTCACAAGCTCTGTTCTATTACGGCATGTTGGTCAAAATCATAGGCCCCAAGCAAAACTGCTTGTTTCTGCTTAAAACAAATGTAAACCTTTTTTGTTCCAAGAACTATCTTAACTAAACAGGCAAGGTTTACTTGAGTGCAATGGGAGAGCTCTTGTGATGCAAATTTGTCATGTTTTTGGTCCGTGGCCATTAACAGTGTCCAGTGTAAACTTTGAGCCAGGAGGTCACTGAAGCTGCAGCAGAGGAGATTTCCCCAACACTGCTGCTCATGATGGGTTTGGACACCTGGGTGCTCTGGCTTGGGGGAGATTTCCATGGGCTGGGAAAGGATGTCACAGAACTATGGGTTTGGCAAGTTCTCCAAGCCCATGCCCAAGTCAGTTCCCTCATCTCCATTCTTATCTGGTTCTCCAGTGACTCCAGCATCCACAAACTCCATGGACTCCTCAAGGTCTGCTCACACTTGAAAGGGTCCCAAGCTGCCTAGATCAAAATTGTACCTCTCAATCTTCTTTTTCTCTTGATACAGTTGTGCTTGACTATACAGCTTCTGGTTTTTTTCTTGGCATTTGAGAAGATTTTCAGAATTTTTCTTCATTTCTTTGTTTCCTTTTACATATTATTTGTTTCAGCTATTAAATCCTCATTTTGTTGGCCATTACTTTCCACTTCAGTTGATGTATTATCCATTTTCCTTCCATAGCTTCCAATACTTCTTTTTGACATTCTTCTTGCTTGCGTTAAGTTGACTTAACTTTTCCTTTTTGTCAATAAAACCTCTTCTAGTTGTTGCTGTGGATGCACATGGTGCAGGTCAGCTGCCTTGGGTGTCACTACACAGGCAGTGCACTCTTCGGCTATCACATGCAGCCCCTTCTCCTCATCCACATAGCCCACCAGGTCCTCTTGCTTTTGTTTCCTGAGCTTTTGGGGTCATATCCAAAAAATCTTTGCCCAGATCAAGGCAAAGCATTTCTCTTATATATTCTTCTAGTAGTTTTATAGTTTGCAGTCTATCATTTTATAGTTTTGGGTCTTCATACAGTTAAGTCTTTAACCCATGTAGAATTGATTTATATATAGAGATAGATAAAGGCCAAAAGTTCTTTATGTGGATATCCAATTTTCTCTGCACTATTTTTTTCAAGAGACTGTTCTTTCTCCCTCATGTGTTCATGACACCTTTGTCAAAAATCAGTTGGCTGTAAATGAATAGATTTATTTTTGGGTTCTATTTTGTGTCCTTTCTGTTTTTATGCCAGTACCATGCTGTTTTGATTAATACACATTTTTGTAGCTTTTTTTTTTTTTGGAAGTCTAGCAATAATGATGCTTCTGTTTTTTTTTAAATAGCAAAGTTTATTAAAGATAGGAAAAGAAATAGGCTCTGTAGAGTGAATTTGGGCCAAGTAAAAGTAAAGAAAGAAATACACACTACAGTGTAAGGATGGGCCACCATGCAAGAGAGAACACAGTGGCAGAAAGTCAGTGCGGACCGTCCTATTCATATCACCCACACCTCAGGGTGACATCAGATCTGAACATCCTACTGAATACCTACTCCAGTTCTCATGAGAAGTCTACATGCAGAGCTTTAGGAACTGTTCTGTGCATGTGTCCTGGGATTTTGTAATTAACAGGTCACACCTCCTTTTCCAGCCAGTTTTAGCCATGCCTTACCTGTCTCATTTCCTCCAGAGAGACACACATCCCCACAATTCTTTACAGGTTGCTGTAGAGGTCTTCTACATCTTCTTCTGGCTGGAAAGGGCCGTAGAACCTACCTACTGGGGATTATGTACTTTCCAACTACCTTGGGGAGTTGTGGCTCACTGGCTGGGTCAAGGAAAACTGTTGGAAGACAATGGAAAAAAATTAGTGGCCTTTGAGCTGCCTATTTGATGGTAGAAAGAAATTTTACTATTAGCACAAATATGAGAAGCAGATCAGATTTCCACACTTCTTGTGAAGGACAAAGTATGGCAAAGAGAGAGGTTAGATAAATTATTGAGAGCCTGAGAGCCATAGCCTTAGCAGGATTACCCACATAATGGATCTAAGTGTTAAAAACAGGACCCTCTATACAAGTGCCCACATCCAATATATTTTGCTATGCTGTGTTTCCTTTTTGTCTCAAAATTTTAAAGTTTCCCTTAGAATTCCTTCATTGACCCACTACTTATTCTGGGACATACTTTCTTATATTTGTAAAGTTTCTGAAAATATTGAAGTTTCCTATTATTGGTTTTTAGTTTTATAACATCATGGTCTAAAAGATACTTGATATAATTTCAATACTCTTAAATTTGTTAATATTTATTTTGTGGACTAATATATGATCTAACCAGGAGAACGTTCTGTGTGCGCTTGAGAAGGGTATGTATTCTGCTGCTACTGGGTGGAATTTCTGTATCCGTTTCAGGTTGTTTAAAGTGCAGTTCATGTCCAATGTTTACCTATGTCCCACCTGAATGATGTGTCTACTGCTGAATGCGATGTCCCCTACCATTATCATTTATTAAATTTCATCTTTTCCTTGAGATTATTTAATGATTGCTTTATAGATTTAAGCAATCCGATGTTGGGTGCATATATATTTGCAATTGTTACATCTCCTCGGTGATTTAAATCTCTTGCTGCTATGTAATTACTTCCTTGTCTCTTTATGGTTTTGATTTCATGTCAATTTTTTGAGTATAATTGTCTAATAAAATCATATATGTTTACGGTATGCATTGTGTTTTGAGACACATAGTCACTGGGAAATGATTACTATGATGAAGCCAATTAATGTATTTATAACCTCACATAACAATTATTAATTTCCTCAGTTTAGAAGCTATTTTTATTTTATGGAAAAAACATAAAACAAAATTTCATAATAAAGTAATAGGAGAATAACAATAGTTAATACAATGTTGTTATCTTTAAAGTAGTTGCTCAGAGTACAAGATATGGGCATAAAAATTTCTCCAATTGATATTAGCACACACTTTCCTTTTCAATGAACTAAGAGACACTAATAGTATAACTGACTTGCATTTTTTCCCCTTTTCCCTTCTGTCCTTTCTCCTTTTGCCCATCCTAGTTCCTTTTTCCTTTTGAAAATTTCTTCCCATTTCACAATATCTGTTGTACATTTTGGACCTTATTTACTCATTCAGTTTCTCACACCAGGGAGACAATACGATGTTTACATATGTGAGTCTGATTTATTTCACTTATGAGTATGGTCTCAAGTTGCATCCATTTACCTATAAAAGTCTCAAGTTTATCCTTCTTTCTGGCTGAGTAGTACTCCATTGTATAAAAATACCACATCTTTTTTATCCATTTCTCGGTTGATGGACATTTGGGTTGTTTCCAAGATTTAGCTATAACAAATTGTGCTGCTATAAACATGGGTGCACATATATCACTGTGGTAGGATGTTTTCAATTCTTCTGGGAAGATACCCAGAAGGGGAATAGCTGGGTCAAATGGGACCTCTAATCCTAGTTTTTTGAGCAATCTCCACACTGATTTCCACAGTGGTTGTACCAGTCTACATTCCCACCAACAGTGGAGAAGGGTTCCCTTTTCCCCACAGCCCCTCCAGCATTTGTTATTGGTTGATTTCTTGATAACAGCCATTCTTTCTGGGGTGACATGGAATCTCAGTGTTGTTTTAATTTGCATCTCTCGAATGACCAGTGATGTTGAACATTTTTTCATATATTTATTTGCCATCTGTATTTCTTCATCTGAGAAGTGCGTATTCATCTCAGATGCCCATTTTGGGATTGGGTCTTTAAATTTGGGGGAGTCTGATTTTTTTCAATTCTTTATATGTTCTAGATATAAGTCCTTTGTCTGAGGGACAATTGGCTAAAATTGTTTCCCACTCTGTAGGTTGTCTTTTCACTCTGGTGGTGATTTCTTTTGATGTGCAAAAGCTTCTTAATAGGATGAGATCCCAGTTGTTGATTCTTTGGAGTACTTCCCATGCAGTTTGGGTTTTGTTCATGAACTCTTTGTGTACACCTATGTCTTCAAGATTTCTACCTACTTTCTCTCCCAGTAGATTTAGTGTTTCTGTTTTAATATTTAGATCTTTGATCCATTTTGACTTTAGTTTAGTGCCTGGTGATAGACATGGGTCTAGGTTTAGTCTTTGGCATGTGGAAAGCCAGTTTTTCCAGCACCATTTATTAAAGAATCTATCTTTCTTCCAGTGAACATGTTTGGCCCCTTTGTCAAAGATAAGGTGGCTAAGTGTGTTTGTGGTTGTGTCTGCATCTTCTATTCTGTTCCACTGATCCTCAGGTCTGTTTTATTGCCAGTACTATGCTGATTTTATCAGAATAGCTTTGCAGTATAATTTCAAGTCAGGGATTGTGATGCCCCCTGCCTTGCTGTTGTTGCCCAGAATTGCTTTTGCTATTCTAGGTCTCTTCTGTTTCCAAATGAATTTTAGCAATGTTTTCTCTACTTCTGTGAGGAATGCTAATGGTATTTTGATTGGGATTGCATTAAATCTTTATAACAATTTTGGGAGTATGGCCATTTTCATTATATTGGTTCTTCCTATCCATGAGCAAGGGATATCTTTCCATTTTCTGATATCCTCTTTGATCTCCTTTTTCAGAGTACTGTGATTTTCAATGTATAGATCTTTTACTTCCTTTGATAGATTGATTCCTAAGTATTTCATTTTTTGGATGCTATTGTGAAAGGTGTTGTTTTCCTAATTTCTCTCTCAGTGAGTTTGTTGATTGTGTATAGGAATGCTATTGATTTTTGAGTGTTGACTTTGTATCCACCTACACTACTGAATTTGGTTATTAAATCTAGAAGTCTTCTGGTGGAGTTTTTGGGGTCTTCTATGTAGAGTATCATGTCACCTGCAAATAATGATAATTTAACTTCTTCCTTTCCTGTCCTTATTCCTTTTATTTCTCTCTCTTGTCTAATTGCTCTGACTAATGTAGAAACATTTTTTAATATCATATGTCAAAAATTTCCCTTAAACAAAAAATGTGCTTAACATCGCACTCCCATAGAAAGATTAAAACATTTAAGTGAACACTGCTTTATATGATGTAGTGGTATATCTACACATTAATGTATTTTTGAAAAAAAAACTTGGCAATTCCATGTATACTGTTTTGTAACCTGCTGTTTCATTTAATGTAGTCTAGTGGAGATACCTTTTTACCTCAATTGATTTATGTCATCATCATTATCCCTTAATAATATAATTTCAGTAGTAACTTTTTTTCATTTCCCTATTATACTCCCTTGTGCCCCTCCCTGTTTTTCCTTTTTTTTGTCTAATGATAGTCTTCCTTTTATTTTCATGTACTTTTTTAGATTCTACATATTAGGGAAAAATTGTGAATTTATATTTAAGAGTCTGGCTTATTTTGCTTAAGATAACAATTCAGGTTCCATTCATTTTTTATTTCTGCAAATGATGTAATTTTGTTCTTTACAGCTCAATGATATTTTGTTGTGTATATTTACATTTTCTTTATCCATTCATCTACTGATGGGCACCTAAGCTGGTTCTATATCTTGGTTATTGTGAATCATGCTTAGCTTCTATTGTGAAGTAGAGGAATTGCATTTCCTTAATGACTAAAGATGTTGAACATTTTTTTCACATAGTATTTGGCCATTTGTACATTTGAGAAATATCTGCTCCATTTATTTATACATTTGATTGGCCTTTTTGATTTTTGGCTAAGTTTTTGAGTTTTTTATATATTCTAGATATTAGTCTGTTGGAAGAGTCCCTGGCAAAGATTTTCTTCCATTTCATAGGCTGTCTTTTCACTCTGTTATTATTTCTTGCACTTTACAGAAATCTTTCAATGTTTAGTCCTATTTGTCAATTCTTGCTATTAATTCCTGTGCTACTAAAGTCCTATTCAGGAAATCTGTGCCTGTGCTTATGGCTTCAAGAGTTTCCCCTTTATTTTCCTTTAGCAATTTCAAAGTTTTGGATCTTATACCTCACTCTGTGATCCAGTTTGAGTTGATTTCTGCACAGTGTGAAAGATAGGGATTTAGTTTCAATCACTCACATATGGATATCCAGTTTTCCCAGCAATATTTATTAAAGAGACCATCTTTTCTCCAGTGTATGTTTTTGGATTCTTTGTTAAAAATCAGATGGCTGTAGTTTAGTGGGTTTTTCCCGTGTCCTTTATTCTATTCCACAGGTGTATGTATCATTTTTTTGTGCCAGTAAAATGCTGTTCTTGTTACTGTGGCTTTGTAGTATAATTTGAAATCAGGTATTGTGATGTCTCCAGCCTTGCTCCTTTTATTTGGATTGATTTGGCTATTCTGGGTCTTTTCTGATTTCATATGAATTTTAGGATTGCTATTTCTCGTTATGTAAAGAATGTCACTGGAATTTTGATGTAAATTGCATTGAATCTGTGGATCACTCTTTAACAGATATTAATTCTGCCAGTCCATGAACACTGAATGTCTTTCTATATCCTGGTGTTTTCTTCACTTTATTCAGTGCTCTGTAATTTTTATTATGGAGGCGTCTTACCTCCTTAATATCTACTTTGATATAGCTATAACTATCTTACTGTCTCTTGGTTCCAATTTGCATACCTTTTTGCCATACCTTTTACTTTCAATCTATGTATGTCCTTACTAAGAAAAGCTCTTATTGGCAGCAAAATGGTAGGTTTTGATTATCCATGTAGCCACTCTACTCTGTTTAGTGGGAAAATTTAATGTATTCACATTCAAGATAATTATTGGTAGGTCAGCACTTACAACTACCCTTGTTGTTTTCTTACTTTTTCACACTTTTTAAATTTATTTTTTATTAATATGTTTGTAGGACATAATAATTACATTTATCACAGGGAGTTTGTACACATGCATAATACATCTGTTATGGTTTGGGTCTGGGTGTCCCCCCAAAGCCTCGTATGGTCTTAGGTGGCGTTTTTTTAGAGGTGGCTGAATCTAGAGTGTGTGATGCTGGGGTGAAGGGTGTGAGATTACTCAATCAGTACACTGATCAGTTTGGTACCACCCTACTTCTGATAGCTTTGATACAACATAAGTGACAGAAAGAGGCTTGTCTTCTCCCTTGCTGTCTTGCTTTTGCTGTCTTCTACTTGCCATGAACTGGTTTTCCTCTGTGGATCCCCCTCTGCCAAGCCACCTGCCTTGGAGCCACCTGACTGTGGACTAAACTTCTACAAAAGTGTGAGCTAAATAAATCTTTCCCCCTTTAACTTTGGGTGTCAGGTATTTTGTCTCAGCAATGAGAGAAAAGTAACTAAGATAACATCTTAATTCTTTTTCACCCCCCTTCCCACATCTTCCCTCCCTAATCCTGCCAACTCTTCTTCCCCTCCCCATTTGCAAAAGATCTATTTCCATTTTTCTTTAACTGTTTTTAAAAATCCCTTTTCCCTTCCTTCCCTTACTCCTCCATCTCTCGTCCCCCTTCCCATTTGAAAAAGATCTCCGTACTTCCTGATATCTATCTTTTATTTTGCCCCTTATTTATACTTTGCATTTCTGATATAAGAGAAACAATGTGATAGTTAAACTTGTGCATTTCATTTAATTCACTTAATATTGTGGTCTCAAGGTGCATCCATTTACCTATGAATGACTTAAGTTCATACTTATTTATGGCAGAATAGTACTCTATTGTATAAATAGCACATTTTCTTTATTCATTCTCTATTGATGGACATATAGGCCATTTCCAAGATTTACCTATTATGAATTATGCTGCTATAAACATAGGTATCCCTGTAATACAATGTCTTTAAATTTTCAGGCAGACACCTAGAAGGGGATTACTTGGGTAAAATGGAATTTCTCCTTTTAGTTTTTTGAGGAATCTCCATACTGACTTCCATAATAGTTGTACTAATTTACATTCCTATCAAGAATGTAGAAGGGTTCCTTTCCCCCTATAGCCTCACCAGAATTTATTATTTGATTTCTTGATAGCCATTCTTTCTGGAGTAAGATGAAACCTCAGTGTTGTTTCAATTTACATTTTTCTAATGGCCAGGGGTATTGAATTTTTTTCATGTATTTTGTGGCCATTTGTGCTTCTTTTTCTGTGATGTGTTGATTCATTTCAGTTGCCCATTTTTTTAATTGGGTCTTTTATTTGGAGGGGGTTCTAGTTTTTTGAGTTCCTTGTATTTTCTAGATGTTAGTCTTCTGTCCAAGAAATCCCTTGCATTTTTTTTTTTTCATTTTGTAGGTTATGCCTTCACTGTTGCTTGTTTCCTTTGCTATGCAGAACTTTTTAAATTTGATATGATCCCATTTGTTGATTCTTGGTACTATTTCTTGTGTTACTGGGGTTCTGTTCAGGAAGTCTTTGCCTGTGTGTATGTTTTACCTATTTTATCTTCCAGCTGATGTGTTTAACATTTAGATCTTTGATCCATTTTGATTCTAGTTTAGTACATAGTGAGATATATGGGTTTAGACAGTTTTCTGAATGTGGATAGCCAATTTTTATAGTACCATAACCCTAAAGAGGCCATCTTTCATACAGTGTATGTTTTTGGTCCCTTTGTCTGAGATCAAATAGCTAAATGTGCCTGGGGTTGTTTCAGCTTACTCTTTTCTGTTCCATTGATCAAGAGGTCTGGGGATTGGGGGTATAGCTCAGTGGCACGGCACCTGCCTGGCAAGCGTGAGGTCCTGAGTTCAATTCCCAGTTCCAAAAAAAAGAGGTCTTTTTTTGTGCCCCTGTGTATCATCACTGGAGTTTTGTAACATAACTTTAAATCTGGGATTGTGATGCCTCCTGCTTCACTCTTGTTATGCAGGATGACTTTTGCTATTCTGTCTCTTCTGATTCCATGTGAATTTAGGGTTGTTTTCTCTAGATCAGTGAGAAACACTGTTGGTATTTTGATTGAAATTGCATTAAATCTGTATCAGTTTCAGAAGTATGGCCATTTTCACTGTATTGGTTCTACCTAAGAATGGGATATCTTTCCATTCTCTGATGTCTTCTTTGATTTCCTTTTTTCAGAGTTCTGTAGTCTTTGCTGTAAAGGCCTTTTACTTCCCTGGTTATGTTAATTCCTAGGCATCTAATATTTCTTTTTTTTTTTTTTTTGTGGGTACCGGGGGGTCGACCTCAGGACCTCGTGCGCCAGCAGGCACCCGTGCCGCTGAGCGATATCACCGGCCCCTTTTTCGTATGTGGGTTCCGGGAGTCGAACTCGGGCCCTCGCGCTTGCCGGGCAGGCGCTTAAGCCGCTGAGCCATCTCACCAGCCCGCATCTAATATTTCTTGATGCTGTTGTGAATGGTATTGTTTTCCTAATTTCTTCCAATCAGTGAGTTATTGGTGTACGGGAATGCTATTGATTTTTGGGTGCTTTTGTATTCGGCTTGTTGTTGCTTGTATCTATATCTCCCACAAAGCCCCATGCACTCATAGGTGGGGTTTTTCAGAACTTGCTTGATCTACAATGTGTGATACTGGAATTAAGAGTGTGTGGTACTAAATTAGTTCACTGATTGGAATTGGTACAGTTGTAGATGTGGGTGAATGGATTCACTGAACACACAAGCTCACCTTGGGTGTGGGTGGGATAAAAGGGAAAAGCAGACTCACTGCTGCTTGCTACCTGCCTTTCCACAGACCATTTCTCCTCTGCCCTCATGCCCTTCTGCCTCGCAGCCAGCCAATTATGCAGTGAAACCTCTATAAACTGTGAGCTGAAATAAACCTTTCCTCTTTTAACTTGTGGGTGTCGGGTATTTCGCCTGAGCAATGAGAAAAGTAACTAAGACACTGCTATACTGCTAAATTTGATAATTCTACGAGTCATTTGGTGGAATGTTGGGGAGGTATTATATGTAGAGGACCATGTCAACTGCAAATAATAAATTTGACTTCTTCCTTTCCTATTCATATCTGTTTTATTTCTTTCTCTTTCCTAATTGTCCCAGCTAATATTTTGAGGAGCATGTTGAACAGGAGTGGTCATAGTGGAGATCCTTGTCTTCCTGATTTTAGAGGGAAAGCTTCAGTTTTTCCCCATTTAATATGATGTCTGGTTTGTCATAAATGGCTTTTATCAGATTGAGATAGGATCTTTCTATACCTATTTTCCTTAGGGTTTTTATCATGAATGGATGTTGGATTTTGTCAGAAGCTTTTTCTGTATCTATTGAAATGATCGTGTGATTTTTATCCTTGCTTCTGTTACTATGAGATACTACATTTATTGATTTGCATATGTTGAACCACTTTTATGTCCCTAGGATGAAGCCTTTTTGGTCATAATGTATGATCTTTTTGATGATCTGTTGTGTTGTTTGCCAGTATCTTGAGTTTTGCATCTCTATATTCAGTAAAGAGATAGGTTCTTTATAGTTCTTTTTTTTTGGTTGGGTCCTTTTCTGGTTTTGGAAACATATATAATGCTGGCTTCCGGGAAAGACTAGGAGTAATCCTTCCTTTACAATTTCATTAAAGAGTTTGAGGAGTATTGGCATTAGATCTTCCCTGACGTTCTTTTTGAATTTGGCAGTGAATTCATCAGGACCTGGGCTTTTCTTTGTTGGTAGGTTTTTGAAAAAAATTATGGCTTCAATTTTATTGCCTGTTATTGGATTATTCACAGTTTTAAAAACTTCTTTCAGTTTTGGTAATTTGTATGTATCTAGGAATCTCTCAATTTCTTGAGGTCTCCAATTTATTGGTGTACAGTTTTGCAAAGTAGTTGGTGGTAATATTCTAGATTTTGGTAGTGTCCATTATGATTTCACCTTTTTTGATTGCATTGATTTGGGTTTTTTCCTCTCCGTTTGTAAAATTGGCTGTTTGTTTATTCATTTGAAGAACTAGCTCTGATTGACTTTTTGTATTTTTTTATACTATTTCATTGATTTCTGTTCTGACCTTTATGATTTTTTTTCTCATACTAGATTTGGATGTTCATCACATCTTTTATGTCCAGTAGTGTTTGATTTATGAAGCTGAATGTGCTGTTGTTTGGTGCATGTTTATAATTGTTGTCTCTTCTGAACTGTTCCCTTAACCAATATGCAGTGACAGATTTTTGCCTTTTCTGATCAGTGTTGGCTAAAATGTGTGTCTGAATAGAGGATTGCTACTTCTACTTGTTTTTGGGTTCCTGTTCCATGGAATATTGTTTTCCATTCTTTTGTTAGTCATGAATTTCTTTCTGGGTTAAATGCTTCTTGTTTACAGCATTTTGTTTCTTAATCCATTCTGCCAATCTGTCTTTTGATGTGGAAATTAAGATCATTCACATTGAAAGTTATTACTGATAGGTATTGACATTCCTGTCATTGCATTCTTTTCCTGTTTCTGATTCTTTCCCCTCTACTGAACGGTTCACCCTACCTCATGTATTCATTCTGTTGGGCTTTTTAGCATTAACTTCATTACCTCTTTCTAGAATATCCTTGAGAATTTTTTGGAGTGATTTTTGGTGTATATATATCTATATATCTATAGATATATATATGTGTGTGTGCTCTTTACCATGGAATTATCTTATTTCTCCATCAACTTTGAAAGATAATTTTGTAGGACATATCAGTCTGGGTTGGAGGGTTTTTTGTGGGGGCGGCTTGAAACATTTCTAGCTCTCTTAGCCTTCAAGGTTTGTGAAGCCCACTGCAATTCTAATGGGTTTCCTTTATAAGTGACTCATTGCCTTTGTCTAACAGCTTTTTAAGATTCTGTTCTTGTGCTGGCATTCTGGAATTCTGACTGTGATGCGTTGTGAAGAGATTCTTGTCTGATTGTGGCTATCTGAATTTCTATATGCCTTGTTTATCTATGCATTAAATTTTTCCTGTATTTGGAAAATTTTCTATTATTTTTGTAAACAGGTTTTTTAAAATGCCATTTGTGCTATCTTCTGATTTTCCATTAGTTCCAATTAATTATAGTTTCTCCATCACCTAGTAGCTGTTGGATCCATTTTTGATGTTCTCTTGTTCTTTTTCAGGTCTCTCTCAATAATTCATCACTTACAACAGCCTTATTTTCTAGTTCTAACACTGTCCTCAGGTTAGTTGCTTTTGCTGTCCATACTTTCAAAAGAACTGTTAATTCACTTGACTTTTTTCATGCATTATCTTTTCTTCACTGGACATTCCTGTTTTGCATCAGTTTATTTAGCTCAGCTAGCTTTCTATTAGTGTCTTCTGTAGACTTAATTTTATTAGGATCATTAACTGTTTAGTTATATTTTTGTTGAACTTGCCAAGCACTTTCTTGATTTATATTTTTTTTTGTCTCCTCCTTTCAAATAATTTGGCTGTATGACTTTCGATTTCCTCCCCCATCAAAGCCCTACGGCTCTGCTTTGGGGAAGTTGGGAATTTGGGGAGGATTTTTTTTGGCTTGTCTTCTCATGTTCCATCTGTTTTCTGTGCTGAAGCTTGCAGTTTGATTACAGCGGAAGACTTTGCTGCTAGTATGGAGACTCAGCATCTGCTTCTCAGTGATGCACTCTGGATTTGGCTCACTATAGGCCTTTGTTTCTGTCCCAGAATCCCCCCACCTTCACTTATTTGGGAAGTGAAGCTGCAGTGTATTTGGCTTAGTATCCAGTTCCCTGGGAATGAGCCACAGTATTGTTAATGACACCAGATACTGGCACACAGAGCAAACCAATTAATAGCAAGAACTTTATCACTTTGGCTATAGTAATAAAATCAACAATAGCGTGAAAGACAAACTGGATACTGACATACCCTACAAAGCAACCATGTACCACCCTTAACCACAGAAGATGTATGATTACAATATACTCAAACCAATCCTGACCTACAGTAAATATTTAATAAATGAAACAATTTTTTAAGTTTATTGGTACAATTTAGATATACATAACGATCACATTCATCATAGAGAATTTGTACCTGTACAAATCTTGATTCCTTTTTTCCCCCATTCTCACCCCATCCTTCCAAACCCCTTTTCCCTCCTCACTCACAAAGCTTTCTTTTCATTTTATCCTTCTTTTCTCATTTTTTCTTTCCCTTCCTTTCTTTCCCTCTTTCCACTCCCTAGTTCCCTTTCCCTTTTGAACAGTTTCTTCCTATTTCACAGAATCTATTGTACATTTTAGTTCTTAATTTACATTTTCAGTTTCTCACACCAGAGAGGTAATGCAATATTTACATGTATGTCTGATTTATTTCACTTATGATTATGGTCTCAAGGTCCATCCATTTACTTATAAATGTCTCAGTTTTATCTTTATGGCTCAGTAATACTCCATTTCATATATATATATATATATATATATATATATATATATATATATAAAACCACATCTTTTTAATCCAGTCATCAGTTGATGGGCATTTGGGTTGCTTCCAAGATTTAGCTATTACAAAATGTGCTGCTATAAACACAGGTATTCATATATCGCTGTTCTGGGAAGATACCCAGAAGGGGGATAGCTGGGTCAAAAGGGACCTCCAACCCTAGTTTTCTGAGGAATCTCCACACTGATTTCCACAGTGGTTGCACCAGCCTATGCTCCCACTGAGAGTGGAAAAGTGTTCCTTTTTCCCCAGAGCCCTACTGTTTGTTATTGTTTTCTTGGTAACAGTCGTTCTTCCTGGAGTGAGATGGAATCTCAGTATGGTTTTAATTTGCATTTCTTGAATGACCAGTGGTGTCGAGCATTTTTTTCATATATTTATTTACCATTTACAGTTCTTCTGAGAAGTGTCTATTCATCTCAGAGGCCCATTTTTGGATTGGGTCTTTGAATATGGAGGGTCTGATATTTTTCAGTTCTTCATATATTCTAGGTATTACTCTTCTGTCTGAAGAACAGCTGGCAAAAATTTTTTCCCACTCTGGGTTCTCTTCACTGTTTTCTTTTGCTGTGCAAAAGCCTTTTAATAAGATGAGGTAACAGTTGTTGATTCTTTGCGATAATTCCTATTTGACCGGTTTTGTTCATAAAGTCTGTCTACATCTGTCTTCAAGAGTTCTACCTATTCTCTATTCCAGCAGATTTAGTGTTTCTGCTTTAATATTTAGGTCTTTGATCCATTTTCAGTTTAGCACGGTGATAGACTTGAGTCCAGTTTCAGTCTTTGGCATGTGGAAAGCCAGTTTTTCAAGCACCATTTATTAAAGAGGCTATCCTTCTTCCAATGAACATGTTTGGCCCAAGTGCATTTGGAGTTGTTTCTGCATCTTCCAGTCTGTTCCATTGATCCTCAGCTGTTTTTTTTTTTTTGCCAGTACCATTCTGTTTTTATCACGATAGCTCTGTAATGTAATAAGTCAGAAATTGTGTGGGCCGGTGAGATGGCTCAGCGGCTTAAGCGCCTGCCCGGCAAGCGCAAGGGCCCGAGTTCGACTCCCGGATCCCACATACGAAAAAGGGGCCGGTGATATCGCTCAGAGGCACGGGCGCCTGCTGGCACGCGAGGTCCTGAGGTCGACCCCCCGGTACCCACAAAAAAAAAAAAAAAAAAGAAATTGTGATGCCCCATGCTTTGCCTTTGTTGACCAGAATCGCCCTTGATTCTAGGTCTCTTTTGATTCCAAATGAATTTTAGGAATGTTTCCTCTATTCTGTGAGGTATGCTAATGGTATTTTGATTGGGATTGCATTAAATCTGCATAGTAATTTTGGGATTATGGTCATTTTCACTATATTGGTTCTTCCTACCCAAGAGCAAGGGATTCTTTCCATTTTCTGATATCCTCTTTCATCTTTTTGAGAGTATTGTAGTTTTCAATGTAGAGATCTTTTACTTCCTTTGTTAGATTGATTCTTAAGTATTTCATTTTTTTGATGCTATCATGTAGGGTGTTGTTTCCCCAATTTCTCTCTCAGTGCGTTTGTTATCTGTGTACAGGAATGCTACTGATTTCTGTGTTGACTTCATATCCAGCTATGCTACTAAATCTGGTTATTAAATCTAGAAGGCTTTTGGTGGAGTTTTTGGGATCATCTATGTAGAATATCACGTCAACTGCAAATAATGATAATTTAATTTCTTACCACAGTAAAACTCAACATTTTCCAGACATTCACGACCCCTAACTCCAGTACTTGCCCTGTTGCCATGGGGGAACCTATGGCCCCCGTACGACTAAAGTTTCAGCTTGCATCACTGCTGACTGATAGCAGCAGCTTTGAATTATGTGCAAACCTCAGCAGTAGGCAAATCACAAAAGCTATGGGCTTCTGGTGACTCTCAGTGCTGCATCAGAGGGGCTGGGGGAGGACTCCTAGGGACTCCTATTCTGCCATCTTGCTCCATTCTCTCCGAGAATCTATTTTTGAGTTCAGCTGCAAAAAGTTACACGAGACTACATGATCATAAGAAAGATTCAAAAGTTAAATTCTTGCTGCTTTATTTTATAAAATATTTAATAATAACTATATATCAGGATAATACATTAATTTTGTTTTATCCCCACATCTAAATAAGGAATTCTTTGAAATTTTGATTTCGTATTTACATTACTTTCGAAAAGTAAAAATAATTCAAACTTTTGTAATTAAATTAAATAAAAAAGGTATCCATCACACACAGTCATAGATCATTTATGAATTTCCCCAATCAAGCGCCTTCATAAATTCTTCTTCAGTGAAAGATAGCATCTTGGCAGCTTCGATATGCATCTATTTAAAAATAATCAAAATTGTCTGATTTAATAGGAGGAGTAGAACAGGTGCCTTATAAAAATATATGGAAATGTTATCAAAATATCAGTTTTGGGTTAGGAATGTGTAAAATAATTCTAATAACCATTATATCTGAAATGATAATTACATTCAATGATCAACTATAGAAGCCTTTTTTGTCCAGTAATGAACCAATTTACTATTAAAAATAGCTCAGCACACAATATCTGGCTTTAAAAAGGGAAAGTGGGACAGCTATGAATTCACATCTTCTCATCACATGTTTATAGAGGGGAACAACAGTGAGTTGGAATCAGTGTTCACTCAAGGTTTTTAAAAGTAACGTAGTCCCTAAAATAAGAGTTATTCTAATATATGGTACATTCTTGTATATTGTATAGTATGGAAGTACCCATACTGTATTTACTCATCACATTTTCCACGTAATTTACTCACATGAAAATACCCATATACTTGGATGACACATTACGAGCTTATGTATATTACATTTCATATGTATAATGCATTTTATTTAGATAAAATTTTGTGTCTGGGGATGTCAAAATAAAAACTAAACATACTTAAAGACACTAAATAGTAAAATATTTCAGACAGTTTCTCCAGTATTCATTTTAAGACAGACTCACCTTCTGCCTTTTTAAAACATCAATTAATTTTAATTGTTTCTTGAAACCTATCATTAATTCTCCTTTTTGTTTTTCTAGCTTCTTGTTTTCTGATTTTAACACTTCGATTTTTTTGTGTTCTTCATTCGCTATATCCTACAAAAAGAAGAAGTCACAAATATTATTTTTGTGGTATGCAGTTTTTTAATGGAATCACATCAGTTACTATTTTTAACTGAAATTTATTTTGTGTACATAAAAATTTCTTTGCATTACCAAAGTCCAATAAGTTGATAGCTTTTTTTAAAAAAATTATAACCTGATATCTTTTAATCATGATCAGTTCTCTCCCATAGAAACAAATATTTAAAAAATAACTCAGTTTTAATTCCTGTACTGCAAAGTAACTTGTATCAGGCCAACTCTACTGACAGGAATAAATACAAATTAAGAACACAATTTAAAAAATATATTTGTAGGCATAGATGATTAATCAACAGTAAGCAGAATCTGGAAGTAATATCCCTACACACACACACACACGCACGCACAACACATAATGGCCATTGTGTGCTGGATCCAGAGGATTCGGCAGCTACTTAGTCCAAGAAGCTGTAAGTTGTGGAATACGAACGATCACAGATGCAGTTCCAGTCTGAGACTGAAGGCCTAGATACTTCCTGGAGAGTTGCTGGCATATTCTGTGTTCAAAGGCTGCAGAAACTGAAGCCTGATGTACACAGGCAATGGCAGTAGTAAAAGATGCACCGGCTCCAGGAGAATGGAGCTTTTTCAAACTCAGGCCAATTTCTTCCAACTTTCCCTTCCATTCTATCCAGGCTACAAGTCTACTACTTGGTACCACCCACAGCTGGGGTGGATGTTCCCTCCTAGGTTTGCAAACTTCTAAATAACTTATGAGATAAGAAGGAATCAAAAGGAAAATTAGAAAATATTCTAAATGGAATAAAATTAAAAAAAAATTTTGTGGGAACTAGTTAAAGGAATACAGAGGGGGAAATTTTCAATGTTAAATACTAACATTAAGAAAGAATGCTTATATAATCTCTAATTCTACTTTAAGAAATTAGCAAAAGAATAACAAATTGAACCCAAGGTAAAAAGAAGGAAATAAAAAAGCAAAAATCATTAAAAGAGAAATAAACAATAATGGAAGAAAACTGAAACCAGAATTAGTAGACATCTAGTAAAACTGATCCCAAAAAAACGCAAATTTCCAAAACAAGAATGAGGGAGGGAGAAAACCAATGAAAATGGAGGAGGAGGAATATACAAAGGACAATATGAAAACAGTACAAAAAGCTTTATGTCAGTAAATTTGACAACACAGATGAAAATGGACAGATTCCTATAAGATACAACATCCCAAGCAAGAAAATATCGATAGCATTTAGTGTATGTATATAAAATACTGATACACCTCTTAAAAAATTGAATTTGAAATTGAAAGTATTTCCAAAAGAAAACTGTAGGTCCCGACAGCTTCACTTGAGAGCTCCACCAGACATTCAAGGAAGAAACACCAACTTTATAAAAGCTTTCCACAAAGTTGGTTTTTTCTAGAAAACTGAGTTGGAAATTCATTTAATGAGGGCAATATTACACTTATACCAACCAAAAGACAAAAAATTTACAACTCCAGAGCATAAGTATTTATAAGAAAATTAGAAAAGAGTTTGCAAGAAAAATAAAACAAGACCACGGACTACACATTAAAACTGTTCCCATGATTAAAACTAAATTTTTTGGGCCGGTGAGATGGCTCAGCGGCGTAAGCACCTGCCTGGCAAGCGCGAGGGCCCAAGTTCGACTCCCGGATCCCACATACGAAAAAGGGGCCGGTGATATCGCTCAGCGGCCCGGGTGCCTGCTGGCGCGCGAGGTCCTGAGTTTGACCCCTGGTACCCACAAAAAAAAAAAAAAAAAAAACACTAAATTTTTTACATATCTTTTAAAGTTTCACATATCTAACCCGATGGTCAGTTAGTCTGTCCATCTGTCCATCCATATCTGTCCATCTTTAACCAACTGGGATTTATCCCAGAATATAAAGTTTTCTTAACATTAGAAAAGTCAGAAAACATCAGAGAGCATGGCTGAATAGAGGAGAAGCCATGTTGGGAGTTACTCAGAGAAAATGAACTAAAAACACAGGTAATTGGAAGAGAGGTGAGGGCATACATCCTGATGCTAAAATCAATCTGAAATAAGACTTGCAGATCAAACAAAACATGGACACAGGACTTTATAAAGGGTGAAAGAGCCTACAGGGCTGCCTGTGGGACCTCCGCTTGCACACAGCAGGAACTGCCTTTCTGGGAAGTTCCCACAAAGCTGATGGGCTGCAGTAACGTGGCACACTCAAGCCACACAGGATAGATTTGGGATAAAAGGCCTCCCACCACTTCTTCTTCCTCCACACAGAGGCTGCTGCAGCCTGGCAGCAAATTGCACTGGCACACACGGGAGCGCGTGACCAGGAAGCTGCTCCCTCGCTGATGGGCCAGCAGTTCTTTGTGTGTGTGTGCCATAGAGGCTAACTGGAACCTCTAGTGGCAAGGTTAGGGACCTAGAGACTGCAGCAGCAGCCATAAAGGTCGTGAGAGGAACAGCACGGGCCCTCCTGTCCCGCTTCCGGCAGCATGAGACACAGGGACGGGGGCGTAAGCAGCCTTGCGCCACAGTGGGGGACCAGTGGAGTGGGAGGCCACCACTCCCCTCCGGAGAGGAGGGAGGTGGCAGCCGAGCACCCTCGGGCTGTCTCCACAGCGGCAGCTGACGGCACTGCTGACCTGCTCCCAGCGCTGAGCGCGGAGAAACAGGCCGGCAGGGGTGGACCAGAGGAGGCTACACAATGGCCAGCAGCGGCCAGCTGTGCACAGGACCGGGAGCAGCCTCGGGCAGTCTGAGGCCACAGCAGTAACCGGGAGAGCAACGCAGAGACAGGGTGAGGAGATTGGGCGGGGCGCTGAAGGCTCTGGCTTCAGCTCCCACATCCCGAGGCTGAGGTCAGCCCTGCACCCAGCACTAGTCCTAGGGCAGACTTGGTGGGGTTACCTAGCACAGATTTGGGCTCTGACTTCTACAACGACCACAGAACTGTGGACACCACAGGAATGTTATTGTTTGTTTTCCTTTTTCTGTCCTTTTTTTATTGTTTAGGTTTTTACTTTTATTGTTTTGTTTTGTTCATATTTTTTCTCTCTTTCCCCAACTGTCTTTCTTGATTTTTTTGATATTATCATGTGAGTGAACTCTGTGTCTAGTATTTCTGGTTAGCTTCGATATTCTTTTGGTTTTTCCCTCACACTTTCTCTCCTGCCCTCTTCTCTAATTTCCCAAAGCTTGGGTGACCATCCTTTGTCCTTCAGACTTTCTTCTACATTTCTCTTCAGTTATCTATTTCTTCCCCTATACCTCTTAATTACCACCCCCCGCGGCAGGGTAAAATCACTCTACTAAGGGGAAACTCACAGCATACAATTTCCTGGTTTATGTTAGATTTTGTAATATAACTGTAGATATCGCTCCTATGGTTAAAGGTACGAAATTAATAGTTAACATAGTTTGTCAGATTCTAGGTTGTGCTCGATGCTATTGTTATGGCTAACTGTCCTACTTTAGCCAGGGTGTCATACTTGTGCTCAGTTGTTCTCCCTTATATGACAATATTGTGATTGTCTGGGGTGATTGTCTGGGGTCATAATCAATACCATAGTCCAGTACCAAAGGACTGGGTAGTAAGCCAAATAGATAGCAATTTCTCATCCATGATAAATTGGGAAGGTAGGATCTTGGGACAGATACAAAGGCCAAGAACCAGTTACACCTAGAAGACATCTCCGAGGAATAGACACTTCCTGGGGAAGCCTTGATACTGGTGATAAAGTTACTTACCATAAGCAATTTACAAGCATTGACAGAAAAAACAAATTAAAATAAAAAATGACAAAACACAGAAGCAGAATGCAACCCTAGACCTCCAGACCACCCAGGACAAGTCCAGGGGACAAGAAGATGGGGGAAATCAGGAGCTACCCACCTGAACTTTCTGAAATGGTAACAGTAGAAGTTAAAAAAAAAAAAAAAAAAAAAAAGAGGCTATACAGAAAATCAGATCAGAAATAATCTCTCAGGTAGAAAAAAAGATGATCAAAATTAAGGGCTTGCTCAGTGAATTAGAGTACACACAGATTAAAAAATAAAGAAGCTTACTAGGAAAATGATGGAAACCATGACTGCTCAACAAAGAAAAGAAATGGAATCCATGAAACAGATTCAAATGGATAACCAGGAGATTAAAAATTCCACTGAAAGTATACACAGCTGAATGAACCAAGATGAGGACAAGAATATGAGATCTAGAAGACAGGATTGCAGTTAGCAATCAGAAAAAGAAATATTTCTTAAAAATAGCAAAGGACCATAAAAATCAATCCAACAGGTTCAAGATGATGTAAAGAACAAGATAAGATTGACTGGAGTCAATGAAAAAGCAGGAGAATACACAATCTAAAGAACCTGGTCACAGAAGTAATGGCAGAAACGTTCCCAAGCTTGGAAAAACAATCTGACATACATATAAGTGAGCCATACAGAACTCCAATTAGCAATAACCAAAATAAATCTACACCAAGGCATATAATAATCGAGATTCCAGAAATTGAACATAAGAACAAAATATTAAAAGGTGTTAAACAAATTATCTATAAAGGAGAGCCAATCAGAATCACAGCAGATTTCTCACCGCAAACCCTTGGGTCAAGGAGAACTTCAAGTATTTCAAGTACTGAAAGGAAAAAACCTCCAACCCAGATTGAGAATCCTGCAAAAGTATCTTTCAAAATTAATGGAGAAATCAGATACATTCATGACAAAGAACTGAAGAAATTCATGACCACGAAACCAGCTCTCCAAAAAGTACTCAAGGATACTTCAGAAAGAAAGAACAAAGATTACAATTATGAGAACACCAATAGAAAGAATTCACCAGGTAAGGCAAGCAATTAAACAGAGTGGAAAGACAGGGAACCAACAACAGGAAAATAATACGACAAGCATAAGCCAGTAAATATCAGTTACAACCATCCATGTAAATGGTCTCAATTCACTAGGCAAAAGAGACATTGGCGGAATGGATCGAGAAACAAGATTAAACAATATGCTGCACGCAAGAAATGCATTTAACTAAAAAAGAAATCCATAGACTGAAAGTCAAAGTATAGAAAACAGTACTTCATGGGACAGGAACCCAGAAAAAAGCAGGGGTACCTATTCTATTTGCAGACAAAGTGAACTTCAAGCCGAGACCAATCAAGAGAGACAAGAAGGTCACTACATCCTTATTACCGGAAAACTCCAAGGGGAAGAGAGAACAATGATAAATACATACGCAGCAAATATGTGCATCTCTCTCAGCAAACTGTAGACAGTTTTTCTATAGTCCATGAATTAAAAATGATTTTTAAGGGATTAAATACATTTTAAAATAAAAACCAATGAAGAATATGCAACAAGTGTGGGCAGGCAGTAGAACTGATCAAGATCTGCTATGATTCCCTAAAAGAAATTAATTATTATGAATTGCAAATGCATACTTATAAAAACATACACAGTTAACACTCAGAATAACAATATAACAGAGAAAAAGGAACATATCGTACAGGACCATTCTTAGACCATACTTTAGTAAAGTATTTACTACTTGGCCCTTTACTGTTAGTGTACACAGAAAATCGTAAAGCTTCTGGAATAAGTAAGTCTAGCAGTTACCAATACACAGCTAAAATATGGAATTAAACTGTAATTTTTATCCTAGCAACAAGGGAAACTTGGAATTTTAAAAATTTATAACATCAAAAAATAAAATATTAAATGGTAACTAAGAGAAATATATAAGATGTACACACTGAAAAGTATACAATACTGCTTAAATAAAATGAAGAAAGCTTAAATAGATATTTTCATGATTTTGAAAGACACAATGTTGTCAATTTTTCCAGAATTGATCTATGGATTAATGCAATGCAAATTAAAACTGCAATGGTATTGTTTCTGAAAACTGATAAGGTACTTTTAAAATCCAAATTCTAAAGGAAATGCAAAATACCTACAATAACAGCAATTTATAGAAAGAACATATGCACAGCTAAGGGACTCACACTGATTTCAAGTCTTATGATAAAGCTATAATCAAAACAATACATTATTAGCATAAAAACAGGCACACAGACCAATGGGATAAAATAGATATTTCAGAAATATATTCACACCTCTCTGGGCAACTAACTCTGAACAAATTGTCAAGGCAAGTCAGTGGTGAAAGGATAATCTTTTCAATGGGTAGTGTTGGAACAAATTCCCAAAAGAAAAACAAACAAACAAACCCAAAACACCTCTATCTCAGATAATCACACAAATTCACCTAAACATAAAACCTGAAGCTATGCAACTTCTGTAAGAAAATACAAGAGCAAATCTTATTGACTTTAGATTTAGTGAAGAATTCTTAAGAGTCAAAAGACTTACAAAAATAAAAACAAGGGATGTGATACTTTCAAAGCATATATCTAATAAGAGACATGAAATTAGAACATATAAAGAACTCTTGCAACTTATGTATATAATGAGCTATAAACTTGTTACATAAAACAAATCAACCCAATTTTAAAAACTTAAAAACCAAGAAAATCTAAATAAAATATCTTAATAATGTATCAATATTGATTCATTTGCTAATTGTAACAAATGTACCATAATAAGATATGCATTAATAGTGAAAGGTGATAGGAAATTTATAAGCAATGCTCTGTACGATCTTCAAAATTTTTCTCTAAGTCTAAATCTGGTGTAAAAATTAAAATTCACAAAGTCTTTAAGTGAATGAAAGGTTTGCATGGATGCTTCACCAAAGAAGATATCAATCTTGCAAACAAATACATAAAAAAGTACCTAGCATCATTAGTCATTAGGGAAATTGAATTAAAACCAAAAGGAGATACTATTAGGCCCCATCCACTAGAACATTTAAAATTTTAAAACTTCACTACATCAAGTGTTGATGAGGATGTGGAACACCTGAAACTTACGTGCTGCTAGTGAGGACGTAAACTGATACGACCGTTTGTGAAAACAGTTGGGCAGGCGAACACACATCTTCAGTGTGACCCAGACATCTGACTCCTGAACTGACAGATCAGAGGCATTACTTCACAGGAATGCATGTAGTGAGAACTCATCACGTTTTACACTAAATATGTACAGGTGTATTTCATACTATTTATATCCCAGTGAGTGTGAAATTAAAAATAGTATATATATATATATATAGATAGATAGATAGATATAGATATATATATTTTTTTTTGTGGGTACCGGGGGGTCGACCTCAGGACCTCCTGCGCCAGCAGGCGCCCGTGCCACTGAGCGATATCACCGTCCCCCTTTTTTGTATGTGGGATCCGGGAGTCGAACTCGGGCCCTCGTGCTTGCCGGGCAGGCGCTTAAGCCGCTGAGCCATCTCACTGGCCCCGAAAAATAGTATATTTTTAAAATGTGGAATTTAGTTAAAGCATTACTTTAAGGGAAACTATAGCTTTAAATGCTTTAAAAAAGAAGGGTTTAAAATCAGTGATGTAAGCCTTCAACTTAAGAAGCTAGGAATAAAATTAAAACCAAACCAATTAGACAAAAGTATATAATAAAGCACAGAATTCAGTGAAATGGAAAACAGACTATAGAGAAAATAAAAACCAAAAGTGATTCTTTGAAAAGAGTAATTGATAACTCATAAGACTAATCAAAGAAAAAAAAAGCCTCACAATACCATCAATTGTGACATTATGTAGTGTGAAAAATGCCAGTCATAAGAGCACCTCCTAGGTGATTCCATTTATATGAAGTTCAAGAAAAAGGAAATCGGAGCAAGGGACTCTCTGGGAGAGCCCTGGAAAGGGCTACAAGGAAACTTTCTGAAGAAGTGAAAATACAGTGATCAACGCAGTGCTTACAGAGATCTACGAGAACCAAAACTTACTGAATACTCCATTACAATCTGCATTTTATTGTATGAAAGTTAATTCATTTTTTAAAATTCACCTTTTTCCAACTCTACCCTTTAGTTAAGTGTCTTGAAAGAATTATGAACATATGCTCATCATCTCCATTTCCTTACCTCATTTGTTTTTCATCTCTCACTGAACCTGGCTTCTTCCCTTATCATGTTATTAAAACATTTCTGACTATGGAGGTCACTTCCTTATTGCTAAATCCAGCAAACTGTTTTGGTCTCACAGAACCTGGACCCCTCGGCTGCACCCAACACTATGGAGCACTCCTGTCAACTGTTGGAGCTCTTGAAGCCTTAGTTCTAGGCTCTTACTTTTCTTCCCCTCTCACTTACTCTTATTTTCCTATTCTGTGGAGACTTCCTCTGAGTCTTGACACTTCCTCTTGGATTTATCAAAATAATTTTAAACAGAACATGTTCTAAAACAACTTTCTTCCCCAAATCCATTCCAGTGTTTCTTATTTCAGTGAATGGCACTATCTATATAGTTCTAAAAACCAGAAGTCAAAAAATCCTATCTTAAGCTTCCCCTCCCCACAAATCCACCTCTGGTTCATCACTAACTCCAAGCAGATTTCTCTTTGAAATGTAATTTTTTAAACATTGGATTTCTTTCAATTTCTGCCATTACCACTTTAGTAGTAGCTACGTCATCATCTCTCACACTGCTACTCTTCATGTCTGTGCGTTCACTATGATCCCCTTACAAATGACTTGCTACTCTACAAAGAATAATTGTACAGTGTATTTGCAATGCTCTTTGAATGAAATCCAAAATCTTGAGCCATAACCTAAGGGACCTAGATTATTTGACCTCTTTGTACTCACGTATGAAGCCTCAATTTGTATCACTCCTTTCACGTCTGTTCTTACCTTTCATTACTTTATCTTCTTTCCTACCATGTCTTTAATCTTCTCCCTTAGCCCTTTATGCTATTCATATCCTAGTTGAGAATCAACATTAAAAAAAAAAATACATTGGCCTGGTCACTTGCTCAATCATGTACCTGCCACAGCATTTATCACAGCTGCCCCTCAGTTTTGCTTGAGCGATTATCTTAAACATCTAACTTCTCCATACCACTATGGGGGCATGACTGCAAGGAACACAGTTAATTTTTAGCTCTTTCATACCTCAGGTGTAGCACAGGTAGGGCCAGTACAATACCTTACAGGCCCTCATAAATATTTCTAAATAAAGCAGTGAAAAGTCAGAAATTACTGTATCTGTCCCTAAATGAAGATGAACTTTGGTGTCATATTTCAAAAGGATTTCAAGCAATCATCTAATTCAATGCCGTTTTAAAGTAAAATTCCAATTAAAACACTTCTTTCATCATTTTGTCCTTCAGTGTGTTTCAAGGGCAATGACAGGGCTAGCCAGTGAGGAAGACAGCTAAGGTGCCTACATTCCTATGGCATCAGGTTTGAGTTGATGGACTTTTCACTTCAAGTTATTCTTAAAGCCAAATTTGTTTCCCCACCTGTAGAGAATAAATTTATCATTATTTTAAAACATATTAACTTTCATGTTTTCTTAAACATACAGTCTTGAATAATTTTGATTACCTACTTAACAATAAATAATTATATGTCTAATCAGAATGAGAAGCAAGGTACAAAGAAATAAATAGACTAAAAAAATCTGCTCACAATAAAATTATATATGATTGGGCTCTGAGAAAAAACTACCACATAGTCCAAAACCATTCCTCTTTATCCTTGGATAAATCTTAGAGACAGACAAAAAATTTAATCGAAACCGTAAGACACATATACATAGTGTTTTGGAGATTCTGAAAGAAGTTGCATTTTAAAATTCTGATCACCAATGTCTACACTATAGTAAACAGTAAACAACACATATATAAAATATCATCCTACTGGGTTTAAATCAATGTCCCATAATGCAGATGTGGGGTCAGAACTTTGTATCGTGAACACAACTAAGTTATTTTTTACAGTGTTGATGGTTTCAGACTAAGTAGTAGTTTGTATACCACATCCTCATTACATACTTGAATTTTTCAGTTGCTGGATAGAATAAGGAAAGTTATCTGCTGTCATGAAAACCAGTTTTTATTTCTGCTTTCCTTAGAAATCAAAGAACTAGGATCAGCAAATCCTAATATATATGGTTACGTTTCCTTTTATTTTCCTTAAAATTCTTTTAAAATCCACTAAATTGGAAATATTCTGACAACGTGCTATTGGTAAATCTATAAAGATGACTAGTTCATTTGGTAATTTTATGAATAAATCTGTTATCAACCCATTACTGATGACTTTTTTTTTAATCAGTACATGCAGTATATGTCGTTTACAGTCATCTTGGGGAGTAGGTACATATACACAATACCGCTTGTTTCCTTTTCCCCTCCCTCTCTCCTCCTCTAACTCTCTTTTCCCCACTTTCATTCTCGTTGACATTAACCTCAGCTTCGGTGGATAATGCTCACATCCCATGAGGTTATTAGGTTTCTGTACATGGCACACCTTTATTCTACTTACTTCCCCTTCCCGTCCCCTCACCTCACCTCTTCACCTTGATGTCTTGGACCCCTTCCCATTTGCAAGAGACCCAGCCCTGTCTCCTTCCATCCTTTATTATTCTCTGTTTGTACTTTGCCTTACTCAAATGAGAGATACCATACAGTATTTAAGCTTGTGTTACTGGTTTATTTCACTCAGCATTATATTTTCCAGGTACATCCATTTTCTTACAAATGACTTGAATTTATCCTTCCTTATAGCCAAGTAATATTCCATTATGTATAGACACCACATGAATAGTAAAAGTGATCTTGGGCAACAAAAGCAAAGCAGGAGACATCACAGTTCCTGACTTCAAGCTATCCTACAAAGCAATAGTGAAAACGGCATGTTACTGGAACAGAAACAGATATGTGGATCAATGGAACAGAGCAGAGCACACAGAAAAATCCGCAGACACGTCCCGCTATTTGGTCTTTGACTAAGGGCCGAGAGCATACGCTGGAGGAAAGAGCCCATTCCAACAGCGGTGCTGGGAAAACTGGGTATCTTTTTGCAGAAGATTGAAGCTGGACCCATATCTCTCATTGTGTACTAAGTTAAAAACAAAATGGATCGAAGATTTAAACATTAAAAGTGAAACACTGAACCTCCTGGAAGATAAAATAGGTAAAACACTTGAAGTCATAGGTGTAGGAAAGGATTTTCTAAACAGAACTACAACTACATAAAAAATAACGGCAAGAATAAATGAGATTACATCAAATTAAAAAGCTTCTGTACAGCAAAAGAATCAATTAATAGGGTGAAGAGACAAGCTACAGAATGGGAAAGAATTTTTGCCAGCTACTCCTCAGACAGAGGACTAATATCTAGAACAATCACGTCGAACCTTTTAGAGACCAAGTACCAAAGTGCAAGCCAAAACCCACTTCTTTATCACAAAGTGCCAACACTGTATTAAACCTGAATGCTGAGGTTTTAGTTTAGGAAAAACAACTCTACTTTAACATTGTCTTAAAAGAAGAACACAGTAACACACGTACCATGGGTTCGCCACCACTGATTTAGAATATATAAAGAACTCAAGAAAATTAGACCACCTAAAATTAAAGACCCAATCAAGAAATGGGCTAGAGAAATGAGCAGACACTTCACAGAGGAAGAAACATGAATGGGTAACAAATATATGGAAAAATGCTCAACATCACTGGCCATTACAGAAATGCAAATTAAAACAATGCTGTGATTCCATCTTATACCAGAAAGAATGGCAGTCATCAAGAAATCAAAAAGTAACAAGTGCTGGCAAGGCTGTGGTGGAAAAGGAACCCTCCTACATTGTTGGCGGGAACGTAAACCAGCACAGAAGGCTCTTGAAAATGGCTTAATCATATAGCATAAACTATCTCACATCATTAAAACCATAGTTACTGTCACATATTTGCCTCAGTTAAACAAGTTAAAGGAGTAATCAGGGCCAGTTCTATTGTATTCCTATGAATACAATAGTGTTACCAGTGTAATCCAAAATGCCATTATCTGTGTTTGAAATAAAGTACTTCTTAATTTTTATCATGTCAGTCAGTGGTGGCAAACCTATGGCACATGTGTTATGATTGTATTTTTCTTTTGAGACAAAAGATGTTAATGTAGAGTTGTTTGTTCTAAACTAAAACCTCAGTATTCAGGTTCAATTGCAGGGTTGGCTCCTTGTGATATATGTGGGTTTTGGGTTGTAGTTTGGCACTTGGACTCTAAAATGTTTGCCATCACTGATCTGAGTCACTGCTACATTATTAAGTATTGTCCCAAGGGAACAATTCAGCACAGTATCATGTTTTGGCCATTAAGGCTGACACAGAACCAAAAACCAATAACCAATATTTATGGAATGTTCAACAAAGGGTTTCACATACACATCAGTATTTGGGCCTTCATTTATTCAACAGATATATAAGGCACTGAATGCTAATCCTCTGCCAAGCATTGGAGACATGATGGTGATCTCCCACTCTGCAACAGAGTTAGAGAACTGTGGTTTGAGAATTGCAAGCCGCAGCTGCAATGGGACCCTGTTTACCTGCACGTTCCAGCCTCACTCTGGACCTCCCACGTCAGAAGCTGTGAGGCTGCCACCTTGCAACCTGAGTTTTAACGAGTCCTTCAGGTGATCCTGATTCATGCTCAAGTTTGAGAACCACTATCCGATCAAATAGCCCTCAATTTATATTAGAAGATCGAGGCACAGAAAAGAACAGACTTGAGATACGAAAGACACTTTTCCCCACTACTTACCCTTAGAGATTAGAAAAGTATCTGTGATAGAATATGGGGACCCATAACGACATTTTGGTGAAGAACTGAAAAAATCCTCCAAAGAGTTGTGCCATCACCTAATTATGGTAATAGCTGAAGCTATAATCCTACTTGTTGAAAATGTACTTATTACTAGTGAATATATTTCTTCTGAAAAGAGAAATGTTCAACATGACATCAAGAATTAAAATTTTAAAGCTATTATCTTTGATGCTTACATAAAGTAAGTTACCAAAGGTCATCACTATTAAAACTATTCAATCTTTGCATACCTTATTATTTTGCTTTAATTTACTTAACTCCAGTTTATACTTTTCTGCCTCTTCGAGGGCCCTATTCAAGCGAACTTCTGTAGCACTTTGACTGGTGGCAGCTTGTTTTTGTAGTCGTCTTTTATTTTCTAATTCCTGTGTAGTAAAAAAAAGATACGGACTAAATATCATAAGTTCTAGTTTTATAACATTTTTCTATTTTCATATCCCTTGCTTTCTTCCAAATTTTACACCCACAGGGTTGAAAGCAGAGCACTAAGTGATAGAGTTTTTAGGGAATTTTTGCCCCAAACTGGTATGAAAAAAAAACATACAAAAAAAAAAAAATAGCCATAAACTGGGCTCTCAAATTACTCTTTGGGAAGTTGAGCTTGTTATTAACACAAGACATAGTACATTTGCTCTCTGTATTTACTTTATAAACAATACTTTGTAACTACAGTTCTTCTTGGAACCTACCAAAAGATCAATGTAAGGGGGCCAGTGATATAGCTCAGCAGCACAAGCGCCTGCCTGGCAAGCGCGAGGTCCTGAGTTCGGTTCCCGGTACCCACATTAAAAAAAAAAAAAAAGACCAATGTAAGACACAAACTCACGCATATTGCTTTTGGGTAGAACTGACAAAGTGTATCATTTAAGAAATATTCATTAAACACAGAACATTTGATACTAGTCTTATAGGAAAATCCCAATGCTGAACAGAAACAACGTATCTTGTGATGATTTTCCACATTCTGAGGTGGGTTTGCACTTAATATCTCTCCAAGTAGTCTAGAATATTCTGTCGCACAGAGTCAACAGGTGAACACCTGAAGACGCATGGACATACTGGATAAACTCCCAACTCAACCACAGCCTTCACTCTGTACTCGGCCTCTTCTACTGCCACGGACAGGACTTCGGTAATATCAGCAGTACTAGTGTGTCTCCCCAGCAGCCCTGGTGTTTCCGGCCTCCGAGCCTTGGCGCTTGCTTGTCCTCCTTGCCCTAACCCCTTCTCTCTCCTCATTTTTACCTAACCAGTACCTACTTATTGTTTAAGATTCAGCTGGGCTTGTTTGCTAGTGTTTCACTTCCTCAGGAAGCCTCCCCTCGGAGTCCTCACTCCCCACCTGGGTTCAGTTTGGTTCCTTTTCTTCAGAGCTTCTACGGCATCTTAATACACATTTATCACAGCACCTGCTGCCTGGTACTGAAACCATTCACTTGCTCTGTTTCCCCCACCACAGTGTAAGTGACCTCTGTGAGGGCAGAAACTGTCTTAAATTCTACATTCCCAGCACCTCACTGTCAAATAAAAAACACTGAAATCTTTATTATACTGAACTTATTTTGTAATACTAATCAACTCTTCTTTCTAACTCCTTGTCTTACTTTTCTCATTGCTGAGACAAAATACCCAACACCCAAAATTAAGGAAGGAAAGGTTTATTTGGCTCAGAGTTTGTGGAGGTTTCAGTCCATAACCGGCTGGCTCCAAGGCAGAGTGGCACGTGGCAGAGGGCAACAGTTCATGGCGGCGGAAGGCAGCAAAAACAGCAAGAGCAAAAGGGAGGAGCGTGCGCAAGAGCACGTGAGAGAGCAACCTCTTTCCCTCCCTTATATTACATGCAGGCTGCCCGCCCAGGGTGGGTGTAGCACTCACGCCCATAATCCCAGCATTAGACCATGAATCAGTCATAAACTCCAGAAGCCGCCCCCATGACTGCACGAGGCTTTGGGGGGACACCTAGACACAAACCATAACAAGGGGAAAGGTTTTTTAGGTCACAGTTTATAGAGGTTTCAGTCTATAGTCAGCTGGCTCCAAGGCAGGGTGGCTCAGTAGAGGAGCATCACAGAGAACAAACAGTTCATGGCAGCAGACACCAAGAGCAACAAGCAAGGGAAGACAAGCCTCTTTCCATCCCTTATATTCTATCCAGGCTACTGGGATTAGGACAATCAGTGTACTGATTTAGTAATCACACACTCTACTCAGCCACCTCTGAAAAAGTCCCATCTAAGATTGCATGAGGCTTTGGGGAGGCATTTGGACACAAACCATAACATTCTGCCCCTGGCCCCCCAAAGACTCATGTACATTCTTTTACAAAAAAGGCATTTAGTCCATTTCTAAAAGTTGCGGAAACTGTTAGGACTTTGGCACCTCTTAAAGTCCAAGTCCCAGGTCTCCTCTGAGATTTAAGGCAAACTCGTAGCTGCAAGACCCCATAAAAATTAAAAGAAAGTTAAACACTTGCAACATAAATGGCACAAGATAAACATTACTGTTCTAAAAGACATAAATAGGGGGATACAAAGGAATGGGACCAAAGCAAGTCCAAAATCCACCAGGGCAAACATTACACCCTGTAGTTCCATGAGCAGCATCCAAAGCAATCTAGGTCAAGATGGGAGCTCCGAACAGCTTGGCTGGTTCTGTCCCTGCAGCACTTCTGGTGGTTGCAGCTCCCATGGCTTATCTCTGAGGCTGGCTCTGCTCCCTCCTTGCAGTTTTCCTCAGATGATCCATGTTCCTGTCTTCTCCAAACTTCTGGGGTCTCCACTGGACCTTTGGCTTCACACTCACAGCTTCACACATTGTGCTCTCTGGGGTAAAGCATCTGGCCTCCCAGGCCTTCTGAAATCTGGGTGGAAGCCTTCCTGACCCCACAACTCTTGCATTCTGCATGTACCTAAAACCAGTACCACATGGATGGTACCAAGGTCAGCCACCAGCCGATGCAGTAGCCAGGCTTCCTTCTCTCTTGCCTGTAGGGGTTGAGTGCCTATGAACTAAATCCCAAGGAATAATTTCCCTAGGCTGCTGCCATTCTGGAACATGGTGCTTGGGGGCTTTCTTCTCAAAGCAAAGTCTTTCACTTTTGCAATTTTGAGGTTGCAAAGGGTGGAGTCCTGCTGCTTCTTGTGATGCCCTCAGGCTATCTTTTCTATTCTCCTGTTCCTTCTCAGCAATCAAGATCTCCTCTGGTCTATCTTTGTAGTCCACAGCTTTACTGGAGTTTCTTTTCTGTGTACAGAGCCTCAGTATCTTTTTTTTTTTTTTGTAGAGTACGTCTTGTTTATATAGTACTGTAATTTTTGCTGATTGTGCGGTACAGTATAGTTTTACATTCTGTTATACGTTACAGTACTGCATATGAGAGTTATGCCAATAAAAGCAAGTCTTCAAGTTGGAGTTTCCTTTGACCATTTCTTTGTTCTAAATACGTATTGTAATGCACATACCATATACAATTCTTCATTTAATGACCAATTCAATTAACCACCCAGTCACAGGAATCTAACCTGGTCATTAAACAAGGCATGTCTGTAGTAGGAACCATGAAGACAAAGCCTTTGAGGCAGAAATCCACTTGGCATATTAAAAATCACCTGGAAGGTGTCACGTTAGTGACACAGGCACAGTATTGGGTCTTAAGATAGAAAAAATGAGGCAGGGAGGAACTGTGGAGAATCTTGTAAGTCTTATCTAGGTATTTGGATACTATTCTGGAGTGATGTGGAAAGCATGTGTGAGTATGATTATCCAATATAAGTCTTATAATAATTACTCTGTAGAAGTAATGTAGTACAGTACTTCCACATCTAGCAGGAATATTTACCTCAAGAAAATACTAAGCGAAAGTGGCTTGGGCTTGCATATAGAAATAAATACTTAGAGAAGTGGTAAACTCTGTGTATTTTGAAGGTAGAACTGATAGGACTTACTGATGAGATGGACATAGTTATAGGGAAAGAAAAGGATCAGATGATTCCTGATTTATGGACTGAACAACTGGACAATGTCTCTTACTGAGAGAACAAAGAAGCAGTTTTACAGAAGGTGAAAAAATAAGAGCTCCCATTAGGGCACAGGAAGTTTAACATACCAAATAGAGATATCACGTGAGCACAGTACAGAGCTCAAAGAAAAGGTAAGATCACCAAATAGAAATGGGGGGGCAAGCATACAGCATACAGATGGTATATAAAGCTATGGAAATGGTGAGATCATCTAAGGATGGGATGTAGAAAGATAGTTAAGGATTAAGCTTTTGGTACTTCAACATGTAAGGAAAATGAGGAAGAAAACCAGTATAGTTCTCCAGAAGCCAGGTAAATAGTGTTTCTTCTATATAAAAAGTTTCTGGAATTAATGTGAGGATTATAAACATAATTAATACGAGGAATATAACTGGCTATGATAATGGGAGATATTATGGATTACTGGCTAAGAATAGCTTCAGTGGCAGAGGAGAAATGTAAGCCTAACTAGTTTCAGACAAAATGGCAAATGAAGAACAAGACACTGAGTACAAACAACTACTCTGAGAAGCTTTACTAAGTAAACCTATAGCAGTGATGCAGGGACAGATAGAGATATGAGATCTAAAGAGGTTTTAAAAATATATAGTGGAGGGCCGGTGAGATGGCTCAGCGGCGTAAGCGCCTGCCTTGCAAGCGCGAAGGCCCGAGTTCGACTCCCGGATCCCACATACGAAAAAGGGGCTGGTGATATCGCTCAGCGGCACGGGCGCCTGTTGGCTCACGAGGTCCTGAGGTCGTCCCCCCGGTACCCACAAAAAAAAAAAAAAAATATAGTGGAGGGGCCGGTGAGATGGCTCAGCGGCGTAAGCACCTGCCTTGCAAGTGCGAGGACCCGAGTTCGACTCCCGGATCCCACATACGAAAAAGGGGCCAGTGATATTGCTCAGCGGCAAGGGTGCCTGTTGGCTCACGAGGTCCTGAGGTCGACCCCCCGGTACCCACAAAAAAAAAAAAAAAAAAAAAAAAAATATATATATATATATATATATATATATATATACACACACATATATATAGTGGAGATTCTGTGGTTTATTTGTATACTAATGAGAGTAATCCAATAAATTTAATTTTTCACAAGAAAGACAATGGTAATTGCAAAGTTCTTTAGGCGAGAGGATATGGGAACCGGTGCATAAGTAAAAGGATCAACTTTAGACAGAAGAGGTAGTAATCCATTGTAACGGGAGGAATAGAGGTATAGAAGCACAGAAGTTGGTAGATATCATAAGGATGATAAAGTTATCTTTTGATTGATTTTGTTTTCTTAATGAAGCAGAGAAGTCATGAACTATGACTGAGGAGGTTGGAAAAGTTGAAGAAAAAAAGACCAACTGCTTAATACTCATCTCTGAAAGCGGGAGAGGGAAGTAATTTATGAGAAAGTGGAACAGGAAATAAGTGTGACTACATAGATGAAATGGACAAATTGCTTGGAAAATGTGTATTACCGAACTGACTCAAAAAGTAATACAAAAGCAGAATGGACTTATATTCCTTAAATAATCTGAATTGGTAATTAAAATCCTCCTAAAAAGAAAACTCCAGTCCACTTAGGTTTACCTACAAATTGTATGAGGTGAATTATATCACACATAAAGGTCAATGTAACAAATAGGGTCCTGAAGTAGACCCACATAGTAACCAAAAACTCCAAATCATATGTGACATTACATTATATAATTTCTATATGACACACACACACACACACACACACACACACACTTACTTCTAGAGTAGGAGAAAAGCCTTATGACCTTCAGGAGGGCAAAAGTTTTAGACAGAATGAATAAAGCACAAACCACAAGAAATAACACAAGAAATATCATAACAAGAAATAACATACGGAATTTAAAATTTAAAACTACTGCCTTTGAAACACGGTTAGGGAAATAAATGCAAGAAATTAGTCACAATATGTATGTTTCTAACAAAGGGATTATATAAAGAAACATCACAAGAGGATATATTAATGGTCAATAAGCTTATGAAAAGATGTTCAACATAACTAGTTCTAAAGGAAATCAAAATAGCCTGCAATGACATACTGTGTTTCTCCTCTCCACAGGCTAAAATTATTAAGACTGAGAAAGCAAGTGTGGGTGAAGATGTAGAATAACTGAAACTCTCATATATGTGGGAATATACAATGGCACAAGCACTTTGCAAAAAAGTTTGGTAGTTCCTTAAAAAATTTTAACAGACAATTTCTATAAGACCCATATATTGTCCTTCCTGGGCACTATGGTCTTGAATGTGTACTCTCGAAAATGTGTGTCTACACAAAGTACTTGCCCATGAAAATTTAGTGGTTTTATTTCTAATCGTCTAAAATGGAAAAAAATTCTAATGCCCAATCAGTGAATTGATAAACAAAATGTGGTATATCTGTAAATAAATACTGCTCAGTAACATAAAGAGATAAACCACAACACATATAACAACAACGAGGTATTTCAAAATTATTATGTCAAACAAAAACAGCTATTTGTATATAAAATTTCAGACAGAGAAAACTGAAGTGTGGGGAACAAATGCAGACCAGTGGTTGCCTGCAGTCATGATTAGAAGCTGAAGTCTTATGGGGGAAGGGATATGAAGGAAATTTGGGGATGGTGAGAGAAAATTTATCCTGACTGCAAAAAAACTATCAAAATAAATATTTAAAATAAACCTGTTATAGTGTATTTAAGTCATTCCTCAATAAAGTTGATTTAAAAAAAGATTATCAGAACTCCAATGCTGTTTTTATACTTTAGAAAATATCCCATCTGTTAATATCAACAGCTAATGTAAGTTAATATACATAATTTTAAGAAGCAGTTGGCAATTTGTGTAAATGATAGAGATTCTGGAGCCAGATAAACACAGTTTGAATCCTGCTCTCACTACCTCTGTAACTTTTGGCAATTTGCTTAACCAGACTCAGTGTCCCTCTCTGTAAAATATGTTTTACTTGGCACATGGCACTAAAAAACATTGCTTTTTTCCATACCACAGAAAAGGTATAAGCAATGAAATCCCTTGAGAACATTTATCCACTGGCAGAGTACAGGATACAGTAGATAATACAAAGAAAATGAACACAAAATGATTCATTAGGAGGGTCCAGAAAGATGGTAACAATTACTTCAAGCAAATTCTGGCAATGGGAACTGGAAAAAATAAAAAAGAGAGATGAATGAAAGCGTTTGGAAAAAAGATGAGGTAAGTAAGACTAGGTGAGGTGAAATTAGGGGTAAGATATGACTAAATTCACAAGGAATGTTTTGGGAAGATGGAACTGTTCTATATCATGATTAAGGCGATAGTTAAACAGCTGCATGCATTTATCAAAACTCAGGAAACTGTATACTAAAAAGTGAATTTCCTGCATAATCACAGAACTTTCTCCAAAATAGACCATATTTTAGGCCATAAAGCAAGTCTCAATAAATATAAAAGAATTGAAATAATTTCGTGTATCCTATCAAATCACAATGGAATAGAACTAGAAATAAACAGCAAAGACAAAACAAAACAAAATGAACACATGGAGACTGAACACTACACTCTTGACTTATCAATGGGTCACTGAAGCACTGAAGAAATAACGAGAAATGTAAAAGTGAATCAAACAAGAATGGAAACAGAGGATGTCAGAATCTGTGGGATACAATAAAACAGTTGTAAAGGGAAATTCATAGCTATGAGTGCCTACATTAGAAAAACTGAGTGATCCCAAATAAATAACCTAATGATGCATCTGAGGTCCTAGAAAAACAAGAACAAACCAAACACAAAACTAGTAGCAGCAGAAGAAAAGACACAACAAAGACCAAAGTGGAAGTCAATGAAATTGGGTCTAAAAAACAAAATAAAACAGAAGAAAAAACACAAAGGATCAACGAATCAAAGAGTTTGTAATTTAAAAAAAAAAGATTGAAATCCTTAGCTAAACTTACCAAAAGAAAGAGAGAAGGCCAAATTAATAAATCAAAGATGAAAAGGTGAAATTACAAAGGACTCCACTGAAATACACAGGATTATTAGAAATTATTTTTGAAAACTTGTATTATAAGTTGGTAATCTAGGAGAAATGAATAAATTCATAGACACATACAACCTACAAAACGGCACCAAGAAGATATAAAAAAACTAAACAGATTACTAAAAAGCAATGAGAATGATTCGGTAATAAAAAATTTTACTAAGACATGCCCAGGACCCAAAGGATTTACCACTGAATTTTATGAGACCTATAGTGAAGAACTAATACTAATGCTCCTCAAACTTTTCCATGTAACAGAAAAGTTAAGGAATGCTTCTACATTCACTGTGAAGCCAACATTATGCCAATTCCAAAACCAGATAAGGACTCAACAGAAAAGAAAACTAGAGGCTAATATCTTTGATGAACACAGATGTAAAAATCCTCAATAAGATTCTTACACACAGAATTCAATAACACATTAAAAAGATCATACAACATGATCAAGTTGATTTCATCCCAGAGATGAAGAATGGTTCAACATATGTAAATAAATAAATGTAATATACCACATATAAATAGAATCAAGGCTAAAAAATCATATGGTCATCTCAATAGGTACAGGAAAAGACTTCAACAAAATCCAACAACCTTTCATGACACAAAACTGGTGAAAATAGAAGGATCCTGCTTCAAACTGATAAACGTTTTACATGACAAACCCAGTCAACATTATAGTGAGCAGGAGAAAACTGAAAGCATTTCCTTTAAAATTAGGACCTTTGTGGTGTTCACTTTCATCACTCCTGTTCCATATAATATTGATGCTTTAGGCAGAGCAACTCAGGTAAGAGAAAGAAACGAAGGCAGATACAAATATGAAAGAAGAAAGTCAAATTATCCTTATTTGTGGATTTTATGAATATTTACACAGAAGAGAAGAAACCCCCAAAACTCCACCAGAATATTTTAGATATATAAATTGAGCAGGATACAAAATCAATACATAAAACTCAGTAGTGTTCCTATACACCAATAATGAAACCACTGGGAAATCAGGAAAACAATCTCATCACAATAACTTAAAAAAAAAATACTTAGAAATTTAATTTTTGACCTTGCAAGGAGGTGAAAAGTCCTCCATAATGAAAATCACAGAACTGTAAAGAATGAAATTGAAGGGGACATTAGAAAATGGGAAGTAGCCCATTCTTGGATTAGAAGAACTAATATTGTAAAAATCTCCATATTATCAAAAGTGATCTATAGATTCAATGGAATCTCTATAAAAATACCAAAAACATTCTTCACAGAAGTATGAAAATCAATCCTAAATTCATAGGGTATCAGAAAAGATCCCAAACAGCCAAAACAATCTTCAGCAAAAAACAAAACAAAAAAACAATGCTGGAAACATCACAATATCAGATTTGAAACTATACTACAAAACCATAGTAACAAAAACACGGAACTTGCATGAAAACCGACCAGACCAATGGAATACAGAATAAGACAGGGAAACAAACCCACGCACCTATAGCCATTTGATATTTTGACAAAGGGGCCAAAAACATAGAATAGAGAAAAGACTGCTTGTTCAACAAATGGTGCAAGAAAAACTGGCGCAAGCGAAAGACAGAAGCTAGGTCCCTGTCTCTTAAGCCTCCGTTAAAATCAAATCAAAATGAATCAAAGACTTAGATACAAGACCAGGAGCGTTGAAACTGCTGGAAGATAACACAGACACAGGCCACAGACACAGGCAAAGGCTTCTCGTATAGAATTCGTATAACACAGTAAATAAAATTGAGAATCAAAAAATTTAAAAGCTCTATAGCAAAGGAAACAGTCAACAGCACGGGAGATCATCTTTGCTGTTACTTGAGTAATGGAGGAGACGAATCCTCTAGATATTAATCTAGAATATATGAAGGACTCAAGGCTGGAGATACAGCTCAGTGGCACAGCACCTGCCTGGCCAAGTGCAAAGTCCTGAGTTAGATTCCTGGTACCACAAAAAAAAAAAAAAAAAAAAAAAAAAAAACTAAAAAAATAAATAACCCTCCAAAACAGATAATCCAAACAAAAAATGGGCAAATGAACTGAACGGGTGCTTCTCAAAAGAAGAAATATGAATGGCTACTAATATACGGAAAAAATGTTCAACGTCTTTGTTATGGTTTATATCCGGATGTCCTCCCCAAGCCTCATGCGCTCACAGGTGGTGCTTTTGGGAGGGGATGGCATCATAGAGATGTGCTATCAGCGGATTAGGGAGGTGAAGCCTGGTCAGAAGAGGTGGGTCACTGGAAGGGTGTATCTCCTTCCCTCTGCCCTTGATCTCTCTCCGCTTCCTGACTGCCAGGCCATGAGCTGTTCTCCTCTGCCACGCCACCCTGCCTCGGAACCAGCTGACTATGGATTGAAACCTCTACAAACTGTGAGCCAAAATAAACCTTTCCTCCTTCAACTTGTGGATGTCAAGAATTGTGTCTCAGCAGTGAAAAACTAAGACAATCTTTATCCACTAGAGAAATGGAAATCAAAATTACTTCGAGATTTCACCTCACCCCAATCAGAATGGCTATCATCAGACTGCTGCCTGCCAAGGATGCAGGAAAAAGGAACCCTCCTTTTGTGGGGAATGTAAACAAGCACTATGTAAATCAGTATGGAGATTCCTCACAGAACTAAAAATAGAAGTATCATTTGATCCAGCTATACCTCTCTTGGGTATATTCCTGAATTCAGGCATCATATTATAGGAATACCTGCATACTCATGTTTATAGTAGCACAGTTCACAATAGCTAAGCTGTATAAACAGACTAGATGCCCACCAACAGATGAATGGATAAAGACAATGTGATACATATACACAATGACTACTACTCAGTCATAAAGAAGAATAAAATCATGTAATTTGCATGAGAATGTATAGAACTGGAGATCATCATGTTAAGTGAAATAAGCCAGATTCAGAAAATTAAACATCACATATTTTGTTATATGAGAAACCAAATAAATAAATAGAGATGACAGGAAAATGGAAGTCTTTTGGAGATGGGGAAGGGAGCATGGGTAGGTCACAAGAAAGGGAGAGGTGGGTAATGAGACTGAAAATGATTCAGGTAACAAACTTCACCATTCTGTAATACCAACATTCAGTAATTTTTGTACATGATCATATGGTTGTAGCAACATTATTAAAAAGCCAAACAGTGAAAACGACCCAAATGTTTATCAATTGATAAACAAAATGTGTTACATCTATATAAATATTATTTGACAATAAAAAGAATGAAATACTATCTGATACTACAACTTGAATGAACCTTGAAATCATTATGTAAAATAGTCACAAAAAGACCAAATATTGTATGAGTCTATATGCTTAAAATTTCCAGAGCACACAAACCTACTGAGACAGAAAATATTATTGGTTGCCTAAGGCTGGAAGGGATTGAGGAAGAAGATGAAGTGTGGTGCATTAAGGGTACAAAGTATCTTTTTGAGATTATGAACAGGTTCTAATTTTTTTTTTTTTTTTTTTTTTTTTTTTTTGTGGGTACCGGGGGGTCAACCTCAGGACCTCGCGCGCCAGCAGGCGCCCGTGCCGCTGAGCGATATCACCGGCCCCTTTTTCGTATGTGGGTTCCGGAAGTCGAACTCGGGCCCTCGCGCTTGCCGGGCAGGCGCTTAAGCCGCTGAGCCATCTCACTGGCCCGAACAGGTTCTAATATTGATTGTGGTTATAGTTTTAGAATTCTGTGAATAAAAGCCATTGAATTGTATGCTTTTTAAAAGAATAAAATATGGTACATGAATTATATTTCAATAGAGTTGTTGAAAAATAATCTCTCTTATTGCTTATATCTAGATGTCCCCTCAAAGCCTCATGTGCTCATATGTGGGGCTTTTCAGAAGTGGCTGGATCTAAGATGTGTGAATCTGGATTAAGGCTGTGTCATAACTGGATTAGTCCACTGACTGGTTTACCATAGTTCTGAGTGTGGATAATGAGAAAGTCCATGGTGGGTGTGGGTAGTACCAACCAATATGCGTGTAGTCTGAATGGAATATAAAATGGAAAGGGAGGCTCAGTGCTTTGCTGTCGCATGCTTGCCATGCCATGGACTGTTTCTTCTCTGCCACGCTGCCTTGTCTTGGAGCCAGCCGACTATGCACAGAAACCTCTACAAACTGTGAGCTAAATAAACCTTTCCTCCTTTAACTTGTGGGTGTTGGGTATTTTGTCCCAGCAATGGGGAAGTAACTAAGACATTCTCCTATATAAGGGGGAGACTTTTCAGTATTACCTGAACAACCAAGTGTTCTCTATAAATGTGTAGCTTTAATAGTGTTAGTGTATCATTGTGATTAAGTTAGAAAAAATAGCAAAATTATTACCCTTTCTACTGAAGATAATTGTTGCTGTAATCCATCACATTTTTTGCTTGCTTCTTCAAAAAGATTTTTGTATTTTTCTATTTGGGACTGTTGTATATTAATTGTTCGCTGCTGTCTTGCACAATCTTCTTCAAAATTTTTTACTTGAGACTTTAAATCCTGAATATCATCCTCCTATAGTTACAAAATTATAGATTATGTGACAAAATGCACAAGACAGTATCAAATCAAAGCAGAAAACAAAAAAGCTTCATATGGTTTTAATGAAATATTATACACAGTTAATGAAGAAAACAGAGTACATTCCACTTTACTCTTCAGAAATGGAATTTAGGTATTTTATTTAATAGTTTACCTTGTAAGTCTGAGATAGAGAATGCTCATTAACAAGTTTTAGAAGTCCTTTAGTTCTGGGATCATTCAACATCTCAGAATAAAGGTCAGTATTTATATATGATGATAACTCAAAATTTGACTGTAAATTATATCTAAATAAGGATATTCAACAAATATAATTAAAATTGACCCTCAAATGTCTTTGAGGGGGATTTCGTTCTTTTTATTAGTATGTGTTTGCAGTATACCAAGTTTACATTCCTTTTATGGAGTTAGTTCGTGTTCATAACACATCTTAATTCCTCTTTTCATCACCTTTCCTTCCCCTCTCCCCCTTCTCCCTCTACTTCTTGATCCCTTTCCCACTTGAGAAGAGGTATTTCTTTTGAGAGGTTTTAAAACTTACCTTTTTATTGCATTCACATACAACATTATCCAGTTCCTCCTGTATAACATGGAGTTTGGCCTTTAGAAATCTGATCTGTGCCTCTGTGGATTTGAATGATTATATTTACTGCCTTTTGCTGAATCTAAGACATCACCAAGTGTAAGACAGACTATTATTTTATGAGATAAAATGCTTGAAATGGGGAGTCCAATAGCATATCCCTACTAGGGGATATTAAAGACATCAATTGCTCTTGTAAAATAAGTTAGAAATAAATCCACTCAACAGAAAGGAACAGCTAGGAATTGTTCATATTTCCTCATGGAAGCTGAGTTAACAAAGGGGTAGGAAAAAAAATCTCTCCTGAGAATATGACCCACAAGCTAACCCATTTGCTACTGAACTCACACTTATGAGAGTGGCCCAAAACATGTCAAACAGAGAATCTACAGTGGTCTCAGGATCAGTAAGGTCCCCAGGTATTCAACAGAAGCAAACACAAATCCTTTCCAGCAAAATTCTGCTTCAAATTTTACAAAGCAGTATATGTTTCCAAACTACTTTTTGATTTTTTCTTCTAACACATAGCCCAGCCATTTCAAGCTGTCATCTGGAATAGGGGAAAATTCTCCCGAGAGGGAGACTCCTGGGCCCAGGACACTGCAAGGGGAAGATACTGAGACACAGTGGCAGAGAGGTAATTCAGCAGTAAGAAACAGGGAGCACTAAAGTCTGTTTGTCTTGGTTCTCAATTTCTGGAAGCAGGAGCACAGTAACAGGCCCTGCGTGGCTCTCTACTGATGAAGAGCGATACTCCGGCCATCACGACCTTGAAGCCTTCTTCATGCAGACTGAAAGACGGCTGACTTGCTGCTTTATTTACCTTCTTTCCCTGCAACTATCCCAGAAAGCCTGACTAGGCTAGCAAATGTCATAAAATGCATAAATGAATTGCTGTTCACTTGGGATTAATATGCAACTCAGAAATCACTACAAATTAGTATGATTTTTCACAGAATCAGTAAATTTTAAAGATAGACTTTATAACCATCTAACATAAACTGCTAAATTTCAAATGATGACATTCTTATTACAAAGGGGCTAAGTGACTTGCCTGATGTCATGATTAACTGCACTGTTTTATAGTTCAGCATTAACTATGCTCATACTCAATTGTCTTATTTTTTGTTTCAATAGCGTAGGTGGTTCCTCTTATATTAAACAACTTTAGAGGCATTACTGGTAAGTAATGTAATATTTTTTGATGATCCAAACTTAGTATTATTATTTGTCTAGTGTTATGCAGAGGATGAGTTAGTAAGGAAAATTAGATTAGAAAACTCACTTGAGTATACCCGATGCAACATCAGTAATTCACTTATCCTTTGGCACGTGTTGATTTAATACCCAATAAATAAGATATAATTGTAAATTAGAAGAATTTAGACAAACTTTTTTCATTTTAATGATAAGCCATAGGGCATTTTAATTTTACTTGACAGTGCTCAATAAATCCAAAACAATAGTACAGTCTTTTTAATTTTTACTTTTTATAATAGCAAACATCAAGTAGATACAAAAGTAAAGAGACAAGTGCAGTGAACCCTCACTTACCCTCCACCCCTCTTCAACAGTTACACACAAACAATTTTACCTTTAATCCCATACTCATTCCACGTCCCACTAGATTATTCATTAAACAAATCTAAGACATCATGAGATTTTTATGCCCAAGAAGCAATTCTCAAAGATCTCCTGTTCCAAGTAAGTGTGATAAAAGGGAAAATGACAATCAAAAGAAAACCTACTTGTTCCAATATCTTTACTAACACCAGAGAAAATCTCATCATCTGAATGTTCAGGTAAGCCTTCTTCCTCCAGCTGCCCTTCGATTTTGCTAATTGTCTTTGCAAGAGAAAAGTCTGAGAAATCCTCTGGAACGGCAACATCATTGGCAGTTTGTACATTGCAATATTTCAATTTAACACTAAGAAATAAAAATTAAATATGTATATAAACAAAAACAGAAAGGTATAAAGGAAATACGGCTTTTACCCAAATGACAAAGCAGATCAAAATTATTATAAATTTTAAATTTATGATGAAATATATAATTGATACTTTCAAAGACCACAAGACTGAACAGACTTTCAGGTAGTGGTCAACAAAACCAAAATTCCAGTCCCCATTCTAAGAAAGTATCACTAAAAGTAACATTTAAGTATTTTGAAGTGGTGAGTTCGCTTAAGACAACAGTACAACATTTCTATCAACTGCTACAAAATATTTCTGAGTAGAAAATGTTTTAAATCACTGAATGTGGTAAGATACAGATGGTGTAACTATATATTTTGGTTATGTAAATGTCTGGAGAAATAAAAGGAGCTTAATAATTAAAAATGAGGGGCTGGTGAGATAGCTCAGCGGCATGGGCACCTGCTGGCAAGCGCGAGGTCCTGAGTTTGACTCCCGGAATCCACATAAAGGAAAAAAAGCGGCCGGTGATATCACTCAGCGGCATGGGCGCCTGCTGGCAAGTGTGAGGTCCTGAGGTTGACTCCTGGTACCCATATTAAAAAAAAAAAAAAAAAAAAAAAAAAAAAAGATAGTGTGTTAGGGGCTGGGGATATAGCTCAGCAACACAGCACCTGCCTGGCAAGTGCAAGGTCGTGAGTTCGATTCCCAGTACCAAAAAAAAAAAAAAGCTGGCTAATTAAAAATAGTGTTGTGAACTACAAAACTCAAACTGAAAATAATACTTTAAAACTATATTATACCTTGAATTTGCTTTCCTCCCTTTATTTGCAGACTGTAGCTTGTTTTGAACTTTGTTTATAGGCCCAGTGTTTTTGTTTTTCACCTACAAGAAAAGAATTGAAATTAAATATAATTATTTGCCAAGGAAAACAATTTTATAACACATGGAACTGCTATTTTGGTAAAAATAAGATTGTTAATTCACCAAATTAATTCCATTGTATTTTTACGAATCCCAGAATTGTGTACCTGTGACCAGCCTGCATATCACCCAAACCAAGAGATTCAAGGACAAGGAAAATGAGTTCCAAAGCTTTGAGGACATTCAGCTAGTTAGTGGAATACTAAATCTGGATATTCTGACCCACAAAGTTTACTTCTCCTCAGTAACCAACTATGTTCCAGCCCGGCCTTCCCTGGCCTTCAGCTACACAGTTCCCCTGGCCTAGATCTTCATGGGTGGGGAGCTCACAGATCCTGGTATGCCCAGGGTCTGAAAGAATGATCTCCATGCTGTGAACATTTAAATGGTTGAATGAACCTTTAAATAATCTTCTTTTGTATATGAGCACATTTCTTTTTCATGTCTTCTCTCTCAAGCTGTACAGAGAAAACTGAGAAGTATAAGGTTACGATCTTAATTCACTTAGAATTTTTCCACTATGGTCCAAATTGTTCAGTGAAATTATGAGACAAAAATGCTTCCATTTATTTTATGAGAAACACAAAAATGCATCCCATCAGAGTATTTGTGTTTATATTCTGTTTCTACTGCATCGCACCCCTTCTCTAAGAAAAGTCTAAAGCAACTCCTCAATTCTACAGAATGAAACTGCATTCACAGAAAGTATGATTTCATACCTTAGTTTCCGGATGAACTATCCCTTCAGACGATAATGGACCTCTACAGACCAAAAATAAACATTATACATGAATAACAGATGATACTAAGCTGAGAAGATGAAATTCAACAGCAATCACATTTGAAAGGGAAAATATACGACTACTGATATAATTCTAGTTATCCACATGTTGATTTATGTTGAATAAATTACATATGAAATTCTATTTCTATATCTTTCAAAGATACATAAATGAGAATTATATTTTGCTATAATTCTAGTTATCCACATTAATTCACTTTGAACAAGTATCATTAGAAATGTGCTTTGGTTAAATCATTTGCCTCTGATAAGATACTATAATGCCAATATTTTCATAGGTAAGTCTAACAAACATTTTAATGAGTGGAAATCTCAAGGAGTGATTGTTGGCTACATAGAAAAATCATCCATTTTACAAAATCATTCAGCACAGAACGTTTTACTGTGAGCATACTCTGTCGTCATCCTTTTAATCATTTAAGCACCTGCTCAGTGTCCATTTTCCCCGTTGCACTGTGAACTCCGGGGGTAGGAGTCAGCTTTGCCTTTTTCACTATTCAGTGGCTACTACCTCACATAGAAGTTCTTAGCCTGGCATTAAATAAATATATGTTGAATGAATAAATACATTTAAAATGCAATTAATTGTATGCACATTTTATTTTAGGTTTTTAAAATGTTTGTAGTTTAAAACAAGAGTATTTATGGGGGTTTACTATGACCCACAGGCTGAAGCCACCCACATCTACTTATTACATATTGTAATGCAGTTATCACTGTAAAACAGCACAGTTAAGTAGTCACAACAGAGACCATATGGGCCAAACCAGAAAGTATTTACTATCTGGCCCACTACAGAAAAAGTTCACCTACTCCTGATGGTCTGTAAGCATCCCTGTTAGTATTTTAAAAATATGCCACACTAGTATCTATGAAACAAAAAAACTCCATCACATTTCCTAAGAATTCCTAACCATAGTAGATGATGACATAAAAAATAAAATTATTTTCCATCAGATGGCACCTGCTGAACTGGTCATGAATAGATTTTTTTCAGTATTTAACACAAAGATATACTTAGGTAATGTTAATTAAATACAACCTAAATACAACCTCTTAAAGAACTACTAGAAATACCTCTGGGAAGGGAGAAAAGGCTTTTGAAAATGTCTTAAAATTACAGAGAAAAAAGAATAATTCTCACATATATAACATCAACATTTCATGTCAAATTAATGTTCAACATTTCCTTGGTTCGTTTTCTGTACCTCTCATTCATGTGCAAATACATTTTGGTCAAAAAACATTTAATGGTTATCTCTCTTCCTCACATATCAGTGATATTAATTTGCTAGTGTATTTCCATGAAAAATGAACTACAATAAGGTTCTACTTGTTTTTGTTACATTTCCCCATCAAAGGTTTGTAATATAATTGAAATGACTTGTGTGTAAGCCTTGCTTTCAGCAGACTGAGGGTATGTATCCTTGTTATGGTTACATCTAATGTCACCCAAGAACCTCATGCATTCAGAGGTGGAACTTTTGGAAGGTGCCTGGACTGCAGGGGTGAGAGCTGACTTGCTGTTAGGAGATGGGGTTTGGTTGGAAAAGGCAGGTCACTGGGTCTGTGGCCTGGAAGGGTTCATCTCCCTACCGAGCGCCTCCCTCGTTCTCTGCTTCCTGGTTGAGATGCCCCTCTGCCATGCTGTCCGGTCTCGGAGCCAGCCAACCATGGACTGAAACCTCTACAAAAATAAACCTTTCCTCCTTTAAACTGTGGATGTCGGGTATTGTGTCTCAGCGACAAGAAAATGACTAAGACAATACTGTATTTTAGGAAACTAAATTCTGCTTTCTTCATTATATTTTCTAACAGTAAACCTGAGTATTGGATATCTATAATAATATACACTGATGGATTATAATTATTTAGGTGGCTTATCATTGTACCAACTTGAAATGGATAGTCTCTTTAGAGGTATAACTCCCATCTTCAAAAATTCCCAAGAAACAATCAAATGTGCTGTTTCACATGCAAAAAGTCATCTGTCTAAACAGCAGGATTTAAAAAAATCCACCATATCTAGGTAAACAGAGGCATCATCACCAATTTGCACTTAAGGAAAACTTAGTAAAAGAGAATCAACAGATTTATTTTTATGTTTGTGAAATCAGTCTCTCACTTGCTTCAACAGAAATTAAGGATCATCTGTTACCACCATCACTTTGGTCATTTAGTTTACTAGGTAAGAATCATGAATAATATTATTAGTAACCCAAATTTTGGATTGTTTTTCTAGTACTCTGGATTGAACTCAGGGAGTACTGACCTACACCTTGGCACTTCTAAAATTTTTATTTTGAGACAGGGTTTTGCCAAGTCTCAAGTCTGACCTTGAACTTGAGATCCTCCTGCCTCAGCTTCCAGAGGAACTGGGATTACAGGCATGTGTCACCACACCCAGCTTCAAATTTGAGAATTTTGATAACTTTAAATATATTTTTACATAGATCATTACACATAATAAAGCAGTTTTATGTCCATATTACATGTATCAAATAATAACATAAGATATATTTACTAAATAAAACCCTCGAAAGCAACTCATTAGAGAAGTTTCTGGGAGCAGGATCCAGTCCATGTACTGACCACTGTACTACCAGACCTGGCATTAAGTGTTCAAACATTTTTGTTTTGTGTTTATTGAGATACAATTTATACATCATAAAATACATCCTTTTTAGATATATAGCTCAAAAATTTTAACAAACCTAGGTAGTCACACAACCACCACGACAAGCAAGATAGAGAAGAACACTTCCTCTATTCCTAAAGTTTCCAAGGGCTCCTTGATATTTAGTCCCTTGACCCCTGCTCACAACCCCAGATGACCACTAACCTAAGTTCTGTACCTATAGTTTTGAATTTTTCAGAATGTCTAATATAGCCTGAGCCCCATATTGGCTTCATGGGCAATGCATTATAAGAGTTGAAAAACTCCCACTCCCTAGTAAATCCATACTCTACATGACAGTCACACAATGACAAAATTGTCTATCAGTGCATATTGCAGAACATATCCTGCCATTAAGCAATGCACAGCTATAAATGAAAACACAGATCATGTACAGTTTTGAGTCTGGGATCTTAGGCTTAGCATTCATATTGTTGCCACATCAGTCATTCATTTCTGTTATTGCTAAGTAGCATTCTACCACATAGCTATTCCATAATACGTTTATCTACTCTCCATTTGATGATTTGATGGATTTGAGTTGTTTCTAGTTTTGAGCAATTAAAAATAAAGCTACTCTAAACATTTACATGTAGGTGTTTTTGTTTTGTTTTGTTTTGGGTCTTCATTTTTCTGGAACAAATATCTCAGAGGGGAATTGTTGGATTGCTTGCAATAATTATTTTCAAGTAAATTAATATCCCAGTGTTTTAAGTACAACCTGCCTTAATTACTTTCTTGATGCTGGAACAAAATACCTGACACACAAAGTTAAAGAAGGAGAGGTTCATTTTAGCTTACAGTTTGCAGAGGGTTCAGTCCATAATCAGCCGGCTCCAAGGCAGGCAGCATGGCAGAGGGGCGTCACAGAGGAGAAACAGTCCATGGCAGGGCAGGCAGAAAATAAAGCAGCCAGCCTGCCTTTCACCTTTCTCTTTATATCCTATCCAAGCTACAAGCCTATTGGTTGGTGCCACCCACACTGAAGGTGGGCCTTCCCGCTACCCATACCCAGAACATGCTAAACCAATCAGTGGAATAAGTCAATTATCACACCCTTTATCCAGTATCACACATCCATGATCCAGCCACACCCTCAAAAGCTCCATCTACGAGTGCAGGAGGCTTTGAGGGAACCTCTAGCTATAAGCCATAACAAAGCCAAGCAACTGCCACTTCAGAAACACATTCTCTCTTTTGTTTCTCACTCCTGTAAGGTGTTTAAACTTTATGTGCTCTTCGGGTTGAGCTCTCATAGCCTGCTTCTTGATCTCAGAAGATTAGGGAACCCATAGATAGTGTAAAATTTATACAGGTATTAATCAATTTTGTCTACTTTTAGAGTTTCTCTGCTGGTACAGTTTACTCAAAAACTAGTGAATTTCTTATTTATTTGATTCTAGTCAGTTCTATGCCACATTACGGCAACCACAGTTCTTTCCAAGACTATAATTATTAAACAGTAGCTCCCTCTCAACTGCAAGGAATATGTTCCAATGTGCCCAGCAGATGCTAGTATCAAACACTATATAAATTGTGTGTTTTCCTCCACACACCCATCTCTGGTAAAATTTATAAGCTAGGCACAGTAAGGGTTAACAATACCTAATAATAAAAAAAGAAAAATATACTGTAATAAACTGTTATAAAAGTGGTGTGAATGTGGACTCTCTCAAAATAGCCTATTGCACTGCACCCACTCTTCTTGGGATGATGTGGCATGACAAAATGTTTGCGTGGTGAGATGGAGATGAGTGATGTTGGCTCTGTGACATAGCTTAAGCTGCCACTGGCCTTTCAGTATGAACACTGCCCTACCACAACAGTTGATCTGTCACTGAAATGGCTACTAAGTACGTAATTAATGGTTGATAGTGTGCACAGTATGGACAAGTTAGAGGGATGATGCACATACGAGGCAGCATGGAGCGGGACGGTAGAGATTTCATCAAGATGCAATTTAAAATTTATGAATTGTCTATTTCCGGAATTTTGTACTGACAACAACAAGAAACTTGGAATGCTTGATGATCACCATTGCCTCTGCTACAGTAAGATTTTATAGTTTTATTTGTGAAGATCCTACATTTTTCGTGTTAAATTTATCCCTAAATATTTATCGTTCCCTAATTTCTTGGAGTATGTTATGATTTGGATCAAAATGTCCCCCCAAATCCTCGTGTGCTCAGAGGCAGAGCTTTTGGAAAGTGATTAGATAGTGGAGGTGCTAGCCTTATGAGTAGATTACCCTACTGCTGAGTTCGTGAAATGAATGGGCTGTGAAGAGGCGGGGCCTAGCTGAAGGCAGTCAGTCCCTGGGGTGTGCTTCGGAAGGGCGCATCTCTTCTTGGGCTCCCCCCTGCTCTCTACTTCCTGGCTGCTAGGAGGTGAGCAGCTTTCCTCCATGACACGCTTTTGTCTTGATGTCTCTGCCCTGGAGCCAGCCTACGACAGACTGAGGCCTCTGAAACCGTGAGCTAAAATAAACTTGTTCCTTTAAGTTGTCTACGTCAGATGTTTTGTCCCAGCAAACAAAAAGCTAAGAGCCTATCAGACATTTATGTAAAATTCAAGAGAAAAAGGGAGTATGTATTATTCTTTCTAATTTGATTATCCTTATCTTCACATGCATTTTTAAAGAAAGGTAGTACAGTATGTGAGAACAATTTATAATTTAAATCTCAGTGAAAGGATGTACTTTTATATGTCCTTTCGGCAAGCTACTGAGCCTCTCACTTCTCGGAAATGCAGTTTTAAAAGGAGAACAATAAGGGCAGGTGATATAGCTCAGTGGTCTAAGCGCCTGCCTGGCAAGTGTGAGGTCCTGAGTTCGACTCCTGGTACCCGCATATAAAAGCAGAACAATATTTATTTTAAAATAATACATTTGAGAGTTATATGACGTAAAGTAAATGGCTTGCCTTTTAGTATCTAACTAGCATATGCCTCCAGTTATCATTTTATATATTATTCCTCTTCAGATTACGAGCTTTCAACATTTGCATGCAAAAAAAATTATATAGCAAAAAATTCATATAGGTAATTGAACTATTAAAAAACCAGAGTTTTTTAAGAATTTAAGTCACTTACCTTATGCTATAATCATCTTCCTCTTTACATGATTTATTTTGTGTCGAAAAAGGCCTAGATTGTACCTCTTGCTGATCTCTCTAAATAAGTAAAGATAAGTCATATGTAACACAGAAAAAAAAAAAAAACTAAGATATATTCAAGTGCCTTTCAGAACATTAATCATTTCAGAGTTTTCTATGGTTTTTGTAACATGAAAACACAGAATTTGAAAGGGGATAATATGAAAATGAGGCCTGTTATATTACAGCTTCACTTTTCATTTGTTCTGGGCTAAGAAAGTCAATCCGAAGGGGAAAATAAAGGAATGCAGAGGCCCTTTTAATACATTTCCAATTCCTGTTTCCCCTCCAGAGTCTTCCAGCATTACGCAGCATGCAATAAAAATCAGAAAGAGACAAAATTTTTTTTAAAAATTCAATTACTATGCAGGAAAACATCTCAAATCAGGTAAAATCTCGGTGTTGCAAATACCATGAAGATGCTAAAAATCAATTATTGGGAGTAAAAGCTTTGGTAAAGATATATCAAGAAAGGAAAGCAAATAAACACATTTTATAGGGCCAAAGTTATATTCAGTAGTCAGCTTCGGCAGGGGGAGAGCAGCAATGCCTTTCCTCTTTTCCAGTCCTTCTCAGTTTTCTTCTTAGTGTTCTTTTGGAAGAAAAGAAATTCTTTTTAGGTGACTGTACATATGAATTTCTCATTCTACTATAATGTGTGGTCCTTCTGTACAAGTATTTTCCTGTTCTGACAGTGGCAAAACTAAAAGTGGAATAAAACATTTGTTTCTAGTAAAAAAAAAATTTATTTTGGAGACAAGGTCTCACTATATAGTTCAGGATGGTCTTGAACTCACTATGTTGCCCAGGCTGGCCTTGAGCTGGCAGCAATCCTCCTGCCTCAGCCTCCTGAGTGCTGGATTACAAGTGTGTGCCACCACTCCTGGCTAAAATATTTAATTGAAAACACAACTAGCAAATCTGTAAACATTATCTAAATATATTACTTGAAGTGCTATATGTAACACATTTCTTATTCCTAAATTAACAAATACTTAAGTATTTTTAGAAGACATCAAAATATTGCTAGATTTCCTTCCCTGCCTCCATCAATTCCATTTTTGGGAGAAGGGAGATTAAAGGAAGACATAATTATACTAGGGTAAGAACTTGTAAGTTTGAATGCACCCACTTTACTTCTCTAAAGAAGGCCACTCTACCCTATATATAATTAAAATTGCAAATGCTGATGTGTAAGGAGGGATGTTTAAGCAGGAACATCCACTTTGGGTCCCAGAATGGAGAGTGGTATCCTTAGATACAACCTCACAACACTGTTCATGACTAAACATGTGGTTGTATTCTAGCCCTAAGAATTTGAATTAGATTCAACTGCACGGTTTAAGAAATGAATTATCTTTTGAATATCAGTGATGATTGCTATCATTTATTCAACTTTCATCTAGAGGCAATTTGATTTCTATCCCTATTGAGTTATTCATGTTAATTCCACACAGCTACTCTCAAATATTAATCTTTTGGTACCAGAAAAGATTATTACATATCAATTTTGTTATATTATTGTAGCACCTAAATGCAAAACACTTTTTCAGTGGCATTTAGAAAATGTGTGCTTACCAAACGAGATACTTACATATACACACAGCTATACCTCTGCATGTATATTCAGGCTAAGTTTGTGATGATTCACTGAGCTGAACATTTATGCTTTAGGGTGTATTTTTTTGCGTGTATGCTATACATTAAATTAAAAAGTTAAAAAACAAGCACTTACATAGAATTATTATTATTATTATTATTTATTTATTTTTTTTTTGTGGGTACTGGGGGGTCGACCTCAGGACCTCGCGCGCCAGCAGGCGCCCGTGCCACTGAGCGATATCACCGGCCCCTTTTTCGTATGTGGGTTCCGGGAGTCGAACTCGGGTCCTCACACTTGCCGGGCAGGCGCTTAAGCCACTGAGCCATCTCACCGGCCCTAGAATTATTATTAATTGTTCCTCTACTTACTATTGCTTTCTCGGCTTGTCGAACAAGATCAGCTGTTTTTGCTTCTAATTCTGCATTTAAACGCCTAAAAGCAGAAAATAAGTTAACAATTGTGTTATAATGAAATCCTAATAAAAACAAAATAAACTTCAGCAATTACATATTACCAAGTAACCTAATCAACAAACACTAAAATATACACATAACGTTCTCAGTCAAAAATGAACACAGCTATTAGAACATATCTCCAAATCCCCATGGTTCCTCCTTCTCTGTGGTAGGAAGACGAACACTGTAAGTACTGGGTGCTCTGTGGCCTATTATTCACTTCAAGTGAGATAACTTATCTGACTAATAAATTCAGGAAGAATAAAATGGATGAATTCTACACAGTTCCACTTGTCATCCTCTTGGGCTTGGTTTATCTGCACAGAATACAAATTATAGCCTTGCTACAGACATGGCCCTTGCTGGACCTAAGGCTGGGGGCAGCCAGCGTGGGTGATTGGGGAGCTAACATGGTTTTTTTTCCTTTTGTGGGTACCGGGGGTCGACCTCAGGACCTCGCGCGCCAGCAGGCGCCCGTGCCGCTGAGAGATATCACCGGCCCCTTTTTCGTATGTGGGATCCAGGAGTCGAACTCAGGCCCTCGCGCTTGCCAGGCAGGCGCTTACGCTGCTGAGCCATCTCACTGGCCCAACATGGGGTTTTTTGAACAGACGCAATGTAGTTGCAACTCAACTACATATTTCAATATCAGCTTCATTAGAAATAAAGGGGATTACTTTGACTTCCATTTGACAGTCCACTTGGAATCTAGAAAAGAACAAGAATACTACTCACTTGGACCCATCAAAGACTGCAAGAATGACAAGACAATTGAGGGGAATTGTTTTTAATGGAAAAAACTGTTCATAATCCTAATCACCATCATCCAACCATTTTTATTTTTGATATTCCCTTTCAATTTTCATCTAGAGCATATACACAATTTTGTATTGTTTCCACAGCAAAATAGAAGGAACATGTTTATCTCTACATAATCTTATAGTAAGTATCTTATGTATTTCCACAATATTCTAATGAATTAACATTAGCATAACATACTAAACTCTGTTATTTTTAGTTCAAGTCCTCTTTTCACTTTTGAAAGATCAATGCTATAATAAACATCTTCAGAACCATGTCACTTTTTTCTCTTACTGAGAGGTTACATTTATGGACTATATCAGCTCTACTGAAGTTATATCAAAGAGATGTGTTGAGGAATCTGTTTTTCGTAGATATGTGATTCAGAAGTAATACAACCACATCCTCAGGAAAAGAAGGGAGCAAAACCATATTTCCTAAAAGAGTCTAATGTTTTAAGAAATACTTGTACTATCTTATGGTTTCTTGGTCAAAATACAAGACTTAAAGTTGCATTTAAAATGCCATTTTTCAAATTTTCCTAACACAGATCAGAAGAACTTGAAGCTTTAAATCTACATAATTGACTGATTGAGATGATGACTATTCTTTTACTCCAAATCCATGAGAATGTCAGATAAAGTGCAGTAAAGGAAATATTAACTCAGACTCAGGAAGGGGAAACACCCTGATACTACTAATAAAGAGCATTCAAAGTGAGAGCACCAACAAGAGCAGAAGCCAAAATAGCTCAACAGCTAGAAGCTGATGCACACGTGAGTCGCGAAGGGCTACACTTGTGAAGCACTGTACCACTACGGAAACTGCGTCCCTGTCCGTCCCTGTCCTTAGGTGAGCAGAAACAAAGCAGGAGGCACGGCAGGAAAGATTACCCTGGAAGTAATTACCACACACAGGAGTGGGGTCCAAATCCACCTTATCCACACGGTTCAGGGACACTGTGCCAATACTTTACAGGAGTAAGCTGGCCTGGAAACAATGAAAGTCGAACCTAGTAAAGATAAACTCAAAACTTTACAGGGATACGCCTCATGCAGAGTACATGGGCCTCTCTTAGAAAGAAAAGCCTGCTAAAGATGACTTCATTAAGTTAACAAATCACACAAAAAAACAAGCCACCAAAAAAAAAAAAAAAAAAAAAAGGTTAAATGAGCTGTGGTAGGTGCATCTATAATCCCATCATTTGGGTAGGTTGAGGTCAGAGGATTGAAACTTTGAGCGTAATCTGCACAATTTAACAATTTAGTGAGACCCTATCTCCAAAGTTAAAAAAGGGCTGGGGATGCAGTGCAATGAGAAGCCCCTGGTCTAAATCCCCAGTACCACACACATTCACAAAAGTTAAATTTGTAGGACAGAAGAGATAATGTAACAATCTATAAAAGATAGTTAAATTAGAACTTTATTTTGAAAAAAAAAAAAAGCAAGAATAAGGAAGACCCAGATATTATTAAAAAAGCACACTGAGTTTTTGGGAAAAACTACTAAACTAAATAAAAACTAAAAACTAAATTAAAAATACATGAGTAAAAATAAAAAATACTCACTGAAATGAAAAACTCAACAAAACTCGACAGATGTGTTGAACAATCAAATGTACAGAAGAGGAATAAATTACAAGTATGAGGAATCACCAACAAAGAGATACAGAAAAACAAAGGGTTAACAACACGAAAAAGAGATAGCATCCACTGGTGACAGATGGATAACAAAGACAGCTGCTATCTAGCTGCTCTCTAATGGAAGTTATAGATGGAAATCCCAGACAAGAGGAGACTATCAGTATTTAAAGAAATAATGCTGAGAATTTTCCAAACTGAAGAAAGACATGACTCTGAAACAGAAGAAAACAAAACCACACCTCCACTCAGCATAGTGAACCTGCAGAACTTTATTCATTAAACTACCCAGTAATTATTTTAGAAGAACAGAGAAAAGCAGCCTGCCTGCATGATTATCAAAAAATCAACCGCAGATGGCTGTTGACATCTCTGGATGCTGACAAAAAACAAAAGGATATCTTTAATGGGCTAAAGGGGAGAACTGGCATCTAGGATTCTATGTACACATAAACTGTCACTGAAGAATAAGGGCAAAGAAACATTTCCAAAGAAGACAAAGAGTTTCAGACTCAGATTTCCACAGAAAAAAAGGAATGAATGGACTATAGTTCATGAAGGAGGAAAATGAAACCTTGAAAAAATGAATCATGAAGAACCAGTGGCTAGAGAACATGATAAATCTAAATTACTACATACCACAAAATAGCACCAATGATGACTCAAAAGGAAGAACTGGCAGCATCTAACTTGAAAGAGGGAAACCAAGTTAAAGCAACAGAAGACAGGTAAGAACCAAAAAGAGAAAAAACATGGTAAATAACAACAACAGCAACAAAAACAAAAAAAAGAAAAGATGATTAAAACAACTTCAAATTAATAAACAATGTAAATAAACTAAACTCACTTATTAAAAGGCAGAAATCATTAGGCTTGAAATCCAAAAAGATGTAACAGACATCACACAACAATGAAAAGAATTAAAAAGACAAATAATACAGCCCTCAAGCAAAATGGCCACAATTATATGGAAAAAATTTTAAAGTATAATTATGATACGATTTTATTACACCTCTAATAGAAAGCTAGTACAAAAAATGGTGAGGATATTGACAGACTGATAGATTTTTAGAAATGAAATCAGACTAATCTAACAGATTAGTCAATAAATAGTAAATGTACGCCTTGTCCAAGAACACAAAAAACACAAAAATTGAACACGTACTTGGCCACAAATAAGTCTCAAAACATCTTTTAGGTGCCGGTGAGATGGCTCAGTGGTGTAAGCGCCTGCCTGGCAAGTGCGAGGGCCCGAGTTCGACTCCCGGAACCCACATACGAAAAATGGGCCGGTGATATCGCTCAGCGGCACGGGCGCCTGCTGGCGCGCGAGGTCCTGAGGTCGACCCCCGGTACCCACACACACACACACAAAAACACCACACAAAAAAACCCATCTTTTAAAATATTAGTGTCCAGCTGGGCATGGTGGCACATGCCTGTAATCCCAGCACTCGGGAGGCTGAGGCAGGAGAATCGCTGTGAGTTTGAGGCCAGCCTGGGCTACATAAGCAAGTTCAAGGCCAGCCCATACTACATAGTGAGACCCTGTCTCAAACAATAAAATAAAATAAAATATCAGTGTCATATGCATTCTCCGATCATAGTGCCATTAATACTAAATTTAAATAAAACAAAGGCAAAGCAGCAAACAACCCTATGTCTTAGAAACTAAAAACCACACTCCTAAATAATCACAATGACAATCATAAAGTTTACAACCACAAAGTAAGTATATCTCCAAACAGGTCCTGGAACAGGTAAGCTGCAGTTGGCAAGAAAATTGTAGACTTAAATGTACTTATTTAAAAAGTAAGAAATCGGGCTGGTGATATAGCTCAATGGCATAAGCCACCGCCTGGCAAGTGTGAGGTCCTGAGTTTGACTCCTGGTACCTGCATACTAAAAAAAAAAAGAAAGAAATAATGAGCTAAATAAACTAATAAATTTACCCACCACAGTAAAAGGGAAAATTTTGATTTTTATCAAAATGAAAGAAATGAATTTAAAAAATAACAAATTAGTGAGATAATCATGGTTAGTTCTCTGAAAAGACCAGTGAAACAGATAAATCTCCTGACAAGATTGATAGAAGAAGAGAAGATAAAAATAAACAATATGGAAAGGCTCCAAAAGTGGAGCCATATACGGCTACAAATATAATTAAGATTTAAATCAAGAGAACATAGCAAATTTATGCTTGTACAGGTATGAGACATACACAAAATGAACACTTTTCTAGAATATTATCAATAATCAAAATTTATTCCAGGACCAATAGTACATCTAAATAGATGAATAATCACTGATGAAACAGAAATCATGAGCAAAAAGAATTCACTTGACAAAAATAATGAAACTCAGTTTCACAATTTTAATCAAAGAGCAGATAATCCGTGGTTATAAAAAAGCTTCCAAAGACAGAAAAAGAAAGAGAGAAAACTATTCAGCATAATTCATATGGCTTGAATAATGTGGATCTCAAAACCGGAAAGAAAAGAACTAGAAAAAAGCGTAACACCAACCTTACTTTTATTAACCCATGCAAAACATACCATTATAGGAATCAAATCCAGCAGTCTGTAAAGGAAAGTAAGAATCTGCCTTTGGGCCGGTGAGATGGCTCAGTGGCGTAAGTGCCTGACCGGCAAGCGCGAGGTCCTGAGGTCGACTCCCGGTACCCACAAAAAAAAAAAAAAAAAAAAGAATCTGCCTTTGTAGGATGATATGTTAAAAGAGGTAAAAATATTAGTTTTTAAAAAATTAATTTGAAAAAAATAATTTGGTAGAAAAATGTTCTGACAGATTTATCTCTCATTCAAATTAGGAACTGAGGGAAAAAAAAAACTTCTTTAAACACGATTAAAAGGAATCTATGAAAACCCTAGAGCAAATCTCAAATATACTGACAAATTATTAAACCAGGTGTGGTGGAGCATGCCTGTAATCCCAGCACTCTGGGAAGCTAAGGCAGGTAGATCAAAACTCAAAGCCCACCCTGGGCAACTTAGTGACTTATCAAAACCCTATCCTAAAATTAAAAGGGCTGGGGATGTAGCTCAGTGAAAAGGCACTCAGTACCTTTCCACCCAGAAAAAAAATTATAGACAAGAAAACTTATTATTGCTTTCCATTCCACACTGCCTGTCCTAAGCAGAGAAAAAGGGACAATGCATGAGAAATAATAAAGGAATAGAACTATTACAATTTGCATGTGTCTGTCCTCATAAAAAGTCCAAAAGGAACTCTACAGAATAAATAAAAGAGTTCAGTGGGCTGAAGATCTTTGTCTACCTAAGATGTAGCACAAGATGCAAAAAGTCAGTAATGTTCCTCACACATAACCTATGAAAAAAATCTACTCGCAGCAACCAAAAATTTAAGATACCTTGAAACAATATATATGTAGGACCTGTATGCAGTAAAATGATAAAACATTAAAGGAACCAAAAAACCTCCAGGTAAATGTAGACGTGTATTCGTTGAAAGGAATACTCAATAGCATAAGCATATAAAGTTAATATATAAATCCAATGTAATTGGGATTTATGGGGAGCTTGCCCTACCAGTTATCACATCTTAGTGTTTGGCTCTCTGGTATTATAATAGGAGCGTGATGCTTGGAGAACCTATCAATTTGAGTGACTGGAATCTGCCTCAGTCTCTCCTCTCAAATAGTGGTCATTTCCTCCAACTATGTGAAGAAGCTGAACTGCAGCAGACTGGATTGAGGTCCTCGGGAAATGCTGCGTTCTGCTGCCTGGTGGAATATCTCAGTATGCTTAATACTAAGACAAGTGGCAAACTGTTGTTGTGAACTCACGTTCTTGCCTACGAGGATGGCCATTTTACTCTTCTGCGTGGCACAGGGCATTGTAGAAGATTTAGGCATGTTACGGCAAAATCATAAGATTCACTCACAGGAAGACGAGAATCTAGAGATAAGTGAGTTCCTTTATTAAAAGAAGCCCAATCTGCTGACCCCGAACTTTTGTTTTAGCTCCTTTTATACACATTTGGGGAGGGGGTTACAAAATTTCTTGGTTGCCATAGAGACCACATTCTTTACCGCATCATTTCTTTGGAATTTCACAAGGTCCTTCTCAAACACCAGGTTAATTAATACAGGGAATGGGGGTAAGGGGTACCAGCCTGTGCTAAAAACCATTTGTCTCTCCTTTTACGGTTTTATGGCTAACTGGGAAAGAGTCTGAGGAGTGAGTTTATCTATGGGTTAAGCGGAGACAAACTGAAGACAAACTGGCGCCTAAAAAGAAATAGAGTCACTTTAGCCATATCAGGTAGAGCCAGGAAGTTACTCCGTTCATATGCCTCAGATTTGTATACCGCAGAGTACAGATAACAGAATAAGTAACAACCGGCCACTTACACTACTAAAAACTCGTACTAGAATAGAATAGAGATCATACGGTAATTCTATGTTTAACCCTCCGAGCAACTGCCAGCTTGTTTTCCAATTTTTAAATTGCCTACTTTATTTTAAATTAAAAAGAAACGAAGTGGTTGAATATACTTTTTTTTTTTTTTATAAGGGTTTAGACGATGGCAAATACCCTCGTGGGACTTACAGTCCAGTTGAGGAGGCAGAAAATAAAAAGTAAACGACTGAACTTATTGAAACGAATTATGCTAACTGCAAAAGCATGAGAGAAGAAAAGGCGGGAGAAGGGGAGAAATGATGAAAGGATAGGCAGGAGTCAGACGGAAACACTGCCGTTTTAAACAACGCGGTCGAATTAAGAGACCGCTGCTCTGTGAAAACGAAGAGGAGCGAAAGGTCCAGAAGGAAAGCTCGCGTTTTCAGGGCAGCTGTCCATCCCGAGGACGGACGGAGTTAGGGGAAGTCCTCCTAACTCCGCCACGTGCGGGTGAGAACGTAATTCCGCCCGCCCCGAGAAACGTGCTTTCAACTTAGAGAACAGCCTAGAAGAAATTCACGTAAGGTCAAGTCTGGAACCTGAACCGAGGCGAGACGCCCAGACGCCGGCTGTGCGCGGCACCCTCTCCGGACGAACCCTCGGGTGTCTGAGGCCCCGGAAGGCGGACCCGGGAGAGGGCAGGGGAGGGCGTGTGGACCGGGTCGGGCGGGCGCGCCTCAGGAGCCTCAGTCGGGAGCGAAGGTGCAGCGCGGCGCCGAGGTTCTTACTTATACTCTCGCTCCTGGGCGAGAAGATCCAGCGACGGGAGCGGGGTCCCCGGGACGCTGCGCCTCTGTAAGAGGGAGAGACCTCGGGTTAGTCAGACCCAGGTGCACGGAAGCTGGTGTCCCCGCCGGCCGGAGGCTGGCCCCTGGCCAGGAGTCCGGGATGGAACTGACCCCAACGCCCAAACTTCGACTCGCCGCCATCTTTTGCGACCGCGACGCGGTTACCCAGGCAACGACACGTCTTCTCGCGAGATCGCCCTTTTCCGGCGCCGGCTCCAGCGCCGTGGGGCGCGGCCACCTGCGCGCGTCAGCGCTGCTGCGGGAGCCCGGAGGCCGGGTGGGTGCTTTGACCTTGGCGGTGGGAGGAAGGCTCTCAGCCAAGAAAGGCCGGTCTCTCTGAAACTCAGTGAAAGCAAGGCTAGCAAGACCTTACCCTGTTGTGCTCTTCAACTAGTCGCCCATTTTATCTTACTTTATTTATTTTTTATGTGGGTACCGGGAGTGGACCTCAGGACCTCTCGCTTGCCAGCAAGCGCTTGCGCCGCTGAGCGATATCGCCGGCCCACCCATTTTATTTTAAATGCACTGTTAAATAGAATTCTTTTTTTTTTTTTTTTGTTTTTGTTTTTTTTTATTTTAAAGAGAAGAAAAAACAAAACAAATCAAAAGAACAAATTTTCAAACCAACATAATAGGAGGGTAACAATGGTTAATACATTACGTATTACTATCTTTAAGTTAGTTATTCAGGACACCAGACATTAGCATTCAATTGTCCAAACATTATTGGCACAAACCTTACTCTTCAATGAACTAAGTAAAAATGGTAGTGTATCTATCTTAACCATCTTATATATATATATATATACAATTTTTTTCCCTTTCCCTTCTTTCTTTTCCCTATTCCAGTCTCTCTTTCCTTTTGACCAGTTTCTTTTTGATTCACCATGTCTATTGTACATTTTGGATCTTATTTACTCTTTCAGTTTCTCATACTAGAGAGACAATACGATGCTTACACATGTGCTTCTGGTTTATTTCACTTATGAGTATTTTCTCGAGTTGCATCCATTTACCTATAAAAGTCTCCAGTTTATCCTTCTTTATGGCTGAATAGTACTCCATTGTATAAAAATATCACATCTTTCTTATCCATTCCTCAGTTGATGGGCATTTGGGTTGTTTCCAAGATCTGGCTATTACAAATTGTGCTGCTATAAACATGGGTGCACATATATTGCTGTGGTACGATGTTTTTAATTCTTCTGGGAAGATGCCCAGAAGGGGAATAGCTGGGTCAAATGGGACCTCCAACCCTAGTTTTCTGAGGAATCTCCACACTGACTTCCACAGTGGCTGTACCAGTCGACACTCCCACCAACAGTGAAGAAGGGTTCCTTTTTCCCCACAGCCCCTCCAGCATTTGTTATTAGTTGATTTCTTAATAGTAGCCATTCTTTCTGGGGTGAGATGGTATCTCAGTGTTGTTTTAATTTGCATCTCTCGAATGACTAGTGATGTTGCACATTTTTTTGTATATTTATTTGCCATTAGTATTTCTTCATCTGAGAAATGTGTATTCATCTCAGATGCCCATTTTTGGAGTGGGTCTTTAAATTTGGGAGGTCTGATTTTTTTGAGTTCTTTATATGTTCTTGATAGTAATCCTTTGTCTGAGGAACAGCTGGCAAACATTTTTTCCCACATTGTGGGTTGTCTCTTCACTCTGTTGGTGGTTTCTCTTGCTGTGCAAAAGCTTTTTAATAAGATGAGATCCCAGTTATTGATTCTTTGGGATAGTTCCCGTGCGGTTGAGTTTTTATTCATAAAGTCTTTGCCTACACCAATGTTGTTAAATAGAATTCTAAAGTTAAGATTTCTAGCTTTTACTTTTTTAAAAAAATCTTTTTGCGGCACTGGGAATTAAACCCAGGCTTTCGGACTAAGCTGCCCCTCCACCCCCATTTATTTTTTTATTTTGAGACAAGATCTGCCAAGGTGCTGAATTGCTCAGGCTGGGCTCGGACTCGCCATGCTCCTGCCTCAGCCTGCTGGACTACCACACCGGCTATGAGTTACAGCATGGTTAAGAGCTCAGGCTGGGCACACGTCATCCCTGGTTCACATCCTGGTTCTGCCACTAACTAGTTGCATAACGACAATCACTCTATCTCAGCTACTTCATCTGTGAAGTAGGAATGATGCCCGCCCCACAGTGTTGAGTGAATGAATTCATCCTTGGGGTTGTGCCTAGAACACAGTTAAGCCAATAATTCTAATTGTTTTAGAATAAAATAGGGAGTTCTGAAATAAACCTTCACATTTACAGTGAACTGATCTTCCTGCAAGGGTGCCAAGACCATTCAATGAGAAAAGAATAATCTCAAACAAATGGAGAACAACTGCATATTCACATGAAAAAGAAGGAAATGGGCCCTTGCCTCACATCAGTACAAATGTTAAGATAAAAGACCTAAACTATAGAGCTAAATACAAAGCTCTTTGAAGGAACCATGCATGTAAATCTTTAGGTACTGGCTTCTTCGCTATAACACCATCATCACAAGCAACAGAATAAAAATAGAAAAACAGGACATCACCGAAATTTAAAACTGTTTGTTTCAAAAGATACCATAAAGTAAACAAACCACAGAAAGGGAGAAAATTTCACAAAATGTGTACCTGATAAGGGACTTGTGCCTGGAATTATTAAGATACAAAAATAAAGATGAAAAAAGTTTTTAAAAATGGGGAAAGGATCTTAAATAGGCATTTCCAAAAGAAAATATATACAAATAACTAAAAAGCACATACTTTATGCTCAATATCATTATTCTCCAGGAAAATGAAGATCAACACCACAATGAGAGATTTCATACTCACTAGGACGACTATAATGAAAAGAATGGACAATAGTGAGGGGAGGATGTGGAGAAATTTGAGTCCTCCTATACTGTAGTGGAGATGTAAGAACTTGTGTCGCCATTAGGGAAAACAGTCTGGCAATTCTTTGAAAATTTATACAGAGAGCTACCCCATGACCCAGCAACCTAGCTCTAGGCATATGCATAAAGAAAATAAGAATATACACAAGAAGCTATGTCAAAAAAGTGAAAGTTACCCAAATCATAAACAGTTTAATGGATAAGTAATATATTCATATAATGGAATATTATGTAGCAGCAATAAGGAATGAAATACCAATACCTGCTATAATATGGATAAATTTGAAAATATGCTGTGAAAGAAGCTATTCACAATAGGCAACATAAACTATTTTGTTTCTATATGACAAGATACTATATGAAATGTTCAGAACAGGCAAATCCATCGATAGAGAAAATAGATTAGTGGTTTTCAAGATCTGACATATGATGGGGGATTGGTAAGGGGTCGAAGAATTCTTATGGTACAATGAAAGCATTTTAAAATTTAATGATGGTTGCACAACTCTGAATATACTAAAAGCTAATGAATTGTACACTTTATGTGGGTGAATGGTAAGCAGGCAAAATACATCAATGAAACTGTTAAAACATTAAAAATTACATTAAAAGTCAAGGGACCGAGAAAGGTAGACCATGCTAATATTAATAAAAAAAAAAAGTTGGAGTAGCTCTATAAATTTCAGACAAAAATGACTTCAGAATTATTAGAGACAAGAACATTCCATACAAATAAAAAGGTCAATTTTTTCAGGGAGATATACTAATCTTTAGTGTATAAGAATCTAACAATAGAGTGTCAAAATGCATGAAGCAAAAACTGGTAGGACTGCAAAGAGGAATAGACAAATTCGCTGTTACATATGGAGACTTAAACATGACTCTTTCAGTAACTGATAGCTCAAGAAACAGAAAATCAGTAAGGATATATTTGCCCTAAACAGCACTATCAAACAACTTAATACAATAAACATTTATAGAATATTCCACCCAACATTAGCAGAACACACATTTTTCTTAAAGTCACATGGAACATTCACGAAGATGGACCACATTCTAGGCCATAAGACACTTTAGTGCATTTAAAATAATAGATAATGTTAAGTGAAATAAATTGGACACACAAGCTTAAATATTGCCTGGTTTCTCTTATATGAGAAACCCAAAATATAAATAGCAAAATGAAAGCTAGATCGTGGAAAGTAGGGAGATAGAGCTTTCTCAAAGGAGAAGGGGATCAAGAGATGGAGGGAGGGGGAAGAGAAGAGAGGGAATGGGGAGTTAAGTAGGAATTAAGATGTGTTATGTACACGTATCAACTCCCCACAAGGAATGTGAACATTAGGTACTGCAAACATGTACTAATAAAAAAAAAATAGAAATTATGGGCCTCCCTCAGGGGAGAAAATTTAAAAGGAGTTGGGGGAAAATAGAGAGATGGAAGAAGAGAAAGATTAGAAGCAAGACTAAAGGACAAAGGAAAATTACTCAAGCTTTGGGAAACTGTTGAAGATGACAGTAGGGAAAGAAGGAAGAAACAGAAATAAAGATAGAAGAAAACAACAACCTAAAGAAACAATGTTCATACTCATGAAAATAAGAACAATCAAGCAAAAGAAAAAAAGGAAAAAAAAGGAAGGAAGAAAAGAAAAAAGTCCACTTCAGGGCATATCTCTGCTGTCACTGGTAGACAAAGGGGGCAGACAGAACCCAGATCCATTTCAATTGATCACAGCAAGCCAGCAATAGTTACAATATGATCTTGGATAATCCCAGCAAGCCTTTTCCTTCAGCTCCACTGAAGTTCAGGCTGGTTCTGGTTTCTAACTGTGAGGCTGGAACCTGAGTTGTTCACCCCACAACACTCTGGGTGCCTTCTGCTGGCTTGAGCTAGGCTTCCTAGCCTTGTGTGTCTCCTAGGCCTATGTATTACCCAGAAACTGGGAGCTGCCAGATGGAGCCAACCTGCCGCTGCTCTGAGTTCTGAGTTCAGTTGACTCCCTTCCACAATGGTGACTGGCCAATTTTCCTCTCCTGAGGACACCCAAACCTGAATGAACACTCACCAGTCACTGCAGTCTGCAGCTTTCACTGTTTCATTGGTGTGTTTCTCGGTGGGGGCCTCTGGGGTTACCAGTAGACACTGGGCTTCTGCAGATTCCAGCTGTCCCTCCCATGCCTAGCCAAGAATCAGGGCGAAAGTGTCATGCTTAACACCTCCCTCTTCTCTGTTGTAATCCCCCTTTGTTCTCCCTGTGGGCTCCAATTCTTGCTCTAGGTCCTTGCTGTGTCCAGGGGACCAACTTCCCTCCTTCTTCTCTTCCTCTCACTATAGTCCAGCATTTACACTCCAAATCTCAGACAGGGTGTTTCTCTGCTGCTCACCACTGTGCCATCTTCCTGGAAGACTTTCTTTTTCTGCATTTATTGAGATGATCATGTAGTTTTTCTCTTTGGTTCTGTTAAAGTGGTCTATTACATATATTGATTTGCATATGTGGAATCATTTCTGCATCCCTGGGATGAAACCTACTTAGTCACTGTGTAACATCCAGGCATGGACTGCAAGCCACTGCTCTGCTATAAAACACAGGTCCCTGCATATAGCTGCCTTCCCAGCCATTGACCCAGGTTCGATCCCTGGCCAATGTACCAGATAATTAACCTCTAGGAGTGCACTGCAAGACACTGTTCTGCTGGAAAACAGAAGCCCCAACATTTCTAAACCCAGGGTCAGTAAAGAATTAGAGCACATGTTTACCCTACCTATGAGGCCCCCATCCCTACATTAGTGTGTAATTTTTTTGATGATTTGCTGCATTGTGTTTGTATTTTATTGAGGATTTTTGCATCTGTGTTCACTAGAGAGATTGGCATGTAGGTCTTTTTGGTTAGATCCTTCTCTGGTTGTGGTATCAAGGTAAAGCTTGCTTCCAGGAATTACTTTGCTTCCCCTTCAATTTCATGAAAGTTTTGCAGGAGTATTAGCATTACGACTTCCCTCTATATATATATTTTTAAATCAGGCAGTGAATTTTTTGGGACTTGGGCTTTTCTTAGTTGGTAGTTTTTTTGGTTAGTTCTTCAATCTCATTGATATTGGATTATTCATGATTTTTATTCAGGGTTGATTCAGTATTGGTAATTCATATGTATCTCAGAATCAATCAATTTCTTCTGAATTTTCCATTTTATTAGAGTACATGTTTTTACAGTAGTTGCCAGTGGTCTTGATTTCTGCAGAATCAGTTATGGTTTCACCCTTTTCATTTCTAATTGCATGAATTTGGGTCTTTTCTTTCCTGTTTTGATAAGGTTGGCTAAGTGTTTATTTTATCTTTCAAAGAATCAACTCTTCACTTCATTGATTCTTTGTTTTTTATACTCTTAATTGCATTAATGTCTGCTCTGTTCTTTATAATTTCCTTCCTCATGCTAGGTTTGTGTTTACATTGTTCTTCTTTTTCTAGAAACTTCAGGTGTATCATTAGATAATTTATTTGAGCTCATTCTGTGAGAATTTACCAGTAACCTTCCCCCTTATGACTCCTTTCATTGTATCTCATAAGTTTCAGTATCCTTTTTGATTATAGGAACTCTCTCGTTACTTTTTAAATTTCCTCTTTAACCCATTGATTATTCAAGAGAGTATTATTTAATTTCCATGTGTTTGCATAATTTCTGTGATATCTTTTGCCATTGATTTCTAGTTTCATTGAACCATGATCTCTGATAATATGCAAGGGATAATTTTAATGATTTTGGATTTACTTAAGCACGCTCTGTGAGATGGTATGTGGTATACTTTGGAGAAAGTCCCATGTGCTGCTGAGAAGAATGTGTATTCTATTTTTTTTGGGTGAAACAGTATAGCTATCTAAGTCCATTTGTTCAAATGTTTCATTCAACTCTGATATTTGTTGATTTTTTGAAGCAGTTGATCTATTTGTGACTGTATTGTGGTGTATTGAGTTCCCCCATTACAATTATCTTTGTCCTTATCTGATTTTTCATGTCTATTAGTGTTTGTTCTCTAAAGTTTAGTGTGCTGGTACTTTGTGTGTATATGTTTATGATTGTTATCTCTTCCTGTTGAGTTGTTCCCTTAACCAGGATGTTATGACGTTCTTTGCCTCTGTTGATCAGCCTTGACTTAAAATCCAGTTTGTCTGTGATTAGAATAGCTACTCCTGCTTTTTTTTTGGGTCCCTGTCACATAGAGTATTGTTTTCCATCCTTTGAGTGTCAGTCTATGAATTTCTTTTTGAGTTAACTGTGTCTCTTGTATGCTGAATATTGTTGGATCTTGTTTCTTGATCCATTCTGACAATCTGTTTCTTTTCATTGGTGAGTTGAGACCATTTACATTGATGGTTATGACTGATATGTATTGACTTATCCTGGTCATACTATTTTCCTGTTGTTGGTTGCCTTTCCTTCCCTTCTTTTTAATTGCTTGCCTTGCCTGGTGGATTCATTCTATTGGGATTCTTGGAATTATTCTCTTCATTGTCTTTTTCTAGTATATCCTTTATATCCTAGTATATCCTCTTTAGAGTGCTGCTGGTTTAGTGGTCATGAATTTCTCTAGGTGCTCTTTATTATGGAGCTAATGATTTCTCTATCAATTTTAAAAGATAATTTCACAGGATACTTTAACCTGAGGCAGAAGTTGTTTTCTTTTAGGGCTTGAAACACCTCACTCCATGCCCTTTTTGACTTTAGAGTTTGTACTGAGAAGTCTGCAGTAATTCTGATGAATTTTCCTTTATGAGTGATTTGCTTCTTTTTTCTCTTTTAATATTCTATTCTTGTGTTTCATTTCTGGAATCTTAACTATTTTATCCTTTGCAGCAGCTCAGACTATATGGGACAAATTAAAATTATGATAACAGGCTCATATTTTCCCCAAAGAAACACTTCTCCGTATTTTTACAACGTCTCAAAGATGCCACGGCCAATTACAACACCTGAAGCTTCTTCTTTTGAGCTCAACAATTCACTCTTACAAGAGTATGAAATTACAACCTCACTTTCTCTGCCTCTGGAGCCCAGTTTGGATCTAAACAAGTAAGTTCATTTTTTTCACAATTGGAGACTCACCCTGGAAGTTCTGTGCTTCCATGAGAGTTGGTCTTGTGGAGAGGAAGACACATCCCACACCTTTTTTCAGGTGATCTGCTCTGCCTAAGATGTTTTGTCTCTGCAGAAGCCATGGAACACCCAAGACTTTTTCTGAGGATAGCAAAACCAATGCAGGGAAAGACAAAACAGATGCTTGTGCTAACTAAACAACCTTGTGCATGAGCCAAAATAAAAAATTTAGACTGTAAACATTGCCTTCTAAATGTATAAGAAAGATGCTCTCAGAACACACATAAAACCTCCACTGGAGAAGATTATAGAAAAAACCCAGTCACAAGGACCAACTGAAAAAACAAACAAACATTCTAGGCCTGGGAAAACAAAGACAGGGAAAAAAATTCTTCCTGGAACTTCACCCAGATGGTCTGTTGGAAATAAAATACTGTTTCCTAAATTTACAAGAGCCCATTGTTACAAATGTTAGCTATGTGATAAATTTACTTTTGGCTTTCAATTTAAGTTGGTATTTTGTTTAATTGATATGCTTAAAACATTTCTTCTCCTTTGTAATTTCCTAGACTACAATTACAGTGTTAATTTGTTCTTCTACTGCTTTGGTAGAGACAAAATTACTTTTTGAGTTCACTAAAGATTTATGTGCAGCCAACAGAGGCTTGTCAGCAGCCAGCCAAATTTAAAATGTAACAATTTGAGAAAATACACACAATAAAAGAGAAATGAACACTTTAAAACCCAAGTGGTAGCTGCCAAGTTTGTTAAAGTAGATAGAATTAGAAAAAAGATTATAAAAAGAGATATAGGTAAGTAGATATATTTTTTATGTGAGAGGATTTTGTGTGATAAGTGTTGCCCTACCAAGATGTGAAAAAAAGGAGAAAGCAGCAAAAATTAAAAGCTCAAGAAGGTTGAAAACAGGTTTTTGGAGAATGCAGTTTATAAAAAGAAATGTGTGTGTTCAGCTATTTTAATCTTTGCTCATGTTGGCTTGTTTGAGCCCAAACTACCCTGCTATAAGCTCTTTGCTGCCCAAAGAAGATTACGGGGCTATTGCCCTGACTCTCATCAACCAATCTTCCACACGTCTCAGCTTTCTTCCCTAATCTAACTCATGCTTTCAGACAAAGGCTATCATTCTCATTTCTGAGATTAATATTAAACATGAGCTTTTCTGCATGACTAGCAGAGATACCTAAGTTGGTCAATAAGAAAACATAAGACGAAGCTGCCTTCTCAGGCAGTTATCAACCTAGTTTGTAACACCCCTTATTGCTGGCTTTATATTATATTAAACATATTTATATTTCCCAAATATATGGGTCTTTGAAGATGCAAAGCTAAAAAGCTATCTCCTCATATTTTTCACTCTCAGGCTAAAATTACTCATGGTGGTAAAGTTTAAATGCAAATATCTGACTTTTCCTTACTTGTGTCCCAGGGTCATGATTGTTATGCTAACTTGATCTCAAGTTTTCTTTATAATGCTTTATAGTTGTTATCTGCTAACATTCTACAGAGAGTCAGCTTCTAAAACCATGATTGGTATATAACAGTTCTCTAAACAACCCCTCAATATTGTCACTGATTTGGCTTATGTTGTGAGAACCCTACAGGTTATTGAAAGCACCCTTATTCCAAATGGTAATGATGAAATTCTCTTTTACCTATTTGGTCATCTTCAAGAACTGATTAGAAACCACACTGCACCTTTGCTCTCACTCTAATATCCCTGGCCCCTCAGTGGAGGGCAACACTTTTGCTGATACTCTGATTCTACTTTCTGCCTCTTTAGAAAAGACTCCTGCTTTACATCAATGTTTTCACCAAGGTGCTAAAGCACTCATTCATTCTTTAATCTTACACATAAACAGGCCCATGAAGTCATTCTCACCTGCCCCCATTGCCAAAAACAAGTACAATCTTCTCTTTAAATAGGTGTCGATCCCCCGGCTTAAAAGTAATAAGATATGGCAAATAGACACGACTCATTATAAATCTTTTGGCAAACTTAAATATATCCATGTCTCTATTAATACCTACTCTGGATATGCATGCTTCTTTACCATTGCGTGAAACAGTAAAACACATTAAATGACATTTGCTCTTGTTTTTCTACAATGGGATTGCCTTCACAAATTAAGACTGACAATTGCCTTCCTATATTTCCAATTCTCTTTAGGCTTTCTTTCAGCCCTGTATATTAAACATTTCACAGGTATACCTCATAACCTTGCAGGTCAAGCAATAATGGAATGAGCCAATGGTTCCTTAATATCCATTTATTAATACAAAAAAGGGAGAGTGTGATGGAGAACCTCCTTCCACAATAACAAGTATCTAAAGCAGTATTTACTTTAAATTTTTAAAATAGTGATTCGGGTACTGCAGTAGAGAAACATTTATTCCCACTAAGGACAGGCCAAGACCACTGGTCCTTTACTATTACCCATTGTTGGGCTCACAATGGATAGGTCCAACAGAATTGTTAATCTGGGAGAGGGGATAAGCATCTGTTTTGTCACCCACAGGCCGTTTTTGGGTTCCTGCAAAGGCTGTTCATCCGTATCATGTGGCACTTGGTGAGAAGCAGCTTCATCCCTGAGCTGCAGGACATGGCCCTTCCATCCTCTCTGGGGATGGCCAACAAGAATAGAATGGATCTGCTGCGCTGTACAGCACCATCGGGACCCACCTTGGGAGAGATTAAGCAACTCACTGTCCAGGCCAAACAATCACTGCAAAGCACGGCATTCCTTTCACTTCAGAAAAACCTCTTCCTGGAGAAGTAACTAGCATGATATATTTGGCACACACACTTACACCTTCTGTTTTTGATACAGTCACCTGGGGAGACTTTGAGACTCCTCAGTGATACCTCTTTTGTTGATGGAGCCTGGCTACCACCTCCTGGCTCTGCAAGGGGTTCCGGTGGAGACTGTAGCTCTTCTGAATACTCTAGTGGCTGATACTTATAATCCCATGAATGGGACTTTTGACTGAAGAATTTCCCTTCTGTTTAGTCTTTAATGTCACTAATAGCCCTTATCATGTTCCCTTTCATTCCCAATAATATATGACCTATAGGGAATGGCCTAGATTTGGGGTGTACTTCATCGATTGTCCACCAATCTCTCTGTTATTCATCTTGCTTATAAACTAACCCTAGAAAATTTGAGACCCCATAATCTGATAGTATTAGAGTCTAATACTACCTGATTTGTGTTTTGGTTTTTAATTACTATGGCAGCTCACCTTCATGAAATGCTGGGGTTGCTAGACCCTTGTTAGGACTCTCTATGCATCTACTTTTCCCTATTGAAAAATCCTGGCACCTAGCTCTTTCCTTGTTCCCTCTTATTATTAAAATTGGTAATTATCAACATATAGATAAACTCAGATAGATTGCTCATGATACTTCTGACCATGTTGTGATCTGTACTTCCTGTTCATATATTATAGTTCCTATTAATCAAGAACCTAAGACAATGGAATATAATTCCTCTAATCATCATCACAGACCCTTGAAAGTGTTTAATATTTCTTTGCCTGACAATGCCACTGGTTAACTCCTTGTGTTAAAATAATAATAATTCTCAACTGAATATACATACATTGTAATACTTAGACAATGATCTGAAGCATGGGTCTCCACCAATCCCACTCAAGAGTGGATGGGAAATTCCACTCTTGAGCAAATTACCTCAGCACTTGAATGTATTGGACAAAAACATTTTCTGGACATTCTAATTGCACCCATTATTGTAGCTATTTTATTGGCTGCCACGACAGTGACTGCAGTGGTTGCTTTAACTTACTCAATACAAACTGCTCATACTGCAAGTGGCTATTTCCACAATGTCACCTCAGGATTACTGACTCAAGCTAATATTAATAAAGGAACTCTACAAAGACTTGACACCTGTGAGGCTGCTCTCAACTGGCTCGGTGGACACCAACAAGCCTTATGAACAGGTGGCAGACTTAACTGTGATGTTGGGTATCACTTGATGTGTATTACTCATTCCCTTTATAATTCTGAATTTTGGGATTCCAATACCTTCTCCTCAGTGCCTTTCATACAAATTTGGATGGAGACATTTGGAGGCCTTCAGTCTCAACTTCATAAACTTCAAATGTAGGCTCACAAAGTTACACTGGATCACCTCAGTGATATTGCCTACTACTGGCTAAATCCTAAACATTGGTTCTCTGGTCTCAACCTTTGCACTTAGAATCTTATGGCTATTAAAATAATCTTTTTTTCTGCTCTTTCTTGTGGTTCTAGGAGCACTCTGTATGCTGTTTTAACAGACCATCTGTGCAGAAGCCATGATGACTTTCCTGCATCAACCTCAATACCTGTCTACCCTGTACTCTCCCCCCTTTTGCCCAAACTAGAATATAAAACAAAGAAGAGGGAATTGTGTGGAGACTCTGGCCAAGGGAGTGATTGAATCTGAGTGTGATAATAAGAGGACCTTGGGAACAACAGTATCCATGCTCCTGGAATGCATGGTTAGTGTTTAGAGCAGAATTTTCAGGACAACGCTCAGCAGAATTAAAAGCAGTTTGTTCTCAGAGGTGTTTGCTTTGGCCACTGTGTCCCCTCTAGCTGATTAATATTGCCTAAACTAGGTCAACATGAGTCATGTAACAAACCATCCCATTCCAGCCCTGTCCCTTGACAAAAACTCCTATACAACGTTTGCAAATTCTTTTCTTCTACATCTTTGTTCTCATGTCCTTGAGTTACAAATAAATAACTGCAGAGGTCTCAGCTTGCTGCTGTCTTTCTGAGACTCTGGAACCAGCCCCTCTGGATCCTCTCTGACTGAATTAAGTCTCATCTTTGAGTAATCTTTCTCATCCTGTACACAGCCACATCCCACACTGCAGTAAGTCTGGTTGGGAGTAGCACCTGTGACTTCACAGTCCAGCAGATATACAGGATTCATGTGAGGCTGTTCGGATGCGCTGCCTACAACTCAGCTGACCTGAGAGCCACAGAGCTGGTTCCAGACAATCTGTGTGTGCTTGCCTATGACTTGGCAGGCCCTCTGGGCAAGAAGTTAGAGTGGTGAGGAGTACCAGGCCCCTGTGCCTGCACTCCAGTGAATAAGCTGACTGAGCAGTCAGGTTCATGAGCTCCTCCAACTCAGCTGGGATGCTCTTCACCTGTATATCCTCTCTCTGGCCTGAGTCTGGTTGTGGGAGGGGCTCCCCAGGCTGCAGTATGCACTGGAGTAAAGAACACAGGAATGTTGTCTTCCCCAATGTTTGGAAGGCAGTGATATTTGTGTGAGGCCAGTGAACACAAACTGTGTCCCAGGAATCTGGTCTCTGCAGCACTACATTGTCTCTCAGACTTTTTGCCTCACTATCCAAGATGGAGCAGGGGCCAGCTGAGCTGCTACATCAATGCCACGTCCCTTTTTTAAAATTGAAGTTTGGCTTGATCTACATATCAGATTTTCTTATTAATTTTCTATTTCAGCATGAAAGCCCCTCTCCCACCTTCCAAATACCTTCCTTCTCAGTGGATCACTCCCGATCTTTGATGTGACTTCTCCTCTAGTCAGATCATGTTAGATCTCCAGCCTGTAATTAATGTTTTGTGGTACAATACTAGGGATTGAACCTAGAGCCTTTGCACTGGGCTACATACCTAGACCTTTTTTATTTTTTTTTTATTTGAGATGGACTGGCCTCAAACTTATCATCCTCCTGCCTCAGCCTCCTAGACTACTGAGATTACCAGCATGCATTACCACTCCTGGCTTAGGTCCTCATCATTGCATGACTGTGTTCCTGGCATAGCCTTTTTGTTATTCATTCCTTCTCACCCCCCCAATAATGTGGTTCCTTTTTTATGTAAGACCCCATTGAAGAACAGAAGGGATTTTCTCTTCCTGCATTTTAGAAAATGAATGTCTAAATTTATTCTCACTCGATGCAGTCCGGATGACTTTTCTTTATCTTCATCATGGTTGCTGTACTGCAGCCTAAATGACCCTCTCTTTTGCAAGCACCACTTGACACACTCAGAGAGTTGGCACTGATTCCCTAATAGGTTACATTTGTACACTTATTTCCTTATTCTGTAGTGTATTTTCTGCCTCCTCTCAGGCTTCCTTTGTCCTAATGTGTATCTCTTACCCAGTGTGAGGTTTCATCTTTTCACTAATATCTTTTTGTCCCTAAAATCATTATATTTGGTTGGTGGTGGTATTTTAATGCTTTATTTAATATCTTGTTCTTCATCATTAAAGAAAATCTAATGGCATGGATTATATTTATGCTGAAAAATCATGGATATTTTGTGGATTTATTTATGTGCTTTTTATTATTATTCATTTTACTCCATGCCTGAGTGTTCCATTAAAACATGCTAATTTATTAATGATTGAAGATTACCAATAATGCAATGTATGTACTGGTCATAAAACCACTCATTCACTTACAAGTACTAATGTTATTTACCCTATATCATCATCTGATGCTTCTTGAGTCCTTCAACAACCTCTTTGAAAGCATTTGCACTGCATTGGCATCTCCATACACATAAAGCATATTGTCCAAAATCTTTATTAGTTCTAATACTGTTATTTTGATCTCCATATTCTTGAACACTATTGGTATAATACAAAAGCAGAAAAGGGAGTAATGTTTATTTATCACCTTAGATCCTAATGTTATCTACCTTGGAGAGTTTACATCAGTGCTGAAAGTACTTCATAGAATAGAGCTTTAAAATCTTTTATTCTGTAAACACTCTGATTATATTATTTTCACATATACATGTTCAATCCAAACACTTTCTAATTCTCACAGTGATAATGGTAATACATGAAGATTCCTCATTTGAAACATCAAAACTACTGATATACCAATAAACATGGGAGAATGTAAAATAATGTCCTCACTTGTTTCCTTAGTGTTTCAGTTTTATTTGACTAAAAAATATAATTCCAGATTGTTAATTTTGATGCAGTTTTGTTTGTTCAAATGTGTAACTACTGTTTTGACTCCCAATAGTTCAGAAATCAAAAAACAAGGCAAAATATGGTCATGTGGAACAAACATATCCTTTGAAGCCAGGACAAGGGAAAAAATATCAAAACATTAATTTCCCCAAAGTTCAAATGATCAGTGGGTATTGCCACTTTCATTAATGCTTCTGCCTGTGGTGAAAACTCTTATGCTGTACTTTAAGCATCTGTTGTAATTTGAAATAAGAGTTCTGACAGGGTTAGAAATGTGTACCATTTCTCCTTGGTGAGTGTCTTAGTTACTTTTCTTCTTGCTGAGACAAACTACCTGACACCCAAAGTTAAAGGGAGAAATGTTTATTTAGCTCACAGTCTGTAGAGGCCTTAGTCCATAATTAGCTGACTCCAAGGCAAAGTTGCTTGGCAGAGGGGCTTCGCAGAGTGAGACCAGTTAATGGCAAGCAGATGACAGCAAAAGCAAGCAAGCAAGGGGCAAGACAAGCCTCTTTCTGTCCTTTATATTTTATCCAGGCTACTGGCATTAGGATGGTGCCAAACCAATCAGTGGACTGATATAATAGTCACCCACCCTTAATCCTAGCACTGCACCATGAATCAATCCTAACATTGCACGCTCTAGATTCAGCCACCTCTGAGAAATACCCACCTATTGATATGGCCAAAGTGACTCCATTTTCTTTTCAGACTCCAGTTTGTCTTCACAACCCCTTGATGCACTCGCTCCCCAACCCTGTTAGATATTAAGGCACTAACCCATAGATAAACTTACTCCTCAGACCCCTTCCCAGTTAACCATAAAAGCCATAAAAGGAGAAACAAACAGAGCAAACAATAGTCAGGCTCACCATTGCCTGCATCCCGTGTGTCAATTAACCTGATGTTTTGAGAAGGACCAGGTGACATTCCAAAGAAATGATGTAGTAAAAATGTGGTCTCTATGGCAACCAAGGTATTTAAAAAAACAAACAAACCCAAATGTGTATTTAAGGAACTGTGAAACAAAGGCTTGGGGTCAGCAGACTTGACTCCTATGAGTGACCTGCTGGCCACCAGCTTCTTCAATAAACTCAATTGTTTCTCAATTCTTGGTCTCCTGTGAGTGTATACCTCGCTTCTGCCATAACACTGTGACCACCTGAGGCTTTGGGGAGACATCTAGACACAAGTCATAACAGTGAGTCCATATCTGAAAAACATACAGTGGGGACAAAAGTACCTTTCCTCAGGTGTGACCACTTTACAGGTTTCCTTCCCAGCTATTGAGCACTCAAGGTTTGTTCTAGTTCTGCCACTTAGTTTCTCATGCATGTGATTCTAGACCTGGAGGTTTCATTGAGATTCAGTATAGACAAATCTAGAATAGCAAAGATACCCAACAGCACACTGGGTCAAAACCAGGGCTCCACATCAAGTCCCAGGATTTCTGTGTATTAACCATGCATTTCACAGCATCTCGGTTTGCTTGAATATAAAACAGACATGCTGTCAGCATTAAATAATTTCATGTATAAAGGACTAAGAATGGTTCTGGTCCAGGTTAAATCTAAATAAGTGTTCACTCAGGTTATATTTTAAATAATTTACTCACAAAAAACTGATTTTTCTGGGTAAAGGTTTTTATGCACATTTGATTTACTATTTCCTTTACCATAAAAAAGATTCATAATACTTCTGTAAATATGTGTACATGTTTTGAAAAGAAGCATAAGGAGACATTTTATCCTTCCTATAATGTTTTCTATTAAGAAAAATAGCCTATGTCCAAGATGTAATAAATATCTAATTCATCAACATAAACAACTGTGTATAAGGGCCAATCAAAAATATTGTGAATGTTTAAATTTTAAAAAATTTATTCCAGTAAAAGACACATTGTCATTAATTTCCTTCAAAAGGTCCCTCACTTTGAACGGGCTGGCATCTAACTTGAGACACTTCTACCTCAGCCTTCTCAGAGCTGGGATTGCAGGAGTGAGCCACACTTGCCAGGTGAGTTTTCCATATTCTTGAGTTTGCTGATTGCACCCCATGGTGATATTTTACATGTTCATCTGCATCTAGTTTTTCCTCTACAATGGTAGTTGTGGGACACTTTCATTGGCTGACTCATTCAATCATTCATTTAGAGACAGGGTGTCACTATGTTGCCCAAGCTGACCTCAACTTTATAGGTGTAAGTTATCTTCCTGCCTGAACATCTCACATAGTTGGCACTCTAGCTGAGTACCTGTCACTGGCTGCAGGAAGCTTTTAAAAATACAGATGTCTAGCCCCTCACGCTTGAAACTTTCTTGGACTGCTTAGGGTCCTGTGGATTTCTCCTTCCAGATGAACCTGTTTTTCTCATGTTTGGGAATTGTTTACCTGACCTCTCCAGTAACTACAAATCTCCATTCGTATCAACTGTCAAGAAGGAGTATGGGGGGTTAACTGGGACTCTCAGTGGGAATGTTCTTTGAGCCCCAGGTCCTGTGTCCTTTCCTTCTAGCCCAGGACATGTGTGCTGTCCCCATGGTGGAACACTTCAAACAGAGCTGGAGGCTATGTGTGGGTGATGGTGCTGCTTCCTTTTCTGGACTGTTGATGTGGGTGTGCTGGGACACAGGCCAACCCTGTGCTGCTCTCTCTGTGATGAGTATCTCTCGCCCCATTCTTCAGGACCAAATGTTCCCTTTACCACTGGGAGAGACGCTCTTGGTAACAGTCAGCACCTCACTGCCATGGCTCATAGTAGCTACAGTGATCTTTTTTTTTTATGTGGGTACTGACACTCGACCTCAGGACCTCATGCTTGCCAGCAGGCGCTTGTACCGCTGAGTGATATCACTGGCCCTTTTTTTCCTTTATGTGGGTTCTGGGAGTTGAACTCATGACCTCGTGCTTGCCAGGCAGGCGCTTGTGCTGCTGAGCTATCTCACTGGCCCAGCTACAGTGATCTTATTAGCATCTACATCAAATTTCTTCCCTGTCCTGTTCATACTCTTGTTATATCTTCCTTGCACACCCAAAACAAGATCTACAGTCTTCATCACATCTGAAAAGAGCCAGACTTACCTCTCCAATATCTTTCATTTTTCTATACCTGTCCTTCCTGGTCACATTAGCCAATATGCTCCTCCTAAACCAGACCAGCCTCACAGTCTTTTTTGTTGTTGTTGTTTTTTTGTTGTTGTTGCTCTTGTAGTTGCAATAGGGATTGAGTTGAGGTTCTTCCCTCAGAGCTTGATCAACAACAATTTTTATTTTTAATTTTGAGACTGATGGGTTCATGCCCATATGAAAGATGCTTGGCCATCATGGTGGTGTTCCAACATGGCGACAAGCCCAAAACAACAATGTATTTCCTACTTCCTCCTTCTTCTTCCCAACTCAAGATAAACTTCTTCTCTCCACTTTGCACATGTGTCAAAAAATCCCCCATTCCCTTTCCATTACATCACCTTGCCCACCCCTCCAAACTCCACCCCAGCTAAACCCAATAAATTCTTTGTCCTGCAGCCTCCTCCTCTAAGGGTCTCTTGCACTCTACTGTAGCCCTTCTGCACCAGCACCAAAGGCTTTTCTCAATTTCTTTTCTCTGTCTTTACTCACACCAAACTTAACATTTTGGTGTCATGACTCATCGGTTGGGGCATGTAGCTCCTGGGGTCTCCCCAGCTCGAGCTCACCCCACGAACGAGCCACCCTTCCTCCTTTTCTTTTTTTTTCCTTCCTCCTTTTCTTGCCCTGCCTTTGCTGCTGCAAGCTTCCATCCAACACTGACCCTCATCGCCTTTCACAGGTGAGCTGATCTCTCTCTGGGAGTTTCTGATTTTATCTCTCTCTCAAAAGTCATTGGTCAAAGCCAGAACTCCCTCATATCCTTCAGGATGCCCCTCTGTCCCTGAGGTGATGACCAATGGGCCGATGGGCAATCCTCTCCTCACACACCCCAATGAGGGTGACGATCCTCTTAGGGGTTGTGCTCAGCTTTTGCCTTTTGGCTCACCTCCAACTTGATCACAATGGGAAATATTCCTTCCCAGCCCCCAAAACACACTCCACTTGGGTGCCTTTTAAAGAATCTTAACACCCTCCGTCTCTGGAAGACTGTAAAATCTAAAAAATTAATTTTTTTCTGCCAGATGGCATGGCCTCAATACAAGCTTGATAATGGCAGCCACTAGCCAGAGGAGGGTGCTTTTGATTTCAATATCCTCTGTGATCTAGACAGTTTTTGCTATTGCAGCAGCAAATGATCAGAAATCCCTTATGTACAAGACTTTTTTGCTCTCAGGGCCTGTCCCTCACTCCTCCAGGATGTGGGGCATCCCAAGTACTCTTGGCATGCTCCACACTGCTAAATCCCCTCCCCGATCACCCTGCTGACCCTATTGATGCGATTCCTTCTGATTTTGCTCCACAGTCACTCTCCCTCCATCTCCACAGCCACCCCAACTTCCCCAACCTGCTCTCCATCTCCACAGCCACCCCAGCTTCCCCAATCAGCTCTCCCTCCATCTAATTCCCTTCTTCCCTTCTCTCCTCCCTCCTTTGCACTCTCAGTGCCATATTCTCACTTTCTAGCTTCACATTCTCCACTGCCATTCTCTCCCCCAGCACACCATACATGATCTCACCCCTCCCACCGGCAGCCATCTTGTAGTCACCAGTCAGATGAAGGTCAGCTGCCATCTTGTGGTGCCCAATCATGTGACAGAAGGCAGCCATCTTGTAGTCATTAGTCATATTATGGCCACAACTCCTCACTGAGTGATAGTCAGCCACCATCTTCTCCACCTCAATCCCTACTTCCCCTCCACGAAGTTGCTGGGCCTCAAGGCCTAGTCCGTGTCCATATTCCCTTCACTCTCTCTGATCTCTTTCACATTTCACAGCACCTTGGCTCCTTCTCTGCAGACCCATCCAACTATATAAAAGAGCTCCAATTTGTTATTAATTCCTATGACCTTCACTACAAAGACCTATATGTCATCCTCACCTCCACTCTGTCTCCACAACAAAAGGTCCAGCTTTGGGATGCTGCCCAAGCAGAGGCTGATCATAGACATCAATTAAATGCTGATCACTGTGCTGGGGCTGCAGCTGTCCCTAATGCAGATCCTTTATGGGACTATCAGGGCAACAGCGGATCCCAGTGAATGAATTGGATGATTGGTTGCATCATAGTGGGATTAAACAAAGTTGCCCATAAGCAAACTAATTATCAAAAACTCCATGAACAGACTCAGCACTCTGATGAAAACCCTGCTGAATTTCTCTCCCGTCTCACTGACAGCCTCATTAGGTACACTAACATGGACCTCCAATCACCTGAAGAGATCACCATATTAACTTTCATTTTACCTCTCAATCAGCCCCTGATGTTCGAGCTAAACTCAAAAAAACAGAACTTTGCCCTCAGACACCACAGGGGGACCTCCTTAGTCTGGCATTCTGAGTCTTTAATAATAGGAGAGCCTTCAAAAAACAAAACTTAAATGCCAACTTTTGGCTGTGGCACCTGGGGCTCCCATTTGGCCTAATAAAGGTCCAACACCTAAAAAAGAAAACCAGCTCCTGATCCCCTCCTGGACCATGCTTCAAGTGTAGAGAGGAAGGACACTGGGCACAAGTCTGCCCCAACCCACGGCCACCACCAGAACCTTGTCCCATCTGTAATCTCAAGGGTCACTGGAAATGTGATTGCCCTGTCCTCCAGAGAGAGGGTAAGTCATCTAACTGCCTACCCTCACAGGAGATCTTGTCGCTGCCTCCATACTCATCGCTAGATGACCTGCTTGGCTTTGTTGCTGAAGAGCATTGATGGGGCTCAGGGTCCATGGCCCCAGTCAAGGTATCTTTTTCAGAGCCCCGAGTCTCTCTAGACATCTCAGGTAAGATACTCTCTTTCCTTATCAACACGGGGGCCACCTACAATGTTCTTCCTGAGTTTTCAGGCCATTGTACCTGATCCAAAGTCTCCATTGTGGGAGTTGATGGCCAATCTACACAACCCATCCAAACAGGACCCATTCCCTATTGATTCCAAACTCTCTTTTTCACTCATAATTTTCTTGTTATCCCAACCTGTCCCACACCCCTCTTGGGCAGGGATCTTCTCCAAAAACTTAACCTCTCTTTCACTTTTTCCCTCCCTATGGCTCTCATCCTTCAAACTCAATCACTACACAATGCCAGTTCCACTCCCCCTCTTCCTTCCTCACTCGTAGATCCTGTAGTCTGGGACACCTCCAGCCCCGCTTGTGCAACCCACGCTGCCCCTGTACTGATTCACCTTAAAGATCCTTCAGCTTTCCCCTGTATTCCCCAATATCTTGATAGCTCCCAAACACCAACAGGGGCTTAAATCTATAATCCAACGCCTATTAACCAATAGCTTCCTTAAGGCTACCCATTCATCCTACAATACTCCTATTCTACTGGTACTCAAACCCAATGGCTCCTATCGACTAGTCCAAGATCTCAGGGTCACCTATTCACCCTGTGGTGCCAAACCCTTATACTATGCTCTCCCACATTTCCCCGTCTACTTTCCACTTTACCATGTTAGACCTTAAAGATGCATTTTTCACTATCCCTCTGCACCCCCCCACTGTCAAGACCTTTTCGCTTTCACGTGGACAGACCCAGACACTCTCCAGTCTTCACAGTTTGCGTGGACAGTGTTACCTCAGGAATTTTGAGACAGTCCTCACTTCTTTGGCCAAGCCCTCGCTTCTGAACTGGCGACCCTTGACTTCAAGCCTAGCATTCTTCTTCAATATGTCGATGACCTCCTTCTCTGTTCCCCATCCTATGCTGTAGCCATACAACATGACCACTCTCCTCAACTTCCTCTCAGGTTGCAGTTATACGGTGTCCCCTAACAAAGCCCGAATAACATCGCCAAAAGTCAAATATCTGGGACTTACCCTCACCCCCACCACTCATTCAATTACTGATGACCTTAAAGCTCTCTGCTGTGACCTCCAGGTGCCAACCACAAAACAACAAGTTTTATCTTTTCTTGGTCTAGCTAACATCTTTCGCCTTTGGATTCCTAACTTCGCAACTCTAGCTCAACCTCTTTATAAAGCGTCCCAAGGTTCCCTGTCAGAGCCTCTCGATCCCACAACTCCCATACATTCCACCATCTGTAAACTAAAGGAGGCCCTTTTAAGGGCATCTGCCCTCACACTCCCGAACCCTACTCAAACCTTCATTCTATACACCACTTCTCAAAACCACAATGCTGTGGGAGTCCTGGGGAAGAAAAAGTGACCTTCCTTTCGGGCAGTCACCTACCTCTCAAAATAAGTAGATAACACAACATGAGGATGGTCTCCCTGTCTCTGGGCTCTTGCCGCAGCAGCCACATTAACACAAGAGGCTAAAATGTTCACTTTAGGACAATCAATCATGGTTTACTCATCACCTTAATGAGCTCATTTCACACAAAATACTCCCAACCCTAATGACTTCTTGTCTACAGCAGGTTCATTTGATACTCATAAAAAACCCTTCAGTCATTATCTCCACCAACACTTCCCTCAACCCAGCCACCTTACTCCCCACCTCTGATGGGCCCCCTCACCATAACTGCATTGAGGTTTTACAGATGACCCCTAACCCATTCTCCCACATCAGTAGCACTCCTCTCTCTACAGCCTCTGACACATGGTTGATAGATGGCAGCTCTACTAACACAGACGCATAAAAATGGGTAGGATATGCCATAGTCAATGATACTAAGGTAATGGTGGCAAGCCCATTGCCACCTGGGATATCTTCACAAATGGCAGAACTCATTGTCCTCACATGAGCTCTCACACTGGCCAAAAATAAAAACTTAAATATCTATACTGACTCAAAATACACATTCAGCATCCTTCACTCCCATGCTGCTATCTGGCAAGAAAGAGGTCTAATCAACACTCAAGGAACCCCATCACCAATGCACCCCTCATTCTTAAGCTACTAGAGGCAGCACAACTTCCAAAACAGGTAACAGTCATTCATTGCAAGGGACACCAAATGCCATCAAATCGTATTTCTCAAGGCAATGCCTTTGCTGACATGCAGGCAAAGTTAGCTGCACAACAACCTTACCCTTCACACCTTCTTCCTCTCATCCTGAGTGCTCTCCCCCCACCTCAGTATTCACCAAAACAACTACAGTTACTCCACAAACCTACTTATAGTCAAAACACTCAAGGATGGATTTTCCAGGGGTCAAAACTTCTCCTCTCAGATCAATAGGCTTTAACCATCATCGCTAATTTGCACAACTGTTTTCATGTAGGCACTCAGGCTTTATATAAACTCTTGACTCCAGTTACTACCCATCCTTCCCTAAAAGCCATTACTGGCCAGGCCACCCAAATTGTCAGCTCTGTGCCAAAGCTGCTCCTCAGGGACACTTACCTCCTCCTTCTTTCCCAACCCACCAGCTACGTGGGCACACCCGGGTGAAGACTGGCAGATAGATTTCACACACATGCCTCCTTATAAGACCTACAAATATCTCCTCACCTTTGTCTGCACCTTCTTGGGGTGCATAGAAGCCTTTCCCACTGCCCGAGAGGCCACAGACACTTTTTCTAAAATTCTTATCCAAGAGATTGTCCTTCAATTTGGCTTACCCAAAACAATCCAATCAGACAATGGTCCAGCCTTCATTTCCCAGATCACTCAACAAGTGCCTACAAGTCTTGACATCACCTGGCACTTACACATGCCATACCATCCACAATCCTCAGGAAAGGTAGAAAAGGCAAATAATCTCCTAAAAATACACCTCACAAAGCTCATCCTAGAGCTACACTTACCTTGGCTTCAACTTCTTCCCTTGGCTTTAACTCAACTCTGGGCACTTCCCCGAGCACTCATCTTTCTAAGTCCCTTTGAGCTCATGTATTGTAGACCTTTTCTACTCCACAACTTACTGGTATCACAAAACCTCCCCCCATCACCAGTTATATCCCAGTTCTTTCCCTCCTTAGACACTTGTTATGACAACATGCCAACTGCTGCCTGCCACAACCCATAAATGACTAATCACCAAAACCCCTATACTCCCTGGGGACTTAATATATCTCAAATCTTTTAAGCCCACAGGATTACAACCAAAGTGGACCAGACCCCACCTGGTCATCCCCAAAATGCCAACTGTGATCAAGGTCGCTGGCCTTCCACCCTGGCTCCACATCACTCAGGTTAAACGGTTCCCCAGCAATCCTGATACCTCTTATCTCCAGAGGGGGTCATCACATCTCCTATCCCCCACTCACCTTTGTCTCACCAAGCTCCCGACAGTCCTCCAGCTTGACCCATGTGCTGCTCCCCTACTGAGTTTACGGTCTTCTCCCTTCTATTGGTTATTCTCCTCACTGTCGGATTCTGGGCTGTTTTCCCCAGAGACTTCCAGACCATGCATAAAATAGCTTTTACTCTCTTCTTTGGGATAATGACCTTAGGACTTTTCACTCTTTTTTGTCTGATAAAATATCCTAAACTTTACACTCTCGACAGCTCTCAAATATGATTCATCTTCTAGGCCTTACATTCCTCCTACTTCCCACCTTTTCTACCCCACCTCCCATCATCGATCCTTCTCACTACCTCATGTCAACCTGCCCAACACAACTCATGCCCTGCCTATCCCTCAGCTCCTCTCACACACATATGACACTCTCTCGTGCTCCTCAAAACTCACAGAATGCTGGCTCTGTGTCCCATATCAACAAGATCTGTACATGGCCTCCCCCATATGCTGGAACGCCTCACATTTATCTTACCGACTTAACCCAACCATAGTAGGCCCTCTCTCTCTCTACAGTCCTCATCGCTGGCCAACTAACCTTACTTGCTTGATCCTGTGGGCCCAAAACTCCTCTCTACAAATGGGAGATCTTCTCCACTGAACCCATAACATTACCTCCACTCAAGACACAGCTGTCTGCCCACTCCGGAGGTGGTTTATAGGCTGCCAAGCAGGGGCTTACACTTGTCTTCCTCCCCAATGGACAGGATACTGTACCCTAACTCTCCTTGTCCCAGCTCTAATATTAAACTCTCAACATGCCATAGAGATGTCCCTTTTATCCCAACCTCATGATACACACCTTGCTTGGAAGACAAGAGTCACCCACGACCCGATTCTTATAAGTGTGGGTGTTCTCTCTGTTCTCGGAACTGGCCTCGGAGTGGGGGGAATAAGCACAGCCACTCATCTCTATCACCAGCTCTCTCGAGTGTCACCAACAGATAGAAGACATAACAACATCCACTCACTCACTCCAAAGCCAAATAAATAGCCTTGCAGAAGTCACTCTCCAAAACCGCTGAGCTCTAGATGTCCTCACAGCCAAAGAGGGAGGTACTTGTGCTATGCTGGGAGATGAGTGTTGGTACTTCGTAAATGAGTCTGGAATAGTGATGAACATGGTAAAAAATCTTCGCAGCTACCTAGACAAAAAATGCCAAAAGTTGGGCTACGGGCACACGTCTTCACCTTGGTCATGGTGGGACAACACCCTCGGATCATGCACTCCTTTTCTCCTCCCTCTCCCTGGCCCCATAATCATGATAATAATGTTACTTCCAATAGCATCCTGTCTTTTTAGACTTTTCTTGAGAGTTCGCCAATCCAGAATAAGAGCCTTCACCACCCAAGAACTCCTCTTCCTGACCGACACACCTGGCACCAGCTTCTGTGTGGACACAACCCGTCATCCTAATATGATCCCCTATCACCATGCCCCCATTCAGCAGGAAGCAATCTAAGAGAACCATCACCCCTTATAACAACAAAAAGACAGGAATGATGGGTTCATGCCCATATGAAAGCTGCTTGGCCATCATGGTGGCATTCCAACATGGCGACAAGCCCAAAACAGCAATATATTTCCCACTTCCTCCTTTTTCCCAGCTCAAGATAAACTTCCTCTCTCCACTTCATGTGCATGCCAAAAACCCCCCATTCCCCTTCCATTATGTCACCTTGCCTGCCCCTCCAAACTCCACCCCCAGCTAAACCTAATAAATTCTTTGTCCTGCAGCCTCCTCTTCTGAGGGTCTCTTGCATTCTACTGCAGCCCTCCCACGCTGGCATTGAAGGCTTCTGTCAGCTTCTTTTCTTTGTCTTTACTCGCACCAAACTTAACAGAGACAAGGTCTTATGGAGTTGCTCAGTTTCTGGGTTTGGTCTCCTGGCTCAGCATCCCAGAGTAATTGCATTATAGCTATGTAAAAACACACGTGGATCAGAGAGTTGTTAATTTTGTTTATGTTTTTATTTTTCATTTTTTTCCCTGTAGCCTCCTGGATTGTGCTGCGTCCCATGCAGCTGTCAAAGTTCCCAGAGGGAAGATGGGGAAATAAAAATAAGGGATGAAAACTGAGGTCAGGTAGAGCCCTCTCTCCTGATGGGAGGAAAGGACCTGCTCAACCAAAGCAGTGTGTTTATTTATACATTTAGTAAGTTAATGTCACATGACACCCCTTTGCCTAGCAATCCATTACTTGGATTGCCTTGGGGCTTCTTGTTCTTTGGACTGGAGCAGCTTGCTCACATGGCTCACCTCAGGCGCTCTTGTTCTTGGGATGGCCTTGCTTTAGCCCCACACGTGTGATCTATTAGCCATGCATGTGTGATCAATCTCCAGCTTCAGTTGCTCCCCATATCTCCTTCTTCTGTTTTGTAGTTCCAGGTGATGGGTGGTCAGTTGAAGCTGGAGGACTCTGCAGAAGATGTTTTTATTCTCAAACACTTTATATTCTGAGTGAACTTACTCATTTAGGCTAAAGATTTCTGGTCCAAGGATTTTAAGTCCCTGCATTTAACAATTTTATCCTATACAGCTCCTTAATCCATAACAACAGTCAGTTACTGATGTAGCTGGAAATTGTCAGAAGGTGTTAGTGATTTGAGTTTCTTTTACAGCTAGCATTTTACTGTGGCATAGTTTTTTACCTCTTGTAGTCATACTGTAGAGGCTATTTAATTGTAAAGGAAATATTAAAAACTATATTTCTAATACTAGTATATTTCTAACACTACTCATGATAAGACTGAGAAACACAGCCTGTTCCCATAATTAAAAAGCAAAAATACAAAAGAAAAAGTTGTTGAGCTCAAATAAAAAACAGCTGTTAACTGATTGGATAAATGAACAAAAAAGCATGCACAGATGATCTGTACAGATTGGACAAACATACACACACAATCCATCTACAAAATCAGAGTGCACTCAAATATATTTTTGACCAAATTGAATTATAGTAAGTCTTTTACAATTTTAGAAGTTTATAACTATAAGTAGACTAATCAGATTTTTTGTAGGTCAATTAGCAGAGATCTCTTAAGAAGAATTTGGAAGGAACAAATTCTTTTATCTATAATCAATATATATTTTTGTATTTTCTTTTGTCTTAAGAATACTGGTAACTTTTGCATCCCCTTTTTTCATGTAACTTTCTGCTCAGTATCTCTATACACTCAGTCACCTACTTGGACCTTTGATTCCCATTTTTGGTTACCATGTCCTGGGCATCCTGGGTCAAATCCTCTAATTGGTCCCAGGCCAGGTGTAGCCCCATCCTTGTCTGTTGATTGTGGCATGGTCTCTAAGGCACCACTGTCATAGGACTGAGCATCACCTTCTTGAGGGGTGGAATCAACTCCTTCTCCAGTTCTGGGTCCATGATACAGCCAGAAAGCATGTTCTGGCACCCAGATAGGCCATTTGGAATTCTCTGGAATGATGCAAGAATACCCTTTACCCCAGGCAAGCAGCGAGCTGGGTCCCTTCCATTGTCCAATATGAAGATCTTTCCAAAGGACCCTTCCTAACTTCTTTTCCTTTACCTGATTGAATTGTCTTTTTGCTGCTATATTTCCATCCTTTGTGGGATTTAAAAAGTTAATAGTATATACTGCCAAGCAAAGTCTATTATGAGGTGTAAATTTTGTAGTGAAAGATACACCCTTTTGTCTTTGTAATTGAATTTTGAGTGTAAGGTGAGCACGTTCAATAATTGTTTGACCTTGAGGGTTATAAGGAATTCCTGTGGTAAGAGAAATATGGAAAGTTTTACAAAATGTTTGGAAGGCAGCACTTGTATAGGCTGGGCCATTGTCAGTCTTCTGTGTAGAAGAAAAACCCATATCCTGTATTAGGGTGCCCAGGGCTCCCACTTGCTGGTCCCGCCTCTGGCTGCAGCTCCTGCACCCTTGCCTCAGGTCTGTGGGTGAGCTCCCCTGATGGTGGAGGCTTGTTGGCCTGAGGGGAGGAATATTTCCCCTTGGCCTTGCTGTTGGATACCAATGCCTCAGTGGCGGTGACCAGGAGGTGGGTCAGTGCCTGCCTCCCTGCTAGGTATGGGCTCCATCACCAGTTTGGCTTCACCAGCACCCCCCTCCCCGGAGGACACCACAGTGATTGCCTCTGCAGCCGTGGCCATGTTTTTTTGTTTTTTGCTTTTTTTTTTTTTCCTCCTCTGATTTGGGCTGTTGTGGCTCCTGCAGCTCCTGCAACTCCAAACCAAATGCAGGGTGCTAGGGGCCATGGGTGTGGCTGGCAGGTGAGCAGGCATGGCTGGGGCATCCCAGCTGAGTCTGCCTAGGGCTGGGGTGGGGACCCCCTCTCTGCTCAGCCTATGCCCCTCCTTCCTGTGGTGCTGTGTTGCACTGAGCTGGCTGGTGGGCAGCTTGATCTGCACACAATTCAAAAAAATTTCCTTTCCACAACAAATAATCCCTTGGACTTAAACACGATTTAGCTATTCCTTTCCAATCATTTGGGGCCATAATCTGTTGTCCTAGGAGCTCTGTTAAACCCAAGATAAAAGGGGCTGTAGGGTCATAAGTAGCAGCAGCTTGTTTTAATTCTTTTAGGGACTTAAAGGGTACAGCTTCATGAAGACCTGTAACTTGTCCGGATTACTGGGGACTCAAAGTTCAGTAACAGGGTAGATACACTGAAAACACTCCATGCACTCCCCCGCCTGTCTGGCTTCTTTTAGTGCCAACTGTAAGGGAGAGAGAGAAAATGACTTTACTCCCTGAGAGTCATTGGATTTACTTCCAATCCGTAGCTTGTGGCTCAGTTAAATGTATCGGGTGTTGTAAAACGGAATTCACAGCAAAATATTCCTCTAGTGTGGAAGAGTCACTTTTATCCCCCATTGCTCCTTCCTTATCTAATTGAGCAAGGCTAGAGGGTTTGAGCTCTATTGGGGTTGCTGTGGCTCCACCATCATTTTCCTGCTCGGGACTTGATTTTAAAATAGTGCTTCGAGCCAGCTCCTTTGTGGTTGTCTCAACAAGCTTACTGTTATATTTGGTGTGAGTAAAGACAGAGGAGAGAAATTGAGGGAAGCCTTTCTTGCCAGTGTGGGAGGGTTGCAGTAGAGTGCAAGAGATCCTCAGAGAAAGAAACGTGAGAGAGAACTTTATATAGAGCTTTTTACGTAAACTTGGGGGTGTCACATCACAGGGGGTTGTATGACTCAGGGATTGGACAATATTTTGCAGGTGTGTGAAAAGGAAGGGGGAAGTTCATTTTTGGGACTGGACAAGAACACAGAAGTTTCTTTGGGTGGGACAGGCTGTTGTCCTTTGTGTAGGCACCATGTTAAGCAGGCACCATTTTGGGAGTAAGGGGACCATTCATTCCTGTCTTGTTATAGGAGTGAATGGGGCAACGATTCTCTTAGACTGCTTCCTGCTGATGTGGGGCACCATGATGAGGGCAGTTATAACCATTGGGGTCATGGGTTGGTCCCATGTAGAAGCTGGTGCCAGGGGCCTCAGCCAGGATAAGGAGTTCTCTGGTAGTGAAGGTCCATAGTCTGGATTGAAGAAATCTTGAAAAAAGTTTAAAGATGCAGGTGGCTACAAGGAGCATAATGATAATCATCAGTAAAGGTTCCAAAAGAGAGAAGAGATAAGGAGCCCGCCCCATGCAAGATGACCACCACCAAGGGTTGTGTTGACTTTGAAAGTTTGTGGACAGGGTTTGTGCATATTATCTGATTTTTTTTTTTTTACCTTGTCCATTGTTAGGTTTGGTGTGAGTAAAGACAAAGAAAAGAAATTGAGAAAAGCCATTAATGCCAGTGTGGGGGGGCTGCAGTAGAGTGCAAGAGACCCTCAGAGGACGAGCCTGTGGGACGAAGTATTTATTGGGATTGGCTGTGGGTGGAGTTTGGAGAGGCGGGCAAGGTGACATTTGTGATGGTTCCTAGACAATAAGTCCCTAGACAATAAAAAATAATTGCTATGTACTTTTCTGCAAGTTCCTTGTTCTGTAGCCAACTTGCGTGAAACTATGTAACCAAAGCCAAAACAGGTGAAACTATGTAACCATAGCCAAAACAGTTGCTTTTTGTTCCAATCAGGATGTGGTTGTTTGCTTTAAATTCTGTGTGCTGTGCAGACTGGGGGCTGATCTGTGATCTCTCTGCATGGAGTAAGCAGTTCAGTCAGCCGGCTGACTTAATAAAGGCTCATCAAACTTTTAAATTGGCTGCCTGGCTTTCTATTATGAGTTTGAACCCATAACATTTGGGGGCATGTCTGGGATCCCAATTTATGGTAACAATAGAGGCCAGATCGTGTTGAAACAGTAAGTTCTACTTCCTCACGGGGACCCTCCGAGAAGATGTTCCTTGCACCCAAGGAGCTTACTGTTTCAAATCAAAACTAAATCTAACCTGGACACCCACTCGAATTGAGCCATCAGGATCCTTGCTGGTAAGAGTGTTTCTGTTCAGTGGGGCGCCCCTCGGGAGTCTTTGTTGGAGATGGATGCAACATTAGCCCCAAGACTCAGCCCTTACCCACTATGGTGGTTAAGTGGCATCAGGTTTTGTCAGTCTGGTTTCCTGTCTGTTTTGTCTGTCATTTTTGTTCATTGTAATGGGTCAGTCTGTTTCTGCTTCATTGTTGCCCCTGCAATGTATTCTTACTCATTTTCAGGACTTCCAGAGAGGAGCTGCTGACTATGGGGAGGTTGTCCACCCTGGCAAGCTCCGAGCCTACTGTGAACTCGAATGGCCATCTTTCCAAGGTGTCCACTGGCCTCTGGAAGGCTCTTTTAACCTGTCTTTAATCCAACAGGTCCATCAAGTCATTTTTGGGTCGCCTGGCCACCCGGATCAAATTCCCTACATTCAGACTTGGATTGATTTGGTTTCTGACCCACCTAAATGGGTGAAGACATGCTGACCATCAAGTCAATCCTCAACTCAGGTTATAGCTGTCGCCAAGCCCTTGGGGCATAAGAGGCAATCAACCCAGCAAAACCTTCCCATTTTGCCTTCACTGCTTGCTTCCTACCTCAGACCCCAATCCCTCCTCAGTTGTGAGAAGAAAACCCATACCCATTCATGATGTATGTCCCCTTCTCAACTAGTGAACTTTATAAATGGAAACAACAGAATCCTTCTTTCTCTCAGAATCCTCAAAGGTTAATTTCTCTTCTCAAGTCTATATTTTTCACTCACCAGCCCACCTGGGACTACTGCCAGCAATTGCTTCAGACCCTGTTCACTTCAGAGGAACGTAAACGCATCCGAGTCCTAGGATGCAAACGTTCTGGGACCTGATGGTCATCCGACCCCAGATCAAGCCCGCATTGACCTTGTTTTTCCTTCCACTCATCCTGCGTGGGACCCCAATGATGATAGAGGTAAGGAGGCTCTCGATCGGTATCGCCAGACTCTCCTGGGTGCCTGAAAAGCTGCCACCCATAAGCCTACAAATTTGTCTAAAGTGACTGAGGTAAGTCAGGGTCCCAATGAGGCTCCATCAGCATTCTTAGAGCGCCTCCTAGAGGCTTACTGCATATATACAACTATTGACCTGGAGGCAACAAAACACAGACATGCCTTAAATATTGCATTTGTCACTCAGTCAGCCCCTGATATCAGAAAAAAGCTTCAGAGATTAGAGGGTTTGAGAGAAAGACACTCTCTAAATTGGTAAAAATTGCTCAAAAGGTTTTCAATAATCAAAAAGACCCCAAGATTTAAATAAGTACATGGCCAAGGTCCTCATTGCTCTGGGGGGGAAGGGACCCCAACATCTTTATGCCTCCATGGGAGGAAATCAGACCAAGGGACTAAATTGGACTGAATAAGAGGAACAAGCTTTCCAAAAGCTAAAAGAGGCCCTATCCTTGGCCCCCGCCTTGGCTTTACCTGACCTGACCAAGCCTTTTCAACTGCATGTGGCTGAGACCTGAGGGATTGCAAAGGGTGCAATAACTCAATATCTGGGCCCTTGAAAGTGACCTGTGGCCTAACTCTCCAAGCAGCTAGACCCTATGGCTGCTGGATGGCCAACATGTCTGAGAGCCATATCTGCTACTGCACTATTGGTCAAAAAAGCCACAAAATTGACTTTTGGACAACGGCTTCAAGTTATTGCCCCCCAAGCAGTAGAGGCTCTCTTAAAAGGTCCCCCTGACCGATGGCTTTCCAATGCCAGAATTGTCCAATATCAGGCACTCTTATTGGACCCGGACCGCATTGAGTTCATGACAACTTCAGCCTTAAATCCAGCCACCCTGTTACCAGATGGTGACCCTGAGCAGCCCTTACATGACTGCCAAGAGGTCCTAGACATGACTTCCTGCCTGCAACCAGACTTGACTGATGTCCCAATCACCGACCCAGAAGCCACCCTTTCCACTGATGGGAGCAGCTATCTACATGGGGGAACCAGAGTAGCTGGGGCTGCTGTGACCATGGAAATGGAGGTAATATGGGCCGAGGCTTTGGGGCAAGGAACTTCAGCTCAGAGAGCAGAACTAATAGCCCTCACTCAAGCCCTCAAATGGACTAAGGGCAAAAAGGTAAACATATATACAGACAGCCCCTGCTTTTGCTACAGTGCATGTCCATGTGGCTATTTATCAAGAATGGGGGCTTCTTACCACAGGGGGACATAAAATAAAAAATACCCCTGAGATCTTGGATCTTCTGGATGCTATGTGGCTTCCCTTAAAGGTGGCAATCATTCATTGTAAGGGACACCAAAAAGATGACTCCCCAGTGTCCCAAGGAAATGCCTTGGCAGACAAGGCTGCAAGACAAGCTGTCCTAAAACCAGTGGGGTCTTTTGAGATACTCCCTATACTTCCTCCTCCGATTCTGACTCAACCTAAGTACATGGACTCCCACCCCCAAAGCTTGGCAAAAGCTCCCTGATGGATGTATTCTCATTCCTGAGGTTTTGGGACAGCAACTTGCACAAGAAACCCACTGTGCCACCCATTTGGGTGGTACCAAACAGGCAGAGCTATTTTGTGACCATTTTTTCATTCCAAACTTAACGCAGAGGACAAAGGAAGTTAGTCAAAAATGTCCTCAGTGCATTAAAGTTAACCCAAAAAGACTTCTGCCAAAAGAACAGACGTGTAAAAAAGGAATGTTCCCTGGGGATCATTAAAAAGTTGATTTTATTGACATGGGCCTAACAAGAGGAGGATATAAATATCTCCTAGTGTTCATAGACACTTTCACTGGATGGACCGAAGCCTTTGCTGCCCGAGTTAAAGATGCAAACATAGTTACAATAAAACTCCTTGCTGAGATAGTGACTTGATTTGGTTTGCCCACATCTATGGGGTCTTACAATGGCCTAGCTTTCATAGCCCAAGTTACTCAAACTTTAGCCAAAGCTCTAGAGATTAATTAAAAGCTCCACTGTGCCTACCGTCCCCAAAGTTCTAGTTAAGTAGAAAGGATAAATCAAACATTAAAGGAAACAATATCCAAAATGGCTCTTGAGACTGGCAAAAACTGGGTGAGTCTCCTTCCTTTTGCCCTTTTTCATGTCCATTGTACCCCTTACTTATTGGGTATCACCCCCTTTGAATCTCTGTAAAAATAGGAGCCAACTCATCTGTTGGTACTGGTATCACTCAAATCAAAAATAACTCTCAAGTCACAAAAAACTCATCTTGCTGGTGGGGACAAAACCCTATCTTAATTCTGTAAAAACCTACAAGGACAAGGTACTTGTATAAAAACCAAGTCCTACAACCTACAGGCTTCCCCTTATGCTGATGTCTATGCAACTGTGATCGAGATTAAAAACAAAACCTATTCTCCTAGCCTACACCTTGAAGCTCCTTCTGGAGCTTGGTTTGCTTGTATTGATGAAATAACACCTTGTATGTTTTATCATCATGCTGTGTCAGGCCCACCCAAGTTGTGTATTCTGAGCGACATTTTTCCCCAAGTATACTATTTTTTTGGGGAGGGAGGAAGATTACACTTAGAATTTGCTAATTCAATCAGGGCAAAGAGGGCAAGCCCTGTCCTCATCCCAGTCCTCTTAGGCGTTGGCCTGGCAGATTCCACTGCCTTGGAAACATCAGCCCTTATATATCAGACAAGGGTTACAAAGACCTAAGTCAACAGATAGATAAGACTTAGCAACTCTACAAAAATCAATTAGTAAACTAGATCAATCTTTAGGGTCTTTAGCTGAAATGGTGTTACAAAATAGGAGAGGTTTTGATTTGCTGTTCTTAAACAAGGAAGTCTATGTCTTGCCTCAGGAGAAACATGCTGTTTTTATTCAAAGCACTCTGGAGTGATTAGAGAGAGTCTGAGTCAACTCAGAAAGAGACTACAAGACAGAAAATAACAAAGAAAACAGGATCAAAGCTGGTATGAGGGACTATTTACCATGTCACCTTGGTTAACCACCTGCTGTCAGCCATTGCCGGCCCACTGGTGTTATTGCTACTAGGTATAACAATTGGACCACGTGTTATAAATTGTCTTATGAGTTACATACAAAAACACATCCAAGCTATAAAATTGTTGATTCTCAGGGCTCATTACAATCCTTTACCAGATGAGGCAGAAAATTATAAAAAATAATTGCTATGTACTTTTCTGCAAGTTCCTTGTTCTCTAGCCAACTTGTGTGAAACTATGTAACCGTAGCCAAAACAGTTGCTTTCTGTTCCAATCAGGATGTGGTTGTTTGCTTTAAATTCTGTGTGCTGCGCAGACTCGGGGCTGATCTGTGATCTCCCTGCATGGAGTAAGCAGTTCAGCCAGCCGGCTGACTTAATAAAGGCTCATCAAACTTTTAAATTGGCTGCCTGGCTTTCTATTATGAGTTTGAACCCATAACAACATTACAGAAGGGGATTGGTGGATATTTGGCATGCACGTGAAATGGAGAGAGGAAGTTTATCTTGAGCTGGGAAGAAGAAGGAGGAAGTGGAAATATATTGTTGTTTTGGGTTTGTCACCACGTTGGAATACTGCCATGATGGCCAAGCAGCTTTCATATGGGCATGAACCCATCATTCATGATAATACCTGATTGATTAACATAGTAACAGCATTCTTCTCCTAGCATTGCACATGTTCCTCCTTTTTTGGCAGTCAGGATATCAAGGGCTCAGCAGTTTTGAAGTGTGACTGCTGCCAGGCTGTTAATTTGATTTTATAAGGTGTGTACCAAAGAGGCAACTTTTTCTAGTTGTTGTGACAGCCCCAAAGAAAGATTGGTGAAGCTAATTTGTATGGGCAGCTAACCTTAGGCCTCTGCCTCTGAGAGCCACACCTAAAGTGGAAAAAATGCTAATATCTATGAGGACAGGAATGTGGGCTGCATGCTTAGACTGAGAAAAGTAGGAAATAGGATAAGGGCAGCCCACCATTGAGGCTTCTGTGGTTTCCTGGGAGATTATAGTGCTAGGAGAACCAAGGTGCAGGTGCTGGCCCACCCAGGTGAACAATCCAGCTGGGCAGGTGATGAACCATCCTGGGGGAGGACACGTAGACAAATGAGTGTTTGTAGTGATTGTTGTGTTGCATTGTGTCCAGTTGCCTACAAAGAGAGTATGGTTTTTGGTGGGGAAGTCTTATAGGCATGGATTTCTTCCTGGAAGAAGTTGCGAGTTATATATCGTGAGAAGGCCTATGTTTTTTTGATGTGGATGTGTATCGGAGGGTGGTGGAGTTCCATTGTGTGGGGGATGCCATGTATAGGTCTTGTCAAAAAGGAATACAAAACCAGCAGTAGGAGATGTTGACCTGAGTTGAGGAGAGTTCATGGCATTAAGGACCTAGTAAGTTTGGGTTAGAAGTTGGGAGATAGTATATGTCGTGGTGGTGTCCGGTTTAGTGGTTTGTAAGGTTTGGATCATAGTCAGGTTGTGAAGAGGAAGATGACTTGGTGGGGATAAATGTTTTGTTGAGAGTCAGGAAGGTGCCCCTCATCCCCCACCCCATGTAATAGTCATGGTATACCCATTTCATGAGAGTGTTGAAAGGGAAGTCGATGGGATGTTGTATGGTGGTGTTTAGGAACCACTTTGAATTTGGATTTATCCGGACAAGCTGTAAATTGAGCCAAGAGTCTTGTTTTTTTCCAATAAGAGGTAGGGGAGTAGAATCCCACAGTTTCACATCCCCAATGTGGGCAAAATTATCCTTCAGGTTTATAGAAAGGTGGATAGTGAGAGTTAGCAGGACACAGGTACCCCCCCAAAGGTAGAACAATTGGGGGGCATCTTGGTACAACAGGGCATCATCCAAAAAAGACCAAGACTGATGGAGCAGTAGGGGACCATGAAGGAGGGGAGTGTGGGGTTATTTGAGTTCCATGTAATGGAGCCGGAGTATGATGGAAATTGCAGGTGAAAGGTGAAGCACGTTGCTGAGATGGGACCTATAGAGGTGTAGAAGAGGGCACTTATTAGAAGGAAAGGAGGTAGCATGGTGTTGAGGCTAATCTGAGATGAAGGAAGGGTATGTGTGTAGGAGGGATTACTTGTGGAAGCAATGTAGGGTGTTTAATCCTGTAACTGTTATGAGATATAGAAAAGTAAAAGCTACTTTTTGTGGAGTATGCCAACTGTTTGGAGAGACAGCCCAAAGTCCTACAGGAAACATTAGGACTAGTGGAAGGAAAAAGATCAGAAAGTGAACTGAGTAGCAGAACATTGAGGTTATGAGCGAGTGAGATAGAGGTGGGTTGGAGTTACGGGTTGACAGGTCCACTCAGTGGACAATGACCCAGGGATAGATGTAGGGGAACCAGGGCAACGTTTGGCCTGTGTGGTGTGAAACCAAGAGGAAAGACCATGTAATTTGATCACTGTTGGCATCATGAGGATGACCAGGTGGGGTCCCGTCCACTTTGGTTGAAGTCCCGTGGATTTAGAGGATTTGAGATATATTAGGTCCCCAGGAATTATAGGGGGTTCTGATGATGGGTTATTTGTTGGTTGTGGAAGACAGCAGTCAGCACGTTGATGTAAAACTATCTAAGAAGGGAAATAATTGGGATATAGTCAGCGATAGGGGAAGGTTTTGTGAGATAGGTAAGTTGTGAAGCAGGAAAGGCCTACCATACATGAGCTCAAAGGGACTTGGGAAAGTAGGTGATCGGGGAAGTGCTCTGAGTTGGGTTAGAGCTAGGGGAAGGAGTTGAGGCTAGGGTAGGTGTAGCTCTAGTATGAGTTTTGTGAAGTGTGTTTTTAGCAGACCGTTTGCCTTTTCTACCTTCCTGAGGACTGTGGATGGTATTGTATGTGTAAGTGCCAGGTGATGTTAAGACTCGAGGGTACTTGTTGAGCGATCTGGGAGATAAAGGCTGGTCCATTGTCTGATTGGATAGTTTGGGGTGAGCCAAATCGGGGATAATCTCTTGTATGAGAATTTTACAAACTGTGTCTGCAGCCTCTCAGGCAGTGGGAAAGGCTTCCATCCACCCTGAGAAGGTGCAGACGAAGGCGAGAGATATTTGTAGCTCTTGGAATGAGGCATGTGTGTAAAATCTATCTGCCAGTTTTCGCCTGGAGTGTGTCCACGAAGTTGGTGGGCTGGGAAAGAAGGGGGAGGTAAGTGTCCTTGAGGAGAGGTTTTGGCACAGAGTTGACAATTGTGGGTGGCCTAGTGCATAATGGTTTTTAGAGGAGGATGGGTAGTAACTGGAGTTAGGAGTTTATATAAAGCCTGGGTGTCTACATGAAAGCAGTTGTGTAAGTCAGTGATGATGGGTAAGGCCTGTTGATCTGGGAGAAGTTTTGATCCTTGGAAAATCCACCCCTGAGTGTTTTAACTATAAGTAGGTTATGGAGTAGCTGCCATTGTTTTGGTGAATACTGAGGTGGAGTTAAGGTGTTTGGGATAAAGGGAAGAAGGTGAGAAGGGTATGGTTGTTGTGCGGCTAATTTGGCCAGTGTGTCAGCGAAGGTGTTGCCTTGAGAAATGGGACCTGATGATGTTTGGTGTCCCCTGCAATGAATGCCTGCTACCTTTTGGGAGCTATGCTGCTTCTAGTAGCTTGAGGATGAAGGGCACATTGGCGATGGGGGTCCCCTGGGTACTGATTAGGCCTCTTTCTTGCCAGATGGCAGCATGGGAATGAAAGATGCTGAATGTATATTTTGAGTCAGTATAGATATTTATGATTTTGTCTTTGGCCAGCGTGAGGGCTCATGTAAGGGCGACAAGTTCTGCCTTTTGCGAAGACGTCCCAAGTGGCAGTGGACTTGCCTCTATTATCTGAGAACCACCAACTATAGCATATCCTGCCCTTTTTTGTGCGTCTTGTTAGTTGAGCTGCCATCTATGAACCATGTGTCAGAGGCTGTAGAGAGAGGCATGATTTTAATGTGGGGGAAGTGGGTAGGGGTCATCTGTAAGACCTCAATGCAATTGTGGTGAGGGATCTCATCAGAGGTAGGGAATAAGGTGGCTGGGGTGAGGAGAATGCTGGCAGAGATAGTGATTGAAGGGTCCTGGATGAGTATTAAGTGAACCTGCTGTAGGCGGGAAGGAGTCATTAGGGTGGGGTGTTTTGTGTGCAATGAGCTCATTAAAGCAATGAGGTGGGCTGGTGAGATAGCTCAGTGGCATAAGTGCCTGCCTGGCAAGCGCGAGGTCCTGAGTTTGAACCCCGGTACCCACCAAAAAAAAAAAAAAAAAGCGATGAGGTGAGTGCACTGTGATTGATTGCCCTAAGGTGAATTTTTCTCCTCTTGTGTTAATGTGGCTGCTGTGGCAAGAGCCTGAAGACAGAGGGGCCAGCCACATACTGTGTTGTCTAATTGCTTTGAGAGCTATGCTACTGCTTGGAAAGAAGGTCCCTTTTTGTGTCCCAGAACTCTCACAGCATTATGACTTTGAGAAGTGGTGTATAGAATAAAGAGTTGGGTAAGGTTTGGGAGAGTGAGGGCCGGGGTCCTTAAGAGGGCCTCTTTCAGTTTATAGAATGTAGAGTGTATAGGAGTGGTGGGATTGAGAGGCTCTGATAGGGAACTTTTGGATGCTTTATAGAGAGGTTGGGCTAGAGTTGCAAAGTTAGGAATCCAAAGGTGAAAGAAGTTAGCTAGGCCAAGAAAGGATAGAACTTGTTGTTTTGTAGTTGGCACCTGGAGATCATGGAGGAGGGCTTTGTGGTTGGCAGTGATTGAACGAGCAGTGGGGTGAGGGTAAGCCCCAGATATGTGACTTTTGGTGAGACTATTTGGGCTTTAGTGGTGGATACTCTATATCCGTGACCTGAGAGAAAGTTGAGGAGGGTAGCTGTATGTCATATGGCTAATGCATGGGATGGGGAACAGAGGAGGAGATCATCTACATATGGGAGAAGGGTGCTTGGTTTGAGGTTGAGAGTCACCAGGTCAGAAGCAAGGGCTTGGCTAAAGAAGTGAGGGCTGTCTCAGAACCCCTGAGGAAGGACTGTCCATGTAAGCTGTAAAGACTGGAGGGTGTCTGGGTTTGTCCGTGTGAAAGCGAAGAGGTCCTGACAATCAGGGTGTAAAGGGATCTTTGAGATCTAAGACAGTAAAGTGGGAAGTGCACAGGGGAATGTGGGAGAGCATAGTGTAAGTGTTTGGCACCACAGGATGAATCAGCATCACCACATTGTTGGTAGCTCTGAGATCTTGGACTAGGAGGCAGGAGCCATTGGGTTTGAGTACCAGTAGAATAGGGGTATTGTAGGGCAAATGGGCAGTCCTGAAGAAGGCATTGGTTAATAGGCATTGGATTATAGGTTTAAGTCCCTGTTGGTGTTTGGGGGCTATTGGATATTAGGGAACACACGGAAAGGCTGAAGGATCTTTAAGGTGAATTAGACAGGGGTGGTGTGGGTGGCACAAGTGGGGCTGGAGTTGTCCCAGACTATAGGATCAACAAGGGAGGGAAGGAGATTGGGAATGGAACTGGTGGCACGTGGTGGGTAAGTCTGAAGGATGGGAGCCATAGGGAGGGAAAAAGTGAAAGAGAAGTTAAGTTTTTGGAGGTGTTCTCTGCCCAAGAGGGGTGTGGGGCAGGTTGGTATAACAAGGAAATTATGGGTGAAGAAGAGGGTTTGGAATTGGCAGGGGATGGGTCCCATCTGGATGAGTTGTGTAGGATGACTGTCAACTCCCACAATGGAGACCATGGATTGGGTACAGTGGCCTGAAAACTCAGGAAGAACACTATAGGTGGCCCCCATGTCAGCAAGGAAAGATAGTGTTTTACCTGAGATTTCCAGCAGGACTCAAGGCTCCAAGATACCTTGATGGGGGCCATGTGCCCTGAGCCCCATCAATCTTCTTCATTGGCAAGACTGAGCAGGTCAGCTAGTGATGAATCCAGTGGTGGTGACGAAATCTGTGAGGGTAGGGAGTTAGATGACTTACCCGCTCTCTGGAGGATAGGACAGTCGCACTTCCTGTGACCCTCAAGATTGCAGATGGGACAAGGTCCCAGTGGTGGCCAAGGGGTGGCAGGCTCATGCCCGGTGTCCTTCTTTGCTGCATTTGAAGCATGGTCCAGGAGGGGCTCAGGAGCTGGTTCCACGTTTTTTAGATGACTGACTTTTATTTGTCTGAATGGGAGCCCCGAGTGCTGCAGCCAAACGTTGGTGTTTAAGTTTAGTTTTCTGAAAACTATCTTGTTAGTGTTGTTCTTCCCTATTGTTGAAGACACAGAACACCAGGTTAAGAAGGTCTCCTTGTGGGGTCTGAGGGCCAAGATCTGTCTTTTTTTTGATTGAATGTCAGGAGCTGATTGGGAAATAAAATTAGAATTAATAAGAACAATGCCCTCAGGCGACTGGGGATCAACTTTAGTATATTTTGTGTGGGTGTTGGTGAGACAGGAGAGGAATTCAGTGGTGTTTTCATCAGAGCATTGAATTTGCTCCTGAAGTTTATGAAAATTAGTCTACTTATGGGAGCTTTTGTTTAGTCCTGGTATGATACAACCAATCATCCAGTTCATTCATTGGGACCCATTATTACCCTGACAGTCCCAATGGGGGTTGGTGTTAGGGACAGCTGCTGCCCCAGCAGGGTGATTATTATCTAACTGGTATCTGTGGTCAGCCTCCGTCTGAGCCACATCCCATAATTGGGTTTTTTGTTAGGGGGATAAGGTAGAGGTGAGAATGACATGTAAGTCTTTACATTGGAGATCATAGGAGCCTAAAACAAATTGGAGCTCTTATAGTTGTAAGGGTCTGCAGAGAAAGAGCCAAGGCATTGGGAAATCTGAGAGAGGTCAGAGAGAGTAAAGGGAACATGGACGTGAACTAGGCCTTCGGGCTGGCCACCTCGTGGAGGGGAAATAGAGGTTGGGGTTGAGAAAATGGCGGCTGGCAAGGAGATGGTGGTGGGAGGTGGGGTGAGCGAGAAGATGGCGGCAGCTGGTGGAAGATGGCAGGAGGTGGGAGGAGTGAGACTGTGCTGGGAGGTGAAATGTGCTGGAGGAGAAAATGGTTTTGGCGGATGTGAGGGGAGAGAGGGGAAGATGTTGACTGGAGAAAGAGTGGTGATGGGTGGGGAGGAATTGGGCAGAGGTGGGAGTGGTTGTGGCGGGTATGGAGGATGGAGAGCAAAGGCGGAGGGGACATCATCCATGTATCGGTGGGGTTATTGGGAAGGGGTTCTGGCAGTGTGGAGCGGGCCAAGTATTTGGGCCACCCCACATGCCTGAATGAGAGAGGGATGTGCCCTGAGAGCAAAAAAGGTTTGTACATAAGGGATCTCTGACCCTTTACTGTTGTGGTAGCAAATGTTATCTAAGTCAGAGAGGAGGACAGTGCCCTCCTTAGGCCAGCGGCTGCTGTTATTGAGTTTATATTGAGGCCATGCCATCCAGCAGAAGAAGGTTAACTTTTTGGGTTTTATGGTCTCTTGGAGACTGAGGGTGTTGAGTTTTTTAAAAAGACACCAGAGCAGAGTGTGTTTTTGGGGCCAGGAAGGAATATTTCCCATCCTGATTGAATTGGAGGTGAGCTAAAAGGCAAAAGCTGATCACAACCCCTGAGAAGATCATCACCCTCGTCAGGGTGTGAGAGGAGAAGAATGCCCATCGGCCCCATTGGTCATCACCACGGGGACAGAGGGGTGTCCAGGAGGATGTGAGGGAGTCCTGACATGGGCCCACTATTTTGAGAGAGAGAGAGTGACAGGAGCTCCTGGAATGAGGAGTGGCTCACCTGTGGGAGGCAATGTGGATTGGTGTTGGATGAAGGCTGGCAATGGCAAAGGCAGGAACAGGAGAAAAAGAAAGGGTGGCTAGTTGGTGGGGGGGAGCTTAAACTGGGGTAGCTCCCCAGGAGCTGCACACCCTGACCTATCCAAGTCATGGCACCAAAATATTAGGTTTGGCACAAGTAAAGACGGAGGAGAGAAACTGAGGGAAGCCTTTATAGCTGGCGTGGAAGGGTTGCAGTAGAGTGCAAGAGACCCTCAGAGGAAGGAGCACGGAGAGGACTTTATATGGAGCTTTTTACCTAAGCTCAGGGGGATCACATCAGAGGGGGTCGTATGACTCAGGGATTGGACAATATTTTGTGGGCAAAAAGGAAGTGGGAAGTCTATTTTGGGACCAGACATGAACACGAAAGTCTCTTCGGGTGGGATAGGCTGTTGTCCTTTGTGTGGGCACCATCTTAGGCAGGCGCCATTTTAGGAGTAAGGGGACCATTCACTTACAACCATTAAGACCTTCTCTAATCAAAATCCACAAAAGGAATGTGAATACAGGAATCAAGATCACAACAAACAATTTCATATACATTTGTGGTTCTTGAGAATTTGTTTGCCCATGTTTAACAGCTGATAAAATCAATACACCTCTTTCCTTTTTGTTTCTCATGAGCCTGTTTTTTTTTTTTTTTTTTTTTCCTTTGGCCCTAGTGGACCCACTTTTCTCTCTCTGGCCCTAGTGAGCCTGTTTTTCTTGCCCCAAGTTTAACACCTGATGATATCAATGCACTTCTCCCCCTTTTGCGTGCACAATGATAAGTGTCCCCTCGCCCACTATTTCTTCTTACCCTGGTCCTAGTTCAGGTGCCATATACCACATCTCACACAGCTGTCAAAGTTACCCGGAGGGGGGGAGGATGGCAAGAGGATGGAGAAATAAAGATAAAAGACAAAAAGCTGAGGTCAGGTGGAGCCCTCTCTCCTCATGGGAGGAAAGGAACTGCTCAACCAAAGCAGTGTGTTTATACATTTAGCAAGTTAATGTCATGTGACACCCCTTTGCCTGGCAACCCATTACTTGGGTTGCCTTGGGGCTTGGTGTTCTTTCGACTGCAGTAGCTTGTTCATGTGGCTCGCCTCGGGCACTCTTTGTTCTCGGGATGGCCTTGCTTTAGCTCTGCACATGTGATCTATTAGCCGCACACGTGTGATCGATCTCCAGCTCCAGTTGCTCCCCACAGGATTGTGCTGGCGATTGCTGGCCTGTGACATCGTCACTACACAATGAGGTCACGTGTAGAATCTTGGGTTGATGGTCAGGCGCCAGGCCCTCAGTGTTTGGTGGAGGAGAGCAGGGAGAAAACAGAGGAAACCTGTCTGTGTTCTATCTGGCCACCTTACACACATCCTCATTATGTAGCCACTCCCTGTGTAGCCACAGCTCCAGTGGCCACAGGAGGGCAAGAGAATCCCAAATTGTGATATGGGCAGGAGAGTCAAGATTACTCTTACAGGCAGATGGCACAGCTCTGACCACATAAATTCAACAGGTAGAGAGACAGAGATTTGCGTGGATTAGGGATGTGGGACATCACCTCAGAGTTGGGCCTGAAGCATAAGTGAGATTTGGACATGTGTGGAAGAAAAACATCCCAGTTGAGTAGAGGAAAAGTAGGCAGGATCTTCTTAATATTTTTCTTATGTGTATATTCACAGAAGATTGATGTTTTTATGACTGAGATCTTAAAAGAATAAGGAGATGAATAGGCCTACCAAAGGTAATGCTGGTAATAGGGAAAAGTTCTCCTCAATGGTGGGGTTTGTGTTGTTCATGTTGAACTCCAGACTTATACTTGAGAATAATGTGTGGGCAAGGTTCATTACATTTAAAGGTTGCAGACATTTGGAAGGAAGTTCAAATTCTTTCAAGACAAATGAGGATCTCTAATGACTTTACAAGGAAAGAGAGTCCCATTTTAACAGGCAATTCAAAGCACATTCATGACACAATGACATGATACAAAGTGACAGCCTTATCATTTCACTCCCTTCTTATAAAAAAGGCAAACAATTGGGCTGAGTATTAGAGTCTTTGCCTTACTATCCTAAGGCTCATCACATAACTAGGAAAAAAAAAAGATGAACAAAAACTCTTGAATCTACATGTGGTGGTTAGTAATGTGAATTCTCTGGAATCAATGAGTTCTATTTTAGTCTCTCTGGGCTTTGAAAATCACCCATGAGGAGTTAACAGTCACTTATGATTTGCCCTCACATTGAAAGATGATATCCATAGAGCAGGGATGGTTGGCCATGCAAAGAAAAATGTGTCACTGTTGTCAACTTTATGATGCATCTGTGTGACTCAAGCCTGGTTCAGAAGGTTGAGTTGGCAGCTTGTTGAAAGAGAAGCCACCCAGAACTAGTGTCTCTCATGAAGGAGCCTTTGCCACAGAAATCCTGATTTTGGCTGGATTAAATGTAATACTAAAACAGCAATATTTCCAAGTCCTGGGTGACCAAGCCCTTGTGAGTAGGAGGCATTTGCCTGCCCTGTCACCTCCCTGAGGTCTTGCTGAGCTGCTACTATCTTTGAATGGGAGCTGTGGACCAGCATTTGTGAGTAATAGTATCTGTGACTCATAAAAGCTAACGTAGATGTTGGATTTTTACTTTTTATTATGTCATGATTTCTAACATTAATGAATATTTTTGGGGTTCCTTTCAGATAGGAACCATGACTGCATTGGCTGTTACATGCCAGATTTGGCAGAAAATGTGTGTGCCACAGACTTAGGGAATGAGAGTAAGTGTGGCCAACTAATCAATTTGGCAGAAGAAATTTCTAGCCAGTCTAATGTTGAAGTGGTGGCATGACTATTGTTATGGGCCTTTGGACAGTTCTATGTTGAGAATGAAGAGCAAAGGACCCAAGAGAATGATTTTAAAAGTTCCCAATTTGGCAGAAAGAAAGCTGCAGTAAACTTGTGGCCTGCAAGTGTGGAACAAAGGAGAAGTTGGTTGCTGAAAAGATTAACAATAAAGAGCCACATATTTGAGAAGAGAACAATAGGAAAAATGGATTGAGTGCATCTCAAGAACCAGCAGGACTCCACCCTTTGCACCCTGAAAACAGCAAAGGGGAAAAACTCCTTTGAGAATAGTGCCCCAGAGCACTGTGTTCCAGAATGGCAGGGGAAAAGGGAATTTGTTCCTCAGGATTGGTTTCATAGCCTTCAGTAATCCAGGCATTGCTGAGCAGCAAAGAGAGAATGGAGCCTGACTAATGCTCTACAGAGCTGCAGATCTTACTGTCTTCCATGTGGGCTGGTTCTAGGAGCATACAGAACGTAAGAACTGTGGTGTCAGGCAGGCTTCTGTCCAGATTTCAGATGAAGGGCTATGAGGACTGGAAGTGCACCCCTGACAGCACTGTGTGAAGTGAGTGTAAAGCCGAAGGTGCAGTGGAGACCCTAGAAATTTGGAGAAGCCAGGAGCGGAGATCACTGGAGGAGCACCTCATGGAGTGAGTAAAGCCAACCCAGGTGAGAAGCCATGAGAGTTAAAACCATGGCTAGTTTTCTAGGGGTGCAACTACCCAAGCACTTTGGAGTTTGAATGTTGCCTTGGATTTCCTATAGTTCTGGCCATAAATCTATGGGGTTTAATGTCTGCTCTGTGGGATTTGGGTTTTGCTTTGGCCTCATTCTTTTCTATAGCTCTATTTATACCTAGAATGTTTATTTTGTGCCTTTGTATGTCAGAAGTCCTTAACTTTTTTCATATGAGTGTGGGCTAGCAGCTAAGAGTTTGCTTTAAGTCTCAGAGGAGACTTTGCACATGGACCTTTCAACAACTATCAGCAATTTTTAGAGATGGAATAATGCATTTTGCCTAAAGAAAGATGTCTGAATTCATTGTGGGCCAGGGGTGGTGCATTATGCCTTGTATCTCGATGTCCCCCAAAGAGACATGTGCTCACTGTGGGTTTTCAGAGGTGGCTGTATCTAAGGGTTTGAATGTGCATGATGGTTGTGTGATTGAATTAGCACATAATTTTGAGTGTGGTTAAGTGTATTATATACAGCATATTATTGGATCTTGCTTCTTGATCCATTTTGCCAGTCTGTGCCTTTTGATTGGTGAATTGAGACCATTGATGGTTAAAACTGATATGTATTGACTTATACTTATCATGTTATTTTTCTGTTGTTGGTTCCCCCTCTTTTTCCCCTCTCCCTCTGTTTAATTATCTGCCCTGCCTGGTGGATTCCTTCTGTTGGGGTTCCTTGAGTTGTAGTCCTTGTTATCTCTTTCTAGAATGTTCTTCAGAACATTTTGGAGTGCTGCTTTGGTGGTCATAAATTTTCTCAGATGTTCTTTTTTTTTTTGTGGATACCAGGGGGTCGACCTCAGGACCTCGCACGCCAGCAGGCGCCTGTGCCGCTGAGCGATATCACTGGCCCCTTTTTGTATGTGGGTTCTGGGAGTCGAACTTGGGCCCTCACGCTTGCTGGGCAGGTGCTTACACCACTGAGCCATCTCACCGGCCCTTCTCAGATGTTCTTTGTCATGAAAGTATTTTATTTTTCCATCAATTTTGAAAGATAGTTTTGCAGGGTACATCAATCTGGGTTGAAAGTTATTTTCCTTTAGAGCTTGAAATACATCATTCCAAACTTTTCTTGACTTGAGGGTTTGTGCTGAAAAGTCAGCTGTGATTCCGATGGGTTTTCCTTTATAGGTGATTTGTCTCTTGTCCCTAACAGATTTTAAGATTCTGCCCTTCTGTTGAATTTCTGGGATCTTGACTATGATATGTCTGGCTGAAGATTTTTTTTTGATCATGTCTAGTTGGAGTTCTATAAGCCTCATTTATATGAAGATTAAATTCTTTTTCTCTTCCAGGGAAATTCTCTGTGATAATGTCTGTGAATAGGGTCCTAATGTCCTTTATGTTATCTCCTGCTTTTTCATTGATTCCAATTAATCTTAAGTTATTTCTCTTGTGTCATCTAGCAGCTGCTGGATTGATTTTTCATGGTCCCTTGTTATTTTTAAGATTCTTTCTTTTCATGATCACTAATCACAAGCCTTTCTTCTATATCTGAGATCCTGTCCTCACATTGGCTTAATCTGCTACAAATACTTTCAATGGAGTGTTTGTTCTACTGGATATCTGTTCGAATCTGCCTTATGGATTCCATTTCTTTCCTATGCTGAGCATTCATGGTTTCCATCATTTTCTTAAGCTCATCTATTTTTTTGTCTGTGTCGGCTCTAGTGTCCTTAAGCATGGCCTTCATTGTGGACATTATCCCTGCAGTTACCTGAAAAATTATTTCTGATTTAAATTTTCCCAGAGCCTCATTCAACTGCTTTATTGTTACCACTTCAGAGATGTCAGGTGGGTGGCTTTCAGATTGTCCCACCTTGTTGCACCCTGGGTTTGCCTTTGGTGAACTGGATGTGTGGGGTTGCACCTTGTTTAAGTGTCATCTTGTTTTCTTTTCTTTCTTTAGTGTAATGTTTGTAAATTACATATGGTAGGTTGCTTTATTACTAGTGTTTAAAATCCTTAGGAGATGACTACTTCTCTGTGGTATCTTCCAGATGTAGTTTATTTTTGGGTTTTGAGCCTGCTGCAAGATCCTACCTCTTCAATTTGTTGGGTATGAGAAGTTGCTGCCTGTTTGGCCCAGTCCTTGGTTCTTTGGTACTGTGCCACTGTATTTTATGTGACCCTTAGTCAATCTCAGTCATGAAATATCAGGAAGGAAAGCTGTTCAGAACAATTATTTCACTTTTGGCTATAATGGTACCTAAAGCATCAAACACAGCCTAGAAAATGACAGACTGAGCTAACCAGTTATTTGCCACTTTTAACCATATAAAGTAGAGTTGCGGTTATATAACAAAATCTAAAACACACTGGAAAAATTATGTGCAGTATATAAGTCCTTAATATGTCAATTTCATCCTCAGGAGTTTAAATTTAAAATGAGTTAAGGAGGAAATAGAGAATTGGGAGAAGAGGAAGGAATTAGATGTATGGCAGGAGGACCAAGAGCGATCCCATTGACACGGGGAAACTGGTGTAGAGGACTGGTGGGAAAAAGAGAAGGAAGGGATAAAAGGAAGAACAGATCAGAAGCACAATCACAAAAAGGTTAGAGGCTCTGTTTACACTCATAAAAAAACCAGATAGAATAATGAAGGAAAGAGCAAACAGACAAATAAAAAGAAGAAATAAAAACGAAGACAAAAACAACAAAACAGACAAAACAAAAATAAACCCCCCCACACAAAAAAAAAACAAAACAAGAAAAAACCCCTTCAACAGAATGAAAAACAAATGAGAGGAAAAAAAAAAGAAAAAGAATCAGTTCCAGGTGTTGACTCTGCTGTAGGCAGGCACTGTGTGATGACAGAGTCCTGTCCCGTGCAGGTCCGTCCCTGCAAGCCAGGAGCAGCCCTTTGGCGGGGCGGTGAGCAGAAGCGCGTACTCTCAGGTGGAGACCAGGCTCATTCGCCTGCCGCCCTCGGCGCACTTTCTGCGGCCATGAGAACCGCGGCGCCGCACTGAGTTCCAAGCACTGTGTTTTCCCGCCGTGCTGAGTTTCGCCACACCCCCCACAATGGCACCCGGCCAGCTGCTCTCTGGCGTGGGACAGCTGTGGCTGAGGGACACTCACCGCCAGCCAGCGTAGTCCTCCGCCGCTCTCCTGCCCCACCGCTGTCTCGCGATCCTCCGCGGGGTCCCTGGGGTGCCGGCAGTCACCGTGTGTCCGCAGATTTGAGCTTCTTTCGTGCCGCGGTTCCTGGAACAGGGAGAAGGCACTGCGGTCTCCTCCTTCTTCTTCGTTGAAAGTACCCTTCACTGGCACCCTGAGTCCTGAACTGCGCCTCAGAACTTTCCTAGCTCCAGGGGAGGCACCTCCCTCTCTCCTGCGCTCTCCCGGTCATTGTATTCCAGTGGCCCAAGGGCAACTTTTAGAGAGTTTTGCTGCCTGCTTCTTACAAATCCGCCATCTTTTCTCTCTCCTAAGTGTATTACTGAGAACAGAAGCTCCAAACTTGTTGCAGCTACCACCAACAAAAAGGCTTGTGGCCAGTGTGGAATAGAAAGGGACAGAGGGAAGGCAGGCTCACTGCTTTCTACTGCCATGTAATAGACTTTTTCTCCTCTGGCATGACCCTCTCCCATATCACCTTGCTTTGCAACCAGCCAACTATGAACATAAACCTCTTCAAACTGAGGGAAAATTAGCCTTTCCTCTTTTAACTTGGGGGTGTGGGGTATTTTGTCCAACAATGGGAAAATACCCGAGAGAGACCCCTACATGAGGTAGGCATCATGTACACTACCTTCTTATCTTTAAGACGTTCTTTTGCTCTAGTACAGAGGATGTGCTCAAATTATGAGCTCCGACACAGCTCCTGAAGAGGGAATATTATCTTCAGCTCTGCTGAAAACAAAGGAGGATGGTAACCCTCGAGTATGGCAAAGAGGGAAGAACTGGCAGAGATGTGAATGAACAATATCACAGAAAATGTGCAGGCAGCTGCAGTTCTTGGACATAAGTAAGGACAAGCATATGAGACTGTTGGGTAAGCAAGTGAAGCCCTATCAAATGCACGGCCACGTTGGTTGCAACCAGTGCAGCTGAGGTGGGATGTTTCTGAGCAAGAGTTGATCCTAAACCACATGAAGCAGAAAACCTCACACATTGCCAAATAATTAATGACAATTCTCTGTGACATCAGAAATGACTGCCTCCTATGGTCAAGGATATTTGCCTGTGGTGTAGTAATTTTCTTCCCATTTCTGGTGTTGTGTGTGTAGAATAGCCAGATAATCTGTTCTTTTTTTGACCTTGGTAGACTTGATATAAGGAGGGGAAGAAAGGTAGAAGGGAGGAGAGGGGGACAGGGGAAAAAAAAAGAAGAATCAATGTATATTATGCACAGGTACAAATTCCCTATATGTGGTCATTATGTGTATCTAATAAAATTAATTTCAATAAAATTAATTTCAAAAAAGAAAAATATATAAATGCTGAGGAGCAATATGATAATCTGCCAAGAAGTGCTACTTAGAAGAACACTGGAGCCCTGAGGGTGCCACTTGGGCCAAGGCTGGGGAAGCTGCCATGGGTCTGCAGAGATGGAGGTTGCTGAACAATGTGGAAACACAACTTCTCCGTGGGTACACTGCTAAGAATCAAGTCAAGAAAATCCCAGCTCAGTGTATGAAATGTGTTTGTCAGTGAGGTCTGTGTTCTGTATGACTGGTATATTATTTGTCACATTTCCAAAATGACAGGAAATAGAATGAAACTTCAGTATTCCAGATCCCAAAGAAAACAAGTTACAAATTACGTTTGGTTGTAAAGAGTAGGTTGAGTTGTAAAATTGTTATGCAACCTTGCTGTGAATCCATTTTAGATCACTGAGTGACAAACATACAAGAGAAAGTGCAAATTAATAACCAAAACAAAATTTAACCAAAATACCACCATCCTAAAGAACTCGGTCTAAATACATTAGTTCAACCTGGTGAGTGAGGAAATCAGTATTCATTGTCTAGTTGACTGGATTTGTGCAGATATAAGGGACATGCGAAGGGCTCTTATAGGGTGTTTATGTGGTTCATAGATCTGTGGCTTGCTGTGTCTACCAGTCCCCTGGTCTCTGGCACTGCCTCCCTCTCCTCTGTTTCTAGCTGCTGTAAAGTGAACAGCTTTGCCTCTGCATGACATTGTATTATGTATTTCCTGCCTCGGATCCTACAGAGTCACCATGAGTCAAATTAAACGGCTTCTGCTATAACTTGTGAATTTTAAGAATTGAGCCCAGTAAGTGGCCATCTGTCTGACACAAGGATTATCTATATGGTTTCATGCAAAGTTAAATCATTAAATTCCTCTCATAAATAATGCATATATCTTATTCCTTTTTATCACTGCTGTTGGATTTATATATGTAACACATTCCTAAATTAGAAAAAGCTACAAATGAACACTTTCAGTCCACTGTATTCCAATATATCTGAATTCCCTCTTTTCGTTTAATGTGAATGTCCATCAACAGTCACATCAAAGCCTCCAAAATATTTTTATTTTGACTTGAAAAATTATATCTATGTGTTCACATAAAATAAATGAGCACACCCTACAGGCATATTAAAGTCCATCGTTTTTCTTGGAGAAAAATGAATTACAAGAAAGTAAGAAGGGTGAGACTGGGAGTTGTGGCAGCCTTGAATTGTATCCTGGAAGAAAATGCAGATATTTCTTGTTGAAAACTTCCACAAAAGCTGATTTCAGTGTCAGTTGTTTGGCTGAGCATAAATCCTAAATTTCAAACATATTCTTCAATGGTAAATAGGGGATTCTCAACTGAGAGATATTGGAGAAAAGTAGATTTAACTTTCACTGTTCATCCAAGATTGTTAGAACATTCTGGGTTGGGGAGGATGGAGATGCTCTCAAAATCTACTTTTTTGCTTTAGAAGTTCTCAGCCTGACTACTAAACTTATTTCACAGTAATTTTCTTTATTTCCTAAAATAAAAAGATTAAAAATACTCACATGTCAGGCTACAATGTGTATTTACAGTGAAAGAGAAAACTTCGTAGATTTAAATTCTGAATAATTGATGAAATGCAACCCAATTTCTACAGTGAATTCCAATGGAGACAAAGGTCTTACTGGATATCCTTCCATAAAGCAACATGCTTTAAGATGGAACAAGTGAGGGAAACTTGAAAGGCTCAAGAGTAAAGGTGGGGTCCCATAAGTCTCCTACTTTGTGGCCATGAGCTATATTTATATTCAGGGCAAGAAAGACAAGGAATGACTTCACTGAGTGTAACTATAAATAGAATTTTTATGGTTGGTAGTGTCTGCATATCTAACTTCCTAATGAATGTAATGACACAGGCAGGAAAAACTCCAGGACTTGTGTGGACTATATATCTACCTGCAGAATTTAGAAATAAATAATTTCAATAACTTAACATAAAACTTAACATTCCTATCTGGATACCTCTGTACCTCTGGCCGTGGGGAGAGGTGAAGGGCAGAGAATAGGTGGGGTTTGGGCAGCACAGGATTCAACCTATTTTTTCTGGGAGCCCACATCAAAGGACTCACAGCTCTGTCTCAGTCCCACGTCAGTCATCCCTCTGTAAGGTGTGGATGAGTATCAGCCCCAGTGAAATTTCTGGACACCACTCTATTTCTGTTTAAAATCACTAAAGTCCAGTTTCCCTCAGGCGTTTCTGTCCTTGATAATTTCACAGGGAACCTTCTTCCTAGGAGAGAGCTAGTACTGTTTCCTAAATACTCTCAAAGTTATTGTTGAAACAACAGGACAGTACTGGATTTCTGAATATTTTCACCAGATTCTCCAATTTTAAGTATTTAATGAAATGATTTGAAACACACATATATGTGTTTTGGAATGAAATTTCTCCTTGGGTGTGAAAGAGAAAGATCCCAGGTATTCCAAAGGAGACATGGAGCTGAGACGCCTAGTGCTTTCCATGAATGCCTCCACCTTAGTCCTCACTTCCAGGAGCTCGGTTCACCACTCTCACCTGCTGACAAATGTAGAGGCTGGAGCAGCTTGGTTGTAAAATATTGTGAATCAATACACCTAGATATGTAAGCTCCCACTTCATTTCCGTCCCCTCATTTCCTACAGTGAAGTTCAGCAGTTTTATACACCTGCCCTTCCACACAGGAGATTCAAAAAAGTTATATGCATGTTTGTGCAAAATGTATGCACCCAGCATACTCAAGTCAGCAAAACTGGTCTCTTCTGGATTCGTATGAGAAGTTTATTAACGGGAAGGGTCTCATGATACTCTGATGCACACAATGGCTGTCTGGGAAAATCAGTATGAATCCACCGGTGGTATCACCACTAAGAATTACACCCGTAGAAAAGTAAGATATTTAGAGAAAGAAGGCACATCGTGTGGTATCGTCAGTAAAAGGTTTATTACAAATTTCATACTAAAAAGGCCCCCTGTGGTAACCAACTACACTAAACAATCATCTCCTGCTTCAGGTGTTATTACACTCAGTCCAGGTTGGCAATTTCATTTACTTCACATAGAGTTTGTGAGATTGTTCTCTGAATCCAGTGAGCATCCCCAAGAATTCGATTTACAAATCCCTTGAAATTTGGTATCCTCTGCTGTTCAACACATATATATGTCTTTTACAGTGCCACAAAGACACATGTAAATTTGACGAAAATAACATGATTTTCCTTTGTAGAAAAACTTGCATAATTGTCCATAAAATGCTCCTGTCTTCTCCTTGCAATTTCATATACAGAGTTCTTCCTGAAACTTTCCCGGTCAATGGGCCTTGCCCAATAACATGCACTTCTCCAGGGAATAGTAGCTGGTCTATGACAATTCTTATGTGGCTTTCATTGCATGTCCTCTTTACCCCTTGGATACTCTCTCTAGAGGTACCAACACTTCCCATTGTGTAGAAAAGAAGCTTTGAGGGCCGGTGAGTTGGCTCAGTGGCTTAAGCGCCTGCCTGGCAAGCACGAGGGCCCGAGTTTGACTCCCGGAACCCACATACGAAAAAGGGGCCGGTGATATCGCTCAGCGGCACGGGCGCCTGCTGGCGCACGAGGTCCTGAGGTCAACCCCCCGGTACCCACCAAAAAAAAAAAAAAAAAAAAAGAAGCTTTGAGTATCGTGAGCAACTTTCTTGTCAATGTGAAAAGAAAGCAAGGAATGGGTTGCCTAAAATGACATTTTCAATAATTGTGCTACCAATTCTAAAGCCACCACATTGTAACAATCGCCCACATATGATCCAATATTCATGTGTGGTAACTAAAGCACAAGCACAGTCCTCTTGCTCCGTTTGTTCTTCTTCTTGGTAGCTCTGGCACTTCCTCCTACACATGGTGCTTGGTCTGTGTGGGTGGACACTTGACATGTAATGTTTCTGGCCAAATTGGTTGGACAGAAATTTTCTTGTTCTGGACGAGTCTTCCTCATCTCACCTGCGTATTTTGACTGGTGGATCAAGACTACATTGGCTGGAAGGTTCCATTCTATTTTCCTGAGTTTTAACTCAGTCTTTGGTCGGTTTTGTTCTTGGAGGAATTTCCAATCATCTAAATGGCTCTCCCTAATGTGTGTTTCCTTCGTCTGCTCCTCTAACTTGATATGTTCTCTGTGGGAATCTATTTGGAGATCTCTCAGCTTTGCTCTCACATTCTTGTCCTTGGGCCCGAAAGTTTTTGCTTCCTCGCCTAGTGACATGTCACTGTTGTCCTTATCCAGGTGAGGCTTCTGGATATAAAAGAGGACATAGGCTTCTTGAGCCAGGGCAGAATTTCTGTCAGAGCCAGTTACTTTGCTATCATTCATCTTGTACCAGTGGCCATTCCCAGCTTTGATGTAAGAAAAGTAATGTCCATGGTGAGAAGTCAAGCCAGCATGGACCAGCACGGCATAGAGGGTGTACAGGGCTGGTCCCCTGTTCTGCTCAGACATATATGGCTGCATGTCGAGCCACTCACTATACTGCACATGCTTAGCAATCTTCTCCCCGGTGACATCTGAGAAACGTTTTAACAGGAAGATAAGGACCTTGGAGGAAGTGTGTAAGGACAGTGTCTTGGAGGCAGGCATCTTTTGGAGACAAACGCTACAATGATAGGCATTTTCCCCACTGAGTTCCTCGGGCTCTATGGATTGTGTCAAAGCTTGCTTCACACTCTGAGCTGCCCTGATATCCAGAGAAATGTCCAGATAAGGATCAAACGTGTCAGAAGTGCTTCCACAGTGGAGACACTTGATTTGAGATCTCCAGTAGCCGCCAAAGATTTGGTGCACTAGGCCCCGGTCCTCCTGAAGATGGACCTTCTGCATGGCACCCACGATGAACATGAGAAACTCATGTGCGTCTTCCTGCTTCTCTCTGTGGAAGCTGGTAAGCAATGCATGCAAAGGCTGGATCACACGTCCTGGATGACGGAGAGCCCGAGTGACGTGACGTTGCATAGCACACCACGTGCAGATTCTCGGGCTGGGACAGGGTGGCCTGTGCTCCAGGGCCAGCATATAGTTGGCCAGAGGCGGTGTGTATGTCAGGCACTGCAGGGCTGCATTCACGTAGCAAGTGTTTCCCATATTCCAGAGACCAGCTCCAGCTCCATAAGGCGTCTTCCAACTCAGGGAAACTTTGTATCTCTGATCCAGCTCTGTTGCCACAGGAGACAGCTCATCACGCTGGCCTGCATCGGTCCAAGTGGACAGCAAGGCATCTGCAGGAAAGTAAGAAACCAAGTCAGAATGAGCACCAGGAGAATTTGACAGAGAATGTGAAACTCGAGAGCATCACGCTAGTGGAAAAGCAGGCAAAGACCCAACTAAGGAGAAATATAGATGCTGATCTCTGTGAGGAACACAGGCACAAAAATAATCAACAAGATTCCAGCAAATGGAATCATCCAAATCATCAAAGAGACCACACGTCACGAACCAAGTGGGCTTCATTCCAGATAAGCAAGGACTGGTCAACATATGAAAATCAATACAAGAAACATCCACACCAAGAGAAGCAGGAACGAAAGTCACAGGATCACCCAATAGATGCAGAAAGAGCTTTGGCCAAAATCCATCCCCCTTTCCTGATCAAAACCCTGAAGAAAATACACACAGAATACATGAGCTCCAGAAGATGAATGCCATTTTGGAACAACCTACTGCCAACCTCCTGTTCTATGGCAACAAATCAAAAAACTTTTATTCTCTAATCAAAACAAGACAAGCATGTCTTTTATCCACACTGCTATTCCATCGAGTACTCAAAGATTAGCCAGTGCAAGTAGACTAGAGAAGGAAACATAAGGGACCCTTGTGGGAGAGACAGAATCCAAGAAATCATTCTTTGTAGAGGTAGGATCCTTGAAATTGAGGGACTAAAATCTTTCACAAAAGACTCATAGAATTAATAACCAAATTCAGCCTTATAGCGGAAGAAAAAAACCAAAAGAAATATCAATTGTATTCCTTTACAGCAGTGATCAGCTCAGCAAGAGCGAAATCAGGAAAACAACACCTTTCACAATAGGACAAAGAGCATGTAAGTAATTAGACAGAACCCATGTAAATAATGAGACAGAAACCTAACCATGGAGGTGAAGAGTGTGTACAATGAATCCTCAGTCCTCTGAAAAAGAAATCAAATGGACGGTAGAAAAGGTACGATGTCATCTGCTCTTAAAGGAGCAGACACAGCACAGACAAAATAACATACTTTCCAAATGGGTAGCTGGTTTCAGGGCCATTCTAATTAAAATATCAATAGCATTCCTCAGAAAACTAAAGAAAACTATCCTAAAATTATTTTGAAGGAGACAGCAGGAAGTGACAAGGCGACCCCGGGCAGCAGTATCAAAGCTGTAGCCGTCACGGTCCCAAATTTCAAGATATATCGCTAAGCAAGAGTGATGAGAAGCAGGCTGAGAAGGGCACAGAAGCGCACATGTGGATCAATGTAAGAGAAAAAAGCATGGGGAGAAAACAACAGGCTCATTCAGCCCTCTCACCTTTCACGAAGTGGCAAAAAAAAAAAAAAAAGGAGGAAAGATAGACACCTTGGCAAAGCATGCTGGGAAAAATAGCCTTATGCATGCAGAAGATCAATTAGAGACCCACATTTCTCACCATAAAATAAGCTACAATCAACAAGGAATTATTTATTAAATGCTCACACAGAAAAATGTAATCTGTGGGAGAGATAAAGTAGGTAACGTAGTTGAGATGGAGGCCTAAAAAATGACATTCCGAACAGATCTTCAGTTCCATCAGATTTACAAGTAAGAGTCAACAAAGAAGACTATATAGTAAAAGAAAATCATAAAGGAGGTGTAAAGCTGCTGTAAGACAGTAAAAATAACAGCCCACAAATCAAGAAAAAAGCCAAAAGAAAGCATGGCGAGTAACAAACCTCCAGTGATCTTCCAAGAAGATTCACCAGGTTTCCCTGCTGTCAGCTTTCTGCTCATGGTCAGAGAGGCCCTTGGCTCAATTCACATGAACCCTGCATAGATACTGGAGAAACACAAGGGATGCAAGGAACAGGGTGAGGAGAGTCCCAGAGGATCATGAGTAGAGGAAATGATCAGGACGTGATATGTGCGTGTATCAAATGCTGAAGGGAATGGGATCCCCATGTTTGACACACTTGCACTCATCATAAAAAGTTTGACAGTGGAAGGCACTGAATGCTGTCTCACCATATCAGGGGCTTGAAACAGCCTCCATATACTGTAGGACGTGACTCCTGGGTGCTGTTCTGAATCTTTAGTGGCACAGAGATGCCTCCCTATCTCAGAGAGTCTGCAACTGAAGAGGACGTCTGGCCCTCATCCCTTCTGATAGCAAGACCTCTCCCCACACCCACTCGCAGCAGAACATTTTCACCAACATGGCGAAATACCTTCTGCGCCTCAGGGAACAGAGGGTGTGGGCATTGTACTTTACAGTGCATGTTGGTTACTTCTTTCCCCTTGTTTCTGTTGAAAAACACCTGAAGCATATTTGAATGTGAAGATCTGCAAGATGAGTATGGAAGAGGAAAGGCCTTGCGCTGATACAGATATTTTTATTTCACTTCAATCCAAAATGTGGTAAAAAACCACAAAATAAAATGTGAAATCCTCTTTGGAAATCAGTGTTTCTTGGTGAGGACTTCAAGTTCAAACAGTGTATGAACAAATTAAATCTCCATTTAGAACCAGCAGTTGATTCCATACAGAATTCTGAGTGGGATCTGTGAACAGGTGAGGAGAGGATAGAGGGTAGGTGGAGGAGACACGATGAAGATGCAATGCGTGTGTATCACATCCCCAAGCTGAGCGCAACACTCATGTATCCAAAACATACATTGAAAATTCTAACAACTTAAAAAAAGAACGCGACCGAATGGAGACTCCTCTCCCCAGTTCGGTGAAATGGCTTCCATGTGTCCTGGAGCAAAGACCCAAAGCTTTGTGTTGCAGAAGCTCAGCAGCAGAATGACGCTTCCCTCTCTGAGGAGGTCTTGAAATGCCTGGAGTTACTGTCCCCTCCATCCCTCTTAAGCCAAACCAAAATGTCCTACCCTACTCACTCCATCATTTCCACTAATCAGGTGAAATATGTCAGAGCCAGGGGATCCTGGGGTAAGAGAGGATTTTCGGCCTTTCCAAACCTGGCTGGCCAATTCAGTATGATCTTTTCTTTACAAAGCCCTGAGATACATAAGCAGAACAGTTCCCAAGCCCTGCATGTGGACTTCTGAAAGCTTAGGTAGGTTTTACATAGGATGGTATTGCAGTTTATATCTTGATAGCCCGAAAATCTTCTTGCATTTGTGGGGAAGGTTAAGAGTGGCTGGATCCAGGGTTTGTGTGGTTGGGATGAAGGACAGAACACTAAGATTGAAACCTGGTTCACTGTTAGGAATAAGGAAGTGTGTGCCTTCTGCCTTTAGAGCAAAATTCAGGATAAAGGCCCGGTGAGATGGCTCAGCGGTGTAAGCACCTGCCTGGCAAGCGCGAGGTCCTGAGTTAGACTCCCGGAACCCACATATGAAAAATGGGCCAGTGATATCGCTCTGTGGCATGGGCGCCTGCTGGTGCGCAAGGTCCTGAGGTCGACCCCCGGTACCCACAAAAAAAAAAAATTCAGGATAAAACACAAGGGACACAAAAGAGCTGCCATGGTGGCTCCTGAGCGCTCCCTTGCTTCTGCTGTCTTTGCCTGACATGATTTGTTTTTCCTCACTGATGCCCCTCTTTCAGGCCACCATGCCTTAGAGCCAGCCAACTATGTACTGAAACGTCACCAAATTGTGAGCCAAAATAAACCTTTGCTCCTTAAACTCTGGCTGTCCAGTATTTTGTTTCAGTAACAGAGTTAAGCAGCCGCTAGATGCAGGACCAAAAGCATACGTGTAGATGGATGCAAGAGAAAACAGAAGGGAGAGATGACACGGGCCACATTCAGTTGCCTGAGCTTTCACAAAGTGGAGCTAAACCCCCCAGAGCAAGATAAACTCTTTAGCACTTGGCGATGGGAAAACCGGCCACATCCAGGCCAAAGATCAACGAGAGACCCACAATTCTCTCCACAAAGTAAACTGCAGTCAACATAGAATTATTAAAAGTTAGCTCAGAAAACCTTAATCTAAGGGAAAGATAAAGTAGGTAATGGCTTTGAAGACAGAGGCCCAGATAATCACATTCTGAACGGATCTTCGGTTACACTGGCATTACTATAAAGATTCAACAAAGTGAACCTGTAGTAACCGAAATTCATACGACACATGTAAAGCTTCTCTGAGACAGAAAAACAGCCCCCAAATGGCGCAAAAGGCCTCAATTAGAGCGTACTGAAACTCCGGAATCATCACCGGCCACATCAACCATGGACTGGACCCTCCCCAAACTGTGAGACAAAATGAAACTTTCCTCCTTAAGCTTTGACTCTCTAGTATTTTGTCTGCACAACAGGAAAAGCAACAGAGATAAGGAGCAGCTAGTGCATATCACAAACATGCACGGAATGTAAACAAAACTATTTTTTTTAAATGCTGTCTTTTTTTGTGTGTGTGGGTACTGGGGGTCGACCTCAGGACCTCGCGCGCCAGCAGGCGTCCGTGCCGCTGAGCGAAATCACCGGCCCTTTCTTCATACGTGGGTTCCGGGAGTCGAACTCCGGCCCTCGCGCTTGCCAGGCAGGCGGTTACGCCGCTTAGCCATCTCACTGGTCCCCTAAAATGCTGTCTGAATGGAGACTCACCTCCCCTGGCCTGGGAAAAGGTCTCCGTGGGTCTCGAAGCAAACACTGGAAGCTGTGTGCTCTGGGAGTTGAACAGCAGAAGGATGCTTGCCTCTCTGAGGTGGTCTTCAAATAATAGGAATTCCTTCCCACTCCATCCCTCTTATAGCCAAGTCCACCCGTCACGCCCTACTCACGCCCTACTCATTTCCATCAATCAGGTGAAAGGACATTGGAGGCGGGATTACAGCGTGAGACAGGACCTGAGGCCTTGCAAAGACGGCTTTACAGTACAAAACGTCCTCAGGCATGGGTGGAACAGGCCCCAAATCCCTGCATGTGTACTCTTCCTCAAAACCGAAGGAGGGTTCACAGGAGGTGATATTATGGCTTGTAATTAGAAGGCCCACCCCAAAAGGCTCCTGAATTCATAGGTGGGGGGATTTTGGTGGTGGCTGGATCTAGAGGTTTTGCTGCTGAGATCAGAGTCGGGACACTGGAATTGAAGGTGAAGAGTGTGTGTGCTACCCACGCAAAGGATATGTGGCCTTGTAAAATATGAGACAAAGAGAGCTGCCAATGTCACTGCTGTTTGCTTGCTTGTTTTTTCTGTCTTCTGCCTGCCACAAACTTTTCTTCATGGTGATACCCTTCTTTTAGGCCACTGTGCCCTGGAGGCAGCCAACTATGGACTGGACCCTCTCCAAATTCTGAGACAAAATGAAATTTTCCTCCTTAAACTTTGACCGTCTAGAATTTTGTCTCCACCACAGGAAAAGCAACAGAGATAAGGAGCAGCTAGATGCAGGACCAAAAGCACACGTGTGGATGTGTGCAAGAGAAAACAGAAGGAAGAGACGACACGGGCCACATTCAGTTGCCTGAGCTTTCATAAAGTGGAACTAAACCCCCCAGAGCAAGATAAACTCTTTATCACGTAATGATGGGAAAACCGGCCACATACAGGCTGAACATCTACTAGAGACCCACAGTTCTCTCCACAAAGTAAACCGCAGTCTACATAGAAGTAATTATTAACAGTTAGCCCAGAAAACCTTAATCTAAGGGAAAGATAAAGTAGGTAATGGCTTTGAAGACAGAGGTCCAGATAATCACATTCTGAACAGATCTTGATTGCACCCACATTACTAAAAAGAGTCAACAAAGAATATATAATAACTGAATTCATACAATGCATGTAAATCTTCCATAATTCAGTGAAAACAACAGCCCCAAAATGGAACAAAAGGCCCTAATTAGAGTGTGCTCAAATGCACACTCGGGAACCACAACGTATGAACTGAAAGTAAACAACTCTTTAAAAAAGTGTTATCTGATTGGAGACTCACCTGGCCTGGTGGGAGACAAGGCATCCATGGGTCTCGAAGCAAACATCAGAAGCTGTGTGCTCTGGAAGTTCAACAGCAGAACGATGCTTGCTTCTCTGAGGTGGTCTTCAAATGACTGGAAATCCTGCCCACTCCATCCCTCTTATACAAAAGTCCACCCGTCACGCCCTACTCACGCCCTACTCACGACCTACTCAGTTCCACCAATCAGGTGAAAGGACGTCTGAGGCGGGATTACAGCGTGAGACAGAACCTGAGGCCTTGCAAAACTGGCTGGGATTGGAGATGTGATTTTTTCCTTGCAAAATGTCCGGAGGCATGGGTGGAACAGGTCCCACAGCGCTGCGTGTGATCTTCTGAAAACTGAAGGAGGTGTGGCCGGAGATGCTGTTATGGCTGATATCTAGAAGGCCTCCCCACAGTCTCCCGCGTTTATAGGTGGGGGTTATTGGAGGTAGCTGGATATAGGGATTTCGCTGCTAAGATCAAAGACAGGAGATGGGGATTGAAGATTAAGAGTGTGTGTGCTCCCGGCCTTAAGAGTAGGTGGCCTTGTAAAATATAAGAGAGAAAAAGACCTGCCAGTGTGGCTGCTGCTTGCTTGCTTGCTTTTGCTATCTTCTGCCTGCCACAAACTGTTTCTCCATGGTGATGCCCCTCTTTGGTGACTCCTAGCCTGGGAGCCATCTGATTGTGGACTGGAACTTCTCCAAAATGTGATCCTCAATGAATCTTGGCTCCTTTAACTTTGGCAGTTGGCTGTGTTGTCCCAGCAAGGGGAAAAGTCAGATGGATGTCGCACAGGTGAAATTCACCTTAGGTGTCCTTCATAAAGAAACAGGAGCAGCCATATTGAGCTTTGCCACCCTGTCTGCCTCTCACATGGTGACCCGGGCTCATGCTAGGGTGTATACTTGTTTTCTTATTTTACTTGGCCCAAAGTCTCTCAGCAGAGCCCACCTCCTTTCCTACTTTCAGTAAAATTTTGCTGCGTATTGTGCTCGTTGTTATAATTTGTGTCTGGATGACCCCCAAAGCCTCATGTGGCCGTGGGGGATGGGCATTTCAGAGGAGGCTGTATACTGAGTTTCTGTCTGATTCATTGTCCCATGCTGGGATTAAGGGTTTGAGTGCCACACCCATCCTAGGGTGGGTCGCCTGCATAAAATATAAGGGACCGAAAGTGTTTTGTTCTCCTCTCTCTCTTGTTGCTTTTGCTGTCTTCCATCACAGTGAACTGTCGCCTCTCTGCCATGGGCCACCCTACCTTCCAGCAGGCGGATTATTGACTGAAATCTTACGAACTGTCATTTAAATATACCTTTCATCCTTTAACGTTGAGTGTCACGTGTTTTCTCTCAGTAACTAGAGAAAAGTGACTAGGACACTTGACCAATTTTCTGGTGAGGATGGCATATACCTAAAAACTACCAACAGAGAAGACCGGAGCACCCCAAAACCCAGTAAGAAGTGTGTACTCTATTTCACAAGGACTCCAGGGGACTCCTTTCCCTTCTTTCTTGTTCTCAAACTACTGATGCATAATAAGATAGGAAATGTTCCTGGGGAGTTTTGGGGGAGTTACTGTGTTGGGGTGATGTGAATGTATTTATTCTAGTTCAATCCAAAAGAAGTAAGGAGCAACCAAGGGCAAAAGGAAGTGTTCTTCAAGAATCAGCTGTTGCTTACCAGGACTTTGAGGTAGAGATCTCTGTGAGGTGAAAATTGCCTTTAGACTTTACAGGACATTGTCATTCAAAGAATTTTTTCCATAGAAAAAGCTCTCTGGTAACAACCAGCATTTCTACATTTTCTGAATTGAAAAAAATTACCTTGAATCTTTGTTTGACAGACTCTATTCAAAATGCAATATTTACTATCCATAGCATTGCCCATTGTCTAGATAGTTTCTTTGCTCACATAACTGCTTCCCTTCAAGAGCAGAGGCTTTAGAGTGATTAAAGTTTTGAGATAGACACTCGCTATGTCTGTAGATCAGGCTGGTCTTCCACTCACTGTGTGCCCAACCTGGCCAGGAAATCACAGCAAGCCTAGTTCCTCAGGCTCCTGAGTGCGGGCATTGGAAGCACGTGCCAGCTCTCACAGCAGGAAGTGCTAAGGGGTTTGGCTTCCTGGGATGGCATCTGTCTATTCTTTGAGTTGTTGCTGTTATTGTTGTGGACTTCATGTGTTTCCTCACTTCTTAGAGCCATGAAAATCTCCTTGCTTATTCCAGCTTCACAAAATGCTTCCCCTTCTCTTTCTTCTAGGAGTGTTAAACTTCCAGAGCTTACAATTGGATTTTTAACCAAGGAAAAGTAAAAATTTGACTTGCTCTTTGCGAGGCAAGACTACTGTCCTGCCCAATCTGACAGGAAGTTTGAACATGAAGAGCACTCGCCTCATGTGACTGTGTGCTTGAGAAAATCTCGAGACAAAATGCTCTGGATCTGCAGCAGGTGGACGGTGCTGGAAAACCTGTGACATCATACGATGCACGGAAACATGATCAGGTATCAATTAGGGAAAAGGGAGAAGCTGTGCATATGAAAGAAATCTTTGGAAATATGTCTATGTTGTGTATGACTAATATGTCCCCCCATCAGTGACCAGAGTGTCCCCAGTTCTGCAGCCATTTGTGGGCCTTTGGCTCAGGCCCATGTCCCACAATTTTCCAGCCTCTAGCAGGGTGTGGCCTCATGGGGGGAGCACGATCCCAGGAGAATTTGTGACCTCATATGCCTTTCTCCTTCCAGTGCAAGGATGGAACTCTTCCTGCCTTCCTTCACTACAGCCTGTGAGGACCTGTGTGTCCCCTCCACCACATTAGCCCGGGTCACCCTGGGGCACAGGAAGCTCACTGAAGCCTGGCTTCTCCCAGGATGCTTTACTCTTTCCCTGCCTGTACTCCACGGGATCACCTCCCTGTCCAGCACAGGGCTGCAAATTTCTGTGTGTTTTATATTTTTTAAATAAAATGTACTTGGATTGTATTGCTGTAAAGAAGAATCCCAGGACTTATTTTTTTGAAAACATGCTTTCTGACATTTCCAATTCAGTGGACTATGATACTGCCTGTGTGGTTTTCATGGGTAGTTGTTACACATAAATTTCTCAGTGGTTTTTTTTTTTTTTTTTTTTGATATGGGTTCCAGGTGTCAAACTCAGGACCTTGCGCTTGCCAGGCAGGCGCTTATGCTGCTGAGCTATCTCACCGGCCCTCTCAGTGTTTTTGTCTTGAAGGTGCTTTTAACATTTTGTGGATTTTTCAGATACCCAAAGGATGATCTTGTCACTCTTTTTTTAGCATGGATACACTTTATGAATATAATACATTATGTTTTTGCCTACATTTTACTTTTTTTTTTTTTTTTACTATGCGGGTACTAGGAGTAGAACTCAGGACCTCGCGCTTGCCAGGAAGGTGTTTATGCCTCTGAACTGTATCATTGGCCCACATTTTACAATGTTTTATTCCTGAAATAAAGGTCACTTCATTGCAGTGTATAATCTGTTCAATGTATTCAATGTATTACTAAATTTCTTTGTGATATTTTCTTAAGGACATTATGTTCACTCTTCCTGAAAATACTTTTTTTTCCACTGAAGCCCACACTTCCATGAAGGTGATATTGGCCTCTGAGAATAATTTTGGGTTGAATGTCATTGCTAAGGCACTTTCTTCTGTCAGCAAATGTTAGTAAGAAAACATAAATATATTTAATGTATATATATATATATATATATATATATATATACATATACATGTGTATAAAGTAGCCATGTGACAGTACAGTAATTTCTTTGGCTTGTTCAGCTACTGTCCATTCAGAAATAAAATTGTCATTGATACTTGCCTTCACTTTTTAACTGAGAAGAGTGGCACTATTAATATGGCCTTTAAGAAACAATTCTGTAGTTTACAGCTGTGAAACACATATGGATGATTCCATTCTGTTTCCTACCTCTCAAGTCACACATTCTCTTTTATCTGTTTCTCTTTTATTTTGCCATTGCCTGTTTAATATTGTGGAGTTGTTTGACAAATTCCAGGTTATAGCAATTCCTAATAAACTTAAAAACCATCTGGGGCTTCATCATATTCCCTAATAGACACCAATACCAAAATGAACAATGCCAGCAGGTTCTTGATCTGGCTTGAATTTTGTTATCCCCACAAAGCTTTGTGAGCTCATGAGTAAGGCTTGGTAGAAGTGGACCAATCTCCATCTGAGTATGGATTATGCTTGTGTGATAATTGGAATACTCGAGTGATTGAATCAGGGCATAGGTCCCTAGTGACTGAATGTATTTACTGTAAACAGAAGTCCCCACCTGGGTGTGGGTTGCACCAACCAATAGGCTTGTATCCAGGATGGAAAAAAAGGGAGAGTAGGAAGGCAGGCTCACTGCTTTCTGGCTTTCTGGCCATGGTCCCTTTCTCCTCCGCCCTAGCCCTCTGCCATGTTGGCCTGAGTTCAGAGGCACAGAACTTTTGAAAATCACACTCAGGGTCCTGAATGAAAAGAGTTTGCAATCATCACCCATTTCATCATCCACTCTAATGTTCCCTTTCTTAGGAGACAAAAATCCCACAAGCAATTGGAAACTGTCTTTAGATTGATTTTTATAAATGAAATGGACTGTGGGAAAATCTAACCAATATATAAACATTGCAAAAGACATTAAACAAAGAATTATGTGAAATTGTCAGAATACTGACTATTATTTAGTAATGTGACATTTTAACACAGGACACCGTGATACTCTGGAACTCTCAAACTCCAACCACTTGCATCTGTGTTCCTCTTTCCTCAGTTAGTCTCTGCAGATGATAGTGCTGTCTTCACTTGCAATGTGGCATCGTTAGCCTATTAGTACACAGATGAGAGGGAGGAATGGAAACTTAGTGTTGTTGTCACTGGTATGCAAATGATCACTGACCCAGTCAGGAAACCTAGTTCCTTTCTGGGACACGGCGAAGATGTCTAGGCTAACTGCGGCATCCACAGGTATTTCTTGTGCAATCTTTGGCCCTGTGACCTTGTCCAATGTCTTGAAAGTGCAACTATGTCATGAGAGGTACTTATGCAGAAGAAATTGTCTTTTAAAGACAGTCCTCTGCCTTGGCGGTTCTCAGCAGTTTTTCCCTTTGGCAGAGCATCTTCCCTCCGCTTCCTCCTGCCTGAGCTACGCTTTTATGTGTCAATAGGGAGGTTTCACAGGTCTCTCAATCTGCAGGTGCTTCTCCTCTTCCTCCTCCCCTCCCGTACTGGAACTGCACACTCTACCTTGTCGCTGTGATCCCCACCTCCCTCATTTTAGGTTAGATTACTGCCTGACTGAGTCAGACTGGATAAGTAAAATTATAAAGGTGTCATTTTTAAGTAACTGTCCTTGAGCTTGTATTTTTGTGCCACAAACTGTATAAAAACCTTTGTGACACTATCTCTGGGGCTCAGATGTTGTGAAGCATGAGCGTCTTTGAGCCAGGCAAGTCAAAAGGCTTTCTCTGCCTCCCTGGAAGTGCATACTTTGTTCCTTACACTGTCTGAAAAAGGCTGGTATCCTGTTTTCCACAAAAATTGGTGTGTCCTGTGGGTAACCTACCCAGCTGGCCTTTTGAGCCACCAGGTAAAGGGGGATTCAGGGAAGCTTCCAGGAGCCCTGTCCCAGAGAACAAGAATGCATGCCACTTCCCCACTTTGGTGGTTCCTCCTTCACTCTGTGGGGGTAACTGACTGCCCTCCTGCAGTTCCTGACCAGACTCAGGGGAAGAGAAGGACAAAGTTTCACCAGGACTTCAGGGCAAGGTAAGGTCCTGGGGTCCAACTGGAACTCAGGCCTGTCCCATTGGACAGAAGGAGAGCCTGATCACCTCTCAGAGTCTCAGGACCCAGACTCCAGAAAGGGAACCTGCCAAAGGGAGGGGAATGTTTTAACCTCTGAATGACTGTTTAAATGTGAAGATGAGTGGAACTGACTGTGTCCTCAATAGCCAGTGTGTACGTCCCAAGAAGAGGTAACCCTGGACCACGGAATCTGATTGGGCCCTTCCCTGCAGTTCTGTGGTGATGTTATAAGGCACAGCCATGGGAATCTGTGGTCAGCCCACTCCACCTTAGCTATGATGCTCCTGAGTTCCCAAAATGGATGCGGCCAGGCAGGCATCTGAGTGGTCTCCTGGGGTTACCCACCCTTCATATGTTGCAGTGTCATTCAAGGGCAGCACATACACAACACAAATTAAGGGAAATAACCAGAGTGAGCCCACTGTCCTTGACTGTACATTGAGAAACTTCAAGAAAGTCTATTATGGAGATTATGGTTTTCAAAATGAATCCTGTAAAACTCAGGCACTTCTGTGAGGTTGGTTGGCCCACTTTTAACACTGGCTGGCCACTAGAGGGGACCCTAGATGTCCCCACATTATGAGCTGCCTAGAGTGTGGTGACCTGCAAGTCCAGACACCCTGATCAATTCCCCTGTATTGATTGTTGGTTAGAAATAGCCCAGATCCTGCCCCCCTGGTTTCGATTCTGTGTTAATAGACATGGACAAAGTCAGGTTTTTGTGGCCCAGAATACTCACCAAAACCTTGAGAATTTAAAGAAGCATATCCACCAAAGCTCTCCTGAGGAAGGCCTTCTGCCTCTGCCATATGCTTCCCAGTCCCTGGCCCTCCCATCTCCTCGATCTCTTATGCTCCCAGACACTCCACTGTCATCAAATCAGCCACAACCAGCCCAGGTGCCCTTGCCAAATTCTCCTGTGTCATGACCCTCACCCCCTGCACCCCAGGCCACATCCCCAGAGCCACCAACACCTCTGCTCACCCTGCTGTAGGACTCCTTGCCCCTGACTGGCTCTCCCTCTGCTTCTCATCTACCTGCCTCTACCTGTCTGAACCCAACTGCTGGCCACCTTGTAGCCACCCCTTGCCAGAGTTCTCCAGTCTGAGTTGCAGCCATCTTACTGTACATCTGTTACACTCAACCTCCATCCACCACTTTCACAGATGGTACAATCCAACCTGGAATGGCCACCTACTTTTAGCATCCCTTCATGATGACTGACCTCCTTAACTGGAAAAACCACACAACTTCCTGCCTAGAAAAGCCTCAAGCCTTCATTGACATCATAGACTCTTATCCAGACCCATCTGCCTATCTGGGAGGACATATGCAAACTGAAGTGGAAGCAAGGACTGGAGTAAGTAGTCTGAAGAGGAGTAAGGTGAGTAATGCGTTTAGGTGTGGAGCAATCCTGTGAATGGTGTCCTCAAGCTTCAACCTTGCATAGACCAGTCAGTGTCTGGAGTGGTCAGAGCAGGGCTTTGGGTGTGTTGTCGCTTCAGAGTGAGCTTCAGAGGACCTATGTGGTCTGGGTAGGCTTTCCAGCAATAGTCAGGATGGATCCTTCTAACTCTGGAGCTGTAGATTCAAGGCTGAATTTCTGAAACTTTAAGGGATATAGGGGCAGTTTGCATGCACCTGGGTTGCGTGTGTGTGCAGGGATGCTTACAGGTATAGCTGGTCTTTTAGCTGTTGCCCTCTCAGTTTGGGTAGGGAATGCCTTGGGCCACCTGTGTAGGTGCATATTGATGGGTCCTAGCCCACGTGGAAGCTGCTTAGTCATCATGGCAATTGTTCAATATGGAGGAAAACCTAAAAACAGCAGCATATCACCCACTTCCTCCTTCTTCCCACTCCAGAAGGAACTCCCTCCCTCTCACTTCGTGTGCGTGCCAAATATCCACCAATCGCCTTCTGTAATGTCACCTGGCCCCACCTCTCCAAACTCTGCCCCCAGCCAAGCCCAATAAATACTTTGTTCCGCAGCCTCCCCCTTTGAGGGTTTCCTGCACTCCCTCCCATGCCCCGCATTAAAGGCTTTTCTTAGTTTCCTTCCTTTGTCTTTACTGGCACCAGACCTAACATTTTGGTGCTGTGACTCAGATCAGTTGGGGCGTGTAGCTCCTGGTGTCACCTCGGCTTGAGCTCTCCCCACCAATGAGCCACCCTTCCTCCTTTTCTTGCCTTGCTTTTGCCACTGCAAGCTTACATCCAACACTGACCTTCATCACCTCTCACAGGTGAGCCAATCTCTCTGGGAGTCTCTGATCTCATCTCACTTTTTCAAAAGTCATTGGCCAATGCCAGGACTCCCTCACTTCCTTCAGGATGCCCCTCTGTCCCTGAGGTGACAACTGATGGGGCCAATGGACAATCTTCTCCTCACACATTCCAACGAGGTTGACAATCCTCTTAGGTGTTGTGCTCTGCTTTTGCCTTTTGGCTCAACTCCAATTTGGTCACAATGAGAAATATTCCTTCCCAACCCCCAAAACACACTCTGCTTGGGTGCCTTTTAAAGAATCTTAGTACCCTCGGTCTCCGGGAGGCCATCAAACCAAAGAAATTAATTCTTCTCTCTCAGACGGCATGGCCTCAATATAAACTCAATAATGGCTGCCACTGACCAGAGGAGGGTATTTCCGATTTTCAAATCCTCCATGATCTAGACAATTTTTGCTACTGCACTGGCAAATGGCTAGAAATCCCTTATGTACAAGCTTTTTTTTTTGCTCTCAGGGGACACCCCTCCTTTCTCCAGGCATGTGGGACATCCCAGGTACTCTTGGCATGCTCCATACCACCAGACCCCCTCCCAGAACCTCACTCAGACCCCATTGATGAGGTTCCCTCTGCATTCACCCCCCATATCCCCCACAACCTCAACCAGTTCTTCCTCCTCCACAGCCCCCCCAACTCCCTCAACCTCCTCTCCCTCCATCAACCTCCCCTCCTCCTACCTCTCATCCCTCCCCCGCTCCCTCAGTGCCTTCTTCCCCCTTACTTCCCACACATTCTCTGCCATCATTCTCTCCCCCAGCACACCATATGTGATCTTGTTCCTCCCACAGGCAGCCATCTTGAAGTTACCATTCACATGATGGGCAGACTCCCATCGTGTGACAACAGGAAGCCATCTTGCAGCCACCAGTCTCATGATGGGCAGCCGCCATCTTTCGAGGCCCCATCAAGTGACAATAGGCAACTATCTTATGGTCACTGGTCATGTGATGGCTGTGTCTCCTTATTGGATGATAGTCAGCCACCATCCTCTCCCCCTCCATCCCTACTTCCCCTCTGCAAGGTCGCTGGGCCTGAAGGCCTAGTCTGCATCCATGTTCCCTTCTCTCTCTCTGATCTCTCTCACATTTCACAGCACCTTGGCTCCTTCTCCTCAGACTCATCCACCCATATAAAAGAACTCCAATTTGTTATTAATTCCTTTGACCTTCATTACAAAGACCTATGTATTATCCTCACTTCTGCTCTGTCTCCACAACAAAAGGTCCAACTATGGGATGCTGCCCAAGCAGAGGCTGATCATAGACATCAATTAAATGCTAATCACCCTACTGGGGCAGCAGCTGTCCCTAATGCAGATCCTTTATGGGACTATCATGGTAACAATGGTTCCCAGGGCATGAATTTGATGATTGGTTGCATCATAGCGGGATTAAATAAAATTGCCCATAAACAAACTAATTATCAAAAACTTCATGAACAGACTCAGCGCTCTGATGAAAACCCTGCTGAGTTTCTCTCCCATCTCACTGACACCCTCATTAGGTATGCTAATGTGGACCCCCAATCACCTGAAGGGATCACCACTATTAACTCTCATTTTATCACTCAATCAGCCCCTGACATTAGAACTAAACTCAAAAAGGCAGAACTTGGCCCTCAAACCTCACAGGGAGACATCCTTAATCTGGCCTTCTCAGTCTTTAATAATAGAGAGGAACAACAAAAGCAAGACAGCCTTCAAAAAACAAAACTTAAATGCCAACTTTTGGCTGCAGCACTTGAGGCTCCCATTCGGCCTAATAAAGGCCCAACACCTAAAAAAGGGGAAACCAGCTCCCAAGCCCCTCCTGGACCATGCTTCAAGTGCAAAAAAGGACACTGGGCACAAGTCTGCCCCAACCTATGGCCACCACCAGGACCTTGTCATGTCTGCAATCTTGAGGGTCATTGGAAGTGTGATTGCCCTGCCCTCCAGAGAGTGGGTAAGTCATCCAACTCTCTACTCTCACAGGACATCTCGCCACCACTGCCACCAGACTCATTGCTAGCTGACTTGCTTGGCCTTGCCACTGAAGAGGATTGATGGGGCTCGGGGCCCACAGCCCCCATCAAGGTATCTTTCTCAGAGCCCCGAATCTCGCTAGACATCTGAGGTAACACACTCTCTTTCCTTATCGACACAGGGGCCACCTGTAATGTTCTTCCTGAGTTTTCAGGCTGTCGTACCCAGTCCAAAGTCTCTGTTGTGTGAGTTGATGGCCAACTTACACAACCCGTCCAAACAGGACCCATTCCCTGTCAATTCCACACTCTGTTTTTCACTCATAATTTTCTTGTTATCCCAACCTGCCCTACACCCCTCTTGGGCAGGAATCATCTCCAAAAACTTAACTTCTCTTTCTCTTTTTCCCTCCCCACAGCTCTTGTCCTTCAAACTCAATCATGACACAATGCCAGTTCCACTCCCCCTCTTCCTTCCTCACTTGTAGATCCTAGTCTGGGACACCTCCAGGCCCACTTGTGCAACCCACGCTGACCCTGTACTGATTTGCCTTAAAGACCCTTCAGCTTTTCCCTGTGTTCTCCAATATCTAATGGCCCCCAAACACCAAAGGGGACATAAACCTATTATCCAATGCCTATTAACCAGTGGTTTCCTTAAGGCTACCCATTCACCCTACAATACCCCTATTCTACTGGTACTCAAACCCAACAGCTCCTATTGACTAGTCCAAGATCTCAGGGTCATCAATCAAGCAGTAACACCTGTTCATCCTGTGGTGCAAACCCTTATACTATGCTCTCCCACATTCCCCCATCCACTTCCCATTTTACATTGTTAGACCTTAAAGACACATTTTTCACTATTCCTCTGCACCCCCAAAGCCGAAATCTCTTCACTTTCATGTGGACAGACCCAGACACTCTCCACTCTTCACAGCTTACATGGATAGTATTACCCCAGGGATTTTGAGATGGTCCTCACTTCTTTGGCCAAGCCCTTGCTTCTGACCTGGTGACCCTCAATCTCAAGCCCAGCACTCTTCTTCAATACGTCGATGACCTCCTTCTCTGTTCCGCATCCTATGCTCTAGTTATATAACATACAGCCACTCTCCTCAACTTCCTTTCAGGTCGTGGTTATAGGGTGTCCCCTACCAAAGCCCAAACAGCACCACTAAAAGTCAAATATCTTGGACTTACCCTTACCCCCACCACTTGTTCCATTACTGATGACCGCAAAGCTCTCCTCCATGATCTCCAGGTGTCAACCACAAAACAAGTTCTATCTTTTCTTGGTCTAGCTAACTTCTTTCGCTTTTGGATTCCTAACTTTGCAGCTTTAGCACAACCTCTATATAGAGAATCCAAATGTTCCCTATCAGAGCCTCTTGATCCCACAACTCCCATACATTCTACCTTCTATAAACTAAAGGAGGCCCTCCTGAGGGCACCTGTCCTCACCCTCCCAAACCCAGCTCGACCCTTTATTCTATACACCATTTCTCAAAACCACAATGCTGTGGGAGTCCTGGGACACAAAAAGGGACCTTTGTTTCAGGCAGTCACCTACCTCTCAAAACAATTAGACAACACCACATGAGGATGGCCTTCCTGTCTCTAGGCTCTCGCTGCAGCAAACACATCAACACAAGAGGCGAAAAATTTCACTTTAGGACAATCAATCATGGTTTACTCGTCATCTTCATGAGCTTATTTCACACAAAACACTGCCGGCCCTAATGACTCCCTCTCATCTACAACAGGTTCACTTGATATTCATACAAGACCCTTCAATCACTATCTCTGCCAACACTTCCCTCAACCCAGCCAACTTACTCCCCACCTCTGATGGGCCCCCTCACCATAATTGCATTGAAGTCTTACAGATGACCCCTACACCCTTCCCCCACATCAGTAGCACTCCTTTCTCTACAGCCTCCAACACATGGTTTATAGATGGCAGCTCTACTAACACAGACACACAAAAAACGAGCAGGATATGCCATAGTCAATGGTACTAAGGTAATAGAGGCAAGCCCATTGACACCTGGGACATCTTCTCAAAAAGCAGAACTCATTGCCCTCACACAAGCGCTCACACTGCTAAAGAATAAAATCTTAAATATCTATACTGATTCAAAATATACGTTCAGCATTCTTCACTCCCATGCTGCTATCTGGCAAGAAAGAGGTCTAATGAACACTCAAGGAACCCCATCACCAATGCACCCCTCATTCTTAAGCTACTAGAGGCAGCACAACTTCCAAAACAGGTAGCTGTCATTAACTGCAAGGGACACCAGACATCATCAGATTCTATTTTTCAAGGCAATACCTTTGCTGACATGCAGGCAAAGTTAGCTGCACAACAACCTTACCTTTCACACCTTCTTCCCCTCATCCTGAATGCTCTCCCCCCACCTCAATATTCGCCAAAATAATTACAGCTACTCCACAAACCAACTTATAGTAAAAACACTCAAGGATGGATTTTCCAGGGGTCAAAACTTCTCCTCCCAGATCAACAGGCTTTAACCATCATCACTGATTTGCACAACTGCTTTCATGCAGGCACTCAGGCTTTATATAAACTCTTGACTCCAGTCACTGTCCATCTTTCCTTAAAAGCCCTTATTAGCCAGGTCACCAACAATTGTCAGCTCTGTGCCAAAACCTCTCCTCAGGAACACCTACCTCCCCCTTCATTTCCAACCCATCAGCTTCATGGATACACCCTGGGTGAAGGCTGGCAGATAGATTTCACACACATGCCTCCTTATAAGACCTACAAATACCTCCTCACCTTTGTCTCCACCTTCTTGGGGTGGATAGATGCCTTTCCACTGCCTGAGAGACTGCAGACATTGCTTCTAAAATTTTAATCCAAGAGATTGTCCCTCAGTTTGGCTTACCCAAAACTATCCAATCAGACAACAGTCCAGCCTTCATTTCCCAGATCACTCACTCAGCAAGTATCCACAAGCCTTAACATCACCTGGCACTTACACATGCCATACCATCCACAATCCTCAGGAAAGGTAGAGAAGGCAAATGGTCTCCTTAAAATGCACCTCACAAAGCTCATCCTAGAGTTACACTTACCTTGTCCTCAACTCCCCTTGGCTTTAACTCAACTCCAAGCACTTCCCTGAGCCCCCACCTTCTTAAGTCGCTTTGAGCTCATGTATGGTAGACCTTTCCTACTTTACAACTTACCGGTATCACAAAACCCCCCACCTATCGCCGATTATATCCCAATTCTTTCCTTCCTAAGATACCTGCTATGACAACATGAGGACCAATGCCTACCACAACCCCAAAATGACTCATCACTAAAAGCCCCTATAATCCCTGGAGATTTAATATATCTCAAATCTTCTATGCCTGCAGGATTACAACCAAAGTGGCCCGGACCCCACCTGGTCATCCTCAAAACACCAACCACGATCAAGGTCGCCGGCCTTCCACTCTGGTTCCACATCACTCAGGTTAAATGATGCCTTACAAATATGATTCACCTCCTAGGCCTATTATCCACTCTCTCTAAGCCATCTCCTAGGCCACTCTCAAAACCTACTTATACTTTTTCTTTTACCTTGTCTGATGGTGGAGTAATTGCCTCCTGCAATTTCACTCCCCCCAATTCCACACTAGTCTTTGAAATTCCCTACTGTCATCTCAGACCTTACACCCAAACCTGGGACAATCAAGGAGACTGTAGTTGTAATTTACCTCATAATGTCTGCTGTTGCCAACGTGGATTGGTTCTGACCCCATGACTTCCCATGACACATCAACGTAACTGTGTTGATCCCTATTATTTTTACCTTGACAAATAGGGATGTGAAACTATCAGCAAATACTGGGGAAAAAATAAAGTTTGGAAACAATCTGACCCCTTCATTTCAGCACAACTAGAAGGAGGTATACGTCCTGATATAGACAGTAAATCAGAGAAGATGTAAAGATGGTAAAGCTCACAATCAAAAATACATCACAGCCTCAATATCTCCTAGGAAAAACTTGGGGCCTTTACTTTGATCCTTCATATAGTACACCAGAAGGCAATTTTCTTACTCTATGGGCTCAACCTATAACCCCACCTCCTATTACTGACTCCTTCATTATACCTGCCTCACAACCTCATACCAATTTGCCCAATCCAGATCATCCTTCACCTATCCCTTAACTCCTCTCACATGCATGTGACACTCTTTCACATTCCTCCAACCTCATGGAATGCTGGCTCTGTGTCCCATATCGCCAAGATCTATACATGGCCTCCCCTACATGTTGGAATGCCTCCCATCTGTCTCACCCATCCAGGCCCACTATAGTGGGCCCTCTCTCTATATATAGTCCCTATCAATGACCCACTAACCTTGTTTGCTCTCACAGGCCCAGAATTCCTCACTACACATGGGAGATCTTTCCCACTGCACTCACAATATTACCTCCCCTCAGGACACAGCTGTTTGCCCGCCCCAAGGGTGGTTTATAGGCTTTCAGACAGGAGCTTAAACCTGCCTTCCTCCCCAGTGGACAGGATCTTGTACCCTAGTCCTTCTAGTCCTAGCTCTAATGCTAAATTCTCAAGATACCATAGAAATGTCTCTCTCATCCCAGCCTCATGATATATACCTTACCCAAAAGACCAGAGTCACTCGTGTCTCAATTCTTGTTGGTGTGGACATTTTCTCTGTCCTTGGAACTGGTCTTGGGGAAGGAGGTATAAGCACAGCCACTCATTTCTACCATCAACTATCTCTCAAGCTCCATCAACAAATAGAAGATGTAACAATGTCCATTCATTCACTCCAAAATGAGATAAATAGCCTTACAGCAGTTACTCTCCAAACTGCAGAGCTTTAGATGTCCTCACAGCCAAAGAGGGAGGAATGTGTGCTATACTAGTAGAGGAATGTTGCTACTTTGTAAATGAGTCTGGAATAGTTATGAACAAGGGAAAAAATCTTCTCAGCTACCTCCACAAAAAATGCAAATAGTGGGGCTATGGACACACCTCTTCACCTTGGTCATGGTGGGATAATACCCTTGGATCATGGGCTACTTTACTTCTCCCTCTCGTGGGCCCCATAATCATGATAATAATGCTACTCCTTATAGCACCCTCTCTTTTTAAACTTTTCTTGAGATTTCTCCAATCCAGGATAAGACCCTTCACCACCCAGCAACTCCTTCTCCTAACTGACACACCTGGCACCAGCCTCCATGTGGGTGTGACCCGTCCTCCCAATTCGACCCCCTATCATCACACCCCTGTCCAGCAGGAAGTAGCCTAAGAGTGTCATAGCCCCCTAATAACAAAAAGACAGGAATGATGGGTTCTAGCCCACGTGGAAACTGCTTGGTCATCAAGGCTTTTCTTAGTTTACTTTCTTTGTCTTTACTGGTGCCAGACCTAACACATATAAGCCCCGATAGACATCTGTAGTCCTTATAAGGCTTTATTTTAGTGAAATCTATTTGTATATCTTCAAAGGGTGATGTTTCAGTCAATTGGATCCCTGGAGGGGGCTTTGGCCTCTGGACTAGATTATTTTGAGCACAGGTTTGGCATCATTTGCAGACAGTGGAGCAGATGCTGGCCAGGCATGGGATGTAATAGTAGTGGTCTAGGAGCTCTTTCATGGCTGTTTTTCCTTCATGGGTTAGACTGTGCTGTTTTTGAACCCCAGCATAGGTCATCTTTGTGGGATGAGAGTTTGTCCATTCAGGAGTGCCCATCAGGGACTGGGTCCCTTAGTAGTTTGCTCTTGCTTTGCTCAGTCATTTCATGGTATCAGGAGGACTGTCCTTTAGATGTTCTAGGTTTGGTTGTAGGGTATTTTTGTCCCAGGATGCTTTTAGCAGCTGCTTTTGCAATTTTATCTGTTTTATTGTTTTGGCAGGTTTCCAGACAGCAGGAAGTAGTAGATTTTTTCATTTTCAGACCAACTGAGGGCCTCTATGAGTGCCCATAGTTCAGTATGCTATACAGACCATCCCAGCGGGACCTCTTCAGTCAAAATAACTGTACCATAGCATATTTAGCCTGCCAGACTCCATTCCTAACAGAGCGACTTCTATGCATGAACAGGATGCACTCAGGATCTGTCAGGTGGTTCATCTTTAAGTCTGGTCAGCTGAGAACAGTTCATTAGTTAGTGCTAGTCAGTCATGGTCTGGTGGGCCCAGCTTGGTGGGTAGGAATATGGCAGGATTTAGTGTGTTTTTTGTCACTAGAGTCAGATGAGCATTTTTGCATAAAAGTTCTTGGTACTGGGTGACCTGGCTGTTGGAGAGTTGGGGAAGTCTATGGCTATCAGGTGGTCCAGAATAGCATGTGGTGCCTGGATGGTTAGGTCTTGGCCTAAGGTTAGATTGTCAGTGTTCTTGGTCAGGACTGTGGTTGATGGCTAATGGGACCTACCCACAATCAAAGACTGGTGCAATCACTATGGAAATCAGTGTGGAGGTTGCTCAAAAATCTAGGATTAGAGATCCCATTCAACCCAGCTATTCCCCTTCTGGGTATTTTCCCAGAAAAATTAAAAACATCATATGACAGGGATATATGTGCGCCTATGTTTATAGCAGCACAATTTGTAATAGCTAAATCTTGTAAATAACCCAACCATCAACCAATGAATGGATAAAAAAGTTGTATTTTTATACAATGGAGTACTACTCAACTATAAAGAATGATAAACTTGAGACATTTATAGGGAAATGAACGCAATTTGAGACCATACTCATAAGTGAAATAAATCAGACTCACATGTGTAAGCATCATAGATAGTTAAGATAGTTATAGTACTAAATGCAATTAATTCATTGAAAAGAAAAGTTCATGCCTATATTTTTTGATCAATTTTTATGCCTATATCTTGTAATAGAGCAACTATATTGAAGGCAACAATATGCAATGTAGTAATCATTGTTACTCTCCTACAATCTTGTTTTGAAATTTTGTAACATTGTTTTTATTTTCTTTAAAATAAAAAAGAAGAATTTAGCAGAAAATAAAAAAGAAGAAGAAACTGCAGGGTTAAGTAAGGGAGGTTGACTGGCTTGGTGACAGAAATTCATGTTTGGTGAGATGTATTGATGTGATTTTTGACCCCCCTCTTTGATGCCTTTGAGAAGTGCTTAACTGGGTTGCTTTTTTCTTTTTCTGCCTGGAGAGGTGCAGCAAATTTGTCAAGGCAGAATTCTCAGGTATTTGTTTAGACTCAGTGAGCAGGGAGTCTTGCTGAAATGCAGCAGTTTGATTTCATTTTAGCTCCATAATCACCAGAAAAGCCATTTTAAAATTCTTGGGTCTTCAGTCAGGAACCATGGGCTAGTTAGTTCCCATTTCTGGCTCCCTACATGTGTGCAGTGTACCCTTGAGTGATGGTGCAACTGACAAAGGGTGGGTGTCCCTGAGAGAGAGAGACCATTCAGATGCCTGCCAGGTCACTTGCCTCTTGGCAACATTGGGACTATCTGGACTATAGAAAAGCACCAGTAGGTTCTCTGTTTTGTCCTTATTAGACATATCCACAGAACCACAGGTTGGAGCCCAATCAACCTCCCTTGTTTGGCGGGGAGCACAGATGGAATGGTTCATTGCTTTCACTGTCCATTACAAACACTCACACAATCATTCAGCAGACATTTGGAGGTTAAAACATTCCCTCCCCCAAGCCATGGGGAGGCCTAACTAACAAGAGGTGATCAAGCTCTCCTTTTGCTTGAACTGAGCAGGCTCAGACTGAAACTGGTGCTCCCAGGGGGTCTTATCAGAATCTGGCAGGCAGGCAGACTGTGTCCTCCTCCCTTTTGGGTCCAATGTGAGCCATTTGAATGGGGAGCTAAGAATCCTCCTCCAGACATCTAAGGGGACTCAAAAAATCTCAAGGGTGTGCCTTCCTATTGGGAACTGGAGTGGTCCTTAGTCCATCTGTGAGGATTATGACCAGTGACCAAAGAGGTCAGCACAATTGGTCTTCCCATCTGATGCACCAGATGCAGTGGCAAACAGACACACTGAAATGTCACCCAGGATTTGGAGGCAGATTTATTTAATGTCAATGGGCACTGACCTCAAGAAAAAATGTCAGGCCCTGATGGCTCAGGGAGGAAGGTTTTTGGGGGTTTGTTGAAAAGGGGAAGTACAGAGTCAGAATGGCTTGTCAATTGGGGATTGGTTGGTATAATGTGCATCTTAGTGACCAGCCATGCATCATAGTGACCAGCCATTTCTGGGGAACAGAAGTAAGAGGAACTGTGACAAGAACTGAAGTAAACTGGGGGTTACCTGGGCAACTAACAGAAACTGAAGTATACTGGGTAGGGGTGCATTTTGTGCTACAAAACCTCAATACTCTACAAAAAGAAATTCAGTAGTACATCAGAAAAGGAAAGATCTCACCTGCTTAAAAGAGTGCATAAAATATAGACAAAACGTCATATTTTGAAAATGGGTAGTCAGATTTAGTGCCATTCCAATTAAAATATCAATACCATTCCTCAAAGAACTGAAGAATACCATCCTAAAATTCTTCTAAAGAAGAAGTGAGGCAGAAAAGGAAAGTGATCCTGGGAAACAGGATCAAAGCTGGAGTCATTATGATCCTGGATTTCAAGATACATTACACATCAATGGTGATGAGAAGCAGATTGATAAGCACACATAAGCACACGTGTGTATCAGAGAAAGAGAATACAGAATGGAAAGACAACAACATGCTCATTCAACCCTCCAATCTTTCACAAAGTGGCAAAAACCCACCAGAGAAAGATACTCTTTAACACTTGGTGATGGGAAGACCAGCCATATCCAGGCAGCTGATCAACTAGAGACCCACATTTCTCACCACAAAATAAACTACACTTAACATCGATTAAGTTATTAAATATTCACACAGAAAAACTAAAACTGAGGGAAATATAAAGTAGGTAAAGGAGTTGAAGACAGAGGCCCAGACAATGACATTCTGAACAAATCTTCAATTGCACCAGAGTTACTCTCAAGATTCAACAAAGAAGAGTATATAGTAATCCAAATCCATAAGACAGTGGTAAAACTTCTATAAACAGTAAGAACAACAGCACCCAAATAGAGGCAAAGGCCCAAATTAGCATGAAGAGGCACAAAAACCGGGAATCATCATGTATTCCAAATGTGCACTGAAAGTAAGGAAATCATTAAAACAAGATGCTATGGAGACTCACCTCTGCTGTTGGGGGGAAAGGCTTCCATACATCCAGGAGGGAAGATCAGAAGCTATGTGCTCTGGAAGTTCAACAGCAGAATGATGCTTCACTCTCTGAGGAGGTCTTGAATTGCCTGGAATTCACTCCCACTCAATCCCTCTTATAGCCAAGCCTACCCATCCTGCCCTACTCATTCCACCAGTTCCACTAATCAGGAGAAAGTACATCAGAGCCTGGGGATCACAGTGTGAGACAGGACATTAGGCCTTCCAAAACTGCATGGGAATGGAGGGGTGATCTTTTGATTACAAAATTTCTAGAGGCATGACAGAACAGGTCCCAAAGTCCTTCATGTGGGCTTCTGAAAACTCAAGGAGATGGTATTATGGCTTATATTTAGAAGGCCCCCAAAAGCCTCCTGCATTTGTAGGTGGGGGTTCTTGGAGGTGGCTGGATCTATGTTTTGTGTTGCTGGGATCAAATTCAGGACACTAAGAGTGTGTGCGCAACCCATCCTAAGGTGCATGGCCTGGTAAAATCTAAGGGACAAAAAGAGCTGCCAATGTTGTTGCTACTTGCTTTCTTGCTTGCTTTTGTTCTGTTCTGCCTTCCAGGAACTGTATCTTCTCAGTGATGACCCTCTTCCATGCCACCCTGCCATGGAGCCAGCCAGTTGTAGACTGGGACTTCTCCAAAATTTGAGCCAATATGAATCTTTGTTTCTTTAACTTTAGCTGTGAGGTATGTTGTTTCAGCAAGATGAAAAGTAACTAAGATCGATGGCCCACAGCTCAAGTTGGCTTTAGGTGTGGTTCCTAAAATATAAGAGAGTGCACAATCAGCTTTGCCACCCTTTCTTGCTCATGCATTGTGACTCAGGCTCATGCTGTATGGTATTTTTATTTACTATTACTTGGCCCAAACTCTCTCAGCAGAACCCACTTACTTTCTTACTTTCAAAAACTTTGGTAGGAATTTTGCTTGTTTTTATGGTTTGTGTCTGGATGTTCCCCAAAGCCTTCATGCACTCATGTGTGGTGGGATTTTCAGAGGTTCCTGACTCTAGAGGTTTTGATTAATTCATGATCCAATGCTAGGATTAATGGTGTGTGTGCCACACCACCCTAGATCTGGTAGCCTGCATACAATTGTAGACTGGAACTACATACAATAGAAGGGACAGAAAGACATTTATCTTGTTCCCCCTCTTGTTTCATTTGCTGTCTTTTACCACCATGAAGTGTTGGGCTTGACTTGTTCTATTTCTACAAATCTGAGATTGAACATTAGATTGTTTATATGAGATTGTTCTGTCTTCCAGATGTGGGTATTCACTGCTATAAATTTCTCTCTTAGGACTGCTTTCCTTGTGTCCCATCACTTTCAGTTTGTTATATCAGCATTATCATTTAGTTGTAGATATTGTTTAATTTCTTTTTTTAAATGTGGGTACCAGGAGTCGAACTCAGGACCTCACATTTGCCAGCAGGTGCTTGTGCCGCTGAGCAATATCACCGGCCCTTTTTTTTCTTTATGTGGGTACCGGGAGTTGAACTCAGGACCTTGTGCTTGCCAGGCAGGAGCTTATGCTGCTGAGCCATATCACTGACCCTTAATTTCTTCTTTAATTTAACCTGTGACCCAATTGTTCCATAGGGCATTATTTAATTTCCATGTATTTATGGAGCTTTTGTGGTTCCTTTGCTGTTGATTTCCAATTTCATTGCAATATGGTGAGATGATATGCATGGAATAATTTCAATTCCTATCCATTTACCTAAGCATGCTCTATGATTCATGCTAGTGTGTGCTCTAGTGTGGAGAACATCCCATGCACAGCTGAGAAGAATGTGTACTCTGATGTTGTGGAGTGGTACACTCTGTAGCCATCTATTAAGTCCATTTGTTCACAGGTTTGTTTCAGTTCTGATTTTTTAAAATTTGTTTTTTTGTCTAGTTGATGTATCTATTTGTGACAGTGGGGTGTTAAGTTCCCTCATTGCAATTGAGTTGGTGCTTATTTGATTTTTCATGTACATTAATATTTGTTTTATGTATTGGGATGCTCCTGTATAATGTGCATATATATTTATGATTATTATCTCTTCTTCTTGGAGTTTTCCCTTAACAAGAATGTAGCGACCTTTTTCTCTTTTGATTTGTCCTAGCTTGAAGTTCACTTATCTGAAAATAGACTAGCTACCTCTTCTTTTTTCCACGTTCCTGTCACATGGAATATTGTTTTCCATCCTTTGACTTTCAGTCTATGAAATTCTTTTTGAGTTAAATGTTTTTCTTGTATGTAGCATATTGTTGCATATTGTTTCTTGATCCATTCTGCCAGTCTGTTTCTTTTGATTTGTGAATTGAGACCATTTACACTGATGGTTATAACTGGCATGTATTGGCTTATCCTTCTCATATTATTATCTGCTGTTTGCTCCTAGTCTTTCTCCTCTGTTTGATTGCTTGCCCTGCCTGGTGGTTTCTTTCTATTGGTGTTCTTGGATATGTGCACATTGTTATCTCTCTCTACAATATCTTTCAGAACACACCATAGAGCTGGTTTGGTGGTCATGAATTTCTTCAAATGTTCTTTGTCATGAAAATATCTTATTTCTCCATTGATTCTGAAAGACAGTTTTGCAGGGTACATCACTCTGGGTTCAAAGTTATTTTCCTTCAGGACTTGGAACACTTCAAGCTCTCCTTGACTTAAGGGTCTGTGTTGAAAATGTCTGCTGTAATTCTGATGGGCTTCCCTTTATAGGTGATTTGTTTCTTTTCCCTAACAACTTTTAATATCCTGTTCCTGTGCTGATTTTCTGGTACCTTGATTATTATATGCCTTTGTGTCAATTTATTTTGGTCATGGCTAATTGGAGTTCTATATACCTCACTTTTCTGTGTGTCAAATTCTTTTTCCATACTTGGGAAATTTTCTGCCATTACTTCTGTGAAGAGTTTTTTTTTTTTTAAAGTCATTTGTGCTTGTTCTTGCTTTCTCATTAATGCCAATAAATATTAATGTTATTCTTCTTTGCATCATCTTGCAGCTGTTGGATTTTTTTAACGGTCACTTGTTATTTTTAAGAAATGTTTCTTTTCATGATTGCTAGTTGCAATACTGTCCTCTGGGTCTGAGATTCTGCCTTCACTTTCATTCATGTGGTTTTGCAAACTTTTGATGGAATTTTTAATTTCCTGGTGTCTTAGTTACTTTTCTCATTGCTGAGACAAAGTACCATGTGCCTCAAATTAAGGGAGGAAAGGTTTACTTAGCTCACAGTTTGTAGAGATTTCAGTCCATAATTTGCTGGCTCCAAGGCAGGGTGGCATGGCAGAGCAGCGTGGCAGAGGAGCAACTGTTCATGGTGGTGGAAGACAGCAAAAGAAACAGGAGAGGAGAGAGAGAGAGATAGAGTAAGCCTCTTTCCTTGCTCTCTATGGTATGCAGACTACCCGCCCTAGAGTGGGTGTAACACTCACATCCGTAATCCCAGCATTGGACCAAGAATCAGTCACAAAATACAGATTAAACTGCCTTCCAAAAGCCTGCCCCCCCATGACTGCATGAGGCTTTGGGGGGACATCCAGACTCCCTTTTTAGCTTGTTTCCTCAGAAGCATGAGGAGACCAAGATCACCGGGGGAAGTCTTAGCTTCCAGTTCAATTGTAACATTGTGCTTCCTGGTACAAGTCTTCCCCCTTCTGAGCCAGCAGAACACAAAGTTGTGGGATCAGGAAGCAAAAGTTTTGCTAGTGGATCACTAGTGGTAATAGTGAGTAGTTCTGTTATGGCAAAATTGCAAGATTCACTCACAGAGGCCGAGTGTGGACACAATGAGCTTTATTGGCCAGGTGGATGATGTGCCAGCCTTTAGCTAAGGAATCAATCACCCAGTCTTTGTTCTCAGGGTTTTTTATACATTATAAGTTCCCCATAAGTCCCCCCATAACCTTAGTAACCACATTTTACCACATCATCTTTCTGGAATTTCACAGGAAGATCACTAGGTTTATCATAGGCCCTTTCCAAACATCTGGTCTGTTTGCTGTAGCTATTTGTTCCCCTTTTATGGGTTTTATAGTTAACTGGGAAGGGGTCTGATGAGTGAGTTTCTCTATGGGTTAGTGCCTTAATATCTAACAGGATTGGGGAGTGAGTGCATCTAGGGGTTAAGTGAAGACAAGCTGGAGTCACTTTAGTCATATCATTCCCCCCTCAAGTGCATTTTTTCCTTCTAGGACATATATAGCCCTTCATATGTGGTGGCTCATTTTTAATTGTTTTAGGTAACATCATCATCTCTACCTGGCTCACAGTGCTTTGCATTTTACCTCTTATGCAATTAATCAGGCAGGGCCCAAAGGCAAACACTAGAATAAGAATTATTATTGGCCCTGCAAGTCCAGTGATAAGGGAAGTTAGCCAAGGATTCCAATTGAATAACTGTTCATACCATCCTTGATTATTTTGATGAGCTTTAGCTCACTCACCTAATCTCTGTTTTATCTTGTCTAGGGTATCTATTATAATCTCAGAGTTGTTTGTATAAAAACAGCATTTCCCCCTCAAGGCTGTGCATAACTCCTCATCCTGGGAGGAGACTACACAGGATGAGGGCCATGACCAGAGTCATGTTGGTGTTTTTGCTGCAGCAGCTTTTGTTGAGGTCTCGGTGCATGGAGGTCTGAAGGTCTCTGGGGCAGATGGTCCCGGGGCCCTTTTGTGAACTCAGGTGTCTACTTCTTGACTCGGGAGTGATGGATCCACGTAGCACAACCTGTAACTTTAAGAGCAGTGGGGGTGGTTAGGGTCACCTCTTGGGGCCCCTCCCACTTTATTTGGAGGGGCTCCTCTTTTAGGCTATAATCAGGACTCCCGGTTTGAAGGAGTGGACTGGCATGGGCACAGGGATTGGGTGCCTCTGTAACACAGTCTGTTGAAATTTCTGAAGTGTCTGGTGCAGCACCTTTATCTGTCGGTGCAAGTCCAAATTTCTCATCTCTTGTAATCCATCCAAAACAGGTATCAGTGGGGGAGGCTGCCAAACATTATCGCAAATGGAGTTAGCCCACCTCAGTACGGCGTGCACTGCAACCGCAAGAGGGCACTGGGAGCATAGTAACCCAGTTAGCCCCAGTCTCTTGGCATAACTTTGCCAGGTGGTTTTCAAAGAACAGTTTTGTCTTTTTATTTGACCTGAGCTTTGCAGCTGATATGTAGTATGGAGTTTCCATTTTAGCCCCAGATTTGCTACAAGGCTTTTGACCACTCTACCCATAAAAGCAGGTCCATTATCTGAACCTACCATTATGGGGAGCCCATACAATGGAATAATCAGCTCCATCGAAGCTTTTATCACCTCTCTGGATGTTTTCGTCTTAGTGGGGAGGATCCCCATCCATCCTGAATAGGTACAAATCAAAATGAATTAAACTGGTGGGCTTAATTTTCATAAAATCCACTTTAACATCTTCAAATGGCACAGTTCCTTGTCTCCGGACACCTGGCTGTTGTGTGGCTGGGAGACAGGATTATTGTGGACTCAGGTAGTGCACCTGTCAGTCACTGAAGCACACAGAGCCCATAGTCTGGAAATAAAGAAATAACGGCCAAGCAACGTAGCCATAGCAGTCTTTCCCAAGTAGGTGTGGCTACATAAGTCTTGTATTACAAAATGTCCCAGGGCCTCAGGAAGGAATATTTTACCTTTTGGCAATGTCTGTCAGCCATCTTTTTCAGTGGCTTCTTCCACTTTTGCCTATTTTAATTCTGCTTTTGAATATTCAGCTTAAGAAGCAGGGCCACTAGGACATGGGCTGCAGGGTGCAGAGTAGCAAAAGCATAACAGGAATCAGTGTAAATGTTCACCTGTTTGTCTTTCCCTGCCTCCAAGACCTAGGTGAGGGCTGTCAATTTAGCTTTTTGAGCGGATGTCCCAGGAGGCAGAGCCTCTGACTGGATGGCTCGCTCCAAGTTGACAACTGTTGCTCCTGCCCTCCAAGCTCCATTGATTACCATGTTGTTGCTACCTGAAAACAGGATCTGCTTGGGGTTTCAGAGGGGCGTGTCCTGTAAATCCAGTTGGGCTGAGTAGACCGTCTCGATCGCCTCTGCACAGTCATGTTCAGGTGGCTCCAAGGACGTGGGCAAAAGGGAGGCTTGGTTGAGAGCCTGAATGGTTTTAATAGTCTGGGGTCTTCCAAAAGAACACCATCAGGTCCTCTCAGCAAGGTCTCTACAGCATGAGGAACAAAACACATTTAATTTTTGTCCTAGGGTCAGCTTATCAGCTATTTTTTTCACCAGGATTGCAGTGGCTGTGGTAGCCCACAAGCAAGGGGACCACCCAGTTGTCGTAGGGTCATTTTTTTTTTGACAAATATGTCATGGGGTGCTTCCAAGGCCCCAGTGTCTGAGTCAAAACACAAAAAGGCACAGGCAGTGCCTTTTTTATGTACAAAAACTGGAAAGGATTGGTAACATCAGGAAGTGTCAAGGTGGGGGCACTCAACAAGTTGTTTTTTAAAGTCTTGAAGTCTACCTGGCATTCAGGGCTCCATTCAAGTGAGGGGTTGCTTTTTCCCTTTAAGTCCTCATATAGGGGTTTTGCAATGGCTGCAAATTTTGGAACCCAGAGATGGTGGTACACAGTCAGTCCCAGGAATTCCCCTAAGTCCTTTCTATTTGCAGGCTCCTTTAGGCCCAAAGGGCCTGGATATGTGAGGCTGACAGCATGTGTGTTCCATCTTGTAACACAAACTCTAAAAACTTTACACTTGGCATACAAATTTGAGCCTTTTTGTTGGTCATCTCTATCTAGTACATAAGAAGCTTTTATCTAACTTGTCATCCTTTAATAGGATGTCATTGAAGAAATTTGTGACATTGTCTGGACTGTTTAATATCTAGGCATCTCTAAGTATAGTGGCACGTATATAGCATATAAATCACATAAGATTTTGTTAAAAATTATCATTTGACTGGTGACTTCATACTGACATGAACCTCTTTTCATAAATATCTGGAGCACAAGCAAAAGGTAGATGTCTGAATCTGAAAGAAAATATTTATCTCTATAAACAATCCCAGTTTTATATTTTAGAAGACCTGTACATCTGGAAGGTATGGATATACTTCATACACTATGAGATTAGCAATAATGAATTGTTATAGCCATATGAAAACCTTCTGTTTCTTAATTTAGTTTTGTACCAGAGCATCTTTAAATCAGAAAACCTCATTGTCCTATTTCTAGAAAATTTAACCTGTTGACAATGACCAGTGTAAACATATCACAATAATATATTTTGTTTAACAATTTTTAAAGACTTTTGAAAACCAGATTATATCATTTAACACATTATTTTGAACAATGAGAAACTCTCAAATCATAATACAACAATAAACAATAAATGAAAACATGCACTACATTTATAAAACCAATTTTAACATGATTTTGGCCAACTGGCAACTTTTGGTGGAAGCATATCAGACAAATGTTTTAAAAATCCAAAAATGCAAAAAAAAAAAAAAAGTTTGTGGAGCTCAAATGAGCTCAAATAAAACATCTGTTTACAGGTTGTGCACACAGACAAAGTACACAGACAAATCTGTTCATAAAATCAGAGTGCACTTATATATATAATTTTGGCCAAATTGAATTATAGTAACTCCTTTACAATTTTAGAAGTTTGTAATTATAAATAGACTAGTCAGAATTATTTGTAGGTCAGTAGCAGAGATCTCTCATAGGAATGTGGAAGAAACAAAAATATAAATTCCCTCATAAAAATACCGACAACTTTCATGTTTTTTTTAATATAGCTTCCAGCTCAGTCATCTCCACACCCTTTGTCACATACTCAAACCTTTCTTTTATTCTATTAGCATTCTCTCTGTAAGAATATCCTTTATGTAAATTTCCTTTGATATATCTTTGCCAAAGCTCATTTTGACCCCTTGCTCCTGGGGTTACTAAGACTATGCCAAAACAGTTTTCTGCTGGCTGCAAATGTGATTTAAGATCAGTGACCCTGTGTGTGCACAAAGAAAGGATGGGCACCGGTGCGCTCCAGGCTGACTGAGGCTCAGAAAAGGTGAGCCGTGGCTCTCAATCAGCTCTGGGACAAAGTTGTAGCCCCCAGGTGCTCTGAGCCAGGGCACGCAGCTTGTTTCCCACTTCGGCTTACTTGATGTTTTGACAAAGCAGGCATTTACATTCCTCCCTTGCCAAGTCTAGGAGAAGTGGTGAGAGGAGTGCAAAACAGTGGCTTCTCCATTTTCACAATTTTGGCTTTGAGTTAGTCCTTTAAAAGCCTGTAGAGGTCTAGACAGATCTGTGCTGGTTTTAATATTTTTTTTCCAGCTTTGCCGATTAAATTGGTCTTTCCCGAAACACCTCTGGTAGTGGTGACTGACTGCCTTTTAAAGACTTGTGTCTGGGAAGTTAACTCTTCCCACAGAGCCTCCTCAACCTTTGCATCTCCTTGAATTCCAACTGGGAAGTGAGCAGGGGTGCCAATGATTTCCCCTTTTGTGGCTGCTTCTCCCCTTAAAACCTGTAAGTTTAGGGCCGGTGAGATGGCTCAGCGGCGTAAGCGCCTGCCTTGCAAGCGCGAGGGCCCGAGTTCAACTCCCGGATCCCACATATGAAAAAGGGGCCGGTGATATCGCTCAGCGGCACGGGCGCCTGCTGGCATGCGAGGTCCTGAGGTCGACCCCCCGGTACCCACAAAAAAAAAAAAAAAAAAAACCTGTAAGTTTCTGGATAGAGCCATATGGGATGTTCTTTTTAAAAGGCTCTGGCTGCTGCTGAGGTGGCCCCTTTAAGGACTGCTCTGGGGGAAGACACCTGGGCCATGAGCTCTTCAGCAGGACAAGACTTTTATCATACAGAATCTTCTCATATAAAAAGTATCTCTCATACATTTATAGCCTTCTTAATAATTTTTCCACTTATAACCTTTTACAACAAACTTGACTATAGCTGCTTGGATTTTAAAATGTCTCCTTTTTTACCCTTTTAAAAAATTTTTCTCAGATAGTAATTTTGACTAATTGCCACTTAGGAGTTTGTAGTGCACAAGAAATGTTTTATGCACATCAATGCAAACTGAAAACCAAAAGTATAATTGCCAATTTGTTAAAATTTATAATTTGATTTCTCCTGGAAAACTTTTCTAGATGCTTGCAGGCAGCACCAGGCTGGTGATGTCAGGCCTGGCCATTAGGGTAGCGCTCGCATTGCACACAACCAGGAGTTTATATACGGGAACTGATCAGGGTGTCTGGGCTTTCTGGTGACAATATTTCATATCCTACTGGTTGCCTGGGGACCAAGCATCCCACCCATTGGCCTGCCAATGCCAAAAGAGGACCATTTTAATTTACACAGAGTGTGGAGCCTCTTTGGCTTTATCTTTACCTGATAGTCTCCTTTAAACTTATCAAAATTCTTAATCAGACATTCCAAAACATTTGGTTTACTGCCAGCCAAGCTCATTTTAGCTTGATTTAGAATAAAAGGGCAGCTTACCTTGGCAAAACGTCCCTCCCCCATTCTCCCAGCAGTATGAACCAAAGTCCAAGCCTGATGAAATTCAAGAAGACAGCTGTTACAGTAATGGGGTAGGTTAGATGATCTGGGTCCTCCGGAGTTTCCAGGTAGAGAAGTGCAAGGGGCAGAAAGGCAGAAGCAGAGTGGCCTCCAAACCAAACGATAGATTCAACTGTGACTTGAAATCATGGGCACACTTGGGGCAACACAAACACACAAAAGGACAAACAACCAGGGAAAAATATTCATTGTTCCCAACCTGACAATTTGGAACAAATTTAGAGACAAACTCTGACCAATTTCTCAGGTATGCTGGGAAAACAAATTCAGAGGTAAACTCTGATCAATTTCAGGGACAAGCCCTGACCAAATTCAGAGACTGCAATCTCTGACCAAACTCCCAGCCTACACTGAGACCAAATGACCAAATGACCACCTGGGGTCTGGGCCATTCACAAACATTTCACAAATTTCACCAAATGCCAGTCCAAAGAAAACAAATCCCTAGATGAGCCCAAAAGTGAAACTGAAAACCAAACCTGAATTCTTACCTTGGTTGGGAGGTGGGGCTCAATTGTTCCACCTCATAGCTGTAGGTGTCCCACCTTATGGTCACCACAGGTGGCCAGCTGAAAACAGCCAGGGGTGCCCTGCCACCTGAGGATAGACCACCAGGCAATCAGGCATGGTCCACACCACCAGGCAAAGTCCTTATTTGAGGGGCCCCCTCAAATAAGGATCTTTCTGTGAGAAATCTCACTGGGGCCCCCCAAATGTTATGGCAAAATCTCAAGATTCACTCACAGAGCCCAAGTGTGGACACAATGAGCTTTATTGGCTGGCTGGATGGTGTCCCAGATGGTAGCTAAGACATCAATCATCCAGTCTTTGTTCTCAGGGGTTTTTATACATTACAAATTCCCCATAAGTTCCCCTTTCATAACCTTAGTAACCACATTATACCACATCGTCTTTCTGGAATTTCACAGGAAGATCACTAGGTTTATCACAGACCCTCTCCAAACACCTGGTCTGTTTGCTGCAGCTGTTTGTTCCTCCTCTTATGGGTTTTATAGTTAACTGGGAAGGGGTCTGATGAGTGAGTTTCTCTAGGGTTAGTGCCTTAATATCTAACAGGATTGGGGAGTGAGTGCATCTAGGGGTTAAGTGAAGACAAACTGGAGTCTAAAAAGAAAATGGAGTCACTTTAGCCATATCAGTATCATTCCTACTTTCACCCCTTGATTCCTGGACCCATGAATCCTGGCTATGAGAGGCAGAGTACTATATAGTGGATGCTGATTCAAAGCATATACAGTCTTTTGAAGAACCTTGCCCCAGCCCTGCAAATTATTACCACCTCACTGGCACTGTAACTGTGTCTTCAAAAGACCATTCCACCTTTCTACCAGTCCACCTGCTTCTGGATGGTGAGGAACATGGTAAGACCAGTGAATTCCCTGAGCATGAGCCCATTACCTTACTTCTTTGGCTGTAAAATGTGTTCCTTGATCAGAGGCAATGCTATGTGGAGTTCTATGATGGTGGAAAAGGCATTTTGTGAGTCCAGGATGCTAGTTCTAGCAGAAGCACTACATGCAATGAAGGCAAATACATATCCAGAATACATGTCTATGCCAGTGAGGACAAAATGCAGTCCTTTCCATGATGGAAGTGGTCCAATATAATCAATCTGCCACCCGACCACAGGTTGATCACCCCAGGAAGTGGTGCTATATCAGAGACTCAGTGCTGGTCTCTGCTGCTGGCGTATTGGGCATTCAGCAGTAGCCATATCAGCCTTGGTGAGTGGGAGTCCATGTTGCTGAGCCCGTGCATAACCTCCGTCCCTGCTACCATGGCCACTCTGCTCATGGGCCCATTGGACAATGACAGGGGTAACTGAAGAAGGAGGTTGGCCACTGTCCACAACAGAATGGGTTGCCTTATCCACTTTATTAAAGTCCTTTTCTGCTGATGACCTTTTGCTGACCTTTTACATGGGAAACAAATACTTCTACATTCTTTGTGCGTATGGAGAGGTCTATCCACATACCTCTTCTCCAAATATCTTTGTCACCAATTTTCCAGTTATGTTCCTTCCAAGTTCCTGAGCATCTGACTAGACCATTGGCTATGGCCCATGAATCAGTATACAGTCACACATCTGGCCATTTCTCCTTCCAGGCAAAATGTACTACCAAGTTCTGCCCACTGTGATGATTTCCCTTCACAACTGTCCTTCAGGGATGTCCCAGAAAGGGGCAGTAATGGGGCACCTGTCCACTTGTGGGCGATGCCTGCATAATGTGCACAGCCATCTGTAAACCAGGCCCTTACCTTCTTTACTTCAGGCAACTGATCGTATGTTACACCCCACAAAGTTATAGATGCATGCTGGGAAACAGAAAGTGACATGGCAGGCATAGGAGCCATAGATATCTGGGCGACTTCCTCGTGTAATTTCCATTTTATGATAAACTGTTGCTGTGCACATCCAGCCTTATCACTTGTTGGATCGCACAATACCACATTGTATCAAGCAAATCAGATCACGTGGTGACCTGGAGTCCCATGGTGAAGCGTTCAGTTTCCACTAAGGCCCAGTAGCAGGCCAGTAGCTGTTTTTTGAAAGGGAGAGCAGTTGTCTGCAGATGATGGCACAGCCTTGCTCCAAAATCCTAAAGGTCTCTGCTGCAATTCATCTATGGGAGTCTGCCAGAGACTCCAAACAGCACCTTTACCTGCCACGGACACTTCAAGTACCATTGAATCTGCTGCATCATATGGCCCCAGTGGGAGAACAGCCTGCATAGCAGCCTGGACATTTTCTAGAGCATTTTTCTGTTCTGGGGCCCACTCAAAACTAGCAGCTTGGAGGAGGATCAAGATGGTGAAGTGGTGAGCAGCAGAGAAAGAGCCTATCTGAGAGTCACTATCCAGATGCTGGGATATAGCACCTTGAGGAAGACAAGAAGGTGGGAAGTGGGTCCCCTGGACCCAGGAAGGATCTGAAGCAAAATTTGAAGCCCAAGGACAGAGTGAAGGGAGAAACTTGATCAAAGGAGGAGGTAGCCACCAGTGCCTTCTCCCTGAGTTGGGACTCACTGCACGACAGTAGCGGTTCAAACCTGCAGACACATGGTGACTACCAGTGACCCCATGGGCCTCCATGGAGAAACAGCTGTGCAGGGGAGCAGCAGACATGAGGGACTGCACTACCTGGTGGTGAGTGCTGAGGGCTCAGTTATCCTGCGCAGGACAGCAATTGGCCAGGAGCCATCTTGGAGGGGGATGGCTGCTCAGAACTCAGCGGCTGTCTGCTCCATCTATGGCTGGGCTCAGGCTGAATGAATCTGGTCTTGACCAGAAAGTGCAGGCTCACTGAGATTATCCACTACCCCGCCAAAAAGCTACTGCTGGCTGGCTGAGACAGATCGGCACAGAATGGGACTCTGTCTCCATGCATTGTCTACCAGTGACAGCAGAGACAAACCTGAAAGTGGACTTTTTTTCCTCTCTGTTTTTGTTGTGGTGGTGGTGGTTTCTTTTCCTTCATTGCTTGATCTTGTTTTCATATGAGTGTAATCAGAGTTTCTAGCCTCTTTGTTGTTGGGGTTCTGTTCTGTTCCTCCTTTTATCCCTTCCTTCTCTCTTTCCCTCCAGTCTTCTGCACCAGTTTCCCAAAGTTAGCATGATCCCTCTTTGTCCTCTACCCTTACTTCTAATTCCTTCCTCTTCTTCCACTTCTCTATTTTCTCCTTAACTCATTTTAAATTTTAAGCCCTGAGGGCAAATTTGACATATGAAGGACTTTTATACAGCATATAATTTTCTGGTTTGTTTTAGATTTTGTTATATAACCACAAATCTAGTTTATATAGTTAAAAGTGGCAAATAACTGGTTAGCTCAGTTTGTCATTTCTAGGCTGTGTTTGATGCTTTTGGTACCACTATACCCAAAAGTGACATAATAGTTCTAAACAGCTGTTCTTCCTGGTATTCCATCACTGATATTGACTAAGGGTCACAGAAAATACTGTGGCACAGTGCCAAAGAACCAAGGACTGGGCAACTTCTCATCTCCAACAAATTGAAGAGGTAGGATCTTGCAACAGACTCAAAACACAAAAACAAGCTACATCTGGAAGATACCTCAGAGAAGTAGGCCTCTCCTAAGGGTTTTAAATACTAGCAATAAAGCAACCTACCATAGGCAATTTACAAACATTACCCCAGGAATTAAACTAAAGAAAGAAAAGAAAATGAGATGACTCTTAAACAAGATGCAACCCCACACATCCAGTTCACCAAAGGCAAACCCAGGGGGTGATGATGTGGGACAATCCAAAAGCCACCCACCTGGCATCTCTGAAGTGGTAACAACAAAGCGATTGAATGAGGTTCTGGAAAAAAATCAGAAATAATTTCTCAGATAACTACAGGGATGATGTCCACAATAAAGACCATGATTAGGGACTCTAGAACAGATACAGACAAAAAAAAAAAAAAGACAAGCTTAAGAAAATTATGGAAGCCAAGAATGCTCAGTATAGGAAAGAAATGGAATCCATAAGGCAGCTTCAAGCAGATATCGAGGAGAAAAAAAATTCCACTGAATGTATTCACAGCAGATTAAGCCAGTGTGAGGACAAGATCTCAGGTATAGAAGACAGGCTTGTAATTAGTGATCATGAAAAGAAAGATTTCTTAAAAATAGCAAGGGACCATGAGAAATCAATCCAGCAGCTGCTAGATGAGGCAAAAAAGAATAACTTAAGACTGGACTCAATGAAAAAGCAGATTTTAGCATAAATGATATAAATAACTGTTCACAGATATCATGGCAGAAAACTTCCCTGGTAAAGAAAAAGAATTTGATGTACAGAGAAGTGAAGCATGTGGAACTCCGATTAGCCACGATAAAAAAAAAATCTTCAGCCAGGCATATCATAGTCAAGATTCCAGAAATTCAACATAAGAGTAGAATCTTAAAAGCTGTTAGAGAAAAGAAAAAAAAATCACCTATAAAGGAAAGCCCATCAGAATCACAGATGACTTCTCCGCACAAACCCTCAAGTCAAGAAGAGCTTGGAGTGAAGTATTTCAAGTTCTAAAAGAAAATAACCTTCAACTCAGATTGGTGTACCCCATAAAACTATCTTTCAAAACTGATGGAGAAATAAAATACTTCCATGACAAAGAATGTCTGAGGAAATGTATGACCACCAATGAGCACTCCAAAATGTTTTGAAGGCCATTCTAGAGAGAGATAAAAAGGACTACAATTCCATGAACCCCAACAGAAGGAATCCACCAGGTAAGGCAAACAATTAAACAGAGGGAGGGAAAAAAAGAGGGGGAGCCGACAATAGGAAAATAACATGATAAGGAAAACTCAATACATATCAGTTTTAACCATCAATGTTAATGGTCTCAATTCACCAATCAGAAGACACAGGAAGGCAGAATGGATCAAGAAATAAGATCCAACAATATGCTGCATACAAGAAACACATTAATTTCAAAAAGAAATTCATAGACTGAAAGTCAAAGGATGGAAAACAATACTCCATGCAACAGGAACTCAGAAAAAAGGGGTAGCTATTCTTTTTGCACAAAAAGTGTATTTCAAGCCAAGACTGATTAAGACATATAAAGAAAGTCACTACATCCTTGTAAAGGGAACAATCCAAGAGGAAGAGATAACGATCATAAATATGCAACAAATACCAGTGCACCCAACTATATAAAACAAATAATAATGACCATGAAAAACTAAATAAGCACTAATACAATTGTATCAGGGGATCTCAATACCCCACTGTCACAAAAAGACAGATTGACTAGACAAAAAATCAACAATGAAATATTAGAACTCAACCAAACTTTGGAACAAATGGACTTAGTAGATGTCTACAGAGTGCTCCACCCCACATCAGAATACACATTCTTCTTAGCTGCACACAGGATGTTCTCCAAAATAGACCACATACTAACTCATAGAACCTGCTTATGTAAATGCAAAGGAATTGAAATTATCCCATGCATATTATCAGACAATAGTGCAATGAAACTGGAAATCAATAGCAAAAGAAACCACAAGAAATTCCTAAACACATGGAAATTAAACAGCACACTCCTGAACAACCAATGGGTCACAGATGAAATTAAAGAAGAAATTAGACAGTTTCTACAACTGAATGAAAACAACAGTACAACACACTGGAACTTCTGGGACACAATGAAAGCAGTCCTAAGAGGAAAATTTATAGCAGTAAATACCCATATCAGGAAAATGGAGCAAGTGCAAATAAACAACTTAATGGTTAACCTCAAACTTCTAGAAAAAGAGCAGGCTAAGCCAAAAGCTCATAGGAGGAAGGAAATTATAAAGATTAGAGCAGAAATTAACACACTGGAGACTAAATACAAAGAATAAGTTAATCAAAGAGTTGGTTCTTTGAAACATTAAATAAAATCGACAAACCCTTATCAAAGGTTATTTAAAAAATGAATAAAAAGACTCAAATCCCCAAAATTAGGAATGAAAAGGGTAAAATCACAACAGACCCTGCAGAAATCCAGATCATCTACACCTACTTTGAAAACTCATATTCTAATAAGATGGAAAATGCAGAAAAAATGAACAGATTCCTAGATACCTATGACTTACCAAAGCTCAATCAAGAAGATATAAAAATCCTAAATAAACCCATATCAATCCATGAAATCAAAGATGTAATTAAAAATCTCCTAACAAAGAAAATCCCAGGCCCTGGTGGATTCACTGGTGAGATCTAAAAGAAATTTAGAGAAGACATAACACCACTACTTCTCAAGCACTTTAATGAAATTGAAAGGGAAGCAATACTCCCAAATTCATTCCTGGAAGCAATCATTACTCTGATACCAAAACCGGAGAATGACCCAACCAAGAAAAAGAACTACAGGCCAATCTCCCTAATAAACATATATGCAAAAATCCTCAAAAGATACAGGCAAACAAAATGTAGCAAATCATCAAGAAGATTATACACTATGACCAAGTGGGATTCATCCCAGGGATGCAGGGATGGCTCAACATATGTAAATCAATAAGGGTAGTACACCATATTAACAGAGCCAAGGATAAAAATCATATGAACATCTCAATAGATGCAGAAAAAGCTTTTGACAAAGTCCAGCACCCATTCATGATAAAAAACTTACAGAAAATTGGAATACATCATCTTTATCTCAATCTGATAAAAGCTGTCTATGACAAACCAAAAGCCAACATCATACTAAATGGACAAGAACTGAAAGCTGTCACTAAAATCAGGAACAAAATCAGGAACAAGACAAGGATGTCCACTCTCTCCACTGTTATTCAACATAGTCCTGGAAACTTAAGCCAGATCAATTACACAAGAGAAAGAAATAAAAGGAATAACAATAGGAAAGGAAGAAGTTAAATCATCATTATTGGCCGATGATATGATACTCTATGTAGAAGACCCCAAAAACTCCATAAAAAACTGCTAGGTTTAATATGCAAATTTAGTAGCATAGCTGGATGCAAAGTCAACACTCAAAAAGCAATAGCCTTCCTGTACACAAATAACAAACTTACTGAAAGAGAAATTAGGGTAACAACACCTTTCATACAAGAATCCAAAAAAATGAAATAACTAGGAATCAATCTAACAAAGGATGTAAAAGACCTCTACATTGAAAAGTACAGTACTCTGAAAAAGGAGATTGAAGAGGATACTATAAAATGGAAAGATATTCCTTGCTCTTGTGTAGGAAGAACTAATATACTGAAAATGGCCATACTTCCAAAATTGTTACACAGATTCAAAGTAATTCTGATCAAAATATAAATAATATATCTCACAGAATTAGAGAAAACAATCCTAAAATTCATTTGGAACTAGAGGAGACCTAGAATAGCATAGGCAACTCTGGACAACAAAAGCAAGGCAGGGGGCATCACAATCCCAGACTTGAAATTATACTATAAAGCTACTGTGATAAAAACAGTGTGGTATTGGCCAAAAAAAAAAAAAAAAAAAAAAAAGGCCTGAAGATGGATGGAACAGATTAGAAGATGCAGAAACAACTCCAGACGTACTAAGCCACCTTATCTTTTTTTTTTTTTTTTGTGGGTACCGGGGGGGCGACCTCAGGACCTCGCGCACCAACAGGCACCCGTGCCGCTGAGTGATATCACCGGCCCCTTTTTTTTTTGTATGTGGGTTCCGGGAGTCGAACTCGGGCCTTCGCGCTTGCAAGGCAGGCGCTTAAGCCACTGAGCCGTCTCACCGGCCCAGCCACCTTATCTTTGACAAAGGTGCCAAACACTTTCACTGGAAGAAAGATAGCCTCTTTAATAAATTGTGCTGGAAAAACTGGCTCTGCACATGCCAAAAATTAAAATTAGACCCATATCTTTCACTATGCACTAAAGTAAATTCAAAATGGATTAAAGATCTATGTATTAAAACAGAAACATTAAATCTGCTGGAAGACAGAATACATAAAACCCTTGAAGACATTGTTGTAGGCAAAGACTTTATGAATAAAACTCCAATTGCAGAGGCACTATTGCAAAGAATCAACAACTGGAATCTCATCTTATTAAAAAGCTTTTGCACAGCAAGTGAAACCACCAACAGAGTGAAGAGACAACTCATAATGTGGGAAAAAATGTTTTCCAGCTGTTCCTCAGGTAAAGGATTACTATTGAGAACATATGAAGAATTCAAAAAATTAGACCTCCCAAACTTAAAGACCCAATCCAAAAATGGGCATCTGAGATGAATACACACTTCACAGATGAAGAAACACAAACAGCAAATAAATATATGAAAAAATGTTCAACATCACTGGTCATTCAAGAGATACAAATTAAAACAACACTGAGATTCCATCTCACCCCAGAAAGAATGGCTATTACCAAGAAATCAACCAATAACAAATGCTGGAGGGGATGTGGGGAAAAATGTATCCTTCTCCACTGTTGGTGGGAGTGTAGACTGGTGCAACCACTGTGGAGATCAGTGTGGAGATTCCTCAAAAAACTAGGATTGGAGGTCCCATTTGACCCAGCTATTCCCCTTCTGGGTATCTTCCCAGAGGAATTTAAAACATCGTACCATGGTGATATATGTGCACCCACGTTTATAGCAGCAGAATTTGTAATAGCCAGATCTTGGAAACAACGCAAATGCCCATCAATCAAGGAATGAATAAAAAAGATGTGGTATTTTTATACAATGGAGTACTACTCAGCCATAAAGAAGGATAAACTGGAGACTTTTATAGGTAAATGGATGCAACTCGAGACCATACTCATAAGTGAAATAAACCAGATGCACATGTGTAAACATCATATTGTCTCCCTAGTGTAAGAAGGTGAAGGAGTAAATAAGATCCAAAATGTACAATAGGTATTGTAAAATGGGAAGAAACTGTTCAAAAGAGAAACTGGTCAGAGAAATGGGGTTGGGGAATGGAGAAAAGGAGGAAGGCAAAAGCAAAAATAATTATATATATATATATATATTTATATGATAGATATAGTACTAATTTCTCTTAGTTTATTGATAAGAAATGTGTGTGCTAATATTGTTTGTACAATTGAATGTCAATACCTTGTACTCTGAGTAACTAATTTAAAGATAACAATATGCAATATATTAACCATCCTTACCTTCCTTTTATGTTGTTTTGAAATTTTGTTGTATTTTTTCTCTTTAAAATAAAAATTAAAGAAAAAATACTGGCAGCTTTCTGAGCCACTTAGTAAATAAGCCAGAGTAAGACACCTAAGTGAGGAATGTGTTGCCTCCAAAATCCAAATATACTCACCAGGTGTTGTGCTTCTTTTTTGGTTGTAGGGGAAGCCACATGCAACAACTTATCTTTTACCTTAGAAGGGATATCTCTACATGCCCCATAACACTGGACTCCTAGAAGTTTCACTGAGGTAGAAGGACCTTGAATTTTTGTTGGATTTATTTCCCATCCTCTGGCCCACAAATGCTCTACTAACAAAGCCAGAGTTGTTGCTACCTCCTGCTCATTAGCCCCAATTAGTATAACATCATCAATGTAATGGACCAGTGTGCTATCTTGTGGGACAGAAAGGTGATCAAGATCCCTGTGAACTAAGTTGTGATACAGTGCTGGCGAGTTAATATAACCCTGAGGTAAGAGAGGGAAGGTCTATTGTTGGCCTTGCCAGCTGAAAGCAAATTGTTTCTGATGGTCCTTATGGATGGGATGGAGAAGAAGGCATTTGCCAAATCAATAGCTGCATACCAAGTACCAGGGGATGTATCAATCTGCTCAAGCAAGGAAACCACATCTGGTACAGCAGCTGCAATCAGATTCATCACTTGATTCAGTTTGTGGTAATCTACTGTCATTCCTCAAAATGCATCTGTCTTCTGCACAGGCCAAATGGGAGAATTAAAAGGACATGTAGTGGGGACCACCACCCCTGCATTCTTCAAGTCCTTGATGGTGGCACTAATCTCTGGAATCCCACCAGGAATGCAATACTTCTTTTGGTTTACTGTTTTCCAGGCAAAGGCAACCCTAATGGCTTCCATTTGGCCTTCTCAACCATAACAGCCCTCACACAATTGATTAGAGGACCAATATGAGGATTCTGCCAAGTACTAAGTACATCTATCCCGATTATACATTCTGGAACAAAGGAAATGACTACAGGATGGATTTGAAGACATATTGGACCCACAATATGTCCTGTGAGTCCTGTGAGTTTGCTAAAACTCCATTAATCACCTGACCTCCATAGGGCCCTACTTTTAGTAGAGGGCCACAGTGATGTTTTGGATCCCCTGGAATCAGTGTTAGTTCAGAACCAGTGTCCAGTAGTCCCTGGAATGTCTGATCATTCCCCTTTACCCAATACACTGTCACTCAGGCAAAAGGCCTCTGGTCCTTTTGGGGAAGGATGGGAGAAAGACTGACTGTATAAATTTTTAGCACATCAGGATCCTGGGCTTCTCTTCATTCAAGAGGTTCTGGGTCTGTAAACTGGTTCAAATCTGGGAACTGGTTGAGGGGCCATGATTCCCTGTTACTATGATTTCAAGTAGGTTTCTGTTCATTTGCCCTTAGATTTTTTTGATTATATAAATCTAGTAAAACTTTTGTAGATTTCCTATCTACTTCACTTTTGGAAACATCATGGCATGCCATAGGTCTGCACGTATCAGATTATTTTGGTCATTGTCCTGCTTCTGCTGTCCATTACAGTAAGCATGTGGACCCGGCCTCTGGTGATTAAGTGCTGCCACTTGACCTCTGCCACTCTGGAATCCAATCAAGCCCATTGCCCTTCAATTTCCCAATTGAGTAACCATGGCCTCCACTGTAAGATCTGGCATACAGAGAAGAGCAATGACAGGGCCATTCAGGGATGCTGGTGCTGCCCTCATGAATCTGTTTCTCAAGGTGTTAGTGAAAGGTACATTTTCTGGATCATCCCAGTGTGGAGGATTAGGTTTAATGTGACAGATCCACTCTGGCATTCCCATTTCCCTAAGCCTCTGAATCCCCTCATCAACAGAAAACCATGGAATATCAGACATCTCTAACTCATTCACAGGGGGCCATCTTTTGATCCATACTTCTGCCAACCCACCAAATAAACAACTAACACCTTTCTTTTCTCCATGAGCTGCAACATTAAATTCAGAATCCCTGCTTAACGGGCTCATATCAACAAACTCAGCCTGATCCAGGTGCATATTTTTGCCACCATTATCCCACACTCATAAAATCCATTTCCATGCTTGCTCATTGGGACTCTGCTTATAAGAGTTAGAAAACTCAAGAAGTTCTTTGGGAGAATAGTGCACCTCCTCATGGGTCACACCTCACCCTTAGGAGCCTTTTGTGATTTAAGCCTTGTTATGGTTCTAGAGGCAAAAATGGGTGGTGAAGGTGGGTCCTGAGGACTGTCAGCATTATCCTGCTTGGTCAACACAGAATTAGTTTCCCCAAGTATACTAGGAAAGGCCAATACCACAGCGGGTGGAGGTGGGGATGACTTTGCCATTGTGGGTAGGGAAAACTCTTCCTCTGGCAAAATAATCTCATTAGCATCTAGAAACTCAACATCCTCAGCTTCCTCAGGATCCTCCCACACATCTCCATCCCAGTTTATAGGATCCCATTCTTTTCCAATCAGTGCCTTCACCTTTGCTTTGGATACACTTCAAGGCTGAGCATTAAACTTACATTGTAATTCAGCCAATCAAATTATGAAGACTGTGTTTGGGTTTCTGCAATCTCAGCCTCGTGGCTAAAAGGGAGGTTTCCTTTCAGGACACACTTAGAAACTTTTAAATTTCTTATCTGTGTCTGGAGCTGGGAATTTGAATCTTTGAGTTCCTTATTTTCCTTTACTAATTTGTCTTCACAGCCAGAAGACTTTAGAATTCCTATAGTTGAAGATGAAAGTGCTGGTGTTTGGTGCATAAATATTTATAATTATCTGTTCCTATTGAATTGTTCCCTCAACCATTGTGCAGTGAACTTCTTTGTCTTTTTGATTAGTCTTGGTTTGAAATACACTTCATCTGAAATTAGGATATCTACTCATGTTTTGTTCTGGGTTCCTGTTGCATGGAATATTGTTTCCATACTTTGACTTTAATTTGTGATTTTTAAAAATTGAATGCATTTCTTGTACATTGCATATGGTTAGTTTTTGTTTCATGTTCCATTCTAACGATCTTTGTCTTTTGGAGAGTTAAAACCATTCACTTTGAAAGTTATTGCTGAAAGATAATAACATGTTCTGTCATTGCATTTTTTCTTGTTACTGATTTAAAAAATTTTTTCCTTTCACTTAGCTGCTCATTCTGCCAGCCATATTCATTCTTTTTGACTCTTTCCAGAGCTGCTACAAACATGGGTATTCATGTGTCTCTTTAATACAATCACTTTAAAGTTGAGGGGAACTTAGCCAGAAGTATAGCTGACAAAATGGAATTTCTATTTTTTTTTTGAGGAAATTCTATACACATTTTCATAGATGCTATACCACAATGACATTCACGCCAACAATATAGGAAGGTGCATTCTAATATTTTGGAACATGAGAGAACAGAAAGCCTTGGAGGATTATTTGAAATAGTTATTATCAAAATGGCATTCATTAGGATTTTGAATACTTCCACAATATTAGCAATTTTGCAAATAATGAATTTGTATTGTAAAGTCCCTGACTTACAAACATTCGAATTGCAAACTTTCAGAGATATGAATGGTCCTTGTATTATGAACATTAGTAGATGCAAATAAATCACAGAAGTAGCTCCCGTGTCTGTCAGACATTGTCACTGTTGTGGTGCTGTGTGCTTACTGTACAGTGTGATGGTGTACAGCAGTACAGTACAGTTGGAGATTTACTGTACTGTTTTTTTTAATGCTTTAACTTTTGTATTTGTGTCAAAGGTGTATAAGATTCACTTTGTTGGACTTACAAATGAATCTGACTTATGAATATTCTTCCAGAATGGAATTCATTCATAAGTCATGGACTTACTGTACCACATTTAATACTTATAGAATTCCTTACACAAATTGATATTTTCATAGATGTGGTCTTTCATAAAGTAGCCTTTAGAAAATACTCATGTTTATATAATTATATATATTTAACTTGGCTCCTAGCCTAAAAAAATTATTATACACACATATACTCAATGTCTAAATGAAATTACATACATTTTTATAATCTTGAGCTTGGAAAATAATGTACATTCTGATACATTAGATAATGTCACTTGTGGCATATCAGCACTTCCTGTATTTCAAATGTCAGAATATTTCAAATATTCAATTTTCAGGTTGTATATACTCAACCTGTGTGCATCTTTGGAGAAATTGTATGAAACCGAAGAAATTTAAACATGGCATAGTTTGTATAGTTTGGTTTTAATGTTTTTGTTCACATACTGAATTTTTTTTGTGGGTAGTGGGGGTCAACCTCAGGACCTTGCACGCCAGCAGGCGCCTGTGCCGCTGAGTGATATCACCAGCTCTTTTTTCATATGTGGGTTCTGGGAGTTGACTAAGGACCTTGCGCTTGCCAGGCAGGCGCTTAGGCTGCTGAGCCATCTCACTGGCCCCACATACCAACTTTTGAGGAACATTCTTTTCCTTGTGACTATAAATTACCTTAAATGTCTCTTGCATTTTTTGTATTCATCTTCAATTTGGCCATCATCCCAGTCTCTTTCTGAAGTATAGGAACAGAAATATAATGATGAATCTCTACTATACATAAAAATTAAGAGATCCCCATTAATATGGTATAATGTGATCTTGCATGGAAGAGTCATCAAAATGTTTTCATATTCCACTTAAGGACACTGCACTAATATGAATCAATGCTCTGCAATTGCGTAAATGAAAAAAGAAAATCATCTTTACCTATAGATGCCACATACCTAAAGGTTTCCCATATCACATCTCTTTAGAACTTATTTGAGATGGATCCAGGGAAGCCCACTTTTCCATGGTGAAGTCCACAGCCCCATCCTCCCAGGTCACTGCCTCCTAAATCAGCAGACATACATATCCAGGAAGAGATCAAGAGTCACATGGAACATCTCAGATCTATTCATAACAAGCTGAAATGGCGCTGAGTCTTCCAAATACTTACTTCATGTCTTGGTCATCAAACACACATCTCACACAGGAATTTCATGCTAGATTAGAATTCATTGCTAATGTAACAGAATGAGACAACTGCTTCTCCTACTGGTTAACCTCGGTTTTCTACATATACTCTCTAGAGCATGGTTCATAGAGGGAGCCTCGATGATCAGCATCCGAGTACAAAACTCAGATAGAAACATATCCAATGAATTGCTCTGACAGATCACAGAAAATGTCTTTTTTCAACTTACTATTTAGGGAATTGATCCTTTACTTCTCAGATTGTATTTAGATAGAATTTTGAAACTTGAACCTAGTTGCATAGACAAAACCTTAATTGAACACTAAGGAAAATTACTGAATGATATTTTAAACTGTTAAAAATATAAGTTTTTATTAGAGAATGTCTAATTAAATTAGATCAATTAAATTAGATCAAGGAAGATACATTATCTTACAGCTAATGGACAAAAATATGGTCACCTGTCACAGAGATATAAAACATTTCTAAGGTGGCATAAGGAGAGAAATAGGGGTTGGATATGATCAAAATATATATGTAATGAAAACCAATATTATTTTAAATTAACAAGCAGTAATAAGAGGAAAAAATTTTGTCACATCCAAATCTCACCTTTGATTTGGCAAAAATTATAACTGTTCAGTAAAACAAAGGTTTTACAATGTTCAATAACTAGTAAACAAGGTGACACATTGCTTAATATGTAGGAAAGAGATTCAAAATCTATTAGTAGAGAGAATGAAGAAGAAAAGAATCTTTGATGGGCTCACATGTAAGTAGAGTACTGATTCATGATAGAGCTCTTACTGTACAAAATGGCAGAAATCACCATCTGTTTAATACAGGAGGCAGAGATGAACTGGTACATACATTTAAACATGTACTTTATTCTTCATATTCCATGTATAATAGTTAAGTTATATTTTGGAATGATAAAGATAAACTTGAATATTTTGAGAATACAAAGTCAAATATCTTTTGGATGTGAAAAAAATTGTTCCCCCAGAAGAAAATCATAAAGCCATCAGAATTAGATGGAAAAATTTAAATCTATATGAATCAAAAGGGATAAAAAAGAATATACATATACAATTTATATATATATTTATACTATAAATTTATAATTTATATATTTATATTAATAATTTATAATTTTATATAAATAAATATATAAATTAATATATATATTAATATATATATATATATATGAAATTTACAGTTTGGCTGCAGTAAACAAAGCACCACAGTTGCAATCCTGAGGCCTCCAGACACCCAGCAAGCAGCTGATTGCTTGCTGGATATATATATATATATATATATATATATATATATATATATATACTTGCACTGTATACAATAAAAAATTGTGTACTGGATAAATATCAATGAACACACAAGAAAAATGAACAAAACATATACAACTCTAGTGAAAACACCACATATAAACAAGATTCATGACCTTGGTTGAGGATATAGCCAAAGGAAATGGAATGGTGGAGTCTACTAGGAAGTAGATTTATGAAACAATAAATGATCAAATGACATACTCCACAGACATATCCTATATGTTGAAGAACACCAAAATATACAGGCCAGTGATTTTATTTCAATGTCCAGAGAACACATTGTGCCTTGTTTCTGGAGACCAATGATTCTATTCACATCCATAAAAAATAAGCTTGAAAAACCTTCAGCCATGTGACCACTATAATGGGTGAGGAAGCCCTTGCCCTAGACTCAGACATGAGCACATCTGAACTATAGTGAGGCAAAGAAACCACAATGAATTTTCTATATGTGCAACTTCTGTATTACTTATTGAACATTCCTGCAGCTCAAAACTGAAAGAACACTGCACAATGAAAATGACACATGGGAAACTTAGGAAAAATAGCAAAAGAAGTGAGAATGATAATCCAAAGGGAAAACAAGGATACAAATAGGTACCTGGGTACTCTTAACCGCTGCCCAAGGCTCAGTTATAAAAGTTTCTGAGTGTTCCCAGTATATTTATATTGTTATTGTTAAGTCTCACCAGAAACCTTTTTGAAAATAAAACTTAGAGAAAAATATTTAAACACTAAATTACCATGTGGAAAGACACTATAGATTTATATGTTTGCCCACATTCTAACACAGAAAAAAATGAGAGAAAATTTAGTTTGGGCACAGTAAACAAATCAACACAGTTGCAATCATGAGGCCTCCTGACACCCAGCAAGCAGCTGTCTGACTGCTTGCTGGACATCAGGAGGAGTGCAAATTAGAAACTCAGAGAAAGAAAACATAGACATACAAGCTAATAAATGAGTGGAATATCCTATTTATTATGTAAAATCCTACATATCTATGAGGCAAGTGGTTTTATGGTCACATTTGTGAAGATATGGCAAAGAAAATCAAGGGGACATGTAAAGGAATATTATTCCTATAACTGAGGACTCAGGTGATTACAGCAAAGCTCTCAACCATGTACCAAATGTCTTGACAAAGTTAAAAAAAAAAGCCTGGCCTGAGAGGTTATTGAAGTTAGGGTTAAAATTTTTATATTGTTTACAAAGAAAGGATTTCTCTCTACTGTATGTCCTTTCAGGTCAGTGCAAGCCACTTTATATAGTCAAAGTTCACATCCTCTTAGCTTTTCAATGTCTATAATAATTCCTAGCATAATTGAATGCTTTTCCATAATGCTTACATACACAGCATTTATACTTTTAAGACTCATGTACTTGACAATACCAGTGTGTATTGGAAGTTTTTCCTTATTGTTTATACATATAGGGTTTATCCCCAATAATTCTTTCATGTCTTTGACAAACACTGTGTGTGCTGAAACTTATACCACACTACTTAGATTGAGTTTCTTCCCTGTGTTCTTTTATGGCTTTCACAATTGTTGTTTGCTGAAAGCTTCCCCATGTTACTTGCATGAATAGGATTTCTGTCCAGTGTGAGTTTTTTCATGTAATCGACAATACCTCTGTGTTGTGAAATGTTTCCCACGTTGCTTACGTATGGTTTCACCCTGTTGTGAGTTCTTTCATGTTTTTGACAACTACTGTGTGCCGAAAGCTTTCTCATGTTGCTTACATACATAGGGTTTCTCCCCAGTGTGAATTCTTTCATGAACTTGACAATTACTCTGTGTGCTGAAAGCTTTCCCACACTGCTTACATATATAGGGTCTTTCCCCAGTGTGAGCTCTTTCATGTATTTGACAATGGCTGTGTGTGCTGAAAGCTTTCTCACATTGTTCACATTCATAGAGTTTCTCCCCAATGTGAGTTCTTTCACGTATTTGACAATGACTGTGTCTGCTGAAAATTTTCCCACATTGATTACATACATAGGGTTTTTCCTCAGTGTGAGTTTTCATGCATTTGATAAGCACTGTGTCTGCTGAAATCTTTCCCACATTGCTTACATACATAGGGTTTCTCCCCAGTGTGAGTTCGTTCATGTATCTGACAATTACTATATCTGCTGAATGCTTCCCCACATTGCTTACATACATAAGGTTTCTCCCCAGTGTGAATTCTTTCATGTCTTTGACAATGACTGTGTGTACTGAAAGCTCTCCCACATTGCTTACATTCATAGGGTGTCTCCCCAGTATGAGTTCTTTCATGTATTTGACATTGACTATGTCTGCTGAAACCTTTCCCACATTGCTTACATACATAGAGCTTTTCTCCAATGTGAGTTTTTCCATGGGTTCTGCAAGCATCATGTGTGCTGAATGTTTTTCCACATTGCTTACCTATATAGGGTTTCTCCCCAGTGTGAGTTCGCTCATGTACTTGACAATTACTGTACCTGCTGAATGCTTTTCCACATTGCTTACATACATAGGGTTTCTCCCCAGTGTGAATTCATGTATTTTACAATAACTCTGTGTGCTGAAAGCTTTCCCACACTGCTTACATTCATAAGGTTTCTCTCCAGTGTGAGTTCATTCATGTCTTTGACAATCACTGTTTGTCCTAAAAGCTTTCCCACATTGCTTACATATGTAAGGTTTCTCCCCAGTGTGAATTCTTTCATGTCTTTGACAATGACTGTGTGTGCTGAAAGCTCTCCCACATTGCTTACATTCATAGGATGTCTCCCCAGTATGAGTTCTTTCATGTATTTGACATTGACTATGTCTGCTGAAACCTTTCCCACATTGCTTACATACATAGAGCTTTTCTCCAATGTGAGTTCTTTCATGGATTCTACAAGCATCATGTGTGCTGAATGCTTTTCCACATTGCTTACATACATAGGGTTTCACCCCAGTGTGAGTTTGTTCATGTCTTTGACAATCACTGTGTGTCCTAAAATCTTTCCCACATTGCTTACATTCATAGGGTTTCTCCCCAGTGTGAGTTTGTTCATGTCTTTGACAGTCATTATGTGTGCTGAAGGCTTTCCCACATTGCTTAAATGCATAGTGTTTCTCCCCAAAGTGAGTTCTTTGATGATTACCAAATGAAGTGCTATTAGTGAAGGATTTCCCACAGTGTTGCCATACGCATGGTTTTTTGCCATTGTGAGCTCTTTCATGTATATGAATAAAATGGTGAGAAGTAAAACCTTTTCCACATTCTGAACATATATAAGTATTCACTTCACTGTGATTTCTTTTCCACATTTGAACATAGTTGGGTATTCTGAGGGCTTTCACAACTTGCTCATATATAAAAGGCTTCCCTTTACTGTTAGCTCCTTCAGTGCAATCAGAGTACAATTTTCCACATTGCTTATATTCATAGTGTTTCTCTCCAGGATCTGCCCTTGCATGCTTCTGAGAGGACTGGACATCAGTGCAGATTTCCCCATGTTTGATACAGCTGGACAGCTTCTCTTCAAATTCCAGATACTTATATAATTTGAGTCCAACATTAGCTATGATGGGCACATTTGGTGATGAATGACCAATCAGGGGCTTTCTAGAGCAAAGCTTTCACCTGGTTTTATACCAACTGATTTTGTGTTCACATTAGTATCTGTATTCCAGAAAACCATTTCTCTGTTTTGATACCATAATTCATATTCACAGTATTTTTCTACCTCTTCACTTCTGTAAAGAAATAAAATAAGAAAACAACAAATCAGATTTAAAAGTATCATTTTATAAATGGTGTACTGGGAGGAGATCTAGTTTGATGTCCCAAAGAATATTTGGTCATGTGTTTACTGTACACTCTGGATGATGGCTTGGAAACAACTTTTACCAAGAGTAGTATTCATATGGCAGTTTATAATTGACATGTTTGCAATACATAACACTTTCATTTTGAGGAATTAGGACATATGTATATCATATTTTGATTATATTTCATACCCTTTCTGCCCTGACTCTACCCCCTTCCCCTTTCACTGAGCCTCTTCACATACTCCAAATGTCTGTCTCTCTCTTTTCTTTCTTCTTTCTTTCTCCTTTATTTTACTCTTTAATTCATATTTTGGGTTTCTCATACTAAATATAACACATGATATTGAAATTTTTGTCTTAATTATATAACTTAATATTACTGACACCAGATCCATACATTTTTTTGGCAATTGGCATAATTTCAATCTTCCTTATATATACACACCACAATTTTTTCAGTGCTGGAGATTTATGCTAGGTTTTTAGCACTGAGCTACATCCCCAGCCTTATTTATTTGGTATTTTAAAATAGTCTCATCAATCACTAAATTGTCCAGGAGAAGCATGAATATATGATATTCCTGCCTCAGGTTTTTAGAGTGCTAGGATTCTACACATGCACCATCATTTCCAGGCTATCCTATATTTCCTTAATCAACTCCTCTGTGAATAGTCATCTAGGCTGTTTCTCCAAATTAGCTTTTGTAAGCTAATTAGCTACAGGCAAGTGCCTTTCTGATCTTTTCCTGCCACATTGTACTTTCCCTTTGTTGGAAGCATGTAAGATTACAGAGAAAAGAACCATAAATTGTCCCAATGTATTCCTCCTACCCGACAACTAAGTTAAGCCCATAAAAAATGAGTGCTTGCTAACGCCGAAGACAGGGAAGTCATCTTAGATGAGAAATATACACCCCATCTTTGGGTCAGATGAGACGTCAGAATTTTGCTCATCTAGGAGAACATAAAAGCCATGTCCCAACTTAGAGTTCTGGGCAGGTCTCCCTTTGGAGACTGACCCTGAGACCCTGTGGAAAGAACCAACTTCTGGGTGAAAACAGAAGGCGCTATTCCAAAGAACCACACTTAAGGGACCAAAACACATTTAGCCTACGGGAGGATCTCTGACCTTCTCTCTCCCCTCCGAAGTCTAATTATCATATATGTGTATAGAAAAAATACTTGTTAATAAGGTGTGGACTTTAAAACCTTTCCTGTAAACTTATAAAGTGCTAGGTAATGATTTGGCTCAGGCTTTCACCTATCCCTTACAGAATTTTTCTCCTCCTCTCCCTTCCATCTGTACTCCCTCTGCTCCCTCCCGTGGTTGACCCCTCCCTGACTTTTCCCTCACATGGCTCCCTCCCACCACCACCATTCATCTTGAAACTTGCCTCCAGGGACCCTGTCGGGAGCTGTGTGCCAGCCACCCCACTTGTACGCTGATCCTGGGCTAGGGGCCCCAAGCCGAACAACCCCACTGCCAGACGCCCGCACCCAGCATGCCCGGATCCTGCTGGCCACCCTCACAGCCATGACCATATGGCACGATAGACACATGGGCCACCATAGAAGTCAAGATCCAACGGGCACTCACATACATAGCAGAACCACGGCGCCTGTGCACACAGCCCTCCCGCTGACTCCTAGAAGCCACCCACATGCCTGCACACACAGCCCACAGTCTGTGCCCATGCTGGAGCTCTGCCTGGAAAAGAAAACCACGAGCCTGCACAGCAGGCCCCCTTGCCCCACTCCATGCCACAGGACCCCGAGCACAGTGGGTTATGCCCCTGGCCACACTTGCCATGATATCCTAGGCCATGGCATCACCTGGCAGCCTGCCCCTCCCCTCCCTGCTGCCACCACACTGTGGCTGCCTAGCTCCACTAGCAAACTGATCCATGCCCAGCCCAAGCCCGCCCAGGGCCGCTTTCCCAAGGCCCACCCAGCCGCAAGGCTCAGGCTACATTCTGCTCCTCCAGCCTTTGCTCATATGTTCTCCCAACTTGCACTTGCCACTCTGCCACACACCCAGTCCAAACTACTTACTCTCTTGTCCTCCTGTTCCTCCCTCTGTCAGACCTCTTCCAGGTCAGCCAGGTCAGAGAGATCTGAGATATGAGATCTCTCTCTTCAGACTCTTAAAAGCCCAGCTTTTCTCCCACTCGCCAAAAGTTAACCTTAAAACCCTTGATTAAAAAACACCCCTCTAAGAGGTTAAATTATAAAGCTTATGACAACTGTTTGCCTTTAACGGGGGACAAAAGCTATCAAAAACAATTTACACTTGTGCTTTACATCTGCTAACTAAAACTGATAGCTAATCTTCTCTTATGGGCGTTCAACAACTAAAGTTTAGAGGCCAAAACTAGAGATAACTGGCTAAGAAGACAGCCAATATTTTGGGCCTGGCCCTCCAAAGTCAACAGAGACCCAGGACATGGGTCCTGACTTTGGCCTTCTTTCATATTTAACTTCACAATTTTTAGTGAGCTGCGTTTTCAAGCAGAAGCATCAGGCTTCTCTTTGCTTACGATCCAGCTACCTTTGATGAAATCAATATGCCCATCCAACATAAGACAACCAGGCAGATACGTCACCTCAAGGAACTGAGGATTGAGGGCTGAAATAAGCAAGAAGGAAACTGTAGCTGGCACTGAAAAATAAAAGTGTAAAAATTAGTGTTTTAGCCAGGTGTGGTGGCGCATACCTGTAATCCCAGCACTTCAGAGGCTGAGGCAGGAGGATCGCCAAAAGTCTGAGGCCAGCCTGGGATACATAGTGAGTTCAAGTCCAGCCTGGACTACACAACAAGACCCTGTCTCAAAAAAAAAAAATTAGTGTTTTTCCTTTAGGACAAGTGGCTTCCTCAGGCCAAGATCATAAATAGCTTCCCCTACCTCTCCTCAGCCCAGGTGATTAAACAAAATATTCAGATGCTGATACCAGAAAGCCAAGAGACCAGTTTCATTTCCACAACAAAGGAAACAATGAGCTAAAGATGGCTAAAGGTGACAAACCAAGTGTGGAGATTTGCATTATCTCTCCACACTCCCCTCCCCTAAGTTCTTTGCTGTACAAGACCCTTGCCCAACTATAAGTGGAAAGGTGGTGATTTGAGGCAAACAGGTCCCTCAACCTCCTAGGAGCTAGTTTTGATGATATCTTTTTATCTTTTTACCCAAATATATAGCCTCTTCTGATTTAGTCAGTGGCAAGCAAAGGAACCTGAGCATATGAGTCTAAGTGACCAGTAACTGTTTAATAATTATATGTTATGAGGAATTTTTGTGCACTACTCGTCTCTTTCCTCATCTATTTAATAATAATGTTCTGAGAGCATTCACTATGGTGCTACAGTAAAATGAGACCAATACATTAAGTCCTTAAGCCAGAATTTAGTAACTAATTGGGTTTTTCCAACATTCACTACAAGAAAATCCATGCATTTGGTGCCATTGCAGTCAGACACGGATGATCAAGCTTTTCATAGTGTGTATGTTCTAAGTAACATATATTTGAATTGAGTTGTTATGAAATATTTATTTTGATAGTGTTTGTTGCTTAACTGATCTTTGAAAGATACATCAGTTTACATTTATTTTCAATTTGTATTACTGATGTTCACTCCAGACATCTTATTTTCTATTCCCTAAGAAATGAATGAAGATCAACAAGACAAGGCTAATAGCAAAAGACACAATGAAAAATGAGAAATATTTATAAAGACCATGTATATTTTAATTTCTAAGAAAGAGCCACTAAGTGCCCCATGCCAGGTATCAAATTTTAATCCTGTTTTATCAGCAGCTGGAATGCTGGGATTACATATGTACACCACTGCATCTAACAAATCAAGGGTATTATAAGAAAAAAAACTATAGTTAAATTGTCATTTAATGACTTCAGATAGTAGACATATAAATTCTTAGAAATATGTAATATTTCAAACACGGTATATGAAGAAGGATGCTGGAGAATCCAACAAGATGGCAAGCAACTGAAATGACCACCAAAAAACTTCCCTTTGTAAATTTATCTCCCAATGGGATAACAAGTGTTTCACTGAAACTTTAAGATATTTATCAAGATGTGATATGTTTACATACCAATTACACGTGCTGAATATATTTGTTATGCTTACAACACATACAGTAATACAACCATTATCCTAAAAATGATGTACTCAGCTGGGCATGATCTCACACATCTGCAATTTTAAAAAAGAAAGTTTAGCGAGCTGGGCATGGTGGTGCACGCCTGTAATCTCAGCACTTGGAAAGCTGAGGCAGGATGATTTCAATGACTTCCAGGTCGGCCTGGGCTACATAGTGAGACCCTGCCTCTAAAAAAAAAAATTAGGAAATATTTGCAACTAATTTCATCACGTTAATGCAATCTTCACCTAAAACCAGGTAACATGTTTACTAGAAAAGGTAATTATAGATCCATTATACCTTTGCTTGTAGATTTTCAAATCTAGTGTAACATTACCTAGTCAAATACAAGGATTTATTAGAAAATAGATTCTCATCTTGGCACATAGCTAAGTGGTAGCATGAATTCCTAGCCTGTGTGAGGCCCTAGGTGCAATCTGCAGTAGTAAGCACACACACACACACACACACACACACACACACACACACACAATCACTTTACGATGAGTGAAATTTCTTTATTTTATCAAAGATAAGCATGTTTCAGCATCAGAAACCTAAATCAACAAACCTCATGTGATTATTTTAATCCTGGCATAAATATATTTTTAAAATCTTAAAATATAAATATATTTAAATCTTTATTTCTATTAATTATTTCTTAAAGCTCTCTAATTTTAAAAAAAATCAAAAGGGATCAACAACTAGATATAACATGCATACCATAAAACTAATACATGGGACACTAAATGGAGACACTCTATATGAATTATTTTAGGATCATAAATGTCAAGGATATTCACTCTCTCCACTGTTCTGTCACATGAAACCAAAATTTGTGTGTGGTATTATAAAGCAAGGAAGACAAAAAAGTGATATAAAGATTGAAACGGAAGAGTCAAAATCCCTATCCATAAATGATAAAATTATGAAGAAGTATCATTTTAGAACAATGACAAAAACACCTAGGTGTCAGAGACAAACAACTGGGAAAAAATTACAGTGTTTCTCATAGTTCTACTATTCACTAAAATTATGTCAATACAATAAAGCTAAGTGATTCCCAATAGGAATACATACTACAAAGAAACAGCACCCAAATATTTTTCTCACGGTCAGTATACACTCAATAACTACAAAGAAACCAGAAGGTCTTTTATTTAGGTTTGTTTGAGAACCACTTTTTATTTATTTATTTATTTATTTTTAAATTTTTTTTGTGGGTACCAGGGGTCGACCTCAGGACCTTGCGTGCCAGCAGGCGCCCGTGCCGCTGAGCGATATCACTGGCCCTTTTTTCGTACGTGGGTTCTGGGAGTCGAACTCAGGACCTCGCGCTTGCCAGGCAGGTGCTTACACCACTGAGCCATCTCACCGGCCCGAGAACCACTTTTTAATTTACTATGAGTTAAAATAGAAAAAATATTTTGTTATTAATAGAGCCCAAAGTGCAAGAATATATCTATGACATGTGAATATGCTGAATATTTTAGGGAAGCAACTACTTCATTTTAAAAATACATTTAATTAGAAGTTTGAAATCGTAACAATTTTTGCAAACATTTCTAATGTCTTTAAAGCCTTTAAAGGAGATAATGGATTTTCTATTCTGCTTCATCTCTCAATCTATGCCAATAGTTTGTTTTATAGAAGAAAATCCTTCTCACACATCATTGAAAATAAAGGATTCTATTAACAACTAGAAATATTGATACCCTGGCAAGCATTTACATATCTATCTCTATAAAATATTACCAGTAAATTCTTTAAAAATCAGCACCATATTAAAACCTACTACACATAATTAAAATTTCATAGCCACACGTGTTGGCACAGATGAGACCGAGGCAGGGAGATCACCACAAGTTTACGGCCAGCCTCACTACAGAGTGAGTTCAGAGTCCGCCTGCACCACAGAGCAAGATCCTGTCTCAAAAAACCAAAAGAAAAAAAAATTGGAGTAGACGATCTGCATATGTAGAGAATAATGTAAAAATTTATATTACACCTGTAACCCCAGCACTCGGTAAGTTGAGGCAGGAGGATCACCATGAGGTTGAGGCCACCCTGAGCTACTTAGTGAGTTTGAGGACAGCCCGGACGATGTAGTGAGACCCTGTCTCACAAGAATAAAAACAAAACAAAACAAAAAACCTCTGCTTTGTTCTAAACTGAGATTTCCTAAGGCTGGCAAGACAAATCAAAAGAAAGAGGCAATTAATCATCCATTTTTTAAAAATCACCCATTTATAGTAGTAATTTGTACATTTTATGGGCCAAGTAAACCTGATTTTTGTGTCACAAACATTCAAAGGTACACTCTAGGTAGATATATAACAAAAATATGAAATACAAAAATGTGGAATCTAGAAGAAAGCATAAAAAATGACTTTCGGATCTAGGAGTGGAGAAAACTTCAGATAAAATTTGTAAAGCCATAAATGTTAAGGCGATGTTGAAAAGAAAAAACAAGAGTAAGAGCTAGGATTTCTATTCTGCTAAGAAAATCCTTGATGAAATTAATGTGCAGATGAAAAATTACAGAATTCTCTATAAGTGACAAAGAAATACATGGATAAGAAAATTTAATTAAAAAGTATCCTCATCACAAATATGAACACAGAGTATAAGCTGATAATTTAGAGAAGGGCTTACACAGGAAAGAGAAAAATGAAGATATAAAAGAAAGGAGATATAAAACACAGAACAAAATGGAGCTGAATCTCAATTCATATCCATAAAATTCATCAAGGTAAAATATGCTGGCATTGGTGGTTATAAGAAACAGAAATTATTGCCTACTGGGGCAGTAGTATGGGTACTGTGTATTAGATTTCAAATGGATGTGGACTGTATGCACTAGCAAATATGATCCTGCACAGCTATGGCATTTTCTCAAATCTGTTTCCAGGGCAGTAAGAAAGAATGTTTACTGTGGCACTTATATCTGACAGAACTTGAAAAGCCTGCTTGCTCACAACTGTGGAAAAGCCAAATAAGGTGTTATGCTCATCTGCATGTTTTCTGAAGTATGAAATCACAAGTGGTTGAAATTCTATGACTTAGCAGGTTCAGCAGCCATACAAACTCCTGAATGGTATGGTACCTTAGGGCAAAAATGGTGTCCCAAGAGCTGCCGTCTACCTCTGCACCCCAAACCCAAGCTAAGTGACTCTATCTAAATAACTCCCAGTCTATACTTCAACGCTTTCTTTTGGTCCTTCCCTTTAGGCTGATTTTCTGATGCCACTAGACTGAAAACCAGGAATGGATCTACTGCTTGAAGTGCTATGACACACACTGGGGGTGTAGAAGCCAGATTTAGGGGTGGCTTGAACTGAAGCTCTGTGCTTTATCTCAGCTGTGTCTTTCTCCATAGGGCATCCCCATGGGCTTCTCCAAAATTCCAATATAAGGAAGTTGTCCACAGAGTATGAGGAATTTAAGAAAACTCAGGGGAATTTCAGAGATTGCAGGTCCAGCCACATATGGAACACAGAGCAAAGGCTCATGCTCATCTCTTTCCCCAGAAAGATGCAAGTCACTGCAAAGGAAGAACAGCCCCAAGACTTGGATGTGACAGTGCTAACACAGACACGACTTCAGCCCAGTAAGGGCAAGGAAGAGGCAGTGGAAAAAAAAGAGCAGGGAAGACACATATTTTCTCCAAGATTAAGGCAGTTAGAATGTTTCCCAGAATCAGCATAAATTCATACTAGGAAGGGAAGCATCTTCTCTTCAGCACTGTACATGCTTGGTGTCTTGTGGTCAAACTGCTCAGACCTGTATCTGTTTATTGGCAATTTCTATTCTAGTCCCTTGTCCTGGTAAAGCAAGCTGGACAGTAACCATGTAGTGGCGCACCTCTCTATTTTTTTTTTTTTTTTTTTTGTGGGTACCGGGGGGACGACCTCAGGACCTCGCGCGCCAACAGGCGCCCGTGCCGCTGAGCGATATCACCGGCCCCTTTTTGGTATGTGGGATCCGGGAGTCAAACTCGGGCCCTCGCGCTTGCAAGGCAGGCGCTTACGCCGCTGAGCCATCTCACCAGCCCTGGCGCACCTCTCTATAATACAAAATAGATAGAAAAATAGGTAGGTAGATAGATAGATAGATGAGAGATAACCAACCAACCAAATGAAACCAAATCAAACAAAAAAGAGAAAGCGAAACCCAGGGTAATGCCCCTTTATCCAATTACTACTTATAACGTGTCCAAGTGTGCTTTCTCAGGAGAACCTAGTTAATACAGTGCTCGACACAGGAAACTACCCGATTAGCTTCATGCTATCAGGAGGAGTACTTCGGCTGTTTTCACTTGGTGTCCTGTCACCGACAGAGCAGGGACTCACTGCTGACGCCAGCATCTTGAGCAAGTACTGCACCATACACCACCAGTGTGCAAACAGAATAAAAATTTAAAACCTAAGTGAATTTTCCACTGAATACTAATCACTGTTGCTTTTATTCTTTGGTACTGGAGATTGAATTCAGGGCCTTGTGCATGTTACACAGTTACTTTAGATTGGAGACACAACCCCAGTATTTTTAGTTTCTGTTAAACTGGGTATTGCTCCCCTGTCCAGGCTGGCTTCACTGTTGCAATCCTCCTGCCTCAATGTCTCAAGTTGCTAGGATGAGTTGGGCACAAACATGCATCGCTGAAATTTCATTTAATCAAGCGTTGTAACCCTACTTAATAGTGGTAGTTTCAGAACTCTCATCTTAGCCAGGCATGGTGGCACATGCTTGTCATCTCAAAATTCCAGGCAGCTACATCAAGATCAGAGTTTCACTGCAGCCTGGATGACTTAGTGGGACTTAATCTCAAATTTTAAAACAACATATTAAAAAGTATGGGGAATGTAATTCAGAGCAAAAGTCCTGAATTCAATCCTCTGTGCAAGAAAAGCATCAACCACATCTTGCAATCTTTTACATCCTGGAGAAATCCCTTCCCATCACACTTAGATGATCATATCCAACAATTTTTAAGCCTACAAAAAGGCCACATTCCTAATTTCCAATTTTTCCTCAGAAATAATTAGGTTAACTGATCAGTAGTAAGAGAAGACATATTTATCTAACTTTTACTCAGTTCTTTTCCTTTCATATGGCCTGTGATCTTTGACCTACTCTCAGATTGAGCCAGGGGACAATTCCTTTATGTCAAACAAAGAACAATCTGACCAAGGGGAAGGCCTTCACCGTTGTATATGTGGATTTTGCCACCCTCACCATCCCCTCCTGTCCCACTTTCTTTGCCCTCCCATTTGCTCCTCCCTACAGAGAAAACCTTTACCCCTAGGCATTCTTATGCCTGCAGACCTCACATTTAGGGCTTTACCCCTAGTGGATTACCCCTTTAATATAAAGTCCACCTCAATCAGCATTTCAAATTTTAAAACAATGTCCTGAAACAGTCCAAGGGCTATAGCAATTACATGAGATGACACCCCTCTCCCTTCCCACTCCTACCAAGTCACAAGTCCATGGAGATGCTCAAGTTCAGGTTTCACAAAGTGTGTTTAACGGGCAGCCCCTTCTGGAAGTAGTCCTTAGCAGGAACACTTTCTCTTGACTCTGCTAACACCTTAACATCATCTCCGCTTTTCTCAGCATTCTAAAGTCTATGGGAAGTCCTCACTGAAACGTTCTATGTTAGAAGAGATGCCACCTACACAGTTAAGATCCTATTTTTTCCCGCACTTCTGTGTATTGAACACAGGCGTTCACCGCACTAATAGAAGGCACTCCGCCACCCAGTCACATCACAAAGTGCTAAACCTGTCTCTGTATTCTCGTGGCATTTATCATCACCTATCATGAGTGGAGCAATGTGGGGAAATACTGGAAATTTAGGAACATACTCTCCTCATGAAGGAGCATTGGCCCTAAGAGCTAAGTTGTGAGTTTAACACCCTGTACCACAGGGCCGGTGACATGGCTCACCGGCATAAGCGCCTGCCTGGCAAGCGCAAGGTCCTGAGTTCGACTCCTGGTACCCACATTATAAAAAAAGAAAGACCCTGTACCGCGGGGGTGGCTTGGGGAGACGCAGGTGCTTGGTACCCAAAATGGGCCAGCCTCGGCCACGGCAGGAGGGGCAGAGGTTACCCAGGACTAGGGACCAGGAAGCGCTCAGACTCCGGAGCATGCGGCGAGGCTCCGGTCCGCCACTGTTGGTCCCTAGAACTTCCGGGTTGGCCTCTCCCCTTCCACACCGCGTCCCATTCCGTCCCACTGCAGGACGCCCATCCCACACTATCACCACGGCGTGGCTCGAGGGTCTTCCAGGGTCCTTCCAACAGCCAGGCTTTCAGGAGAAACCCTAAAGCAAGCTGGTCTAGCCCAGTGAGGCGGCGCTCAGCGATGCGCTCAGGACCGCGCGTTCCCGACAGGAAACAGAGGCCGCCTCCCTTGGCTCAACGGGTGGACAGTTCGCGCGCATCTTTACCATTGATTCGCTCCTGCTCCACGGCCTGCCCTCTCAGCCTGCCGCGAGAACAGAAACGGAGTGAAAACAAACAAATCTCTATTAGTGCGAGTGGAGCTGAAAGGTAGATTGTAACCCAGAGGCTGCTAGACCAGTTTCTCTCCCAGGATGCAGCCTGTCCGAGGCTGCATTTAAGCAGAGTTTACTCCTGGCTTTGCAAAGTGGCCACTGCTTTTTTCTTTTTCTTTTTTTCAGTCTCATGTGTAATTTAGTTTGTTCTTTTTATTTTATTTTTAATGTGGGTACCTGGAGTGGACCTCAGGACCTCGCGCTTGCCAGCAAGCACTTGTGCCGCTGAGCAATATCACTGGCCCTTTTTTCGTATGTGAGTTGCAGGAGTCGAACTCAGGACCTCACGCTTGCCAGCAAGCGCTTGTGCTGCTGAGCGGTATCACTGGCCCTTTTTTGCTATTGGGTTCCGCGAGTCAAACTCAGGACCTCGCGCTTGCCAGGCAGGCGCTCATGCTGCTGAGCTGTCTCACCGGCCCAATTAGTTTGTTCTTGAACTCACCATAAAGCCCAGGGTGGCCTTGAGCTCGCTGTTATTTTCCTGCATTACCCTACTTAGTGATGAATTTACAAGCATGCACCACCACTCCCAGGTAGTCCTGCCTTCTTACTGGACTCAGTGGACTCTTCCTGTACTTTACTCCTTAAAATGGAATCCCGCATGTGCTAAGCCAGTCCCAGTTAATACACCATGGAAAAATCACTGAGAGAATGTCATGAGTTCAGGAAAGGGCAGGACCCAATGGAATGGAGGTAGGGTCTGATGTGAGAGGTTAAAAATATGCAATAAGGTAATCGGCTTCATGGACAAGACTTTCTGACATTGTATCTCTCAATTATGCTAAGAAAATAAACATACGCCAAAAAAGATTAGTTATTAAATAAATCTACTTCCTGGTGCTGAGGTAGGGAAACCTAAAGACTTCAGTCTGTAAGCTCCCTGTGTCCTGCAGTTTCTGGCTCTCAAGCTGAAACTCTCCATCTTTCAACACATTAATATTCCTAGAAGGAAAATATTACCTGGAATCATGCGATACTCTTGATTAATATCTTGTTTGGCCTGAGAGGTGGGTAGCATATTAGTAAAGCACAGTTCTGATGTGTTGGGTTGAGTCATGAAGGTTGTGACAGTACGGCCCATATCTTCTCCCTCTCTCTTCTTCTCTGGTACCAGTTTTGCTCTGTACTTCTTATTTCTTATATAGTAGTTACCTTTCTTCATTTCTTCCACTATGATATTCCTCTTTTGGCATCAGATAGCAACCAACTTCAATCTCTGAAACCATGAACTAAAATAAAACTTTTATTCTTAAGTTGTGTTAGGTATTTTGCACCTATGTTAAGAACCTAATGAAATTAATACTGTCTGAGAAAAATAAAATGCCAAATGCATCAACCTTTTCTTTAGAAGAGTATATAAATGAGTTTTTTCTATGACTGCTCTTCACAGATTTTCTTCATATAAATGTTTGACTCCAGCATCTCTTTGCATATAAAAACCACTTTCCAGGGAAAAAGCTCATGATAACCAGTAAAAACCAAGGAAAGGACAAAACCTCCAACACAATTTAAGTTTGTCATCTACTTTCCTCCATTCTGCAGCTTGTGGCCATCAACACTCCTTCTAGAGCTATTCTGAGCAGCTGGAGGCAACAAAGAGTTCTGCAGTCCAAGAGGGTCTAACGGGATGGTCATGGCCCTTCCTTGTCAGGTTCAAGATACAGCTCAGGTTGAAGTCACTGGACTTATGACTATTCATCACTATAGTTTATTCATCTGCTTTCCCAATATTGATGAGTTATATGACATCAATATACCCAACTTGTCTTTAAATATAAACCAAGAAAGTCTTTGGTTTCCTTATGTGCTTATCAATGAAGAAGAAAAAGAAAATTCTAAAATTCTGTATATGGGGGCCAGTGAGATAGCTCAGCGGCATAAGTGCTTGCCTGGCAAGCGCGAGGTCCTGAGTTCGACTCACAGTACCCACATACAAAAAAGGGGCCCGTGATATTGCTCAGCGGCATGGGCGCCTGCTGGCGCGCGAGGTCCTAAATTCGACCCCCGGTACCCACAAAAAAAAAAAAAATTCTGTACATGGATTTAAAACATGTAAGAATTATTACTTATTGAAAAACAAAGTTGCCATGACATTTATTTCCATATGACAAAATGTATAGAAAAGTTAATCAAATGTGAATTGTCCACTTTTTCCTGTGTATTTGTGGCTTCCTTACTATTCCAGTTGAATACTGTCAAAAGATGCTCTGTGCCTAGGGATTTTATATATTATATTTACCTTTTAGAACAATCTTTTGACCCTTTCACAGAACTATAGATGCATCTAATTTTTTCTCTAGTCAAATCCTAAGCATTACATAAGTTCCTCCCCCTTTCAAAAAGTGTAACTGCCCTAAGTTGTAATCTTCTGGAGGCTGAATCACATTCCTCTATTTCAATTGTTTATTTGAAATGGTGTTACAATGAATATGTTGATATTTTGGATGAATTCACAAATGTATACTAATAAAAAATTTAAGAAGATTTAAGGAATTGAAATTATATCAGTCAAAATAAAAATTGAAGTGAAGGGTTAGACATAAAGTGGTGACAATCTCCAAGAAAGGAGACCAAAAGACAGAGTTTGAGGAATTTCAGAAAGAAAGGAAAACAAATACAGAGAGGGTGTAATTAAGATAATGACATAATTTCCTCAAGCTGAAAAACATGAGTTTCCAGAGCAAATATATGCATTGAATAGACTACAGTGAAATTTTAGAACATGCATATTAGAAGACATTATTTTCCTATGTTTCTATATTTCACAATATTTTATAAGTAATATGATATTTCAAAAAATAAAGAGAAAATATGACATGATCAAAAATATGGGAAATGTTTAAATTAAAAATTTATTACAGTAAAAGACACTTTTCCATGAATTCCCCTCAAAATTCTCCCCTTTCAACTTGAACACACTTCTTTCCACATTTTGAAGCTGTTCTGGAAGTCATCCTTCATTACTGTAACTTTATGGCTGCCTTACTTACGGTCCTGAATCAATTCAAAATGTTTACATCAATTTTTGTCAAATAAAAAAAAATTCTGTGTGTCCTCATCCACCTTAGTTGCTTGATCTGCCACCATTCATCTTTTGGCTTTTCCCCATAGTACAAATAACCATACCAGGTAAACATTTTGAGTTGATTTACAACACTGAGGCAACCACAACAGCACAACTAAAGACATGAGAGAGGACTTCAAGAACTGCTTTAGAAAGTGGCAAGAATGATGGCATAAGTGTGTTTGAAGTGAGGTGGAATATTCTGAAGGGAATTAATGGTCATGCGCCTTTTATTGTAGTAGTTGGTTTAAAATTTAAACATTCACTGGATGTTTTGATCACAACTCATAAAGGCTATAACTTATAAGCAGGAAATAATGCTAAATAATATTCTTAGATTAATTTTGACCAGACCTTCTACTTTTTCAAATGAACACACAGAAGAAAAGAGGGAGCAAATTGACAACAAGAGTAAAGAGACCAGGCTCAATCCACACACACGAATAAACATAGAAATAGGAAACATGTATTGAACAGGAAACATGTATTAAATGTAAAATAACATGCAAAAGTACATTAAACATATCAATCATCACATTAAATATGTCAATTAAATTCCCACCTTAGGAAAAAGTTACTTTAACACTTTGCTAATAAACAAAATCCAGTTATGTACTGTTTATAAGATATAACTTTAAACAAATGACAAGATTAAAAATAAGAGCTATATCAGACAAATATTAAGAACATGAAGCTGTTATGGCAATATTTAGAGACTGATTAAATGAAATTCAAAGATGAGGATGAGGGTGTAACCTCACTTGTAAAGCACCTGCCTATCATGTTCAAGCTTTAAGTTTCATCCCTAACACTGCAAAAAATGAAACCAAAAAAAAAAAAAAAAAAAAAAAAAAGCCCAACTAAAAGAATAACAACAAACAAAACCCCCAAATTTAAGGCCAGTTTAGCCAGGGAAGACATGAATTAAAAAAAATGTTGATATAAGTCTACTTCCTCCAAAAATATGACAATATCCAATATTTACTGAGTATTTATTACCTGTCAGACACAAGTGCTTTCCATGCAGGCATTATATCTTACAGTCCTTAGTAAAAGCCCCTTCCCACTATTATTATTGCTCTCATTCATCAGTTGGAGAATCTAGGTCAGCTGGTAGTTGGTTGGTTAAGGGCCAGTACTCAAACTTTATAGTATACAGTTAATATCCTATCTTTGAAATAGATAAAGCAAAATCTGTTAGAAATATTCTTGTCATTTTCTTATATTCTAAAGTCCTTTTCAAATGTTTGGGTTTATAATCTATGTGGAATTACTTTTGTGAATGATGTGAAATGGGGACCTAACAATCCTTCAGCAATTACCCCAACAGCTCTTCCTTGCTCTGATGATTTGAAATGCTCCCTCTAACACATACTGGATGTCTACATATACCTGAGTCTGTTTTTAAATTTTGCTATTTATCGATTCCTGTAACAATAACACAAAATACCCTTAACCTATAGCCATAGCATATTACTCAATGTCCTCCAAACATTTCTCTCCCAAGTCTATGTTTTTGTCTATCCTATACTCTCATCTTGAAACCTTTATCATCCCATTAACTATTCCTTGTGCCTTGATATTCAACTCTTCTGTCAAATTTCTTGATTTCTCCTTCACAATTAAGTTTTTTAAGAAATACTCTGTTAATGAAGTGCGTACTACAGCATGATGAGTTAGTTTTATGGGAACGGGGCAACCACATCCTCCTCTCCATAGCTCCCCTGCACTCCTTCATCTGTCCTGTTCTTGCAGCGAGGCACGCCTCACTGTCCTTTGTAATCTTAGTGCGCAGCATGAAGCGATCAACTGATGCTCTTCAGATATTTATTGAAATATATAATACACACATGCGCTTGATGGATAATGGCTATCATGGACCTGGTGACAGTAATTGTTTCTAAGGAGTAAAACCAAGATGGAGTTAAGAACCTCCCTTTTGAACTATTCCTATATATTTACGTTAAAAATACATATTTTTTGTTATGTACACATTTACATAATACCTACATTTTAAAGAGTGAGACTCGTGTACTTTCTTAAATACATCTGCATAGCTCATTTCTAGTGAGAGAAGCTGCAGAATAAAATATTTACTATTTTGAATGCTGTATAGATAAGAGGAAAAAAATCATCTTAGGTATAAATATTTTTGTAGGGCACTGATTTAAGCCACTGGAACAAGGCATAAAGACATGAGAAAGGAGAAAGAAAATTATCCAGCATCTGACCTGCCTGCAAGCCCCGCTCCTCGCCACACCCCCATGGCATCCCTCCCATCTGGCGCAGCCTAGCCACCACCCCTTAGGAACAAATCCAGACCCTACTCCGCCACCAGACCTAAGACCCGCCCATGGGACATAGGCCCCGCTGCAGCTCCATCTTCCAGGCCGCTGTGGGCCCCACCGTACGCTCAGTTTCTCCAGAGGGAAACTAGAATTTTTTCTCCAAGGCTGGACGAGGAAAGGAAGCGTCTCTCCACGGGAGCCTATGTGCGCTTCCGGTCCTGAGAACCCGAGTCCTAGCCACTTCCGCTCCCGGCGACCCGAGACCGGAAGCGGAAGTACGTTAGGGCCGCAGGCGGCTGAGGCTGTTCCCGACTACGCCGAATGCAGCGGTGGGTCAGTCTCTCTGGTGCGCAGGTGCGCCGGGCCTTCGGGAGGGTGGGGAGGGAAGGGATAGCTAGTGTGACGCGGTGAGGGCCCGGGAGCGAGGCCAGCCCGGGCTGAAGCAGTGTTTTCCCCACGGTCTCCCGGTCCCAGTGTGCGGCCCGCGCAGCTCGGCTTTGCAGCCGGTTGCCCCTTGCTCTCCACTATCCGAGTCGGGCAGAGAACACTGCCATTCTGTCAGAAGGGAAGCTCAGAAGTCCAGTCAAGGACCCCCCCAGCTCAGGAATGCGATGACACGGAGCCCCGGTCCTCACCTGTGCTCTCTGATGTGCAGGAAAAGTGCATCAAGGGTCCCTGCCCTGCCTCTCCCCCAAGATGACTGTGTATTAGTAATTGTTTTATTTCATATAGTGTTTAATATTGTGTAGCTTTGTAGCTTGAAAGTTAGGCATAGTCTACGTGTGCAAATTGATTTGAGTGACTTGTCAAATATATTTTAAAAATTGGAGGGATGAACTAAATAATCCGATTAATCCAATATGTCTATATATCTATATCCATATTAAGTAATTGTTTTTGATGACTGACAATTTGTGATTCCTAAGCTTACAATCTGTTAGCTTTGCTTTGCTTCTGTTCCTTTTTCCCTTTCTTTTTTCTTCTTTTCATTTAAGTGAACATTTATTTGTAACTTTTACTTTGGCTATGGGCATTAATTTTGCATTAGTTACTTTTTCTTAATTATACTGTGAAATTATCTTAAGAAACGTTGTTTCTCAGGCACAAACGTTATTATAAAGGAAAAATAAGACTACTTAGTTCTTTTCAAGTTGGCTGCAGTCCTTACCCAAAACTTGGGAGCCACTAATCTTCAAAACATACGGGACTCCAGGAAAAGAGTGATACAAGTTTTTTTTTTTTTTTTTTTTTTTTTTGTGGGTACCGGGGGGGTCGACCTCAGGACCTTACGCGCCAGGAGGCGCCCGTGCCGCTGAGCGATATCACCGGCCCTTTCTCGTATGTGGGTTCTGGGAGTCGAACTCGGGCCCTCGCGCTTGCCGGGCAGGCGCTTAAGCCGCTGAGCCATCTCACCGGCCCCTATGGATATATTTTGAAGCAATGGAATTAAATGAAAGGCTTTTGACATTTATACATATCCAGCAAATTGATATTTTTATTCTTATACATTGACCATGTTTTTCCTTAGTGATGAACATTCAACTATTCATCTCAGTGACAGCTAATATTTATGTATAGCTCACTGTTAACAGATACAGCTACTCCTCAAAGCTTTGCATCTTTCAGTCCTCACAATGACACCTTGAGGTAGGTATTGTCACCTCCAATCCACAAATGAAGAATCTGAGGCCCAAGTTAAGTTGAGTTCATCAAGGTTACCCATGTGGGAGGTGATGGGATCTGAGGTCTGGCTCTTTCCACAATGTTCTTTTGTGCTTTAAAGTTATCATAATTGAGGTATGACACAAAAGTCTCTAAGTCTTAGTATACAGCTTGATGAATCTTGTGTGTGTCTATACCATCCACTGTCCCCGTGAAAATATAAAACACTTCCATCAACCCAGACGTTTTCCTTGGACCCCAACTGAATCAATAAGCCTATGCCCAGAAGTTACCACTGTTCTGACTTCTGTCACTATAGATTTATTTTTCCTGTTCATGGAAAGGCAAGATTTATCTGTGCTGTATTATTGTTGCAGGAAAATTGAGTCAACAGCCAGGAGCTCAGGAGAAGAAAGGAAATTTTATTAATGCTGGTGAAAATTGAAAAGGGGTAAGGGAAAAAATAGAGAAATAGAAGAAGAAGTCATTAGAAGAAAGGCTGGATGACAAAGGGGGATCGTGCAAACTTTGGGAAACTGGTGCAGAAGACAGGAGGGAAAGACAGAAGAAAGAAATAAAAGGAAGAACAGAAGAACAACCACAAAGAAGCTAGAAACTACCTTCATGCTCATACAAAAACAAGATCAAACAATGAAGGAGAAAACAAAAAAAGAGAGAGAAAAAAATGGGTCCACTTCCAGGTTTGTCTCTCCTGTCACTGGTAGACAATGTGTAGAGATAGAGTCTGGATCTGTAATAATTTATCCCAGCCTGCCAGCAGTAGCTTTATGGTGGGGTAGTTGGTAATCTCAGCAAGCCTGCACCTTTATTTCCCCTGAAGTTCAGGCTGGTTTCTGGCCATGAGGCTGGGACCAGACCCGTTCAGGCTGCAGCCATTGGCACACCTTCTTTGGGCTTGAACTCAGATGGGAGCCACAAGATGGGCCCAGCAGTTGTTCTGAGTTCTGAGCTCAGTTGGCCCCTCTCCATGATGGCTACTGGCCGATCACCCTTTCCTGCAGGATGTCTGAACCCACAGCATTCAACCCTGGCTAGTGCAGTCCTTCACATCCTCTGTTCTCTTCCACTGCTGCATCTCTCCTTGTAGGCCTCGTGTTGCCGGCAGTCACCATGTGTCTGCAGGTTTGAACCACTTCTCCCATGCAGTGAGTTCTGACTCGGGGAGAAGTCTCCACTGGCTATCTCCTCCTTCTTCATTAAATTCTCTCTCTTTGCTCTCCTTATGAACTTTAATTCTTGCTTCAGATCCTTCCTGGGTCCAGGGGACCCATTTCCCTCCTTGTCTTCCTCATGTTGCCTGGATGGCAACTCTCAGGCTCTTTCCATGCTGCTCACCACTTCACCATCTTCCAAGTGTGTCTGTTTTAATATGTGTTCAAATGTGCAGTAAGTATGTTTTAAAATTTAGTATATTTAAGTGTAATTTAAGAATACTTAAAATTTAGCTATCATAAAAATGGCAAATAAAAACATTGAGATTCTATCTTACCCCAGAATGATTATCCTTAAGAATACAAAAGCAAACAGCAACAAATAAATTAATACTGTTGAGGGTTCAGTTGAAAAGTAACTTTCAACACTGCTAGGAGGAATGGAAATTAGTATGACCACTATGGAAATCAATACTGAACTTCATCAAAAACTTAAAAATAGGAGGCAAAAATAAAAAAGGACAGAGTGGTGACAGACAATTCAGCCTCTCTGAGATTTGGAATCCAGACAATGAAAAATTACAACCTGGGGAAGAAAAAAGGAGAGAAGTAGATCCTGGGAACCAAGCAGACCTGACAAGAAAATTTAAAATCACAGAGGAATTGAAGAGACAGAATATAGAGAGAGGGAAGAGACAATCTGCAGTTTTTCCCCAGCTCCCAGCTCATGAGTGCAGGAAAGGGAGATAGAACCTTTAAAGACCAAGTGAAAGCTAAGGACTCCAGGCGGTCTCAGAGAAATGACACAGTGGCATGTGGTTGCTGTGACTGATGGAAAGCACAGGATTGTGTTCTTGTGGGATTGTGCATGTCTTTTGACATGTGAGATGTGGTAAGTGGCTCCGGTACAAGGTCCTGCCATATCTCAAGAGTGCTTGGTGAGATGCCATTCTGAGGAATGGTCAGTTGTTTAAACCTGGGACCCTGAGCAGTCACACCACTTCACTTCAGGGCTCCCAGTGTTATGTCTCCACAGGGACTGGCTGAGAGGCAGCCATGGGAGACAACCATGGTCAGAAAGCAGGCTGGAATGAGACACCCTTGAGGAGTTTGAGATAAAGGACACAGGCCCCACACCCACAGCCAGAGGCCAAGCCCAGCATGAGTTGATCTGCTTTTAGAAATCATGGCATTGGCAGTCTGACCTTACACCTACAGCCTGTTGATGCCTGCATCCAGCACAAATCTGTGGTCTGATTCCCCTTTTTATCTACCAGTGTGAACAAGGATATATTTTGGACACTGCCCAAGAATTGTAGATCCTGGGAGAAACCACACATTCTATGTTAGAAGACTAACTGACTTTCCAGAAAGATTTTGCTGTTTTTGCTGAAGATTAAACACTAAGATATTCATTAGATCATATTTCCCCATAGGAGTGCACGAAGTGGATGATCTGAGGTGAAGTTTGTGGCTGGAGCCAGCTAGAGCTTGCAGTGCTTGCATATGAACTATGTACCAGGAAAGCACTTTGATGTACTCACTGGAGTGTCTACTTATCTGCATTACAGTTTAGTAGAGTGCACCTCTCTGAAGCTTCTTTCGTGAATGGCATTTTCTCCTACAAAGTGCTGTGGAGCTCTACAGCAAAGAAAAGGCCTGGAGAGCTCTGTATGTTTCACTAATAACATCTCTATGTTAGAGGTATAACTGATTTTCCAGAATGGATGTGCTGCTTTTCACTGAAGTTTGCACATTAGGATATTCATTGACCCATTGTGTCCCATAGAAGTGAATGCAAGTGGATGATGTGAGGTGCATTTGTCACTGCAACCAGCTGGACCCGTCAGTACTTGGGTATGAACTGTCTACATGGAATGCAGCTATAGTTAGTGTACACATTGCAGTGTCTGCCTACCTGCATTAGAGATTCATAGAATGCAAGTCTCAGAAACTACTGTTGTGAATGGCACTTTGGCACAGAAATTGCCATGCAGGTCTGCAGCAAAGGAAGGGCCTGGAGTATTATGGGTGTTTCTTTAATAGCAACTCTATGTTAGAAGCCTAACTGACTTTCAAGAATGGTTCTGCTGTTTTCACTGGATTACATACTAAGATATTCATTGGTCCACTGTGCCCCATAGTAGTGAATGGCAGTGGATGACCTGAGGTGCCTGTGGTAACTGCAACCAGCTAGAGCCCTCCATGCTTGGATATAGACTATCTACACCTCATGCAGCTTTGGTATACTCACTGAATTCTCTGCCTGTCTTCATTAGAGAGTTGTAGCATGCAAGTCTCAGAATCTTCTATTGTGAATGGCATTTTGGCCTAGAAAGTGCATGCAGCTTTGCATTAAAGAAAGGGCCTGGAGAGCTCTGAGTGGTTCACTAATAACAACTTTAAGTTAGAAGCCTAACTGACTTTCCAGAGTGGTTCAGGCATTTTCATTGAAGATTACACACTAAGATATTCATTGGTCCATTGCACCCCTTAGAGTTGAAGTGGACGATCTGAGGTGAAGTTCATAACTGCAACTTGCTAGAGCTCACAGCACTTCAGTATATATTGTCTACAAGGAATTAAGCCCAGCTGTACTCACTGGAGTGTCTGCTTATTGGCATTAGATATTAGTAGAGTGCACCTCTTTGAAGCTTCTTTTCAGAATGGCAGTTTCCACTATAAAATGCCATGGAGCCCTGCACCAAAGAAAGAGCCTGGAGAGTTCTGTATGATTCACTAAAAACAACTCTATGTTAGTAGCATAACTGATCTTCCAGAATGGTTCTGCTGTTTTCATTGATGATTACACACTAAGATATTCATTGATGCGTTGTGCCCCATAAAAGTGAATGAAAGTGGAGCTAAGGTTCAGTTCGTAACTGCAACAAGTTGGAGCTCTCAGTGCATGGATATGGTCTATCTATAGAGAATGCAGCCTCGTTGTACTCTCTGGAGACTGTGCCTCTCTGAGTTAGAGATTTGTAGAGAGTGCTATGTAGCTCTTTGGCAAAAAATAAAATCCTGGAACATTCAGAGAGATTCACTGACAGCAACTCTATGATAGAAGGCTAACTGGCTTTCGAGGATGGTTGTGCGCTTTGCAGACGTTTGTACACTAACATGTTAATTAGTTCATAATACTTTGTAGAAATGAATGGAAGAAAATAAATAGTGGCAAAGTTTACATCTCCAAACAGCTAGAGCTCAGAGTGCTCTGGCTTATGCACATTAAAAAGAATGCAGCGGGGCTGAACACAGGAAAGTGTCAGGCTCTCTGCATTACTAATTAATACAGTGCACCTCTCTGAGGTTTCTATTGTATATGCCACTTTGGCCTAGGGAGTGCTATGGAGGTCTTTGTCAAAGAAATGACCTGGAGGGTTCTGGGGTTTTCACTAACAACTCTATGTTAAAAGACTAATTGACTTCCCAGAATGGTTTCACACTGAAGTTAGAACACAACTATATTCATTGCTTCATAGTGCCACTTAGAAATGAATGGAAGCAAATGAATAGAGGTGCAGTTTTTAACTGCAACCAGCTAGAGCCCCAAAACTTGGGTATTAAATCACTGAAGGGAATGCAGCCAGGCTGAACTCACCAGAGTGCTAGATACACTGAATTACTGATTTATAGAGTGCACCTTCTTTCTAGTCTGCCTTGTAGTTTGGCCTGCGGAGTTCTATGCTGTTCTGTGGCACAGAAACTATTAACAACTCTATATTAGAAGCCTAACTGACTTTCCAGGATGGTTCTGCAATTTGCACTGATGTTTGAGCAGTAGTATATTAATTGCTTCATAGTTCCCCATTGAAATGAACAGAAGGAAATGAATAGTGGTGAACTTTGTAACTGCAATGAGCTAGCGCTCAAAATGCTCAGCTATTCATTCACTAAAGTGAATGCTGTACAGTCACTAAGGGGAATGAATGAGGGCTGAACTAATGGCAGAGCCTCACTCTGCATTACTGATTTGCAGAGTGTACATCTCTGAGGCTTCTGTTGAGCATGCCTTTGGCCTAGAGAGTGCTATGCAGGTCTGTGGCAAAGAAACAGCCCGGAAGCTTCTGAGTGTTTCCCTAGTAACAACTCTTATGTTAGAAGCCTCCCTGACTTTCCAGAATGTTTCTTCTGTTTACAATTATGTTTGAACACTAATATATTCATTGCTTCATAGTGCACCATGGAAATGAAGGCAATAAATAGTGGTGCACTTCATAACTGCAACCTGCTAGAGCTCTAAATGCTTGGGTATGCTCAGCAAGGGGAATGCAGCAGGGCTGAATTCAGGGGAGGGCCTGGCTCCTTGCGTTACTGATTTGTTGAGTGTTTTTCACTGAGTCTTCTATTGTGTATGGCAGTTTGGCCTAGAGATTGCTATACACCTCTGCAGCAAAGAAATACCCTGGAACATTCTCAGTGTTTCACTAGTAACAACACTATGTTAAAAGCCTGACTTTCCAGAATGGTTCTGCTGTTTGCATTGAAGTCTGAACATGAATATATTCATCACTTCATATTGCCTTACAGAAATGAACAGAAGAAAATGAAGAGTAGTGCAGTTTGTAACTTCAATGAGCTAGAGCTCAAAGTGCTTGGGTATAGATTTGTTAAGAGGAATGGAGCAGGTCTGAATTCACAGGAGTGCCTGGCTCTGAGTATTACTGATTTGTAGACGACATGTTTCTGAGGCTTCTATTGTGCGTGGCAGTTTGGCCTAGAGTGTCCTATGCAGCTCTGTGGCCAAGAATTGTCCTGGAGGTCTCTGAGTCTTTCACAAATAATAGCTTTATGTTAGAAGTCTAATTGACTTTCCCAAATGGTTTTGCACTTGCACAGAAGCTTGAATACTAATATATTTATTGCTTTATAGTGCCCCATAGAAATGTAAGGAATGCAATGAACAGTAGTACAGTTTGTAACTGCAACAAGCTAGAGCTCCAAGTGTTTGTGCATACACTCAGTAAGTGGAACGCAGCAGGACTAAACTCATGGGAGTACCTTTCTGTCTGCACTACTGATTTGTAGAGTGTACCTCTCTGAGGCTTCTATTGTGCATGCAGTTTGGTCTAGAGAGAGAGCACTATGCAGCTCTGTGGCAAAGAAATAGCCTGGAGGTTTCTGAATCTTTCATTAATAGCAATTTTAAAAGCCTCACTGACTTTCTAGAATGTTTCTGCTGTTTTCACTGATGCTTGAACACTAATGTATTCATTGCTTCATGTGCACCATAAAAAATGAATGGAAAACAATAAATAGAGGTGCAGCTTTTATCTTCATTCAGCTGGAACTCTAAGTGCTTGGGGATACACTCACTAAGGGGAATGCAGCAGGGCTGAACTCACGGGAGTGCCTGGCTCTCTGCATTATATATTTGTAGACTGCACTTCTCTGAGGCTTCTGTTGCACAAGGCACTTGGGCCTAGAGAGTGCCATGCAGCTCTGTGACAAACAAATTAGCCTGGGCTTTCTGAGCTTTTCAGTAATAACAAGTCTATGTTAGAAGCTTAACTGACCTTCCAATATGGTTCTGCTGTTTGCACTGAAGTCTCAACACTGATATATTTGTTGAATGTAAGGCAATAAATAGTACTTCAGTTTGTATCTGCAGCCAGGTGGAGCTCCAAATGTTTGGATATACACACACTAAGGGGAATGCAGCTGGGCTGAACTAATGGGAATATCTGTCTCTCTACAGTACTGATTTTTAGAGGGCCCCTCTCTCAGACTTCTATTCTGCATGGCAGTTTGGCCTAAAGTGTGCTATGCAGTTTTGTGGCAAAAAATTTGACTGGAGGTTTCTGACCCTTTCACGTGTAAAAACTCTATTTTAAAAGTTACTGACTTTACAGAATGGTTCTGCTGTTTGCAATGAAGTTTGAACTCTAATATAATCATTGCTTCATCATGCCCCATAGAAATGATTGGAGGCAGTGAATAGTTCTGCATGTTATAACTGCAATCTGTAGAGCTTGAAATATTTGGTTATACACTCACTAAGGCGAATGCAGCAGGGTTAACGCATGGGAGAGCCTGGCTCTCTGTGTTACTGATTTGTAAAGTGCACTTCTCTAAGGCTTCTAACGTTCATGGCAATTTGGCCAAGAGAGTGCTATGTGGCTCTGTAGCAAAGAATTATCCTCTAGGATTCAGAGTCTTTCACTAATAACAACACTATGTCAGAAGCCTAACTGACTTTCCAGATTGGTTCTGCTGTTTGCACTGAGGTTTCAACACTAGTATAATCATTGCTTCACCATGCCCAATAGAAATGACTTGAGGCAATGCATAGTTGTGCGTTTGTAACTGCAACCAGGTGAAGCTCAAAGTTTTTGGATATACACTCACTAAGGGGAATGCAGCAGGGCTTAACACATGGGAGTATGTGGATTTCTGTGTTACTGATTTGTTGAGTATCCATCTCTTAGGCTTCTATTTTGCATGGCAGTTTGGCCTAGAAAGGGCTATGCAGCTCTGTGGGTAAAAAAAAGGCCTGATGGCTTCTGACTGTGTCAGTAATAACAAGTCTATGTTAGAATCCTAGGGCCGGTGAGATAGCTCAGCAGCATAAGCACCTGCCTGGCAAGCACGAGGTCCTGAGTTTGACTTCTGGTATCCACATAAGAAAAAAGGGCTGGTGATATCGCTCAGCGGCATGGGTGCCCGCTGGCACGCGAGGTCCTGAGTTCGACCTCCGGTACCCAACAAAACAAAAAAATAGAATCCTAATTGACTTTCCAGAATAGTTCTGCTGTTTGCACTGGACTTTGAACACTAATATATTCATTGCTTCGTTGTGACCCACAGAAATGAAGAGAAGGAAATGAATAGTGGTGCAGTTTGCAGTTGCAACTGGTTAGAGCTCCAAGTGCTTGGGCATACACACACTAAGGAAAATGAAGGAGAGTTGAACTCACAGGGGTGCCTGGCTCTATACATTACTCATTTGTAGACTGTGAAATTCTGAAGCTTCTATTGTGCATGGCAGTTCCACTTAAGAGTGCTATGTAGCTCTGTGGCAAAGAAAGGGCCTGGATATTTCTGAGGTTTTCACTAATAACAACTCCATATTAAAAGACTCACCAACTTAAAAATGGTTCTTGTGTTTGCACTGATGTTTGAACACTAATAAACTTCATTGTTTCATAATGCCCCATAGAAATGAATGGAAGGAAATGAATAGTGGTGCAGTTTGTAACTGCAACCAGCTAGAGATCCAAGTGCTTGGGTATACACACATTAAAGGGAAAGCAGCAGGCTTGAACTCACAGGGTGCCTGGATTTCTGCAGCACTGGTTTGTAGAGTGCATCTCTCTGAGGCTTCCATTCTGCATGGCACTTTGGTCCAGAGAGTGCTATGCAGCTCTGTGGCAAAGAATTTGCCTGGAGGATTCTGAGTCTTTTTTTTTTCCATAACAACTCTGTTTTAAAAACCTCACTGAATTTACAGAATGGTTCTGCTGTTTGTACTAAAGTTTGAATACTAATATATTCATTGCTCCTTAGAAATGAGTGGAAGGAAATCAGTAGTGCTGCATTTTGTAACCGCAATCAGCTAGAGCTCCAAGTGCTTGGCTGTCACCAGAATAAAGGGAATACAGCAGGAGTAAACTCATGGAAGTGCCTAACTCTCTGCATTACTGATTTGCAGAGTGCAAGCCTCTGAGTATTCTATTGCCCATGGCCTTTGGCCTAGAAAGTGCTATACAGCTTTGTGGCAAAGAAATGGCCTGGAGTTTCTATGTGTGTCCCTAATAACTGTATGTGAGAAGCCTCAGTGACTTTCCAGAATGGTTCTGCCATTTGCACTGAAATTTCAACACTAATATATTCATTGCTTCATAGTACCTCTTTGAAATGAATGGAAGGAAATCAACAGTGCTGCAGTTTGTAACCACAATCAGCTAGAGCTCCAAGTGCTTGGCTATCACCAGAATACAGGGAATGCAGCAGGACTGAACTCTCAGGAGTGCCTGTCTCTGCATTACTGATTTATAGATGCAACCCTATGGCTTCTATTGTGCATAGCCTTTTGGCCTAGAGAGTGTTAGTGAGCTCTGTGGCAAAGAAACATTGTGGTGTTTTCTGAATGTTTCCCTAATAACAACTCTATGTTAGAAGCCTCACTGACCTTCCAGAATGGTTTGGTTTGCATTGAAGTTTGAATACTAATATATTCATTGCTTCGTAGTGCTCCTTAGGAATGAGTGGAAGGAAATTAATAGTGGCACGGTCTGTAACAGCAACCAGCTAGAGCTCTACATGCTTGTCTGTCAACTCCATAGAGAGAATGCAGCCGGAGTGAACTCATGGGATGCCTGGCAGTTTGCGTTACTGATTTGTAGAATGCACACTTCTGAGGCTTATATTGTGCATGGCCAGTTGGACTAAATAGTGTTATGGAGCTCTGCGGTGAAGAAATGGCCCGGAGGTTCTGAATATTTCCCTAATAACAACTCCATATTAGAAGCCTCACTGACTTCACAGAATGGTTCTTTTTGCACTGAAGTTTGAACACTAATATATTCATTTCTTCATAGCATCCCAAAGAAATGAATTTAAGGAAATGAATAGTGTTGCAGTTTGTAATTGCAGCCAGCTAGAGGTGCAAGTGCTTGGCTATCACTAGGGTAAAGGGAATGCAGGAGCGAACTCATGGGAATGCCTGGCTCTCTGCATTACTGATTTGTAGAGTGCACCACTGTGAGGCTTCTACTGTGCATGCAGTTTGGCCTAGAGAGTGCTATGCAGCTCTGTGGCAAATAAGTATCCTGGCGGTTTCTGAGTTTTTCCATAATAACAACTCTATCTTAGAATCCTAACTGAATATTCCAAAATGGTTCTGTTCTTTGCACTGAGGCTTGAACAATAATATATTCATTGCTTCGTAGTTCCCCTTAGAAGAGTGTTGAAGGAAATGAATAGTGGTACAGTTTACAACTGCACCGATCTAGAGCTCCAAGTGCTTGGCTATCACCTCTATAAATGGAATGCAGCAGGAGTGAACTTATGGGAATGCCTGGCTGTCTGCATACTGATTTATAGAGTGCACCCCTCTGAGATATCGTGCCTGGCCCTGGGGCTTAAAGAGTGAAAAGCAGCTCTGTGGGAAAGAAATGCCCTGGAAGTTTCTGAGTGTTTTCCTAATAACAACTCTATGTTAGAAGGCTCACTGACTTTCCAGAATGGTTCATGTATTTGCACTGATATTTGAACACTAACATTCATTCCTTCATGGTGTCCCATAGAAATGCATGGAAGGAAATGAATAGTGGTGCAGTTCATAACTGAAACCAACTAGAACTCCATGTGCTTGACTATCAAAAGAGTAAAAAGAATACATCAGGAGTGATCTCACAGGATTGCTTGGCTCTCTATGTTACTGATTTTTAGAGTGCACCCCTCTGAGGCTTCTCTTGTGCACATCAACTGGGACTAGAGAGTGCTATGCAGCTCTGTTGCAAAGAAATGGCCTGGATGTTTTTGAGTATTTCCCGAATAGCAACTCTATGTTAGAAGACTCACTAACTTTCCAGAATAGTTCTGTTTGCACTGAAGTTGGAACACTAATATATTCATTCCTTCACAGTGACACATAATAAAGAATGCAATGAAATTAATAGTAATGTAGTTTGTAACTGCAACTAGCTAGAACTGAATGCTTGGCTGTCAACTAAGTAAAGAGAACGCAGCAAGACTGAAATCCAGGTTGTGCCTGGCTCTCTGCATTAATGATTTATAGAGTGCATCCCTCTGAGGCTTCTGTTGTGCATGTCACCTGGGCCTAGAGAGTGCTATGCAGCTCTCTTGCAAAGAAATGGCCTGGAGGTTTCTAAGTGTTTCCCTAATAGCAATTCTATATTAGAAACCTCACTGACTTTCCATAATGGTTCTATTTGCACTGGTGTTTGAACACCAATATATTATTTGCTGCATAGTGCCCCATAGAAATGAATGTAAAGAAATTAAGAGTGGTACACCTCTCATGACAAACAAAATATTACTCAAGAGTATCACATGACCCCAGGTAATATTTTCCTTCTAGCAATAATAATGTGTGGAAAGACAGAGTTTCAACTTCCGTGGATGGAACTACAGGGTACAGGGATCTTTCAGTTTGAAGTCCTTAGGTTTCCCGGCCTCAACACCAGAAAGTGGGTTTATTCTACAATCATATGCCTCTCTTTGGCGTGTATATTATTGGCTTAGAATGAGTAAATCAAGAGACACAGTATGAGAAGATCTTGTCCATGAAGCCAACAACCTTATTCCTAATTTCTCACCTTTCACAACAGCAGGGCCTCCCTCTCTTCTGTTTTGTCATGGCCTTTCCTGGACTGGTGATGCTCTCTCATAATGATTTATGCATGGTGAATTAACTCTGGAACTGGCCTAGTAGACTAGTGACCTCATTCAGAAGACAACACACAGTAGGAGTGCACTGAGTCCAGTAAGAAGACTAGAGTAGGGCCGGTGAGATGGCTCAGCGGCGTAAGCGCCTGCCTTGCAAGCGCGAAGGCCTGAGTTCGACTCCCGGAACCCACATACGAAAAAGGGGCCGGTGATATCGCTCAGCGGCACGGGTGCCTGTTGGCGCACAAGGTCCTGAGGTCGTCCCCCCGGTACCCAAAAAAAAAAAAAAAAAAAAAAAAAAAAGAAGACTAGAGTAGCCAGGCATAGTTGTGCATCCCTGTAAGCCCAGCACTGGGGATGCTAATGCAGGATGATCACAGGGAGTTTAAGGCCAGCGGGAGCTACACAGTGAGCTCAAGAACAGATTAAATTACATAGCAAGACCCTGTTTTAAAAACAAAACAAAACAAAACAAAACAAAACAAAACAAGACAGAAGCCGCTCTACAAAGCCAGAAGTAAACTCTTCTAAAATTCAGGCCAAGACAGGTTGGCATCCTGGGAGACACACTGGCCAAGAAGTTTCTGGGTTACAATGTCCCATCTGAGATACTCTCACAGTTAAGGATTCGCTTCTGCTGTCACTCTCTGCTCAGAAGGCGGGCTTTGGAGCAATAGCCAATCAGTGTTGAGGGCCGGGATGTATGATCTGTCCAATCAGGTGGCCTGGGGTAGGTGGGCTCTGTTTCCTGGCTGCAGACTACAGCTCCTGAGCGCAGTGCTGAGAGCGGACCTGGCCAGGCTGACTGCCTTGCTTCAGGATTTCTCCTGGCTGCAGCCCGCGTTGGAAGCACCCAGGAAGACCTTCCAGCCGCACAATGGTGACGTTGTGGGACGGGTGGCCTAAAACAGGTCGGGCGGGATGGGGTGAGGTCTGGGTGGAAGCAATCGGAACCGCAATGGCGGCCCAGAGCCTCCCCACTGCTCTGGAGTCAGAGGACCTCCCGGTCCCGGCGTGGTCTACACTCTGTCCCTTTGGCCTTTCCTCAGGCAGGTCTCTTTCGTGTCCCCACCGCCCGGTCTCTCCACAGCCACGCCGCCAGTCTAGAGTGCAGCCTCAGGCAGCTGCAGCCCCCAGCTCCATCTCCTCCTGTGCACAGAGAGGGGGAATTGTGGGGAGGCCGGTTCAGGTGGGCAGCCAAGCTGCGGGACCCATGGTGTGCGGGATCCCTGGTCTCGTCGTCCCTCCGGCAGACTCGGAGGACCTCAGTCCTATGAATGTCTGTGATACAGGAAGAGCCGCACCTTATCTCCTCTGTCAGTGCTGCTTTGTGATGAGAGTAAATTGCTAAAATTGCAATGTGTGCCCACATTGCCAGACTCAGGATAAGTGATGATTAATGGCATGAGAATTGAAGAAAGGATACCGAAACGTGGTTGTGCACACCTGTAATCCCTTGGGAGGCTGAGGCAGGAAGTTTGCTGCCAGTTGGAGTCCAGCCTGGGCTACCTGGTGAGAGGTAGATCAAGATGAGCCTGAAATACACAATGAGACCCTGAGTCAAACAACAAGACAAAAAACAAACAAACAACCCCCCCCAAACAGAAGAAAAGGAAAAAAATTAGGAAAGGAATGTTCGATGTTACTGGCAATGCGAGTCAGTGGTAGAGTGCTTACCAGGCATGAAGTGAACTCCTGTGGTGCACATAGCAGTGCAGGAAGAATTACCATCTGAATGATTTAGGTGGCATCCTTGCAAAGAGAGAGACCACTTCAGTCAGGCCTTCCTGTAGAGTTGAGAATGCTGAGAGAAATGGAGGGGACATTAATGTGTTAGCAAGGGCAGGAGAAAGCGTTCCTGCTAAGGACAACTTCCAGAAGGAGCTGCCTGTTATACACACGGTGTGAGAATCGTCGAACTTGGGCATCTACATGGACATACGATTTAGTGGATGTGGAGGAGAGGGGGAGTACCTCAAATAATTGCTGTAGACGTTGGACTGTAGACACTGTTGTAAGAATTAAAATGCTGAATGCAGAGGACTGTATATTAAAGGAATACTATAATAGGAGTAAAGCCTGTAATATATTAAAGGAATACTGTAGTAGGAGTAAAAGCGTGAGTGGTTAGTGATAAAAGAGTTTTCTGTGCAAGGAGGAGCAAATGGGAAAAGAAAGAATGAGGGAGAGGAGGGGATGGTAATGGTGGTAAAATCCACACCTACAATAGAGAAGGTGTCTGTTGAGGTCAAATTTTTTTTTCTAGTGTGGCAATAAAGGAATTGTGTGCTGATTCAGTCTGAGAGTGGGTCAAGCATTAAAGCATTAAAGAAGAAGACAGAAAAATTTAGATAAATTTGTCTTCTGTTACTACTGATTAGGTAAACTTATCAATTTTCTTTGTTTTATGAGGGGGAGTTCTGCTACAAAATTCAGGCTGGACTTGAACTTACTGGATAGCTCAAGTTTGCCTCCAACTTGTGGCAATCTTCCTGACTCTGCCTGCTGAGTACTGAGACTAAAGGTGTGTGCCAGCACGCTCTTCCCTAATTGTTTTTGAGGAAAAAATGAAAATGAGGAAATTGTTTGATCTTGTCTGGCTTAAAAATTAGTGGCTGTCATCATCTAAGTGTGGTAGAAAGGGATTTCTCAAGGATTCAGCAGATTTTAGGTGTGGTTGATATTTTTATTGTACAGAAGATTGAACTTCAGACTTTTTCTCTGGAATACATTCTAAACCTTTTAATATTTTAAATTTTTGAGAGCAGGTCTCACTGTGTTGCCCAGGCTGCAGTAAACTTTTGATCTTGTTTCTGCCTCTTGGAGTGCTGAAATTACAGGCATGTGCCACCATGCCTGGCTAACATGGGGATTTCTTAATCACCACTATTATCCGTGATTGCTGTACTTGGCTAAATGAAATTTCAGTGAGGCATGGTGCTGCCCACCTTTCATCTCAGCCACTTGGGATACTGAGGCTGGATTATTGCAATAGCAAGGCCAGGCAGGACAATGGAACAAGACCCAGACAACATAAAGTGAAACCACTGAGGCTGTGTCTCCAGTTTAAAGTAACTTGTGTAACACTTGGAAGGCCCTGAATTCAGCCCAGTACTGAAGCATAAAAGAAAAAGTGTTAAGCACTTAGGGGAAAATTTACTTTGATTTGGAATTCTGTACTGTTTGCACACTAGGGCTGGGTGGTACAGTACTCGCTCAAGATGCTGAGCAGCAGCGGTGAGTCCCTGCTCTGCCAGGTACAGAACACGAAGTGAAAACATCCTGTGATTTACAGTGCAGCACATTCAATAAATTACATGGGATATTTAGTATTTTATTATGAAATAAGCTATGTTTTACATTTCCTAAAATACAGGTCAACATAAGTGTGTTTCTCAAATACAGTTCGATAGAAGTGTGTTTGTCAGTTTTAAAGGAGGCAGGGCTTAGCAATGTTTGCTAGATTATGTATATTCAGTGCATTTTCAATGCATTATATTTTGAACTGCCTGTGGGTTGATCAAGATATTTTCCCTTTGTAATTCAAGCAGAATGGGTAGAGTCATTCCTTCAGCCTTTGTAAAGTGCTTCTCGGTAGTGTATAAAAAAACTTACCCAGTAGTACCTGTGTTGAGTGCCACATTAATCAGGTTCTCCCAAGGAACCAAACTGGGATACATTATTAGTAGTGTTTTGATTTTGAAAGAAAAGCAGTGCTGTGGCTTCTGTTTTCTGGTTTACATTTGGTTTTGTTTGATTTAATCGTTTACTTGTTTTAGTACTAGAGAGGTGCACCACTCTGGTCATAACTGTCTGGCTTGTTCAATGAGGACAAGAGTGTAGGATAGAAACTTTCAACACTCAGACACAGGGCTGAGCAGTTTGACCACAAGACACCAAGCTTGTACAATGCTGAATTGAAAATACTTCTTTCCTAGTTCTATTTTATGCTGATCGTGGGAACCATTCTTACTGCCTCAGCCTTGGAGAAAGTATTTGGATTCCCTCTCTACCCTTTTCTGTTTTCCCACTGCTTCTTCCTTGCCTTAGTAGTTCTTAATGGGCTCCCAGACTTGGGGTCTTTTTCCTTTCCAGTATCTTACATCTCTGTAGGGACAGAGATGACCATGGGCATTTGTTCTGTGTTTCATGTGTGGCTGGGGTCTGTGCTCCCTGAAACCCTCCAAGTGCTCCTGAGTTCCCCACACTCTGGACTACTCTCTTGTGCTGGCATCCTGGAGAAGCCCATGGGAACGGCCTCTGAAGAAGGACACAGCTGAGATGAAGCACAGAGCTTCAGTTCACTCACCCCTTAGTCTGTCCTCTACACCCCCAGTGTGTGTCATCATAGCAAAGCAAGCTGTGGAGACCTTTGTGGGGTTTTGCTCTAGTAGAACCTGAAAGGCAGTGAGGGTAGTAGGAGGAGAAGAGAAAAAGTATGGTGTGGTGCCACATGCCTGTAATCCCAGCACTCTGGAGGCTGAATCAAAAGGATTGCCATGAGTTTGGGGCCAGCCTGGGCTACACAGGGAGACCCTGTCTCAAAAAAACAAAAATAAAAAAGAAGAGAAAAAGTGTTCATGTTGAAGTTTTTGTGTCACTGTACTTAGGTTTGTAATGCAGAGATAGAAAACTGTCAACTCCTGGGATCATTTTGCCCTCTCAGGGTGCCATGTCATCCAGGAGCTTATGTGTCCACTGCACCTGCTAAGTCAGAGGTTTTCAGTCACTGGTGATTCTATACTTGAGAAAGTGTGTGGAGGTAACATAACACCTCATTTGCCTTCTCCACAGTGATGGGAAAGCAGGGGTTTCAAGTTCTGTCAGTGATGTAAATGCATGGAAGCATTCTCTTTCCTGCTGCCTTGGAAACAGATTAGAGAAAATGCCACTGATGCTCAGGAGCCTGCTTGCCAGTGTAGAGTGCTTCTTTAAAATCTAATACACGCTCTCTACACTGTCACCACTAGGGGGCAATGATTCCTAGTTCTCTTCCCGACAAACTCCGGATGCTTTCAAATTTGATGAATTTTACTGATTTTAATTTATATTCATTTCCATTTTTCCTGTAGTTTATGCCTTCATTTTTCCCCTCTTCCTGTGTAATCCCTTCTGTGATTTATTTTTATGTTAGTATTGAGGTAGTTTTTTTAATAAGCTATTTTCTCTTCTAGTTATTTATCAAAATACCTTCTATAAGTTTTAATCTGCAGGGTAATTTTTTCAAGGGTATTCTTTGCTGTACGTAAATCCTGGCACTCTTTTTACCTTCCTATAGTCACCTCAACATTAGTGCCTCTACAAATTTATAGCTGAAGATTTTTCTACTCTTACCAAATGAGAAAGTGATTTTCTTATACCTTCTTCCATGTTTTACAGTTTCTTATTTTGTATTTTTGCCTTATGTCTGCCTGGAGTGCACCTTTGCATGTGATGACAAAAACAGGTTTACTTGGCCCACAAAATGTACAATTTACCACCATAAATATGTGATAAATAACCTGTTTCTCTTGATTTGTACTGCCAACCATATCAAACCTCACTTTAGAATAAAGCAGACCTATTTCTTGACATTTCTTATAAATTTAGTGAGTCTAAATATTGTTTCATATTCAGACTTAAATGACTATACCTCTACCATGTGTCCCAAAACATGGAAAGGAAAACTTCTCTTTACTTTTTTATTTGAGATTTAAAAATTGAATGCTGTCCTTTTTTTTCAGCAGGGAGTGTAGAAGATTTTTATCACAAGTATAGTTGCTTTGGTGATCTTTTAAATGTAATATATTTATATAAATAGATATATATTTAAATATATTTAAAATATATTTGTATAAGAATATAATTTGAAAATTTTCAGCATATCTCAACAAATCTAAGTCTATACGTCATTTTCTACGTGTTCAGATTAACTTCTCCAATTTGTTTTCCTTTTGGGTTCTTTTCATGTTTCCACTTTTATTTTTTTCAAAATATAAAAAAGTAAAGATTCCTATGCCAATTTTCTCAAATGAGACCATGAAAAGCAATTCATTGTGTACAACAGTCATTTCTCCCCTTCAGTTTTTCTGCTGTATATAGTGGTGTGACTGACAGAAAACTGATGCACTGTGCTTGTTTGGAAAATGTCATATCTATAAAAACATGCAGGGCAGTTCCTACTTTGCAAGTTAATTTACAATAACTACTTATTTTCTGTTTATATAGGGGCACATGGAACTGAAATTTGCCCTATTTTATTCAACTACCCCACAAATCAGCACAAAGGGCAGTATCAGCACAGTAAACTTTGGAGAGTTGGGACAGTAGACATTATTTATCTTTAGTAGATTCAGCTATTTAGGCCTGGAAGTGTTGCCTTTTTCTCTGAACTTCCTTAGGACTTTCCCCTCTAATTTGCTAAATTGGTTCCAGAAGAACCCCTCTTGGAATTTAAGTAGGAAAACTATATTTTGTCGTAGTGTACAGATTTTTGCTAATTGCATAGTCTAACAGCTGTTGGGTTTGCTAAATAAATGGCCCTAAAGAAAATCCTGAACATAGTGGAACTACTTAGTCGAAATGTTTCTGACCAAAGAAAATTATACAACAATATTTATAGTCTAACTTAAGAGATGGCTAACAAACTGTACATTTTTACATGTGAAATACATAATCCAAGAGTTTGTAAAATAAATTCATGTATCATTCCCTCAAAGAATATCATATACAAGAGAAACCTCCTTAAGTTCTTGTGACAGCATTTCAGGTGGAAGCAGCCTTCTATACAAAAACAATCCATTTTCGCTGTTAAGCATCTAATTTAAAGAAATTTCAGAGATTACTGAGAAAATCATAGTACATTAGTGATTGGTAGAAAATGTTGATTTGTGGGATTTAAAATGTTTCCTTTATTAAAAAAAAACACTCAGAATACATAACCTTTGTACACAGAAACATATAAAAATTCTGGATGGCCGTGTCTGCTCACACTACATAATTTAGAATGGAACAACACTGGTTGAAAGTTTCTCTACTCATTCCTTTGACAGCATTAATTTGTGAACTAGCATTTATATTTAATTCAGCTGCATTTATGACACAAGATCTCATTTTCAGAATGATACCAATTTTCCTTAATTGGAAGGACTCTATTTTTAGCAGCAATTTTATCTATGAAGGTTAACAATTTTAGAGCAAATGTTTTAACTTCCACTTTGTACCTGCCAGCTGTAAGATAGGATGCCAACGTTATGTCTTTATGAAATACAAACATTGTACTATACATTTCTCTATCGTAAACTTGAAAGAATTTGTCGAGAACCTTGGCTTTGTTCTTTTGGGAATAGCTCTTGTGCTGGTCAACTGGTATTCTTTTAGCAAATGTATCATCAATGGGTAAGTAGTGAACTAATTGTTGAATGTGACATTTGGGTTACTTTTTGAGATAGATGCGACAAGTCTATACACAATGTCGTGTGGTTTATTACTATAGGAACAAAGTCCTGGTGGCTGAGTTCCAGGATAAATTTCTAAATTCAAGGTGTAAAATGACTTTGCATCTACCAGGGCATGTATTTTTATGCCATTGTTCTAAGGCTTATTTAGCAGATATTTCTGAAAACTTCAACAAACATGAAAGGATGCAAGTTGTACATCAGTTGTCATACATACAGATGGTATGCAAATTGCTTGATAGTTTAAAGGAAAGCTCTCTAAAAATGAGTGAATAGCAGCCAAATTGTTGGATTTTTTCTTTCTTGGCAGGTCTTTCTGTCAAAATGTAGGCGATTTGGAAGAAAACCAAATCTCTTGAGTGTCATCATTGTTCTAAAAATCTCATATCTGTCACTTATCCATAAATCCATTAGATTCTGATAATTAGAATGATAAAGTCCTGCCATGAAGGCTTTTTGTTCAGATAGGCAGGTGTCATGGGAAATATATTTTTGAGTACTACTCTTAATACATACAGAACATTTTATTTGTATTTTGTTATTAGTGTATTTCAGAACATCTTGTAGTGTATTGCCTATTACAGTTTCTAATGCTGAATTACAGAATTGGCATTCCATCCAGTATGTTTCACTCCTGGAAAGAACCTAATAACATTTTCAGACCTAGTTCTAAGGTTGGATCATTCAGATATACATGACCAATTTGTAGCATTTTGATTAGTCAAATATTTATTTACAGTACTGTTTTCCATTTTGATTAGTCAAATATTTATTTACATTACTGTTTTCTTGCTCATCTGATTCAAGGTTTTCATTCTGCACTTTTCTGTCATATCTTGCTAACTTCTTTGGCTTACATAATCCAAGTCATCAATAGTAGGAGAGTCACCTGAAGACTTACTGTCAACCTCCTCCTAAAGTTGTAAAAGCACATTTTCACATGACCTGACAAACCAGGGCCTGTGATGTAGCTCAGCGGCATAAGCGCCTGCCTGGCAAGCATGAGGTCCTGAGTTCAACTCCCGGTACCTGCATATTAAAAAAAAAAGCATTTAATTTAAAAAATTATAAATACACAAAAATGTAACATGGCACATAACGTGGGTAAAACTCACCTGTTTATACTTTGACACACATGTGTACACCTTATCTTTCATTGTTACAAGTGAGTGAACACAAAGACTGCTTCCTGCATCCCCCTAGCACAGCTACTGAGAAGCACAGCTAGCAATCATTGTGCTAAAGTACATATTTTCATGAGAAAATACAGTGTGGACATCTGTGACCCTGAGTGAGGAACTCAGGGATCTGGGTTGGAAGTTATTAGCTCTTAGGGCTTGAAATACTTCACTGCAAGCTCTCCTGGCCCTTGGAGTTTGCACTGGGAAGTCTGCTGTGATTCTAATTGGTTTACCTTTCTACATCATTTTTAAAATTTTTCTCTGGCTGCCTTTAAAATTCTGGTTTTTTTTTTTTCCCCCTCTGGATATCTGGTAATTTAATAAATATATGCCTTAGTGAGAGTCCCATTTCAGAAATGTTTGGTGTTCTATTAGCATCACTTACTTGTATTAGAAACTCTTTTCCCATATTTAGAAAATTTTCTTCCATGATTCCTATAAGCATGTTAGTGAATCCATCTGTATTCTAGTTTTTCTCTACCTTTGATTAGCTTTAGATTGGTCTTCTTGTTATCATGTAGTAGCTGCTGGATAGTCTTCTTTTGTTCTCTTATTTTCTTTTTGGCTCCTTTGAGCTCTTTATTATAATTCACTATTTTGTTCCCAGTATCAGACACTCTGTTTTCACATTGGTCATTTCTGCAATGTATGAATTCTATACAGTTTTTTAAATCTCAGGTATGTTTGTGTGACATCTTTTTGAGAATTCCACACTCTTGTTGAATCTGTCATTCAAATTTTGAACTATTTTTCTTGTCCCTTCCAGTTTTTTTTACCTATTTCCCAAAATTCACTGTGGATATATTGAAAGAAATTGCGGTGAACTTTGGTTCATTTCCTCTTTGAAATAATCATTTTCTTCATCTCTTCTGAAACCTTTTTATAGATTTCTGCTAGCTGGTATTTGTTTTCTTCTCCCATTGTGACCTCATGCTCTGCCTTCAGAGAGTTGGAGGGGTTTCAATGACCTATTTCCTTGTTTCCCATTCTCCTCTGTTTATCTGTGTGTGCATAGATAGGTAGTCTTTTTTAAAAAAATTATATTCGGTCCCCTCTTTTTTTCTTTTCTTTTGGTTTGAGATGTTACAGCAGGTAGGCAACTAAAGAAGTGAGGAGAGGGCCGGTGAGATGGCTCAGCGGCTTAAGCGCCTGCCCGGCAAGCGCGAGGGCCCGAGTTCGACTCCCGGAACCCACATACGAAAAAGGGGCCGGTGATATCGCTCAGCGGCACGGGCGCCTGCTGGCGCACGAGGTCCTGAGGTCGACCCCCCGGTACCCAAAAAAAAAAAAAAAAAAAAAAAAAAAAAAGAAGTGGGGAGAGTTTGTGGTATATATGGAGATTTTTATAAGGATGTTGCCTCCCTGTGAATAATTTTCAGCTTTGTATGTCTACTGCTAGTATTTACTCCTTCTGCTATTTACTTGAAATGATTTTGACTCTGTCCCTATGTTTTAGTAAGAGTTAATTCTGCTTATAACAGCATCCACAGATTTAATCTTACAGCACTTCTATATGATAGTCCTTTCAGTTATTCTTTCTCCTTTGCTTATTCTCTATGCATACTATGATAGTTTATTATTTGTTGTTGCTCTGCCATGAGGTCAGAGGTGACTACCATGGCCAGAGCCCTGCCTTTGCCAGCTCAGTGCCTTCAGCCCCACTCCTCACCATGCTGTTGAGTGAGCAGGAGGGCTGATGGAGACTCATGACGCATGTGTGAGGTTTCTGTGTGGGTGACACTGCTGTGTTATGTGCCCTGCTTTTTCTCCCAGCAGCAGACCAGGCTTTACGGTTTATATTTAAAATGTGTCTCAAGTGTCTCATGAGATTGAAATTTGATTGGTTTGTTAGGGCCCTGTCCTCATCAGTAAATTCATTCAGTGGTGAGTTCAGCATCTGAATGTGCTGTTAGGAGGTGGGGCTTGTTGGAGATGGGACACTAGAGGCAAGTCCTGGAGAAGTGTATTCTTATTTGCAGCTCCTCCCATCTTTCTTTCTTTCCAGCTGCCATAGCTTGAGTACATTTCCCTTCACCTTGCCACTTTGCCATCCTGTTTCTACCTTGGATCCAGTAGACCATGAACTGAAATCATGAGCCAATGTTTTCTCTCTGTAACACAAAACTGCCTATGTTACAGTGTGCTAAATTTGTTAAAAATTCAGATACATGATCTCAAATACTCAAGTTGCATCCTCCAGTCTGGACTTGAATGTGATGACAGTAAATTTCAAAATTTCCAAACCCTTCTCCACAATTCTAAAGTTATTATAGGGCATTTATAAATGGCATAAAAATTAGAAGAAATGTTTAAGATTGCCTGTGATGTGGCTCAGTGACAGGGACCTGGCCAAGTCTGTTTCAACTCCTTTGTTATATCCAGTGCAATGCAATCAATAAATACTAAGATTCTTGTGGTTTAGAATGCCAAAGAAATGGACAGGAAGTTTCAATGTAAAGAAGCAAAGAGGAAAGATAAAAATAATCCTATGGGGCCGGTGAGATGGCTCAGTGGCGTAAGTGCCTGCCTGGCAAGTGCGAGGTCCTGAGTTCAACTTACGGTGCCCACATACTGGAAAAGGGCCAGTGGTATCGCTCAGTGGCACAGGCGCCTGCTGGCACACGAGGTCCTGAGGTCGACCCCTGGTACCCACAAAAAAAAAATCCTATAAAGGACAACTTGCAGAAGGAGTTGACTATTAAACACAAACTTTGAGTCTCCTTGAAGCAGGGCATCCACATGTGATTTGTGTATGGATGAAAAGGTAGGAAAGCGCCCTCTCTCACATAATTGCTGTAGTTCATGGATAGTCTGAAGACATGGTGTAAGAAATGATATGCTACCTGGATGTGGCATCCCATCCCTGTAATCCCAGCACAGAAGACATGCTGGGGCAGGAGGATCATCAGGAGTTCAACTTCAGCTTGAGCTATGTAGGGAGTTCAAGGCCAGTCTGAACTACACAGTAAGACCCTGTCTCAAAAAGAGCCAATCTGCTGAATGAGGTACGACAGTGAGTAAAAGCAGTTTTGCCACAGGGGAAAAGCACTAAGTGTAGGTCTGAATGCTTGTCAATAATTAGGCATAAAATATTGTTCTGTGTAGGAAGGTTCAAAGGGGAATAGATACAACATAGGAAAGCAGGGGATGATGGTGGGTGGCAAAATCAGCTTCTGAACCATTGCTTTTCCTCTGAAAATGTTCTTAATGTGAAACTAAAGCATGGGCTCTAGGCTGGCTCAGTTTGAAGGTGTCTCAAAGTTATAGGATTGAAGTAAAGATAGAAATTTTCATAAAATTATATAAGTAGTTCTTTTGCTACTGCTAAGTTCATCTAATCATTTTTGAGGCATAATTGGAAATTTTGTCTGTTATTGGTCAGGCAACACTAGGTGTAGCAGGGAGGGCATTACACAGCAATAGAAATGACTACAAGGTAATATTCATGGTAGTAGGGATTTGGCACAGGACCTTCATTCTGAGGAACATCCAGCCCTTTTACATTCTCAGTTATCATTATTTTGAATTTTGACACTGGATCTCACTCTTTGCCCAGGCTGAGCTTGAAGCTCTTGTCTGCTTGCCTCAGCCTCCCAGAGTGACGTGATCACAGGTGTGAATCACCAAGCACGGCTGTACCATGCTCACAGTGCTTGGTTAAATCAAACATCATCTACTATTTGTTTTTATGACAAGAATGTTGTAGTTTTTTCCCACTGTGAATATATTGGCGCCGTTCTGAAAGACATCATTGGAACCTTCTTCCCCAGGTAAGTGTCTGTGAATTTGAGATGAATTGTGTGTGTAGTATAATTTTTTAATGGAGGAGAGAATCTAAAACTATCATGATTTTTCAAGTATTAGGAGTATCCATCCCTTTTCATCATAAGCCACTTTGAGGCAGTGTATTCATTTGTATTAATGGGAAAACTCAGTGTTTCACCCTGTGGTAACTTCAGAATGATGACTCATAATAAAAAATACCATCACATGCTTTGGTCATCCATCTTCACTTGAAGCAGTGTACTAGATAGAATTCTGAATTTGTCAAAGTCTTGGTCACTTTGGGTGGTGTAATGATTTGGGGCCCACCAATAAATTATTGTTGGAGAATTGTATAGTGCTCAACATCAATATACATTTGAATTCGGAAGAAAAAGTGGCAAAAGACAAAGGTCAACCTCAACTGACTGTGCATGTTTGTATCTGCTCAGAATTGAGGCTGAGGACATGAAATGTCACCAAGTGAAGAGGGCTAAGTAGGAGGTGAAGAGGCCCCAGATGTAACTGTCCTGACTTCTCATATTTCCCTCTCTCACCCCCTGTGACTGAGCTGCCCTGGCCTGCGTGGACACAGTGTGTTGTGTACATCCTCAGGAGTGTGTTCAACTTCTGAGTGTGGGTTCTTTTGTGAACTGCAGTGAAGTAGCCTTCTTCCCCAACCAGCTTTCCTTTTGCTTGTTTTGTAGCAAGTTGCTTGTATAAAATACAAGTTACCTCAAGGACTTAAAAATTGATTTTTATGATTTACCCATGAGTTTATGATTTTTCTAGTTAAAAATGGAGTGGGGAATTCATTACATCTGAAGAAACATAGAAAAACTTAGAAGTGTTTTTTTTCCATTTACCGTAAATATTCCTAAAGATCCAAAGAATCATGATGCGGGTGAACAAACCACCTATGGTTCCTTCCAGTACATCTCCCTGATTTCATCTAGCTACCCACTGGGTGGCCATGGGATGGATTTTCTGAAAGCTCTTTGAACCTGAACAATCTCATCAAGCAAAGTGTTATTTGATTTCAATTCTTTGGAATTTTGAATAAAATAATAATTGAGGTTAATATATCATTATTAGTATGCAGAAAAGATTATTTGTGGGTTTTTGCCTCAAATTATCGCCTGTAGGATAATTCATATTCATAAAATTTTTTTCTCGTGATTAAAAGTGTTATTATTGATTTTCTTCAAGTGGTAATGAATTACAATAAGAAAAATGCTGGCATGCAGGAGAGAAATTCAGAATTTGTATGAAATTTTCATATAATATTTTATAGATATTTATTTATTGTGTTTCACCAACATATGGAACAGTTTAATTTACTTGTATTTGTCCAATATATTTTATTATATTTTTGTGGTTTTATCTTGTGTTTATTACATCTAGTGTTGAACATCTTTCATATATGTGCTTCTAACATTTGTAAAAATTGTGCCATTGTGAGGGCTACATAAGTTGTAAGGTTTATAATTTCCAATCCACTTATTTATGCCTGGCACATAATTACATGGCATATTTTTTGTATATTAAACTAGGTGTATACTCTGTTGTACAATATCTTAGTAATTCCATTAATTTTTGTTGGTACTTTAACTTTTCCAGCATAAACCATGTTATATGGAAGTAAAGACAACAATATGTGTTCTGTCTTAATCTCCGCCTATGACTTTTTGTTCTTACTTGTGTTTTGTCTGCATCCATTGAAACAATTTTATGATTTTTGTTCTCTAGATTTTATTGTAATGAATTACATTAATTATTTAATAATGCCTTTGATACCTTTAATAATTTCTTTCTGTCTATAATCTATATGAATAAAGAGCAATGAAATTTCCTAGTATCTGGGGAGTGATTTTCATTTTTATGTTGCTGTTGTGTAGCTGATTTTCTGATGTTGCAGTCTTTGTTCTTTTCTAATACATATATATATATATATATATATATATATATATATATATATATAGTTTTTAATTTCTTTTGAAGCACACATTTCTGGGTCCCTGAAATGATAATGTGTTGTACATTCATTTTCATGTATTATGAAATCCTTTATTTTAATCAAGCCTTTCATTTGAAGCATGTGTCTTTTAAAAATTTGTGATTTAATCTCTAATTCTTAGAAGTATTTTAAATATGTTTCTGCTGTTGGTTTTCAGTTTCATTTGAATAGGTGTGAGAGTGCTTTTCAAGTGTTTCAATTCTTTGAGCACATTGGCTTTTTTTCTGTTTTTTTTTTTTTTAATTTTATTTATACATGTTTGTAGTACATAATGATTACATTCATTGTAGGGAGTTGGTACATATCCATAACACATTTCAATTCTTTTTTTCATCTTAGATCTTAAGTTCTTTATTATTGCTCTGAACATGGTCTATTTGGGTGACTATTTGTTGTGATTTTGAGAAGACTGTGTACTGCATACTTATTAGATAAAGTGTTATGCAATATGAAATCAATCCCCATGAAACATGATGTTGTTAATTTTAACTGTTGCATTTAAGATTTTTGTGCCTTCTTCAGCTATCAATTACTGATGGATTTGTTTTGAAATTTTTAGACATAGTTGTGAATCAGTGATATTTATTTTGACATTCATATCTGTTTGGTAGAATATGTATCAAGGACTATTCTTTTTAGAGAACTGCTTTTTATATCATTTTCTGATCACTGTAATTATTATTCAATTTGAGGAACAAATGGAATAATGTCAAATTAATATGGCTTCTGCAGATTTTGTTGAATTGATGTTAGACTATTGTGCCTTTTTGCATAGCTTTCTATTTAATCTATCTTCATCAATATCAACATAACAAGCACTCCTGTCCAGGAGGGCATAGCGTTGGAACCATGACCCAGATGTCTAGACATTGATCAGATATGATATCCGTTCCCTTTTTCTCTGACAGTCTAACCTGTTCTCCGGATGGGCAATACAGAGTTTAACCACTGCTTGCTAAGGGTCTGTGCGTCTCCTGTTTGCAAATGTGCTGCTTTGGTTATTGCTGTCCAACATGTGAATGATGTCTCATCTTTTCATATATAAATGCAGACATAGAGATATGAATTAATGTGTACTTTCTTAATAGAGATTTAGTGTTTAAATATTTTGAAATAAAATTTATTTTCAAATTTGTTGGTGAGATTTAATAATAACAACAATGTAAATATCCTGGAAATATTCAAAAAATTTTATCACTGGGCTTGGGCAATGGAGAGTATCCAGGTGATTGATAACAACCTGACTCAAACTTCTCTTGCCCCATGGATGACCACTTTCCCATTGTGGTGACTTTTCCTAAGTTTAACATGTGTGATTTTCTATGAAGAGTGTCATTTAATTTCCTCCCTTGGAATTTCCAGTAAGTGAATATTACAAAACTTGCAGAGAAATATTTTCAGAGGTCTTTCTTTTTGTTCTCACTATTGTTCACAAGTGCTGATATGTGAATCAAGGGCAAAGTGCTTTCTCATCCATTCCATTGGTCATGTAGCTCAGGATTTTTCTGGTTTCCTTGAAAAGAATCACATCTATCTCCAGGAATAATAGCAGTGTTTTCTTTGGGCATTGCAAAGAAGCACTGGTCTGTATATTTTGGTAAACTCCAAAGTAAAGGAAATGGGTGTGGTGTGTATCACTTGAGTTTCAGTTCTTGCATAAGTCTATTTCTGTATTGTGTTCTTCTACACTTCATTTTTCTTTAGTGATTTTCTCAGAAAAGATTTGATTCTTGTTTTCTCTTCAGGGTTTTCTCTTGAGTTAGATACTCTGTAGTGATTTTTTGAAATTTGTGTTCATGATCTTTGCTCCTGTACAAAAACTTTATACCATGTACACAGCAAATATTTTGTTCTTGTCTTGTTTGTATCCCATGATTGTCTTACGAAGAAACACTTTTTTACATCAAAAAGTTATTTGACTATGAATTCTCAAGGCATTCAAGTTTATCCTTCCTACTTTGATATGTAACTTTATTATGGTATGTAGAATAGAAGAGTATAGAGTCCAGGTTTCTAAACACATACCTATTTTTCCCTGAACATAAATGAAACAGATTGTGATTTCTTCCAGAGTTTCACAATGCCAGCTCTTTCATAAAGCAATGTTCTGTATATGCAGACCCACTGAGGACTGCTCTGAGATGAGTCCATGTGGACTCGTTGGGATCCATTTGTCATTTTGTCTACTAATGGTGCAGTCTCATAAAAGTGGAATTTGAATATCTTTCATGTATGTTATGTAAGCTATCGATCTTGTTTAGATGGTATTGAATGTTGTTGACTCTTATTATACAGTACAAGTGTATTTTTTTAAATCAAAGGTGTCATTTATAAGTGACACAATATTTTTTGAAGTTTTCCTTTTTTGGGAGAAGTTTGAAGCAGGGTCTCACTTCATCTTTCAGACTGATCTTGAACTTACTATATAGCCAAGGCTGGCCTCAAACTCATGGCAATCCTCCTGCATCATCCTTCCAAGTGCTGGGATTGCAGGCATGTATCACCACACCTGACTAAAGTTTTTGTTTTGTGCCTAATTTCTTTGTGATATATTAGTTTTCAATGCATAGAAAACATTTTAGTCATCTTCTTTCCCTCATTACTTTTCCACACCCCCTAGAATTTCTTACATCTGAGTGGAAGGTGACCATTTGGTGGCATTGAGCTATCAAATAATATGCCAGGTTTTCCTTCATTTCATTGTTCAAAGAGTTGTTCCAATAAAATTGTTTTTCCATTAATATTTTAATTAGCATTCATAAACCTTATTTGATGGTCACTTATATTCTTTTCTATGAAACCAAATTCAAGTTTCACAATGCTGCGTAAATATAATCAAAGAAAGAAGGACTCAATGCCATAAATAAGATTTGAAAAGATATATTACCTATGGTCTGTCAAAACCATTCATTAGATATTCATCTACTCCAGTGTTCTGTGGATGGTGATCTTGTAGGCTCCCTCTATGGGCTCTGCTTTAGAGACAGAGCACAGGTACCCTTGCAGTGAGCCAGCAGAAGAATGAGTGCTCCTATTCTGCCATTGTTTTAGCAATGAGTGGCAATCTAGCATCAGAATTGCTCTCTGAAAGAAATGTGCATACAGATGGAATTGATCAGCAAGACATGGAAATAATATTTGAAGGATTCAGCCTTCATTCAGCTGTTCTGTTTTGTTTTGTTTTGTTTGAGACAGGGTCTCACCATGTAGTTCAGGCTGGCCTTGACCTCACTGTGTACCCCACACCAGTCTTGAACTCATTGTGATCCTCCTATCTCAACCACCTGAGTGCTTGGATTACAGACATGCACCACCACACCTGGCTCTTAACTCAGATTTTTGTGAGAGGAGCTGAGATATCCCTGCTTGTGAGTCTCAACCTTTCCTTTCAACAAATATATGTATGTTTGATCCTTTAGGAGGCAGTGACCTTTGAGGATGTGGCTGTGAACTTCACCTTGGAGGAGTGGGCTTTGCTATACCCATCCCAAAAGAAGCTCTACAGAGATGTGATGGGGGAAACCTTTAGGAACATGGCTGCTGTAGGTAAGGATGATATCTCTTTCTCATTGATACAATCAGAGAATATTCTTTGTTGCTCATCAGTGCAGTTTCATTAAATAGAATGTGAAAACATTTTGAAGAATATCTCCATCCTGTTACATTATATCATGAATCTAACAGGAATCTATTAATTTTTGTGTAATAATGTAATGACTTATGTTTCAATCTCTACAATTCAGGAAGAGTCTGGGATAACTGGAAAGTTGAAGAAGAATACAAAAATTGCTGGAGAAATCTAAGGTAATTTGCAGTCAAGAGGAAAGGGAGTATTCCTAAAGTGTCAATGTGTGAGCAGAAACATGACAATCAAGAGAATGGGGCCATGTTCAAAGTTATTTAATCTCACGAATATTCTCCAAAGATGGATACAGGTTGAGTATATGTAATCTGACAATTGAATAAATAAATATTTCAGTATAGGAAACTTAGTACTGGTATCATGCAACAAGTGACAGTATCTGACATATAAGTATAAAAAATATTCTTTCATGATCAACATCATGAATATGTATGAAATTGCACTTATTGGGTATAGGTGTATATGAAAATAATAAATTTTGAGTTTTGACAGGAATCCATCTTCAGGATATCTATGTATACACGTGAAAATGAGACATTAGTGTCTAAAAATTGCAAACCGTGAAGCAGTATTCAAAGTGCAAATGAATGCTAATGTCATAATAAATTGTTCTTTTCAAGTCATCCTGCAGAGAATTGGGTCTATATATGTTTTAAAATTCTCAGAAGGCACCCTCCAACACTGTCGGTGGAAATGTTAAGTACAGTGGCTATGATGCCTCAAAGTATAAAACTAAAACTTCTATTTGATCCAGGCATACTTCTCCTGGGTGTATTTCCCAAAGGGTTAAAATCATCGTAGTATACTCGTAGATGCACACCCATACTCAGAGCAGGCCAGTTAGTTTATGATAGGCTCAGTGCGATGGTGCATTCTTGTAAACCGAGAGGTCTGGGAAGCTGATTCAGCAGGCTGGCAAGTTGAAGCTCAGCCTGAGCAACTTAATCATCAGTGTGAATCTCTGTCAAAATAAGAAAAAAGCTGAGGATATAACTCAATGTGTTGAATTCTCAGCACTAAAAAGAAAAAGAAAATGTGCTGTATAGTCAGCCCTAAAGATGAATGATACCGTGTCATTTGCCAAAAGAAATGGGTGGTTCATCCCATAATGTTAAGGGAAACCAGTCAGGCGTAGTGCATGAAATGTCACCTGTTTTCTCCTATACGAGAAACCAAAACTATAAATTAGGGAGTAAAATAAAGGAGAGGTGATGGAAAAAGGAAAGGCTGACTTTTTGGAGAGGGAAGTACAAACAGGGTAAGGAGAAAAGGAGGACAGTAATGGGGGAGAAGGTATCAAAATGATCAATATGTGATACACACATGTACCAATTGCCCAGAATAAAACCCAACCTTCTGTAAATATGCCAACTTCAAAATTCCCGTATGAATACCTCTCTTTTGGGAATGGCTGTTTGGAAGGTGTCCTCCAGGGCATTCTCTTAATTCTTGTCAAAATTTCTTGGCATGATAACAGAACTTGTTCTGGTAAATCATTAATATGGAGACCCATTTTATTGTGACTGTTTTTTTTTTGTTTTGTTTTTATTTTTCCTTTACAGAAATAAAGCTTGGAATCAATATAAAGAAATATTTCTTTGGACTCCTGATGCTACTATGGACATGAAACAAGCTTGTTTCAAATCAGCTGGAAGCCTTTCTTCCAGAAAGCCTCAAATTGAGCCTTTGTCTCTAAATGTGCCCATCATAACTCACACTGCACTGAAGCCATGTGAGTATTTGGGATCTCAACAGAAGCTGTACAAATGTAATGAACATCGAAGAACATGCAGTAATTTCCAGTTCTTTCAGAAGCATGCAAGGACAAAGGCTGGAGAGAAACCGTACAAATGTTATCAGGTTGGGAAATCCTACTCTTATCTTAGTGAAAGAACTCTCCTTAGAGAGAAAACCTTTCTATTTAAGAAAAATTTTAAAGTCTCCAGCACACCCAATAATGTTCAGATCCATGAAAGAAATCACAGTGTGGCAAAACCCTATATATGTAAGCAATGTGGGAGATCTTTCACCAGACATGGTGCATGTAAAGTACATGAAAGAATTCACATGGGGAAGAAACCCTATGTATGTAAGCAATGTGGGAAAGCTTTCAGCACACGTTGTGCTTCTCAAATACATGAAAGAAGTCACACTGGAGAGAAACCCTATGTGTGTAAGGAATGTGGAAAAGCTTTTAGTACACAGGGTTATTGTAAAATACATGAAAGGAGACACAGTGGGGAGAAACCCTATTTATGTAAGCAATGTGGGAAAGCTTTCAGCACACGTGGATATTGTCAAATACATCAAAAAACTCACACTGGGGAGAAACCCTATATATGTAAGCAATGTGGAAAAGCTTTTAGCAATTGTAGTGCATGTATCGTACATGAAAGAAATCACACTGGGGAGAAACCCTATGTATGTAAACAATGTGGGAAAGCTTTCAGTGCACAGTCTTATTGTAAAATACATGAAAGAACTCACACTGGGGAGAAACCCTATGTATGTAAACAATGTGGGAAAGCTTTCAGCAGGCGTAGAACTTGTAACATTCATGAAAGAAATCACACTGGGGAGAAACCCTATGCATGTAAGCAGTGTGGGAAAGGTTTTGGTACACGTTGTGCTTCTCAAATACATGAAAGAATTCACACTGGGGAGAAACCCTATGTATGTAAGCAGTGTGGGAAGGCTTTTGGCACACAGAGCCATTGTCAAAGACATGAACAAACTCACACTGGTGAGAAACCCTATATATGTAAGCAATGTGGAAAAGCTTTCAGCACACGTGGCTCTTGTCAAAGACATGAAAGAACTCACACTGGGGAGAAACCCTATGTATGTAAGCAATGTGGAAAAGCTTTCAGTTCAGAGGGTTATTGTAAAATACATGAAAGAACTCACACTGGGGAGAAACCCTATATATGTAAGCAATGTGGGAAAGCTTTCAGCACACACTTTTATTGTGAAAGACATGAACGAACTCACACTGGGGAAAAACCCTATATATGTAAGCTATGTGGAAAAGCTTTCAACACGAAGTATTATTGTAAAATACATGAAAGAATTCACACTGGAGAGAAACCATATGTATGTAAGCAATGTGGGAAAGCTTTCAACACAAAGTATTATTGTATAACACATGAAAGAAATCATATTGGGGAGAAATCTTATGTATGTTAGCAAGGTGAGGAAGCTTTCAGCAGAGTCATTGTCAAAGACATGAATGAAGTCACACTAGGGAGAAACCCTATGTATGTAACCAATGTGGGAAAACATTCAGTACATGCAGTTATTGTCAAATGCATGAAAGAACTCGTACTGGGGGCAAACCCTATGTATATTAGCAAGTTGGGAAAGCTTTCAGCACACAAATACATGAGGTCTCATTGGGGAGAAGCTTTATGTTAACCTATTTTGAAAATCCTGTAAGAATTTCTCATGTAGTGGAGACCAGTAGAAATAATTAACACAAAATTTTTGATGTCAATATTTCTTGATAAATTTTCCAGAAAATACAATTCCAGATGGAGATATCCTAAAGTACATAGTGTGTTGTTCTGTAAATGGCTTATAAATATCTGGATTATGTATCTGTATTGTTTCATATAAAAATATCGAGTTAACATATTTATGTATTTTTGTGCTACTGCCTTTGAGCTTAATACACTGTGTCTTTTAATTAACTATGGAGAATTGAAATATGCTTTTTACTTTCAAAGGTGGCTTGTGTTTATGTAGTTTTCGTCTTTAACGTTAGGAGGTATAGGTCACTAAAATCCGGATTCTGATGTGCTTGGATGATGACAGCACCCAACATCACAACTTTTTAAGAAAATTCATGTAGGCAGAAGCTTCTTTTCCACTCTTTTTGTTCCACCAATAGTACCCAGTCCTCTTGGATGACACCAATTTTTCTCAATGAAGTTGTTACCCACTCAGATCAATGGCCCACACATTAATTTTTTTCTCTAGAAGGACACACACACACACACACACACACACACACAGAGAAGTGTGCTTTACCAGGTTTTATGGCACGTCTCCATCAAGTCATGATGATGACAAGATTAACAATCCAAAAGCAAAAGAATTTTAATAAGTTAAAATGCTTATTAATACATGTGTGTAGTGTATGTTTACATTCATTGTCAGAAAGTGGCACATGTATACAGCACACCTGAACACTTTTTTGCTTCTCCCATCCCTCTTTCTCCCCTTCCATCCATTTCTTCACCCAGTTTCCATTTGTAAAATATTTAATCTCACTTTCAGATTTCTGACCTTTTATTTTTTATAAGAGTAAAAGTTAAATAGAATACCTCCAATAGTAAAGTCTATCATTTATAAACAGCAGCATACTGAATATGCAAGTGTATAAGAATTTCAGTATCCTTCCTATGTTTCTAAAGAAAATCCACAGAACAGTATTCCAAAAAAACAGAATCCCAAATGATGGGTATGCGACCACATTGTGACCCCAGAAATGGAGAGCCACAAGTGTTCAGCACAAGCATGTGATGATCATAAGCATATGAGTTCAATTCAAGACAACTGAAACATAAAATTCACCTACCTACCAAAAACTGATTCAGGGCTGCCTGAGTTTTGGGGCACCAGGTTTGCCTCTGTATGTCCAGTAGTTGGGGTGTGGCAGCAGCTAAGATAATCATAGCCCCCCTTTATCCACATTATTTCTGCCAATTTTGCAGGGTCTAATAATATTAAGAATTTCAGAAACAAAATCTAGCAAGGTTCAAATCAGGTGCCACTCTCAGTGGCATGATTAAATCTCATGCCACTATGTTCCATCATTTATCGCAATTTTTCTCATCAAGCCAGTCATGGTGCTGTATGACTGCAATCCCAGCCTTGGCTCCATAATGGGTTTGGAGCCAGTCTGGATTGCATACTGAGAACCTTTCTCAAAAAAAAAAAAAATTATCTCATCACATAGCTGTTGTGTGATGTCACCTCCTAATGAGAAGGGTGAGTACAACCCGGGCAATGTTCAGAGAAAGAGAGTACATTCAGATGGCACTGATTAGACCATGTTTTATTGTAACGTGTCTTAGTTACTTTTCTTGTTGCTGAGACAAAATACCTGACACTCAAATTTAAAGGAGGAGGGGGCCGGTGAGATGGCTCAGCGGCTTAAGCGCCTGCCCAGCAAGCGCAAGGGCCCAAGTTCGACTCCTGGAACCCACATATGAAAAAGGGGCCGGTGATATCGCTCAGTGGCAAGGGTGCCTGCTGGCGCATGAGGTCCTGAGGTCGACCCCCCGGTACCCACAAAAAAAAAAAAATTTAAAGGAGGAAAGGTTTATTTAGTCAAAATTTGTAGAGGTTTCAGTACGTGATCAGCTAGCTCCAAGGCAGGGTGGCATGGCAGACAGGCATGGCACAGCAGAAATAGTTCATGGCAGGCAGAATTTAGCAAAGCAACAAACAAGGGACAAGATAAGCCTCTTTCTGTCCCTAATATTGCATCCAGGCTACTGGGAGAAGGGCAGTGCCAAACCAATCAGTGGACTGATTTAGTAATCACACACCTTTAATCTCAGCATCACACACTCTGGGTTCATCCACCTCTGGAAAAGCCCACCGATGATTGCATGAGGCTTTGGGGGGACATCTAGATGCAAGCCATAACATAACCATTTCAGTATTAAGTACTATTGTGAATCTCTACTTCTGCATAATTTATCAGTTAAGTTTTTCATGGGTATATATGTATGTAAAATGCTATATGAATATGTGTGTGTGATTTATTACTATCCACTGTTGGAAGCATACATTAGTGACATGGAATCATACCGCCCTCAGATAAATGGGCACTATTCTATATTTATTTATTTATTTGTTTATTTATTTATATGTGGGTACCAGGAGTTGAACTCAGGACCTCACGCATGCCAGGCAGACGCTTATGCCACTGAGCTATATCACCGGCCCTATATTTTATTATAGTAGAGAGGTACACAACTCCTATCTGTCTGGCTTGCCACAACAGGAAAAAGACAAGACAAAATGTCTGGCAGACACATGACCGACCAACTTGCCAAATGACCAACAGCATGTACATTGCCCAAGAACAACCATGCTTCCCCTCCCATGTCTAAATCACACAAATTCTTGGAAACTTTCTATCTTCACTCCAGGGCAATACCTTGGTTTGCTGTGATTGAAGTTCAGAAGTTACAAACCTGGAGCAGGCATGAATTTTTGAAAAGAAAATGTGCTTTTAGAAAGCTTAGGGTTTACTGTAGAAAAGACTGGATAGGTCAGTGGTAATGGAGCTGAGGTAAAGAGAGTTTCAAACAGCAAAGAGAACACAAACATCCCCAGGCAGACAGCACCAGGAGATGAGCATCACCCGTGACCTGGAGAGAAGTACTGGGGCTGAGGGAATGGGGGGGAGTTCATATTTTACAAGTTTTTTCCCAAACCAATTTGATTACATATAGGTATTAATAGACTACTTTTTTCTCAAAGGTATTTTTGTCCAATTTTAAACCCACATAGAGTGTCTTATCATTTTCCTTTTCTACTTGAATATGAATCAAGGACCCTCACAAAGTCATGTTCAAATATTTGGATTCAACATTCTTCTCTATTCATAAATGTTATTGTGATGTAGATGAATCACACCTTCAAGATGAGGCCAATCTTGAGCCTGTAGAACAAAAGCAATGAATTTCCTTTGGTGCTTCCTGGGAAGCAGCCTTCCCTGTAGATGGCCTCCAGTGGAGAGAATATCAACAGCAAAAGGGTGAACAGTAAAAAACTGCAGAGAAGTGGAAAGCTAGAGACTCATGTGCAGAACCCAAGAAGAAAGAAACCACAGGCTTCTAACCCTAATCCTGAAGGATGGAGGGAAACATAAGGGAACTTTGTTATTAACTGTTCTGGTAATCACTTTAGCTTACCATGTTGAGGCCAAATATTGGAAACTTGGGGAGTGTCTGGCCTTCTACTGGTAGAATAGTTGATTGTGCATATGTGCGTGTATGCATGTGTGTGAGTGTGTGTGTGTGTGATCGTCTAATTCTAATGGGAAAAGTTTTCTTTGCCCTGGAATGTTTCTCCAGGCCAAAAAATGATTGGAGTGTGGTGTTCTGTAATCCTTGCGTTATAGACAGCTAAGTTAGTTAGAAATATTATAGGCAGTCAGACAGGGCAAGGGCTTTGAAGAAGTCAGTGCAGAAGATAAGAACACATTACAACTGTGGCTGGGGACATTCACTGAAGGTCAGGCCTCGGGATAAAGGAAACGAATACACCTACATCTCCAAGGGATGATGACCTCAAAATAGAGGTCAATATTAAAGATAGATGGCTTATTCCAAATGCTATAAACTTCTACCGCTTTTTAAAACCACTACCCATCAATATTCTAAGATAGGCATCAATCACCTTAGGTGGGGGACCAAAACTTCCCCAGCCCATCCCTTCCACGGAAGGTCCTTGTACTTCCCATGTACACTTCCTATATGACTTACTTCCCCACTGGATCAATATTACCACTGCATCTATACTTGTAATCTTATTGGTTGACCATAGTTTTGTCCCACTTTATACCTGATTTGTGATTTTGCTCTATAAAACTTCCTTGAGAAGGGGGGTCCTCCTGTCTCCCAGGAGCCATATCTCTCCCCATCAGTAAATACTTCCTACTCTTAATCTTTGTTTTCCTTAGAATTCATTCCTGGATTTGGGGAAACACAAACTTGGTATATTGGACATCTAGGAAGTTGGGAGTTATAATATTGCCTTTATATTCTTTGGATGTCCTATATCATCCATATATCACTTGCTGGATAGATTGTTGAATGACAATATAAAGTTAATTATTAGGTATGCTATATATATGTATATATATATATATATATATTTCAAAATATTTTTATTAGTTCATATAAGTTATACAGAAAATTATGTTTCATTTTGGCATATTGAAACATGCAAATATTTAATTATATGCATTCTTCTTTAACCCCTCCCTTTCACTCCCTTCTTCCCCTGATCTTTTTTCTCTTCTCTCATAGTCTTGTTAACAAACCGGGTCTGAAAAAAAACTTTGTCAACCCTAAACCTGGAATGTTTGGAGTTGTGCTGACTCCCTTCACACAAAAAGAATTTTTTCAGGACTTATCAGTAAGAGGCACGGAAAGGGTTAGCCATGAGATCTTTAGTACATACTCAAGAGTGGAGTGTGGTCTCTCGGGAAAGAGGGGGCGCTACAGTTTGGAATGGCGATATTTATTTCTTATTTCCGGGAAAATCTGTGAAATTTGACAATCTATAGTCTCCTTTTTTTTTTGGTCAAAGGGACATGCTGACCCACAGTAACATAATGGTCCACTCAAATGGGAAAGCCTTGTTTACTGGTAAAATTGTGGCCTATGCACAGGTGAAAGAGGGTAATTTGCCAGTGACAAAGGAATGGCTACACCCATTTGTAGGTGGAAAAAGAATTGTCTAGGCTTCTTGTGTTCCATGAGAAGAGAAAAAAATTTTAACTGGGCTTGTGTTGTGAAGCTGTACTTTTCATTTTTAAAATTATGATTTTTACTTGTTTCTTTTTTGATCTTTATTTCTTCCAGCATACCTCCCCGCTACCAGGACTTTGATTCTTTATTCTTAAATGGTGTAGGACATCAGCTGCTCTTCTTCTTTAACTACTTCAGGCTGAAGAAGGGCATTTATCACGCCTAGCCAGGGATCAAAAGTCTCAAGCTGAGTGATGTACTCCGGAGACAAATATGGGATTTGTTTTATGAACTATACTCCTTTGCTAGTATGGAAATGACCCAAGAAACTTAGCAAGTTGCTGACACTGAAGCTTTGTTTTATAGCCTTGTTTAATAACCAGGAGTCAGAAATTGAAACTAGAATGTTGATGGATAGCGGTTTTAAAAAGTGGTAGAATTATGTAGCATTTGGAATAAGCCATTTATCTTTAATATTGACCTCTATTTTGAGGTGTTTATCCAAACATAACAGGTGGAGTTTAAGTTCATATAGATTTTTCTTGTGTTGTTTATAAGAAATTTAATGTCCTCATATTTTAATTATAACAGAGGCAAAATAATGCACTAAATAAAGATATCTATGTTTATATGAACACTATACCGTTACTTTTTTTTTTTTTTTTTACTGTAGGACTTACAACCTATATCCAGCCTCTACGTAGTAGGCCTGAATGCCTTTATAGTAAAGTCTTCCAGATAATATAGAAATATGAATCCTGTGGAAGATAACAAAAAGTTAGCTCATACCACGAAGTAAGAGGGCTTATTATCTGGAAAATTTACATTGTCATTTTTTAATTATAAGCACACCTATAAAAGAAACTAAGTATTCACCAAAGAGGTACTTGAAAGTATATTAACCCAATGGAAATATACTGAGGCCAAGGGACACATTTTGGGAAGTCTAATGGGACTAGGAATCATGACTTCTTAGGGCTCTTGGCAAGAATGTTACAGGTGCTGTTGTAGACAGCCAGTAGGGACTGGCATAGCATTTGGAGCACCTTTTTATATCTAGTGTAGCTGTTTGTTTAAAGTTATTATTACTCTATATATCTATTCTTTCGTGGTTATATTTCCCTGTTGGGTGTTTAGGACCAAGTCAAAGTAAGAACTTTGTTAATCAAAATGTATCTGTCATCTACATATATCAATGTGTTTATATTATATTATATTATATTATATTATATTATATTATATTATACTATTTGATGGGTTCTAGCCTGTATGGAGGATGCTTAGTCATCATGGCAATGGTCCAACATGGAGGAGAGCTTATCACCCACTCTCTTCTTGCTCCAGCAGGAAGTACCTCCCCTCACCTCACGCGTGCACCGAACATCCGCCAATCCCTCTTTGGAATGTCACTTTGCCCGCCCCTCCATGCTCCGCCTTTAAGCAAGACCCATAGATACTTTGTTTCACAGCCAGCCCCTCAGAGGATCCTTGCATCTTGACTGCAGCCCTCTCACGTGCCCACATTAAAGGCTTCTCTCAACATTTTCTTTGTCTTTACTCGTGGCGGATCTAACATTTTGGTGCTGTGACTCGGATGGCTTAGGGTGTGTAGCTCCCGGGACCTCCCCAGCTTGAGCTCCCCCCACCAATGAGCCACTTTCCTTCCTTTCTTTGTCCTGCCTTTGCTGATGCAAGCTCACATCCAACACTGATCTTCATTGCCTCTCACGGGTGAGCCAATCTCTCTTGGGAGTCTCTGATCGCATCTCATTTTCTCGAAAGTCATTGGCCAATGCCAGGACTCCCTCACATTCTTTGGGATCTCATGTCCTCCAGGACACCCCCTCTGTCCCTGAGGTGATGAGCAACAGGACTGATGGGGCATTTCTCTCATTTATATACCCCAATGAGGGTGACAATCCTCTTAGGGGCTGTGCTTTGCATTCTCTCTCTGGCTCACCTCTAATTTGATCACAATGGGAAATCTTCCTTTCTCACCCCAAAAACACACCACTCGGGTGCCTCTTAAAAAACCTTAGCACCCTTGGTCTCCAGGAGGCCATCAAACCAAAAAAGATAATTTTTCTCTGCCAGATGGCATGGCCTCAATATAAACTCAATAATAGCAGCCTCTGGCCCAAGGAGGGTACTTTTGATTTTCAAATCCTCCATAACATAGACAACTTTTGCTATTGCAATGGCAAATGGCTGAAAATCCCTTATGTTCAGGTCTTTTTTGCTCTCAGGGTGCACGTCAATCTCTTCCAGGCATGTGGGGCATCACAGGTGCTCTTGGCACACTCCACACCACCAAACCCCCTCCCTGAACCTCCCTCTGATCCCATAGATGAGGTTCCCTCTGTCTTTGCTCCCTCTCTATATCACCCACAGCCTCATCCAGTTCCTTCTCCACAACCTCCTCAACACTCTCAAACACCTCCTCCTCCCACTTCTCTTGTTCCTGCTTCTCCATCCTCCCCCACTCCCTCGGCACCATCTTCCCCTTTATACCCCTCTCTTCCAACCAACCCTCCTCCCATCTCTCCACCCTCTCCCAATCTCCCAGCTCCTACCATCTCTCCACCCTCTCCTACTCCCTCGGCTCCATCTTCCCCCTTACTTTCTGCTCCTCTGCAGCCATTCTCTCCTCCAGCATAGCACACCCATTCCATTCCTCCCATAGACAGCCATCTTGTAGTCATCAGTCACTCGGTGGACAACCATTATCTTGTGAGGCCCCACCATGTGACCATAGGCAGCCATCTTGTATTCACCAGTCATATGGTGGCTGGCCACCATCTTGCAGAGTCCCATTGTGTGACAATGGACAGCCATCTCACAGGTACCAGTCACATGATATTCAGCCGCCATCTTGTGCTGCCCTATCATGTGACCATAGACAGTCATTCTATAATCACCAGTCATGTGATAACCCCAAGTCCTCACCCAATGATAGTATGCCACCATCTTCTCCCCCTCAATCCCTACTCCCTCTCTGTGAGGTTGCTGAGCCTGAAGGCCTAGTCTGTGTCCATGTTCACTTTTCTCTCTCTGATCTCTCTCACATTTCACAGCACCTTGGTTCCTTCTCTACAGACCCACCCACCTATATAAAATAACTCCAATTTGTTATTAGCTGTTATGACCTTCATTACAAAGACCTATATGTTATCCTCACCTCCACTCTGTCTCCACAACAAAAGTTCCAACTATAGGATGCTGCCCAAGCAGAAGCTGATCATAGACATCAATTAAATGATGACCATCCTGCTGGGGCAGCAGCTGTCCCTAATGCAGATCCTCAATGGGACTATTAGGGCAATAATGGCACTCAACAGATGAGTTGGATGATTGGGTGCATTATAGCAGGATTAAATAAAATTGCCCACAAACAAGCTAATTACCAAAAACTTCATGAACAGACCCAACGTTCAGATGAAAATACTGCTGAGTTTCTCTCCCATCTCACTGACACCCTCATTAGATACACCAATGTAGATCCCCAATCACCTGAAGGACTCACCATTATTAACTCTCGTTTTATCACTCAATCAGCTCCCGATGTCAGAACTAAACTCAAAAAGGCAGAGCTTGGCCCTCAAACCCTACAGGGGGACCTTCTTAATATGGCCTTCTGGGTATTTTACAATAGAGAGGAACAACATTAACAAGAGAGTCTTCAAAAAACAAAACTTAAATGCCAGCTTCTGGCTGCAGCACTCAGGGCTCCCATTCAGCCTGATAAAGGCCCAACATCTAAGAAAGGGGAAGCCAGCTCCTGAGCCCCTCCTGGCCCTCCTGGACCATGCTTCAAATGCCAGAAAGAAGGACACTGGGCATGAGTCTGCCCCAACCCATGGCCACCACTGGGACCCTGTCCCATCTACAATCTCGAGGGTCACAGGAAGCACAACCCCCTCCCTGAACCTCCCTCTGATCCCATAGATGAGGTTCCCTCTGCCTTTGCTCCCTCTCTATATCCCTTCCCTTAGTCTGCTGGTGAGCAGGCTAAGTCATCTAACTCCCTACCCTCACAGGACATTTCATTGCCACCACTGGACTCATCACTAGCCGACCTACTTGGTCTCACTGCTGAAGAGGATTGATGGGGCTTGGGGCCCATGGTCCCCATCAAAGTATCTTTTGCAGAGCCCCAAATCTCGCTAGACATCTCAGGTAAGACACTCTCTTTCCTTATTGACATGGGAGCCACTTATAGTGTTCTTCCTGAGTTTTCAGGCTGTCATACCCGATCCATGGTCTCCATTGTGGGAGTTGACGGCCAACCTACACAACCCCTTCAAACGGGACCCATTCCCTGCCAATTCCAAACTCTTTTTTACCCATAATTTTCTCATTATCCCAACCTGCCTCACATCCCTCTTGGGCAGAGATCTTCTCCAAATACTTAACTTCTCTTTCACCTTTTCATTCCCTACAGCTCTCATCCTTCAAACTCAATCACAACACAATGCCAGCTTCACTCTCCCTCTCCTTCCTCACTTGTAGATCCTACAGTCTGGGACACCTCCAGCCCGATTCATGCAACCCACACTGCCCCTGTACTGGTTTGTCTTAAAGACCCTTCAGCTTTTCCCTGCATTCCCCAATATCTAATAGGTGCCAAACACCAATGGGGACTTAAACCTATAATCCAATGCCTATTAACCAATGCTTTTCTTAAGGCCATTATTGGCCAGGCCAACCACAACTGCCAGCTCTGTGCCAAAACCTCTCCTTAGGAACACTTGCATCCTCCTTCATTTCCAACCCACCAGCTATGTGGACACACCCCAGGTGAAGACTGGCAAATAGATTTCACACACATGCCTCATTATAAGATACCTCCTACACCTTTATCTGCACCTTCTCAGGATGGATAGAAGCCTTCCCCACTGCCCAAGAGACTGCAGATATTATCTCTAAAACACTCATCCAAGAGATTGTTCCAATTTGGGCTACCCAAGACTATCCAATCAGACAATGGTCCAGCTTTCATTTCCTAGATCACTCAACAGGTGTCCACCAGTCTCAACATCTCCTGGTGCCTACACATACCATACCATACACAGTCCTCAGGAAAGGTAGAAAAGGCAAATGGTCTCCTAGAAACACACATCACAAAACTCATCCTAGAGCTACACTTACCTTAGTCTCAACTTCTCCCCTTGGCTTTAACTCGACTCTGGGCATTTCCCCGAGACCCCACTTTCTTAAGCCCTTTTGAGCTCATGTATGGCAGACCTTTTCTACTCCACAATTTACCAATATCACAAAACCTCCCACCTATAGCTGATTATATCCCGATTCTTTCCTTCCTAGACACCCGCTATGACAACATGCAGACCAATGCCTTCCACAACCCATAAATGACTCATTGCCAGCAACCTCTATAATCCCTGGAGACTTAATATATCTCAAATCTTCTAAGCCCACAGGATTACAGCCAAAGTGAGCCGTACCCTACCTGGTCATCCTCACAACACCAACTGCGATCAAGGTCACCAGCCTCCCATCCTGGTTCCATATCACTCAGGTTAAATGGTGCCTTAACAATCTTGATACCTCTGACTCCAAGCCCTCACCTTCAAAGTGGTCATCACATCACCTATCCCCCACTCATCTCCATCTCACCAAACTCTTAGACAATCCTTCAACTTGACCCATGTGTTGCTACCCTGTTGAGTTCCTGGCCTTCCTCCCAGATAGACAGGGTCCTATACCTTAGTCCTTCTTGTTCCAGCTCTAACGCTAAATTCTCAAGACAATATAAAAATGTCTCTTTCACCCCAACCTCACAAAATGCACCTCACCCAAAAGACAAGAGTGTCCCACATCCCAATTTTTGTGGGTGTAGGCATTTCTTCTGTCCTCAGAACTGGCCTCAGAGTGGGGGGAATATACACAGCCACCCATTTCTATCACCAACTATCTATCAAGTTTCATCAACAAATAGAGGATGTAACAACATCTATTCATTCACTCTAAAATCAAATAAACAGCCTTGCAGCAGTTACTCTCCAAAACCACTGGGCTCTCAGCCAGAGAGGGAGGAATTAGTGCTATGCTAGGTGAGGCATGTTGCTACTTTGTAAAGGAGTCTGAAATAGTTATGAACAAGGTAAAAAATCTTCACAGCTACCTCCACACAAAAAAAAAGCCAACAGTGGGGCTATGGACAAACCTCTTTACCTTGGTCGTGGTGGGATAATACCATTGGATCATGGGCCCCTTTTCTTCTCCCTCTCATGGGCCCCATAATCATTATAACAATGCTGCTTCTTATAGCCCCCTGCCTTTTTAAACTTTTTCAAGATTTCTCCAATCCAGGATAAGAGCCTTCACCAACCAAGAACTCCTCCTCCTGACTGACACACCTGGCACCAGCTTCCATGTGGGCATGACCCGTCCTCCCAACCCGACCCCCTATCATGATGCCCCCATTCAGCAGGAAGTAGTCTAAGAGAAACATCACCCTATATCAACAAAAAGATGGGAATGATGGGTTCTAGCCCATATGGAGGCTGCTTAGTCATCATGGTGATGGTCCAACGTGGAGGAGAGCTTATCACCCACTCTCTTCTTGCTCCAGCAGGAAGTACCTCCCCTCACCTCACGCATGTGCTGAACATCCACCAATCCCTCTTTGTAATGTCACTTTGCCCTCCCCTCCATGCTCCGCCTTTAAGCAAGCCCCATCAATACTTTGTTTCACAGCCAGCCCCTCAGAGGGTCCTTGCATCTTAACTGCAGCCCTCTCACGTGCCCGCATTAAAGGCTTCTCTCAACCTTTTCTTTGTCTTTACTCATGCCAGACCTAACACTATTATACATCTCTATATCTATATATCTATTGCATATATTTCCAGGTCAGTTAATATTCATTGGGTTATTTTTCAGGCCATGTGAGAAACCTCTTAGCTTCTGTATAATTTTTAACTCTAATGGTTCTGTCACTGCCAAGAAAGGTCATGGTCTTGCTTAAGCAAATGGCTTTCCTTGGAAGCATGGGAGATATTTCTCTAAAATATTTCTCTACCTCCTGTAGTCAGCTATGTTGCATCCCACATTTGCAGTTTTTTAAAAGCAGAATTTTCAAGCAGAGCATTGTGGTTCATGTCTGCATTCCCAGCTTGTATTCCTAGCACTCAGGGGACTGAGGAAGGAGGGTCACCTCAGGCAGCAACACAGGCAGCATAGCTAAGCTAGGATAATAGGGTGATGTAGCTTAAACTGGCTGGGAAGGGAGGTGTGGCAAGACCCCAGAAAACCTGTGCCAACTGGCTTTCCAAACCATGCATGTGGACTTCTCATGAGAACTTCTCATGAGAATTTCTCATGAGAACTCAAGCAGGTTCCTGATGGGATGATCTAATTGTGATGTTAAGTATGGGAAAGTAGGAAAAGAAATGAAAAGGAGACATGCCATTGAGAGATCGCTATCGTAATTCTTTAGTTAACCCACCGTCTAGTCCAGAATGTACTTTTACCTTTATTTTTACTTTATTTTTTTCTTCTTTTTTTACTTTACCCAGACTTGCTCTGCTATCTCCATTTTATTTACCTACCCTTCCTTTTATTTTTCATAATATTAATAAATGTTAAACTTTGCCACTGTTTTGTTTTTTCATTCAGTTCTTTGAGACAAAAAGGTCCCAGAAACCATCTCCCAGTGGACTCCAGCACCCCAGAATCTGGTAACATAATTTGGCTTAGCCAGCCAAGAGACTGTGTTAGGTTCTTTGGGCACATTTTTTTTCTCCCTCTCTTCCCTAGGCTGGGAATTCAGGAGACTTTTCTCATTGTGCCAGGAAATTTTTGCTGCTTTTCCCACCATGGGGGAAGAGGGAAGGTGATGCATGGCCTCTGTGTTTTTCCTCCAGCTGCAATAGACCTACAGGCCCACTTGAAGTTTATCTCTCCTTTTCTTTCTTTTTCTCATTTGCAATCACACCACAAGTAAAGTAGACAGCCTTCTATTGACCCAACTTCAGAGCAGATCGTTTAGGTGTTTGTGTGACCTAGAATTTGGTATGCCAGGTGTAGTGTGTGCAACCAAGTGTATGGTATGCCCTATTATTATCCACATATTTTTGTTTTCCATATTATTTCGGTACTCTTCTGAATTTTGTTTCTCTTTTGGTATATTAACCTGGTCTCTGCATACCTCAGTTTGTCCTAGATAGATTTTTATTTCTCAATGTGCTATTTTCTTCTACAATGCCATCTATTTTGCCATATGGCCAAGTGTCATCTTGTCACATGGCTGGATGTCATTTTGGGTCAATCATAGCCATTATTGTTTACCATTTTCCCCTATTTTCTTTCTTTCTTTTTTTATCAACTGACCTTACAATCCTGGGAAATCTCACCCTTGTAGATAGGAGATTAGCCTCTAATTTTAGAGAAGTGGGCTGTTCCCCCTCTTTTCTTTTAAATTGGGCTACATCTATTCCTTGTTTCTTTTACAAAATTCAGGTATATTAGACCCATGCATGAGGGCCTGAACAAAACAAGAGAACAGCCAGTAACACTTAACTGTGAGTATACAAAAGCAGAGCCATCCTTTTGTTAAGCCCTTTAAAGGTTTCTGTAAAGGGTTCTGTCTTTACTGCCTTAAAAAAGTACCAATGTTTTTACTTTTAGGTAAATGTAAGAGACTGTTTCTAAAGTGGCTCCACCCTGATGAGGTAGAGACATCAAATAGCTGAACAGTGGCAAAAGGAGTGCTGGTTGGGGGGAGTTTACCCTGATCTTGTGGGAGTTTCAAAGGACTAGCCTTTGAATGGTGGAGCCATTAAGTGACTTAACCCCCTCTCCATAAGGAGTTAATGTGCTCCAATAGGGAAAATGCTTCCCATTGCTTAATTCTATGAAAGATGCTGGCATCATCCTAGGCTTGGACAGAGTCATCTATCTAGTAAATACTTGAGTCTCATAAGGATGCTTTGTAGGGCTCAAATCTGTGCTCCTTCTTTTACATGTGCCTCCATTTTAAAGAACTAGACCTCAAGTTTTCTCTCTCTAGGCCCCAAGAGGAGCCATGTAAAACACTGTGGACTCTGCCTCAAATATTCCACTGACTGCCACTAGGCCACATCCTTGATTAGCAGGAAAAGTTTGATCTCAACAATTTTAAAAAAGAACAGATTATCCTATATTGCAGCACAGTTTGGGTTCGGTGTGAATTAGGAAATGGTGAGAGATGGGTATGGGATGAAGTTTAAATTATGAGACTCGGTAGGTGGTGCAGGAGGACAGGGTGTGGTGGAGAACACAGCAGCTCCAGTGACACTCACTGGCGATGGGTCTTCCTCCATCTTCAACACCTTCCTTCCCTTTTTCTTCTTCTTTTTCTTTCCTGCCAGGTCTCATCCACTTCCCCTCCAAATAGCCACAGTCTTATGTGGAGGCATAATTTCCTGGCACCACAGGAAAAATAGGGTGCAAACCCAAAAGCTATTTCTCCACCACCACTTGTTGCAAATCTGACTTGAAAGCAGTTCAAGTTTGAACAATGGAAAGTGCGGGATTTGATGCATCTCTGGGTTTGCACTGGTGACTTTGACTACTAATTATCAAGAAAAAAGACTGGAAACTAATCCAAACCTTACTCAAAGTCCAAATGGAATGATCTGTAGTAGCTGCACCACCTGCTTGAGACTGTTCTAAGACTGCTTTGTATGTGACTCTCCTGGATCGTGTTTGGAGGTGGGCCTCAGGAAGGTGGACGAAAACTCTTCCGCACTTCTTTTTTTTTTTTTTGTGGATACCGGGGGTCGACCTCAGGACCTCATGTGCCAGCTGGCGCCCATGCCGCTGAGCAATATCACCGGCCCTTTTTTCGTATGTGGGTTCTGGGAGTCAAACTCAGGATCTCATGCTTGCCAGGCAGGCGCTTACGCAGCTGAGCCATCTCACCGGCCCCAATGCACTTCTTACACTGTGGTTCTGAATCATGTTCACACGTCTGCCATTAGTGACCACCTCAAGTCAGACTCATACCAAGAGGAAGGCAGAATTTGAAGAGTAGTATGTGAGAAAGAAGCAGAGGCCCCTAACTGCATCTCTTCAGTGCAACTGTACTGCACAAACAGAAAAAGTCATTGTCATTTGGGACTTTGTGAAAATGTGCCTGTAAGCCAATATCCCCCTTGAGAAGGCTGATCTCCCAGAAGTCTCAGCTTCCTGACTCTGTGAAGAATGGAGGCTCCATACCTAAGTCAGATCAACTGAGGAAATCTTATCTACCTCATGGGTATGAAAATGAGAATCACCTCCTCAGCTCACAGGATTGTTCACAAGGAGGTTACCACCATTGTGATCGAGATAAATAATACAGAGCATTAAATTATGTATTGATTGTGTGATTCATTTATATATTTACTTTACTTAAAATCATGTGATGCAGAGTAATTTCACAATGTATACATAGTTGCAGGCCAAAAACCAAACAAAAAGAAATCCTCACTGAAGAACTTGTTAATTTCAGTCACCAAGGGTTTAAGCAAAACATAGGTATAGAGTTGCTAGGATACCTGAAACCTGGTGGTTATCTTTAAAATTGATGTGTTTTTCCTGGGGTGTTTGTGCATGGAAAAAATTCCAGGCTTTTTTTTTTTAACCCTGTTGCCATGTATGATTATTACTTGTGATATTACTTAATTATCTGGATTGAAGACCAGCCTAGAAAATTGAAGCTGCTGCCAGGCAGAATAACTTAAGGGAAGTATTCTGATTAGATGATCTTCTTCAAAATGGAAAAGGTGGTGAGAAAATATTACATCTTAAGATCCCTAACAGAAATGACTGTTTATTTCAAAGTATGTTTTATTCATATTTGAAATAGTTACATAACCTATCCTTCAGTTCCTCACTTTCTTTTCTCTTCTTTTTAAAGTCCGTTTTATTTAGTAGCAGCTTCAAGTAACCAAAAAAAAAATAAAGTCTTTCTTTTAATGTTAGTGCCAAAAGCCACAGGGAATTTTTCAGTGACAAGATTTTAGTTTCTTACTATGTATACAAATTTTTGAAACTTAGCTTTCATTTTAAGCATCCTCTTGAATATGCAATCTTTATATATCTTTGTGTCACTTCCAGCCTGACAATTTAAACCGACATTTTATGCTTGAGTTTCCTCTTTTTACAGAGAATTAATTACTTTTTGGCTGACAGATCAAATAATAAGTAAATGTCTTTCTATATATTAATTTTTCCATAAGATTTTATAAGAGTTTAAATAAATATGAACTACTTTTCTTTCAATTTTATCTGTTTTGTTTCTGGCAAGACTTATAGTGAAAATCTGGCAGTAATGCTGCAGTTGTTTGGGTGAGAAAATAATCATATCTGTTAAAGGGCAAGCATGGTCAGAAAATTACCTTACTGTCATGTATGGCTATCAAAGTAGTATAGCCCAGCTAAGTTGTCCCCATAAGAAATATGAGTTATATTTAAGAAATTTAATAGCTAAAAACTTGGGTAAAATCTTCAATTTTAAAATTGTTAAATTATTTGAAAACATTCAAGTAAAATATAATTACATAGAGTTATTGTTGAGGACATTTTAACACAAATCTTGGTTTAAAAACCAAAGTAAATAAGAAATGTAATCTAATTCATACAACTTTCCTTATGTGTCTTATCGACTAAATTCCTAATTTAAGTCAGAGTGACCATCTGGTTTTACATTTTGTTTTCATTTAAGAGCTTCTTACCAAAAAAGAAGGAAAATTGTCAAAATTTGAACCTCCAAATTTTTGTTTGTTTATGGTATAGTAGCCCAATGAATACCTAGCATAGCACTGTTATTGGTAAAGCACATACACAAGACCAGCAAAATAACTAAAATATGTTTTGCTTTTCTGTAGGAAAGAATTTGCCAGAAACCATGTTTAAATGTAATTACCTAAGATGATAGCAGATTCAAGATGTTAAGAAAATACTTGGGATTTATAGCACTATTATCAGAAAACAAAAATAAGTTTAGGTATATAATCTTTCTAGTTTTTTGAAATTTATGATTCAGATTGCTTCCTATTACTGGGGTAGTAATGTGTACTACCAGTAAACATGTAGTGATGACAGCTTTTGGTAGACCAGTAAAGAAAAATAAAAATTCACATTGTGTTTCTAGTAGTTACTAAAGATTTGATGATCATTTAGGTCATATGTATATTTAGATGTGTTTTTCCAGGCTCATTCTTATTTCCACATTACTTCATCTAGGGTCATAGTCCATTCTGCTAGGATTCTACCATGTCCTTAGAGAGTTTTCCCCTGTTGGGTTATTATTACTTCTTTACTGATTATGAAATATTGTTTTTCTGAAACGTGTTAACTTTGTCTCATAAATAAGACAATGACTGTTTTATCCTGCTGAAACTGGTATAAATCCCTGATGATTGGCATATATTAGATAACAAATGAGAATATCTAATAAGCATATACTGCTTTGCAGGTAGAATGGATGCATGTATAGATTTCAGTCTCAAGTACATAGTGTTAGTCTGATGCTGTATGATTGGAAAAATAGCAAATTTTTCCTATTTTATAAATTGTATTCATGAACTTCCTTCAAAACATGCTTACCTGTTAGTAGTATTTCTAAAAATATGGTAGTATGTCTTCCAGAATTTCACTATATGCTTACAATGAATAGTTCCTAGCTTGTTGAAATGTTGAATTTCCTGTTGGTTTCTTTTTGATTATATGGGTCCATATAGCAAGCCTGAAGGATAGTGTAATCACTTTCCACAGGGTGAAATTTTAGATTTTTAAAGAGAACCTATATAATTTTTGTCCATTATCAAGTTATGGATTTTTTAAGCAAATGCTACTTTCAGTTAATGTATTTGGCCCTACCAAATTTTCAGGGACTGGAAAATGTTAAAGTTCTGCATTTTGCTTTTGTAGCCAATTAAATATTATCTTGGAATTGTTCTGAAGTATTAGTTCCTTAAACACCACTATAAGAATATTTGACAAGATCTCCAAGCTGAAAATTCCATGTAAATACTTTCACCTGAGGGGATGTGTATGTGAATATTAATAGAAACACATATAAGCAAAACAAAATTTAAGGTGGGCCAAAACAAAAGCCACAATTTGTTATTTGATGCTCAGTCTTTGTAAGAGCTCTTCATGTTTGACCTATCCCAACTGACATTGAATGAAGACAGATCACATTTTTCATTCATTTACCTGGAAGACTACTTCTATAATTTTATTGAAAATATTTGCCTAAAATAATTGCTTTAGCTTCTGGTCAGCACTGATTAAAATGTGAATAGTGAAGTGTCTATCATAAATCTTGGTTTACCTCAACCCACTCTACCATAGATTTCTGATGTAAATACAATTGATATATAGTTGTATTCTACTTGTATCCAGAATACTGTATTACTTAAAAATTTACTATATTAAAAAGAAATTATGAGGGCCAGTGAGATGGCTCAGCGGCGTAAGCACCTGCCTGGCAAGCGCGAGGGCCCAAGTTTGACTCCTGGAACCCACGTACAAAAAAGGGCCAGTGATATCGCTCAGTGGCACGGACACCTGCTGGCACGCGAGGTCCTGAGGTTGACCCCCGGTACCCACAAAAAAAAAAAAGAAACTTTTGGTTACATCATTTCTACTTAAAACAGAAAGAGGAATGAAATCCCTTATGTTCAGACTTTTGTGACTGTTTATCGCAGGAAATGCCCAGAAACTATGGTATTCAGAGTGGCCCCTGAGGAAGAGGTGGACATCCCTGATGATCTTGTCTTAGACTCCCACCTGGCTCTCAGGGGGGTATGAATCTCTTTGAGCTGTTTAGTGCAGATAACCACACTGAGAGGTCTCTTCTACCTCCTCTTATAAATCTCAGGCCAATAAATCAGGTCGATCCCCTTAAAGTAACTCAAGAACTACACTAGAACCTTGTGCCCTAAAAGAACCCAGTTTTCCTCAGCCCCCCATCATGCTTCTCATACAGACTTAAGACCCAGTGAGGTGTACACAGACAGATTTAAGCCCTTCAGGGTGAACCAGGTGAGGTGCTTCTTAGTCCTCTACATCACAATTTGTCCTGCCCCTAAGAGAGGTACAAGGGGTGGAAAGGAATATTCAAGTTCAGGTCCCTTGTTCAGTTGCAGATCTCCAGGAATGCAAAGAATGTCTAGGCCAACAATTAGAGGAAACTAGTAAGTTTGCAAGTGGGTTTCAAACTTTAACCCTTACTTTTGACTTATCATGGTGAGGTACACAATTCATCTGTGCCACTTGCTGTACCCTAGATGAAAGACAAAGAATCCTACAAGAGGCAAAGAACTATGCAGCTGAGCAATATGCTTTAAAAAGGGAAGAAAACCACCCTGGAGAGGCTACTTTCCTTTCAACAGACCCAAACTGGGACTATAATACTAGTTAGGGACTAAAAATGATGTCTAACATGCTAGTTGTTCTTACCATGGAATAAAAAGTTTTATTAAACATCTATTTATGATAAAGTGATAGGAGTCATACAGGGCACAGAGAAAAACATAGTTGTCTCTCAAAACAAACTAGCAGAAGTCTTTCATAAATATACTAATATTGATCCTTCTTCCAGGGAGGGAGAAATACTAGTGGGACATCATTTCACTTGTCAATCAGCCCCAGATATTCAGCATAAATTACAAAAATCTTCAGATGGGCCCACAGACACCTATGGCCCAAACTCTATACGTGGCCTTTTCTGTGCTCAAAAATTGGAACCCAGAAGAGTGCCAAAAGATAAAGGTTTAGATTATGGCTATTGCAGATGGCCATGTTTAAGCTCACCCAGGTCATCTAATGGAAAACTCAAAGGCAACTGAGGAAAGAGTTTCTGTTTCAAGTGCAAGTAGATTGACACACCAAGCCACCCCCGACCCTTCTCCAAGTGTAAAGCGGCCAAAATGCCTGACTTATGACACTGGAGGGTCCCAGAGAAGGCTATGCCAGCCAAACCCCTCATTTCCTGCTCCAAGGACTGAGGAGGCCCAAGGCAATCTGCAATACACCTGTGCACAGAAATCTCCATCTCCTGTGAGGAACCCTGTGTAGTCTAAGTCATGATTGAGATAATTTGACTACTTATTGACAGAGACAACTCGTTCAGGTTTGACTTCTTCTCTGGAAAACCCTCCTGTAGTTCTATTGCCATACCTGGGGTTGAGGTGACCCCTCAGTCAGAGATTCTTTCCTCCTCTTCTGACATGTCACTTTGAAGACCAAATGTTTAACCATGAGTTTCTAATTGTTCCATAATGTCCTACCCCCTTGCTAGTAAAAAATTTACCACAAAATTGGGGGCAATTTACAAATTCTGGCAAAAGCCAAAATGGATTTTACCTGTTGTAGATACACGAGGTCTCCCTGACCTAACTAGTCAACAGGTAGATTCTGCTGCATGGTATAATGGAACACCTGCTAGGACAAATTCTGCTATGCCAGTAGCTATAAGATTAGAAGACCCTAGCCAATTTACTAAAAGAAAGCAGTATCCAATCAAAGAAGAGACATGTAAAGGCCTTCAGCCTTTCCTAGACATGTTTCTCAAATACAGCCTTTTGTGGCCTTGTCAGTCCCCTTGCAATACTCCCATTCTCCCTGTAGCAAAGCCCTCAGGAGAATATAGGATGGTACAAGACCTCTAACTCATTAGCGATGCTGTCATCCCACTCCACCCTCTTGTGGCAGATCCATATACAATTTTAAAACCTAGGGGACACTTATTAGTTTTCAGTCAGGTTGAAAAGATGCATTTTTTCCATTCCCCTATATGCAGACTCTCAGTTTCTGTTTACCTTTGAATGCAAAGATCCCATTTCAAGAGAAAAGGAGCAATATAACTGGACAGTTCTCCCACAGGGGTTTAGAGAAACATCTGCATCTTTTTGTACAGGCACCATAGAAAGACTTAAGAAACCTAGAGCTTAAACATGGTACCATCCTATAGTATGAAGATGATAGTTTAGTTTGCAGACCAACTCAGAAATTATCCAGCTATAATATTATACAGACTCTCAACTTTATAGTTAAGAAGGGTTACAATGTCTCCAAAGAAAAGGCTCAGATATGCTCCCCAAAATTCAATATTTTGTTTATGTTTTTAAACCTGAGGAACAACAGCTGTGTAGGGATTTGATACAGGCTATCTGAGATCTTGGGCCTCCAGCCATCAAATAACAGCTTTGATCCTTCCTGGGAATTGCTGGCTGTTGTAGGATCTGGCTGTCTATTTTTGGACAAATGGCAAAGCTTTTATGTGAGGCTGTAAAAGGCCCTGAGTCTACCCCTAGAATGGACAAAAGTGACTGCCAATGCCTTTAGGGAAATAAAGCATGCCCTTACTCAGTGTTCAGCAATGGGAACACCTGGCTTTAGAAAACTCCTTTTCCTCTACATATCGGAAAAGAGAAGAATTGTTGATGTCTTGACCCAGAGTCTAGGACAAGAATGTTGCCCAGTGGAATACTTTTCAAAAAAGATAGATGTGGTGACTGTTGGATTGTCACCCTGCCTTAGAGCAGTAGAATCTACAGCTATGCTAACAAAGGAAGCTACAAAATTCACTTTAAGACAGAGACTAGAAGTCTTTACTCCCCATCAGATCAGAGCTATTCAAGAGAAAAAATTTTATTTGTGGTTAACAGGGGAATGTCTTATGAAATATCAGTCCATGCACTTAGAAACACCTGAAGTTTCTATAAAAACTTGCATTACATTTAATCCTGCCTACAGGCCCAGAAGTTAGCCACTCTTGTGAACAAATGATCTCCCAGAATTAAAGAAGCAGGACAAGACATCACTGGCCTTCTCTTTCAAGACCCTGAGGAGATGTATTTCACTGATGGAAGTAGCCTTGTCCAACAATGACATAGAAAGGCAGGTTATGCAGTTGTCAGTTCCCAACAGGTCATTGAAGCAAAACCTCTGCTCCCAGGGACCTCTGCTCAAAAGGCAGAGCTAAAAAGCTCTTAGTTGGACATTGATATTAGGAAAGAGCAGAATTTGAATATCTACACAGACCCCAAAAATGCCTTTCTGGTGCTACATGCCCATGAAGCAATCTGGAAAGAAAGGGGATAACTGGTAACAATCACATAAAAAGCACATGCCTCTGTTCCTAGAGGCAGTCCATCTTCCCAAGGAATTCACAGTTATGCACTATAAGGGGCACCATAGAGGCATGGCTAAAGCTTCCTTGGGAAATTGGAAGGCTGATAGGAAAGCAAAAAGAACAGCCTTACAGCCGCTTAATACTCTAGCCTTATCCCAGTTCCTGATGAATCATTAAAACCAATTCATATTCTCCAGGAAGAAAAATAGGACAAGGGAGAATTTAAAAGGCACACTGAAAAAAAAAGTGCATTGTTGGTATTTAGAAAACAAACTGGCCCTTTCTCAAGGGTCACAATGGAAGGCTATAAAAACTTCATGATTCTTTCCATGTGGGAAGAGATGCTACACTGGAAATGGTCACTTAAGTTTCTGCAGGACTAGGACCAGCAGCAACTACCTGACAGGTCTGCAAACCTTGCCCACTCTGTGCCTACAGTAACTTGGGCAAGCCCAAACTGGTTCTTTTGTTAAAATCTCTACAGAGGAGGGTGACATACTTTGGTGAGGACTGGAAGTTAGACTTTAGACACATGCCAATATGTGGAGGTTTTAGACAGATATTGGTCCTAATAGACACCTTTGCAGGCTGGATTGAAGACTTTCCTACTTGTTCAGAAAAGGCTACAGAGGCAGTCAAGGTGTTTCTTAAAGAAATTATCTCCTGATTTGGACTACCCTAGTTCCTCCAGAGTGACAATGGGCCTTCCTTTACTTCTCAAATAACTCAGGAAGTGCCAAAGTCTTTAGCAATAAAATACCATTTCTATTTTTCATGGCAGCATACATTTTCTGGAAAGGTTGAGAGAGCCAATCAAATCCTAAAGCCAGCTCTGGCAGGACTTTGCCAAGAGATGTAAGAGTCCAGGCTCCAATTGCTACCTGTAGCCTCATGATGGTTTGTAACACACCCAAAATGGGGCTAAATTTGAGCCCACTTGAGATGTTATATGGGAGGCTATTTCTATCCTTTGATATGATAGCAGACCCAGAGACCACAAGACTTTTACAATATCTTACTAATCTGAGCCAAGTACAAGATATTATCCAAATGTATGGGAACAGATTCCTGAGAATTCCTGGCCCAGTGGGACTACCTAGTGTCCGCCCTGGAGACAGAGTTCATAAACACTTGGAGAGAAGGGACTCCCTCCAGCCAATTAAAACCAAAATGGAAGGGCCTATTTTCAGTGATCCTTGCCACATCCACTGCAGAAAAGCTGGCAGAGATAACTGGATCCATCTTTCTAGAGTAAAATCAGTTGCACCTGAACTATCTGCAGAATAAGAGCACCCAAAAGAGAAAAGCTATTCCTTTGATCTTCTGGATGACTGGTTTGTCTTTGACATGCATTCTCCTCTAAAGGAAGAGTGAAAATCTGACTTGCCCTCATATTTGGGGTAATAGTAAAGTTCATTTCACCCATCAAACAGGCAGCTCAAGAATCACTAATTCTTTTCTCATTGTCTCTTAACAGTTTTTTCTTAAATGTAGCCAGCAGGCCACAACACCCCAAGGTAGTTAGCACACAATGTCAGGTAGCTGGGGTCTATAGCCCCTTCCAGCCTGAAGAAGCTACAGAAGATAGAGACCTCTACTCCCTTGTGAGAGTGTACTTAAGAGGGAAATAAGATAGGAAGATAAGGCATGGCTTAAACTGGCTGGGAAGGGACGTATGGCAAGACCCCAGAACACCTGTGCAGAACCAGCTCTCCGAACCCTGCATGTGGACTTCTGAGAACTCGGGTTGGTTCCTAGTGGGATGATCTAGTTGTGATGTAACTGTGGGAAAATATGAAAAGAACTGAAGAGGAGGCTGATGCCATTAAGAGTTCACTATCATGATTCTTCATGTTACCTTTACCTTTTTTAACATTTATTTTAGTTTTTCCTTTATTTTTACTTGGTCTAAAATTGCCGTGCAGAGCCTGTTTTATTTCCCTACCCTTCCTTTTATTTTTCTACCTCTATTAAACTTTGCCACTGTTTTTCTTGTTTCATTCAATTCTTTGCTTGAAACAAAAAGGACCTAGAAATCATCTCTAAGCAGATATCCCAGCTGAAGCAGGACTTAAAAACAAAAAGTCAAATTTCACAAACTTCACCCTCTCTACAGCTGTTGTTCTTTGTTCTAATACAGATAAAAGCAGTAACTGTCCTTGTAAGTGAAATTTTATAACCTCCTCTTCCATAACATCCTGTTACATCTGAGCAGGGCCACCAAGATAAAAAACCGTCATAGCTTGATAAACTACTTTTGTTCTACTCCTGCCTGTCCACGAGTTCCATGCTGAAGACCATCCCCTTGACCAAATGTACAAAAGCTGGAACCTCTCCTTTGTCTCCTGCTCAGTCATTTTGAATTTACCAGCTGAGCCAATGTACACCTAAAAATAAAATCTTCCCATTTTCTATTTGGTCTCTTCTGTCTCCTAAATCCTGCAAGACAGCAACCCACAATCCAGTACACAGTGTGTTCAAGTTCTGCCCGAACTACAAAGTGAGACCCTGGTTAAAAAACAAAAACAAAAACAAAAACAAAAACAAAAAAGAACAAGGCTTAAATTCAGGTTTTCCTTGTCTCATTTCTACTTATCTTTATTTCATTTATCTTAACTCAGTACTGTCAAAAAAAAAAAAAAAGCAAGCATGTTCTCATTTTCAAAAAATGCATATAACTTGTACTGGAGACCATGATGTTAAGTGAAATAAGACAGACTCCGAAAGTTGCATATAACATATTTTTTTATCTGTGAAATCTACAAAAATATTGGAAACTGACTGAGAAAAAAGAGATACCTGAGTATGACTAAGTCAAGCTCCAATATTTATTGGCCTGTGTTAAGAATCACAAATAAGGGGCTGGTGAGATGGCTCAGCAGCATACGTGCTTGCCTGGCAAGCATGAGGGCCCGAGTTCGACTCTCAGAACCCACATATGAAAAAAGGGCCGGTGATATCGCTCAGCGGCACGGGCGCCTGCTGGCATGTGAGGTCCTGAGGTCGACCCCGGTACACACACACACACACACACACACACACACACACACACACAGAGTCACAAATGAGGGAAGCAGAACTGCTGTATCCATCAGGTGACCAAGATTTGTGGGCTGATGTTAAAACAATGAGCCTAGATGATAAACACACATAAACACAACAGCATGGTAATCAAAAGTTACAAGTAACTCTGACTCAAGATAGCCACAATCCCATCCTTCAAATCCCATATAAAAACCCTCAGCCTGTTAGAGAGAACTGCTCTGTTTACAGTGGTCCCTCTCAGGTATTAACCCCAAATAAAAACCTGTCCTCTTTGGTGGAGTGCAGTTTCCTTTCTTTCCTAACAACAGAAAAATAGGAGGGTAGAAGAAATAATGATAAGTAAAAAAGAGGCAAGGAAAATTATAACTTTAATAGTGAAAACTACAGCTTCAGAACAGAAGCCTATTTAATTTTTTTCTCTTGTTCCAAAACACAATAAGCCCAGATCCAATTCCCATTATCCAAGACTGGGTTCACCTATTGCCTTTCTATTTGTGAATGGCTCACTGATTTCTGTAAATTAGGCTTTTCCCTATGAATGAACTATTACCTTACTGTGGGTAGGGCACTCTCCCTCACCCATCAAACCAATATAGGGATCATAGACTGTCAAGTTCCACAGATTTCCTCTGCCATAAACACATAGATGAGAAGAGGTATTGAGTGGTATCCTCATTGTGTGTATTGGGCTCATTAGGAAATCTGCTCAGGTCAACATACCCCATTCCTGGGACCAACAACTAAAATTTGACCACCAGGGAGACACATAAGGGCAGATCCATCCCTTGTCTTGAGTAGTTTCTCACCCAACAGTCATGGGAAGCCAAGGCCTGAGATACCCCAGTGAGGACCAGCATTTGTTGCAACAACCAAAGAAGCAATTTCTTTGACTCTTGCACATCTTTCTGTCTTAAGTACCTTTAGTAGATCCTCTAAACTGATCTTTTAATTCTCTCTCAATACCAATGGTCATAATGTCACTCTGTTGATGCCATAGCTCTCCTTTTGTGAGTGGCTGAGAATATTTCCTAAACTGTGCAGACTACAGCAGTCATTAAGGTGATAACTGAGATTATCCTTGGGATCTGGTAAAGTCTGCAGAATCAAGCAAGCCAAGGAGGAGCCCACTCACTGCTTTTCTTCTTTTCTATTCTCTCTGATAAGAATGCCCCAACCCTTTTTTTCCTTCTTTCCCACTCCAGGGTGTTTATCTTAGTTACTTTTCTCTCATTGCTGGGACAAAATACCCAACAACCAAAATTAAGGAAGGAAAGGTTTATTTAGCTCACAGTTTATGGAGGTTTCAGTCCATGATCAGCTGGCTCCAAGGCAGGGTGGCATGGCACAAGGGCAACAGTTCAAGGCAGCAGAAGACAGCAAAAGCAACAAGAGCAAAAAGGGGGAGCAAGTCTCTTTTCCTCCCTTATATTGTAAGCAGGCTATCCCCCTAGGGTGGGTGTAGCACTCACACCACCTCCATGCCCTCCTCTTGCACAGGATAAAGATGTTTACAAAGTGAGGACCATGGCCCCCTGCTGAGTCACTTAAACTTCTAAACTTCTCAAGTTGACACAATGTATCAACCATTAAAACATTCATCTGACAGAATGCAAAGTCTAACTTTTTCTGATACAAGTTATCAGAAAAAGGCATGGAACTTAAAGGGTAGAGGGGGATCAATAGAAGCTGGAAAACTCAGGAAGTTTTCCAAGGGCTCCAGAGACAGGTCCCAAGATCTAAATTCTAAACATATAAATATTAAAATAGAAACATTTAACCTGCTGGAAGATGAAATGGTTTAAAACTATTGAAGGCATAGATGTAGGCAAGGACTTTCTGAACAAAACCCCAATTGCTCAAAAAGAATAACAGAGTTAACAAATGGTATCCTCTGAAATTCAAAACATTCCACACAGCAAAGGAAACAACCAACAGGGTTAACAGACCACCTATGTTATGGGAAAATTTTTACCAGCTACACCTGAACAGAGCTGATATCTCAAATATATCAAGAATATAAAAAATTAGACCTCCCAGAATGAAAAGCCCATTCAAAAACTGGACAACTGAAATGAATAGACACTTCTCAGAAGAAGAAATACAAATGGTCAATAAATACATGAAAACTTGTTCAACATCCCTGCAAAATGCAAATTAAATCAGCAGTGAGATAGGGTATGGTGGTGCACTCTTTTAATCCCAACACTCAGGAGGCTGAGATAGGAGGATCTCTGCAAGTTTGAGGTCCATCTGTGGAATAGTGAGTTCAAGGCCAACCTGAACTACATAGCAAGGCCCCAACTTGCAAAACAAAACAAAACAAAACAAATACTGAGATTTCATCTTACACCAGAAAGAATGGCAATCCTCAAAAAATAAAAACAAAGGCTGACAAGGCTGTGGTGAGTATGAAAGCCCCTACATTGCTGGTAGAAATGTAAACTAGTATAGCCATTATGGAAATCAGTATGAAGATTCCTCAAAAAACAAAAAGAGCAATTCCGTTTGACCTTCTGGTAGATATCCCCTACCAGAAATATTCCTGTAAGAGTTAAAGGAATCATACTACAGAGATGCAGCCATGCCAATATTTATAGCAGCATGAGAGCCGGATCTTGGAAGCAGCATGTATTACTATCAAGAAATGAAGAAAATGTGGTCTCGATACACAATGGAATGCTACTCTGGTGTACAGGGTTATAAATTTGAGCCACTTGTAGGACAGTGATAATGTGGGAAAATATAATGTAAAGTAAAATAAATCTGACATACAAAGCTTAAGTATCTTGATTTCTGTCGTGATAAATACAAAGTATAAACAGCAAAATAAAAGAGAGACAAACAGGAACAGAGATAGACCTTTTGCAAACAGGAAGAAGACCAAGAGATGAAGGGTTGGGGGGAGGAGTTTAAAAAAGAATTAAGTTGTGTCATCTGCACATACCAACTTCCTACAATGGATGTAAACATTATGTGTTTCAAACATGAACTAAAACATGTGGGAAGGGGGATCTAGATATAGAGTGAGGGAGGAAAGATGAAAGGAGAAATGGAATTTCAAAATGAAAATATATTAAATACATGTATCTACTCTCACTGATGAATGTAAACATTATGCACTGCAAACATGTACTATTAAAAAGAATTTTTTAAAAGAAAACTGCAACTTCAGAACCAATAAATATTACCGAAGTTTAGTCATATTTGTAGGTTCCAGACATGTTTATGGTTCTTTTTCTCATACCTTAAATCCTTTAAAGATATTATAAGTCCATCAATTACTTTAGTTGATAACACAGAGGGGACAACACTGACCTGAAGATATAGAAACATATTCAAAGGTTTAAGTAAATGTTTGTAGCAAAACACTTTAGATCACCCATCTTTAAAAAAAGAAATACATTTGACTGAATTTGTGCTTTTCTCTGTATATTTGGCCATCTCCTAACCTGTAAAATGAGCCACTATCTTTCTGCCTATTGGTGGACCATTCCTTTTTCTCCTGGAAAGCAAGACAAAACTTTCTGTAGATTCACAAATTTTACATATTTCAACACACACAAATATTCCCTGTCCCAGAATCTAATATGTTTTTCTCTTAAGGGCCCACACTCTATTTTCTGTGAGTGTATACTTTAACCTCGGCCTGAAGAACCTTTTTATGCCTTACTTTTGCATCCTGAAAATTCTTTGCTGTAATGGAAGTTAGTGAATGTGTAAACTGCCCCATAGAAGAAGTGACTTATGGTTTACCATCCTCATTTTGAGGGGCCTTTTTGGAACCTGTCCAGTGATAGTTTTCAGAATTAAACCCAAAGCCTTCTGAGCTGTGCTCTTAGCCATTTTCTTTTCTTTTTCTTTTTTTTGTGGGTACTGGGGGGTCGACCTCAGGACCTCACGCGCCAGCAGGCGCCCGTGCTGCTGAGCGATATCACCGGCCCCTTTTTCGTATGTGGGTTCCGGGAGTCGAACTCGGGGCCTCACGCTTGCAAGGCAGGTGCTTACACTGCTGAGCCATCTCACCGGCCCCCAGCCATTTTCATTTATTTATTTTTATTTTGAGACAGGATCTTGCCATGTCATACACTGCTGACACTTGGTTGGAACTTGCAATTCTCCTGCCCCAGTCTCCTGGAATGCTGGGAATAGAAGCATGCCACTAAAAGCAGCCTTTGTATGCCTAAATAATATTTTATTGCATAGAGATACTATAGTTTGTTTATCCATTCATCTGTGGATGGGCATCTAGGCTGTTTCTGTACCTTAGCTATATTGAATTTCACCATAGTAACCAATAGATTCTAGGTATCACCAAGTATGATGTCTTCAATTATTCAGGAATATGAGAAATGTTAAAGCTGTATCAAATATTTTCTCCACTTTCAGTTTCATGAGGAAGGTCCATACTGATTTCCATATTGGCTTTATTGTTAATGGTCCCATCAACAGTGTAAAATGATTTCTTTCCCCTCAAATTCTCACTCAATTCTCATATTGTTTTTTTTTTGTATTTCTGATAGTAGTTACTTTGAGAGGATAAGACAGAATGTCAGTGTTGTTTTAACTGGCATTCCTCTAGTGCTCAAAGGTGTTGAACATTTGTCATTGTGGTCAATTAGTCACTGTAGAGAAAATTTGCTCACCTCATTGTAACAAGAAAGCAGACAAAAGAGAAAAGGCCAGAAAGAGAGGACATTGGAACCAGATATATTCACCAGTCATAGCTCCCAGATCCACTTGCTTCAAGGTCTTATCTCTTGTTTTCAGCAGCTTCAATACTGCCATCAAGTTATGATATAAGAATTAGGTTAAGGGCCAGGGATTTAGCTCAGTGGTACAGTGCCTGCCTGGCAAGTGTGAGGTCCTGAGTTTGATTCCTGATACCCCCCCAAAAAGAATTTGGTTATTCAACTGGGAATGGTGGAACATGCCTGTAATCCCAGCACTCAGGAGGCTGAGGCAGGAGGATCACCATGAATTAAAGGCCAGCCTGGGCTACATAGTGATTTCAAAGCCAGCCTGAACTACATAGTGAGACCTTGTGTTGAAAAACCAAAAAAAAAAAAAAAAAAAAAAAAAAAAAAAAAAAGAATTAGGTTAATCTACTGATGAAGTTAGAGCCCTCATGATCCAATTACTTCACAAAAGCCTACCAGCTGGTGAGCAAAACTTCAGTGCATGGATTTTGGGTGATATTTCAAAAACAAATAAAAATAACCTCTTATTCATGTAATAATTGAGGTGAGCAGCACATAAACTGACACGTTTGACACATCCCTACTTAGCAGAAAGGAAAGAATAGTTGATATACTAGTGTAAAAATCCCTTAATGTCTTTTATTTTTAGTATATATGCTGCCAAAGTAAGTACCTTTAATGTCTTAGTTGAGGATTGCTAAAAGCATTGGGTTTTAGTTTTCTATGAAGTACCCAAAACTGTTTTTGTCCTACACTCTTATATGATTTAATTTCCATATATGTTATGAAACAATAGAGAAAAATAATTGCTTCGTGCTTTATTTAAAAACAGTGAAAATCTTTGCCTTGTTTATTTCTTCAGTATTATGTTATTTTTAACTGCATATATTGTATAAATTCATAATTGTCAGTATTAGTAGATGTCTACAGATGATTCCACCTCACAATATCAGAATACACATTCTTCTCACTGCACATGGGTTGTTCTCCAAAATAGACCATATACTAGTGCATAGCACATGCTTAAGTAAATGCAGAGGAATTGCAGAGGAATTTACTTTTGCATTATCCCATGTATATTATCTGACCACACTGCAATGTAAATACAAATCAATGGCAAAAGAAACCACAAAATCTCCATAAACACATGGAAATGAAATAACACCCTCCTGTACAACCCATGGGTCACAGATGTAGTTAAATAGTATCTACAAGTAAATGAAAATACCAGTATAACATACCAGAACTTATGAGACACAATGAAAGGAGTCCTAAGAGGGAAATTTATAATGGTGAATTCTCACATCAGGTAAACAAAACAAGTGCACATAAACAATCTAATATTGAACCTGAAACTTCTAGAAAAACAAGAACAACTCAAATCCAAAGCTCTAAAAGGGAGGAAAATGTAAAGATTAAGCAGTTACTAATGCAATTGAAACTCAGAAAACAATACAAAGAATCAATGAATCAAAGAATTTGCTTTTTGAAAAATTAAATAAAATAGTTACACCTTTAGCCAACTTAATTAGAGGAAAGAAAAGATTCAAATTCATGCAATAAGGAATAAAAAAGGGTGAAATCACAATGGATCATGTGGAAATCCAGATCATCAATACCTATTTTGAGAACCTGTCCTCTAATAAGATGGAAAGCACAGAAGAAATGAACACATACCTAGATAAATATGAATTAACAAGATTGAATCAAGAAGACATAAAAATTCTAAATAAACACAATATCAGTCAATGAAATTGAAGATGTAATAAAAAACTTACCATCAAAGAAAAGCCCAGATCCTGATGGATTCACTGTTGAATTTTACAAGAAATTTAGAGAAGGTCAAACGCCATTACTTGTCAAACTCTTTAATAAAATTGAAAGAGAAACAATACTCCCAAAGTCATTCATGGAAGCAAGTTTATGCTGACACCAAAACCAGAGAAGTCCCAACCAAAAAAGAGAACTACAGGCCAATCTGTGCAATGAACATAGGTGCAAAAATCCTCAAGATATTGGCAAACAGAATGCAGCAAATCATCACAAAGATTATAAACCATGACCAAGTAAGATTCATGTTAGAAATGCAGCAAGGGTTCAACATATGCAAGTCAATAAATGTAAAACACCATATCAACAGAGCCAAAGACAAAATTCATGTGATTATCTCAATAGATGCAGAAAAATCATTTTACAAACTCCAACACTCATTCATGATAAAGACCTTACAGAAAATTGGAATAGATGGTAGATGGTCTTAACCTCAATCGGTTTTATCAGCCATCTATGACAAACCAACAGCCAACATCATACTGGATGGACAAAAACTGAAAGCTTTCAATCTAAAACCGGGAAGAAGACAAGGCTGTAACTTATCACCACTCCTATTCAATGTAGTTCTGGAAACATTAGCCAGGGCTATTAGAAAAATAAAGCAATAAAAGGAATAAGGCTAGGAAAGGAAGAAGTTAAATTATCATTATTTGCAGATGACATGATACTCTACATAGAAAACCCCTAAAACTCCACCAAAAGACTTGTAGATTTAATAACCAAATTCAGTAGCATAGCTGGATACAGAGTCAACACTCAAAAATCAATAGTATTCCTATACACAAACAACAAACATACTGAGAGAGATGTTAAGGAGACAACACCTTTCAAAATAGTATGAAAAATGAAAGACTTAGGACTCAATCTAACAAAGAAAGTAGAAGACCTATACACTGAAAATTATAGTGCTCTGAAAAAGGAGATTGAAGAGGGTATCAAAATGGAAAGATATCCCTTGCTCATGCATAAGAAGACTCAATGTAGAGAAAATGACAGTGCTCCCAAAATAGATATACAGATTTAATGCAATCCCAATCAAAATACCATTAGCATTCCTCACAGAACTAGAGAAAATATTCCTAAAATTTATTTGGAAACAGGAGGGACCTAGAATTGCAAACACGATTCTAGGTAACAAATGCAGGGGCCATCAAAATCCCTAACTTGAAATTATACTACAGAGCTACTGTGATAGAAACAGCATGGTATTGGCAAAAATCAATCAGTCAATTAATGAATCAATAAACAGAACTGAGGATTAGTGGAACAGGTTAGATGATGCAGAAAAAATTTCAAACACACTCACCACCTTATTTTTCACAAAGGGCCCCAAATTTTCACTGGAAGAAAGTTAGCATCTTTAATAAATTGTGCTGGAGAAACTGGCTTTCTACATATCAAAGAGTAAAACTAGACCCATGTCTATCACTATGCACTAAACTAAAATCAAAATGAATGAAATGTCTGCTAGAAGAGAGAATAGGTAAACTCTTGAAGACATAGGTGTAGGCAAAGATTTCATGAACAAAAACCCAGCTCACTCAGCAAATAATACAAAGAATAAACAACTGGGATGTTATCCTATTAAAAACTTTTTGCACAGCAAAATAAATTACCAATAGAATGATAAGACAACACATGAAGTGGGAAAAACATTTCAGCCAGTTGTCCTTCAGACAAAGGACTAATATCTAGAACACATGAATAAATGAGAAAACAAGACTGCACAAATTTAAAAACCCCATTCAAAAGTGGACACTTGAAATGAATAGACACTTCTCAGAAGAAGTATGAAAAGCAAATAAATATATGCAAAAATGTTCAACATCACTGATCATTTGAGTGATGCAAATTAAAACAATGCTGAGATTCCACTTCACTCCAGAAAGAATGGCTATCGTCAAGAAATTAACCAGCAACAAATGCTAACAAGGCAGCGGGGAAAAGGGAACCATTCTCCACTGTTGATGGGTGTGTAGATTCACGCAACCACTGTGGAAATCAGTGTGAGATTCCTCAAAAAAGCTAAGCTTCCATTTGACCCAGCTATTATCCTTTTTGGTATATTCTGAAAAGAATTAAAAGATATCTTTTTGGTATCTTCCCAAAAGAATTAAAAACAGAAACATATGCACACCCATGTTTATAGGAGCACAATGTGTAATAGCTAAATCTTGGAAAAAACTCAAATGACCATCAAAGGATGAATGGATAAAGAAGATGTAGGGATTTTTTTTTATACAATGGAGTACTACTCTGGCATAAAAAAGGAAAACTTGAGGGATTTATAGGTAAATGGATGTATCTTGAGACCATATTTTTAAGTTAAATAAATCAGACACACATGTGTAAATGTTGCATTGTTTCTCTGGCATGAGAAACCAAAAGGGAAGTAAGGACCAAAATGTATAATAGATATTGGGAAGCAGGAAGAAAATGTCCAAATGGGAAGGGCAACAAGGGAGGGAGGAAGGGTAAAGGAAGGAAAGGGAAAAAAGGGGATAGAAGGAAAAATATGAAGACACAACTTTTGTAAACCAGGAAGGGAAAAAGGATTGAAGGGCAGGGAAGAGATTGGGGAAAAAATAAGAATCAAGATATATATTTTTACAGGTACAAATTCCCTATGATGAATGTGATCATTGTGTATATCTAAAATGTACCAATAAAATCAATTTAAAAGAATTAACTGCCCTTATGAGCTTCCCTGGGATGTCCTTCTATTAAGTAAGAAACCATGTGATCTCAGCTTGCTAGGTACCCAGATTCTACCTGACAGTTCCAGTTAGGTTTTTGTTGGGGGCTGCTGTCATTCCTATGGGTAGATCTGCCTGATGAAGATTTTTTCATCCTTATAAGACTGAGCCCAGGGAGATAACTCATTTCCACTTTCCTTTTTATGGTATCCCTACCTGGCCCATGCTATGCCACCCTCCACCCCTCCCACACTGCCAAACTGCAGCTGCTTTTCTCTGCAAGCAAGCTAGTTTTCACCTGGCCCAAGCCTACCCAGGCTTGTGGGTGCCACTCAAAGTGCTACAGACCCAGCCCCTGATGGATTCATGGCTGAATTCTACAAGAAATTTAGAGAGGATTTAATGACAATACTCTTCAAACTCTTTGATGAAGTTGATAGGGAAGCAATTCTCACTAACTCATTCCTGGAGACAAGTATTACTCTGATACAAAAAGTGGAGAAAGACCCAACCAAAAAAGAGAACTACAGGCCAATCTCCCTAATGAACACAGATGTAAAAATCTTCAATAAGATACTAGTAAACAGAATGCACCAAATCATCAAGACAATTATACACCATAACAAAATGGGATTCATCCCAGGGATGCAGTGAGGGTTCAATATATGCAAATCAATAAACATAATACACCATATCAACAGAGCCAAGGACAAAAATCACATGATCATCTCATAGATGCAGAAAAAGCTTTTCATTAAATCCAACACTCATTCATGATAAAAAAAAAACCTACAGAAAATTAGAATAGGTGGTCTTTACCTCAATCTAATAAAAGCCATCTATGACAAACCAACAGCCAACATCATACTAACTGGACAAAAACTGAAAACATTCACCCTAAAATCAGGAACAAGACAAAGATGTCCACTATTACCACTCCTATTCAATAGAGTTCTGGAAACATTAGCCAGAGAAATTAGACAAAAGACAGAAATAAAAAGGAATAAAGATAGGAAAGGAATCATTTAAATTATCATTATTTGCAGATGACATGATACTTTACATAGAAGACCCCAAAAATTCCACCAAAAGACTTCTAGAATTAATAACCAAATTCAGTAGCATAGATGGGTACAACGTCAACACTCAAAAATCAATAGCATTCCTGTACACAACAACAAATTCACAGAGAGAGAAATTAAGGAAACCACACCATTCACAATAGCATCTGAAAAAATAAAATAGGAATCAATCTAACAAAGAAAGTAAAAGATCTATACACTGAAAATTATAGTGCTCTGAAAAAGGAGATTGAAGAGAATATCAGAAAATGGAAAGATATCCCTTCTTCATGGGTAGGAAGAATCAACATAGTGAAATTAGCCATACTCCCAATGCTGTTATACAGATTTATTGCAAGCCCAATCAAAATACCATTAACGTACCTCACACATCTAGAGAAAAGTTTCCTAAAATTCACTTGGAAACAGAAGAGACCTAGAATAACAAAGGCAATCATGGGCAACAAAGGCAAGGCAGGAGGCATCAAAATCCCTGTCTTAAAATTAGACTACAAAAGCTACTGTGATAAAATCAGCATGGTACTGGAAAAAAAAAAAAAAAACAGACCTGAGGACCAGTGTAACAGAATAGAAAATACAGACATAACTCCAAACACACTCAACCAACTAATCTTTGACAAAGGGGCCAAACATGGTCACTGGAAGAAAGATAAACTCTTTCATAAATCGTGCTGGAGAAACTGGCTTTCCACATGCCAAAGACTGAAACTAGACCCATGTCTTTCACCATGCACTAAACAGAAGTCAAAATGGATCAAAAATCTAAATATTAAAACAGAAACACTAAATCTGATGGAAGACAAAGTAGGTAGAAATCTTGAAGACATTGGGGTAGGCAGAGACTTCATGAACAGAAACCAAACTGCAAAGAATCAACAACTGGGATCTCATCTTATTAAAAATTTTTTGCTCATCAAAAGAAATCACAGAGTGAAAAGACAACCCACAGAGTGGGAAAAAATTTTGGCCAACTGTCCCTCAGACAAAGGACATATATCTAGAACATATAAAGAATTAAAGAAAATCAGGCCCCCTAAATTCAAAGACACAATCCAAAAATGGACATCTGAGATGAATACACAATTCTCAATGAAGAAATGGCAAATAAATATATGAAAAAATGTTCAACATCATCGGTCCATCTCACTACAGAAAGAATGGCTGTTATCAAGAAATCAACCAATAACAAATGCTGATGGGGCTGTGGGGGAGGAACCCTTCTCCACCATTGGTGGGAGTGTAGACTGGTGCAACTGTGGAAATCAGTGTGGAGACTCTTTTTTATTTTTATTTTATTTTATTTTATTTTATTTATTTATTTATTTATTTTTTGTGGGTACCGGGGGTCGACCTCAGGACCTCACGCGCCAGCAGGCGATATCACCGGCCCCTTTTTCGTATGTGGGTTCCGGGAGTCGAACTCAGGCCCTCACACTTGCCAGGCAGGCGCTTAAGCCGCTGAGCCATCTCACCGGCCCATATTTTTATTTTAAAGAGAATAAAATAGAACAAAATTTCAAAACAACATAATAGGAGGGTAACAATGGTTAATTCATTAGGTACTGTTATCTTTAAATTAGTTACTCAGGGTACAAGATATCAGCATTCAATTGTCCAAACATTATTACCACAAACATTTCTTTTCAATGAACTAAGCAAAATTAGTAGTGTATCTATCTTAACTATCATATTATATATCTATATCTATCTATCTATCTATCTATCTATCTATCTATCTATCTATCTATCTATCTATCTATGTTTTTCTTTTCCTTCTTTCTTTTCCCCATTTGCCCATCCCAGTTTTGCTTTCCTTTTGATCAGTTACTTCCTGTTTTACCATATCTATTGTACATTTTGGATCTTATTTACTCTTTCAGTTTCTCACACTAGGGAGACAATATGATGTTTACACATGTGCATCCGGTTTATTTCACTTATGAGTATGGTCTCGAGTTGCATCCATTTACCTATAAAAGTCTCCAGTTTATCCTTCTTTATAGCTGAGTAGTACTCCATTGTATAAAAAGACCACATCTTTCTTATCCATTCCTCAGTTGATGGGCATTTGGGTTGTTTCCAAGATCTGGCTATTACAAATTGTGCTGCTATAAACATGGGTGCACATACATCACTGTGGCACGATGTTTTTAATTCTTCTGGGAAGATGCCCAGAAGGGGAATAGCTGGGTCAAATGGGACCTCCAGTCCTAATTTTTGAGGAATCTCCACACTAACTTCCATAGACAACAAATAAAACTGACACTCCCAACAAAAGTGGAAAAGGGTTCCTTTCTCCCCACAGCCCCTCAAGCATTTGTTATTAGTTAATTTATTGATAATAGCCATTCTTTGTGGAGTGAGGTGGAATTTCAGTGTTGTTTTAATTTGCATCTCTTTAATGACTAGTGATGTTGCACATTTTTTCGTGTATTTATTTGCCATTTGTATTTCTTCATCTGAGAAGTTACACACTTTTTTTGCATATTTATTTGCCATTTGTATTTCTTCTTCTGAGAAGTGTGTGTATTAATCTCAGATGCCCATTTTTGGATTGGGTCTTTAAATTTGGGAGGTCTGATTTTTTTGAGGTCTTTGTATGTGCTCAATAATAATCCTTTGTCTGAAGAACAGCTGGTAAACATTTTTTCCCATGTTGTGGGTTGTCTCTTCACTCTGTTGGTGGTTTCTCTCGCTGTGCAAAAGCTTTTCAATAAGATGAGATCCCAGTTGTTAATTCTTTGTGATAGTTCCTGTGCAATTGGGGTTTATTCATAAAGTCTTTGCCTACACCAATGTCTTCAAGAGTTTTACCTATCTTACCTTCCAGCAGATTTAATATTTCTGTTTTAATATTTATATCTTTGATCCATTTTGAATTTAGTTTAGTGCATGGTGAAAGATATGGGTCTAGTTTTAATCTTTGGCATGTGCAGAGCCAGTTTTTCTAGCACCATTTATTAAAGAGGCCATCTTTCTTCCAGTGAATGTTTTAGGCATCTTTGTCAAAGATAAGGTGGCTTACTATGTCTGGAGTTATTTCAGCATCTTCTAATCTGTTCCACTGATCTTCAGGTCTGATTTTTGCCAATACCACACTTGTTTTATCACAGTAGCTTTATAGTATAATTTCAAGTCTGGGATTGTGATGCCCCCTGCCTTGCCTTGTTGCCCAGAATTGCCTTTCCTATGCTAGGTCTCTTCTGATTCCAAATGAATTTTAGGATTGTTTTCTCTAATTCTGTGAGATATGCTGTTGGAATTTTGATCAGAATTGCATTAAATCTGTATAACAGTTTTGGAAGTATGGCCATTTTCATTATATAGGTTCTTCCTACCCAAGAGCAAGGGATATCTTTCCATTTTCTCATATCTTCTTCAATCTCCTTTTTCAGGGTACTGTAGTTTTCAGTGTAGAGGTCTTTTACATCCTTTGTGAGATTTATTCCTAGCTATTTCATTTGTTTGGGTATTATTGTGAAAGGTTTTGTTTCCTTAATTCCTCTTTCAGTAAGTTTGTTATTCATGTACAGGAATGCTATTGATTTTTGAGTATTGACTTTGTATCCAGCTATGCTACTGAACTTGCTTATTAAATCTAGCAATTTTTTAGTGGAGTTTTTGGGGTCTTCTATGTAGAGTATCATGTCATTTGTAAATAATGATAATTTCACTTCTTCCTTTCCAATCTTTATTCCTTTTATTTCTTTCTCTTGTCTAATTGCTCTGGCTAAAGTTTCCAGAACTATGTTGAATAAGAGTGGGGACAGTGGACATCCTTGTCTTGTTCCTGATTTTAGAGAGAAAGCTTTCAGTTTTTGTCCATTTAGTATGATATTGGTTGTTGGTTTGTCATAGATAGATTTTATCAGATTGAGATAAAAGACCATCTATTCCAATTTTCTGTAGGGTTTTTGTCATGAATAGGTGCTGGACTTTGTCAAAAGCTTTTTCTGCTCTATTGAAATGGTCATATGATTTTTGTCTTTGGTTCTGTTAACATGGTGTGTTACATTTATTGATTTACGTATATGGAACAATCCCTGCATCCTTGGGATGAATCCCACTTGGTCATAGTGTATAATCTCCTTGATTATTTGCTGCATGCTGTTTGCCAGTATCTTATTGAGGATTTTTGCATCTATGTTAATTAGGGAGATTGGTCTGTAGTTCTCTTTCTTAGTTGGGTCCTTCTCTGGTTTTAGTATCAGGGTAATGCTTGCTTCCAGGAATGAATTTGGGAGTATTGCTTCCCTTTCAATTTCATTAAAAAGTTTTAGAAGTAGTGGTGTTAGGTCTCTAAATTTCTTGTAGAATTCATCAGTGAATCCATCAGGGCCAGGGCTTTTCTTTGTTGGGAGGTTTTTAATTACATCTTCCACTTCACTGGTTGATATTGGTTTATTTAGGATTTTTAAATCTTCTTGATTCAGCTTTGGTAATTCATATGTGTCTAGGAATCTGTCCCTTTCTTCTGCATTTTTCATCTTATTCGAATACCAATTTTTGAAATAGGTATAGATGATCTTCTGGATTTCTGTAGGGTCCATTGTGATTTCACCCTTTTCATTCTTAATTGCATGGATTTGAGTCTCTTCTTTTCTTTTTTAAATAAAGTTGGATAAGTGTTGGTTGATTTTATTTATTCTTTCAAAGAACCAACTCTTGGATTCATTGATTCTTTGTATTTTTTTTCAGTCTCCAATACATAAATTTCTGCTCTAATCTTTATAATTTCCTCCCTTTTATGAGCTTTTGGCTTAGCTTGCTCTTCTTTTTCTAGAAGTTGGAGGTTGACCATTAAGTTGTTTATTTGTGCTTGCTCTATTTTCCTGATATAGGTATTTAATTTGCGTCTTAGGACTGCTTTCATTGTATCCCATAAGTTCCAGTATGTTTTCCCATCATTATCATTCAGTTGTACAAACTGTCTAATTTCTTCTTTAATTTCATCTGTGACCCACTGGCTGTTCAGGAGGGTGCTGTTCAATTTCCATGTGTTTAGGAATTTCTTGTACAGGAAAAAACTGCTGGAAAGCATTGACAGGAAGTCTCACAGAGAGACCTCTGGCTTAAAACCTTTATAGCCCTCTTTAATGAATCCTGCCACAGAGGAAAACAATATAAATTCACATAATAATGCATGGTAAAAATGAGGTTAATATTTTTGGCATGAAGCACTGTTTAGTTGAAACTCATTTTGCAAAATATAGACCAGGAATTTCTTATTTGAAGTTAAAAGCTTACATGTACACAGTGTGTAAATGATCTTATACATGATTAGCATCTATGTTTCCCTAAGCACCTCACAGAGCTTCCATGTGCTCTGGTACGGCTCTGCGCACATGTCTGTCCACATCCTGCATTTGCAGACACTGCACAAGTGACACTGCAGTGGACCCGCACTGGTGCAGTCTGGCAAGTTTTGGTTTACCGTGCAGGACTATGCTTCTGTCAGTATTCAGATGCAGTGCTATTGTCCATAAAAGCTACATGGCCAATTTCAGTAAAAGAATGCTTGCTATCTTTCCTTGATGCACAATACTAAAATCTGGACCAACATAGGCATTTCATTCATGTTTTCAGCATTTACAATTTAGCAAAACCTGGTTTTGATATTTCTTATAGCATTCCTTCAAATATAGGACAAGGTTCATCTAATGTAAAAAAATAAAATAAAATAAAATGAGTCCACAGGGCAGCAATATTTCCACCGGAGATCTCGTTCCACTTTCTGGAAAGCACGGTGTTAACATCTGCCACTCTCTGGGAGCCAGCAGGTGTAAGTCTGCTAAACACTTGAACACAGCGTGACACCTGGGTGTGTTTCTCAGTGAACTGTGGAATGTGATCAATTTTCCCCCATAAACATTTAGGGTATGCTACAGCTGCTGAATGGATTCCTGCTTTTCTTGGTCCTCTCTTTGTTAGGTCTAAGATTGATGACGTCTCCTCCATTAAGGGTACTTGAATTCTGACTCAAGTGACTACCTCTAGATGTATTGAAGACACCAATTTTGTTACTACTTGAATGCCTTAGTTCTGGGTCTTCAGCTATTTGTTGTTTGAGATTTTGAAGATATTTTTCAGCTAAAAATTTAAAAACTTCATTCACATTGAGGTCTTCTTTCACTGATGTTCTGTAGAATCTTAACTTGAACTTTTTTGCCAGTGCCTCAGCTTCCTCATTCTTTATACAAGAATCATCCAAGAGGTCAATCTTGTTTTGTACCAGCACAGTTTGCATCTCTCCGACTTCAGCAACTACTTTTTCTCTCCAGCTGGAAATTGCTTCAAAAGATTCCCTGTCTGGGGCCGGTGAGATGGCTCAGTGGTGTAAGCGCCTGCCTGGCAAGCGTGAGGGCCTGAGTTCGACTCCCGGATCCCACATACGAAAAAAAGGGCCAGTGATATCGCCCAGTGGCATGGGTGCCTACTAGTGTGCGAGGTCCTGAGGTCGATCCCCGGTACCCACAAAAAAAAATATTCCCTGTCTGTAGTAGAAAACAGAAGTACACAAGCCTGGGCTCCTCGGTAATAGGCCTTTGTTATAGCATCAAATTCCTCTTGACCTGCAGTATTCCATAACATTAATCTGACATCTTCATCATTAACTTGTATTTGTCGCTGCAAAAAATCAACTCCAATGGTTTTCTTGTAGTCTTTTGTAAAATTGCCTTTGCAGTATCTCTGACTCATACTTGACTTCCTGACTGCTCCATTCCCTACAACCACCATCTTGATGGACACTTCCATATCTTCCTCCAACATTTTTGAAGTAGAAATGTTTTTTTATCAACTCGAATTCCAGGTATTGGATCTTCTCTCAGATCATCCCTGCCGCTGCTGCTCCTCCCAGTCATGGAGCAAACACTGTGGCCGCTCCTGCCACCCAGCCCCTGGCGTCTGCATGGCTGGCTTGCTCCTGTGCCTGCTCTCCCAGGAACTACTGCCTCTTCCACAAACTCGCACTATGCAGCATGCAGGGCGCAGCCCACAGCTCAGCAGCTCCACTGGGGGTCGCAGGGCATGGAACTCCCCTCCCCACCAGCATGGCCTGAAGATGTTTTTTGATTGTGGCTAATTGGAGTTCTATAAGCCTCATTTATCTGTACATCAAATTCTTTTTCTCTACCAGGGAAATTTTCTGTGATAATGTCTGTGAAGTGTTCTGATGTCATTTATGCTATCTCCTGCTTTTTCATTGACTCCAATTAATCTTAAATTAATTTTCTTTGCCTCATCCAGAAGCTGCTGTATTGATTTTTCATTGTCCCTTGCTATTTTTAAGACTTCTTTCTTTTCATGATCACTAATCGCAAGCCTGTCTTCTATATCTGAAATCCTGTCCTCACACTGGCTTAATATGCTACAAATACTTTCAATGGAATTTTTTTCTCCTGTATATCCTCTTGAATCTGCCTTATGGATTCCATTTCTTTCCTATGCTAAGCATTCATGGCTTCCATAATTTTCTTAAGCTCATCTTTTCTTTTTTTGTCTGTATCTGCTCTAGCATCCTTAATCACTGTCTTCATTGTGGACATTATCTCTGCAGTTATCTGTGAAATTATTTCTGATTTAATTTTTTCCAGAGCCTCATTCAGTTGCTTTGTTGTTACCACTTCAGAGATGCCAGGTGGGTGGCTTTTGGATTGTCCCACCTCCCACCTCATTGTCCCACCTCATTGCCCCCTGGGTTTGCCTTTGATGAACCGGATGTGTGGGGTTGCATCTTGTTTAAGTGTCTTCTCATTTTCTTTTCTTTCTTTGGTTTTATTCCTGGGGTGATGTTTGTAAATTGCCTATGGTAGGTTGCTTTCTTGCTAGTATTTAAAACCCTTAGGAGATGATTACATCTTCGAGGTATCTTCCAGGTGTAGCTTATTTTTGGGTTTTGAGCCTGCTGCAAGATCCTATCTCTTTAATTTGTTGGACCTGAGAAGTTGCTGCCTGTTTGGCCCAGTCCTTGGTTCTTTGGCACTGTGCCACAGTATTTTCTGTGACCCTTAGTCAATCTCAGTGATGGACTACCAGGAAGAACAGCTGTTTAGAACAAATTATGTCACTTTTGGGTATAGTGGTACCAAAAGCATCAAACACAGCCTAGAAAATGACAGACTGAGCTAACCAGTTATTTGCCACTTTTAACCATATAAACTAGATTTGTGGTTATATGAAAAAAATTTAAAACAAACCAGAAAATTATATGCAGTATACAATTCCTTAATATGTCAATTTTGCCCTCAAGGGTTTTAAATTTAAAATGAGTTAATGAGGAAATAGAGAATTGGAAGAAGAGGAAGGAATTAGATGTAAGGCTGGAGGACCAAGAGGGATCCCACTAACATTGGGAAACTGGTGCAGAAGACTGGTGGGAAAAAGAGAAGGAAGGGATAAAAGGAAGAACAGATCACAATCACAATCACAAAGAGGTTAGAGGCTCTGTTTACACTCATATGAAAACAGGATCAAACAATGAAGGAAAGAACAAACAAACAAACAAAAAGACCAAAAAAAAAAAAAAAAATTCACCACCAGAACAAAAAACAAATGAGAGAGGAAAAAAAAAATGTTCACTTCCAGGGTTGTCTCTTGCTGTAGACACTGTGAGGAGACAGAATCCCATTCAGTACGGATCTGTCCCAACAAGCCAGCAGCAGCTTTTCGGCGGGTTAGTGAATAATCTCAGTACTTTCTGGTGGAGACCAGGTTCATTCGGCCTGCCGCCCTCAGTGCATGTTCCGCGGCCTGAGCCCTGCTGAAGCCATGCATGGAGTGTTGGCTGCTGAGTTCCATGTTCACCCGCCCCCCACAATGGCTCCCTGCCAATCGCTCTCTCACACGGGATGGCTGGACTTCAGCACTCACTGCCAGCCAGTGCAGTCCTTCACAGCCGCCGCTTCTCTGCACCATCGCATCTCGCGTCCCTCCACGGAGGCCCCAGGGGGTGCCAGCAGTCATTGTGTCTGCAGGTTTGAGCCTCTTCTGTCATACCCGAGTCCTGACCCAGGGATAAGGTGCAGTCGGCCACCTCCTTCTTTGTTGAAGTTTCTCTCTTCACTCTGTTTGCCCCAAACTGCACTTTAGATCCTTCCTGAGCCCATGGGAGCCACTTCCCTCTTTCTTGTCCTCCCTGAGCCACTATATCCCAGTGTCTGGGTGGTGACACTCAGAGAGGCTAGCTGTCCGCTTCTCAACAGTGCACCATCTTCCTCTGCTGTGGAGATTCCTCTTTGTAAGAAGCTATTACTGGCTTTTCCTGATAAAAATATTTTTTGTTATATTTAAAATAGGCTTGTTGAATTTATTGTTTGGCCCATACTTACCTGACTGCTTCTTTGGCCTTTTCTCCTCCAGACTTAAAGCTATATACCCTAAGTGAGAGCACCTGAGGTGCTCTAGGAAGGAGACAGTTGGGGGTCTTTGGTGACCACCAGCATATGTTGTAATTGATTTCAGCTGTATTAACCAATAAGATAATATGTATAGCTGCTTAGGTAATAGCTCCTTCTCTGCAGCCCCTCATACAAATCATCCCATAGAGACACCCTCTTATTATTACATCTAGACTCAGAGAGATACCATGTATCTCCCTCTAGGGCTCAAATCTTTCCCCATCTGTCACCTATCTGGACATCATTTTCCACAAACGTACCTGAGCCCTACGTCCAGACTGTATCCACTTGATCTCCCTCATTCCAACAACCATCAGACAACAACTCCTCTCCTTTATCTGCATAATAGGATACTTCTGCCTCTGTGTTCCTGGCCTTGCTGTCCTCACTAAACCCCTCTACAAACTCATAAAGAGAGACCCCACTAAGTCCTTAGATCACAAGACCTTTCCTCACTCATTTTTCAGACCTCAGTTGAGGCCCCGATTCTAATAGAAATGCTCAAAATAACTAGACATGGCCCCCCTCACACTCTACCCATCCCATATTCCTCAGGGACTCCTGTCTTCCTCCCATCTCTCACACTTTCTCCCCACTGCTCTGCTGCCTTTCCACCCTTCCACCCACTGGGACAGAGAGAGGCTCAGCCTACTTTCCATGACATTTAAACCCAGTGCTGGCCACAGAAACACCCTCCAGGAAGAACTGTCTTCCCTTGGTGTTTGCCTAACTGTGGGCACAGCTGCCTTGGCTGCTCACCCATGTTACAGCCCTGAATCCCAACTGGAGACATCTATTGTGGACCTTGTCACTGCTTTCATTTTGTAATTCCAGGTGACAATTACCCCTCTCTGCTCTCCATGGGAAATCTTCCTTATTCTATTCCCCCATTTTTCCACCTAGCCTGTCTCCTCCAAAACCTAAACCTCCATACCCTCTGATGGCCTGAAAGTAGCGAGAGATAACAGCCTCCTCAAGGCCCACTTCATTAAGCTCAAACTCTAGCTCATAAAGACTAGAATTCCCTTCTCCTGATCACTCTCCTTCATATCTAAGCCACCCCCCAAGAGCCTATATGATACAGTCCAGTTGAGATTTTATATCACCAAACCTCAGCCCCAAGGCCAGCCCCCTTGGAGACTATCTCCCAGTTCTTCCACAGGCCCTGAAAGAGATACAACATGCTGCTAACCTTCTGCCCTCTCCTGACACCAGCCTTATAAAGACAGTCTAGCTAATATGGGTTTTACTTAAAAATTTAAACCCTTGTGCAATACAGACCAAATGGACAGGACCTTTTCTGGTCATCTCAATCACCCTGATGTCTATTCACCTACAAGACACTTCCCAGTGAGTTCATCATTTCCAAATAAAACTGCTCTTCTGGTTGCTTCCCTGATCCCTCATGGAAATCACAGATAATCTCACCTACTAACCTCAGGCTGACCCAAATTCCAGAAGATGCCTGAATGTCCTGCCCTTGCCTATCCTGCTGCTTTACACACTTCCTTCATTTGGTCCTCCTTGCTCTTTCTTGGTTTCACCCTCAGGCCCCCACTTTGAGTCATTCCTTGCATGGATTAAAGATCTCCTTTTTCAGGCTGCTCTGTGTAGCTTCTCCCCAGATGGTGTGAAATTATTCTCCTCACTGTGCTCTCTTGTCTGGCTAGCCTTTCTGTTCCTTTTGCCATGTCCCATGGATGCATGCTCCTACCCTCCCTCTACAGGACCTTGAAGTTAACTCACTCCCTGCTAAACATGTCCAATCCTTCCCTAGCCAAGATTTCTAACTTTATATCTCCGTATCTTCAGCCACCTATATGGCCACTCCAGTCCCTCCCCAGGTCTGGGTCCTCACTAACCTCACATATAACCCCCTTTACCATCCTATCCCTCAAGACTCTCTCCCAATTAAGATGTCCACACCACCCACCTTTCCCACTTGAAGGAGCCATGAAAAGTAGTGCCCACCTTCCATACTCTTCTTTTTCTTTATAACAACAAAGAGATAGGAATGTCACATCCAATGGGTGAGGCCATCACCAATAGGCATGGTGGGAAACCACAGAAGAAGAACAAACTCATTTCCATCTGCACCACCCATCCCAAAACACTCAACCACACTTACATCTGCCCTGCCTGTTTGGAGAAGCACAACCAAACTATCTCTCCCCCAAATTCTTCAAGGTAGGAAACTCTTTCTTTTTCCTTTAAATACTTTGTTCTACCCTCACACTTGGTAATTCCACTCTTGGAACTCAGTCCACTCCCACAGGAGTGAATAAACAGCCATGGTCACCAACTCAGGGACCTCTCTAGTGGCCTCTCTAGAGATTTTTAAAAATACTAGAGATTTTTAACTACATGTTCATATTTGTTGATGCTTGCTATTATTATCTGTGCAATTATGATTCCAACTTAGTCACTTTCCTGGTCACTGGGTCACAATACCCAATAACATCAACATGAAAAAAGGACAGGTTTACTTTGGTTCATAGTTCAGAATTTTCAGGCCAAGTTCAGCAGGCCAACTCAGAAATGGCATGGTAGAAGGGCCCGGGAAGAGGAAAACAGCTCACAATATGGTGACCAGGAAGTAAAAAGAAAGAAAAGAAGAGCTGAGGTGGGAGATACACCTTTCTAGGTCACATCCTCTGTGATCTGCCTCTCCTGACCAGGCCCCATTTCCTAAAAGTGATATCGATATAGGGCATATGATACAGGGATGATATACGACCTTCAAATAATACAAATAATAAAAGAGAAATATAACTCCCAACTTGCTACATGTCTGATACAATGAGTTCTTGTTTTCTAAAAAGAAAATGATTTCTAGGAACAACAGAAATTAAGAGTAGGAAGTATTTATTGAAGGTTAAGTGTAGGGAGTATTTACAGAGAGAAAGAAAGATTCTGTCTAAGAAGAACACAAAGTTATCCCCAGTGGGTGGCCCAGGGCAGTTCACTTCTCAAGGGAGTTTAATGGAGTAAAACCATGAAGTGAGGCAGGTTTTAGGTGGGACAAAATTATAGTTAACTAATAAGATTAGAAGTGTATTCACTTAGGTAATATTGATCCAATGGAAAATCACAAGGTGGGTATGAAGTGGGACAAAGCTATGGCCAACCGATAAGATTACAAGTACACTTAGATAATATTGATTAAATAGGTATCAAATGGGGAAGCAAATCACATAGTGAGCATACATGGTAACAGGGATTTTCCAGGAAGGAATGGACTAGGGAGTTTTTGGTCCTCCTCCTAAGGTGATTGATAACTATTAGAATATCAATCACTGTTGTTCATCCTTACAGGAAGTATGTAGGTGCAGTTATTTCTAGTATACTAAAGCCTGGGCTTCAGTGAATGTGCCTCCAGCCACAGTTGTCTTTTGCACTGATCTTTGAGGGCCCAGCTCTGTCTGACTGCTGCCTATATTATTTCTAAATAACTTAGCTGTCTATAACAATATCACCCTCATGGTGCAATCATTTTCTAAGAGCCCCACCTAAGAGTGTATGAGCCTCACTGGGGACATCGAGGTATAAAACAAGACAGGATGCTGAGGTCCCTGTTGTGGACCCAGCCCCATTCCACAGCCCAGAGGGGGCTGAGGGTAGAGCAATAAAGAGGGCAGGTTACAGACCTTGAAGGTTACTGTGGGGGCCCTGATTTCAGCAGATTCAAACCAGTCCATCAGTACCCATTTTACAGTATCTGGCCTCACACTTCTGGTTTCTAGGATGTTTCTGTGTCTACACCACTCCAACAGCCTAAGGAAGTCACATAGCAAAGTAGCCTGAGACTCTTGTGCCCTTTCTCAACAGGTGACACTGGGTCTAAAGTATGACAGCAAAAAATAAAGAGAAGCTCTGTACAGACAGGGGGCCCCATAGGTAGGGAAAAAGATAAGATGAAGTCTCATTGAGCTTTATTAAATATTAATAAGGTAAATTTGACCTCTGCAGGCAGACTGAAATAATTAGAAGGGAAAAAACAACTAGGCACCTGCAGCTACAAAGACAAAGTCAAAGAATGAGGAATAAACTCAGGACTGGGAAGTTCCTAGGTGGCATGACTAACACAAAAATGACAAATCTCTCTTTACTTAATCCTTAAGGCTAAATTATTTGTCCTTAGAGCCCCCACCTATAATCTTTTTTTTTTAATGTGGGTACTAGGAGTTGATCCCAGGACTTCATGCTTGCCAGCAAGTGCTTGTGCTGCTGAGCGATATCACTGGCCCTTTTTTTTCCTTTATGTGGGTACTGGGAGTCAAACTCAGGACCTGGTGCTTGACAGACAAGTGCTTATGCCCCTGAGCTATCTCACCAGCCCTCCCACCTATAATCTTACCCTCCACTAAGGATAGGGAAAATGTTGCATAGCCAGAAGAAACACAAGTTATGAAAGACAAGCCAGGGATCTCAATAAAATGAACTGCAGCCAAGAAATCCATGAGCAATTCACTTTTGAGTTCTCTGTACTCATTCAAAGAGCTTTCAGTCATGTATATTTTCCTCTTTGCCCATCTTCAAATAAATTGTCTTCTTTTATTTTAAACTGATTCTTTAGTTCTTCACTGACACTGGGTTTAGGATCATCAGGAGCTGCATGTTCCGGGACAGCAGTGGCATGACATGGCAGAGCAGTGGCGTGCTGTCCAGCCCTGGACATTACAGTGTGGTGTGATATAGCACGGTGTACAACCCTCCCCAGATGTTACAGTTCCACATTATAGATTGTCCTGATTGCCCGCTCCTGCTCTCCTATGCGTAGCTCATACAGCCTGGCTGCATATGTCAATGGCTGGTGATCAAACACCCACCCTCAGATCTGATGCCCAGGAAAAGTGATCCCATTTGTGGCTCTGATGATCAAAGTGACAGATCTCCTCCAAGACCTTTCTCTGCCCAGTGTTACACTTGAGGTGCTGCAATGGTCCACCTGGGGATTATTGCTTTTAAACTGAACTTGCTCCTGGCTTTCCAGAGTAGGAAACTCTTTTTAACTATTTAGTGAACCATTCCTGCTTCTCTCTATTGGAAATAGGGTCTGCACAAGTTATTCTATACTATGTCCTGTAAAGACAAGTGACCCCAAAGAAGAAGAGCTACCTAAAGCAGGTCAAACCCCTTAGCAGAGGACAGAGTGTCATGTTACCCTTGAGGAAGATGCATGAGGCAGTTGGATTCAGTGCCAAGGCTTTCTCCCACTTTATCAATCAACCAGGCCATTTTTACTTTTTCAGGACTGGGATTAAATCCAAGGCATTTGTACTGAGCCACATCCCAAGCCACTTCATTGGTTTTCAATTTGAGACACTGTTTTATTATGTTGCTAAACTGCTTAAGGTGGACTCAAACTTGTAAACTTCCAATCTTTTTGTCTCAGCTTCCCAGAGTGCTGAGATTACAGGAGTGCACCAAAAAAAGCCTGGCTTTGGCCCATTGTACTGAAATAAAGAAAGCACTAAACAAGGGAACATTGCTATTATACACAGGCATATACTGCAGTTATTCATCAGCAATATTCTACAAAACAATCAAGAGTGAAGAAAAGCCACCTGCTTCATCCATAGTCACAAAATAATTCACATTCTGATGTTTAAACATGTTCCCAATGTAGAGGGTGATTGACAACTGAAATGGTGTGCCACAGTGAATAAGACCCTGGTGATGAGGCAGGGGCAGTTAAAAATATTAACTCTAGGAGCTGACCATAGTCTGGTACTCCTTTTTCCCAGTGTGAAAATGAAACTTTTTCACCCTAATATTTACTAGAGGTGTTGCAGCAATTTTGGATTTCACCAGTGGTTTGGGAAACATGAGTGGCCATCTGGAAAAGTGGAGGGAAACAAACTTTATTAAGCTGGCTGGCCCAGAGGAGTTAAGTACTTCAAATTCTGAGCCCTGAGGGTAGGGTTTGTAGGCCTTATAGAGGTCCTTCTGGTGGGAAAAGGGAAGCAAGTTTGGGAACAAAGGCAGTTACTCAAAGGTGATGGTTTTACAACTCTACACATCTGTGAGGCTTTGGCTGGCTAGGAGTGAGATAACAGGAGGGTGTGAAACTTCTTAATGTTATTACACCAAAGAGCAGCTGGTGCAGGAGGGTGCAGCTGGTACAGGAAAGGGAGGAGGAGGTGCAGCAAGGGACAAAAACTGCTGTAATCTTGTGGTTAAAAGATAGAACAAAGTAAGAACACAACAATATCTGATGGACAGGGCTCTGGGTGGAGACTGTGGAGAGAGGAGGGTGTCCCAGGGTGGTTTATTTTTCTGTTTAATTTTCCCTTTGATGCCCCTTTATAGACATAGCCTCATAGGGCATCATTAATAATGTGTGTTATCTCTGCGAACAGACTAGTTAGAGTTGGCCTTAAGTATTAATTGTCTGACTGATTGTTAGGTAAAGACTTGGATCCAGTTTTGGAGGAAGTGTGTGAGCTGTCTGAAAATACATGGCCAAAGGAGCAGTAGCAGCAATATATAGAACAAAAGTCCTGACAAGGAAAGGAGCCAAGAGGCCCATCCTCAGACATTAGTCCTGGAATTGGACATACACTGTCTAATTTCTTAGGCCTTTCCAGTAAGCCTTTTAGCTGCATCTCATACTATGCCTGACCAGTTGGTATAGAAATAACATCCTTCACCAAGGAAAGGACATAAGCCATCTTTTTTGGCTGTGAGATCTAGGCCTCTATCATTTTGGAGGGTTATTGCCACTAAGGGGTCCATTTGAGTTTATAAGTCAAGGATGGATTTGGCTATTTCTTTGAGGTTGTCAGAGAGATCTAGGGATAGTAAGTGATAGTAAGACAGGGAGGTAACTAGACCTGCTGCTATCCCTGTTCCCTTGGCTGTTGTGACACCAAACCCACAAGCAGGGATATCAACTGTTGGCCTCTGCAGTATCAAATCTGAGCTTTGATCCTGACAGGCAGGCTCTGGTTGCCTGGGATGATATCTATTTCAGGGCTTACATATACCAGTGTACAGGTCCCAGTCCAATTGGTGGGAAGACACAGGTAGGTGGATGTCCCACAAAGAAAGAATACACCTTGGCTGGATGAGCAGAATTGATGTTGAATGTTAAAGCCATGTATGAGCTTGTGATTTTCTTTTTCCCATATGCACAATATGCCTGCCAGGGTGGTGCCTGTCAGAGGTTGGAAAGGCCCTGATGGGGAATCTGACCAGTGCCTTTTGTTTTGTTTTTCCAGTGGAGAAAGAATATCTGGGTGTCTATTACTAACTACCCTATAGAATAGTTAAAAGTGGGCAGAGGGAGGCAATCTGAGTGAGTTGGGGGCTGGTAACAAAAGGTCCATGGGTGCATGGTCACACACAGGAATTGTTGGCTGTCACAGAACCCTGTTTATTGAGTAATGATGTTGTGGAAACCTTGGGAGGAATGGAAAGCCAGACAGGCTGAGTGAATGAGGCATCCTGGGTAACCTGGTAATTGATGTGTTCAGCTGAGGCCAGTAGCAGTAGTGTATAGTTATACTGCTAGGGGAGTAGATATCCCAGCAGTGCACCAGAGGATAGGTTATGCTGAATACAGACGGAGGCCTGGAAGGTCAGAGTAGTGGTCATAGGGCTAGGTTTGTTGAGCTTTTGTATGTGGAGAGGTTAGTGATACAAGACTGGAGGAGTCAGTTTACATATCCCACCTGAATCCCTCTCATCATGTCATTAATAGGGACATTGGCCAAGGACTTTTTGTTGAGAAGTTGGAGTGGGCCACTTGTTTCATAGTGGAGATGGTATGTGAGGTTGGTGAGGGCTCAGACTCTGGGAGGAACAGGAATGGCTACACAGGAAGCTGCACACATAGAGATATAGAGCCTGCAGTCTTTAGCCAAAGAGGGATTAGACTGGTTGAGTAAGTAGTGGATAAGTGTACCATCCTGTACAGGTAGTCGGGCATCCACAGGAAGACTGGTGGGAGGGCCTTGGCAGAGAACAAAAGGATTAAACTGGCTAATGTGACCGTGTACATAGGAAGTGATTCTATCCTGGAGGCAAGAAGCAACCTAGCTGTAGCACCAACAGGATGGAGAGTAGAACCACAAAAAGAGGCATAGTAGAAACAGGTGGTGTCTGAGGTCTGCCTTATCCATCATGAACTTTCTATCAATTGTCAAACAAGAGGAGGGCAGGAAAAGTAAAATAGTGTGACTTTTTCCAGGGAGAGGCCACACAGAGTACCCTGGTTTAGAAAAGGCCTCTTTTAGTTTGTATTTCCCTTTCATGGGGGGTGTTGTCCTCCTGTGTATAGCATCCTCAAGCTTCTGCTGGTGTAGACTGAGGTATCTGGCCTGAGAACTTGGGAGGTGATCAAGCTCCCATTCCGGCCACTGGGACAGGCCTGACTGGGACTGGGCAATGGGGCTTTACCTTATCCTGGAGTCCTGGGGGAGGACCAGTCCACTTCTCCTCCAAGTATGGTATGGAGAAGAGGGTGCAGCCATCAATCGCACTCATCCAATGAAGGAGGTCCCACTAAAAGAAAGCAGGGGTGCATTGCCTTGTTCCCCAGAGAGGACTCCTGGTAACCAATCTCTGACTCCTGGGCATGGTTCAATGGGCCAGCATGGTCAGCTTCCCAGTCAGGTAACCAAATGTTGCAGCAATTTTGGATTTCACTGGTGCCATGGGAAACATGAGTGGCACTCCAGAGAAGTGGAGGGAAACAAGCTTTATTAAGCTGACTGGCCCAAATGAGTTAAGCAGTGCAAATTCTGAGCCCTGAGGATAGGGCTTGTGGGCCTTTTATAGGGCCTTTTGGCAGGAAAAGGGAAGCAAGTTTAGGAACAAAGACAGTTACTCAAACCTGACAGTTTTACAACTGTACACATCTGGGTGGCTTCAGCTGGCTTCAGAGTGAGATAACGGGGCTGTGAAGCTGCCTGATGTTATTACACCAAAGGGCAGCTGGTTCAAAAGCAGAAACCCTAACCTAAGTGTAGCCATTTTGTCCAATAGAGATGCAGCCATTCTGTTCTCTGCTACTGAACTCAGCTCAAATGGTTTTTTATCAAATTGAAACTTCTGTAAATGTGCTAAAAACAACTTTGCTACATGGAGCTGTGCTTACTACAAGATACCCTTGGTACCATGGCCTTCAGCCTATGCTTATCTTAGCTTTTGTAACTTCTGCTTGCCACACTATAAAAAGACAAACTTTTTGTAATCAGCACCTCAGTCTTTGAAGACTACTACTATGGGGTCTGCCAGCATTAAATAAAATTTCTTTTCTTCTCCTGAGCCCCTGTCTGCTGTTGACTCAAATTTTCCACAACAATTCTGGTGCATTGGCCTGGAAAACAAGAGAAGACAACTACAGCCCTGCATGGCTCTTGCCAGGGGTCAGGGGAGGATCTTGGACCGGAGGCACACCCCTCTGACTGACTTCTGAAGTCCCCTCTACAGCCTCCTGGATGCCAACTGGGGCACCCCACCTACATCACCAGCTCTGAAGGAAAAGAAATGAAATCATCCAGACTTCTGAATCATGTTAAGGCCATCCTGGGTTCTTCTGGCATTTAGTCCTGTCCCAGTGGACAGAAGAGGAGCTTGATCTCTTCTTAGTTTCTGTTTTCTGGGTGGAGGGTGGAATGTTTTAACCTCTGAATGGATGCGTGAGTGAGTGTCTGACAACCCTGGCAAATCCAGCTGTCTTTACACACTTATCCTGGTCAAATGGTGCCCTATCCTGATGAAAGAGGCCCACCTTCTCTCCCTGTCCTCTTTTACCAGCCTTTCAGTACTACAGATCTTAATGGGAAACACAGCACTCCCACCTATACTGAAAAGCCACAAGCTAGGATTGATATGTTGATGTCCCTTCTAAACTCACCAACCCATTTGTGATGACTGTCAGCAACTCTTTCTGACTCTGTTCAACACTGAGGAGTGCTGCCAAATCCTGGTAGAGGCCAAAAGCTGCTTGAAAGTTCCCATTCACACTGTGAAACCTGATGTATGGGTAGCTTTAGAGTTTTCAAAGGACCACCCCACCTGGGATTATAACACCTCAGCAGGAAATGAAGCAATCCAAAGATACCATCAAGCTCTTCTCAAAGGCAAAACGGGGGGGGGGGAAGAGCCCATCAATATGTCAAAAGTGACTGTTGTTAACCAGAAGCCTGATGAAAGTCCTTCAGGTTTTTATGAGACTCTTTTGGAGCCTATAGAGTCTACACTCTTTTTGATCCTGAGGCCCCAGATAATCTACAGATGGTAAATGCAGCCTTCATTGTACAAGCAGCACATGATATCTGCAAGAAAATAAAAGGTAGGTAGGCTTTGCGGGAATAAATGCAACCCAGCTTCTCCAGATTGTCAGTAGGCTATGTCAACTGTAAATGCAAGGAAAAACAGGAACAACAGCATAAAGCCAAACCCTGTGCAAAACAAAAAGCCTCTCTCCTCACTCTGGCTCTTGGAAGACCAGTCCCTCCCCAGCTACAGCCCCAAGACACATTGACTATCTCCAGATGAGGCCCCAAATCTCAGCCATTCCTCCTACCCTACAACCTCAACTCCTTCCAGTCTGGTGGGTGATCATACCCTCTGGCCAAAGACCAGTGTGCAAGATATAAAGCCTATGGACACCGGAAGAATGAATGCCCACTCAGACTAAATGATAATTGTGGTGGATTGACAACTGGTGGTCAACTTGTAACAACCAGCTGAACTGAATCAGCATGGTGCTGGGTGTCGAGGGCCCACCTGAGGACTGTTGCTAACAACATAAAAAGGAGAACTGGAGAGGAAGAGGTGGTGCTGTTGGTTCTCCTTGAGGAGCTTGTCACGCTGGCTTTCCTGATAGGAACTTGGCTGTTCTCATCGTCGGAGGAGCTCGGGACCTCATTGTCGCTGAGGATGGCTGTGGTGTCTTTCAAGGGGAGCTCTGGTCCTTACTCAGCATCGCTTCCTGGCTCCAGGGTAGATCCCTCAGCCTGCTGGCACAGATCCTTCATCCCACTGGTGCAGACTTTCTAGCTTCCACCGCTGACCTTTGGACCTTCCCAGTGCAGATCCGTGAAATATACTTGCATGAGACATTGTTGTGAGCCCTAGGCCTTCAGCTGGACTCATACAGGACACTGCTGTAGGATCCAGGCCCTCAGCTGGATTCTTTGGGTCTTTAGTGTGTGGACAGATTTTCTGCACTTTTTGTATGTGTCTCTTTGGGTGACTATTACAAAATAATCCTAAAAATTATGTGTCCTGTATTGCATTATTTCCCTTGCAAACCCTGACTACAAAAATAATGATTCTCAAAAGCCTCAACCTGAATCAGATGACAATTCCTTTATTGGTTTGACAGGCTCAGGCAAGGCCTGATTTGGCTCCCTACTTCAGCTGGGCCCCTGAGAGCCCACAGTCCATGTTTGCATTGGGAGCTAACCTATGACTTTTCTGGTCGACAGTGGAGCAGAACACTCTCTGTTTACCAAACCTATTGCACCTCTGTCAGAAAAGAAAATTACCATCACCAGGTCAACTGGGACTCCTGCCTCTCGCCACTTCTGCCAAGCATGAACTTGCAGCCTGGGAAGACATCAAATCACACATGAATTCCTCTACTTGCCAGAGTGCCCAATCCCACCTCTGGTGTGAAACAGCCCACCCAAGTTAGGGGCCACCATCACCTTTTCTCTGGAACAGTCTGCTTCTCTGTCCCTTTTAGCTCCACAACCACATTTCCTGCTTGCCACCACAGTTTCTCAAGAAGAAGAATGGTGATCAATGTACACACACAGATGAAGTCAACCCAGAAATTCTCAAGACTTTTTCCCCAAGTTTGGGCTGAAGATTCTCCTCTTGGACTGGCCATCAACCATCCACCTCTGCTTGTGGAACTCCATCCTGGGGCAACCCCCACCCACACCAAACAATACCCCATGCCACAAGAGGCTTGACTAGGAATTCAATCACACATCCAGAGACTTCAGGACTATGGAATACTCACAGAGTGTCAATCACCCTGGAATACATCTCTCCTGCCAGTAAAGAAACCCAATGGGGAATATCATTCAGTTCAGGATCTCTGAGCCATCAATGTCACCATGGTTTGTCCTCTATCATGCAGTCTCAACGTCCTCTATCATACAGTCTCAAACCATTGTACTCTCCTTAGTCTTCTGCCACCCTCAGCCTGCTGGTACACCTGCCTGGACATAAAGGATGCCTTCTTCTGCCTTCAGTTGGCTCCTGTCACTCAGCCTTTCTTCTCTTTTGAATGAAAAGATCCCAGTTCTAGATTCAAAAGTCAACTGACCTGGACCCGACTTCCCCAAGGATTCAAAAACTCACCTACCCTCTTTGGAGAAGCCCTCAAAGCTGACTTCGCTAGTTTCACCAGCACAGTATACCACCGCACCCTCCTCCAATAAGTTGACAGTCTTCTTTGGCTAGGGACACTCAAGCTATCTGCTGGGGAGGCCCAAAAGCTCTGCTACAACATCTGACAGAAACTGACTACAAGGTAACTTAGAAAAAGGCACAAATCTGCAAACAAAAAGTCAGATGCCTGGGATTTGACTTAAATCAAGGACACCATTCCCTTGGACTGGAAAGAAAAGAGATCATCTGCTCCATCCCTGTCCCAACCACAATAAAGAAACACCACAAATTCCTTGGATCTGCTGGCTTCTGCAGAATCTGGATCCCTGGGTTTGCAGGAAAAGCATGGCTCCTATATGATGCCTTGTCTGGAAAAGACTCTGACACCTTCAACTGGAACCCAGAACAAGAAAGGGCCTTCATTAAAAAGTCCCTCTCTACAGCTCCAGCCTTGGGAATTCCAGGTGTGACTCACACATTTAACTTGTTTGTTGAATGATGATATGTGGCTTCAGGTGTGCTTACCCAAACTGTCAGCACCTGGAAGCACCCAGTGACCTACCTGTCCAAAAACTTGGATCCAATCAATAGGGGTTGGCTCTCTTGCCTCCATGCTCTGGCAGCCACCATCCTTCTGCTCAAGGAATCTGACAAGCTCACCTTAGGCCAAGACTTAACCATCCAGGTGCCACATGCTGTACTGGACCTCCTGAATAACCATGGATATTGCTGGCTCTCCAACAGCTGGGTCACCCAGTACCAAGGACTCATAAGAAAATATGCATCTGATACTTGTGGTGGTAAAACTACTCAATCCTGCCATGTACCTGCCCACCGAGCTGGACTGTCCAGACCATGACTGCCTGGCACTGACTGATGAGTTGTTCTCAAGCTGACCAGAATTAAAGATGGACTACCTGACAGATGCTGAGTACACCCTGTTTACAGATAGAAGTAGCTCTCTTAGGAATGGAGTCTGACAGGCTGGATATGGTGTTGTCACTGTGTATGAGGTTATTTTTGCTGAGGCTCTTCCACAAGGATGGTCTGCATAACAAGCTGAAATATGAGCCCTCATACAGGCCCTCAAATGGTCTGAAAAGAAAAACATCTACATAGACTCTAGATATGCTGCTGCCACAGTCCATGTTCATGGAATTATATATATATATGTATATATATATATATACACAGAGAGAGAGAGAGAGAGAGACAGAGAGAGAGAGAGAGACAGAGAGAGAGAGAGACAGAGAGAATTACTCACAGCAGAAGGAAAAATCATTAAAAACAAAGAAGAAATTCTACTGCCCCTTGCTGCTGTCTGGAAACCTGCTAAAATGGAAATTATCCTTTGCCATGGACATCAAAAGTTCAAAGATCTCATGTCCTTGGGAAACAATAAAGCAGATAAAGTTGCAAAAGCAGCTGTTGAAGGAGCACCCTGGGACAAAAGCACTGTACAAGCAAACTTAGAACTCCTAATGGACATTCCTCCTGATACCATGATGGTAATCAAAAATCAATTCCCTGCATATACAAAGGAAGATGACTGGGGAAAACAAGAACAAGCCACTAAGGGACCCAGCCCCTAGTGGACACTCCAAGAGAAACAAACTATTGTCCCACAAAGAAAGGCTTATGCCCAGGTTCAAAAACAACACAATCTAACCCCTGGAGGAAAAACAGCAATGGAAGAGCTACTAGGCCACTACTATTACATCCCATGCCTGGCCAGCATCTGCTCCATTGTCTGTCAATGATGCCAAACCTGCACTGAAAATAATCTAATTCAAAGGCCCAGGCCCCCTCCAGGGATCCACCTGACTGGAACATCGCATTTTGAAGATATACAAATAGACTTCACAGAAGTCTATTTGGTCCTAGTCTGTACTTTCTCAGGTTGGGTAGAAGCCTTCCCCTTCCAAACAGAAAAATCTTCTGAGATCAGTTGAGCACTGCTCTGAGAAATTATTCCCAGATATGGACTCTCTTTGTCCATAGGAGGTGACAGTGGCCAAGCCTTTGTGGCAGAAATAATTCAAAACCTTGCTAAACTGCTCCAAATAAAATGGAACCTGCATACTGCATAAGCCTCCTAGGTTGGGAAAGGTGGAATGGATGAACCAGACCTTGAAGATAACCCTAGCCAAGTTCTGCCAGGAAACAAAAGCTCTATGGACTGACCTTCTTCCTATGGCTCTTCTTCATGTTTGATGTTCACCTGGGCCCACTGGATTCACACCCTATGAAGTATTTTATGGGTGGCCACCTCCTATAATTAAAAACTTTAGTGGAGACTTGAACCAACTAGGTGATTCAACCTTAATTTTCCAACTCCAACTACTAGGAATGTGTTCTACATACATAAGACAGCCTCAGAAAGGGTCCCCATCCCCACTGACACCCCTGCATATACATTCTCACCTGGAGACACAATTTAGGTTAAGGACTGGAAAAAAGACCTCTCCAGGCCACATGGAGGGGACCATATTTGATAATTGTAACCACCCCCACAGTTGTTAAAGTTGCAGAGATCCAGCCTTGGATACATCACACCCACATCAAGAGAGCCCCCCCTGACATCACTGAGGATTGGGAGGCTTCATTTGATCCAGACAATCCCTTGAAGACCACCCTCCATCGCCAGAGAACTCAAAGCTGTGCTCCTGTCACACCTGGAAGCTGACAGGTCTGCACACAGCTGAAGCATGAGGATGTCAACCTTAGAATGTTTTATTAGCTGCCCCCCTTCTTCCTAGGACTCCTTATAACTCTAAACTTGCTTTTTGCTATAGGACTCTGGACTGTCACCCCTGATGACTGAGGAAAACTAGAAAAATGCATGTTTTTACTGCTATAGTTATTGTCAGCCTTGGGATTAGTTACCCTTAGCTGTTTCCAGGCCCTATTGGAAACTCATAACTGAATGTTACTGCCACTGGTAACATTAAAACTCTCAAATTTGGGGCCAGTGAGATGGCTCAGTGGCATAAGCACCTGCCTGGCAAGAACGAGGGCCTGAGGTCGAACCCCAGTACCCACAATAAAAAAGAAAACTCTCAAATTTGATGCTTGCCTTATACTCCTATGCAGAGACTTCATTAGCCAATGCTGATTTTGTTCTGTTAGCCTTTATCTCTGTCCCTACACTCTCTCTAGCTGAGGAATTTGATGGGGAACCAGATCAGATAAAGGAGACTGTGCATATGGAGTCAGGCCCTGTGACAACTGGGCAAAAGTACTGTGAACCACCCAATGGCAGCGTTAGACATCCCATGGACATTGCCCTAAAGTCAAGCCTAAGCTTACCTTCTTTTGAGGGCAAGCTCCACCCAATTGCAGGATCAACCATTGCAAATGTCTTTTATTAACTGTCAATAACCCTGGTACCATGAGTCACATTCCTTCAATTTTCTGATGGCATGGGATAGGAGCAGATGTAACCAGAAGGGACCCCATTGGGACATTTTCCTTAAAATTATCACAACCAGAACATACACTGGCCCCTACCAATACCACCCTCAAACCCACCCTTCTGTCTGATCATGTTCCTCCTGCAAATGACCCAGTAAAAATCAAAACTCCTCAGGTCTCTGACATCAAACAAACCCTAGCAATAGAAACTGGTTATATGGAAATCAATGCTTGGTATGAGTGGAATAGATACTGTATAAAAACTGTCAAGAAGTCTGACTGTTATGTATGTGCCTCTGTGAGACTGGAAACTCAGGTAGTGCCCTTTCCCTTAAATTGGACAAGGGTGACTTGCCTTATTACTTTGTTTTCCTGTCCTGTACCTGAGGGCATAAACCAGACCTGTCAGACTCTAGCCCTGCTCTTTCCAGTAGCCCTCAACCTTTGTTGGCCTCCTCACTCAGTCAGGCCATCCAACACAAACCAGCAGTTCAACACATGCATCAGAGGAAATGAAAACCCTGGGACCACTGTAGGTGACACTCCAAGATGTACATCCCCTAGAAACCTTACTGACTTAGCTCTAACTCAGCCCATGTGTCTCACCACTCCATGCAGAGCTGTCTGGTGGTTATGTAACAAGTCTCTGTGGCCAACCTGTCCCAATAGCTGGATGGGAACCTGTGTCCTAGTCCAATTGGTTATTACCTTTACAATTGGTCAAAGGACAATCTCTCCTTTTGATCCTTCCCATGCATCCAGAAAACATCACTCAGTAAGTCAGCCCCCGGGTTCCTTTGACCTCACTATCCACAGAGAGGCAATCAGAATCCCATGAGGGGCCCCCAATGAAAATAAAGCTCAAAACCAAGTAGCTGCAGTATTTGAAATTTTACTGTTTTTGTGGGCCACTAAAAACAAAAACATAGATTGGATAAACTATATTTACTATAATCAACAGAGGTTTGTAAATTACACCCAGGATGCTATTAAGGGAATAGCTGAACAACTCAGGCCCACCAGCCAGATGGCCTGGGGAAATAGATTTGCTCTGGATATGATTCTAGCAGAAAAAGGTAGTGCCTGTGTTATGATAGAAACCCAAAGATGTACTTTTATCCCAAACGACACTGCCCCTGATGGCACAATCACCAAGGCCCTCTAAGGCCTAACAACCCTGTCAAAAGAACTAGCCAAAAATGTTGGTGTTAATGATCCCTTTACAAGTTTACTGGAGTAATGGTTTGGCAAATGGAAGGGCTTAATAGCCTCTATATTTACTTCCCTGGTCATTACTATTGGGATTCTCATTCTTATGCGTTGTTCTATAATCCCCTATGCATGTAGTTTAACTCAGGTTAATTGAGACAGCTCTCCAAGAGAGACCCTCCAGGTTATCTGGGTTTGTTGTACTTAAGCCCTACCTACACTCAGCAGTCCCTAATAGACTCAAACAACGCTGCCTCTCAGAGTTTCCTGAGGAGCATAACGAGGGGGAATAAAGCAGGAATCCTGACCTAATTGCAGCCATATTGTCCAATACAGCTGCAGTCATTCTGTTCTCTGCTACTGAACTTGGCTAAATCATATGATTTGTTATCAAACTGAAACTTCTGTGAACGTGCTAAAAACAACTTTGCTACATACAGCTGTGCTCACCACAAGATACTCATTGTACAATGGCCTTCAGGTATGCTTATCTTAGGTTCTTTTTTTAATTTTTATTTTAAAGAGAAAAAATAGAACAAAATTTCAAAACAACATAATAGGAGGGTAACAATTGTCAATACATTGCATATTGTTATCTTGAAATTAGTTACTCAGAATACAAGATATCAGCATTCAATTGTCCAAACAATATTAGCACAAACCTTTCTTTTCAATAAACTAAGAGAAATTAATAGTGTATCTATCTTAACTATATATATTTTTTTCTGCTTTTCCCTTCCTTCTTTTCTCTATTCCCCCATCCCAGTTTCTCTTTCCTTTTGAACAGTTTCTTCCCACTTTACAATATCTATAGTACATTTTGGATCTTATTTATCTTATTTACTCTTTCAACTATGGAGACAATACGATGTTTACACATGTGTGTCTGGTTTAGTTCACATATGAGTATGGTCTTGAGTTGCATCCATTTACCTATGGAAGTCTCCAGTTTATCCTTCTTTGTGGCTGAGTAGTACCCCGTTGTATAAAAGTACCACATCTTTTTTATCCATTCTTTGGTTGATGGGCATTTGGATTGTTTCCAAGATCTTGCTGTTACAAATTATACTGCTATAAACATGGGTGCACATACATTGCAGTGGTACGATGTTTTAATTCTTCTGGGAAGATACCCAGAAGGGGAATAGCTGGGTCAAATGGGACCTCCAATCCTAGTTTTTTGAGGAATCTCCGCACTGAGTTCCATAGTGGTTGCACTAGCCTACACTCCCACCAACAGTGGAGAAGGGTTCCTTTTTCCATACAGCACCTCCAGCACTTGTAATTGGTTGATTTCTTGAGAATAACCATTCTTTCTGGGGAGAGATGGAATCTCAGTGTTGTTTTAATTTGCATCTCTCAAATGACCAGTGATGTTGAACATTTTTTTGCATATTTATTTGCTGTTTATATTTCTTCATCTGAGAAGTGTGTATTCATTCACCTCAGATGCCCATTTTTGGATTGGGTCTTTAAATTTGGGAGGTCTGATTTTTTTGAATTCTTTATATGTTCTTGATAGTAATCCTTTGAGGAACAGCTGGTAAACATTTTTTCCCACATTGTGCATTGCCTCTTCACTCTGTTCTTGGTTTTTCTCACTGTACAAAAGCTTTTCAATAAGATGAGACCCCAGTTGTTGATTCTTTGTGATAGTTCCTCTGCAATCATTTTTTTATTCATAAAGTCTTTTCCTACACTGATGTTTTCAAAAGTTTTACCTATTCTATCTTCCAGCTGATTTAATGTTTGTTTTAATATTTAGATCTTTGATCCATTTTGAATTTAATTTAGTGCATGGTGAAAGATAGGGGTCTAATTTTAATCTTCAGCATGTGCAGAGCCAGTTTTTCCAGCACCATTTATTAAAGAGGCTATCTTTCTTCCAGTGAATGCTTTTGGCACCTTTGTCAAAGATAAGGTGGCTTAGTACATCTGGAGTTGTTTCTGCATCTTCTAATCTTTTCCATTGATCTTCAGGTCTTTTTTTTTTTTAACCAGTACCATGCTGTTTGTATCACAGTAGCTTTATAGTATAATTTCAAATCAGGGATTGTGATGCCGCCTGCCTTACCTTTGTTGCCTAGAATTGCCTTTGCTATTCTAGGTCTCTTCTGGTTCCAAATGAGTTTTGGGACTGTTTTCTCTAATTCTGTGAGATGTTGTTGGAATTTTGATTGGAATTGCATTAAATCTGTATAACAATTTTGGAAGTATGGCCATTTTCACTATATTGGTTCTTCCTATCCAGGAGCAAGGGATATCTTTCCATTTTCTGACATCCTCTTCAATCTGCTTTTTCAGAGTACTGTAGTTTTCAATGTAGAGGTCTTTTACATCCTGTTAGATTGATTCCTAGGTATTTCATTTTTGGGGGTGCTACTGTGAAAGGTGCTGTTACCCTAATTTTTCTCTCAGTGCGTTTGCTTTTCGTGTACAAGAAGGCTATTGATTTTTGAGTATTGACTTTATATACAGCTATGCTACTGAATTTGCTTATTAAATGGAGTGGTTTTTTAGAGGAGTTTTTGGGGTCTTCTATGTAGAGTATCATGTCATCTGCAAATAGTGATAATTTAACTTCTTTTCCTATTGTTATTCCTTTTATTTTTCTCTTGTCTAATTGCTCTGGCTAAAGTTTCCAGGACTATGTTGACTAAGAGTGGAGAAAGTGGACATCCTTCTCTAGTTCCTGATTTTAGAGAGAAAGTTTTCAATTTTTGTCCATTTAGTATGATATTGGCTGTTGGTTCGCCATAGATAGCTTTCATCAGATTGCGATAAAGATCATCTGTTCCAATTTTCTGTAGGGTTTTTATCATGAATCGGTGCTGGACTTTGTCAAAAGCTTTTTCTGCATCTATTGAGATGATCATATGATTTTTGTCCTTGGCTATGTTAACATGTTGTATCACACATTTATTGATTTACATATGTTGAACCATCCCTGCATCCCTGGGATGAATGCAACCTGGTCATGGTGTATAATCTTCTTGATGATTTGCAGCATCCTCTTTGCTGGTATCTTATTGAGGATTTTTGCATCTTTGTTCATTAGGGAGATCAGTCTGTCAATCTCTTTCTTGGTTGGGTCCTTCTCCAGTTTTGATATCAGGGTAATGCTTGCTTCCAGGAATGAATTTGGGAGTATTGCTTCCCTTTCCATTTCATTAAAGATTTTGAGCAGTAGTGGTGTTAGGTCTTCTCTAAATTTCTTGTAGAATTCAGCAGTGAATCTGTCAGGCCTTGGGCTTCTCTTCATTGGCAGGTTTTTAATTACATCTGTGATTTCATTGATGGATATTGGTTTATTTAGGATTTTTATATCTTCTTGATTGAGCTTTGGTAATTCATGTGTATCTAGGAACCTGTCCATTTCTTCTGCATTTTCCATCTTATTAGAATGTAAGTTTTCAAAGTAGGTATAGATGATCTTCTGGATTTCTGCAGGGTCCATTGTGATTTCACCCTTTTCATCCCTGATTGCTTGTATTTGAGTTTTTTTTCCCTTTTTTTTTTTTTGATAAGGTTGGATAAGGGTTTGTCGATTTTACTTAATCTTTCAAATAACCAACTCCTTGATTCATTGCTTCTTTGTACTGTCTTTCTAGTCTCTGGTGTGTTAATTTCTGCTCTGATCTTTATAATTTCCTCCCTTGCATGGGCTTTTGGTCTAGCCTGCTTTTCTTTTTCTATAAGTTTGAGGTTCACCATTTAGTTGTTTATTTGCACTTACTCTGTTTTCCTGATATGGGTATTTACTGCTCTGAATTTCATGCTTAGGACTGCTTTGTGTCCCATACGTTCTGTTATGTTGTACTGTCATTATCATTCAATTGTAGTAACTATCTAATTTCTTCTTTAATTTCATCTGTGACCCATTGGTTGTTCAGGAGAGTGCTATTTACCTCTCATGTGTTTAGGAAGTTCTTGTGGTTTCTTTTGTTATTGATTTCCAATTTCATTGTACTATGGTCTGATAATATGCATGGGATAATTTCAATTCCTTTGCATTTATGCTTATCTTAGCTTTTGTAACTCCCACTTTCCACCCTATAAAAAAGACATACATTTTATAATCAGTGCCTCAGACTATGGCGACTACTACTATGGGGTCCACCAGCATTAAATAAAGGTTCTTTACTTCTCCTGAGCTCCTGGGTGCTGTTGACTCAATTTTCCCTCAACAGTACAGGAGGACATGGCTGGTATGGGAAAGGGAGGAAGGGGCACAGCAAGGGACAGAAACTGGTGTGATTTTATGGTTAAAAGATACAACAAAGAACTTAACATTATCTGATGGGTGGGCCTCAGTGTTGAGACTTTGGAGAGAGGAGTGGGTCCCAGCATGGTTTATTTTTCTGCCTCAGAGGAACATGCTTGCCTGGAGTCACCTTGAGGTTCTCACTGACAGTGTCAAATCCATAACACTTTTCTCCCAGAAACTATGGGAAAGGAGTCTATGTCTGAGCCTGACATTCACAGATTTTTACGCATACAAAATATAGTTTGACTCCAGCAAATATATGCATGCCAAAATCAAAATCCCAAAGAAAATAGGGTGATGACCTCAGGCAGAAGCACCCAATGGCTGTGGGTTCTGCATTCTGCATGGCTTCACCATATGTGTCTCTAGCCTGCCACTGCTCTCCAGCTTTTTACTGTTCACACTTCCTGTTGGTGTTCTCTCCCCTGGCAGCCAACTACAGGGGAGATTGCTGCCCACGGAGCACCAAGGGAAATTCATTGCTCTTTCTCTGCAGGGTCAAGATTGGCCTCATCTTGAAAGTGTGATTCATTTACATCACAATAACATTTATAAATGAAGAGAAGAATGTTGAATCCAAATCTTTCAACATGACATTGTGAGAATCCTTGATTCACATTATGTTAACTGATAAAGTAGAAAAGGAAAATGCTAAGACATTTTATGTGGATTTAAAAATGGGCAAACAGAATACCCTTCATAATAAAATGTAGTCTACATATAATTATATGTAATCAAACTGGTTTGGGAAAAACTTATCAAATATGAACTCTCCCATTCCCTCAGCGCCAGTACTTCTCTCAATGTTGCAGTGATGCTTGTCTCCTGGTGCTGTCTGCCTAGGTATGTTATATTCTCTTTGCTATTTTTAACTGTCACTATACCTTAGCTCCATTTCCACTGACCCACTCAGTCTTTTCTATAACAAACCTGAAACATCATAAAAATGCATTTTCCTTTCAAAAATCTATGCCTGCTCCAGTTTATTCCTTCTTAACTTCAATCACACCTCATGTTAAACCAAGGTATTGCCCTTGGGCAAAGATGGTTTTCAAGAATCTGTATGATTTAGACATGGGAGGGGAAGAGTGGTTGTTTTTGACTAATGTATATGCTATTTTCACTTGTCAAGTTGGTCTGTCATGTGTCTCTTCAAGACAACTTCTATCTTGTCTTTATTTTCTACTGTAACAAGCCAGACAGATAAGAGTTGTATATCTCTCTATTATAATGGAAAAGTACTTCCCATTTATCTAACAGGGTATGATTCTACATCAGCAATGTGTGCTTCCAACAGTGGATAGTAATAAATCACACACACTCACACATATGTAGCATTTTACATACATACATACCTATGAAAAATTTTAATTGATAAATTATGCACAGGTAGAGATTCACAATAGTACTTAATACTGAAATTATTACAATATAACATGGTGCGATCAGTGCCATGTGAATATGCTGTCTCTGAATGTTACCACTGTTATTGTACTCACCCTTCTTGTCAGGATGTGACACCACACAACGGCTATGTGGTGAGATAAATGATGGATTCCAGTGGCATGAGCTCTAATCATGTCACTGAGAATGGCATGATTTTAACCTTGCCAATTTTAGTTTCTGGAATTTTTAATATTATTAGACACTGCTAAACTGGCAGAAGTAATGTGGATAAAGAGGGGCTATGCATAACTTAGCTGGTGCCATGTCACAGTTTTTGGACATACAGGGTGATGCTTATGCCCCCAAACCAAGGCATCCCTGCATCAAAGTTTTTGTAAGTGAATCTGATCCTTCAGTTTTCATGCATTGAACTCATATGCTTGGTGATCATCACATGCTTGTGCTGCACACTTGTGGCTCTCCATTTCTAGTGTCACAAGGTGGCCTTATACCCATCATTTGGACTTCTGTCTTTTGTAATCCTATTCTGTGGATTTTCTTTAGAAATATAGGGAGGATACTGAAATCCTTATACACTTGCATATTTAAGATGCTGCTAACTACAGATGACTGACTCTTATTCTGGGTATTGTTTAAATTCTATAAGAAGAAATAAAAGATCAGTAATTTGAAAATCAGATAAATATCTTACAAATGAGAACAGTATTGTCTTAGTTTTCTCTCATTGCTGAGACAAAATACCAGACACCCATATTTAAAGGAGAAAGAGTTTACTTAGCTCAGTTTGTAGAGGTTTTTAGCTCATAATTGGCTGGCTCCAGAGTGGCTTGGTAGAGGGAGAACAATTTTATGACAAGCAGAAGACAGCAAAAGCAAGGGAAGAACATTAACAGCATCTTTCTAACCCTTATATTTTATCCAGGTTTCTTTGGTGGAAAGCAAAGAAACCTTAATCCTAGTGTCCTTGAGTTTAACACTGAACTGGGAATCAATCTGTGTCAAACACTCTGGATCCAGCCACCTCTGAAAAAGCTCCACCTATGATTTCATAAAGCCTTGGGGAGACATCTAGACACAAGGCCTAACATGGATGAAGAAATGGATGGAAGGAGGAGAAAGATGATAGGAAGAAGTAAAAAGTATTCAGATGTGCTGTATATATGTGCTGCTTTCTGAGAACAAATGTAAACATTATGCACTGCAAACGTGTTAATAAACATTTTAACTTATTAAAATTGTTTTCTTCTTGGATTGCTAATCTTGTCATCAGCATGACTTGTTGGAGACATGCCAGAAAACCTGGTAAAGCACACTTCTATGTGTGTCCTTCTAGAGAAAAAGTTGGTATGTGGGCCACTGATCTGAGTGGGCATCAACTGCATTGAGAAAAACTAGTGTCATCCAAGAGGACTGGGTATTGGTGGAACAAAACAAAGTGAAAAAGAGAAGCACTGGCAAACTTAAATTCTGTTAAAAAGATGTGATGTTTGGTGCTGTCATCATCCAAGAACATCAGAATCCAGCGTTCATTCAGCCTTTGGACACAGACCTTTATGAGTGGTCTCTTTTGGAGCTTCAAAGCCTTCCCGCAGGAATGGTTGCATTATTCATTCTTGTTCTTAAGCTTCTACCATCATTTGAGCAGTCACTCATTGTAAGAGTATTCAGCCTCTGATTATACAAGGAAATCTAAAAATTCCTTTATAGCAAGAACAGAAAAAGAAACATATAAATATGCATAAATATGTTCCATTGCAGTACACTGATTATCAAGGCACTGAGCCCAGGAGAGAATATAATGAGATTGATATTATGTGCATCATAATCTCAATAAAGTTGAAGTGTTTATAGATGTTCCTTGAGGTACAAAATGGATATATTTGATCAACCAAAAAAAGTTGAAATAAAATATAGTGAATATGCATTTAATATGCTCAATCTACTGAACATTATAGCTATGTCCTTGCTATATCAACATGCTTATCATGTTCATATTGACCTAGTCAGGAAAAATAATCTATCATATAGTCCATTTCATAATAAAATATAAAATACTACTATAATTTAAGTACACTGAAGAGTACTTTTTTACTCTTGATATTTGGTGCTGACAGAGCAGGGCTCACTGCTGCTGCCCAACAGAGAAAGTGAGTATTGCTGCTGTAAACAAGAATATGCATGTACCGTTGAAATATGATGTCTTCAACTCTCTGGTGATGATACTTACAAGAGCGAGCAGTACACTGAATGGAACTACTATTTTTAGTATTTTAAATACTTGTATACTGACTTCCACAGTGGTTGAACTAATTTACATCCCCACCAACGAGGTTGAATGGCTCCTTTGTCCTCTGCAGCCTCATGGACATGTTTTCGAGTTTTTGGTGATATGTGTTCTTTCTGGGATAAGATGCTGTTACAATTTGCATTTCATGATTGGGCAAAAATGCTGAACATTTTTTCCGGTATTTATTGGCCATTTGTTCTTTTTTGAAGAAGTGTGCATTCATTTCACTTGCCTGGTCTTTCAAGATATTTGTTCTCTGGGTAGTAGCTGGCAAAAAATTTTGCTCATTGTGTAGGTTACTTCTTCAATCTGTTGTTTGTTTCCATGTCTGTGCATAAGTTTTTTAGCTTCATATAACCCTTTTTGTTGCATCATCCCACTTTGTTATCTACAAAAGACACCATCAACAGCATTGAGGATACTAATTTTGTTATGTCTCTATATTCAGAACATGGAATGACTGTTTATTCATGTTCCCTTGTTTATGTTTTACTCTATGATGCAGGCATATATATGACTGCTGTACAAATATTACCATGAAGAGAATATATCCTGGGCAACCCATTCAGGACCCCTCCTGTCTCTCAGGAGCTATTGCTATTCCCCATTCCTATTCTCCAATAAATTTTCCTACTCTTAACTTCCTTTGTCCCTTAGAATTCATTCTTCAATTTAGGGGGACACAAGCTCTGTGTATTTGACCAGCATTTCCCCTATATCATCTTGGAGGTTCACTGAGATACTTGAAGGAGAAGCTGTGAAACTCCAACTGATCATGCAGATGGAACCAAAGACAAATGTGCCAGACTCCTTTTCTGGGATCCACCAGATCGACCTTGAGTTACAAAATGGATATATTTGATCAACCAAAAAAAGTTCAAATAAAATATATTGAATATGCATTTGAATGTATAAAGAGTTCATAACTGCTAAACTATAACATGACTTCTGTCTGAGGCCCGTTAGATTAGCTCTCTGGAAAAGGCCCTTGGCTGCAGTTTCCCCAACACTGACCCTTCTCATCTTGAAGCAGTTAGATGGAAACTACACACCTCTTCCCCTAACTGTAGTCAGGGATACCTCTTCAGAGGGGGCCTATTATAGACAGCTAAGTTAAGTAGAAATATAGTGGGCAGACAGGGCTGGTCCCTCCCTCAAGGGAGTCAGTGCGGAAGATGAGAATGCATCAAGACTGTAGCTGGAGGTGCATCTGAAGATTAAAGTCACAATGGCTAGTTTTATATACTTCCTTAGCAGATGAACAGAGGCTTGGGATTCAATAATTCAACTCGCCCTTTTGAGATTTCCTATTATCTCATTAGGGGTGGGCCATCTCACACTACTAAGACTAAGACCACTAAGACTAAAGACAAGACTAAGACTACAGATTGTTGACCAAGTTTAATGATATCACCCATGTACCCTTGCTACCATTAGATCAATACTACCTAAGTGACTTTCCTTCAATCTTACTGGTTGATCATAATTTTGACCCACATTGAACTTGCCTCATGATTTTGCTCCATAAAACTTCTGAGAGGTGGGCTCATTGGCAACCCATTTGGGACCCCTCCTGTCTCTCGTGTGCTATTCCTATTCCCCATTCCTTTTCTCCAATAAATTTTCCTACTCTTAAAAAAAAGAGAATTATTTCCTGAGCCACAAAACCATGATTTGCAATAGTGATTTTAGCCTAGGTTTATGTTCTTGACCTAAACTTGTTTCTTTTCTTAAACTTAAAATGCAGCTATAAAGAGAACTGTTTCATTGTTTGCTAAGGCATCTAGGTAAGTTGCCCCCCCCCCAACAACTGGAATGAAAACCATGATCATCCCGTCTCAGCTTCTCCTGATGCTGGGACTCAAGGAATAGCATTTAGCTTAGATTTTTATACATTAAATAAGAAAGGAGAAACACAGATGTGTAATGGTTTGCAATGACACAATTTGGATACTGGGGATTAAAACTAGAAGTATAAAGCACTGTGCTACTACTGCAGACCTTTCACACATATTTTGACACAGTTCTCACTAAGTTGAGCTGGACTCAGCTTTGTTTTCCTCCCACCTCTGCCTTCTGTGTTGCTGGGATTACAGACATACATCGCCAGGGCCAGCAAGACTGTTTATCGAGGTAAAATAATGGGAAAGTGTGCTCAGGTTGAAATGTCTTATATTTTCAATATTCCTTCACAACCCAGGATAGCAATACGTACTACATATCTTCCTTGTGATGGGAAGAAGAAGTGGGCTCTAGGAAAGTGGGCCACATGCTGTAGGGTATAAAAATTGACACTGTACTCTGCAGTGTATTGTTCCATGAATTATACCAGACATACAGTAGATATGCAGTAGATGTAACTCAGATATACAGTAGATGTAATTATGGATATTGCACAACTGGTGAATAATCTATGTGTCTCAACATAATTAAGGCTAGGGCAAATTACAATGTTCACTGTATTGTGGGTATTTAACGCATTGCTCACCTAGGCTTTCATGATACTATACGTTTGTAATAAAGTATTCCCATAAAAAACTGAGTTTTCATATTCAAGATCACTTATAACACATTTTACAAAATATTTCAATGTAAAAATGATTGTAAAAAACACAAGTAAAAGGAGACCAACTGGGACTCATGCACACATCTTGGCCCACTGTGTTTGAAGGCAATTGTCACATAACTCAAACATCAGACGGTAGTCCTTAAGAACAATGAGAAATGGCACTGCATAAATTTATCTCAAAAATTGGAAAAGCAGAAAATCTGAATTATATTAAATTTCATTTTTAATAAGCAGTGATGCCTCTTATAAGTTAGGTTTTCCTTCATGCAATTAGATCAGCTTATTAAGTAAAAACAATAATGATTATGAAAGACTGACATAACAGTAGCAGGGAATACAATCAATCCAGGTGCTTGATTAAATTCAATAGCAATCATTCTCCTCAAAACAATGCCACAGTCGACAATTCCTTCAAACGTGATTTTACTAATAAATCACCCCACCATGTATCTTTTCTGAAGAGATTACTATAATTCATGATATCCTTTTGAAGACTATTTATGAACCTGCTGCTTTATGGGAATCAGAGGCTCACAGCTATATGGTTTAATTATTGGTACACGTGGTGGAATATTACCACCAAATGAAAAGTCACAGCAATCTAAACATGAAAAGTAAAATTTCATAAGAAAACAAAATTTTATGTAAATGCTAATACTGGTTCCAAAATGAAAGAAATATAGGCAAAATTAGGTGCATAATAAGTAGGTACCTTATCAGGATATAAAAAACAACATTTGCTAATGTGCAAGTTGTGGGAAAAGAACTCAACTTTGTAAAAAACACATGTTCACAAGTCTCTGAAATTATATATTAATATAAAAGAGAGCATCAAATTTAAAAAACATCTTTTGTCACACAGAACGTGAAGTATATGCACCAAAAAATTAAAATGGCCTGTGAGATAGCTCAGTGGCACAAGTGCCTGTTGGCAAGTGTGAGGTCCTGAGTTAGACTCCCGGTACCCACATTAAAAAAAAAAAATTAAAACAAATTGTAGTGGCAGGGCCGGTGAGATGGCTCAGCGGCATAAGCGCCTGCCTGGCAAGCGCAAGGGTCCGAGTTCGACTCCCGGAACCCACATACGAAAAAAGGGCCGGTGATATCGCTCAGCGGCACGGGCGCCTGCTGGTGTGCGAGGTCCTGAGGTTGACCCCCGCTACCCACACACACACACAAAAAAGAAAATTGTAGTGGCAAAATCTTAACAATTAACAAAATTAAGTTTTTTAGTAACCCATACCTCCCAATTTTAAAGACAAAAATAAAACTACTTAAACAAAAACTGTACTTGAAAGTAAAAAGAACATTTCAATTCACCGCATTTAATTAAAAGACATTATGTATTAAGTTCAAAGACACTGACATAAAAATACATAATTATGTCAACTCAGTATTTTTATATTAAACACCACAGATACATAATCCAGATATTTATAAGTGACTTACTGAAAAACACACTATGTAGTTTAGGATATCTCCATCTGGCATTGTATTTCCTGGAAAATTTATGAAGAAATATTGACAACAAACATTATATGCTGATTACCTCTACAGGTCTCCACCATATGAGAAATTTTCACAGGATTTTCAAAATAGGTTAACATACATAAAGTTCTTCCCCAATGAAACTTCATATATTTGACAATACCTGTGTGAGCTGAGTTTCCCCACCTTGCTAACATCCATAGGGTTTCTCCCTACTGTGAGTTCTTTCATGAATTTGACAATAATTACGTGTACTGAATGCTTTCCCACATTGCTTACATATATATGGTTTCTCCCCAGTGTGAATTCTTTCATGTATGTTACAATAATACTTTGTGCTGAATGCTTTTCCACATTGCTTACAAAGATATGGTTTCTCCCCAGTGTGAATTCTTTCATGTATTTTACATTCACTGTGCCTGACGAAAGCTTTCCCACATAGCTTACATACATAAGGTTTCTCTCCAGTGTGAGTTCGTGCATGTCTTTCACAATAAAGGTGTGTGCTGAAAGCTTTCCCACATTGCTTACATACATATGGTTTCTCCCCACTGTGAGTAATTTCATGTATTTTACAATAACCTTGTGTACTGAAAGCTTTTCCACATTGTTTACATAAATAGGGTTTCTCACCAGTGTGAATTCTCTCATGTATTTTACATTCACTGTGCCTGATGAAAGCTTTCCCACACTGCTTACATACATAGGGTTTCTCCCCAGCATGAATTCTTTCATGTGTTTTACAATAACTCTGTGTACTGAAAGCTTTCCCACATTGCTTACATACATAAGGTTTCTCCCCAGTGTGAATTCTTTCATGATTTTGAGAAGCACGACGTGTACTGAAAGCTTTCCCACATTGCTTACATACGTAAGGTTTTCCCTCAGTGTGATTTCTTTCATGTATGTTACATGTATTACGCCTGCTGAAAGCTTTCCCACATTGTTTACATACATAGGGTTTCTCCCTAGCATGACTTATTTCATGTATTTTACAATAAGACTGTGCACTGAAAGCTTTCCCACATTGTTTACATACATAGGGTTTCTCCCCAGTGTGATTTCTTTCATGTATGTTGTATGAACTACGCTTGCTGAAAGCTTTCCCACATTGCTCACATATATAGGGTTTTTCCCCATTGTGAGTTTTTTCATGTATTTGACAATACCCACGTGTGCTGAAAGCTTTCCCACACTGCTTACATAAATAGGATTTCTCTGCAGTGTGTCTTCTTTCATGTATTTTACAATACCCCTGTGTACTGAAAGCTTTTCCACATTGCTTACATACATAGGGTTTCTCACCAGTGTGACTTCTTTCATGTATTTGACAATATCGATGTGTGCTGAAAGCTTTCCCACATTGCTTACATACATAGGGTTTTCTCCCACTGTGATTTCTTTCATGGATCTGAACATCACTGGGTGTGCTAGAGGTTTTCAAAGTACCCTTACATACAAAGGTTTTCTGTCTAAGGTGACTTCTTTCACTAAGAGCAGAGTATGATTTCCCACACTGACCACATTCATAGAGTTTCTCTCCAGACACTGTCCTTGAATGCTTCTGAAAGGACTGGAATTCACTACAGGTTCTTCGATGTTCATTACATTTGTACAGCTTCTGTTGAGATCCCAAATACTCACATGGCTTCAGTGCAGTGCGAGTTATGATGGGCACATTTAGGGACAAAGGCCCAAGTTGAGGCTTTCTGGAAGAAAGGCTTCCAGCTGATTTGAAACAAGCTTGTTTCATGTCCATAGTAGCATCAGGAGTCCAAAGAAATATTTCTTTATATTGATTCCAAGTTTTATTTCTGTAAAGGAAAAAAAACAGTCACAATAAAATGGGTCTCCATATTAATGATTTACCAGAACAAGTGCTGTTATCATGCCTTCTAAGAAATTTTGACAAGAATTAACAGAATGCCCTGGAGGACACCTTCCAAACAGCCATTCCCAAAAGAGAGGTATTCATATGGGAATTTTTAAGTTGGCATATTTACAGAAGGTTGGGTTTTATTCTGGGCAATTGGTACATGTGTGTATCACATATTGATCATTTTGATACCTTCTCCCCCATTACTGTCCTCCTTTTCTCCTTACCCTGTTTGTACTTCCCTCTCCAAAAAGTCAGCCTTTCCTTTTTCCATCACCTCTCCTTTATTTTACCCCCTAATTTATAGTTTTGGTTTCTCGTATAGGAGAAAACAGGTGACATTTCATGCACTGTGCCTGACTGGTTTCCCTTAACATTTTGGGATAAACCGCCCATTTCTTTTGGCAAATGACACGGTATCATTCATCTTTAGGGCTGACTATATAGCACATTTTCTTTTTCTTTTTAGTGCTGGGAATTCAACACATTGAGTTATATCCTCAGCTTTTTTCTTATTTTGACAGAGATTCACATTGACGATTAAGTTGCTCAGGCTGAGCTTCAACTTGCAAGCCTGCTGAATCAGCTTCCCAGACCGCTCGGTTTACAAGAACGCACCATCACACTGAGCCTCTCAAAAGTTTTCCTTATCCATGCATCCAGTGATGGACATCTAGGCTGCTTCCAGGGCTTAGCTGTCATAAATTGGTCTGCTTTGAGTATGGGTGTGCATCTATGAGTATAATATGATGATTTTAACCCTTTGGGAAATATAACCGGGAGAAGTACGCCTGGATCAAATAGAAGTTTTAGTTTTACATTTTGAGGCATCTCTGCACTGATTATCATAGTCACTGTACTTAACGTTTCCACTGACAGTGTTGGAGGGTGCCTTCTGAGAATTTTAAAACATATACAGACCCATTTCTCTGCAGGATGGATTGAAAATGATGATTTATTATGACACTAGCATTCATTTGCATTTTGAATACTGTTTCATGGTTCGCAATTTTTAGACACTAATGTCTCATACTCACATGTATACATAAATGGATATCCGGAAGATGGATTCCTGTCGAAACTCTAAATTTATTTTCATATACACCTATACCCAATAACTAAGTGCAATTTCATACATATTTGTGATGTTGATCATGAAAGAATATTTTTTATACTTATATGTCAGATACTGTCACTTGTTGCATGATACCAGTACTTAGTTTCCTATACTGAAATATTTATTTATTCAATTGTCAGATTATACATACTCAACCTGTATATATCTTTGGAGAATATTCGTGAGATTAAGTAAATTTGAACATGGCCCCATTCTCTTGATTGTCATGTTTCTGGTCACACATTAACACTTTAGGAATATTCCTTTTCCTCTTGACTGCAAATTACCTTAGATTTCTCCAATAATTTTTGTAATTTTCTTCAACTTTCCAGTTATCACAGATTCTTCCTGAGTTGTAAAAATAGAAATATAAGGAGTCACTACATTATTTCACAAAAGTCAATAGATTTCAGTTAGGTTTATGATATAATGTAACCAGGATAGAAATGTTCTTCAAAATGTTTTCACATTCTGTTTAATGAAACTGCCCTGATGAGCAACAAATAATATTCTCTGATTGTATCAATGAGAAAGAGATGTCATCCTTACCTACAGAAGCCATGCTCCGAAAGGTTTCCCCCATCACATCTCTGTAGAGTTTCTTTTGGGATGGGTATAGCAAAGCCCACTCCTCCAAGGTGAAGTTCACAGCCACATCCTCAAAGGTCACTGCCTCCTAAATGATCAAACATACATTTCTTGAAGGAAGTTTGAGACTCATAGGTGGGGATATCTCAACTCCTCTCCTAAAAAGTTGAACTGAGAGCCTGGTGTGGTAGTGCATGTCTGTAACATTAGCACTCACAAGGCTGAGGCAGCAGGATCAGCATGAGTTCAAGACTGGTGTGGGGTACACAGTGAGGTCAAGGCCAGCCTGAACTACATGGTGAGACCCTGTCTCAAACCGAACCAAACCAAAAAGCTGAATGGAGGCTGATTCCTTCAAATAATAACTCCATGTCTTGGTCATCAATTGCATGGGTATGCGCATTTGTTTCAGACAGCCATTCTGATCCTAGATTACCACTCATTTTGCTAAAACAACAGCAGAATAGGAGCACTGGTTCTTCTGCTGGTTCACTGCAATGGTATCTGTGTACTGTCTCTAAAGCAGAGCTCATAGAAGGAGCCTAGATGATCACCATCCACAAAATGCTGGGGCAGATGAGTATCTAATGAATAGTTTTTACTGACCATAAGTAATATCTCTTCAAATCTTATTTAAGACATTGAGTTCTTCTTTCTTTGATTGTACTTAGGCAGCATTGTGAAACTTGAATTTGGTTTCATAGAAAAGAATACAATAGAACATCAAATATGGTTTATGAATGCTTATTAAAATGTTCATGGAAAACAGTTTTATTGGAACAACTCTATGAACAATGAAAGGAGGGAAAGCCTGGCATATTATGAGTCAGTGTCACCAAATGGTCACACTGCAGTGAGATATAAGAAATTCTAGGGGTGTATGGGGGTGTAATGAGGGGAAGATGATGATGAAAATGTTTTATATGCATTGAAAACCAATATATCACAAAGAAAATAGACACAAAAGTAATATTTCAGCCAGGTGTGGTGGTACATGTCTGTAATTCCATTCCTTGTAAGGCTGATGCAGGAGGATTGCCATGAGTTTGAGGCAAGCCTTGGCTACATAGTAAGTTCAAGACCAGTCTGAAATACTAAGTAAGACCCTGCCTCAATCTCCCCTCAAAAAAGAAAAAACTTGAAAAAACATTGTGTCACTTATAAATGACACGTTTTTAAAATAATATAGTTGTACTGTATAATAAAAGTCCAACAACATTCAACACCTTCTAATCATGAAGGTTGATAGCCTACATAATACACATGAAAGACATTCAAAATCCACCTTTCATGAGACTGCCTCATTAGTAGAGAGAACGACAAATGGATCTCAGGAGAGGAAGACAGTCCTCAGTGGATCCGCATGTATATTGAACACTAGTTCATGATATAGCTGGTGTTATGGGTCTCTGAAGAAATCACGATCTGTTTCATTTGTGTTCAGTGAGAAACAGGTATGTATTTGGAAACCTGGATTGTATACTCTTCTATTATACGTACAATAATTACGTTACATATCAAAATGGGAAAGATAAACTTGAATGCCATGAGAATTCATAGTGAAATAACTTTTTGATGTCAAAAAAGTGCTTCCTCAGAAGACAATCATAGGATATAAACAAGGCAAAAACAAAACATTTGCTATGTACACAGTATGAAGATTTTGTAGAGGGAGCAAAGATCGTGAACACAAATCCAAAAAAATGATTAGAGCATATGTAACTCAAAAGAAAACAATGAATAGAAAATAAGAACCAAATGTTTTCTGATAAAATCAGTAAAGAAAATGAAGTGTAGAAAAACATAATAAAGAAATAGACATATGCAAGAATTGAGACTCAAGTGATACACTCTATACCCATTTCCTTTACTTTGGAATTTACCAAAATACACAGATCAGTGACTTCTTTCCAATACCCACAGAAAACACTGCACAATTATTCCTGGAGATAGATGTGATTCTTTCCAAGGAAACCAGAAAAATCCTGAACCACATGACCAATGGAATGGAAGAAAAAGCACTTTGCCTTGACATATTAGCACTTGTAAGCAATAGTGAGACCAAAAAACCTCTGAAAATATTTATTTTTGCAATTTCTGTAATACTCACAGAAAATTCCAAGGGAAGAAACTAAAATAATACTGTTCATACAAAATCACACATGGTAAACTTAGGAAAAGTCACCAAAGTGGGAGACTGGTTATCCATGGGGTAAGAGAGGTTTGAGTCAGGTAGGTATCAATCACCTGGATACTCTCCATTGTCCAAGCCCAGTGATGATATTTTTTGAATAGTCCCAGGATATTGACATTGCTAGCAGGGCATGGTGGTGCATGCCTGTAATCCTAGGACTTGGGAGGCTGAGGCAGGAGGATCATCATGAGTTTGAGGCCAGCCTGGGCTACATAACTGAGTATAAGGCCAGTCTGGGCTACATAGTGGCACCCTGTCTCAAAAATAAAAAAAGTCAAAGATATTATGTTGTTATTATTGTTAAGTTCACCAGCAATTTTGAAAATAAAATTTATTTCAAAATATTTAAACACTAAATCTCCATTAAGAAAGCTATGCAACAAGAAACAGTAGTCTACCACTGATTCAGCAGAAGCTATATTAATTTTACATTATTCAATTTGTACCCCAAAGTAAATAATGAATACAGTGATCAGATAGCGATATAAAAGGCAGTTCTTAAAAAGGACAGTCCTGCATACATACTCCACCAAACACACATGAATGTCCAGAGAAAAACAACTGATTCACAACTATGTCTGAAACTTTCAAAATAAATCCATCGGGAATTGACAGCTGAAGAAGGCACAAAAATCTGTAATGGAACAGTTAAAATTAGTAACGTCATGCTTCACAGGGATTGATTGGTATTGCATAATACTTCAGCTAATAAGTACATAGTACACAGTCTTCTCAAAATCACAAGACATTTTTACAGAAATAGACCATGATCAGAGCAATAAAAAGGAACTTAAGTTCTAGGGTAAAAAAAAGAATTGAAATGTGTTATGGACATGTACCATCTCCCTACAATGAATGTAATCATTTTGTACTACAAACATGTATGAATAAAAGTAAAAAAACTGAGAACAATGTACTCAAAGAATACAAAGCAGCCTCTTACACTCATTGAAACAAAGCTAAAAAACTAACGTATTTAAAATACTCCTAAGAATTAGAGATTAAATCACAACTTTTTAAAAGATACATTCTCCACATAAAAGGCTCGATTAAATATTAAGTACTTCATAATATATATAAATGAATGTACAACATATCACTTCAAGGGGAGAGAAATGGGTGCTTCAAAGAAATTAAAAAGAATGAATATATATATTTGGAAAAAAGATTTCAACATCAGAAAATCAATCAACAGCAACATAAAAATGAAAATCACTCTCCAGATATGAGGAAATTTCATTGCTCATTATATATGAAGAATAAAGACAATAGAGAAGAAATTATTAAAAGTATGAAAGGCATCATTAAAGTCTAGAGAACAAAAATTATAAAATTATATCAATGGATGCAGACAAAACACAAGAACAAAATGTCAAAGGTGGTTAAGATGGAACACATATAATTGTCTTCACTTGAATATAACATCATGGTATGTGCTGGAAAAATTAAGGTACCAACCAAAAATTATGGAATTACTATGATATTATTTCACAGAATATATCCTTAGCTAAATATACAAAAATATGCCATGTAGTTATATATCAGGTATAAATAAGTGGATTAAAAATTATAAATCTAACAACATATGCAGCCCTCACAGTAACACAATTTTACAGATGTTAGAAGCCCATATATGGAAGAAGTTCAACACTAGATGAAATAAACACAAGATAAAACCACAAAAATATTATGAAATATATTAGATAGGCAAATATAAATAAACTATTCTACATCAGGGTAAAACACAATAAAACCACATATCTATAAAATATTAGATGAAAATTTATTTTTTTATTTTTGTGGGTACCGGGGGTCGACCTCAGGACCTTGCGTGCCAGCAGACGCCCATGCCGCTGAGTGATAGCACTGGCCCCTTTTTCATATGTGGGTTCCGGGAGTCGAACTCGGGCCCTCGTGCTTGCCAGGCAGGCGCTTATGCCGCTGAGCCATCTCACCAGCCCTAGATGAAAATTTCATGTGAAAAATTTTTACAAATTTTGAATCTTTTTGCTTGCATGACACCATTTTTCTTATTCTATGAACAATTCTAATTCATTATCACTTAAAGAAAAAATCAATAACATCTTATACCAGAAAAATTTTTTTAAAAAAGTGAACATGAAATAGCACAAGCCCAGATGCAGCACAGTAAAGAAGTGAAGTGGCTGAAATGTGAACTTCAATACAACCCTAAGGGCAATAAATTGAGGCAAAGAAATCATGAAAAATCTTTCCAGCATAATAATAATGATCAATTAACCTCAATTATTAACTTGTTGAAAACTCCAAAGAATTGAAACCAAGTAACACTTTGCTCGATGAGATTGTTAAGGTCCAAAGAGACTTCAGGAGGCCAGGCATGGTAAAGCACGCCTGTGATCCCAGCACTCACAAAGCTGAGACCAGCCTGGGCTAAAAGTGAGTTCAAGTTCAGCCTGAATGCATTGTGAGGCCCTGCAGCAAAACAACAAAAAAACAAAAAGAGAGAGCAAGAGACTTCAGGAAATCCATCCTGTGGCCACATTGTGGGTAGCTGGATGAAATCAGAGAGATGCAGTGGAAGGAACCAGGTGAACAAAGTGGGTTGTTCACTTGCCTCATGATTCTATGGATCTTTAGGCATATTTATGATAAATAAAAAAATCTTTTACTTCTAAATTTTTCTTTGTTCTTGAAATGTAATCAATTCTCCACTCCATTTTTTTTTTTTTTTTGTGGGTACCGGGGGGTCGACCTCAGGACCTCGCGTGCCAACAGGCACCCGTGCCACTGAGCGATATCACCGGCCCCTTTTTCGTATGTGGGATCCGGGAGTCGAACTCGGGCCCTCGCGCTTGCAAGGCAGGCGCTTACGCCGCTGAGCCATCTCACCGGCCCTCCACTCCATTTTTAACTAGGAAAATAACCTTATGTTTAAATCATAAAAATCAATTCTTAAGTCCATAATGTATCCTGTATTTTATACAAGCTACTTGCTGCACAAGAAGCAAACAGGAAGCTGGTTGGGGAAGAAATCTGCTTCACTGCAGTTCACGGAAGAACCCACACTCAGAAGGTTGAACACACTTCTGAAGCTGTACATGCTACACTGCGCCCATGCAGCACAGGGCAGCTCAATCACAGGGGGTGAGACAGGGAAATATGAGAAGTCAGGTAAGTTAAATCTGGGGCCACTAGTTAGCCACCTCCACAGTCTGAAATTTCATGTTCTCAGCCTCAACTCTGAGCAGATACAAACACACACAGCCAGTCAGAGTTGACCTTTGTCTTTTCTCAATTTTTCTTCTGAACTCAAATGTGTATGGTTTGATGAGCACTAAGCATTTCTTCAACAAAAATATTTGGCCCCAAATCAATACACCACCCAGAGTGACCAAGACTTTGACAAATTCAGAACACTGCCCTAGTGCACTGTTTCAAGGGAAGATGGGTATCCAAAGAATGTGATGTTGTTTTTCATTATGAGCCATCATTCTGAAATTACCACAGGGTCAGACACTGAGTCACCCCATTAGCAAAAACAAATATACTGCCTCAAAATGGCTTATGATAAAAAGGGATGGACATTCCTGATGTTTGAAAAAATTATGATAGTCCTAGATTCCCTCCTCCATTAAAAAATTGTACTACACACACAACTAATCTCAAATTCACAGACACTTACCTAGGAGGAGAAGGTTCCAACGATGTCTTTCAGAATGGCCCCAACATATTCACAATGGTAAAAATTACATTTTTGACATAAAAAATAATTGATGATGTTTAATTAAGTACTGTGAGCGTGGTATGTAGCCGTGCTTGGTGATCCACACCGGTGGCCACATCACTCTGGGAGGCTGAGGCAAGAGGATAAGAGCTGCAAGCTCAGCCTGGGCTACATAGTGAGACCCAGCGTCAAAATTCAAAATAGTGCTAAGAATGTGACAGGTCTGATATTCCTAAGAGTGAAGGTCCTGGGCTAAATCCGTACTACCTTGAGAAATACCTTGTAATCATTTGTATTCCTGTGTAACACCCTCCCCATTACACCTAGAAAATATTGCCCAACCAATTCTTAAGCTATCAACAGACCAAATTTCCAATTTTGACTGAAAAATGATTATGTAAACTTAATAGTACCAAAAGTTATTTATATAACTATATATAGTTCTATCTACCTTTCAGTCCTATAATTTTTCTAATTGACACTTGTTACTGAGACAAAACACCAAACAACCACAACTTAGAAAAGTTTACATTGGCTCATGATTTCAGTTCATGGTCTACTGGATCCAAGGTAGAAACAGGATGGCAAAGTGGCAAGGTGAAGGGAAATGTACTCAAGCTATGGCAGCTGGAAAGAAAGAAAGATGGGAGGAGCTGCAAACAAGAATACACTTCTCCAGGACTTGCCTCTAGTGTCCCATCTCCAACAAGTCCCCACCTCCTAACAGCACATTCAGATGCTGAACTCACCACTGAATGAATTCACTGATGAGGACAGGGCCCTAACAAACCAATCAAATTTCAATCTCATGAGACTTTTAGGATACATTTTAGATATAAACTGTACAGCGTGGTCTGCTTCTGGGAGAAAAAACAGGGCACACAACACAGCAGTGTCACCCACACAGAAACCTCACACATGTGTCCTGAGTCTCCATCAGCCCTTCTGTCACTGAACAGCATGGTGAGGAGTGCGGCTGAAGGCACTGAGCTGGCAAAGGCAGGGCTCCGGCCATGGTAGTCACCTCGCTGGGACCAGTCAGGATGCTTAGGTCCTGGCAGATGTCTCAGCCCCACCCAGAAGAGCAGAAAAGAGCAAATGTGTACCTATGACAGTTGACATATAGGAACAAGGACTCTTCAATTGCTGCAGAGAGGCCCAGATTCGGCCAAAGCTGGTTCTTTGCACTTCCAAACAGAAGTTGTGCATCCACCATAAACCTCATTCCTTTTTGGTGCCACATGGCCCTGCATAATCACCACTTTGAGGACTGAGGGTCTCCCAGGATCTTCCTATGCAGCCACAGTCAGTAGAATTCATAGACCAAGTCAGGATAAGCCAGGCTGGGAGTCTCAGCAACACGCTGGGTCTTCTGACTTGAGTGCCTGACAGGGGTGCTACTCTCTGGCTAGTGTGCCTGAGTGGACAGTTCATGCAACAGAAATTCTTCCTCAGTGATACAAGGCTGCTTCATTTCCTGCCCTCTGAGCCAAGAGGGAGAAGAAAAACAAAACAAGAGCTGCTTGAGTAGAGCCCAAATGACAGACTCTAGACAAAACCCTTCCTGGCCCGAGCTTCTTCCCTGGACATTGACTCGAACCAGCCTGCTGGATCACTGTACTGAAGCCCGATTTGATCCTAGTTTGCAGAGCTGCCTGTGTGTCCTTAGTGTACTCGTGGGCTCTTTCTTTTTTCTTGTTGTCTCTGAAAACAGGATCACAACTGCGCCATTACACTTTGAGTCAATGTGGCACGGAGAGAACCACTAAAGCCAAAAAAGAATCTGGGTCCAGGCAAGGACAGAACACAGTGGAATAGAGGGAAAGGCCTAAGGTAGTCAGCGGGCAGAAAATTAAATGAGGCACTTAGCTTCATGACACAGACTTTCTCGCACCTTATCTAGATATTTTCAGTAAAGAAAATAAAAACATACCGAAAAGGAAATCTAACTATCTAATAAATGAAGAAGATGGTAAAATATGACAGTATTATGTAAAGGAATCAATGTGAAAGAAAAATATTTCAAAAGCCTCAGGCAGGAAATTTACTTAGTCCAGGGTAACAAAGAAATCCAGAATTCTAAAAACTGAATCTTAGCAGGAGCACCAGAATAATAATTGCCATGTAGCCCCACCTCAGTCATTTATCTGTGATGAGGCTGGAACAGCTAAGAGCTTAACAGAGTCTATTTTCCATTGCACGCTCTTCCCACCTCATGGGTTGAAAGCTCCTTCATTCTTTCAACATACTGATTTCCCCACAGTGATGTTCTCAGCTGGTGTCATGTGCTGGTTACACTCACTGTCAAATGTACTGGCTTGAGAGATGCCCAGGATATTAGTAAAGCTCATGTCTGGAGGTGTCTACGTCAGGCAGGGCTCGTGACCTCAGAGATTACCTCTAATTCCTGGCCTCTTCCTCTCAGGCTCTTTCCCTGCTCAAGAATTTCCATTGGAGGCCTGCAGAGTTGCTGCTGGAAGCCTCAAGGAACTGTATGCAAACATCCAAAGGCAAGGCCAGATACCAGAGCTCCTCCACAGAAAAGAGAAATTTGTTTTCCTCCCTTTTTGTTTCATCTCAGGTGCAGACCTATGGGTTGGTGCCAACCTCACGCAGGGTGAATTTTCTCTGCTTAGTTTGCGCCTTACAAGCCAATCATCCACAGACACACCCAGGGATTTACTAACTTGCTGGTATGTCCTACTTATCAGGGGACATATCAAAATTAATGATCATGAAAACCCTAAATGAGTTTTCTTTCTCTAAGAATTCCCATCACAAATATGTTTCATATGTACACATTTAGTCTCAAAGCAGCAAATGTTTGAAGGTATAAAAAAAAAAACAAAAAATAAAACAAATACTTCGCAGTAAAAGCCCTATGACAATCAGAGCCACCTCCACAAAAAGAAAAAAACCCCAAAACTATCTGTGGGACACCTGTTTTCCATCATTCTGCACATTGTCTTGGTCAAAAGTCCTTAATGGTGAACATGGATTTAAAGCAAAAGAATAATTTTTCATTATGAAAAGCAAAGGTGCCAAAAACTCATCCTTAAATGGCAAGAATTTTTTTTTTTTTTGTGGGTACTGGGAACCGAACTCAGGACCCTGCACTTGCCAGGCAAATGGCAAGATTTATAGAAAAAAAAAAAAAAAAAAGAACCAAATGTGAATTTTACACTTCTATGAATAAGTGGTCCCTCATTCTTGCAGTTGAATATAATCCCAATCTGCTCTATGCATAATGACTGGTATGTTTTGTTCATTTTTAAAAGCTATTTCTTAGATGAGACCAACAGCCCAGTGCCATGGGTGGGACCAGCAGCCCAGTGCAGGGAAAAGCCTGAAGCGGCAGTGAGACTATGAGACACTGTTTCCGGGGGCCACACAGAGCCAGCAGTTGGTGAGAGGTGAACCAGTACTATGCTCTGGCACACAGACACATGGACAGAAGCAAATGGTTTGCGCCACCATTTTATTTCAAAGGGCTCAGGGCAAACTCCAGCAAAAGAACAGTCCCAGGTCACTGCACTGCCAACATCCCGGAGTGGAATGAGGGAAGATCCATCCAGTTGCAGTAGACCGCTGGCAGATGGGAAGCAGACTAGGGGTAATTCTGCTAAGATATAGGAGCTGGGCCCACATAGACTCCACTCCAAAAGCCAGTCTTAGCCCTAAATACAAAGGAAGTGTCCCTGGTCTGTGACCAGCAGAGTGGCCTTAGCCCAGTGGCATAAGCAGGCAAGCAGCCTCGGCCTGCAGCAGGACAAGGGCATCCCCTTGCCCAATAACCAGCGTGTACGAGGAGTCAGGGCTGTGGAGCACATAAAGCTGTGCAAAGCCTGGAAGGAGCCAGCTGTACACACGTCTGGAAGCAACTCTGGATTTTCCCTGCCTGAGAGCGCCACAGCAACTGGGGCAGCGTCACAGAAACAGTCACAGTAAGGAGAAGCTGACATCCAGGACACCGTCAGCTGAAGACCAGTCCCAGCCCTCACATCCAGAGGCCAAGATCAGCCCCGTACCGAGCACATATCCCACTGCAAACCTCACAGCATTACACGGCACACTTCTGGAACCTGACTTGGACACTACCACAAAACTGTGGACATCAGAGGAATTTTATTAGTTTTCTTTTTCTTTGATTGTTTTCCCTTTTTTAGTCTGGTTGGGGTTTTTTCCCCCACTATTTAGCTTTCTTATCTTTCTTTTGGTTTTCTTCTATTTATCTTTTTTCTCTCTTTCCTCAGCTATCTCTCTCGATTTTATATTTTCATGTGAGTGAACATTGTCTCTTCTCTGTGGTTTGCTTCCATAGTCTTTTGCTCTCCCTTTTCATGCTTTCTCTCCTGTGGTCTTCAGTTTCCCAAAACTTATCAACCTATGCCCTCTAGCCTAGCTTCTAATATACTTCTTCTCATTCATTTCTCTATTTTTTTACCCTATCCCTCTTAAATCCCCCCCCCACACACAGGGTAAAATCACTCTAGTAAGGGGAAAGTCATTGCATATAAGTTCCTGGTATATGTTGGATTTTGTTATATACCTGTAAGACTTGCTCCTAAGGTTAAAGGTATCAAGTTAATGGTTACCACAGTTTGTCAGTAGCGAGGCTGTGCTTCATGCTATTGTTATTGCTAACTGTATTATATTAGTCAGGATGTTGTACCTGTTATAATCAGCTTTTCTCCCATGTATGACAGCACTATGATTGCCTGGGATCTTAACCATCACCATAGTCCAGTACCAAAGGACTGGGTGCTGAGCCAATTAGATAGCAAGTTTTCATCCTTAATAAATTGGGAAGGTAGGATTTGGGGATGGACACAAAGACCAAGAACCACATACATTTAGAACACATCTCTGAGGAGCAGACATTGTCTCGGGAAGCCTTGATACTGGGAATAAAGCTATCTACCGTAAGAAATCTACAAGATCAACACAGAAAACAAATAAAACCAAAAATAGAAAATGAGAAGAGACAGAAGCAAAATGCACCCCAGACCTCCAGGCCACGCAGGACAAGTCCAGAGCACAGTGAGACAGAGAAAAAAATTGGAAGCTACCCACTAGAACTTTCTGAAATGATAGCAGCAGAAGTGAAAAAAAAAAAGAAAAGGGTGATGCTATAGAAAAAATAATGTCTCAGGAAAAAAGGGAATGATCAAAATGAGACTTCCAAATAGACACAGATAAAAAACTAGAGGAGCTTAGGAAAATGATGGAAACCACGAATGACAAACATAGGAAAGAAATGCAATCCGTTAAACAGATCCAAACAGAAATCTAGGAGACTGAATACTGAAACACATTTAATATAGGTGAGGATAGACTATCAGATCTAGAAGACAGGATTGTAGCTAATGACCATGAAAAAAATCTTAAAGATAACAAGGAAGAATGAAAAATCAATCCAACAGCTGCAAGATGAAGCAAAGAAGAAAAAACAAAAGATTGATTGGAGTCAGTGAGAAAGCTGGAGATAGTGCAAAAGCCATAAAAAAACGAAACAAAACAAAAAAAACTCTTCACAGAGGTAATGGCAGAAAACCTCCCAAGCATGGATAGAGAATTTGATGTACAAATAAGTGAAGCTTATAGAACTCCAAATAACCATGACCAAAAAGCTACACCAAGGCATGTAATAATCAAGCTTCTAGAAACTCAGCACAAGAACAGAATATCAAAATTGGTTGGAGAAAACAAATGACTTATAAGGGAAAGCCCATCAGAATCACAGCAGGCTTCTCAACACAAACCCTCAAGTCAAGGAGTGCTTGAGGTGAGGTATTTCAATCCCTAAAACAATCTCTAACCCAGATTGATGTACCCCACAAAATTATCTTTCAAAATTAATAGAGAAATAAGATACTTCCATGACAACGAACAACTGAAGAAATTCATGACCACCAAACCAGCTCTCCAAAATTCTCTGAAGGATATATTAGAAAGAGATAACAAAGACCACAATTCCAAGAACACATATAGAAAGAAGTCACAGGCAGGGCAAGCAATTAAACAGAGGGGAAAGATGGGAAACCAACAATAGAAAAACAATATGAGAAGGATAAGCAAATACTTATCGCTTATAACCGTCAATAAAAATTGCCTCAATTCAATCAAAAGAAACAGACTGGCAGAATGGATCAAGAAGCAAGATCCAACAATATGATGCATTCAAGAAACACACAACTCAAAAAGAAATTCATAGATAGAAAGTCAAAGGATGGAAACAATACTCCAGGACACAGGAACCCAGAAAAAAGCAGGGATAGCTATTCTATTTGCAGACAATATGTGAACTTCAAGCTAAGACTGATGAAAAGAGACAAAAAAGGTCACTACATACTTGTGAAGGGAAAACGCCTAGAAGAAGATATAAAAATCATAAATATATATGCACAAATATCGGTGCACCCAACTACATAAAACAAATATTAAGGGACATGAAAAATCAAATAAACAGTAACACAACTCTAACAGGGGAACTTAATACCCCACTGTCACAAATACACCAACTAGACAAATAATCAAGAAAAAATATCAGAATTAAATGAAACCCATGAACAAATGGACTTAGTAGATGTATACAGAGTGTTCCACACCACATCAGAATACACATTCTTCTCAGCTGCATATGGGGCTTCCTCCAAAATAGACCACATAATAGCCCATACAACATGCCTAAGTAAATGCAAAGGAATCGAAATTATCCCAATATGCTGCATACAAGAAATACATTTATCTCAAAAAGAAATTCACAGACCAAAGGTCAAAAGATGGAAATAATACTCCAGGACACAGGAAACTGGCAAAAAGCAGGGGTAGCTATTCTATTTGCAGACAAAGTGTATTTCAAGCCAAGATTGATTAAGAGAGACCAAGAAAGCCACTACATGATTGTAAAGGGAATAATCCAAGGGGAAGAGATAATACTCATAAATATATATGCAACAAATATCAGTGGACCGAACTATATAAAACAAATATTAGCAGACATGGAAAATCAAACAAGCACTAATACAACTGTATTAGTTGAATACAGTTCAACTCATATCTCAATACCTGACAGTAACAAATAGACACATCAATTAGACAAAAAAACTCAACACTGAATTATTAGAAATGAACCAAACTTTTGAACAAATGGACTTAGTAGATGTCTACAGAGTGTTTCACCCCACAACATCAGAATACACACTCTTCTCAGCTGCACACAGGACATTCTCTAAAAAAGACCACATAGTAGGTCATAGAACATGCTTAAGTAAGGCAAAGGAATTAAAATTATCCTACGAATATTATCAGATCTCAGTGCAATGAAATCGGAAATCAATGGAAAAAGAAACCAAAAGAACTTCATAAACACATGGAAATTAAATAACACCCTCTTGAACAACCAATGGGTCACAGATGAAATTAAAAAAGAAACTAGACAGTTTTTACAATTAAACAATAACGCCAATACAACATACCATAACTTATGGGACACAATGAAAGCAGCCCTACAAAGGAAACTTATAGCAGTGAATAACCATATCAGGAAAAAAGGGTGAGCTTAAATAAACAACTTAATTTTGAACTACAAGTTTCTAGAAAAAGAAGAGTAGGCAAAGTCTAAAGCTTGTAAAGATCAGAGCAGAAATCAATGCATGGGTGACTAAGAAAACAATACAAAGAATCAATGAATCAAAGAGTTGGTTCTTTGAAAGATTAAACAAAATCAACACACCCTTAGCCAACCTTATCAAAAATGGGAAAGAAAAATTCAAATCCAGGCAATTAGAAAAAAAAAGGGTGAAATCGATGGATCCTGCAGAAATCCAGAACATTATCTAAACCTACCTCAAGAACTTGTATTCTAATAGGATAAAAAACGCAGAAGAAATGGACATATTCCTAGGTACATATGAATTACCAAAGCTGAATCAAGAAGATATAAAAATCCTAAACAAATATCAGTGAAATTGAAGATGTAATTAAAAACATACCAACAAAGAAAAGCCCAGGCCCTGATGGATTCACTGCTGAATTCTATAAGAAATTGAGAGAAGAACTAATAGCACTACTTCTCAAACTCTTTAATGAAATTGACAGGGAAGTAATGCTGCCAATTTCATTCCTGGAAGTAAGCATTACCCTGATATGAATATCAGAGAAGGACCCAACCAAGAAAGAGAACTACAGGCCAATCTCCCTAATGAACATAGATGCAAAAATTCTCAATAAGATACTGGCAAACAGAATGCAGCAAATAATCAAGAAGATTATACACCATGACCAAATAAGATTAATCTCAAAGATGCAGAGATGCTACAAGATATATAAATCAATAAATGTAATATAACATATTAACAGAACTAAGTACAAAAACCATACAATTATCTCAATAGATGAAGATAAAGCATTTGACAAAGTTCAAATGACCCACTCATGACAAAAAAAAAAAAAAAAAAAAAAAAAAAAAACCCTACAGAAAATTGAAACTGATGGTCTTTATCTCAATCTAATAAAACCCATCTAGGACAAACCAACAGCCAACATCATACTTAATGGACAAAATCTGAAAGCTTTCACTCTAAAATCAGGAACAAGACAAGGGTGACCACTGTCACCCCTCTTATTCAATATGGTTCTGGAAACTTTAGCCAGAGCAATTAGACAAGAGTAAGAAGTAAAAGCAATAACAATAGGAAAGGAAGTAGTTAAATTATTATTCTCAGATTACACGATACTCTACAAAGAAGACCCCAAAAATTCCACCAAAAGACTTCTAGATTTAATAACCAAATTCAGTACCATAGCTGGATACAAAGTCAACGCTCAAAAATCAATAGCTTTCCTGTACACAAATAAAAAATTCACAGGGAGAGAAATTAGGGAAACAACACCTTTCACAATAGAATCTAAAATAAATGGAACACCTAGGAATCAATCTAATGAAGTAGAAGATCTCTACATTGAAAACTACAGAACTCTGAAAAAGGAGATCAAAAAGGATATCAGAAAATGGAAAGATATCACTTGCTCTTGGGTAGGAGGAAACAATATAGTGAAAATGACCATACTTCCAAAATTATTATACAGATGTAATGTAATTCTGATCAAAATTCCAACAGCATATATCACAGAATTAGATGAAAAAAAAAAAAACCTAAAATTCACTTGGAACCAGAAGACATCTAGAATAGTAAAGGCAATTCTGGGCAACAAAAGCAAGATAGGGGGCATCACAATCCCAGACTTGAAATTATGCTACAAAGGTACTGTGACAAAAGCAGTATGGGACTGTCAATAAACAGAAACAAGGGTTCAATGGGACAGATTAGAAGATGCAGAAACAACACCAGACATACTTAGCTGCCTTACATTTGACAACAGTGTAAAACACATTCAGTGGAAGAAAGATAGCCTCTTTAATAAATGGTGCTTTCCACACGCCAAAGATTAAAATTAGACCCATATCTTTTACCCTGCACTAAATTAAAATAAAAATGGATCAGAGATCTAAATATTAAATCAGAAATGATAAATGTGCTGGAAGACAGACACTGGTGTAGGCAATGACTTTTATGAACAAAACCCCAATTGCACGGGAACTAGCACAACGAATCAACAACTGGGATCTCATCTCATTAAAAAGCTTTTGCACAGCAAGAGAAACCAACAACAGAGTGAAGAGACAACCCACCGTGTGAGAAAATGAATTCTGCCAGATGTTCTTCAAAGGATTACTATCTTGAATATACAAAGAACTAAAAAAAATCAGACCCCCCAAATTTAAAGACCCAATCCAAAAATGGGCATCTGAGATGAATACACACTTCTCAGATGAAGAACAAATAGAAAATAAATATATGAATATATGTTCAACATCACTGGTCATTCAAGAGATGCAAATTAAAACAATGGTGAGATTCCATCTCACTCCTGAAAGAATGGCTATCATCAAGATATCCACCAATAACAAAAGCTGATGAGGCAGTGGGGGAAAAGGAATCCTTTTCCACTGTTCTGGGGAGTGTGGACTGGTGCAACCACTGTGGAAATCATGGGGAGATTCCTCAAAAACTAGGACTGCAGGTTCCACTTGACCCAGTTATTCCCCTTCTTCGTATAAGTATTGCAAAATAGGAAGAAAGTTTTCAAATGGGGAGGGGAACTAGGGAGGAGAAGGGTGAAAGGGAAGACAGGAAAACTAAAGAAAAATGAGAAAAGAAGAAAAAAATGGAAACAAAGCTTTTGTAAATGGGGAGGGAAAAGAAGGTGAAGGCAGGGTATGTGAATGGGAAAAAAATGAAACAAGTTATACCATGTACAGGTACAATTTCTCTACGATGAATGTGACCACTATGTATATCTAAAATGTACCAATAAAATCTGAAAAAAATAAATTTTAAGAAGATAGACTCTGGTGGTGTGTTTGATGAGCTCTGTTGTAAACTGCCTGGTAACTGGAATAAAAGTGCCTGTGCTTCTTTGCAAGTCCCTCAAAAAGTTTTTATCTGTGATTTAGAAAACAGTGATTTTATTGTAATAAAACATGGCTTGTATAAGTGCAAAACACTCTGATCTCATGGAACTGTCCTTACAAATTTTCCTTGGAATAATTTTGAAAAAGATAATATGCATAGCTGTTTTCCTTGGCCTTTTCTATATTACAGACAGGCACTAATAACAGCCTTTTGTACCACTGATCATGCAGCTACTTGGCTAATTTTGGTGCATTTTTTGGGGTTTAAATTTCCCCTAATTTTGGCCAATGGTCCTCGGTTCCTTCTGATATTGGGGAAATAGATGTAACTCCCAACCTGCTAGATGTCAGATACATTGAGTTCGTGTTCCCCAAAGTCAAAGAATGAATTCTAAGGAACAACAGAGGTTAAGAGTAGGAAAATTAGCTGGGCATGGTGACACACACCTGTAATCCCAGCACTCAGGAGGCTGAGGCAGGAGGATCACCTTAAATTTGAGTCCAGCCTGGGCTACACAGTGAGCCCAAAGCCAGCCTGAATTATATAGTGAAACTCTGTCTCAAAAAATAAAAAGAGTACGGCTGGGGATATAGCTCAGTGGCACAGCACATGCCTGGCAAGTGTGAGGTCCTGAGTTCAATTTCCGGTATCAAAAAAAGATAAATAAAATAAAATAAAATGAAATGAGTAGGAAAATTTATTGAGAGAGGTAGCTCCCTACAGACAGGAGGGGACCTTAAAGTGGGTGGCCAAGGAGTCCACTTCTCAAAGGAAGTTTTATAGAGCAGAATCACAAGGTGGGTATAAAATCTTGAGGTGAGTACAACATGGATCAAAACCGTGACCAACCTGTAAGATTACAAGTAGAGCCACTTAAGTAGTACTGACCCACTGGAGAAGCAGATCACATAGCAAGCATACAAGGAAAGAACAAAGACCTTTTCAAGAAGGGATGGATCAGGAGGTCCCGGTCACCCACCCGGGTTTTGATGTCTATCTAGACTCTACTGGACCAGGTGATACCAATTATAGTATAATCTACAATTTGTTGCTTATCCCTTGGGGAGGAATATAGGCCTGGTCATTCCTTCTTTATCTTCAGGCCTGGCCCTCAACAGCGCACCTCCAGCCACAGCTGTGATGTGTTCTCATCTTTTGCACTGACTCCCTACAGAGCCTATCCTGTCGGACTGCCTATAATTTTTCTACCTAACTTAGTTGTCTATAATAATTCTACATCACTTGTGTTTCAGGATATTTGCCAAAACTTCTTTGCTTAAAATTGACTTTTTTTCTCCATAACCCCCATTCCTTAACAAGAAAAATCAAGAAATTTTAGCACAAGTAACATGGTTTTGTGTTTCTCTTGGTGGGGAGTATTGTTCCTAAACTGGTTTCCCTTTTTTTTTTTGCATACTAGAGGTTTTGAGCAATAGATAAATGCTCAGGGTAAATGTATATATTTGTGACCAGCTTATATTTAAACTTTAGCAAAATAGAAAATGTATTCAAACTTCAGGCAAAATCTTTTAAATTGACGAGGACATATAATAACTAAAGGCAGTAAAAACAGCTTTAAAAAACTCAAACCCATGTTAACCAGGGAAGCAACCTCTTTTGTGATGTATATTTCTCATCTTGCTACAACCAGGAGTTTTTCCTTCAGATATGCAAATATTAGCTTAATTATCATTTGGGACTGTAAAAAGGAAAATCATATCAATAGCATAACATTTTAAACCTGGTAAATGATAACTTTAAGTCCTTGTTTTATGTGTGGCAAAATGTATTATTCCTTATGTCTATGTGTGTCCTAGTGTTTAGATATTTAGACATACTTGTGTTAGACAGGCTAGCTATAGTTAGAAATACTAGTGTTCAGATATTTAGACATTGCTTAGACGGAACCTAGTTGATTTAAAAATAAGAGCACTGGTTAACTAAAAAAACATAAAACCAAACAGCTTTTTACTAACATGATTTAAAGAAATATGTTAAAAGATGTCACAAAGCTGGCTTCAACTGTTACTACACACATTGCCAGTGTTAGCCAATGGCAATTATATTCTTAAGCATTTGAATTTAAGAAAAATTTCACTTGTGTAAAGTTATGAAAAATATTAAAGAATATAATAAAATTTTTTGAGTTTGTTAGGACCTATTTAAATACTCTTGGGAATCAGCATCAATTAAATATTGAGCTAATATGGCATACATTAATATAGCACTGGCTGTGCATTATTTATTTAATTTTATTTAGCTTTTCAGAAAATGTTATGTCACAATAGTCAGTATAAAGACTGCTTCTAATATTAGTAGAAGGTGGCCCAAGAGACAGAATTTTACAAACATTGATAAAAAGCATTACAGTTTATAGCAAAAATATGGCTTTTAAATTCTTGATGGAAAAAATGCTAATCCTGCTTTTATTAATCGCACACCCAGTTCCTCCCATTTTCCATCCCTGTGGTGTCCCCGTGTCATGACTGCATCAGTTTCAGCATGGGTTTGTTCCAAAATGTTCACAGGATTGCTTTCTTGAACCAGAGTGATTTACCAAGACTGGCAGTTTCTAATGACTGCTGTACTCAGCAGATGTTGAGTTGGGCAACAGACATCTCATGGTTTATTACAGGACAGAAGTGGCAGCAATTAAAAGTTTCCCTTTAATAGACATTATCTTCTATAAGTCCATTTGACAGCTTGCTTAATAAGTCTATTATAAGAAATAGAGAATTTTGTCTTATGCATTAACTTGTGTCTGAGTAAACATTGTGCATCTATGCTTTTTCCTAATTTCCTGAAAGAATTGCATGCACATTTACAGGGGCAATAACTTCCAAAACTCTGGAATGATGAAGCCAGGAGGCACCAATAAGGGGTGGTCATTTCTTCCTGCAGTTCTTGAAAACTTCTAGATTGTTGGAGCTTTGCGATTTTAAATGCCCATGACTAATAAATGTCCATTTATGGTCTTCCAAGTAATTCACTTATGGGTATCTTTATTGTCCTGGATAATTTGCTTTTGGTGACATAAAATTTTATTAAAAAACAATTCACTGAGGTCAGTGTAAATTTTCAAGTACAAAAGCTGCACAAAATTCTTCAAAAATTTTTAAGTGACATTGTATTATAACACTTGAGATTTGTATCTGTTCACTGCTTTAAGATATGCTAAAGTTAATAATTTATATAAGCACAACTCATCTAACATTCTAATAACATCTAGTTTAAAAAATCTTTTGCTTTAAAGGTTAATAGCTACGGCTTACTGGGTCTGTTAATGGTTTTTTGAAAAATGTGGCCTAATTCAAATAGTTTGAAGGGATGCTAAAAAAGCTTGCTTGATTTTCTGTAATAAATAAATGGCTTTTACTTTGCTTTCTACTCTTTGCTTAAACTACATAATTAGAATGAGTTTTTTAAAATTTTTAAATCACATTATTTTAACAGAAAATTCTTATATAAGATTGAGAAAATTTTCCATCTCAAGAATGCTAGGGGATAGGGGATATAGCTCAGCAGTACAGCGCCTACCTGGCAAGTGTGAGGTCATTAGTTCAATCCCCACAACAAAAAAAAAAAAAAAAAGAAGAAGAATGCTATATTTTCTTTCCTAGATCAACAAGGCTTACATACTATATATATATATAGATATATATATATATATATATCTATATATATATGACAGTTTGGGACAGAAATATGACTTAAGTTTTTAAAAAACTGATAACCCATGTGTGTGGTGACTTAATTCTGTAATAATACAAAAGTTATGTTTTTGTTATAAATGGAGTATATGTTTATTAACCATTTAACTTTTGATTAAAACATTTCTAATTAGAGAATTTTTTAATAATATTTTCAAGGGCCGGTGAGATAGCTCAGTGGCATAAGCGCCTGCCTGGCAAGCATGAGGTCTTGAGTTTGACTCCTGGAACCCACATAAAGGAATAAAAGGGCCGGTGATATCGCTCAGTGGTACAAGCGCTTGCTGGCAAGCGTGAGGTCCTGAGGTCGACTCCTGGTACTCACATAAAAATATATATATATATATATATATTTTTTTTTCAGAAAATCAAAAATATAATACAAAGGCATAATGTTAGTATGTTTGAAGTCGGAAGGCTTAGGATATTCATCTGTTCTTTTTTATTGATCTGTTCTTAAGAAACTTATGCCCTTGGCATAAATGTTTTCTACATCTTAATTTCTATGATTTATTAAAGGTCTCTAATAAAAAGCCAAAAGGGACTAACAAATAGATAAAGCACATATACCACAAAACTAACATATGGGACTCTAAGTAGAGACATTCTACATGAATTCTTTTAGGATCAGAAATAACTCAAGCATATTTACTATCTCCACTGTTCTGTCACATGAGACCAAAATTCATTTGTCATGTTACAATGTAAAGAAAAGAAATAAGTGACATAAGGAATGAAATGGAAGAGGCAAAAATCATTATCCATAGATGATATAAGTATCAAGATGTAACATCTTAGAAGAAGATCTATCTTGTCAGAGATAGATTGGAAAATAATATAGTCTTTCTCATAAATTTAATACTCACAAAACTATGTGAATATAATAAATCCAAGTGAGTCCAAACCAGAAAACATAGTATAAAGGAATAGCTCTCAAATCTTTTTTTTTTTTTTAAATCGAGGTCACTACACACATAGTAACTACAATGGTCTTTTGTTTAGGTTGTTTAAGAATGAGTTTTTTCTTACAGAGAAAGAAGAACAACACAAGTTCTTGCCCAGCCTGGGCTACATAATGAGTTCAAGATCACCTGAACTACCCAGGGAACCCCTGTCTGCAAACACCAAAAGGAAAAATAAATTGGACAAGATGATCTGAATATGTGAAAAATAATGTACAGATTTCATGATGTGATATGCTATAAACTCTTCAAATTATAGTCTTAATACAATATTTATAATATCACTGAAGCAACTATGAATGTGACAAACATCTGTTACAATCCCTTCTGAAAAACAAAGGACAACACTGTATTTTTCAAATCTCAAAAGAGTAAAAGAGAAGATTCCCCTTCAATTTTGGGGGACACACTGTAGAGTTATCATCTTTTAAGTCTGAATATGGTGTAACATTTAGACATACTAAATTTATAAGAAATATCAAAAATAATTCTTCTCGGGCTGGTGAGATGGCTCAGTGGCATAAGCACCTGCCTGGCAAGCGCGAGGGCCCGAGTTCGACTCCCGGAACCCACATACGAAAAAAGGGGCCGGTGATATCGCTCAGCGGCACGGGCGCCTGCTGGCATGCGAGGTCCTGGGGTTGACCCCCGGTACCCACACACATACACACACACACACACACACACACACACACAAAATAGATTTTAAAGACACACTCTATACACTGGCAAGCAGGCTCCTGAGCATCAGTGGCATTTTCTCTAATCTGTTTCCAAGGCAGCAGGAAAGAGAATGCTTCCATTGCATTTACGTCACTGACAGAACTTGAAACCCCTGCTTTCCCATCACTGTGGAGAAGGCAAATGAGGTGGTTATATTATCTCCACACACTTTCTCAAGTATGGAATCACCAGTGACTGAAAACCTCTGACTTAGCAGGTGCAGTGGACGACACATAAGCTCCTGGATGACATGGCACCCTGAGAGGGCAGAAAGACCCCACAAGATGACCTCTTCCTAACTCTGCAATACAACTCAAGCTGAGTGACAAAAAATTCTCAGTTTATACTTGAACACTCTCTCTCTCTCTCTCTCTCTCTTTGTGACAGGATCTCACTATGTAGCCCAGGCTGGCCTCAACTCAAAGCAATCCTTTTGATTCGGCCTCCAAGTGCTGGGATTACAAGCATACTCCAACATGCTTGGTGCTTTTTCTCTTCTCCTACCTCTGCCCCACTTCCTTACAGTTTTTACTAAAGTAGAAACCCACAAAGATCTCCACAGCTTGCTGTGCTATGATGACACACACTGGGGGTGTAGAGGACAGACTAAGGGGTGAGTGAACTGAAGCTCTGTGCTTTATCTCAGCTGTGTCCTGTGCAGAGGCCATTCCCATGGGCTTCTCCAAGATGAGAGTATGAGAGAGGTGTCCAGAGTGTGTGGAATTCAGAACTCAGGTGGTTTAATGGACTGCAGACTCCAGCCACATATGGAACACAGGACAAATGCCTGAGGTTATCGCTACCCCTGGAGAGATGTAAGTCACTGCAAAGGAAAGAGAGCCCCAAGCCTGGGAAGTGACAGTTGTAGGCAGACAGGAAATCAGCCCATCAAGGGAAGGAAGAGGCAGTGGGAAAACAGAAAATGGTAAAGTGGAAAGCCAAATACTTTCTCCAAGACTGAGGCAGTAAGAATGTTTCCCATAATCAGCATAAAATAAAGTAGGAATGGAAGTATTTTCTCTTTAGCATTGTACATGCTTGGTGTCTTGTGGTCAAACTGCTCAGCTGTGTCTGATCATTGACAATTCCTATCCTATCCTCTTGTCCTCATGGAACAAGCCAGACACTATGATCGGAGTGGTGCACCTCTCTATATTACTAATGACATGGCAAGAGAGACTCCATTTTGTGCCACGGACCCCATCTTGAGGGCGCCCTAACTTCAGATGAACTTATTCCTCACCCCCTTCCTTTTAGTTACTCATAAAACCCATAAGTAGTTAAGTAAGCAATTAGAAATCAAAAAGTTAGGACAGAATGTTTGTCAAACCTAACCGCCTTCTAAGATCAACAGAGCTGTGAACCCTATGTGAACCTTGTGGCATCCCAAAGCACGTGAAGAATGTGGTTACTATGGCTACTAAAGACCTGTTAATGTACAAACACCCCTGAGAACAAAGCCCTGGGGTGGGGTCCGTATCTGGGCTGTTCGCTGACCAACGTCCACTGGCTAATAAAGCTTGCTTGTATCCCTTCTGACCCCCGTGAGTGTTGCTCACTATTTTGCCCTAACACTAAAACAAGTAAATAAACAATGAAATCCAACCAAAACAAATCACAACCAGAAAATAAAATCCACAGCCCTGGTTTGTTGTTGTTGTTGTTGTTTTATCAAAAACACTACATGTGATGTATCCCAGTTCAGTTCCTTGGGAGAACCTGATTAATACAGCACTCAGCACAGGGTACTACCGGATAAATTTCATATTCGACAGAGAAGCACTTTACAAAGAGTAGAAGGGATGAGTCTACACATTCTGCTTGAGTTACCAAGGGAAAATGTCTTGACCGACCCACGGGCAGTTCAAAATATAATGTATTGAAAATGCACTGAATATTCATAACCTAGCAAACATTGCTGAGCCTTACCTCCTTTAAAACTGATAAACACACTTGTATTAAGCTGTGTTTGAGAAAATTTATGTAACACATCATTTATTCCATAAAATACTAAATATCTCATGTAACTTGTGGAGTGTGCTGCACTGTAAATCACTGGATATTGTCACCTGGTGTCCCGTCGCTGGCAGAGCAGGGACCCACTGCTGCTGTCCAGCATCTTGAGCAAGTTTCGTACAACAGACCACCAGTGTGCAAACAGTATAAAATTCCAAATCAACATAAATTTTCCACTGAGTACTTATCCCATTTTCTTTTATGCTTCAGTACTGGACTGAACACAAGGACCTGCACATGTTGCATGAGTTACTTTAGATAGGAGACGCAGTCCCAGGGATTTTACTTTATGTTGATCTGGGTCTTGCTCCATTGTCCTGCCTGGCCTTGCTATCGCAATAATACTGTCTGAGTGTCTCAAGTGGCTGAGAGGAAAGGTGGGCAGCGCCGCGCCTCACTTGCAGTTTCATTTGACCAAGCACAGCAATCCTGGATAATAGTGGGGATTAAGAACACCCCCATCTCAGCCAGGCGTGGTGGCGCATGCCTGTCATCTCAGCACTACGGGAGGCCGAAGCAAGGTCAAATGTATACTGGAGCCTGGGCAACACAGTCAGATATCTCAAATTTTTAAAAATATTAAAAGACAGAGAATGTATTCCAGAGAAAAAGTCTAAAGTTCAACCTTCTGAACAATAAAAACATCAATCACACCTAAAATCTGCTGAATCCTTGAGAAATCCCTTTCCATCACACTTAAATGATGATAGCCATTAATTTTTAAGCCAGATAAGCTCAAACAATTTCCTAATTTCCATTTTTTCCTCAAAAACAATTATGGGGCCAGTGATACAGCTCAGTGGCACAGTGCCTGCCTGGCAAGTGCAAGATCCGGAGTTCAATTTCTGGTACAAAAAAACAAAAAAAAAAAAAACCAAAATTATGGACAAGTGTGCTGGCACACACCTCTAGTCTCAGTGCTCAAGAGATAGCCACAGTTGGAGGCAAACCAGGATTACGCAGTAAGTTCAGCAACAGCCTGAAATACATAGAAGCACCCTGTCTCAAAATAACAAACAAACAAACAGAAAAGATTAGCTTACAAGATCAGTAGTAGAAGACATATTTATCTAAATTTTACTAAGTCTTCCTTAATGCCTGTGACATTTGACCCATTCTCAGATTGTGGCAACACACAAAAATGCTTTCAAACTAACAACAATCTGACCTCAGGGGAAGACCCTCTCTGTTGCAGGTGTGCATTTTACCACCATCACCAACGCCTCCTCTCCCACTCTGTTCTCACCTCCCTGCACAGAAAACTCTTTATCCACTCATATGGCTGCAGAGCTCGCATTTCAGGGTTTACTCCTACTACAATATTCCTTTAATATAAAGTCCACCTCAATCAGCATTTCAATTCTTAAGAGTGTCTACAGTCCATGGTCTATAACAATTATTTGAGGTGCTACCCCTCTCCCTTTCCACACCTACCAAATCCCATGTCTGTGTATAAGCCCCAGATTCCCACACTGGGTGTGTAACAGGAGCGCCTTCTGGAAGTAGTCCTTAGCAGGAACACTTTGTCCTGCTCTCGCTAACACATTACCACCCCCTCCACTTCTCTCAGTATCCTAAACTCCGTTAGTAGAGGTGCCACTTAAATCATTAAGATGATAACTGTCTTTACATTGCTGCGTATGTAACACAGGAGTTCACTGCATGCTTGACAGGCGCTTCACCACTGACTCACAATGCCAGCAACGTTAAACTTTTTCTTTCTCTTGTTTTGTCTTCTCCTTGTTTTTGTTCAACTCAGGGTCTCACTATGGTGTTCAGGCTGGCCTTACCAGCCTGGTACAACTCACCAGGTACCCCAGGCCAGACTCCGATTTAGAGCTAACTTCCCGCACCGGCCTCCAGAGCGCCGGGATTACAGGTGTGCACCTCCATGCACGGCGGTCATTTCTCTCAAGTCTCAGGGCATCAGTCCTCACTTATCCTGAGATTGGCAACGTGAGCACATACTGAAATTTTAGCAATTTGCTCTCATTACAGAGCAGCACTAGCCTCAGGAGTTGTGGCTCTGCGACCCTGTATCACAGACGTTTATAAAACTGAGGTCCTCCAGGTCTGCTGGAGGACAAATGAGACCAGGGATTCCGCACACAACAGCTCCCCCAGCTTGACTGCCCACCGGAATCAGGGTCTTCCCACAATTCCCTCTCTCCGCACACAGGTGGAGATGCAGCTGTGGGCTGCAGCTGCCCGAGACTGCACTCTAGGCTGGCGGGGTGGCTGTGAAGAGACAGGGTGCTGGGTACGCAAAACAGGACCGCCTGAGCAGGACAGGAGGGACGGAGTGCAGAACGCGCCGGGGCCGGGAGGTTCCCTGACTCCAGAGCGGTGGGGAGGCTCTCGGCCGCCATTGCGGTTCCCACCGCTTCCACCCAGACCTCACCCCACCCCGGCCCGCCCACTATCGGGGCACCCGTCCCACAACGTCACCATTGCGTGGCTGGAGGGTCTCCGGGTGTTTCCCTCGCAGCCTGCAGCTAGTAGAAACTCTAAAACCAGGTGGTCCGCCCAGCTGGAGCGGGTCTCAGCACGGCGTCCAGGATCTGGGCTTTGGAGTCAGGAAACAGAGCCCTGCTCTCCCAGGCCACCTGATTGGACAGTTCTTACAGCCCGCCCCTCAACACTGATTGGCTCCTGCTCCATTGCCCGCCTTCTGAGCTAAGAGTGACAACAGAAGCCAATCCGTACCAGTGTGAGTGCAAATCAAAAGGGAGATTGCAACCCAGACACTTCTGCACAAGTTTGTCTCTCAGGATGCTGACCTATCCTAGCCTGCATTTAAGAAGAGTGTTTCTTAAATAATTGTTATAAAGTAAAATCCCCGGGACTGCATCTCCTATCTAAAGTAACTCACGTAACATGTGCAAGTCCTTGTATTCAGTCCAGTACTGAAGCATAAAAGAAAATGGGATAAGTACTCAGTGGAAAAATAATTGTTATAGACCATGGACTGTAGACACTCTTAAGAATTGAAATGCTGATTGAGGTGGACTTTATATTAAAGGAATATTGTAGTAGGAGTAAACCCTGAGTGTTTGCAGAGCTGCTTGTGTCTCTTTTTTTTTTTTTTTTTTTTTTTTTTTGTGGGTACCGGGGGGTCGACCTCAGGACCTCGCGCGCCAACAGGCACCCGTGCCACTGAGCGATATCACCGGCCCCTTTCTCGTATGTGGGATCCGGGAGTCGAACCCGGGCCCTTGCGCTTGCAAGGCAGGCGCTTACGCCGCTGAGCCATCTCACCGGCCCTCTCTTTTTGTTTTTAAGACAGGGTCTTGCTACATAATTTAGTCTGTTCTTGAACTCACTATGTAGCTCAGGCTAGTCTTGAGCTGGCTGTGATCCTCCTGCTTCAGCCGCCCTGGTGCTGGGTTTACAGGGAGGCACCACCATGCCTGGCTACTCCAGTCTTCTTACTGGACTCAGTGGGCTCTTCTTGTGTGTTTGCTCTTCCAAATGGGATCACTAGTCTGCTAAGCCAGTTCTAGAGTTAATTTCCATGGGGAAATCGCTGTGAGAGAATGTCATGAGTCCAGGCATGGCCAGGACACAATGGAAGAGAGGGAGACCCTGTTGCAGAGAGGTAAAAAATTAGGAATAAGATTGTTGACCTCATGGACAAGACTTTCTCATACTGTATCTCTTGATTTATTCCTTCTAAGCCAAGAAAATACATGCCAAAGAAAGGCATATGATTGCTGAATAAACACACTTTGTGGTGTTGAGGCAGGGAAACATAAGGACTTCAGACTCTAAGCTCCCTGTGCCCTGTAGGTCCATCCTCAAATGTTACGAACTCTCTGTCTTGCAACACATTAATATTCCTAGACGGAAAATATTACCTGGAGTCATGTGACACTCTTAATTAATACCTTGTTTGGCATAAGAGGTGCATAGGATATTAGGAAAGCACACTGCTGATGTTGCTCATTGAGTCCTGGAGGTGTGACATTGGAAACCTTAACTTCTCCCACCTTCCTCCTCTCTGGCACCTGTTTTGTTCTGTGTTTCCTTGTTCTTATGTAGCTGTTATCTTTCTTTTTCATTTTATCCACTGTGATATTTCTCTGTTGGCATCTGATAACACAGACTTCAATCTCTGATACCATGAGCTAAAATAATCCTTTTATTTTTAAGTCCTGTATGTCAGGTATTTTGTACCTACAACAAAAAAAAATTAGTAAAATTAACAGTAGGTATCTGAACAATATAAACTGCCAAATATATCAACCCTTTCTTTAGAAGCCTATACAAATATGTTATCTCTAGGAATGCTCTTCATAGATTCTCTTCATATCAGCATATTTCCTTGTGACTCCAGCAACTCTTTGCATATCAAAACCACTTTCCACTGTAACCAGTAGGCACCGCTGAAAGGACTAAATCCCCGATACATTTTACACATGTGTCTCCTACTTTCCACCGCTCTGCAGCTTGTGACTGTCAGCACTCCTCCTAGAGCTATTCTGAGCAGTGGGTGCAACATGCCAAAGACCTCTGCCGCCCAGGAGAGCCCAAGGCGATGGTCATGACCCTTCCTCTTTAGGCTCAATGTACCTCACAGCTTCAAGTCACGGGATGTAGGGCTGTGTTCCCCACTACAGTTTGTTCATCTATATTACACCAATATTGATGAGTTATGACATAAATATATGTGAATCAAACCTTTGTATTTAAACCAGTAACATCCTTGTTTTCCTTCTGTGCTTATAAATGAAGAAGAAAAAGACAATCCTAAGATAATGCATATGGATTCAAAACATTACTTATTGAAAAAATAGATGTCATGAAACTTATATCCATTTGACAAATACATAGAAAACAGCTAATTGAATGTGAATTTTCCACTTTTTCCTGTGTACGTTTGGTTCCTTCACCATTCCAGTTGGATATTGTCATGAGATGCTCTGTGCCCAGGGATTTACATATTCTGTTTACCCTTTTAGAACAAACTCTTGACTCTGTCATAGCACCATAGACCCATCTAACTATTTCTCTAGTAAAATTCTAATCATTCATAAATACCTCCCCCTTTCTAGTAGTGTAACTACCTTAAGGTTTAATCTTCTGGGGGCTCACCCACATTCCTCTATTTTAATTGTTTATTTGAAATTGTGTTATGTTGAATATGGTGATATTTTGGATGAACTTTAGGGACAAATTTATTGTGGCTATTCTGCACAGACTCACACCACAGGAACTATGAAAACACTAATAATATATTACATTAATGGATCTTAGTTTAGAAATTTTGATACAAGAAATTCAAAGACCCTTAAAAGGTCGTATATAAAACTTCTGTGCTTTGTATCATAGTAAGATTACTAGAGGCTGGGAACTGTTATTATTTTCTTGATGGAGAATAATCTGAGATCCAGAAAACCAAATAATCCTTAAAAGATGGAACTTGTAAACATAATTTTTATTTTTAACTATCAAGTGGGATAAAAGGATAAGACCTATCCACTGGACCTGTGCAGAGGAGAAATGTGCTCTCAGTGCTTGAGACTGAGTTCATAATCAATACCAAAATACATAATCAGTCATGTCAGTATACCATAAAATTATTTACTTGTAATGAAAGCTCTCTTGTTCATTGTATGACATTTACCATCATCTCTGGCATAATGTCACAAGATGCCATCAAAATCCACTCTCCCTCTGTCTTGAGAAAAACATCTCCAGACCTATCCACATATTGAAAACCATTGACCTAACAGCTACATCAGGCACCTGAGCTAGTGGATAACAAGACACAGAATGGGAAAGAAGTCCAGGCCCCTACCAAACGTGGAAGATTTTTTCATTTCTCCACTTCTACAACCCAAACCAGGGTGGATAATTCTTCCCAAAATTTGAACTCTTCCATTGCAGCTCAAATCTTTGTGACTCATTTCATATGGTCTGTGTTATATAAAGTGGTTATATTAAGCTGCTTGTCTGGAAGCAAGTTGTTCATCCATGAGTCTGCACAGACAATGTCAGTTCTGCCCCTTCTGTTTCCATGAAAAATAAACTGAGTAATATATACTTATTTGAAGAGGCTATGTTTCAATATCTCTAATGTGTGCCTCAAACCCAACAATGGATATTAACAACTATAGAAATCACATATATATTGCTTTTTCATATACATAAAAAACTATCATAAAATTTAATTGATAAATTTTGCACAGGTAGAGGTTAACAATACTACCTAATGCTGAACTACACAAATAATAACAAACAAACAACACAGTATAATCAATGTCATGTAAATGACAGTTAATGTGGAGTGTCATCTTGATTGGCTTTTAGATTTACGCAGGGGATTGGTGGCGTACATATGTGGGTGTGTCTGCATGGAACATGGAAGTAGGACCTTGGTTTCTTTTATTTGGTCACAACTCTTTCTCTCTGGTACTGTTTCCCTGATCTGCTTGTATGCCACATGAACTACAAAGCTTTGCTGTTCCACATACTTCCTCCATGATATTGCTGTCTTGGGGCCAACAAACCATGGACTGAATCCCCCACAGGCGTATGAGCCAAAGTTTCCCCTCTTTAGTTGTGGATGTTTCCACAGTGAGAAAGCTCACTAATCACTTAGCCAGTAGAGTAAAGTTTGATGTTTCTTTTTCATGTCATGATATTGACATGAATATTGTAAAAAGTACTTTAATTCTCAATAATTTCAAACTTATTAGACACCAGCAATCGTGTTAGGAGTCACCCTTCATTTATCCACTCACCTTCTCTAGTGGCTGTTGCTTTTCCAGATTTGCAAGTCTATGTGAAACACTGCCATGTATTTTAACCAAAGTAGAGGCTCTCCTCGTTGACACCCACAGCTCCCCCACATCAGGAAATTAAGGGTTTTAGCTTCCATAGCCAGTCTTTAGGTCCCCTTCACTTTCGCCATCTCTCTTGCCTGAGACAAAAAAAATTTTTTTCCAGTTGGATCCAGTTTTCATTTCTGAATCTAATGCTGGGACTCTTCCATTGCCATGACTTTGACAGACGTGAAGAACACAACAATTTTTGCTTGAATACGTGCTTTCTGCTCTTTTGGGCATCTTCCTATGAATGGGAGGGTTGGGTAGTAGAGTGAATCTGTATTCAACTTTTTGAGGAAATGCCAAAGTATTTCACACAGAGGCTGCACCATGTGCAAGGGTTCCAGGTTCTCTGCGTCCTTCCAACACTTGCTACCTTACATTATAGAGGGGAACCTCACTGCGTTTGTAGTTTACATTTCCTTAATGGCTGAGATGTTAAGCATATTCATGCATTCACGGGGGAAGGGTTGGGGTATTCATTTCATATACTGACTTTCTGGTATTTGTCTCAGTTGTCAGTTCTCAGTGTCAATACTCACTGATATGATGGCCCACAGCACTAGGGTCATTCAGTTAAGAGTCTCAGTGTCTATTTTTGGTAAGTACCCCTTGTTTATACTGTATGATCATTTTTGCTGATTATACTGTTCAGTACAGTGCTGTAATTCCTAGGAATCCTCTTAGCTGTTTTAGAGTCTTGGGCTGTGACTTCCCACTGCCTTCAGGTTCCCTTGGATATCTTGACTGCAAAGTTGTGCCTTAGATCTAGAAACCTTATCACTCTTGTCTGCTAGAAAATTCAGTAGAGCATGGGTACCTTGGCCAGAGAGGGGGCACATAACGGTATATCATCTACATATTGTAAGATGGTGACCTGGAAAAATTCAAAACATGCGAAGTCATGGGAGAGCATTTGCCCAAAAAGATGATGACTGTCTCTGAATCCTTGAGGAAGCACAGTCCATGTCACTTGAGAGCCTTGGGAGTGAGGATTTGCAAACTCAAAAAGAAACTGGGAATCTGTTTGTGAAGGAATACAAAAGAAGGCATCTTTTAAATGTAACACTGAAAACAAGTGGCATCTTCCAGGATCTGAGAAAGGAGACTGTACAGGTTAGGTACCACTGAGTGAATTGGCACTACTGCTTCATTTATCAATCTGAAGTCATGAGCCAACCTCCATTCCTCATTGGGTTTTTGAACTCCCAAGATTGGAGTATTGCATGGACTGTTGCAGAGTTCAAGTAAGCCTTGCATCTTTAATTTATCAATTATAGGCAATAATCCTCTTACCTTCAGGTCTTAAAGGATATTGTCTCTGATGAGGAAAAATAGTAGGATCTTTGAAGTGTATCTGCACTGGAGCAGCTCTTATTGCCCTACCTATCTTACCTTTAGTAGCCCACACTTCAGGATTTGTTTCTGTTTCCATGAGGGAAGGCAGTGTACCTGACCTGGGTGCATATATATTACAATATTTAAAGAACATAAAATATTTCTCCCTAAGAGGGGAATTGGGCTTTCAGGCATCATCAAAAAGGAATGTGTAAAAAGAAAGCTATATCAGTTGCAGCCTAAAAGTTATGAGGAATAGTGAGTTACCTCCTCTATAGTGACTCCTTTCACTGAAGTATAACGGTTGGCGGGAAAGCCAGGGTTGAAAAGAAGGACTGAGAGATGCCAAAGCTCAGCAATAGGCTGGTTTTTTTCCCCATCATAGTCATGATTACACAGGGCTCCTCTGTGGAGATGGCAGTCCTGTCAGAGGGAAAAGGCAGAGATTGCCCTAGGGCCTTTCAATCTTGCTGGACCAGCTGATAAGATGGGTGTGAACTCTGGGGCCTCCATCTTAGAGGGTGGTCCAACTTCCAGTAGTCACTTTGCAATTATGGCATGGCCCAGGGGGCTTCTCATTGCAGTTTCTCTTAAGGTGGTCTGGCTTTCCACAGCAGTAGCAGGTTAGCAGGTGAGGTTAGTAGTTGTCAAGCTTTTCCTAGAGCTCCAAGTATCAGACTTAGTGTCTGCTCATTTTAAGACTGCAACAAAAGTAGCCACTTCTCTTAGTCTCTTTGTTTCCTCTCCTTGGCTTCTCCCTATCCCAATTATAAAATGCTGAGGAGGCAATTTTCACTAAAGTATCAAGTGAGCTATCTGGAGCAAAAGTCATCTTTTGTAGCTTTTTCCTAATATCTGAGGCTGACTGTGTAATAAACTTGTCTTTAAGAATAATCTGTCTTTCTATCTAATCAGGAGCTAGGGATGTGTGTTTTACCAATGTCTCTTGTAAATGACCTAAGAAGGCAGAAGGGTATTCACTTTGTCCCGCTGAATAGTTGACTATTTAAAATAATTGAAGGGCTTAGTTCTTGTCCTTCTCAGACCTTCAAGAATACATGCCTGGAGATGCAATTTCAATCTCCTCTTTGGTTTTTAGGCCAGTAAAGGTATTGGATAGGGATTGCTTGGGTTCCACTGGGAACTTGTTGTTTCCCTGGCTGCCTATCTTCTGGTATTCTAAAATTAACAATATGATATTCATCCCCAAATGCAATAGTAAATTGTTATCCTGATTATCTCTCATTAGAAGTCAATGTTTGATTTAAGGGTAACATTACATCTTTCTAGTCTAGTTCATAGGTCTGAGTAAGTCCTCTAAAGACCTCTATCATTGTCTGAAAACTTTTCTAGATCTAGCTTGATCTGCTTTAGATTGCTGAGAGAAATGAACACATGAACTCATGTAGTTCCAAATTCCCCATTACTTCCTGTAAGGGATATTGTCCTTGAGGAGCTTGAACAAAATCAGCTAAGAATGGATATAGCCCCTTAGAGGCTTCTATTATAGCTGGTCTGGAAGCCCCACTCTCAGGACCTCAAGGACAAGTAGGGAGAGCCTCAGACTCAGTAATAGTGGGTGAGGTGTTGATTAAATTGTCTTCGAAACTTCATCCTCAGGCTCCAAAGGTTGAGGAGGAGCAGCCTTAGGCTCAGGGATAGTGGATGCCTTAAGGGCCAGAGATATCTGGTTTTCCTGTAGCTCACATTTACATTTTGAACACAAATAAGGAGTATTTCTTAATGCAAGGAAAGTCTGAACATAAGACAATTCTGACCATTTTCCCTCTTTCTTACAGTATGATTCTAGTTGTCAAAGAACATTATAATTATAATCAATATTTCCCTCTATATTCCATTTTGGCTTTATGGGTAGGTAGGTTATGTGCAGGTGCAGAAAAATATGAAACTGCTCTTTTTTAATATGTGAGTATGGGCAACACTGTGGCCTCAAAGCTTGGGTCATTTGAGAACATGTAAGGATGTGAAAATGCTGCCTAGCACAGGTAGAGTGGGACAAACATTTAACCATGACTTGGCATTAGATAACCATGCATGCACTGCATGGTAAGCATACAAAAATGTAAACAGCATATATAAGAAATAAACAATATGTGTTCAGCTGCTTGTTCTTCCTGCTGCCTGCCTTTTGAACTGATGTCTGCCCCATGTGAGTTCTTTGCTCTGGGGATCTCACCTGCAAAAGTACCGCTCCAGGCCCCCAGCCTTGACAGTTCAGATCAAACATTTTCCAGTGCTTAAGAAAACATTCCAAAGGAGTAAGAGATTTTGACATCAGTTTTCCCATCTGAAATGCAAAAAGAAAGAATTGGGCATCCTTTCAATTTTTATTTGGTTTCTTATAACCTAAAGGCATCCCTCGAGTAGATTCCACTGCAGAGCAGGTGGATGCCATCTGGAGAGACTATAATATAAAATTTGACCAGGCTATCCACCCTCAAACTGTTGTGTTGTTACAGCAGAATAGCGAGAAACACTTACGGGGGTCGAGAATGGATACAAGCAAGCTTTATTAGCCAGCAGACAGTGGCCAGCAAATAGCCAAGGCACTGACCCCAGGGCTTTATTCTCAGGGGCTTTTATACATTAACAGGTTTTTAGTAACCATAGTAACCACATTACTTCACATACTTTGGTATGTCACAGGGTTCACATAGGGTTCACAGCTCTGTTAATCTTAGAATGTGGTTAGGTTTGACAAACATTCTATCCTGTTTGTTATTTTAACTGCTTATGGGTTTTATGAGTAACTAAAGAGAAGGGGTGAGGAGTAAGTTCATCTGGGGGTTAGGAGGCCCTTAAGATGGAGTCCATGACACAAAATGGAGCCTCTCTTGCCATATCAGTGTAATTTTATCTTCCCAGGAAACTCTTACACTTACTCCAGTGTTTTTTATAAGCACAAGTTACAATTGATCTTAGATGTAACAACCATATTTAAAGAAGGAAGCATTTCTTAGCATAAAACTACTGGTTTCTAGTTCTTTGAAAGAGGGTGAGGCAAACACATCAAGGACATCACCTTTTATCCTGCAAAGGAGATCACCTTTAGAGATGGACAGAAGCAAACAAATGGCTTAGAGGAATTTTATCTACAAAGAATCCTCCAAGGCTCTTGTGTTACCTAGTTAATTAGCTAGGCAACCTTCCACACCAGAAAGAAAAGGCCACACTTTAATTAAGTTTTAATGTAAAATTTCTGTGTCTCTAAAGCTCACAGGTTAAACTTACACTCATCACCCAGCAACCACAATTTACATGTTACTAAAGGCACATTTATCAGTTTCATACGTGCATATGAGGGAAGAGAAAGGCTGACTAAAATCACTTTCTTACTCTTAGCATATGTAAGACACAAATGTAAACCATTCCCTTGATAGCTTTTTTTCCTCCATGAAAGGTAAACAGTTATTTCAAGCTGCCTTATTCTGATTTCTGGAGAGAGGGGCAGTCTAACGACAAGGCAGCTCTAAAGTTAACTTTCATCAAGTTGGAGAAAAGCTTTGGGGGAGCTTCTAACTTACTAGCAGGGAGAAAAAAGTATGATAGACAAATGGAGGATTTTTCTCTTGGCCACCCAGTCAGGCTGTCAGGACTGTGTCCACTGAGGAACCTTTGGGTATCTGCTAGAGAGTACCCTGGCTGTGACCCCTCAGTTGCTCCCTCAGTTTCTACTAGTTCACTCAACCAGAGATCTGTCTCGGGAAAGGAATCCACCTGCCTACCTGGTCAATATTCCATTGGCCTGGCTTCAATGGGGATTCACCAGAAGGTAGTGAAGAAACCTGTCATCTGTTTTAAGAGTGGCAGCTGCTCTAAGTGTATTTAAGTAGCTGGCAGAGTGATCACACTTTATGAAAGTTCTGTAAGGGACAGATAAAAATCTAAGCTGTCTAAAACCTGTAAAATCATTACATAGCATTTTAGAAGTTTACAGTAAAAGTTTCAAAGTCCAGAACTTGTTACCGAGGTATTTTCCTCTCCTACACACATAAATGATGAGAATCAGGCCTAGGAAGGGGAGAAAGAGCCAGTAGGTTGGGGATTCACCCATAAACTAAATATTTTGGTCCCTTAAGTGTGGTGCTTGGAGAAATAGCTCCTTCTGGTTTCACCCAGAAGTTGGATCTTTCCACAGGGTCCCAGGTTCAGTCTTCTGAGGAAGACTGTTGCCCAGAACACTAAGCCTGAACATATATTTTATGTGTGTTCTTCTGGATGGGCAAAATTGTGATGTCTCATCTGACCCAGGGACACGGTATGTATTTCTTATCTAAGATGACTTTGTTGTCTTCAGTGTTAGCAAATGCTCATTTTATACGGGCTTAAATTAGTTATTGGTTAGGAGGAAAAGATTGGGGCAGTTTAGAGTTTCTCTCTTTCTAATCTTACATGCCTTCAAAAAAGAAGAGTACAAAGTGGTAGGGGAAGGTCAGAAAAGATTGTCGCCTCATCAGTGGAAGGTCAGACCAGAAAGGAACAGAGGCAAAATAGGCTCAACATTTTTTCTAGAGTGTAGAGAAGGATCAGGCCAGCTTGTCTCAGTGAAAGCTGTCCCTCAAGTCTTAAGAACAGATACTGAACTATTATATTTTAAGCTGGTGGAAGGGGTCCTGTGGTTTATTAATAGGCACATATATTTTCTAAATATGAACTAGAGTTCATAAAAAGACCATTTTATGGCATTTCTTGTCAAAACCCACTAGGGGTGCTCTAAACACTACTATTTCCTACCGCTGTTGTCTGCGATAATTAGCCACAAGAGCCCAGTCAAACAAGAAACTCTAGTAAATTCAGCAACTAAGTCCAAATGCAACATATATAAAACAGGAATAAAAATGTCCCATTAAAGAAGCATCATAACCTTATAATCTTCCCATGTTCTCAATTTATTATTTAAAAATAAAACACTAGGCAATTGACAAAGACAAAATATAAAAGTTAAAGCATAAAATTGTGATTACCTAATCAAGTCACAATCCAGAATCCATGAAACTAAGCCAAACTCTAACCTCCATCCAATTATCTCAGTAGAAGATTGCCAAATGACATAGGGCTTATAATATAGGGCCTCCAAATAATATAAGGGAAATATAACTCCCAATCTGCTAGATGTCTGACATGCCAAGCTCATGTTCTGTGAAATCAAGGAATGAATTTTAGGAACAATGGAGGTTAAGAGTAGGAAGAATTTATTGGGAGAAAGAAAGCTTCTCTCGAAGAGGGACAGAAGGGGGCCTGAAAAGTGTGTTGCCAGGGAACTTGCTTCTCAAGGGAGTTTTATAGAGGTAAGGCAGTTCTGAGCTGGGAAAGAACTATAATCAATTAATAGGATCACAAGGATAGTCACTTAGGTAATATTAATCCAATGGAAAATCACAGGATGGGTGTGAGGTGGGACAAAACTATGGTGAACCAATAACATTACAATGAGTATAGTTGCTTAATAATATTGATTAAATGGGGATCAAATAGGGAAGTAAGTCATGTAGCAAGAGCACATGGGATGGACAAGGACTTTCCTGGAAGGGGTGGGTTAAGGAGGTTTTGGTCCTCCACCAAAGATAATTGATGCCTATTTAGAATATTCATTACTACTGTTCATCTCTAGTGGAAGTATATGGGTGTAGTAGTTCCTCTTTTTCTTGAAGCCTGGCCTTCAGTGAATGCACTTCCAGCTACAGTTGTCTTCTGCATTGACCTTTTGAGGGCCCTGCCTTGTCTGACTGCCTATGATATTTCTAAATATCTTAGCTATTTATAATAGAGCCAAAATAACAGTGATAATTAATTGTCAATTGTTTCTCATGGTTCAGAAGTGTACATTTAACCCTTGAGAAAATATATGCACCCATATGAAACATTTATACATACCAAAAAGTTTCAAGGGTAACATCACTTCTAAAGAGTTTGTTTATATCTGACAATTTATTTAACTACAAATTAATCAGGTATACTACCACATGAGAGAATGCTTGGAAACAAATTGTTCTTAGAAGTCAGCAGTGATAGTTAACAGGCTATGTCAACTCAAGTAAGAAATGCCAGAATAATTGATTCAGCATTGTTCTGGGTGTGGAAGACCCAGCCTAGGGAAGATTGTTTTAAGAAAGGTATAAAATAGAAGTGAAGAAGGAAGGCTTGCTTCTGTTTCTTTGGAGATGCTTCATCCTTCACCTTCACCTTGAATGTTGTCATCAGCTTTCCAGTGCAGACTCTTCAGCCTCCAGCACAGATCCTTCAGTTTTCCAAAGCAGTCCCTTTGGCCTCTCATACAGACTTGCACAGGACACTACTATGGGCTCCAGGTCTTCGAATGGATCTTTCAGATCTCCAGCACACAGATCTGAAGGATCTTTTGCACTCTTCCATGCCTGGCTTTGTGAGTGGCTTTTGTAAGTCAGTCTTGTAAATTCTTATATATTTGAATATCTTGAATTAAATCTATTTCACTAGTAAGCACTGACTAATACAGATATTGGTACCCAAAGTGGTTCTAGGGAGAGAAAATTGTAAAAAAGCAATTCTTTAATGTCTCCACAGGTTCCTGTAGTCAGCCCCCTTATTTCATGAGACCTAAAGAAGGTATGTTCTCTACTTCTAGTACTTTTGGATATATTGATAGTCCTTGGTGTGAACTGTTCAAATTAATATATGATGTGCATCCATTTGATTACTGTGATTCACCACTTGTGAAATGTAAGGAATTTAGTGACTCCATCTATGAACTTTTGAATATTTTTGGCAGAGTTGGAACTATAATGATGCTGCCTGATTGCTGTTAGCATTGTAAGAGCAAAGTTATAAAATAGTAAACTTATAGAAATTTCATAGCAGAAATTAGAAATCAGTTAGTAGCCTCTACCTAAGCTCATGCTGCCTGTCTTGTAGCCTTGACTCTCTGCATCCAGCTGCTTCTCCCAGATAACATGCTAGGTTCTCAGAGAGGGTCTCTCTTTCCATGCCATCTGAGGCCACTTGGGTGGTGCTTTTTCCTCCTCCCTCATATCCTACCCAGCTGGTAGGCAAATTCAGTTTCCTCCTCCTCGTCCTAAGTCACAAATCTCTTCTGCACCCTGTGCCTTCCAGGAACCTGGTTCCTGTTCCCCCAACCAGCCTCTTTCTTCTTTTGGAGTTCAGTTGGTCAGTTCCACTTCAATCTTATATTTTTCTCCAAAGCTTTTGCTAGGAAAAAAAAATACAGAGAGACTTGTACTGGGGGGAAATTTTTTGCAATATCATGCTGAGAAATCAGCTCATAGATGCAACTTTAATTGCCATGCCAGAGAGACACCACCCTCCAGTGGGAACAAGATCAGAAGGGAGAGCTTCATTGTGATTCCCATAGGCTAAGGGGCACCCCAAAGTGTGAGCCTCTGCACCCTCACCAATGCCACTGCCTTGAAGATCTCAATGTAAAGAGTCAGAAGAACATGGGTTCAAATCCAGCTTTACCACTTGCTATCCACATGAACCTTCACAGCCGAGATCTACTTATCAGGATCTACTTTGTGCCATACTGTGGTGAACAAAATATTAGGGTTACTGTCATGGATCTCACAGTCAGATGATGAGCTGCTTAACTGCTCTCAGCCTTCCCATTCATAAAATGTGAATTACAATAAAACCTATCTCATAGGTTTGCTGTAAGAAAAAAACAAGGTGACAGCTAAGTAGCCAAGAATCATGCTTGTCACATAGTAAATATCATGTAGCAACATGATAGCTTTGGTTGTTGATTACAGCTCTAAACACTGGTGTGAATTTGTATTCTTGTCATGAGAGACACAAATATGAGTAACTAATAATTAAAACTACTTTATGGAAAAAACTCTATATATGTGAATATCTTTAGATGTATTTAAGTAAACAGTAGAAAAGGCAAACTCAAAATGGTGGGATTGGAGGGTATGATGGTTAAATTTATGTGTCAAATTGATGGAGTTGGGGGACATCCAGATAGCTGGTAAAATATTAATGGGTGTGTTTGTGAGTGTATTTCTGGAAGAGATTAGCATTTCAGTCAGTAGACTGAATAAAGAAGATCTGACTTCACCAGTTGGATGGGCATCATCTCATCCATGGAGGGCTTGGATAGGACAAAAGGCAGAAGAGCAAATTCTCTCTTCTTGAGCTGGGACATACATCTGTTTCTGCTCGCAGACACTGAAACTCCTGGTTTTCAGGTCCTTGGACTTGAACTGAATTACATCACTAGCTTCTTGGATCTCCAGCTTGTAGTGTGTCATGGGACTTCTCAGCCTCTGTAATTGTGGAGCCAATTTCCATAATGGCTATGTCCTACTGCTTCTGTTTCTCTTAAGAACAATGACTAATAAATACAGAAGGACAAAAACAAATGACTATTATATGCGTCTGAATTATTTGGTTTGACTGAACTTTTATGAATTACTTTTTAAAACAAAAAATAAATTTTGACTAAGCTTTACAAAAATTTAAAGTGATCCAGTGTCACCAGTGTCATCACGACCAGTTTTAGTCTTCTAGGAATGTGAGTAGATTTCCCCCAAACAGCTGCTCCATAATCTTTCCACACCTCCCACCTCCGTCTCCACTCCTCTACTTCTTACCCCACAACTAACCTTGGCTACAGACAGCACTCACTGAACCCAGTGTAAAAGGCTAAATTGTTTTGAGACTGTTTTCTTCTGTAGTCTTCTGCCAGGCCACGGCGACTTGTGTGAACAATAACCATTATCTTCTCTGACAATCTGCAAACATTAGCTCTAAGGGAAAAAATTGAAAAATTGCATGTGCTAGCTATATTATGTATCTTAATCTTAAATCCACAATGAAACCTCAGAGCACTGTAGCATGCTGCTATTTATCAAAGGCAATTATTAGAAATGCCATTTTGCGTGGTACCTATTTGTATCCATAAAAATGAAGTACATACTGACCTGTCTGGTCTCTGAACTCCAGAGTGCTCTTTTGTGTGGATAGCTTAATTTCTCCTGGCCCCCAGACCAAATGGGACAAGTGACAAAGGAGTAGTTGTTCCTCTTGGAAATGTAACAGTGTGTACTAGAATAGTTTTGCCTGTGGGCTGCTCATTGAAGGGCCTGCCAAAGCTCTTGGCCTGAGGGAAAAGCTGAGGTCACAGTTTGGAGCAGGACACAGGTGGGGGAGCATTGGAAAGATTCTCTGAACACTCCCAGGATATCATAACAGGGCTGGAGTTTGGGGAAGGCAGGGGGTGCCAGTGGGGTGTGAAGTCTGACAATTATGCAGATAGAATTTGGTGTTAGATGCATTCAAAATTACCTGTTAATGTGACATCATTTTTATCCCAAAATTAGGAATTATTTTGGATTTCAAACACTTGCTCTTTTAGGAATAGTTCCTAGTGATTATTAAGTGCTGGGGCAGGGTGGGAACTGTACCTGTTAGAACTATTTTGTTCACCTTGCCCACCCATAAGTGGGATTCTCCAGCTCTTCTAGATCCCCACCTTCTCCCCTACTTTCCCCTCAGTCATAGAACAAGAAAGTAAGCTTCACTTTTTCCAGTGAAGGGTGCCAAACCCCTTTCTGGCTCTAGCTGGGATTATGTTCCTCCAGGTGACAAGATCCACATTCATCTTTAGTTTTCTACCTTTAGACCTGGGCAGAGTTAATTCTGTTAACACCATTTTTCCTCACACCCCAACCCCTAGGACTCAGGACTGGGAGAAGTATCCATGGGTTGCTTGGCCTCAGCCTCATCTACATTCTACCTTCCCCACAGTCAACACCCATCCCTACTCTCAAGGGACTGTTGTGAGAGAGAAGTTAGAGTTCTTGAACTCTAGTGAAACTCCTAAACTTTCTGATTTAGTCCCTTACCCTTTGAAGCATTTATAAGAATTTGAAAACATTTTGTGCGAATGGAAAGACACCCCAAAAATCAGGAATAACTAGAGTTATATCAGATAAATAGACTTTAACTCAAAAACTATAAAAAGGGGGAAAATATAGTCATTATATAATGATAAAGTGGTTAATAGAACAAGAAGATATAAAATTGTAAATATATATGTGCTCAACTTCATAGCACTTAAACACATAAAGCACACCTATAGATATAAAGGGAGAGATCAGTGGCAAGATAGTAACAGGGATTTCAATACCTCCTTTCAGCAATGGGCGGATCATGGAGACAGAAAAATCAACACAGAAACAGCAGAGGTAAACTGCACTTTCAGGCATTTACAAGAGGGCGTGTGAACTAAGCCCTGTTTTTGATGCTATCACACATGTAGTCTCTTCAGTGTTGAGGTGAGTAGAGGTGGGTGGTGAAACCTTTCTAGCAGATCATCAAAAACATTCATACCTTCTGTGAGGGTGATTGGCCTAGGCTGTGGCCATGGTTCTCTGCTGCCACTGTGTCATTTACTATGGACCATTTGCCAATCACTACTCAAGTGCCATGTTAGCCTTCCAGTATAAGACATTGTTATGGTTTAGATCTAAAATGTCCTCTCATAGTGTCTTGGTTCATGTGTTTGTAAAGTGATTGTATCATGGACTAATCTGCCTATGAGTTCAGTAGCTGAATGTATTATTGGGAGGTGGGATCTGGTCAGAGGAGGCGGGTCATTGGAGAAGGGACCTAGAAGGATATATACTTGTCCCCGGCTCTTCTTTCCTTCCTGGCTGTCATGTGCTGAGCAGCTTTTGTCTGCCATGCTCTTTCACCATGTTGTTTCTGCCTGGAAGCCAACCAACCATGGACTGAATTCTCTGAAACATGAACCAAAATAAATGTCTTCTTTAAGTTGCAGTTGTTGCATATTTTGTCCTAGCAATGAGAAAGTGACTAAAATAGACACAAATCCCAGGACCCTTCTAACTTGCCCCATCTCTACATCATAGGGGTTATTCATGGCAGGAGATAAAAAAGCTATAAGACCTTGCTCTCAAATCCCAGCTGAAAGAATACATTGAGTTTGCCTGCCATGTACTCTGAGCCCTAGCAACCTCCCTCCAGTCAGAGTAAGGCTAATCTGAAAACCAAAAAGGGTTTTATAACTTTAATGATTTGTTACATGGTTTTCCCTATATCAGATCACTCCCAAATGGTTATCATGAGGTTAAGCTTACATCCTTTCTTCATTCTTTACCTTATCAAATTGAGAAAAGGTAAAATGTTTGAAACAGACATACACAAGCACTTGGGGGCTGAATGTAAGCCTAAGCATATCAGATTTTAAGGTTTGAAGGTTTGACTTCCATATCTGAATGTTGGTATTAGATTTTGGTATCTGAATTCTCTAGGCCAGTAATTCTGCTGTTCTGGGACTCACATCTTGAAAATCATTGGTGTAGACAATATTCTACCATATAAAGCTAAATTTACATAACTTTGTTTGATTTTCTATCTTGTGGTTGAATTCTAAAATGTCCCGTAATGTATTTAATCTGATTGGCCTAATAAATAAGAGTGACTGACATAGTTCAGTTTGAACAAGTCTGCTCATGGGTATCAAGATCGTCTTGTACCTAGGATTACAATCAGTTCTTGGAAACTATTTAGCTTCATGACATTTTCCAGTGGCACCTCAAAGTCATAACTTAATTACCACTCAGATACTAAGCACAATTTTGATAATAGACCCAAGTTTAGGGATTTTCATGTTAGAGTCAAATATATTCTAAAATACTTTGACCAGGTGATTATTATCTCAAGTAATTAATTAAAATTTAAATTGTAGATAAAATGTTATCACACATAATTAGTCAAAAATTCAAAAGAATATGTATGCACCAAGATATTCACCACAGCATTACTTAACACAGTGAAAAACTAGAAACAAACCAAAAGTAAACTGTGGACTAATTTAAAATGTTACTAATAGGTGAAACTAGGTATAGGTTATATAAAAAATCTGCATGGTCACCCCAACTTTTCTGTAAATCTAAAACTGTTTCAAAATAAAAAGTTTATTAAAGTAAAGGATGGTACATTCAAAATTAATGGGCTGTTGTGCAGGAATTAGAAATGACATTTATAAAAAGGTTGCAATTATGTAGAAAAGCATTCAGCCAAGGGAAAAAAGAATGATTTAAAATTATGCAATATTCAAAACAATGTGTACGGGAGACAATTTCCAGAACGTCAGTATAAGGAGTTCTATGGACTTTCTTCTCAACAAAACAACCATAGATGGTGAAAATTATTTAAAAATAACCATTTGAAGTCTCTGGAAATTGTCCTAAAGGCATACAATGAATGAAGAAACATTTATTCAAGAAAATCAGCTAAGTCACAATAGGAACAATGAGATTCTGTGACATTTGAGTACAACCTGATTCCTCTCTCTGCTGTTCTTTTCATCCCTCTTTTCACTGTGACAGTGGTTTCATTCTGAGTGGGTGCAACCAAGGACATGGGGATCCCTCACCCTCAAATCACAGTTGAGGGCTATTGTGTCTCCCCAAGAGGGGCAGACCACCAGCCCAACCTTCCCAACCCCCAGCCCTGTGGTGTAAAAGTTCTAATCCAGGCAAGAGCAATGGAGAGGACTGGGAGTCTCTTATTCTACCTAGCTGCAACTTTCAGGGTGGAAGCCCCATTCTAGGTGTGGCAAACTGAGAACAATGGGGTTACAACTGCCCGCTCCCCGGCTTGCTCATAACAGACAGGTTCCATGTGGCAAGAGCAACCTGGGAAGACCTTAGGCTATTGCTCCTGCCCTTTACCCTGCTCATAAAGAAAGTACTGAGAGAGAGGTAGGTCCCTGTTCTCATGCTGAGTTCTGGAAGAGTGGTGTAGTCCATACACACTTTCATCAGGGAGAATCAGAGAAAAAGAGAGATGTCCTGATATCAGGATCAACCTTGAGACTGGCCTCAAAACCCACTCCTGTAAAGGCATCAGCATTTAAGTGCTGCAGGACATTGCCCAAACCAAATGATCAGCTACCTATAGAAATTAATACAGTAGGTGGGTATGAAACCTACCAAGGCGGATGACCTAACACAGAAGTCCAGGGATGAGGCAGTCAAAGGGGGAGCTTGGCTGGTGCAGGACACCTGTATTCCCAGCTACTTAGGAGTCTGGGGCAGAATCATCATCATAGCACAGCCGTTTGAGACTAGCCTGGGGAACACATGAGAACCCTATCTCAGAAATAAATAAAGCAAATGAAGGAAGGGTGAAAATACTGCCATCACAGGGTGACCATTTGTGTGCCTGAGGCTGTTGAGTCCAGGAGTTTGAGACTGGCCTGGGGAACGGAGTGAGACACCATATAAAAAAAAAAAGCAAAGAAACAGGAAAGTGTGATCCAAACACAAGATAATAAAAGCAGGCAATAAAAACTGCTAAGAGAGGGCTCAGATGTTAAATTTAGCAAAATCTTCAAAGAAGTATTATAAATATATAAGTAAAGGAAACTATACTTAGAGAAGTGAATGAAAGTATCATGACACTATTTCATGGAGTAGGAAATACCAATAGATCAATGGAGATGATAAATAATAGATCAGATTAAATTTTTAGAAGTAAATAACAGTATCAGAAATGAAAAATTCACTAAAGGAACACAACAACAATTTGAGCTGGCAAAAGAAAGAATCTAAATTTCAAGACATTTTGGTAGAGATGACATAATCAAAAAACAGGGAAAGAAAAATGAATAGAGTCTCAGAGAAATGTGGGGGTGCCATTAAGGGCACCAACCTACATGTATTGAGAGTAAGAAAGGAGGAAAGAATAGAAGCAGAAAAAATGTTAGAAGAATAATAACTGAAAACTTTCCAGACTTGAAAAACATGAATCTCAATGGTCTGTAAGTAGGTTATGTGTGAAGAGTTCCACAGCAGACACATAAAGCATTGCAAGATAAAGAGAAAATCTTGGGCCGGTGAGATGGCTCAGCGGCGTAAGCGCCTGCCTTGCAAGCGTGAAGGCCGGAGTTCGACTCCCGGAACCCACATACGAAAAAGGGGCCGGTGATATCGCTCAGTGGCAAGGGTGCCTGTTGGCGCGCGAGGTCCTGAGGTCGTCCCCCCGGTACCCACAAAAAAAAAAAAAAGAGAAAATCTTGATCTATCCAAGAGAAAAACCAATTACATTCAAGACAACCCTGATAAGATGAGCTGTTCACTCCTCATTAGAAAGTGTGGCATTCGGAAGTCAGTGGAATGGCATAGCCAAAACACTTGAAGAAAAAAATCTGTCAGCCAAGAATCGATATTCAGCATAACTATCATTTAAAAATAAAAATAGGCCAGAGTGGTGGTGTATGGTTGTAATCCCAGAACTCTGGGGCGCTGACACAGGAGGATGGCAAGTTTGAGCTTGGCCTGGGCAACTTAGTGACTTAATGAGATCCTATCTCAAAATATAAAATAAAATAAAATAAAATAAAATAAAATAAAATAAAATAAAATAAATAAAAAAAATAAAAAATTTTAAAAAGGCTGGGATGTAGCTCAGTGCAAAGGCCCTGTGTTCAATATCCAGTGTCAACACACACACATATGTACACAAAGATAAAACATTCACAGATAACACCCACAGGTAAACAAACAAACAAACAAAAAAAAAAAAAACAAGAGAATTTATTGCTAGCAGACCTGTCTTACAAGAATTACTAAAGAAATTTCTTCAGGCTGAAGGTAAGTGACCTCAGACAGTAATTAGATTTAAAATTAAAAGAAAGCAATCTTATAAAGGCAATTATGTAATTATAAAAGATACTATAAATGTGTATTTTTCTCTTTCTTCTCTTAATTGATTTAAAAGGCAACTGCATAGAACTATTTGTGTGTAATTGTATTGTTGAGCCTGTAACAAATAAAAATATAATACGTCTGACAACAGCAGCACAAAAGAAGCAACAGGAGCAAACCTGCATGGGAGTCAGAGACAACATCAGACAGCATCTCAAATGGGAGCAAATGTAGAGACCCATGAGTAGTAAATAAGATGGATGTAACAAACTTTACAAATATTTGTTCTCATTTACTCTGTTATCTTCATTAACAGATTAGTAATTACAAAATGTATCGCTGGGATTGTGGTATATGCAGATGTGATATTTACTGTCTTTGTGGGGAGGCTTCGTGCAGTGAGCAGCTTGTATCACTGTCCACGCTGGCTCTGTCCTTCCAGACCCCTGTCTACCCCAACAAGGGTTGGATAAGCAGGATCCCAGCGGAGGTTCTCTGGGAAAGAAGTACAGGCATACAGGGATCAAATCTGCTCCCAAAATGGAAATGTCACGCAACAAAGTCAACTGTCTGAGCAGGGTTAGCTGGAGAGGGGTGGAACCGCGGTGTGGAGAGTGGGCTGGAGGGACACAGCACGAGGTGTGTGAGGTGGTTGGTGGGTTCTAGACAGATTCACTAGTTGGCAGGGCCACTGCTCAGTAGCCATACTAATCCTGTGGCTTAGTGTGGGCAGGGAAGGAACTCTTTAGGTTCCAGCCCACCTTGGCCACAGCTGGGTCCCCACGGGACTGTGACAATAACTCAGCATCTTCCCCTAAAAGCAGCACAAACAGAGGCATGGCAAAGCCTCTGTGCTCCAGCATGCCAGCCATGGCTAGACGCCCTCCTGAGGAAGTCTGGTCCAGAGTGAGGAGCAGCTCTGGTGGCTAGAAATGGCTCTGATGGCAGCAAGAGTCATGACAGCAACTGCAGCTGCAGCACGAAAGTCCCTTGAAATGCTGTTTCCCTGAAGTGTCATCTGCTTTCTAAGTGGGACTGTCCAAGGGAAATGGTTGGGATCTCCCACCACCTTGTAGAGCCCCTGGTGTCCATCTGTAAGTGTGATTCTGCAGCCTCTTCCACGCCTTGCAAAAGCTCCCTACGTTTCCCTTCACAGTGCACTTTCCAGTTCTCTTAGATGTGTATGAAAAGGAAAGGCTGCCTGAGAATACTTTCTAGGTCAGATGGTTGGCTGCCCCTTCCCTTTGGCTGAATAAAGGACACCATCTTCAAAGGATGAGGAAACAGTCCATCTGGTCACTCTGATTGCACTGCTCAGGGGAGTTGCAGCCAAGTCCCAAGTGTTAGCTATGTGGACAGTCATCTCATACCACCCAGAATCTACATCTGGCTGCCAAATGCACCTTGCTCTGGCCACCCACGTACACTGGATCCAATAAGAGGCAGCCTCAGTGCTCTCCTGGCTACACAAAGAGGGCAATTGCCACAAGCAGGGCTATTGTTCCACTGGCATTGGCATCAAAGGCCTGGGCCAGCTCCCCTTTGTCTGTCAGCTGCTATTCAGAAGGAAAAGAGAAGAAAAGCAAACCAATAGGTTTCTTGGAAAGACTCATCTGCAGACATGGGATTTTCACTGTAACGCCAAGCTAACGTGATTCTAATAACAACTTGTAAAGCTGCTTAGCATGGAGACCCTTACCAACATGTATTCCAAAATGTCCTGGTGCCTGGTTACAATGGGCTTGCTGTTTCCCAGATTTAGCATTGGTAAGAGTTGAGTCATTTCTGCCTGTGTGTGTGGAGCAGGATCTGTGCATGGGGTTTTGGAGCAGAATGTAACCATGGGTATTTTTTTTACCCTACAACAGCATTAAGAGCAAGTCATCTTGCCTTCGTACACGCTGCAAATGCCTCTTTTCCAGGATTCCAGGTGCTTTTCCGCTAACACCGTGTCCATCTCATGCCACCAATAGCAACAGGCTCTCAGAACCTCCACTGGTGTCACAGCCTTTGTTCTGAATCATTCACCTGCCCTGGTGTATGAGGGATCAAATGGGCACAACCCTGTCTGGCATGCAGGAATATTTTGGGCTTTTTAGTGTGTCAAAATTATTTCTAACATGGAGAAAGAGTGCAGATAGTAAATATAATGAACTGATCATTTCCACTTATGCGCTTAAACACACCACACACACACACACACACGCACATACACAAATAACAATGTAATATGTATGCTTTTCGATTCCATTTCTCCCTTATCACCAAAGGGGTGCCCCCCTCCCCAGTATTTGTCATGCTCACACATGTTGTATAATTTTATACCATGGATTACACACAACTTTCGTGTGTTTCTCAACTTTGTATAAAAGACCTCAGACCAGCTGGATGTGGTGTGGCATGCCTATAACCTCAGCTTCTTGGGAGGCAAGCGGAGGAGGATGGCAAGTCTGAGGCCAGCCTGGGCAATTTAATGAGACCCTGTCTCAAAATAAAATTTATAAAAGGATTGGGACTTTAGCTTAGTGATAGAGTACTTGGCTGGCATGCATGAGGCCCTGAAAAATAAAAGTCCCCAGTACTGAGAAAAATAAAAAGATGGTGGACTGTGTAGAGATCTGCAGGTAGTAATGTTACGCTCTGGAGCGGTCTGGGTTGGTGTATGGCATGCTGACTCCTCTCCCTTTACTTCTGCGTGGTGTTCCTGTACAAACACACTGGGGTCTGCTTACGCATTGTTCAGGTTTCTCACTGTTACAAACACTATCGTCAGAAATATTCTTAGGAGTATTTTACTACTAACATTTTCTTTTTTAGAATTGCTGGTGGGTAGTGATAACAAAAAGCAGATAGACTTTCAGTCTGTTTCTTATCGTTTTCAAATTTCTAGAGACTATGGATCTTTTATCAGTGCATCCAGTGTGAGTCCACCACTGCTCTTGGGTCTTTTCTGCTCTCTTGAGCCATTTTTTGTGGCTATTTCCTGTCTGCATTGATATCTTCATTGTCTGTTTCCTGCGCTCGGCTTGCCCGCCATCCTTGAGTCCTTGTAAGAGCTTTCTCTCACACTGGGTTCTGGCGTCCCTTGACCTTTTAATTATACAATTTCCAGCTATTCTAGGTAAAAGCCTTACAGTCTTACCCCAGATCCTGTTCCTGCGGTTTAGATGTTCTTTTCAAGCTTTCCTGCTGAATTCCTCAGGCCCTAAGAATAGAGATAAAAAGAGGAGGTACATGGAGTTTTCTCTGAATACCCATCCCCCTTCGTAAGGATTGGTGCAGAGAAAATCCTTGCTGATTGAATGATTTACTGAATAAAAGAAAAGGATAAAAATGGAATTTGATAGATGTGGTATAGTGTTGAGATTATATAAGATTCTTCTAACAATGCGAGTAGATTGACTCACATTGAATAGAGACTCTCTCACAGAAACACTATGGTCCATGAGCCAAATTATTTAAGAAAGCATTATAAATCTGATGTTTCCTTTCACCTGACTGCAACCCTGAAGAATATTCAATGTCCAACACCCACAGGTACATATACACTTAGAGGAATACATGTCAACACTTTTATTTCCTGAAGATTCAGTGATGATTTATTTTAGGCACTGCTAAGCAATTTAAATAGAAGGCTACCAAGTTGTCTTTTTAAAATAAACTTTTACTGAAGTTTCACATGGAGTGAATGAATTGTGAATATACAACTCAATGAATATTCAGAAATCAATTCACCTTGTAATCACATGTTATATCAAGAAACAGAGCATATCAGCTTCCCAGAGTCCCACTTGTGCCCCATGTCACAGTCTCTGCATACTCTCCCCTAGGTGAGCTTTGATTCTGAGTTCCAAAATCATAAATTATTTTTGCTTGATTTTGAACTTTAAGCAAATGGAATCATATTGCATATACTCTTTTGGATTTGACCCCCCCTTTGCACAATAAGTTTGTGAGATAAACAAAGAAGTCACCATGTGTAGCATAATTCATTCATTTTCATTCCTATATGGTATTCCATTATGTGAATGTATGGTTATTTGTTCATTCTACTCTTGATGGGCATTTGGGTTGTTTCCAGTTTTTTTTCCTTTATGTGGGTACCAGGAGTCGAACTCAGGGCCTAGCACTTGCCAGGCAGGTGCTTATGCCACTGAGCTATCTCATTGGCCCATCCACTTTTTAACTCTAATAAATAGTGCTGCGATAAACATTCTGGTATATGTTTTTTGGTACACACATGGGCACACTCTTTTTTGGGTGTAAATCTAGGGGTAGAAATGCTGGGGCTACAGGCACATGTATGATCACCTTTAGTTGATGCTGCCAAATGGTGCATGTAAATTTTCTGTCTGAGGCATATAGTGAAAAATCTGCACCCTGTCTTCCAAATTGCTACTCCTTTGAAATCACAAATAAATTTTTCTTCTGATTCTACTTCTCTCCTCTTCTTTCTTTTACTGGCTCCTGCTCCTCTGCCCACTCTTTACATGTTTTCTTTCTCCCAAGGTTCCATCTTCTTTCTTTTCCCTTTATTACACTACCTATGCTAGACTGTTCATTAATTCACTCAGCAAACACTGAGACCCAGCAATGTGCTAGGGATTGTGCTAGATGATGAGCAAAATAAACAGGGTCCTATTTTACAGTCTAGTGTGAGGATGCAAACATGTAATAGGAAAACCTAAGAAGGTGCTGCTGTATAGAGAGTAGTGTAGAATCAAAGATAAACTTTACTGCCAAGGCCCCTTTGTAATCAAAGGGAAAGCAAGGATACTGTTGCCCTTTGTGTGATGAAGGAGCTAGAGCTGGGGAAGATGCTACATAAGTAAAGTAAGAAGTAGGCAACCCTGAAATTTCAGGAGTGTGAGGATGTTGAAATCATTGAGTTCTACAATGAAATTTTCAGAGGTCTGCATGGGCAAAGGCAATTGTCCATGTATTCCTCAGCTACCCTTTGGTGCACATAGAAGCTGCAGTTGCCTGTGCGTTTCTCTAAGAAGAACTCTATGTTAGAAGCATGAAGCACCTTCTAGGATGGTTCTGCTGTGTGGAGAGTAGTGTGGAAACAAAGATACTTTTTCTTGCTCAGGACCCTTAGTAATCAATGGGAAAACAAGCATGCTGTTGCCCTGTGTGCGAGGAAGGAGCTAGATCTGGGGGAAATGGTGCATAAGTACAGATCCAAAAACTAAGCAAACCCGAACTTTCAGGAGTGTCACGCTGTTGAAATCACTGTGTTCTACAATGAAATTTTGAGATGTCTGTATGGGGCAATGGCAAGTTTCAATGTATTGCTAGGCTGCTCGGTTGTGCCCTTTGAAGCAGCAGTTGCCTGCTCATATCCCTAAGAAGAACTCTAGGTGAGAAGCGTAAAGCACCTTCCAGCATGGTTCTGCTGTATGGAGAGTAGTGTGGAAAGAAAGATAATTTTTCTTGCCCAAAACCCTTAGTAATCAATGGGAAAGCAAGCATACTGTTGCCCAGGGTGCGAGGAAGGAGCTAGAGCTGGTGAAAATGGTGCATAAGTAAAGTTCCAAGAACTAAGCAACCCTTAACTTTCAGGAATGTTAGGCTGTTGAAATCACTGAGTTCTACAATGAAATTTTCAGATGTCTGTATGGGCAATGGAAATTTCCCATGTATTCCTTGGCTGCCCTGTGGCGCACAATGAAGCTGCAGTTACCTGCACATTTCCCCAAGAAGAACTCTAGGTGAGAATCGTAAACCACCTCCAGAATGGTTCTGCTGTATGGAGAGTAGTGTGGAAAGAAAGATAAACATTCTTGCCCAGGCCCCTTTGTAATCAAAGGGAAAGCAAGCATACTGTAGCCCTGGGTGCGATGAAGGAGCTAGAGCTCGGGCAACTGCTGCATAAGTAAAGTTCCGAGAACTAAGGAACCCTTGACTTTCAGGAGTGTGAGGCCGTTAAAATCACTGAGATCTACAATGATATTTTCAGCTGCCTGTATGGACAAAGGCAATTTTCCATGTATTCCTAGGGTGCCCTGTGGCACACATAGAAGCTGCAGCTGCCTGCAGGTTTCCCTGACAAGAACACTATGTGAGAAGCATAAAGCACCTCCAGAATAGTTCTGCTTTATAGAGAGTAGTGTGGAAATAAAGATAAAACTTTCTTGTCAAGGCCCCTTTGTAATCAAAGGGAAAGCAAGCATACTGTTTCCCTGGGTGCGATGAAGGAGCTAGAGCTGGGGAAAATGGTGCATAAGTAAAGTTCCAAGACGTAGGCAACCCTGAACTTTCAGGAGTGTGAGGCTGTTGAAATCACTGAGTTCTACAATGAAATTTTCAGATGTCTGTATTGGCAAAGCATGAAGCACCTTCTAGGATGGTTCTGCTCTGTGGTGAGTTGTGTGGAAACAAAGATAATCTCTCTTGCTGAGGCCTCATTTTAATCAATGGAATGCAAGCACACGGTGGTCCTGCATGTGAAGAAGGAGCTCCAGCTCGGGGAACTCGTGCATAAGTAAAGTTCCAAGAACGAAGTCACGCTGAACTTTCAAGACTGTGAGGCTGTTGAAATCACTGAGTTCTACAATGAAAATTTCAGATGTCTGTATGGGCAATGGAAATTTCCCATGTATTCCTGGGCTGCCCTGTTTCGCACTTTGAAGCTGCAGTTACCTGCATGTTTCCCCAAGAAGAACTCTAGGTGAGAATCGTAAAGCACCTCCAGAATGGTTCTGCTGCATGGAGAGTAGTGTGGAAAGAAAGATAAACATTCTTGCCCAGGCCCCTTTGTAATCAAAGGGAAAGCAAGCATACTGGTTCTCTGGGTGTGATGAAGGTGCTAGAGCTTGGGCAGCTGCTGCATAAGTAAAGTTCTGAGAACTAAGGAACACTTGACTTTCAGGAGTGTGAGGCTGTTAAAATCCCTGAGATCTACATTGAAATATTCAGCTTCCTGTATGGAGAAATTCAATTTTCCATGTATTCCTAGGGTGCCCTGTGGCACACATAGAAGCTGCAGGTGCCTGCGAGTTTCCCTGAGAAGAACACTATGTGAGAAGCGTAAAGCACCTCCAGAATAGTTCTGCTTTATAGAGAGTAGTGTGGAAACAAAGATAAACTTTCTTGCCAAGGCCCCTTTGTAATCAAAGGTAAAGCAAGCATACTGTTTCCCTGGGTGCGATGACGGAGCTAGAGGTGGTGAAAATGGTGCATAAGTAAAGTTCCAAGACGTAGGCAACCCTGAACTTTCAGGAGTGTGAGGCTGTTGAAATCACTGAGTTCTACAATGAAATTTTCAGATGTCTGTATTGGCAAAGCATGAAGCACCTTCTAGGATGGTTCTGCTGTGTGGTGAGTTGTGTGGAAACAAAGATAATCTCTCTTGCCAAGGCCTCGTTTTATTCAATGGAAAGCAAGCACACTGTGGTCCTGCATGTGAAGAAGGAGCTCCAGCTCGGGGAACTCGTGCATAAGTTAAGTTCCAAGAATGAAGTCACCCTGAAATTTCAAGACGGTGAGGCTGTTGAAATCACTGAGTTCTACAATGAAATTTTTGGATGTCTGTATGGGCAATGGAAATTTTCCAATTATTCCTATGCTGCCCTGTGGTGCACATTGAAGCTGCAGTTACCTGCGTGTTTCCCTAATAAGAACTCTAGGTTAGAAGCATGAAGCACCTTCCAGGATGGTTCTGCTGTATGGAGGGTAGTGTGGAAACAAAGAAAATCTTTCTTGCCCAGGCCCCTTCCGAATCAATGTGAAAGCAACCATACCATTGCCCTGGGTGCGTGGAAGGAGCTAGAGCTGGGTGAACTGGTGAATAATTAAAGTTCCAAGAACTAAGCCACCCTGAACTTTCAGAAGTGTGAGGCTGTTGAAATCAATGTGTTCTACAATGAAATTTTCAATTGTCTCTATGGGCAAGGGCAATTTTCCATTTATTCCTAGGCTGCCCTTTGGCACACATAGAATCTGCAGTTGCCTGCGCATTTCCATAAGAAAGTCTCTAGGTGAGAATCATAAAGCTCTTTCCAGGATGATTCTGCTGTATGGAGAGTAGAGTGAAATCAAAGATATTCTTTCTTGTCCAGCCCCCTTTGCAATCAATGTGAAAGCAATCATACTGTTGCCCTGTGTGCGAGAAAGGAGGTAGAGCTGGCGGAACTTGTGCATAAGAAAAGTTCCAAGAACTATGAAAGCTTGAACTTTCAGGAGTGTGAGCCTGCTGAAATCACTGAGTTCTACAATGAAATATTCAGAGCTTTGTATGGGCAATGGCAATTTTACATTTATTCCTAGACTGTCCTGTGGCGCACATAGAAGCTGCAGTTGCCTGCGCATTTCCCTAGGAAGGACTCTAGTTGAGCAGTGTAAAGCACATTCCAGGATGGTTCTGCTGTATGGAGAGTAGGGTGGAAAAAAAGATATTCTTTCTTCTCCAGGCCTCATTGCAATCAATGGGAAAGCAAGCAAACTGCTGCCCTGGGTGTGCGGAGAGAGGTATAGCTGGGGGAATTGGTGCATAAGTAAATTTCCAACACCTAAACAACCTGAAACTTTCAGGAGTGTGAGGCTGCTGAAATCACTGAGTTCTACAATGTAATTTTCAGAGGTCTACATGGGCAAGGGCAATTTTCTGTATATTCCTAGTCTTCCGTGTGGCGCACATAGAAGCTGCAGTTGCCTGCGCGTTTACCTAGGAAGAACTCTAGGTGAGAAGCATAAAACACCTGCCAGGATTGTTCTGCTGTATGGAGAGTAGAGTGGAAACAAAGATGTTGTTTCTTGTCGAGGCCCCTTTGGAGTCAATGGGAACTAAGGAACCATGAACTTTCAGGAGTGTGAGGCTGTTGAAATCACTGAGTTCTACAATGAAATTTTCAGAGGTCTGTATGGGCAAGGCAATTTTCCATGTATTCCTAGACTGCCCTGTTTCACATATAGAAGATGCAGTTGCCTGCGCGTTTCCCTAAGAAGAACTCTAGGTGAGAAGCATAAGGCACCGTCCATTATGGTTCTGCTGTATGGAGAGAAGAGTGGAAACAACGATATGCTTTCTTGTTCAAGCTCCTTTGGAATCAATGAGAAAGCAAGGATACAATTTCCCTGGGTGCAAGGAAGGAGCTATAGCCAGGGGAACTCGTGCATAAGTAAATTTCCAAGAACTAAGCAACCCTAAACTTCCTGGATTGTGAGATTATGTAAATCACTGAGTTCTACAATGAAATCTTCAAATGTGTGTATGGCCAATGTGAACTTTCCATGTATTCCTAGGCTGCCCTACTGCGCACATAGAAGTTGCAGGTGCCTTTGCATTTCCCTCAGAATATCTCTAGGTGAGAAGCATAAAGCACCTTCTAGGATGGTTCTGCTGTATGGAGAGCAGAGAGGAAACAAATATATTCTTTCTTGTTCAGGCCCTATTGCAATCAATGGGAAAGCAAGCATACGGTTGTCCTGGTTGCAAAGAATGAGCTAGAGCTGGGGGAAAGTTTTGCATAAGTAAAGTTCCAAGAACTAAGTAAACCTGAACTTTCAGGACTGTGAGGCTGTTGAAATCACTGAGTTTAACAATAAAATTTTTAGATGTCTATATGGTCAGAAGCAATTTTCCATGTATTCCTATGCTACCCTGTGGCACAAATAGAAGCTGCAGTTGCCTGTGCATTTTTCTAAGAACTCTAGGTGACAAGCATGAAGCACCTTCCATGATAGTTCTGCTGTATGGAGCGCAGAGTGGAAACAAAGAATTTTTTTCTTGTCCAGGCCCCTTTGGAATCAATGGGAAAACATTCATACTGTTTCCCTGAATGCTAGGAAGGAGCTAGACCTGGGGGAACTGGGGCATAAGTAAAGTTCCAAGAACGAAGCAAATTTGAACTTTCAGGAGTGTGAGGCTTTTGAAATCACTGAGTTCTACACTGAAATTTTCAGAGCTCTGTATGACTAATGGCAATTTTCCATGTATTCCTTGGCTTCCCTGTGCCACACATAGAAGCTGCATTTGCCTACGTGTTTCCCAAGAAGAACCCTAGGTGAGAAGCATAAAGCACGTTCCAGGATGGTTCTGCTCTATGGAGAGTAATGGGGAAACAAATGTTTTCTTTCTTGCCTAGGCCAGATTGGAATCAAAGCAAAAGCAAGCATACAGTTGCCCTGTGTGCAAGGAAGGAACTAGAGCTGGGGGAACTGGTGCATAAGTAAAGTTCCAGAAATAAGCTACCTTGAACTTTCAGGAGTGTGAGGCTGTTGAAATCACTAAGTACTACAAAGAAATGTTCAGAGGACTGTGTGAGCAATGACAATTTTCCATATATTCCTAGGCTACCCTGTGGCACACCTAGAAGATGCCGTTGCCTGTGCATTTCCCTAAGAAGAACTCTAGGTGAGGAGCATAAAGCACCTTCCAGGATGGTTCTGTTGTAAGGAGAGTAGTGTGGAAACACAGGTAATCTTTCTTTCCTTGGTCCCTTTGGAATCAATGGGAAAGCAAGCATAATGTTGCCCTTAGTGAGAGGAAGACGCTAGACGTGGGGGAACTAGTGCATAAGTAATTTTCCCAGAACTAAGCAACCTTGAACTTTCAGGAGTGTGAGGCTGTTGAAATCACTGAGTTCTACAATGAAATTTTCAGTAGTCTGTATGGGCAATGGCAATTTTCCCTGTATTCCCAGGCTTCCCTGGGGGGATCTAGAAGCTGCAGTTGCCTGCATGTTTCCCTAAGAAGTACTCTAGGTGAGAAGAACAAAGAATCTTCCAGGATGGTTCCCCTGTATGCAGAGCAGAGTGGAAACAAAGATTTTTTTTTGTCCAGGAACCATTGTAATCAAGGGGAAATCAAGCATACTGTTGTTGGGGGAAGGAGCTAGAGCTGGGCGAACTAGTGCATAAGTAAAATTGCAAGAACTAAGCAATCTCAAACTTTCATGAGTGCGAGGCTGCTGAAATCACTGAGTTCTACAATTAAATTTTCAGATATCGGGCCGGTGAGATGGCTCAGCGGCTTAAGCGCCTGCCCGGCAAGCGCAAGGGCCAGAGTTCGACTCCCGGAACCCACATACGAAAAAGGGGCCGGTGATATCGCTCAGCGGCATGGGCGCCTGCTGGCGCACGAGGTCCTGAGGTCGTTCCCCCGGTACCCACCAAAAAAAAAAAAAAAAAAAAATTTTCAGATATCTATATGGTCAAAGGCAATTTTCCATGTATTCCTAAGCTACCCTGTGGCACACATAGAAGCGGCAGTTGCCTGGATGTATCACTCAGAAGAACTCCAGGTGAGAAGCATAAAGGACTTTCCAGGATGGTTCTGCTGTATGGAGAGTAGTGGGGAAACAAAGGTTTCCTTTCTTGCCTAGGCCCCATTGGAATCAAAGGAAAAGCAGGCATACAGTTGCCCTGGGTGTGAATAAGGAACTAGAGCTGGGTGAACTGGTGCATAAGTAAAGTTCCAGAACTAAGGTTTTGAACTTTCAAGAGTGTGAGGCTGTTGAAATCACTAAGTTCTACAAAGAAATTTTCAGAGGTCTGTGTGGGCAATGACAGTTTTCCATATATTCCTAGGCTGCCCTGTGGCGCACTTAGAAGATACAGTTGCCTGCGTGTTTCCCTAAGAAGAACTCTAGGTGAGAAGCATAAAGCACCTTCCAGGGTGGTTCTGCTGTATGCAGAGTAGAGTGGAAACAAAGATATTCTTTCTTCTCCAGGTACCATTGTAATCAATGGGAAATCAAGCATACTGTTGTCCTGGTTGGGAGGAAGGAGCTAGAGCTGGGGGAACTGGTGCATAAGTAAAGTTCAAAGAACTAAGCAAACCTGAACTTTCAGGAGTATGAGGCTGCTGAAATGACTGAGTTCTACAATGAAATTTTCAGATATCTATATGGTCAATGGCAATTTTCCATGTACTCCTATGCTACCCTGTAGCATGCAAAGAACCTGCAGTTCCCTGAGCATTTCACTAAGAAGAACTCTAGGTGAGAAGCATAAAGCACCTTCCAGGATGGTTCTGCTGTATGTAAAGTAGAGTGGAAACAAAGATATTCTTTCTTTTCCAGGCCCCTTTGGAATCAATGGGAAAGCAAGCACACTGTTGCCCTGTGTGTGAGGAAGGAACTGGAGCTGGGGGTACTTAGGCATAAGTAAATTTCCAAGAAATAAACATCACTGAATTTTCAAGGAGTGTGAGACTGTTGAAAACACTGAGTTCTACAATGAAATTTTCAGATATCTGCATGGGGAAAGGGAATTATCCATGTATTCTTACGCTGCCCTTTGGCACACATAGAAGCTGCAGTTGCCTGCCGGTTTCCCTAAGAAGAACTCTAGGTGAGAAGCATAAAGCACCTTCCAGGATGGTTCTACCGTATGTAAAGTAGAGAGGAAAAAAAGATATTCTTTCTTGTCCAGGCCCCTTTGGAATCAATGAGAAAGCAAGCATACTGTGGCCCTGGGAGGGAGGAAGGAGCTAGAGCTGAGGGAAACTGGTGCATAAGTAAAGTTCCAAGAACTAAGCAACCCCAAAGTTTCAGGAGTGTGAGGCTGTTGAAATCACTGAGATCTGCAGTGAAATTTTCAGATATTTGTATGGTCAATGGCAATTTTCCATGTATTCCTACATGGCCCTGGGGCGCACATAGAGGCTGCAGTTGCCTGCGTGTTTCCCTAAGAAGAACTCTAGGTGAGAAGCATAAAACACCTTCCATGATGGTTCTACTGTATGCAGAGCAGAGTGGAAACAAAGGTTTTCTTTCTTGCCTAGGCCCCATTGGAATAAAAGGAAAAGCAAACATATGGTTGCCTGGGGTGCGAGGAGGTAACTAGAGCTGGGGGAACTGGTGCATAAGTAAAGTTCCAAGAACTAAGCAACTGTGAACATTCATGAGTGTGAGGCTGCTGAAATCACTGAGTTCTACAATGAAATTTTCAACTGTCTGTATGGGGAATGCAATTTTCCATGTATTCCTAAGCTGCCCTGTGGCGAACATAGAAGCTGCAGGTGCCTGAGTATTTCCCTAAGAACAACTCTAGGTGAGAAGCATAAAGCACCTTACAGGATGTTTCTGCTCTATGAAGAGTAGAGTGGAAACAAAGAAAGATATTATTTCTTGTGGAGGCCCCTTTGGAGTCAAAGGGAAGGAAGCATACTGTTGCCTTTGTTGTGAGGAAGGAGCTAGAGTTGGGGGAATTGGTGAATAACTAAAGATCCAAGAACTAAGCAACCTAGAACTTTCAGGAGTGTGAGGCTGTTGAAATCACTGAGTTCTACAATGAAATTTTCAGATTTCTGTATGGGCAATGGGAATTTTCCATGTATTCCTTAGCTGCCCTGTGGCACACATAGAAGCTGCAGTTGCCTACACATTTCCCTAAGAAGAAATCTAGGTGAGAAGCATAAAGCACCTTCCAGGATGTTTCTGCTGTAAGGAGAGTAGAGTGGAAAAAAAGATATTCTTTCTTGTCCAGGCCACATTGGAATCAAGGGAAATGCATGCATACTGTTTCCCTGAGTGCGAGGAAGAAGCTAGAGATGGGGGAACTAGGCATAAGTAAAGTTTCAAGAACGAAGCAACCCTGAACTTTCATGAGTGTCAGGCTGCTGAAATCACTGAGTTCTACCACGAAATTTTCAGATATCTGTATGGTCAATGGCAATTTTCCATGTATTCCTATCCTACCCTGTGGCACACATAGAACCTGCAGTTGCCTGCGAGTTTCACTAAGAAGAACTCTAGGTGAGAAGCCTAAAGCATCTTCTAGGATGGTTTGGCTGTATGGAGAGTAGAGTGGAAACAAAGATACTCTTTCCTGTCCAGGCCCCATTGGAATCAATGGGAAAGCAACCATACTGTTGCCCTGGGTGTGAAAAGGAGCTGGAGCTGGGGGAACTGGTGCATAAGAAAAGTTCCAAGAACTAAGCAAACTTGAACTTACAGGAGTGTGAGGCTGTTGAAATCACTGAGTTCTACAATGAAATTTTCAGCGGTCTGTATGGGTAATGGCAAATTTCCATATATTCCTATGCTGCCCAGCAGCGAACATAGAAGTTGCAGTTGCCTGCGCATTTCCCTAAGAAGAACTCTAGGTGAGAAGCATACAGCACCTTCCAGGATTTTTCTGCTGTATGGATATTATTGTGGAAACAAAGTTATTCTTTCTCATGCAGCCCCCTTTGGAATCAATGGGAAAGCATGCCTACTGTTGCCCTGTGTGCGAAGGAGCTAGTGCTGGGTGAACTTTTGTGTAAGTAAAGAGTCAAGAACTAAGCAACCACAAAGTTTCAGGAGTGTGAGGCTGTGGAAATCCCTGAGTTCTACAATGAAATTTTCAGAGGTCTGTATGGGAAATGGCACTTTTCCATGTATTCCTAGGCTGCCCTGTGGCGCACATAAGAAGCTGCACTTGCCTACTTATTTCCCTAAGCAGAACGCTAGGTGAGAATCATAAAGCACCTTCCAGGATGGTTCTGCTGTATGGAGAGTAGAGTGGAAACAAAGATATTCTTTCGTGTCCACGGCCCTTTGGAATCAATTGGAAAGCATGCATACTGTAGCCCTGAGTGAGAGGAAGGAGCTAGAGCTGGGGGAAGTGGGGTATAAGTAAAGTTCCAAGAACGAAGCAACCTTGAACTTTCTGGAGTGTGAGGCTGTTGAAATCACTGAGTTCTACAATGAAATTTAAGAGCTCTGTATGGGTAATGGCAATTTTCCATGTATTCCTAGACTGCCCTGTGGCGCCCATAGAAGATGCAGTTGCCTGCACATTTCCCTAAGAAGAAATCTAGCTGAGAAGCATAAACCACCTTGCAGGATAGCTCTGCTGTATGGAGAGTAGAGTGCAAACAAAGATATTCTTTCTTGTCCAGGCCCCTTTGGAATCAAAATGAAAGCAAGCATGCTGCTGCACTGTGTCCGAAGAAAGAGGTGGAGCTGAGGGAAATGGTGCATAAGTAAAGTTACAAGACCTAAGCAACCCAGAACTTTCAGGAGTTTGAGGCTGTTCAATTCACTGAGTTCTACAATGAAAATTTTAGATGTCTATATGGTCAATAGCAATTTTCCATGTATTCCTATGCTACTCTGTGGCACAAAAGAAGCTGCAGTTGCCTCCGCATTTCTCTACGAAGAACTCTCGGTGAGAAGCACAAAGCAGCTTAGAAGATGGTTCTGCTGTATGGAGAGTAGAGTGGAAACAAAGGTTTTCTCTCTTGCCTAGGCCCATTTGGAAGCAAAGGAAAAGCAAGGATATGGTTGCCCTGGGTGCGAGGAAGGAATTTGAGCTGGGGTAATGGGTGCATAAGTAAAGTAACAAGAACTAAGGAATCCTGAACTTATAGGAGTGTGAGGCTGTTGAAATCACTGAGTTGTACAATGAAATTTTCAGAGGTGTGTATGGGCAATGGCAATTTTCCATGTATTCCTAGACTGCCCTGCAGGGAACAAAGAAGTTTCAGTTGCCTGTGCATTTCACTAAGAATAACTCTTGGTGACAAACACAAAGCACCTTCCAGGATGGTTCTGCTGTATGGAGAGTAGAGTGGAAATAAAGATATTCTTTCTTGTCCAGCCACATTTGAAATCAAAGGGAAAGCAAGCATACTGTTGCCCTGAGTACGAGGAAGGAGCTAGACCTGGGGGAACGGGTGCATAAATAAAGTTACAAGAACTAAGCAAACTTGAACTATCAGAAGCCTGAGGCTGTTGAAATCACTGAGTTCTACAATGAAATATTCAGAGATCTGTATGGGCAATGGCAATTTTCCATGTATTCCTAGGCTGCCCTGCAAGGAACCTAGAAGTTGCAGTTGCCTGCGCATTTCCCTAAGAAAAACTCTTGGTGAGAAGCACAAAGCACCTTCAAGGATGGTTCTGCTGTATGCAGAGCACAGTGGAAACAAAGATATTGTTTCTTGTCCAGGCTCCATTGTAATCAATGGTAAATAAAGCATACTGTTCTCCTGGTTGGAAGCAAGGAGCTAGAGCTGGGGAACAGGTGCATAAGTAAAGTTCCAAGAGCTAAGCAAGCCTGAGCTTTCATGAGCATGAGGCTGCTGAAATCACTGAGTTCTACAATGAAATTTTCAGATATGTATATGGTAAATGGAAATTTTCCTTGTATAGCTAGGCTGCCCTGTGGTGCACATAGAATATGCAGTTGGCTGTGCATTTCCCTAAGAAGAACTCTAGGTGAGAAGCATAAAGCACCTTGCAGGATAGCTCTGCAGTATGGAGAGTAGAGTGGAAACAAAGATATTCTTTCTTGTCAAGGACGTTTTGGAGTCAATGGGAAAGAAAGCATACTGCTGCCCCCTTTGCGAGGAAGGAGCTGGAGCTGGGGGTACATTTGCATAAGTAAAGTTTCAAGAAATAAGCATCCCTGAACTTTCAGGGGTGTGAGGCTGTTGAAATCACTGAGTTCTACAATGAAATTTTCAGATTTCTGTATGGGCAATGGGAATTTTACATGTATTCCTACGCTGCACTGTGGCACACATAGAAGCTGCAGTTGCCTGTGCATTTCCCTAAGAAGAACTCTAGGTGAGAAGCATAAAGCACCTTCCAGGATGGTTCTGCTGTATGGAGAGTAGAGTGGAAACAAAGATATTCTTTCTTTTGCAGGCCCCATTGGAATGAATGGGAAAGCATGCATACTGTTTCCCAGGGTGCAAGGAAGGAGCTAGAGCTGGGAAAACTGGTGCATAAGTAAAGTCCAAAGAAATATGCAACACTGAACTTTCAGGAGTGTGAGACGGTTGAAGTCACTGAGTTCTACAATGAAATTTTCAGATGTGTGTATGGGAAATGGAAATTTTCCATGTATACCTACGCTGCCCTGAGGCACACATAGAAGCTGCAGTTGCCTCCACATTTCCCTGAGAAGAACTCTAGGTGAGAAGCAGAAAGCACCTTCCAGGATGGTTCTACTGTATGCAGAGCAGAGTGGAAACAAAGTTATTCTTTCTTTTTGAGGCCCCATTGGAATCAATGGGAAAGCAAGCATACTGTTGCCTGGGAGGGAGGAAGAACCTAGAGCTGGGGGAACTAGTTCATTAGTAAAGTTCCAAGAACTAAGCAACCCTGAAGTTTCAGGAGTGTGAGGCTGTTGAAATCACTGAGATCTGCAGTGAAATTTTCAGATGTTTGTATGGTAAATGGCAATATTCCATGTATTCCTATGTTGCCCTATGGCTCACTTAGAAGCTGCAGTAGCCTGAGTGTTTCCCTAAGAAGAACTCTCAGTGACAAGCATACAGCACCTTCCAGGATGGTATTGCTGTGTGGAGAGTAGAGTGGAAACAAAGATATTCTTTCTTGTCCAGGCCCCATTAAAATCAATGGGAAAGCAAGCATACTGTTGCCCTGGGTGCGAGGAAGGAGCTAGAGCTGTGGAAACTGGTGCGTAAGTAATTTTGCAAAAACCAAGTAACCCTGAACTTTCAGGACTGTGAGGCTGTTGAAATCAATTAGTTTTACAATGAAATTTTCAGATGTCTCTATTGGCAATGGCAATTTTCTATGTATTCCCTAGGCTTCCCTGTGGCACACAAACAAGCTGCAGTTGCCTGCGTGTTTCCCTAAGAAGAACTCTAGGTGAGAAGCATAAAGCACATTCCAGTATGGTTCTGCTGTATGGAGACTAGTGTGGAAACAAAGATATTCTTTCTTGTGCAAGTCCCATTGTAATAAATGGGAAAGCATGCATACTGTTGCCCAGGGTGCGAGGAAGAAGCTAGAGCTGGGGGAACCGGTGCATAAGTAAAGTTCAAAGAACTATGCAACCCTGAACTTTCAGGAGTGTGAGATGGTTGAAATCACTGAGTTCTACAATGAAATTTTCAGATGTGTGTATGGGAAATGGAAATTTTCCATGTATTCCTTTTCTGCCTGTGCAGCATATAGAAGCTCCAGTTACTTGTGCATTTCCCTAAGAAGAACTATAGGTGAGAAGGATATAGCACCTTCCACGATGTTTCTGCTGTATGGAGAGTGGAGTGGAAACAAAGACATTCTTTCTTGTTGAGAACCCTTTGGAGTCTATTGGAAGGAAGCATATTGTTGCCCTGGGTGCGAGGAAGGAGCTAGAGCTGGGGGAACTGGTGCATAAGTAAAGTTCCAAGAACTAAGCAACCCTGAACCTTCAGGAAGGTGGGGCTGCTGAATTCACCGAGTTCTACAATGAAAATTTCAGATGTCTGTATGGGCAATGGAAATTTTCCATGTATTCCCACGCTGCCCTGCGGGGAACGTAGAAGATGCAGTTGCCTCCACATTTCCCTAAGAATAATTCTAGGTGATAAGGACAAATCACCTTCCAGGATGGTTCCGCTGTATGCAGAGCAGAATGGAAACAAAGATATTCTTTCTTGTCCAGGCCCCATTGGAATCAATGGAAAGCAACAATACTGATGCCCTGGGTGGGAGGAAGGAGCTAGAGGTGGAGGAAATTGTGCATAAGTAAATTTCCAAGAACTAAGCAAAACCAAAGTTTCAGGAGTGTGAGGCTGTTGAAATCACTGAGATCTGCAATGAAATTTTCAGATGTGTGTGTGGTCAATGGCAATTTTCCATATATACCTAAGCTGCCCTGTTAGGCACCTAGAAGCTGCAGTTGCCTGCGTGTATCCCTAAGAAGAATTCTAGGTGAGAAGCATAAAGCACCTTCCAGGATTCTTCTGCTGTATGGAGAGTAGAATGGAAACAAAGATATTCTTTCTTGTCCAGGCCCCTTGGGAATCAATGAGAAAGCAAGCATACTGTTTCCCTGGGAAGGAGGAAGGAGCTAGAGCTAAGGGAAACTGGTGCATAAGTAAAGTTCCAAGAACTAAGCAACCCCAAAGTTTCAGGAGTGTGAGGCTGTTGAAATCACTGAGATCTGCAGTGAAATTTTCAGATATTTGTATGGTCAATGGCAATTTTCCATGTATTCCTACATGGCCCTGGGGCGCACATAGAGGCTGCAGTTGCCTGCGTGTTTCCCTAAGAAGAACTCTAGGTGAGAAGCATAAAACACCTTCCATGATGGTTCTACTGTATGCAGAGCAGAGTGGAAACAAAGGTTTTCTTTCTTGCCTAGGCCCCATTGGAATAAAAGGAAAAGCAAACATATGGTTGCCTGGGGTGCGAGGAGGTAACTAGAGCTGGGGGAACTGGTGCATAAGTAAAGTTCCAAGAACTAAGCAACCGTGAACATTCATGAGTGTGAGGCTGCTGAAATCACTGAGTTCTACAATGATATTTTCAACTGTCTGTATGGGGAATGCAATTTTCCATGTGTTCCTAAGTGCCCTGTGGCGAACATAGAAGCTACAGTTGCCTGAGTATTTCCCTAAGAACAACTCTAGGTGAGAAGCATAAAGCACCTTACAGGATGTTTCTGCTCTATGAAGAGTAGAGTGGAAACAAAGATATTATTTCTTGTGGAGGCCCCTTTGGAGTCAAAGGGAAGGAAGCATACTGTTGCCCTTGTTGTGAGGAAGGAGCTAGAGTTGGGGAAATTGGTGAATAACTAAAGATCCAAGAACTAAGCAACCTAGAACTTTCAGGAGTGTGAGGCTGTTGAAATCACTGAGTTCTACAATGAAATTTTCAGATTTCTGTATGGGCAATGGGAATTTTCCATGTATTCCTTAGCTGCCCTGTGGCACACATAGAAGCTGCATTTGCCTGCACGTTTCCCTAAGAAGAAATCTAGGTGAGAAGCATAAAGCACCTTCCAGGATGTTTCTGCTGTAAGGAGGGTAGAGTGGAAAAAAAGATATTCTTTCTTGTCCAGGCCACATTGGAATCAAGGGGAAAGCATGTGTACTATTTCCCTGAGTGCAAAGAAGAAGCTAGAGCTGGGTGAACTAGGGCATAAGTAAAGTTTCAAGAACGAAGCAACCCTGAACTTTCATGAGTGTGAGGCTGTTGAAATCACAGAGTTCTACAATGAAATTTTCAGAGGTCTGTATGGTCAATGGCAATTTTCCATGTATTCCTAGGCTGCCCATTTGCGCACATAAAAGATGCAGTTGCCTGCACATTTCCCTAAGAAGAACTGTAGGTGAGAAGCATAAAGCACCTTCCAGGATGGTTCTGCTGTATGCAGACCAGGGTGGAAAAAAAGATATTCTTTTTTGTCTAGGCCCCATTGTAATCAATGGGAAATGTGGCATACTGTTGTCCTTCTGGGAGGAAGGAGCTAGAGCTGGGAGAACTGGTGCATAAGTAAAGTACCAAGAACTAAGCAAGAGTGAACTTTCATGAGTGTGAGGCTCCTGAAATCACTGAGTTCTACAATGAAATTTTCAGATTTCTATATGGTCAATGGCAATTTTCCATGTATTCCTATGCTACCCTGTGGCACACATAGAAGCTGTAGTTCCCTGCACGTTTCACTAAGAAAAACTCTAGGTGAGAATCATAAAGCACCAGGATGGTTCTGCTGTATGGAGAGTAGAGTGGAAACAAAGATATTCTTTCTTGTCCAGGCCCCATTGGAATCAATGGGAAAGCAACAGTACTGTTGCCCTGGGTGGGAGGAAGGAGCTAGAGCTGTAGGACCTTTTCCATAAGCAAAGTTTCAAGAACTAAGGAACCATGAACTTTCAGGAGTGTGTGGCTGTTGAAATCACTGAGTTCTACAATGAAATTTTCAGAGGTCTATATGGGCAAGGCAATTTTCCATGTATTCCTAAGCCGCCCTATGGTGAACATAGAAGATGCAGTTACCTGCGCATTTCTGTAAGAACTCTAGGTGAGAAGCATAAAGAACCTTCCAGGATGGTTCTGCTGTATGGAGAGTAGAGTGGAAACATCGATATTCTTTCTTTTACAGGCCCCATTGGAATAAATGGGAAAGAATACATACATTTTACCTGAGTGCGAGGAAGGAGCTAGAGCTGGGGGAACTGGGGCATAAGTAAAGTTCCAAGAACTAACCAACCTAGAACTTTCAGTAGTGTGACACTCCTGAAATCACTGAGTTCTACATTGAAATTTTCAGAGGTCTGTATGGGCCATGGAAATTTTCCATGTATTCCTTGTCTGCCCATTGGTGCACATGCAAGATGCAGTTGCCTGCGCATTTCCCTAAGAAGAACTCTATGTGAGAAATGTAAAGCACCTTCCAGGATGGTTCTGCTATATGGAGAGTAGAGTGGAGTTGAAGATATTCTTTCTTCTCCAGCCCCCTTTGCAATCAAAGGGAAAGCAAGCATACTGTTGCCCTGAGTGCGAGGAAGGAGCTAGAGCTGAGGGAACTGGTCCATAAGTAAACTTCCAAGAACTAAGCAACCTTGAACTTTCAGGAGTGTGATTCTGCTGAAATCTGTGAGTTCTACAATGAAATATTCAGAGGACTGTATGGAGAATGGCAATTTTCCATTTATTCCTAGGCTGCCCTGCAGGGAACCTAGAAGATGCCGTTGCCTGAGTATTTCCCTAAGAAGAAATTTTGGTGAGAAGCACAAAGGATCTTCCAGGATGGTTCTGGTGCATGCAGAGCAGAGTGGAAACAAAGATATTCTTTCTTGTCCAGGCACCATTGTAATCAATGGGAAATGAAGCATACTGTTGTCCTGGATGGGAGGAAGGATGTAGAGCTAGGGGAACTGGTGTATAAGTAAAGTTCCAAGAACTAAGCAAGCCTGAACTTTCCTGTGTGTGAGGTTGCTGAAATCACTGAGTTCTACAATGAAATTTTCAGATATCTATATGGTCAATGCCAATTTTCCATGTATTCCTGTGCTACACTATCGCACACATAGAAGCTGCAGTTGTCTGTGCATTTCACTAAGAAGAACTCCAGGTGAGAAGCATAATGCACTTTCCAGGATGGTTCTGCTCTATGGAGAGTAAAATGGAAATAAAGATATTCTTTGTTGTACTGGACCCCTTGGAATAAATGGGAAAGCAAGCATACTGTTGCCCTGTGTGCAAGGAAGAACCTAGACCTCGGGGAAATGGTGCATAATTAAAGTTCCAAGAACTAAATAACCCTGAACTTTCAGAAATGTAAGTCTGTTGAAATCACTGAATTATACAATGAAATTTTCAGATGTCTGTATGGTCAATGGCAATTTTCCATATGTTCCTACACTGCCCTTTGGTGCACATAGAAGCTGCTGTTGCCTGCGCACTTCCCTGAGAAGAACTCTAGGTGAGAAACATAAAACACCTTCCAGGACGGTTCTGCTGTATGGAGAGTAGAGTGGAAACAAAGATATTCGTTCTTTTCCAGGCCCCTTTGGAATCAATGGGAAAGCAAGCATACTGTTGCCTATGGGAGCAAGGAAGGAGATAGAGCTCGGGCAAATGGTGCATAAGTAAAGTTCTAAGAACTAAGCAACCCTGAACTTTCAGGAGTGTGAGGCTGTTGAAATCACTGAGTTCTACAATGAAATTTTCAGATGTCTGTAGGGGCAACGGCAATATTCCATGTATTCCTAGGATACCCTGTGGCACACATAGAAGCTGCAGTTGCCTACGCATTTCCCTAAGAACTCTGAGAAGCATAAAGCACCTCCCAGTATGGTTCTGCTATATGGAGAGTAGAGTGGAAACACAGATATTCTTTCATGTCAAGGACACTTTGGAATCAATGGGAAAGAATTCATACTGTTGACCTGGGTGCGAGGAAGGATCTAGAGCTGGGGGAACTGGGTCATAAGTAAAGTTCAAAGAAATAAGCAACCCTGAACGTTCAGGAGTGTGAAGCTGTTGGAATCACTGAGTTCTACAATGAAATTTTCAGATGTCTGTATGTTCAAAGGCAATTTTCCATGTTTTCCTACGATGCCCTGTGGCACACATAAAAGCTGCAGTTGCTTGTGCATTTTTCTAAGAACTCAAGGTGAGAAGCATAAAGCAACTTCAAGGATGATTCTGCTATATAGAGGGTAGAGTGGAAAGAAATATATTTTTTCCTGTCCAGGCCCCATTGGAATCAATGGGAAATCAAGCATATTGTTGCCCTGGATGACAGGAAGAAGCTAGAGCTGTGGTAACAGGTGCATAAGTAAATTTCCAAGAACTAAAGAACCCTGAACGTTCAGGAGTGTATTCTCTTGAAATCACTGAGTAGTACAATGAAATTTTCAGATGTCTCTATGGGCAATGGCAATTTTCCATGTATTCCTAGGTGGCCTTGTGGCGCACATACAAGCTACAGTTGCCTGCGTGTTTCCCTAAGAAGAACGCTAGGTGAGAAGCATAAAGCTCCTTCCAGGATGGTTCTGCTGTATGGAGAGTAATGTGGAAACAAATATACTCTTTCTTTCCCACGACCCATTGGAATCAATGGGTAAGAAAGCATACTGTTGCCCTGGGTGAGAGGAAGGAGCTACATCGGGGGGAGCAGGTGCATAAGTAAAGTTCCTAGAAATAAGCAACCGTGAACTTTCAGGAGTGTGAGGCTGTTGAAATCACTGAGTTCTACAATGAAATTTTAAGATGTCTCTAAGACCAATAGTAATTTTCCATATATTCCTAAAATGCCCTGTGGTGCACATAGAAGCTGCAGTGGCCTGCGCATTTCCCTAAGAAGAACTCTAGGTGAGAATCATAAAGCACCTTCAAGGATGGTTCGGTGGTATGGAGAGTCATGTGGAAACAAAGATATTCTTTCTTTCCCAGGACCCTTTGGAATCAACAGGAAACAAACCATACTCTTGCCCTGGGTGAGAGGAAGGAGTTAGAGCTGGGGGAGATGGTGCATAACTAACATTCCCAGAACTAAGCAACCCTGAAATTTCAGGAGTGTGAAGCTGTTGAAATCACTGTGTTCCACTATGAAATTTTCAGATGTCTCTATGGGTAATGGCAATTCTCCATGTATTCCCAGGATGCCCTGTGGCACACATAAAAGCTGCAGTTGCCTGTTCATTTCCCTAAGAAGAACTCCAAGTGAGAAGCATAAAGCACCCTCCAGGATGTTTCTTCTGTATGGAGAGTAGTGTGGAAACAAAGATATTCTTTCTTTCCCAGGCTGATTGCCTTCAATGGGAAAGAAAGCATACTGTTGCCCTGCTTGAGAAGAAGGAGCTAGAGTTGGGGGACCTGGTGCATAAGTAAAGTGCCAAGAACTCAGCAACCCTGAACTTTCAGGAGTGTGAGGCTGTTGAAATCACTGTGTTCTACAATGAAATTTTCAGATGTCTGTATGGGCAATGGCAATTTTCCATGTATTCCTAGGCTGCCCTGTGGCACACGTAGAAGCTTCACTTGCCTCCATGTTACCCTAACAAGAACTCTAGCTGACAAGCATAAAAGACCTGCCAGGATGGTTCTGCTGTTTGGAGACCAGAGTAGAAACAAAGATAATTTTTCTTTTCCAGTCCCCACTGGAATCAATGTGTAAGCAAGCATATTGTTGACCTGGATGAGAGGAAGGAGCTAGAGCTCCGGTAACAGGTGCATAACTTCCAAGAACTAAGCAACCCTCAAATTTCAGGAGTGTGAGCCTGTTGAAATCACTGAGTTCTACACTAAAATTTTCAGATGTCTGTATGTTCAATGGCAATTTTCCATGTATTCCTACAATTCCCTGTGTCACACAAAGAAGCTGCAGTTCACTGAGCACTTCCCCAACTAGAACTCTAGGTGAGCAGCATAAAGCACCTTCCAGGATGGTTCTACTGTATGGAGATCAGAGTAAAAACAAAGATATTCTTTCATGTCAAAGCCCCTTTGGGATCAATGATAAAGCATGCATACTGTTCACCTGGGTGGTAGGATGGAGCTAGAGCTGGGGGAACTGGGGCATAAGTAAAGTTCCAAGCACTAAGAAACCCTGAACTTTCAGGAGTGTGAGGCTGTTGAAATCACTGAGTTCTACAATGAAATTTTTAGATGTCTGTATGGTCAATTGCAATTTTCCAGGTATTCCTAGTCTGCCTTGTGGCGCACATAGAAGCTGCAGTGGTCTGCGTGTTTCCCTAAGAAAAAATCTAGGTCAGAAACATAAAGCACCTTCCAGGATGGTTCTGCTGTATGGAGAGTAGAGTGGAAACAAAGATATTCTTTCTTCTCCAGGCCCCATTAGAATAAATTGGAAAGCAAGCATACTCTTGCCCTGGGTGCAAGGAAGGAGCTAGAGCTGGGGGAAATGGTGAATAAGTAAAGTGCCAAGAATTAAGCAATGCTGAACTTTCAGGAGTGTGAGGCTGTTGAAATCACTGAGTTCTACAATGAAATTTTCAGATGTCTGTATGGGCAATGGCAATTTTCCATGTATTACTAGACTGCCATTTTGCGCACATAGAAGCTGCAGTTGCCTGCGTTTTTTCCTAAGAAGAACTCTAGGTGAGAAGCATAAAGCACCTTCCAGGATGGTTCTGCTGTATGGAGCCTAGAGTGGAAACAAAGATATTCTTTCTTGTCCAGGCCCCATTGGAATCAAAGGGAATGAAAGCATACAGTTGTCCTGGGTGCGAGGAAGGAGGTGTAGATGGGGGCACTGGTACGTATTTAAAGTTTCAAGAACTAAGCAACCCTGAATTTTCAGAAGTGTGAAGTTGTTGAAATCACTGAGTTCTACATTGAAATTTTCAGATATATGTAAGGGCAATGGCAATTTTCCATGTATTCCTAAGCTGCTCTGTGGTGCACATAGAAGCTCCAGTTGCCTGTGTGTTTCCCTAAGAATTCTACGTGAGAAGCATAAAGCACGTTCCAGGATGTTTCTGCTGTATGGAGAGTAGAGTGCAAGGCAAGATATTCTTTCTTGTTCAGGATCCCTTGGAAGCAATGGGAAAGCAAGCATACTTTTTCCCTGTGTGTGAGGAAGGAGATAGAGTTCGGGGAAATGGTGCATAATTAAAGTTCCAAGAACTAAGCAACCCTGAATTTCAGAAGTGTTAAGCTGTTGAAATCACTGAGTTTCTACATTGCAATTTTCAGATGTCTGTAAGGGCAATGGCAATTTACCACGTATTCCCAGGCTGCCCTGTGGCACGCATAGAAGCTGCAGTTGCCTGCGTGTTTCCCTAAGAATTCTACATGAGAAGCATTAAGCACCTTCCATGATGGATCTGCTGTATGGTGAGTAGAGTGGAAACAAAGATATTCTTTCTTGTCCAGGACCCCTTGGAATCAATGGGAAAGCAAGCATACTGTTTCCCTAGGTGCGAGGAAGGAGCTAGAGCTCAGGAAAAGGGTGCATAAGTAAAGTTCCAAGAAATAAGCAACCCTGAACTTTCAGGAGTGTGAGGCTGTTGACATCACTGAGTTCTACAATGAAAATTTCAGAGGTCTGTACGGTCAATGGCAATTTTCCATGTGTTCCTACGATAGCCTGTGTCACACATAGAAGCTGCATTTGCCTGTGAGATTCCCTAAGAAGAACTCTAGATGAGAAGCATAAAGCGCCTTCCAGGACGGTTCTCCTGTATGGAGAGTAGAGTGGAAACAAACATATTCACTTTTCCAGGCCCCACTGGAATCAATGGGAAAGCAAGCATACTGTTGCCCTGTGTGCGAGGAAGGACCTAGAGATGGGGGAACTGCTGAATAAGTAAAGTTCCAAGAACTAAGCAACCCTGACCTTTCAGGAGTGTAAGGCTGTAGAAATCACTGAGTTCTACAATGAAATTTTCCGATATCTGTATGGTCAATGGCAATTTTCCATGTATTTCTAGGCTGCCCTCTGGTGCACACAGAAGCTGCAGTTCCTTCGTGTTTCCCTAAGAAGAATTCTAGGTGAGAAACATAAAGCACCTTCCAGGATGGTTCCGATGTATGAAGAGTAGAGTGGAAATAATGACGTTCTTTCTTGTCCACGCCCATTTCGAATCAATGGGAAAGAAAGCATACTGTTGCCATGGGGTGAGGAAGGAGCTAGAGCTCAGGGAAATGGTGCATAAGTAAACCTCCAAGAACTAAGCAACACTGAACTTTCAGGAGTGTGAGGCTGTTGAAATCACTGAGTTCTACAATGAAATTTTCAGATGTCTGTGTGGTCAATGGCACTTTTCCATGTACTCCTGGGCTGCCCTGTGGCACACATAGAACCTGCAGTTGCCTGCGTGTTTTCTTAACAAGAACTCTAGGTCAGAAGCATAAAATACTTTCCAGAATGGTTCTGCTGTATGGAGAGTAGAGTGGAAAAAAAGATATTCTTTCTTGTCCAGGCCCCATTGGAATCAATTCAAAAGCAAGCATACTGTAGCACTGTGTGCGAGCACAGAGCTAGAGCTGGGGAAACTGGTGCATTAGTAAAGTTCCAAGAACTAAGCAACCCTGATGTTTCAGGAGTGTGAGGCAGTTGAAATCACTGAGTTCTACAATGAAATTTTCAGATGTCTGTATGGTCATTGGCAATTTTCCATATATTCCCACGCTGCACTGTGGAGCACATAGAAGCTCCAGTTGCCTGCACATTTCTCTAAGAAGAACTCTAGGTGAGAAGCATAAAGCATCATCCATCATTGGTCTGTTGTATGGAGAGTAGAGTGGAAACAAACATATTCTTTTTTCTCCAGGCCACATTTCAATCAATGGGAAAGCAAGTATACTGTTGCCCTGGGTGTTAGGAAGGTGCTAGAGCTGTGAAAACTGGTGAATAAGTAAAGTTCCAAGAACTAAGCAACCCTGAACTTTCAGGAGTAGGAGACTGTTGAAATCAGTGAGTTCTACAATGAAAATTTCAGATGTCTGTATGGGCAATGGCAATTTTCCATGTATTCTTAGGCTGCCCTGTGGCACACATACAAGCTGCAGTTCCTTGCGCATTTCCCTAAGAAGAACTCTAGCTGAGAACCATAAAGCATCATCCAGAATTGGTCTGCTATATGGAGAGTAGAGCGGAAACAAAGATATTCTTTTTTCTCAGGACCACATTTCTTTTTTCTTTTTAATCTAATAAAGATTTTTTTAATAGTTTTTTTTAAAGAGAAAAAAAAACAAATCAAAAAAAGAACAAATTTTCAAAACAACATAATAGGAGGGTAACAATGGTCAATGCATTATGTATTATTATCTTTAAGTTAGTTATTCAGTATACCAGACATTAGTATTCAATTGTCCAAATATTATTGGCTCAAACCTTACTCTTCAATGAACTGAGTAAAATTGGCAGTGTATCTATCTTAACCATCTTATATATATATACAATTTTTTCCCTTTCCCTTCTTTCTTTTCCCTATTCCAGTCTCTCTTTCCTATTGACAAGTTTCTTTTTGATTCACCATGTCTATTGTACATTTTGGATCTTATTTACTCTTTCAGTTTCTCATACTAGAGAGACAATATGATGCTTACACATGTGCGTCTGGTTTATTTCACTTATGAGTATTTTCTCCTGTTGCATCCATTTACCTATAAAAGTCTCCAGTTTATCCTTCTTTATGGCTGAATAGTACTCCATTGTATAAAAATACCACATCTTTCTTATCCATTCCTCAGTTGATGGGCATTTGGGTTGTTTCCAAGATCTGGATATTACAAATTGTGCTGCTATAAACATGGGTGCACATATATCACTGTGGTATGATGTTTTTAATTCTTCTGGGAAGATGCCCAGAAGGGGAATAGCTGGGTCAAATGGAACCTCCAACCCTAGTTTTTTGAGGAATCTCCACACTGACTTCCACAGTGGCTGTACCAGTTGACACTCCCACCAACAGTGAAGAAGGATTCCTTTTTCCCCACAGCCCCTCCAGCATTTGTTATTAGTTGATTTCTTTATAGTAGCCATTCTCTCTGGGGTGAGATGGTATCTCAGTGTTGTTTTAATTTGCATCTCTCTAATGACTAGTGATGTTGCACATTTTTTTGTATATTTATTTGCCATTAGTATTTCTTCATCTGAGATATGTGTATTCATCTCAGATGCCCATTTTTGGAGTGGGTCTTTAAATTTAGGAGGTCTGATTTTTTTGAGTTCTTTATATGTTCTCGATAGTAATCCTTTGTCTGAGGAACAGCTGGCAAACATTTTTTCCCACGTTGTGGGTTGTCTTTTCACTCTGTTGGTGGTTTCCCTTGCTGTGCAAAAGCTTTTTAATAAGATGAGATCCCAGTTATTGATTCTTTGGGATAGTTCCCATGTGGTTGAGTTTTTATTCATAAAGTCTTTGCCTACACCAATGTCTTCAAAGGATTTACCTATCCTACCTTCCAGCAGATTTAATGTTTCTGTTTTAATATTTAGATCTCTGATCCATTTTGAATTTAGTTTAGTGCACAGTGAAAGATATGGGTCTAGTTTTAATCTTCAGCATGTGTAGAGCCAGTTTTTCCAGCACCATTTATTGAAGAGGCTATCTTCCTTCCACTGAATGTGTTTGGCACCCTTGTCAAAGATAAGGTGGCTTAGTATGTCTGGGGTTGTTTCAGCATCTTCTGATCTGTTCCATTGATCTTCAGGTCTGTTTTTTTGCCAGTACCACACTGTTTTTATCACAGTAGCTTTATAGTATAATTTCAAGTCGGGGATTGTGATGCCCCCTGCCTTGCCTTTGTTGCCCAGAATTGCCTTTGCTATTCTAGGTCTCTTCTGATTCCAAATGAATTTTGGGATTGTTTTCTCTAATTCTGTGAGATATGCTGTTGGAATTTTGATTGGAATTGCATTAAATCTGTATAACAATTTTGGAAGTATGGCCATTTTCACTATATTGGTTCTTCCTATCCAGGAGCAAGGGATATCTTTCCATTTTCTGATATCCTCTTCAATCTCTTTTTACAGAGTACTGTAGTTTTCAGTGTATAGGTCTTTTACATCCTTTGTGAGGTTGATTCCTAAGTATTTCATTTTTTTGGATGTTATTGTGAAAGGCATTGTTTCCCTAATTTCTCTTTCAGTAAGTTTGTTATTTGTGTATAGAAAGGCTATTGATTTTTGAGTATTGACTTTGTATCCAGCTACACTACTGAATTTGCTTATTAAATCTAGCAATTTTTTAGTGGAGTTTTTGGGGTCTTCTGTGTAGAGTATCATGTCATCTGCAAATAATGATAATTTAACTTCTTCCTTTCCAATCTTTATTCCTTTTATTTCTTTCTATTGTCTGATTGCTCTGGCTAAAGTTTCCAAGTCTATGTTGAATAAGAGTGGGGACAGTAGACATCCTTGTCTTGCTCCTGATTGTAGAGAGAAGGCTTTCAGTTTTTGGCCATTTAGTATAATATTGGCTATTGGTTTGTCATAGATAGCTTTTATCAGATTGAGATAAAGACCATCTATTCCAATTTTCTGTAGGGTTTTTATCATGAAAAGGTGCTAGACTTTGTCAAAAGCTTTTTCTGCGTCTATTGAGATGATCATATGATTTTTGTCTTTGGTTCTGTTAATATGGTGTATTGCATTTATTGATTTACATATGTGGAACCATCCCTGCATCCCTGGGATGAATCCAACTTGGTCATGGTGTATAATCTTCTTGATGATTTGCTGGATTCTGTTGCCAATATCTTATTGAGGATTTTTGCATCTATGTTCATTAGGGAGATTGGCCTGTAGTTCTCTTTCTTAGTTGGGTCCTTCTTCAGTTTTGGTATCAGGGTAATGCTTGCTTCCAGGAATGAATTTGGGAGTATTGCTTCCCTTTCAATTTCATTAAAAAGTTTGAGAAGTAGTCATGTTAGGTCTTTCCTAAATTTCTTGTAGAATTTGGCAGTGAGTCCATCAGGGCCTGGGCTTTTCTTTGTTGGGAGGTTTTTAGTTACATCTTTGATTTCATTGGTTAATATTGGTTTATTTAGGTTTTTTAAATCTTCTTGATTCAGCTTTGGTAATTCATACATATCTAGAAATCTGTCCATTTCTTCTGCATTTTCCATCTTAGTAGAATATAAATTTTCAAAATAAGTATAGATAATCTTCTGGATTTCTGCAGGGTGCGTCGTGATATCACCCTTTTCATTTTCAATTGCATGGATTTGAGTCTTTTCTTTTCTTTTTTTAATAAGGTGGGATAAGGGTTTGTCAATCTTATTTATTCTTTCAAAGAACCAACTCTTTGCTTCACTGATTCTTTGTATTTTTTTTAGTCTCCAATACATTAATTTCTGCTCTGATCTTTACAATTTTGTCCCTTGTATGAGCTTTTGGCTTAGCCTGCTCTTTCTCTAGAAGTTTGAGGTTCACCATTAAGTTGTTTATTTGCACTTGCTCTATTTTCCTGATATAGGTATTTAATGGTATAAATTTCCCTCTTAGGACTGCTTTCATTGTATCCCATAAGTTCTGATATGTTGTACTGTCATTATCATTCAGTTGTAGAAAGTGTCTAATTTCTTCTTTAATTTCATCTGTAACCCATTGGTTGTTCAGGAGGGTACTGTTTAATTTCCATGTTTTTAGGAGTTTTTGTGATTTCTTTTGCCATTGATTTCCAATTTCATCGTGCTATGATCTGATAATATCCATGAGATAATTTCAATTCCTTTGCATTTACTTAAGCATGTTTTATGAGCTAGTATGTGGTCTATCTTGGAGAACATCCCATGTGCAGCTGAGAAGAATGTGTATTCTGATGTTCTGGGGTGGAACACTCTGTAGACATCTATTAAGTCCATTTGTTCAAAAGTTCAGTTCAGTTCTAATATTTCATTATTGATTTTTTGTCTAGTTGATCTGTCTTTTTGTGACAGTGGAGTATTGAGATCCCCCAATATAATTGTATTAGTGCTTATTTGATTTTTCATGTCCTTTAATACTTGTTTTATATAGTTTGGTGCACTGGTATTTGATCATATATATTTATGATTGTTATCTCTTCCTCTTGCATTGTTCCCTTTGCAAGGATGTAATGACTGCCTTTATCTCTGAATCATTCTTGGCTGGAAATTCACTTTGCCTGCAAAAAGAATAGCTACCCCTGCTTTTTTCTGGGTTCCTGTTGCATGGAGTATTGTTTTCCATCCTTTGACTTTCAGTCTATGAATTTCTTTCTGAATTAAATGTGTTTCTTGTATACAGCATATTGTTGGATCTTGCTTCTTGATCCATTTTGCCAGTCTGTGCCTTTTGACTGGTGAATTGAGACCATTAACATTGATGGTTAAAACTGATATGTATTGGCTTATACTTGTCATGTTATTTTCCTGTTGTTGGTTCCCGCTCTTTTATTTTTTCCCCCTCTCTCTCTCTGTTTAATTATCTGTCCTGCCTGGTGGTGCCTTCTACTGTGGTTCCTGGAGTTATAGTCCTTGTTATCTCTTTCTAGAATGTCCTTCAGAACATTTTAGAGTGCTAGTTTGGTGGTCATAAATTTTCTCAGATGTTCTTTGTCATGAAAGTATTTTATTTCTCCATCAATTTTGAAAGATAGTTTTGTGGGGTACATCAATCTGGTTTGAAAGTTATTTTCCTTTAGTGCTTGAAATACATCATACCAAGCTCTTCTTGACTTGAGGGTTTGTGCTGAAAAGTCAGCTGTGATTCTGATGCGCTTTCCTTTATAGGTGATTTGTCTCTTGTCCCTAACAGCTTTTAAGATTCTGCTCTTCTGTTGAATTTCTGGGATCTTGACTATGATATGTCTGGCTGAAGGTTTTTTTTTCTGATCATGGCTAGTTGGAGTTCTATAAGCCTCATTTATATGAAGATCAAATTCTTTTTCTCTACCAGGGAAATTCTCCATGATAATGTCTGTGAACAAGGTCCTGATGTCATTTACGCTATCTCCTGCTTTTTCATTTATTCCAATTAGTCTTAAGTTATTTATCTTTGAGTCATCTAGCAGCTGCTGGATTGATTTTTCATGTTCCCTTGCTATTTTTAAGGATTCTTTCTTTTCATGATCACTAATTGCAAGCCTGTCTTCTATATCTGAGATCCTGTCCTCACATTGGCTTAATCTGCTACAAATACTTTCAATGGAATTTTTGTTCTCCTGGATATCTGCTTGAATCTGCCTTATGGATTCCATTTCTTTCCTATGCTAAGCATTCATGGTTTCTATAATTTTCTTAAGCTCATCTTTTTTTTGTCTGTATCAGCTATAGTGTCCTTAAGCATGGTCTTCATTGTGGACATTATCTCTGCAGTTATCTGTGAAATTATTTCTGATGTAATTTTTTCCAGAGCCTCATTCAGTTGCTTTGTTGTTACCACTTCAGAGATGCCAAGTGGGTGGCTTTCAGATTGTCCCCCTCATTGCCTCCTAGGTTTGCCTTTGGTGAATTGGATGTGTGGGGTTTCATCTTGTTTAAGTGTCATCTCATTTTCTTTTCTTTCTTCAGTTTAACTCCTGGGGTGATGTTTGTAAATTACCTATGGTCAGTTACTTTATTGCTAGTGTTTAAGATCCTTAGGAGATGACTACTTCTCTGCAGTATCTTCCAAGTGTAGCTTATTTTTGGTTTTTGAGCTTGCTGCCAGATCCTACCTCTTCAATTTGTTGGATATAAGATGTTGCTACCTGTTTGGCCCAGTCCTTGGTTCTTTGGTACTGTGCCACTGTATTTTCTGTTTTAGTTAATCTCAGTCATGGAATATCAGGAAGGAAAGCTGTTTAGAAGAATTATTTCACTTTTGGCTATAATGGTACTGAAAGCATCAAACACAGCCTAGAAAATGACAGACTGAGCTAACCAGTTATTTGCCACTTTTAACCGTATAAAGTAGAGTTGCAGTTATATAACAAAATCTAAAACACACCAGAAAAATTATATGCAGTATACAAGTCCTTAATATGTCAATTTTGCCCTCAGGAGTTTAAATTTAAAATGAGTTAAGGAGGAAATAGAGTATTGGGAGAAGAGGAAGGAATTAGATGTAAGGTTGGAGGACCAAGAGGGATCCCGCTAACATTGGGAAACTGGTGCAGAGAACTGGTGGGAAAAAGAGAAGGAAGGGATAAAAGGAAGAACAGATCGGATCCACAATCACAAAGAGGTTAGAGGCTCTGTTTATGCTCATATAAAAAGCAGATAGAATAATGAAAGAAAGAGCAAACAGACAAACAGAAACAAAAACGAAGACAAAAACAACAAAACAAACAAACAAAACAAAAATAAAACCGCACCAGAAAAACAAGAAAAAACCCCTTCATCAGAACAAAAAACAAATGAGAGAAAAAAAAAAGAAAAAAAAACAAAAAAGAATCAGTTCCAGGTGTTGACTCTGCTGTAGGCAGGCACCATGTGATGACAGAGTCCTGTTCCGTGCAGGTCTGTCCCTGCAAGCCAGGAGCAGCCCTTTGGCGGGGCAGTGAGCAGAAGCATGTACTCTCAGACGGAAACCAGTCTCATTCACCCGCCGCTGTCAGCGCACCTTCTGCAGGCCTGAGAGCTACAGCGCCACGCTGAGTCCTGAGCGCTGTGTTTTTGCACCACACTGAGTTTCACGGCACCCCCCACAATGATGCTGGGCCAATCGCTCTCTGGCGCAGGACAGCTGCACCTCAGAGGCACTCACTGCCAGCCAGCACAGTCTTTTGCTGCTCCCCTGCACCGCCTGCTTTCTGGTGATCCTCCGCAGGGTCCCCTGGGGGTGCCAGCTGTCACTGTGTGTCAGCAGATTTGAGCTTCTATCACACCACGGTTCCTGGGACAGGGAGAAGGCACCATGGTCTCCTCCTTCTTCTTTGTTGAAAGTACCCTTCACTCACTCCCTGAGTCCCGAACTGCACTTCAGAACTTTCCTGGGTCCAGGGGAGGCACCTCCCTCCCTCATGTGCTCTCCCGGTCACTATATTCCAGTGGGCCAATAGCAACTTTTAGAGAGTTTTGCTGCCTGCTTCTTACAAATCCGTCATCTTTTCTCCTCAATCTAATTTCTTCTTTAATGTTATCTGTGACCCATTTATTGTTCAGGAGGTTATTATTTAATTTCTATGTTTTTATGTAGTTTTTGTGGTTTCTTTTGCCATTGGTTTCCAGTTTCATTGCACTATGGTCTGATAATATGCATGGGACAATTTCAATTTCATTGCTTTCACTTAAACATGTTCTGTGAGCTAGTATGTGGTCTATTATGCAGAAAGTCCTGTGTGCAGCTAAGAATGTGTATTCTGATTATGTGGGGTGGAACACTCTGACATCTACTAAGATATAAACTAAATCCATTTGTTTAAAAGTTTCATTTACCTCTAATATTTCTTTGCTGCTTTTTGTCCAGTTGGTGAGTACATATGTGACAGTGATGTATTGAGTCCCTCCATTAAAATTGAATTAGTGCTTATCTGATTTTTTCATATCCATTAGTGATTATTGTATATAGATGATTATGCTGGTATTTTGGGTATATATGTTTATGATTGTTATCTCTTCCTCTTTGATTTTTCCTTAACAATATATAGTGATCTGGTTTGTCTCTCTTGATTAGTCTTGGTTTGAAATCCACATTGTCTGCAATAGAATAGATTCCCCTGCTTTTTTGGGTGTTCAAGTCACATAAAGTATTGTTTTCCTTCTTTGACTATGAAATTCTTTTGAGTTAAATGTGTTTCTTGTATGCAAAATTTTGTTGGATCATGTTTCTTGATCCATTCTGCCAATGTTTCTTTTGTTTGGTCAACTGAGGCTATTTATATTGATGGTTATAACTGATATGTATTGACTGATACTTGTCATATAATTTTCCAGTGTTGGTTCTCATTCTTTCCCATCTGTTTAATTCCCTGCCTTGCTTGGTGGACTCATTCTATTGTGGAATTTAGTCTTTGTTATCTCTTTCTAGAATATCTTTTGGAACATTTTGCAATGCTGGTTTGGTGGTCATGAATTTCTTCAGGTGGTCTTTATCATGGAAGTATCTTATTTCTCCATCAATTTTGAAAGACAGTTTTGCAGGGTGCATTAATCTGGGTTGGTGGTTGTTATCTTTTAGTGCTTTAAGTACTTCACTCCAAGCTGTGAACAGATTTTTTTATATTATTTGTGCTATCTCCGGCTTTTTCATTAACTCCAATAAATCTTATGTTATTCTTAGCATCCTCTAGCAGCTGCTAGATTGATTTCCTGTGATCCCTTAATATTTTTAAGAAATCTTTCTTTTCATGATCACTAACCACAAGCCTGTCTTCTATGTCTGAGATTCTGTTGTCACACTGGTTTTTTCTGCTGTGGATACTTTCAATGGAATTTTTAGTCTCCTGGATATCTGCTGGAATCTGTTTTATGGATTCCATTTGTTTCTTAGGTTGGGCATTCATGGTTTCCTTCATTTTCCTTAGCTCCCCTATTTTTTTTAATCTGTATCTGCTCTAGAGTCACTGAGCATGTTTTTCATTGTGGTCACCATCTCTGCAATTATCTGAGAAATTATTTCTGATTTGATTTTTTCTATAGCCTCATTCATTTGCTTTGTTGTTACCACTTCAGAGAGGTGATTATGTAGAAAATTACAATGGTTAATAAGAAAATAACTTCACATCTTGGCAGGAAACTAAGTGGTAGCATCAATCCCTAGCATATATGGTTCTCTAGGTGAAGTGTGAAGTACTACATACATACAAACACACACAGACACATATGCACACATGCACACTCACACTGACACAATATTATAATTCAGTGATGTTTGAATATGTTATCAAAGATTAGGATAGTTCAGCATCAGAAATGTAAATCAACAAAGAAAAACCTCATGTGATTATTTGAATCTTTGTATAAACATGTTTTCTACATCTTAAATTTTTATTGTTTTTTAATGGTCTCTAATACAAAGCCTAAAGGGATTACCAACTAGATAAAGCACATATACAACAAAAGTAACATGGAATTTCATGTGGAGACACTTTACATAAATCCTTTTAGGATCAGAAATGAGTCAAGGATATTTCCTATTTCCACTGTTCTGTCACATGAGAACAAAATTCACGTGGCATGTTATAATGCAAGGAAGGAAAGTGACATAAGGATTGAAATGGAAGAGGTAAAATCATTATCCACAGATGATGAAAGTACCAAGACATAACATTTAAGAATAATAAGATCTATTTTGAGAAATCAACTGGAAAATATTGTAGTCTTTCTCATAGTTTTAGTACTCACTAAAGGTACATGACTACAATAAATCCAAGTGATTCCCAATCAGAACACATAACATAAGGGAATAGCTCTCAAATCTTTTTTTTTTTAATCAAGTTCAGTATACACATAATAACTATAGAAAAACAAATGGTCTTTGCTTTAGATTTGCTTAAGAATGGGTTTTGGACACATGACAAGTTTAAAAAATGATTATTAATAGAATCAAAAAATTGACTTACATGCAAGAATCTACTTATGGCATATGAATATCATGAACATTTTATGGAAGAAGCTATATATATAGTTTATATATATTTATATATATTAAAAATATATAAATATACATTTAATATATATTATATTACATATTATACTTATATATTATATAAAAATGTATATATATACATTTTTCTTATGTGGGTACCAAGGGTCGAACTCAGGACTTTGCACTTGCCAGCAGGTGCTTGTGCTGCTGAGCGATATCACTGGCCCTTTTTTCCTTTTTATGTGGGTACTGGGAGTCGAACTCAGGACCTCATGCTTGCCAGGCAGGTGCCTATGCCACTGAGCTTTCTCACCGGCCCCAAAACTATATTTTTAAAAACACATTTTACTAGAAGATTGAACTTTTATCAATTTTGCATAAACTTCTAATTCAGCATTAAAAGAGTTAATAGATGGACCATTCTGTAACTTGTCTCAATCTGTGCCAATATTTTGTTTTGTACAAGAAAATCCTCCTCACATATCAAAGACTGTATCAACAATGAGAAATAGTCGTACACATCTAAGCATTTATATATCCACCTTTATAAAACCTTATTAACAAATTCTTTAAAAACTTTCAACATAGTCATAAAGAAAAATACTATGCACAGATAAAATTTGACAGGCAGGCATGGTGTGCATACCTATAATCCTGAGAGGAGAGTGGGTTGAGGCAGAAGGAAACCACAAGTTCTTTCTTTCTCTCTCTCATTTTTATTTTTTTTTTGAGACAGGGTCTTGCTCTGTAGTTCAGGCTGGTATTGAACTCAGCATAAGCCCAGGTTGGCCTCCAACTCATGGCAATCCTCACCTTGGCCTCTCAAGTGCTGGGATTTCAGCATGCACCACCATGTCCAGCTACAACATGTGTTCTTGTTCAGCCTGAGCTACAGAGTGAGTTCAAAGTCACCTGAACTACACAGGGAATCCTGTCTCAAAAAACAAAAGAAGGTCATGGTGCCACTGTTCAGTGGGTGCAGTTTCTTACAACTGTCTCCTCCCTGCCTGAGCCTTGAGCTGTGAGCCTCACTCTTTCTCTGGCAGCAGTGGGTTCCATAGAGAGCGGCAAACAATGGAGCAGCTGTGGTGCTTCCCTGTTGGCACCCAGGTTCCAGGGAGCCATGCCTATATCCCTACACCATGTCAGAGTGGCCAGCAGCCCTGGGACTGACTGGCCTTGCTGCTCCTCATGCACCACTGCCCCAATTCACCATTGTGCTGCTGCCTGGCAGGATGGCAGGGACACCAGCACCCACCTGTGTGAGGAAGCTCAAGCCCAACCAGAGGCAGACCTGTGCCTGCCAGGGATTCCAGAATTGGGTGGCACCTGAATTTCCACAGTGAGCAAGAGGATAAGGTGCTGCTGGTGAATAGCAGTTGGCACCCTGATCAGGGGATCCTCACAGGAGGAGGAGTGGAGCCTGAGGAGGAAAGGGCAGCACAGCCCTAAGGGAAGTTTGGCAGGAGGTAGGAGGCAAAGGAAAATTGGGCAGGCTCCTGGGAATATTGGAGCAGAACCAAGACTGAAAACACAGAACATATGTTTATGTTCTTGCACTCACTGAAATATTAGGAGACTGAAGATTCTGTTCATACAGGAAGGAAGACAGAGTGGTTCAAAGTAGAAGATGCAATCAAAGTCCTCCGGTGTCATAAGCCTGTACATGCAGAATGTCTGGAGAAATTAAAGCTGGGTTGTTCTCCACCAGTGGAAATTCCAGGTCCTCTCCCTTGCAGATAACAATGCCTGGTCTGTGACCACTGCACAGAGCCCTGGGCTGCCATCCAGTGTACAGGCAGGATCAGGAGGAGCTCCCCATCTGCATCACCTCCCTTTTGGGAGAGGCTTCCACACTGTCCTCTGCAAATATCTGAATGCTACTTGCATACTTTCTGAATTTGCCATGCAGGTTTTTCAAACAATTTCAATGTTTTTCAGATGCCTTCAAGTCTTCTTATATAAAATTGTAAAATATTTTAAGCCAAAGCCATATGGAATTTTTTTAACTGCCTTAACTGTGGCTCCTTCTCCCAGTGTTATTTTGCTGGTTACTTTTTTCACAGAATTTTCAGGTTTTTTGTCCATGGAAGCAGTGTCGCTTATTTTGTCAGAGATCAAAGTACTTACTGGGTATATCCCCAGTATATTCTGCCTAAATTGTTTTCTCATTTGCAGCATTAATTTAGTCAACACATCTATGGTTGAAATTAATTGAAATATTTTTAGTATTAAAATTCAACCATCCAAGAACTTATTTCACAGGATCATGATTTTAATTTATATATTGCAGATTCATTCAGGCTCTTTCATTATGGTCCTCTGTTTTGACAAAGAACTTTTAATTTGCTGCTTTGGGAACTTGTCAGCTCATTTATCTGAGTTTTCATGTATTTTGTCAGCATCAACCAGATATGGTTATTTCCCCTAAAAGTTGATAGTAGTTTAAAAATGCAACACAACTCTGTAGCATTAAGTTTTAGGGAAATATAGTTAGCAAAATGCATGTAGTACATTGTCATAAAACTTGTATTTCATGGAATTTATTTAGCACACTCAGTTGCTGATTCTTCTATAATATCTCTGTACATAGAATACCTTAGAACCATATTTCCATCACTATAAATTGCTCTTAAAACATAGTTTCAGTTTAACTTATTGACACCTCTTCAGTTAAACTTGTTTACCAAACACCACAGGATCACAATCTAACCTTCAGTGTCAATCAGTGGTGGCTGTGTTCCAGTGGAGGCCATTGGCCTTCTGACCATTCAGCTGTTATAAGCTTAGGATGTTAGGGCACCTTTGAATGTCTCATCTTTTCTAGGTTGTCAGTAATTATTGTTACATAGCCTTTGGTGCACTGGAACATAATTAAATATCTTGTCTTGCATTTGTCTTCATACTCAAAATCAAGCATCCCACCTAAAGTGTGTACTTATACCGTCTGAAACTCCCACACTTCTCCATTGATATCAGAGATGAGGCAGGAGGAAAATCCTTTAAAATGTGTGGTTGAGAGAATGAACAATTTTTTACATAGACATTAGCCTTTTGTAAATATTACCACTGCCGAATAAATGGTAGATTTTAAAACACTTTCTCTAAAATTGTTAAACTTGGGCCGGTGAGATGGCTCAGTGGCGTAAGTGCCTGCCTGGCAAGCGTGAGGTCCTGAGTTCGACTCCCAGTACCCACATATGAAAAAAGGGCTGGTGATATCGCTCAGTGGCATGGGTGCCTGCTGGCGCACAGGGTCCTTAGGTCAACCCCAGGTACCCACAAAAAAATAAAAAATAAAAAACAAAAATAAAATTGTTAAACTTTAGAGATATAATTGCTGCTATAGTAGACTCCATGCACTTAAGGAAAATTGGTGCCATTTTGAAAATGAGATCTTGTGTCATAAATGCAGCTGAATTGAATATAAATGCTAGTTCACAAATTAATGCTGTCAAAGGAATGAGTTAAAATGTCAACCAGTCATGTTACCTTCTAAATTATGTAAAGTGAGCAGACACGGCCATCCAAAATTTAATGTTTCTTTGTACAGAGGTTATGTATTCTGGGTTGTTTTTTTTAAAGGAAACATTTTAAATCCCACAAATCAACATTTTCTACCAATCACCAATGTACTAAGATTTTCTCAGTAATTTCTGAAATGTCTTTAAATTAGATACTTAAGAGAGAAACTGAATTATTTTGGTAGAGAAGGCTGCTTCCACCTGAAATGCTGTCACAAGAATTTAGGGGGATTTCCCTTGTACATGATATTCTTAGAGGTAATAATGCATGAACTTATTTGATAAACTCTTGGACTATGTATTTCACCTGTAAAAATGTACAGTTTGTCAGCCATCTCTGAAGTTACACTATAAAGATTATTGTATAATTTTATTTGGTCAGAAACATTTGGATTATGTAGTGCCAATTGGGTCAGGATTTTCTTCAGGGCCATTTATTTAGCAAGCCTATTGTCAGGCTGTGGTAAATAGCAAGAATTTGCATACTACAGCAGAATATAGTTTTGCTACTTAAATTGCAAGAGGGGTTCTTCTGGAACCCAGTCTAGCAAAATTAGAGGGGAAAGTCCTAAGAAAGTTTAGAGAAAGAGCCAACACTTTCAGGCCTAAATAGTTGAATGTACTAAAGATAAATAATGTCTACTATCTCAACTCTCCAAAGTTTACTGTGTTGATACTAACTTTAAACTTATTTGTGGAGTTTCTGAGTAAAATTGGGCAGCTAAAATTTCAATTCCATGTGCCTCCTACATAAACAAAAAATAAGCAGTTATTGTAAATTGACTTGCAGGAAAAATAGAAACTGCCCTGCATGTTTTTGTAAAGACTTGACATTCTCCAAGCAAGCACAGTACATCCAGTTTTCTGTCAATAACACCATTGTATAAAGCAGAAAAACTGAAAGGGAGAGATGGCTGTCATACTCAATGAATTGCTTTGCATGGTCTCATTTGAGATAATCGGTGTTAGAATCTTGACATTTTTGTATTTGGAAATAAATAAAAATGAAAACATAAAAAGAAAAATAATTTGGAGAAGATAATCTGAACATGTAGCAAATAATGTACTGACTTAGATTTGATGTGACATGCTATAAAATTTTCAAATTATATTAAAATAAGTATATTTATAATACCACTGATGCAACTATAAATGTGACAAAAGTCTACAATCCTTTCTGAAAAAGGACTGCACTCTATTTTTCAAATCTCAAATAAAAACGTTAAGAGAAGTTTCCCTTTCCATTTTTGGGGACAGATTGTAGAGTTACAGTCATTTAACTCTGAATATGAGACAATATTTAGACACACTAACTTGATAAGAAATATCAAGAAATACTTCTACTTTATTCTAAAGTGAGATTTGATATGGTTGGCAGTACAGGTCAAGAGAAACAAGTGATTGATCACACATTTATTGTAGTAAATTGTACATTTTCTGGGCCAAGTAAACATAATGTTTCATCGCAAACATTCAAAGGTGCACTCTAGGCACATACAAAGCAAAAAATATAAAATAAACTGTTAACACATGAAAGAAGTTATAAGAAAATTACTTCCTAATCTTGTATGAGTAGAAAATCTTCAGCTATAAATTCATAAAGGCACAAGTGTTAAGGTGACTGTAAAATATATGAGAAGAGTCACAAGATTTCTGTTCAGGCAAGAATATCCTTGATAAAATTAACCTGCAGATTGAAAATTATACAGGGCATTTTAACTCTGCAAGTGATAAATAACTAGAAGAAACAATAGCTTATTAAAAATCTATCTCAACACAAATATGAACACAATATAAGCAAATTACAGAAGAGCTTACTAAGGAAGGGGAAAAAGCATAAAAGACAGGAAAATGGAAATGAATATCATTTCAAATCAGTAAAATTCATAAAATTTGAAAGCATCTGGGCTTTGCCAGGAAGAAAAACAGGAATTATTGCACCTTGGTGGTGATAGTGTGGAGAGAGTGTATTAGATTTTAAATTGAGACACACATTGCACTAGCAAACTCCTGAGCATCAGTGGCATTTTCTCTAATCTGTTTCTAGGGCAGCAGGAAAGAGAATGCTTCCAGTGCATTTATATCACTGACAGAACCTGGAAACCTGCTTTCCTATCACTGTCAAAAAGGCAAATGAGGTGTTATATTCCACCACATTTTTCTCAAGTTTGGGATCATCAGTGGCTGAAAACCTCTGACTTAGCAGGTAGTGGACACATAAGCTCCTGGGTGACATGGCACCCTGAGAGGGCAAAAAGACCCCATGAGATGACATTTTTGTAACTCTGCATGAACACTCAAGCTGAGTGACAAAAATCTCAGTCTGTACTTGAACACTTTTTCTCTCCTCCTCCTCCTCTTCCTCCTCCTCCTCCTCCTATCTTCTTCCTTTTATTTATTTTTTTGGAGACAGAGTCTCACTATGTAGCTCAGGCTGATCTCAAACTCAAGGCAGTCCTTTTGATTCAGCTTCCCCAGTGCTGGGATTACAGGCATGTGCCACCATACCAGGTGCTTTTTCTCTCCTCCTCCTAGCTTCCTCACTACCTTTCAGATTCTACTAGACCAGAACCCCACAAAAGTCTCCACAGCTTGCTGTGCTATGATGACACACTGTGGGTGTAGAGGCCAGACTAAGGGGTGAGTGAACTGAAGCTCTGTGCTTCATCTCAGCTGTGCCCTTCACAGAAGCCATTCCCATGGGCTTCTCCAGGACACCAGCATGAGAGATTTGTCCACAGACTGTGTTGAATTCAGGAGAACTTGGGAATTTCTGGGACTGTAGATTCCAGCCACATATGGAACACAGAACAAATGCTGGTAAGGCACTGAAAATGCAAAAATCCCCAAGTCTCAGAGGTGATAGTTCTAGGCAGACATGTGTTCTGCCCATTAAGGCAAGAAACAGGCAGTGGGAAAACAGAAGAGGGTAGAGTAGAAAGCCAAGTACTTTCTCCAAGACTGAGGCAGTAAGAATCGTTCCCACAATCAGCATAAAATAAACTAGGAAGTATTTTCTCTTCAGCATTGTACATGCTTGGTGTCTTGTGGTCAAACTGCTCATTCCCATGTCTGACCATTGTCAGTTTCTATTCTAGCCCCTTGCCCTCATAGAACAAGCCAGACACTATGACCATCATGGTGCACCACTCTATAGTACTAAAACAAGTAAATAAACAACCAAATCAAACCAAACCAGAACCAGAAAATAAAAGTCACAGCACTGTTTCTTTTTTTTTAAATCAAAACACTACTCATAATGTATCCCAGTTCAGTTACTCAGGAGAGCCTGATTAATAGAGCATTCAGTTTCATAGTCTACAGAGAAGCACTTTACAAAGAGTTGAAGGGATGATTCTACACATTCTGCTTGAGTTACCAAGGGAAAATGTCTTGATCAGCCCACAGGGAGTTCAAAATATAATGTGTTGAAAATGCACTGAGTATACATAATCTAGCAAAGATTGCTAAGCCCTGCCTCCTTTAAAAGAGATAATCACATATTAAGCTGAGAAACTGTATATAACACAGCTTATTCTGTAGCAAAATACTAAATGTCTCATGTAACTTGTGGAGTGTGCTGCACTGTAAATCACTGGATATTGTCACCTGGTGTCCCGTCGCTGGCAGAGCAGGGACCCACTGCTGCTGTCCAGCATCTTGAGCAAGTTTCGTACAACAGACCACCAGTGTGCAAACAGTATAAAATTCCAAATCAACATAAATTTTCCACTGAGTACTTATCCCATTTTCTTTTATGCTTCAGTACTGGACTGAACACAAGGACCTGCACATGTTGCATGAGTTACTTTAGATAGGAGACGCAGTCCCAGGGATTTTACTTTATGTTGATCTGGGTCTTGCTCCATTGTCCTGCCTGGCCTTGCTATCGCAATAATACTGTCTGAGTGTCTCAAGTGGCTGAGAGGAAAGGTGGGCAGCGCCGTGCCTCACTTGCAGTTTCATTTGACCAAGCACAGCAATCTGGATAATAGTGGGGATTAAGAACACCCCCATCTCAGCCAGGCATGGTGGCGCATGCCTGTCATCTCAGCACTACGGGAGGCCGAAGCAAGGTCAAATGTATACTGGAGCCTGGGCAACATAGTCAGATATCTCAAATTTTTAAAAATATTAAAAGACAGAGAATGTATTCCAGAGAAAAAGTCTAAAGTTCAACCTTCTGAACAATAAAAACATCGACCACACCTAAAATCTGTATTATCCTGGAGAAATCCCTTTCCATCACACTTAGATGATGACAGCCACCAAGTTTTAAGCCACACAACCTCACACAATTTCCTAATTTTTATTTCCATTTTTTCCTCAAAAACACTTAAGGACAAGTGTGCTGACACACAAATCTAGTCTCAGTACTCTAGACTATTACTCTAGGCTGAGTCAGGAGGATAGCCACATGTTAGCTGCAAACCTTGACTACATAATAAGTTCAAGGCCAGCCTGAGTTACATGGTGGAATCCTCCGTCAAAAAAAAAAAATTATAATAATGGGCTGGTGAGATAGCTCAGCAGCTTAAGCACCTGCCTGGCAAGTGTGAGGTCCTGAGTTCAACTGCCGGTACCCACATACAAAAAAAGGGCCGGTGATATTGCTCAGTGGCATGGGTGCCTGCTGGTGTGCAAGGTCCTGAGTTCAACCCCCAGTACCCACAAAAAAATAATAATAATTGTTTAGGTTACCTGATCATTCACAACAGAAGACAAATTCATCTGAATTTTAATGTTTTCTCCTTCCTTAGTGCCTGTGATGTTTAACCCACTCTCAGATTGAGCCACCACACAATTCCATCATTGCCGCACCAGAAAAAAATCTGACCTCAGGGGAAGGCCTTCCCTGTTGCAGGCATGGACGTTACCATCATCATTCCCTCCTCCCACTTTTTTTCTCCTCCCATTTGCTCCTCCCTGCACAGAAAACTCCTTTATCAACATCCACTCACATGGCCACAGACCTCACATTTAAGGCCTTACTCCTACTACAATACTCCTTTAATATGAAGCCCACCTCAGTCAGCATATTAATTCCTAAAACAGTGTCTACAGTGCAAAGACCATAGCAATTCTATGAGATGCTACACATCTCCTTTTCTACTCCTACCAAGTTACATGTGCACGCAGACGCCTGAGTTTAATAATCCTCACATTGTGTGTGTAACAGGCAGGTCCTTCTTGAGGTAGTGTTAAGCAGGAACACTTTCTCCTGCCCTTGCTATCGCATTACCACCCCCTCCATTTCTCTCAGCATTCTATACTCCATGGGAAGGCCTCACTTAAGTGGTATATCTGTTAGTAGAGGTGCCACCTAAATCATTAAAATGATAATAGTTTTTGCATTGCTGTGTATGTAACACAGGTATTCACTGCATACTTTGCAAGCACTCTACCATTGACATCGCCAGCAATATTTGACATTTCTTTTTTCTTTTCTCTTCTCCTTCCTTTTTTTTTTTTTCATTGTTTGACTCAGTGTCTCACTATGTTGTTCAGGCTGGCCTTGATCTCACTAGGTAGCTCAGGCTGGACTCCAACTCTCAGAGAACTTCCTGCCTCGGCCTCCATAGTGCTGGAATTACAGGTGTGCACCAGGCCTGGTGATCCTTTCTTTCAGTTCTCATGGCATTAATCATCATTCATCCTGAGTTTGGCAATGTGGGCACATTTTGGAATTTTGGCAGTTTACTCATCACGGAGAATCATTGGCCTGAGGAGCTAAGCTATGGCTCTGAGACCCTGTATCGCAGATATTTCTAAAACAGGCTCTCTTGGTCTGCTGGAGGGATGATGAGAATGGGGATCCTGCACACCACAGCTCCTCCAACTGGACCTCCCACCAGACTCAGTCTCCCCACGACTCCCACTCCCCATGCACAAGTGGAGATGCCGCTGTGACTGCGGCTGTGTGAGACTGCACTCCAGACTGGTGGAGTGGCTGTCGGGGCAGGGTGCTGGGTACACACAATAGACCTGCACGAGGCAGCATGGGAGGGTCAGAGTGAGCGCACAGGTGCCAAGCTTGGGAGGTGCTCTGATTCTGGAGCAGCAGGGAGGCTCTGGATCACAATTGCTCTTCCAACCACTTCCACCCAGACCTCAGCATGTCCCAACCCATTCTGCATCAGGGCACTCATTCCAAAATGTCACCATTGAGTGGCTGGGAAGTCACCCATGAAGTCTGCAGTCGGTAGAAACCCAAAAACCAGGTTTCCCCAGTTGGGGAGGCCTTTCTGCACTATGCACAGGATCTGGGTTTTGGCCCAGGAAACAGAGCCCTCCTCCCCTGTACCACCTGATTGGACAGTTCTTACAGCCCGCCCCTCAACACTGATTGGCTCCTGCTCCATTGCCCACCCTCTTTGCTAAGAGTGACAACAGAAGCCAATCCTTACCAGTGTGAGTGCAAATCAAAAGGGAGATTGTAAGCCAGACACTTAACCAGTCTGCCTCTGAGGATGCTGACCTGTCCTAGCCTGCATTTAAGAAGTTTACTCCTGACTTTGCAGAGCTGCTTCTGTCTCTTTTTGGAGACAGGGTCTTGCTACATAATTTAGTCTGTTCTTGAACTCACTATGTAGCTCAGGCTAGTCTTTTTTTTTTTTTTTTTTTTTGTGGGTACCGGGGGTCGACCTCAGGACCTCGCGCGCCAACAGGCACCCGTGCCGCTGAGCGATATCACCAGCCCCTTTTCCGTATGTGGGATCCGGGAGTCGAACTCGGGCCCTCGCGCTTGCAAGGCAGGCGCTTACGCCGCTGAGCCATCTCACTGGCCCAACTCAGGCTAGTCTTGAGCTGGCTGCGATCCTCCTGTTTCAGCCTCCCTGGTGCTGGGTTTACAGGGAGACACCACCATGCCTGGCTACTCCAGTCTTCTTACTGGACTCAGTGGGCTCTTCCTGTGTGTTGCTCTTCCAAATGGGATCACTAGTCTGCTAAGCCAGTTCTAGAGTTAATTCACCATGGGGAAATCACTGTGAGAGAGCATAATGAGTCTCCAGGCATGGCCAGGACACAATGGAAGAGAGGGAGACCCTGTCGTTATGAGAGGTGAAAAATTAGGAATAAGATTGTTGGCCTCATGGACAAGACTTTCTCATACCGTGTCTCTTGATTTATTCCTTCTAAGCCAAGAAAATACATGCCAAAGAAAGGCATATGATTGCTGAATAAAAACACTTTGTGGTGTTGAGGCAGGGAAACATAAGGACTTCAGACTCTAAGCTCCCTGTGCCCTGTAGATCTGCCCTCAAAAGTTGCAACTTTCTGTCTTTCAAAACATTGATATCGCTCAAAGGATAATATTACCCAAAAATCATGTGACACTCTTGATTAATACCTTGTTTGGCATAAGAGGTGCATAGGATATTAGGAAAGCACACTGCTGGTGTTGCCTGTTGAGTCCTGGAGGTGTGACATTAGGGACCTTAACTTCTCCCTCCCCCTTCCTCTCTGGCACTTGCTTTGCTCTATGCTGTCTGGTTCTCATGTAACAGTTATCTTTCTGCATTTCTTTTCAATATGACATTTCTCCTTTGGACACTAAAAACAACTGTCCTTCAGTGATATTCTGGATATGGGCTGTAATGCTGCAGCTGTCCACTTGGGAATGGGGCCTGCAGAAAGACCAGAACCATCTATAACCGGTCCCTAGCCTTCTCTTCCTCTGATACATGATGATATGGTACACCCCGTGAGGCCACAGTGCATGCTGGGAAATGGAAGGCAATAAGGCAGGATTAGGAGCCATAGGCATCTGAGCAACTTCTTCATGTAACTTGTTGCCTCTGGACCTGCTCTGGCTGGATCATGTATACGCCATTTCCATTTAATGATACACTGTTGCTGTGCATGTCCACTCTTACAACTTGGTGGATCAGATAATACACAGCTCATGATAGGCAACTTCAGTCTTCTTACTGGATGCATGGTAACTTGGCATCCCATGGTCAAGTGCTCAGTTTCCAGTAAGGCCCAGTAACAGGCCAAAAGCTGCTTTTTCAAAGGGAGAGTAGTTGTCTGCACCTGATGGCAGAACCTTGCTCCCAAATCCTGTAGGTCTCTGCCAGAGACTCCAAACAGCACCTTTAGCTGCCACCAACACTTCAGGTACCATTTGATTGGCTGGATCATATGAACCAAGTAGCAAAGCAGCCTGCACAGCAGCCTGGATCTGTTACAGAGCCTTTTCTTTTCTGCCCCCCATTCAAAGCAAGCAGCTTTCCAGTCACTGAAAATGGGCTGGAGTAAAACACTCAGGTGAGGAATTTAAAGGCATTTTGCCTCTTTTTATATTGTAGGCAGAGCCAGATGCAACAATTTATCTTTTACCTTAAGAGGTATGTTTCTACATGTCACACACCACTGGATTACTAGAAATTTCACTGAAGTGGAAGAACCTTAAAGTTTATGTGGATTTATTTTCCATTCTCTGTCTCTCAGATGCTTTTCTAATACATCCAGAGTGGTTGTTAGCCCCTGCTCACTTAGTCCAATGAGCATAATATCATTAATGTAATGAAATAGTGCGATACCTTGTGGGAGAGAAAGGCAATCAAGGTCCCTGTGAACTAAGTTGTGTTACAAGGTTGGAGAGATAATAAAACCCTAAGGTAAGACAGTGAAGGACTGTTTCTGGCCTTACCAGCTGAATATAAATTGTTTCTGATGGGCCTTATGGATAGGTGTGGAGAAGAAGGCATTCAAGAGATCAGTAGCTGGATACCAAGTACCAGGAGATGTGTTAATCTGCTCAAGCAAGGAAACCACAACTGGTACAGCAGCTGTAATTGGCATCAGCTCCTGATTCAGTTTATGATAATCCACCATCATTCTCCAAGGCCCATCCATCTTCTGCACAGGCCAAAAGGGAGAACAAAATGGAGATGTGGTGGGGACCACCGCGCCTGAATCATTCGAGTCCTTGATAGTGGCACTAATCTCCACAGTCCCTCCAGAAATGTGACAATGTATTGGTTTTACTATTTTATGAGGCAAAGGCAACTCTAATGGTTTCCATTTGGCCTTTCCAATCATAGTAGCCCTCACATGACAGGTTAAGGAGCAAATGTGAGGGTTCTCCCAAGTACTAAATATATCTATCCTGATTACGCATTCTGGAACAGAGAAATGACTACAGGATGGATTTGAGGGTGTACTGGACCCACTGTGAGTCAGAACTTTGCTAAAGTTCCATTGATCACCTGACTTCCATAGGACCCTACTCTGACTGGAGGATCACAGTGACATTTGGGTTCCCTGGAATCTGTGTTAGTTCAGAACCAGTGTCCAGTTGTCCCCAAATGTCTGATCATTTCCTTTACCTCAATGTGCATTTACTCTTGTAAAAGACCTAAGTCCCTTTGGACATAGGAGAAAGCATAGGAGAAGGATTCACCATATAAATTTGTGGTGGTGGACCAGGATCCTTCCTCAAAGCTACCCAGCTTCCCCTTCAAGGCATTCTGGGTCTGTATACTGGCTCAGATCTGGGAGCTGATTGAGGAGTCATGATTCCCTGTTACTATGATTTTAAGTATTTTTCTGTTCATTTCCCTTAACTTTTTTGATTATATAAATGTGGCTAACTTTGTAGACTTTCCATCTATTTCACTTTTTGGAACACTGAGGCCAATTAGCCAGTGCCATAGGTCTACACATGTCAGGCCATTCTGATCATTGTTCTGCTTCTGCTGTCCATTACAGTAAGTTTGTGTGTCCTGCCTTTGGTGATTAAGTGCTGCCATTTGACCCCTGCCGCTCTGGGATCAAATCAAACCCATTGCCCTTAGGTTCTCCAATTGAGCCACTGTGGTCCCCACTGTTAGATCTGGCATATGGAGAAGAGCAATGACAGGGCTCTTCAGAGTGCTGGTGCTCACCTCATGAATCTGTTTATCAAAGTGTTCATGAAGAGTACATTTTCTGGATCATCACAATGTGGCAGATTACACTTGACATGACAAATCCACTCCAGCATTTCCAGTTTTCTAAGCCTCTGAATCCCCTCAACAGTAAACCATGGCATATCAGGGATGTCTAACTCATTCACAAGGGGCCATCTTTTGAACTATACTTCTGCCAACCCACCAAATAAACTACTAACACCTTTCTTTGCTCCAACAGCTGCAACATTAAATTCAGAACCGCTGCTTAATGGGCCCATATCAACAAACTCAGCCTGATCCATATGTTTGTTTTTGCCAACATTATCCCACACCTGTAAAATTCATTCCCACACTTGCTTATTGGGCCTCTGCTTATAAGAGTTAGAAAACTCAAGGTGTTCCTTGAGAGACTAGTGGACCTCCTTATTGGTCACACTATGTATCTCACCCTTAGGAGCTTTCTGTGACTTGAGCCTGGTTATAGGCCTAGATGCAAATGTGGGTGGTAAATGTAGTTCCTGAGGAGTGTCATGCTTGGTTAACATAGGATTACTTTCCTCAGGTATAACTAGAAGAGGCCAATACCATAGGGGTGAGGTGGGGATGCCACCACCACTGAAGGTGGGGAAATCTCTTCCTCTGGAAAAATAATCTCATTTGAGTCTAGAAGTGTAACATCCTCAGCTTCATCAGGATCCTCCCAAACATCTCCATCCCAATTCATGGGGTCCCATTCTTTTCTGATCAGAGACCTCACCTTTACTTCACATACCATTTGAGGCTAAGCATTAGACTTACACTGTATTTCAGCCAACTGAGTTGTGAGAGCCTGTGTTGGGGGCTCTACAATCTCAGCCCTGTGGCTAAAGTAGAGGAGATTCTCTTTTAAGAAACACTAAGGAACTTTTAAAAAATTTTATGTGTGTCTAAAGCAGACAGTTTGAATCTTTGATCTTCTTATTTTCCTTTATTAATTTTTCCTCACACCTAGAAGAATTCAGATTACCTTTGGATGCTTTGAGCTCATTGTTTTTTTCCACTAATTTGTCTAGAGATACTGTTGCAGAAATCTGATATCAAACCGAATGGAAGTCTCTTTGCACCTGAGTAGTTGGAAGGCAATTTTATTTTAATGCTAGTGGGCTAGTGGGGACCAAGTCCAAATCACTAGCCCTGAGTCAGTTTAGAGTTCAGTTTAAATACATTTTAGCAAACAGGAAGTGCAAACCTGATTGCAGGTTATTATATGATTGGTTATATGAATTAAGTCGTATGTTGTCAGGCAGGCTTTTCTAAGTAGGCTTACTTATAAGGAATTGTTTATAACATTCTGGGAAGGAGGGGGGACCTTGAGCAGAGCAGGTAGAGTTAAATGTGTCCTTGACTGGGCCAGTCTGTTTTGGGCACAGAGTCCTTGAAGCAAGCTGGAAAACTATATCCTTCTGCGTAGGAAAAACACAGACATTAGAGCTGGACACAGTCAGGTTGTAGCAGGCAGGACCCAGAGGCTGCCGACGCAGAAGAACCAGTGGAGACCTGACAGGAAGAAGGTCACACATAGGCAAAGCCAGCAGCCTGGAGTGAGACCAAGGCTTTCTAGTAATGGAGGTGGCTCTGTGAGAATTGGGGCCACGAGATGATGTTGGACAGATGGCCTTCTGAAAGATTCTGGGCGTCAGGATCAGTTAGGAACTTTCACAGGGGGGCTATAGAGATGGTGGCCTTTCCTGAGACCTGCTAGACTACATCAGTTTTATTACCAACAATCAACTTATGCTCAGCTGTAGCCTAGGGCCGAGAAGGCTGGCCAAGAGGGATACATACTGTATGCTACATACTGTATGTTTTCAATTGCATATACGCTACTGCCTCAAACTCACTCCATATAAAGAACCAACATCTTAAAAGCTGGATTTAAATTGAATCTCTACATTCATTTCTGAGATGAGTAGTTTTTGAGACCTGTGCATTTTGGGAGCCAACCAGTCAGTGCCTCACTTCCTGTCCTTTCTTGTAGCAACACATGCACAGCCTGTCTGTCCCTTGGGTTATATTTTCTCATCTAATTTCAGTCAGCCCTGTCCACATTGAGGAAAATCAACCAGTCCTTAATATGTTCCTCTGCTGCTCTTCCATTTGGCAGCTGGTTAATTCTCAAGAGGAGGATTGCATTTGAATGTATGTATTGCCTTGATTGTATTGTAATGCTGTTCTCTGATTCTCTTGCTGCTGCTTTGAATAATCAGTATTAAAAAAAAAAAAAGAGGGCCGGTGAGATGGCTCAGTGGCATAAGCGCCTGCCTTGCAAGCGCGAGGGCCCGAGTTCGACTCCCGGATCCCACATACGAAAAAGGGGCCGGTGATATCACTCAGTGGCACGGGCGCCTGTTGGCGCGCGAGGTCCTGAGGTCGACCCCCCAGTACCCACAAAAAAAAAAAAAAAAGAAGAAGAAGAGAAAGGAAAGAAATGGTTAACTTCTTCATTGGTCTTCAGCGCGGTAGCTCCTGTCAGCTGTCATGAATAGAGTTCCGTAACAAATGAGATTATTCCTCTCTTCATAATCCATCCTTTTCATCTGAGTACAGTAGCAGGACTGACTCTTTTGGGGATCACATCAACCAAATCCCGAGTTAGAGACGTTTAAGTTCACAAATCCACACTCAACTGCACCTGTTCTTTTCCTGGTTACCGTAGTGAACTTCAATTTGGATATAACTCCTTGAAATTTTATTCTTAAAGTAAATGAAGGCTTGTTTTGAGATTGAAAAGTTATCTCAACATGCATCCCAGACAGCACGGCCTCAAATGTAGTCTAAATGCAAACAGGATCCTAACTTGAGATTTTCATTTTAGCCAAGCACATTCAAAGCAATAATCTACATTGTGCCACGCCGAGTGGTGAGTGACTATGTTAGGGGGATTAAAGGATTATTTATTAATCCACTGGAACTCAAGCCATGGCCCCTCTATCAGTGACATTAATAACTGTAATGAACTGAATTCTCATACCTCTTTTCTTCTAGACTCTCAGAATGTTTTGCCAAATGTAAATTACCAATCACAGATTAATTTTTAGAGCTGGAAAGAGCCTTAGAGGTCAACCAGACAACTCCATATTTAAGTGTGAAACTCAAGGTCCAGATACATTCAAGAACTTGATCCAAGTCCCATAGCCACTTGCTGGCAAAGTAGAATTCAAACCCACGCCTCTGGATTTTTAACCTAGGGTGCTTTCGCCCACATCTTCTGTTGCCTGGACTTGCCTTCTACACTGGCAGCCCCTGGGAGCTTATTACAAAAGTCCCCACCCAAACCTGCAGAATCAGAATCTGCACTTGAACGGAACCTTCAAAGTCATATGTGCACAAAAGCCCAAGAAGCCCTGCTTTCTACCTCCCTGCCACTGTCCCACAGCTCTGTGACCTTTGTCCCAGCCATCACGTCCAAGGAGGTCCAACAAAATAAGTACAATAATAGTGTAGAAGGGCTGCAAGTGTGGCTCAGTGGTAGAGCGTGTGCTTGGCATGCACAAAGCCCTGGGTCCAATCCCCAGCACTGAAAAAATAGATAAATAAAAATGAAAGAATAATAGTATGGAAAGAATATTCTTTACTGCAAGGAAAATGCCACCATTCATCTAACCATGGCAATGGAAGGAAAAGGTGAGAAGAGGATACTATCCTCTGTGGCTTTTATGAAGAACTTAGCACTGTTCATTTGGAAAGACAGAGTCTTTGGAGCCAACAAGCTTATAATCGGGTAGGAGACAGAAATATAATACCCAAGCTACAAAAGTAGAATGATTTAATTTGGGGATGAGATTTTTAAAAATATTTTATTATAGTATAATTTACATACGGTTAATCACACATACCTTGAGAGTATAGCTGAATTTTAGATGCACATACACTATTATGGGCTGAATTTTGCCCCTCTGCAAATTTATATGTTGAAGTCCTATCCCCAAGTACCTCAGAATGTGACTGTACTTGAAGATAATATCTTTAACACAGTAATTAAATAAAACAAAGTCATTAAGATGGGCTCTGATCCTATGTGACTGGTGTCCGTCTAAGAAGAGATTACAACACATGCACATGGAAATGGAGGACCATGTAAAGACTCAGGGAGAAGATGGCCACTTCTCGCTAATGATATGGTCTTCAAGAGAAATGAACCTTACTGGCACCTTAATTTATAGATTTTCACTCCCAGAATAGTGAGAAAATGCATTCTGCTGTTTCAGTCACCCAATCTATATTTACACAGTCCTAGCAAACTAATATACATGCCATGGAAGCATCATCCAGATCCAGATGCAAAACATTTCTTTCCAGCATCCCAGAATTTGATTGTAGTGACTGCTAGAAGCCATTTTTGGTCCTAAGTGGGAAACTCACCAAGACAAAGTGGAACTTTGGAAAGATTACCAAAATGATTACATTGAGTAGACTAAGGTGAACTGGCAGTGGGGTGGCAGGAGAGAGTAGGGAAGGAAAAAGGGGCAGGGGCATAGTTCAGAATCTCCTGCTTAAATCAAAGAATCCATGAGAAGGTAGTGATGAAGGGAGCTAGAGGGATATTTTAAAGGGGTAGGAAAATGACAAGGGTGAACAAGAGGGAAGAATCAAAGCTATCTCCAAAGTTTTTATGCAGGGAACTACTATAGTTTGAATATGGTTTGTACCCTTCAAAACTCATGCTGTAATTTGATTCCCAGTATAACAGTGTTGGGAGGTGGTGGGGCATTTAAGAGGTGATTAGATCCTTAAGAAGGGTTAATGCAGCTCCCAAGGGACTGAGAGTGAGGTCCTACTCTCATGGGATTGGACTAGTCACTGTGAGAATGTGTTGTAATAAAGGGCACTCACTTTCTTTCTCATGCATGGTCCTGCTCGCCCTTCCATTTTCTGCCATGAGTTGAAATAGCACAAGACCTTCGCTAGATGCAGTCCTTCAATATTGGACTTCCCAAGAACTGTGAGATAAAATGAACCTTTTATACCATAAATTACCCTACCTCAGGTATTTTGTTATAGCAAAAGAAAAAGGGCTAGGACAGGACTAAACTGATGAAGAATTGATGACAAATATTGGATATTTGGGGAAAAGAGACGGTTGTAGTAGGAAATGCTGAATGCTTTTTGAGAGATGATGGATTTGAGGAAAGAACAACATATTCAAGTGGATATGACATGTCCAGAATCTGGAAATACAGTCATGCACTGCATAATGTATTTTGGTCAATGACAGACCATGTATACAGCAGTGGTTCCATAGATTGTATTTGCCTAGTTATGTAACCATCTCAGTTTGTATGTCTACACTCTATGATGTCTGCATAATGACAAAATAGCCTAACAACTCTTCTCTCCAATGTATCCCTATCATTAAGTAATGACCTATAAGACTGAAGCCAAAGATGAATGAGGATAGGCCTGTAGATATAACTGGGGTTGGACGAGTGGATGGCGTATGGAGAAAGGGGAAGAAAGCCAAGGATGAATGATAGCACAATAACAAAATAATAATAGCGGCTAACATGCATTAAGTGCTTACTGCCTGGCAGATGTTCTGCTAAAGGCTTTACACAGGTTATCTCATTTAATCCAACAACAACCCTGGAGGGAACATTTGGTCATTATCATCCCTGTCTTACCAAGGAGGAAACTGAGCCCCATAGAGATTAAGTAACTTGCCTAAAGTCACACAGCTAGAAGTGGTAGTTCACTCACTGTTAATGCGCTTAGAAGAAAAAGGAATCAGTTGAGACTAGTTCAAATAAACTACCTAGTGCTATTCTAGTCTGTTGTTAAAAATTCTTCATGCTATGGTGCTGTTTTCAGAACAGAACAAACCCCTGCCATCAGTGAGTCCCTCCTCATTCTCAACCGAGAGCACCAAGGACGCATTTTAATGAAGGATGCTCCCATTTCCCTGTTCTGCTGCCTGGGGAGTGGGATCAACTCTCGGTGTTTATTATTATTGCACATTCTTGAAGACAGTTTATCTGTTAGCAGTCATGTGTCACTTAACAGGCATACCATTGGAGAAATACACTCTTAGGTGATTTTGTCATTGTTCAACCATCAGAAAGCACATTTGCACACACCTGGGGAGTGAGGTCTGTCACTCCGTGCAGCCTCTCGTAGAGTCAAGAGATGCGACAAACACGAGACCAATAGGGTAGCTGCCCGCGTAACACAGCATATTGTTTTTTTAAAAAAATTTGTTTTTATAAGATGGGAAATACTCTAAAATGATTTAAAAGATAGCAGATACATAACACAGTAATACAGTTGTTTATTATTAGCAAGGATTATGTACTATCCATAACTGTATGTGCTATACTTTTATCCAAGTGGCAGTGCAGTAGATTTGTTTACATGAGCATCAACACGAACACATGGATAATGTGCTGCACTATGACATGATGATGGCTATGATGTCACTATGCAGTAGGAATTTTTCAGCTCCATTATAATCTTATGGAACCACAATCATGTATGTAGTCCATACGTTGCTATAAGGTACATGACTAAACTTAAAAATGTGAGCTTCTCGTGCTTTTCTTTTGTTTCTGGTTTTGAGTCCAAGCTCCTTTCTCCAGGACCACTTTTCTTTTGAACAGCTCATGTTTCTTCATCTCTGTAGCCTGTGGAGCCAAGCACGACTCATAGAAGACTCTGGCACTCGAAGTCCCCAAAGGTCTAAGGGAAAACTAGATTACTTTTCCATGAATGTGCTTCCACACACATTTTGCAATTTCAGAGTTGTCCCTACGCCTGAAGAAATGTCTTACACTGAGACAAATAAAAGATATTGACAGGTGCAAAACTCTGAAACATCAGAATTTAGCCAAAAGGGTCTAAGGCCTCTCTCTCCAAAGAGCCTTCTTTCCTTTCCTTTTTTCTTTTTTCTTTTTTCTTTTTTTTTACTCCAGATTGATCTATCTGGGTGTTACTTTTTTTTTCTCTAATTGTGCATTTATAAAATAGCACCTCATGTGCACCCAGCAAATGTGCAAACTGTTTCATAATTAAAGAGATTTCTATTCCCTAAAATCTGGTATGTGTGGTTAAAATACATGATTTGCTCCATGCTCTAGTGGAATATGTGGCTAAGGAGCCAGAGCCCTACTCAGCATCACCAGCTAAAACAATGCTCAGAGTATCCATCCATTATTCTTGAAGCCCCTCATTACCATTGCCAAGTGACTGTATTTATTTTGACTCTCAAGAAAGCCCCATTTCTTTTAGTGATACAGCAGGACTCTTTGGAAAGACACAAAAGGGACATTTGGAGAAAACAAAATGCTAAATCTAGAAACATTCTGGGTTCCTGATAATTTTTTTCACCCCAAGTCATCTGAGAGATGTTTCTTGTTCCATAGCAGGTGTCGGGCCATGAACATCATAACCAAATTAATCATTATAGCTATTTATAGCTACACTTGCATGTAGAATGTTAATAATAATCTTAACAATGACTCTAATGAGAAAGAAATGCCCTTCGTTTTTGTTTTTATTTTGTTTTTGTTTTTATTTTTTGAGACAAAGTCTCGCTATGTAGTGCAGGCTGGCCTTGAATTCACTATGTAGCCCAGGCTGGCCTCAAGCTCACAGCAATCCTCCTGCCTCAGCCTTCCAAGTGCTGGGATTATAGGGGTGCACCACCATGCCTGGCTGAAATGCCCAAGTTTTGAGCTTTGTGATTCATGAAGTAATTTCACTTGCACAATTTTAGTTTAGATTCTCCCAATCACCATAGGAGGTAGGCAAGGTAGGCTTTGGTATTCCCATTGTATGGGTAAGGAAACTGAAGCATATACTGATGAAGTGAGTTTCCAAATAATATATAGTTGGAGGGATAGAGCCTTGCAGGCCATATTTACTTACAGATTGGCAGGAAGAATGAGTATAATCTAAAGAGTTACAATTTCTCTACAGTTACCTACGGTTTAAGTACTTAAGTGAGCTATAGACTGTATTTGTGTAGTCAAGTGAAGTGTCTCAAGGCTTAGCTGCTTCCCATCTTACAGATGAAATCAGCCAGAAAACTGTCCATCACATACACTGCCTGAAGAGTGCAAACTGAGCCGTCATCAATTTGACACAAGAAGTGTCTGGTAAGGTTCATTGTCCAGACCAAGAGACCTCACCTTCCAGAACATAGCACCAGACCATTTCCACTTCATTTAAGTAATGGCCTAATAAATGGTCTGAATGCATTCCTTCTGTGATAAATGTGGGTGACCCATTTCTACATTACTGTCGATAATTCATACTGACATTTGTATAGCACCTTAGTTTGTCAAAGCATAGTCATTTATAATATTTGATTCTGTCATAGTCCCTGAGCTAAATTGGGTTCATGGTAATATTCCCATTTCTCAGACAAGGAAACCAAGGTCCAATTAGTAAGCAGGTATTCAAGTATTGATGGCATGCCTGGTAGCATGTGGCAGTTCCTACACCAAATGATGGGGAACAATAATGAGAAAAAGCAGGTGCAATTCTGCCTCTCATTTCTTAGAATTCAGTGTAGAGGATAAAAAAATAATCGTGCCAACAAATGTAAAATCTCAACTGAATACTATATTGCTTTCATCTACATAGTCCATCAAAGCAGTGTATGAGCCGTGTGTTTTAAACATTCTATAACATGTTTTTATGAAAAAATAGAAGTAAAAATTGCACTGGAAACATAGAATGTAGGGATTAGGCCCGGTCAAAGAGACCTAGCACAGCTTTGCTTGGGCAGTCAAATGATCCAAGGTGACAGAAGGGAGGTGTATTATGGAAAGGGAAGAGGTCATTGTTCCAGGCATAGAAAAAGGCCCCGTGGTGCAAAGTAGCTTAAAGTGACAACTCAAAAATCAGTGCAGTTGGATGGCAGAGCCTAGAAGGAAGCAGCTTAGCATGAAACTCGAAAGGAAGCTGCTGAGTGAAAGGTTTTTAAGCTTTTATTCTAATAGCAATGAGAAGTCATAAAAGAGGCATGAGCAAGATGGAGGGGGAAAACGAAATGAAGATCGACCGTCCAAGCTTCCGCATGGTGCTACCAAGGAGACTCTTCCAAGAGGAGCCAGTTTGTGGGAGGCCAATCATGAACTTGGCTTTGAATATATGGGGCTTGAGATCTTAAAAAGAGAGCCACACAGAGTGAGGCGAAACATAGAGGTGAGAGCTAAAGATACAAATCTGTGAGTCGCTCTCCTGTAGATGATCGTTAGAGCCACAGAGAGAAAGGAAAGAGAAAGGAAAGAGAAAGGAAAGGCGTGTCTGGGAAAGACGTTTGGGAAACTCCAACCTTTAATTTCCAGGTGGAAGAGGATAAGTCTACAGAAGAAGAGAGTGGTCAGATTGCCAGGAGGAACACAGGAGCACAGGTATCATGGAAGATAGAGGTAGGTTTTCAAAAACAAGGAAGTGGTTAATTAATTAATTGTTAATTAAGTGCTGCCAAGAGGTGAAGTGATAAAAAAAAAAGACTGAAATATATCTATTGATGGGGACGTGGAGGCCACAGGGGAATTTAAGCAAGACGCCAGATAGCCAAGGGCCGAAGAGAATGGATGATGATCTGAACACTGAAATAGCGATCTCAGTGTTTAGTTTTGCTCGCTCATCGCGTGATATATGTGGGGAGTTGGTTTCAGGACACCTCACAATTATCAAATTCAGAAGATGCTCAAGTCTGTCCTATAAAATGGTGTCGTATTTGCAAATAACCCAGGCATACCTGCCTTTATACTTTGAATCACACCTAGATTATTTATGATACCTAATACAATGTAAATACTATGTAAATAATTGCTATCCTGTATTGTGCAGGGAATAAGGACAAGGAAAAAAATCTGTACAGGTGTGATTTTTTTGAATGTTTTTGATCCACAGTTGGTTGAATCCTCAGATGCAGAACCCACAAATATGAAGGGCAGACTATAAAACCTACAATAATAAAAAAAAAAGAGTTAGTTTTTAGCTTGAATGGGAAAATATGCAAGAAGCAAAGGGAACTTTACTTTATAATCACCTAGCCTTCCTCTTCTGCTACCCTCTCCTGCAAACTCTCTAGCTGGACTCTCGGCACTGAATCCATGAACTCTGTCTCCTGGCTCTCTGTCTCCACTACTCAGTTCCCCAAACTCCTCTTAGCTGTCACACTGGGAAAGGATTTGGTGAAGCAATTCTCACTAAGTTAAAAAGGAATGATAGCTACAGTGTATTAACCCTTTGATCTAGGAGTTTGCTTTTCTCCGAGAGACAATTCCTTAACAAGTCAGGGACATAGAGGATAATGATTAGGATAGGCAGGTATGAAACAGGGAGCTTGGGTAAGAAGATAGTGTTATGAATTGGAAATAGTAGTAACTTGCTGGGCCATCTTAGAGAAGTCCTTTCACCTCTCTGAGGCCTTCTTTTTCATATACAGGATCTGGAACTGGATCTGATCTCCACCCCTTTCCAGCCCTGGCACGGTAGGCCACTGTAGCAAACCTGGTCCCAGTGGATGTACAGCTCCTCGGGAAGGGTGAGAAGGGAGAGAAGGGAAACAGAAAGAGAGGAAGGGACACTTCTCTTGCCTCTAGGAAGATGGCTTAAACTTAGGTTAAAATAGAATAAACCAACCGAGGTGTGTAAATCAGATCACATTTTAAGTGCTCCAAAAAGCTATTAAAAAAAGATTCCTGAAGACAATCTTCAGGAAAGTGAGGATTCCTTTTGTTGAAAGCGTAAGTGCCCCTGGATCTATCCTTTTCTTAATCATGTAAATATTCATCTATCAGGCTTCCATAAGGCACTAGGTACATCTGTGTGTAATAACAATGCACAGTAGAGAAATTGTTGAGAGGCTCTGATAAAGATTAACGCTTGACTTCCTCTTTCAATTCTTTTGTACACTGCACTTGGCTTTGAAAGTGCTTTTCTGTTTGCATTTTAGCTTCTGAAGTCACCTTGAAGCAGTCACTTCCTGCAGTAGATGGTGAAGATGTGCTGTTTCCAGGAGTGAGCTATGATATGCACCCAAAACATCCCTCTAATCACGAGCCATCAAGTGGGAACGGATGGGTGATGTGCACAGGGTGAGCAGCACTGTGCCTGAGCTGCAGGTTGGAGAAAGGCATTTTAGCAAGTGAGATGAGACTTCAGTGATTCTGTACTTATTGGCTTCTACTCCCAAAGCTGGCTAGCACTCCAGCCTCCGTTTTCAGTCACCACTTCCTTCACTCTGAGGATGAGCCATCCAAGTTCATCCATTAGTCAGCCTTCTGCATTTACACAAAACACATGGTGCTCTATGCTTCATTAGTACAGTGTCACCATGTCCCTGCATAGAGCATACTGTGGTGGCTGCCCCCAAACAAATGCCTTCATGCTCTGCACCTTTCCTGCCTCCATCCACCACCTCTCTCTTCACTCAGCGAACCCTGGACGGAGCCTTCTGATCTCCTGCCAGCAACCACTTCTGTGTTGATTAATACTTCCGTCTCATTCCATGCCACACCAAACTGAGCTGGGTTTGCCTCCTCCCTGTTTCCTGGCCATCCAGAAGAGAAAGAGCTGTGCAACTGGACAGATCTGTAGGCCCAGGGCCAGCCCTAGACACAAGATGATTAAGGAAGATAATGAAGAGCGAAGGATTTGGAGGTGAAAAATGACCTCTTTGGAATCCTTATTGATCTGCCAGCTGAGGTCTTTTTTATGGGGACCTAAACTTGACATTTCAAATTAGACCTGACTCTTAAATAGCTTGTGCGACTTTGGACCTGGCAGTGATTTTATATGGACATTGCCTAGATGGGGAAACTGAGGCTCAAAGCATGGAAATGACGTACCAAAAGTAACAGAGTGGTGGTGGCAAAGCTAGGGCTAGGACACAGGTCTGACCTTCTGGTCACTTTCCCAGGCTGCAGAACTATTTACTTTGGTAGGACCCATGTTCTATCAACAAGATAATGTTGTACACCTGCCAATATAAAAAAGATCAGGCCATGCTGGTGCAATCCAGATGCTGGCTCCAATGGGGCAGTAAAAAGAGGATGGACAAGAAGGGCACAGTGTTTGGGGAACCGGTGTCACAGGGAATAGCCAAGAAACTGCTACTCTCACCTTATGTTCATGTATGTAGGTGTAACCACAAGATGATGCCTCAAATGCAGAGTCTCCTTTTAGGGAGAGCTACATTTTCTAAGAAGCATTTCACTTTGGGATTTATTTCTCCATGAAGTGAAGAGTATGAGGGTGGAAAGAAGGGTCTACAAGTGGTCCCTGTCAGTCAGATGCAATAGGGGATAGTACTCTCACTTAATGGGCAAGCTGTGAATGTGACCTGAATTGGAGAGAAAGGGAAATTATCTGGAAGGAGAGCAAGGCATGCCCCTCCCTCAGAGCATCCGAGATTCAGATCTCCCCAATTAAAATACAGACTACCTCAGGAGCTCTCACCAGCATCTTGTCAATGACTAATTAACACCTTGCCATGCGTTGTCACCACAGGGTTCCTTGCCTGAAAATATATGGACAAAGGAAGGGGCTTGACTGTCAAGGCTGGGCAAAGACCTGCTCTGCCTGCTTTTACATAGCTACACATAGGTCACAGATTGTGGAGCTGTGATCCAGGGAAAGCAAGGCATTGCTTCATCTTCCTATACTCAAAAAAGGCTCTTGGATCCCCTTGTCAATGGGGAGAGCCACTGAGGACAATCAGCAGGAGTCCAGCCACTCAGTGAACATTTTTTATACAAACTTGCAAGACGGCATGCACTGATTGATGCCTACAATGGGCCAAGTACAGTGCTAAGCACATGGCTACAGGGATGACTAAGACACACCCCTTGTGATTGTGATTGTGCCACTGAGGAGGGCACAGTCTAGCAGGGAAAAGTGATGCCCACAGAGCTGACCCTAAGTAAGTAGGATAAGGACTACACAAAACAAAGGAAAATGAAATAAAATTTGCTACTGATCTACTATGGTCCAGTAACCTTAAACTATTCCTTCCTTAGTTCATTCAGTAGACATAGTAAATGTCTATAGCAGCTGTGTTAAGAATACAAAGGTGGACAGAAAAGATCTTTGCCCTCGAAGGAATCACATCCTACAAGGGAGAGATACATGGATATACAGTAACGGGGGGAAAGTTTATAGTTGTTGTTTCAAAAGTCTGGGTATGCACGAAGGACATTGAAAGAAGTTAATTCTTAAGGGCATCTCAAAGCATCCTGTTTTACACTAAGTATATACTGTGTCCCTTTATATGAACTTCTAGCAGAAGCAGAACTAAAATACTATGAAAAATTCAGAACAGTATTTGCCTTTGGGGAAATAGCTAAAAAGGGACAGGAGGAAACTCCCTACTCTTATGGTAATATTTTATATCTTGATAGGGGTTTGGTAATATAGCTAAATACATTTGTTGAAACTCATCAAGTGGCATATTTAAGATTTGTGTATTTTGTTGTTTGTAAATTTTGCCTCAAAAGGACTCTAAACACATATTAAACTCTAGATAATGATATACACAATGAAGTATTCAGAGTGTATGGAGGGAGGTGCCCTGATATCTGCAACTTATTTTGAATTGCATAAAAAAATAAGATATATGGGTGAACAGATGGATGGGTGGGTGAATGGATGGATGATGGATGGATGGATGGATGGACGGATAGAGATGTGTTAAATCAAATATAGTAAAGTGTCAATTGTAGAAGCTAGGTAATAGGTATGGAGTGTATAAGTCTCAACTGTTCTGAAAGTTTGAAATTTTCAAAATAAAATATTAGTATAACTTTTCAAAATGAATTTGAAAAGTTAAATAGGTATTCCCCAGGCAAACAAGATGAGAAAGGGCTTACACCTTTCCCAAGTTCCCCACTCTCATCTATTTTTCCCATCTCCTCTATAAAGCCTGAGCACTAAATATTTACTTACCTGCTTTGCAGCAAGGAGTAGCCATGCAGCACAATTCTGGTCAATGAGGCATTCATGAAACTCTGCTAGTTCTTCTGGGAAAGCTTTTGCTTAGTTTGTGCTGCCTCTTCCTGACTTGAATACAAATGCGGTATCTGGAGCTACAGCAGCCCTTATAACCATTAAGGGAAATCCAAAAGAATCAGACTCCCACCCTGACATTACTGAGCCACAGAACCAATGTCCACAGCCGCTCAATTCCAGACTTCTTGCTGTGTTAGAAAAATAATTCTTTATTTGTTTTAGCCACTTAGTCAAGTTTTGTGTTACTGGCAGCTAAAATATTCCGAGCATGAGGAAGAAGTGTAAAAAGCCTGGCTTTCAAGTAATTGCAAGCAATTTGATGGCTGGAACCAGAGTTTGGAAAGGAAAATGTGGAGCAAAAGATGAAACTGGCCAAGTACAGTGGTGCATGCCTATAATTCCAGCTACTTGGTGGGCTGAGGCAGGAGGATTTCAAGTTCAAGCCCACGCTGGGCAACTCAGTGAGATCCCTTCTCAAAATAAAAATAAAAAGGGTTGGGGATGTAGCACAGCAGCAGAGCACTTGCCCAGTATGCATAAGGCCCTGGGTTCAATCCCAAGTTTTTTGTTTTTTGTTTTTTTTCTTTGTGGGTACCAGGTGTTGACCCCAGGACCTTGTGCACCAGGAGGCACCCGTGCTGCTGAGCAATATCACCAGCCCTTTTTTCATATGTGGGTACCGGGAGTCGAACTCAGGACCTCGTGCTTGCCAGGCAGGAACTTATGCCACTGAGGTATCTCACCAGCTCCAATCCCAAGTATTGGGTAGGGGGAGACATAGCTATAGGGATAGGAAGAGAGTGTACTGGACTTCATGTTCCCTGAAGGTAATAGAGCACGGGCATGGGGGAGGGGGAGTTATCAAATTGCCTTTTAGAGCAGCGATTCTCGATTTTTTATAATGATTAGAATTATTTGGGGTTAAAAAATACAAATTCCCAGGTGGGCATGGTAGCCTGTGCCTATAATCCCAGCACTGAGGCAGGAGGATCACAAGTTCAAGCCCAGCCTAGGCAGCTTACTAAGACTCTGTCTCAAAATAAAAAACTTTAAAAGGGCTGGGGATGTAGCTTGGTGTGAAGGTCCTAGGTTCAATCCCTAGTACCCCTGGAGCCCCTCCAAAAATTTCCAAATCTCACATCCAGAGATTCTGATTGTGGATGTCAGAGCCACATCCATACCCTCTCCTTTACCAGCAGCCTCTGTGATAGGGTTTGCACACTGACAACTTCCTGTCTCCATGTCCCTCTGCCTGTCTGTCTAGGGACTTTCCTTGGTAACAGAGACACACCACATGCACACATGAGGCACACCAGAAAGTGACAGAGAGTCAATGCCACCAAGAGTACACTAAAACTAATGAGGAATAGAGTTCCAGATTCTTTGCTCATCAGTGGGACACTTCTTGGTCTCTTAGAAGGTTCCCTAGGGATTGAGCCCTAGTTGCCCACTGTGATAAATAATTAAAATATTAGTACATTCCTTCTTGGCTTTCTTTCCTTCCCCATCTCCCTTCCCCAACCCCCTAAAAGTTTGCAACTGGAAATCACCCTCAAATAAACTCCAGGGACTTAAATCCACAGCTAAAGCTCTGCTTTTAGCAGAACCCAAACTAGGACCCTGGCTCAGCATGCCTAGGAATGTGCATTCTAACCATCTCCGCTCTAAGCATTCAGACGTGTGTATTCAACCTCAGTCCCTGTCCCACAAGCAACTTCCCTGTGACACTGTCAGAAACATTTGTAGATTCGATTAAAATTCTTCAGTGGAAGCAGATTTTCAGTTGAGTTGAGAGCAAGAGATTGAACATATTCTCTGGCTAATTCAGTTACTCTATAAAAAGTTTCCAGACAGAAGCATTTTCAAAGATAAATCCCAAATACAAAGGCCTCAGATCAGCTTATGATGTTGAAAATAATAATCAGGAATTGTCAACAAAACCCCCACTACATAAATAAGAGTAAAGAATCCTAAACGTTCTTTATTGTTCTGGCTTGTGTCTAGATGTCCCCCCAAAACCTCATGCAGTCATAGGTGTGGATTTCCAGAGGTGGCTGGGAAGCAGAAGATGCCCCCCTCCCCAAGCCAGTATACTTCAGTTTGTTAGTTGCCCAGGCAATAGTTCCGGTTACAGTTCCTTTTACTTTTGTTTCTTAGAAACAGCTGGTCACTATGATGCATATTATAAGAACCAATCCCTAATTGACAAGCCATTCTGCCTCTGTGCTTCCTGCTTGCTTATCCCATAAAAGCCCTAGACCACCAGAGAACAGGGCCTGATATTTTGGGATGATCCTGATCAGTGCCCATCAATGTAAATAAATCTGTCTCCAAATCCTGGGTGTCGTTTCGGTGTTTCTGTTTGCCGTGGCAGCTGGATCTAGAGTGTGTGATACTGGGATTAAGTGTGTGATGCTGCGATTAGGGTGTGTGATTACTAAATTAGTCTACTGATTGGTTTGGCATAGTTCTAGGTGTGGATGATGGGAAGGTCCACTCTGGATATGAGTGCTACCTGCTCTAAGGGTGTGTAGCCTGAATAGAATATAAGGGCCAGTAAGAGGGCTGCTGTCACTGCTTGCTGCTTTTTCAATACTTTGCTGCCTTCTGCCTGCCATGAACTGTTCCTCTCTGTGATGCCCTTTTGCCTTGCCACCCTGCCTTACAGCCAACTGACTATGAACTGAAAACCTCTATAAACTGTGAGCTACAATAAACCTTTCCTCCTTTAACTTTGGGAATCAGATATATTGTCTCACCAATGAGAAAAAAGTAGCTAAGACACTTACCTCATGAGATCCAGGATTACTTGATGCCTAAATTAAAGAATGTTCAGTGTCTATTCTTTTAGTTGATTTTAGTGAGAAATGTATCTTTTACAGAAAAAGACAGGAATATTAGATATTAATGGCAGCAATGACTTTAACTGTGTATAAGAGGTAAAAATTCTCTTTTGTTGCTTCAACATTTCCTTACTAGGAGACTAGGAAAGAGAGGCTGGTTCAGTCTTTTCATATTAGCTGGGCATGCTGGTACACACCTGTAATCCCAGCACTCTGGGAGGCTGAAGTAGGAGGATTGAAACTGAGCAATCTAGCAAAACTCTATCTCAAAATTTAAAAAAAAATTTAAAAGGGCTGGGGACATAGTTCAGTGTGAAGGTCCTGGGTTGTATCCCCAGTAATAAAAATAAAATTCATACTATCATTCACCCTCAGGTTAGGATTCTGAGAGGAGGAGCTGGTGGCAAAGAAGACAAAGGGGCCAGAGGAGAAGGTTGTGTTCTTCACGAAGGCAATCTCAAAGGCCATGAGCATCAGGGTCTCCTCTTTAAAAGCCCAAGTAAGGTGGGTACAGAGGTCCCCACCCGTGGTCCCAGCTACTCAGGAAGCTGAGGCAACAGGATTGATTGAATCTGGGCAACATAACGAGACTCCATCTCAAAACAACAAAAGAAAACCATACATAAACTGACCCAAGCAATAATTATAGTGTCTGTTATAGTCAGGTTTTACAAGGGAATAGATTTAATAAAGGACACAAAATTTATAGGATTATTTTATAATGTTCATCCAAAAAGTCAAATGCAAAAGAGTACAGGAGATCTGTCCACACACTACAGACCCAAAGAATCCAGCTGAGGGCCTGGATCCCACGGCAATGTCCTCCATGAGTCCAGCTGGGGGCCTAGAGCCCATGACAATGTCTCACGCAAGTCTGTTTCAAGGATCTGCACTGGGAAGGCCCAAAAGTCAGTGGTGGAAGCTAGAAAGTCTGAGCCAGGGGGATGAAGGATCTGTGCCAGCAGGCTGAGGGATCTGCGCTGGAGCCAGCCAGGAAGTGATGCTCAGAATAAGGACAAGAGCAGCCCCAAAGAGAACCGCAGCTATCCTCAGTGACAGCGAGGACCTGAGCTCCTCCAACGTTGAGAACAGCTGAGTTCATACCAGAAAAACCAGTGACAGGCTCCTCTATGGAAATCAAGCCAGCACCACGCTGATTCAGTTCAGTGGGGTGTTACTAGTTGACCATTAGTTAATCCACCATGGTGTCCCCTGTGAGCTCCTAGAAATAAGCCCTACGGATGTGCTCTGAACATAAAAGGGCTAAAAGGCAAGTGTTCATCAGCAACCCTCTGTACCCCCAAAATCTCAATGAAATGGGGATATAATAAAACTTCTGACATGCCCTCAATTAATTACAGCAGGCTGGAGGATGGAAGGGGACATGGGAGGAGGTTAATTAGTGATGAGTCACAGGCTAGAAAGGACAAAAGCCTACTTTACAGCCTTGAAGAAATTCTGAAACCTTAACTCCCACCACTGTCCACCACTAGGGACACTGGGCCCAGTTTACTTCTAAATTTTCCAGCCTGTTAACCTCAACCAACACAGAAGCAACAGTTAACTTCTCCTTTGGCTGGTCCTCCTACCCCAAAGTTTCCCACACTTCTCCAAATCCTGCTCCTTTTATCTCCTTTACCCAGTGTCAAGTTCAGGGTAAACGGTGCTTCCCTTCCCCAAAATGTCTAAAAATACTGTTAGTTCTAGGTATTAGCTTTGCTGCTCGTGGTTGCAGGAATGTGTCCAAGGTCCTTGTTGTTTCATTTTCTGGCTGGTATCTATTATGGTTCAATAAACCTTTTTTTATCTCATAGATCTCTGTCTCAGGAGTTTGGATTTAACCAGGTCAATTATATTTCCATAAAGTTGTTTTTTGAAATGTGAAGAAATGTCCAAGAAGATGAAAAAATTTATTTTAAAAAAGAAGGGACACAAAGTGTTCCCTTATTGTAAACTATGGTTTATCCATTAAAACAAAAAACAAACAAATAAAAACATCATTTACCTGGGCCAGGTGGTACAGGCCTGTAACCCCAGTACTCTGGAAGGCTAAAGTGGGAGGATTGCAAGTGTGATCCCAGCCTGGGCAACTTAGTAACTTAGCAGGACCCTGTCTTTAAAAAATAATTTAAAGAAGTTTCCAGGGACGAAGGGATAAGTGGTAGAGTGCTTGCCTAGAATGTACAAGACCCTGGGTTCAATCTCCAGTGCCACAAGAAAAGTTTCTTGCTGCAGTTCTAGGGGGAAAATTATTCTCAAGAAGACAGGCTTTTAAAGTTGCACTGAAATATCAGCATTCGGCACTAGTGACAGTGAGCAGCATCCCATCCCTCCATCCTGCCTGGTTCTGTACCGCTGCCCTGTCTCTGCGCCTTTGCTACAAGAATCACAGTAACACTGCCCTGCTATTATTATAGAATGGTACACCTAATGCCACCAAAGACAGGCAGGATGTTGTGGAAGCTGCCATTAAAATCTTCAAAAGAGGACTATCTTCAACTCTTCCAGCTAATATCGTCTTACCTGCTGTTCTGGAGGAAATGAAGATGCAGATTGTCAGAAAGTAAGTGTGAGCTACAGGGAAAGCTGCTGAGTGATAGGGGATAAATGAAGAATGCAAAAGTACTACCAGATCAGCTTTTCTTTAATCCTAACAGAAGAGACGCAGGGAACGTCTGCATTTCTACATCCTGGATTAGTATGAGTGCATGCTCTGTGTGTGTGTGTATGCGTGTGTGTGTTCTGTAGTTGAAAAGTGTTTTTTTTTTTTTTCTCTGAAGAAGCATATAATGGCACCAAAAACTCTCCCAGGAAAGTTTTAGGAAGAGGATATTTTGGTATAAAAGAAAATAAGAAACCATATACCCATAGAGTTACAAGGAAAAAGGTAACTTTATTCATTGACTCACTTTTATTGCTTGCCAACCACAAACATTTCTTTGAGCTAGGCATGGTGATACACACCCATAATCCCAGCACTCTGAGATTAGGGATGCCGATGCAGGAGGATTGAAAGTTTGAATCCAGCCTGGGCAACTTATCATGACTCTGTCTCAAAATAAAAATCGAAGAGAACTAGGGATGCAACTCAGTGCAGAGGCCTTAGGTTCAATCCCCAGTGCTGAAAAAAGTAAATGTTTTTAGAGCCTACTATGTCCCACATGCTTTTCTGGGTAATACAAAGATTACTAGAAGTAGAACACATTCTCAGCCCTACAGAAATTCACAGTGTGGTCAAAGAGAAATGACAAGAATATAAAAGATAAATAACAGTCATGTACCCACTATGCAATAAATGACAACAGTTGAGGTCAATTATATTATTACAAAGGTTCACATAGAAATCTCTCCCCCTCCCTCGGGGTATTTTCTTTAGTGGGGGTATGCAGGGAAGGCAGAAACTTAATTACTTAGAGTAATTTTTGATGTTTGCACATAAATGCATAATGATATTATTGATCCTCCACTCAAACTCCCAGCAGAAATAGTTATGAAACCTGCTGGGACTTTGCACCTGGCAGGCTGGTTTCCCTATTCATCAAGGAGCCAGGGAAAGAACTCCAAAGTACCTCCAGCTCTGAGGATGTCACACTAACCTGGGGTGCTCACCAAAGGGAATTAACAGTTCTGGAAGATCAAGAAAGTTTGAGCAGCCATATGTAGCAGCATCAAATGGGAAGGAGATGGCTCCTCTTATCTCCAGCCATCAAAGTGCTTCACGAATCAATATTAGAAGCTGCATTTTATAAATTACACCATCGTGTGAGCCGTTCTGTGAATTGGCATGAAGGAAAAAAAGAAAGAAATGCATCGTTTTCTTTTTTCTTTAAGAATTCTATTCATTGTGAGATTCAGGAGCTGTTATTTGGCCCTCAAATAATTGCCCACATTAAAGCAATGAATACTCCACTTATTACAGTTACAAGAACAATGCTAGATATTTTTTAGTCTTGATTAAATTATTTTTAAAGTTTTGATTAAAGTGTTTCTGAAACATTGAAAATAACAATATCCCAGAAAATAATGAGTTTCCTCCTGTTAGCTGCTGAACTGTTTACTCCCATAACTGAATAATAACAGCACATCAAAGCCAGCAGTGGTAATTAAATGATTTGTGAACATAGGTTAACAAATTAGTGCATCATGATGTATAATTGTCTAATTAGGATAAAAATGCTAGTCCCACCTAAAAGACTGACAAGACAGCAAAACAAGAAGGAATAGGTAAAAAGCTTCATGCTAAAGATTAGAATGTATATAATAATGTCATTTTTCTGCTCACAACCTGAGAGGGGCTACAAGCATCTTCCAGATCTCACATGCCTGAAGTAAACACATGGGTTCGAGTACAGTCAGCCAAAGGAAGAACAAACAATGATAAAGTAGTGTGCATTTGTTATGGTTCTGGGTTGAATTGGGAAATGTCTACATGACCTCCAAAAAGTTGTTTTTTGTTTGTTTTTGTGGCACTGGGTATTGAACCCAGGACTTTCACACTGAGCTACTTCACCAGTCTGTTTTGATTTGTTTTGTTTTTGAGACAGTCTTACTAAGTTGCTAAATTGCCTGAGCTGGGCTCAAATTTAGGATCCTCCTGCCTCAGCTGCCTGAATGCTGGGATTATAAGAATGTACCACAAAACCCAATTTTGTTCATGGTTTTCTTTTGACAACTACTAGCATCCCAGACCTGTGAAGGAACCTGAAAGAAATTTCTACTTTAGCCATGCAGGAACTAGATTAAAAAACCAAAAAAAAAAAAAAACCAGAGGAAATAAGAAATATTAAGCTTTCACTCTTCAGCAAGTGTTTGCTATTTATGATCTACTTATTCTATATATATTTATTAAATGCCTATTATAGGTCAAGCAGAGCATTAGGTTTTTCAAGGGCTATAAAGATACACAAAACTTAGATCATCTCTGAGAGAGTTCTCTTTTTAATCAGAGAAAGAAGGCATACACATAGCTATAAACATTAAATGGTAGAGATAGTATGTAAGTAGGGTTTGACGAGAGGGACAGATAGCTCCCAGCTGGGAAAATCAAGCTGCAATGTTGCTGCCATGTCAAGAGCTTGGTCTCTGAGAGTGGGAAGAGTTGGTGGTTGAAGATGTTGCAAGCAGAGGAAATGCCATGCACAGGGGCACATGTCATTTATTGTTTATTCTGCCACTGGTTGGGAAGTTTAATCCTAATTAGATCCAAAGATGAAGCCAGTTCTGTGCTTATTGGCAATGGAAGCTGCTGGGTAGCTGAAAAAAAATTGCTCTCTCAACAACCGGTGGGAAACACAACAGGGGTTTTGGGGGGCTCCAGGATTCTTTGAATCTTCAGTGATCATCTAAACAATTGATTCCCCTAAAGTATACAAATCTGTATCTGCATAAATCTGAGCAAATAAAGAGGCCTGTAAAGTGCACACAGCACTCTTTCCTTCCGTCTCTAAGCAGTGCTTGCGACACTGTAGGCCACTTTCAGTCCTATCCTTAGGAAGAGGGAAGGCACTCCCTCATTCCTCCATAAGTTCCCACTCAACTACCACATCCTTCCTGCAGCCTTGGCAGGCAACCTCCAACTTCTAGCTAAATACAAAGTAAGGATGTGTTGAAGGAAGTTTCCTGCTTTTCCTATTAGTTGCAAGAATTGCTACCAGTTGTTGGGCTCGTGTGTGTGTGTGTGTGTGTGTGTGTGTGTGTGTAAATAGTATAGCAAAGATCAAATTCTGGTTATTAATCCAAGTCAGGGCAGGAAGGAGAAAATATAGAAGCAGAAAGAAGCAGACCAGTGGTTTCTTTTTAGGCTTTTGTTCTGAAGACAAAAATTTATTTAACGATGAGAACTTCTGCCCTCTAACCGGCACCAGGACGTTGCCACTTCATGCCAGGGAGTTCCCAGTAGTAAGCCATTAACAATCAGTCTCAAAACCTCAACCCACTATTATTTCAGTTGGCATTGTTTAGTCATTCATATCTCCCATTCTGGTCATTGTAGTTCATCTCTTTTAGCCTAATATCATTGACAAGTAAGAAAATATTTGTGCATACCTTTGGAAATAAGTATATTTCCATGTGAGTTATATGAGTAAAAAGGAATTTGGAAGTGATTCAAATGGGGGTTATGAAATGGTTGAATGTTTGCAAAATAAAAATTTCTTTCAGGAAGAAGGAAAAAACAGACGTGATCCTCTGGGATCTTTCTAGGGTAAGGAGCACCTTGTGCCCACAAGCTATTAGCTTACATCACTGTAATCAGTGCTATGATTGAATTAGTGATTTGCTCATTCAGCCTGGTTACTAGGGACTCCCAAGATGTCCCTTGGAAAACAAATACTTGTTTGAGAGAAGACAGAAGAACCAGTGTTTTCATTACTCCAGGCATGAGTGGTGGGTTTGAGGCTCTCTGCTAAGTCACCACCTTGTGACAGGGGATCTTGGGAAAGTCATTTAATTTGCTGGGTCTCCAATTCTCCCCTCTCTAAGATAGGAATATTGGACTAAAGGAGCTTGAAGAAGGGAACTGGGGATGGAGCTCAATAGTAGAACACTTGCCTAGCAAGTATGGAGCCCTAGGTTTGATTCCCAGCATTAAAAAAAAAAAATTAGTTCTGAGCTGGGGATGTAGTTCCATGGTAGGGTGTTGCCTAGTATGAACAAGGCCCTGGGTTCTATCCCCAATACTGCAAAAAGAAAAAAAAGGAGACCACACAAGTTACTGTAAAACTTAGGACTTCTTACCAAGATAAATGTTGAACTGGACAGGATGCCTGCATGGTAACATGGCAAGCCACCTAGAAAGTCCCTTTGCCACCAGAGGACCCTTCTTCCAAGAGTAACCCACCAACTGTCAAGGACACTCTCAAGCTTAAAGGGAAGGCAAACTGGAAAAGATGTATCTTAAACACAATTACACTGTCGTTATAGACATGAGAGGCAGAAGCAATCTGATGTTGGAAATTAAGAAGGACTCAAAATAGTTCATGTAGGTAGGGGTAATGAACTATTTTGAGATTTCTAAAACCTTTGATATTTTAAATAGATACACAAACAAGGAAATAAATTCATCTATCATCAGTTCATCTCTAATTTATACATAAATGTATTTCAAATCAGTCAAATTGTTTTAATAAACCAAAATATTGTCAAAGAATAGAGCAAGACTAACTGGTCAAATTACAGTGAATTAGATGCAATTTCCTATCAATGTTTTCTACTAATTTATAGCCTATACATTTTATTATTATTAATTCTGACACAACTTTTAAAAACTTCAACCTAAAAATTTGTCTACACTGAAAATTTAGAACACATAATACTTTCCATGCTATAGATACTAAGAAAAATATATGCTTTCAGCATATTTAAATTGCACAGATCTAACATGGTGAAATTGTTGGTTTACGGCAGGTTTGGGAGTTCAATTTTAAGATTTTGCAGTTTTACCATCCATTGAACATTTTGAGGTGGAAAGTTTAATGATTTATCTTCTGTACAAATTGCTTTTCTGATGATATTATTATTGGAATAAAAGTCCTTCTTTGAAAAGGAAATCTGAGAACATTCTATAGAGCTCTGAATAAGGAATAACACTGTAAGGACCAGAAGTTTCCCTCCTTGCAACAGACCTCTCTTTAGGAGGGCGTTCCCGCCCCATCATTAGAAGGATTTCAGCAGGGGCTGGGTGGCCATCCTTAGGGAGGATGACCAGGGGAGGCAGGGTCACTGGATGCAAGGTTAGATGAGGTGGCCTTGGAGGCACTGGCTAGATCTAACACCCATGAGTTCTGTGATCCTAGGGCTCATAGGATTCAGACTGAATCAGTAGTTAAAATACCATCTAACAGTCCCTTAGAGCAGTGCACTTGCACGCTAGGATCCTCCCTTAGGAAGCCACTGCCACTTTGCCACACATGTGCTTGTGGTTAAATTGCTTTCTGGCTTCTTGGTCCAGAATGAGACTGAGTTTTATTTTGACTAAAGCAATTTTAATGCATCTGGGAGAACTGGAAAGCTCTACTAACACACCTCAGGTCTTTGAAAAGGACGTATTGCTCCATAGCCATTCACAGGAAAAGAGAGACACATTGGCACACGCAATAAAATTTCTGTCTCGGTCATTTTCTATTTAGTGAAAGGCTAGAGGAAGTCAAATCAAGCCTAGATGCAGTTCAATACCCAGGTCAACGGTGCAATGTGAGCAAACGATGAGCATTTCTGTTCATTTTCCTTGGTGGATATTCAAGGCTGCGCCACATCTGTACTATTAAGCCTCTGTCAGGCAGCGCGGTAGAAAACGTGTGCTCTTCACCAAGTAGTGGTGCCCCTTCTGGGGGAAACCGGCAGCTGCTGCGGACTGACAGAGAGCAACTTACAGCAAATTCCATGAGTCAAGGAAAAAAAAAATCCATCACCCTTCAGGAACATCAGAGCTACGCTTCCCAGTGACAGGAAGCAGAAATAAGGAAGCAACAAGAGTGTGGGTTAAGGCACATGCTACCGATGATTCAGCAGTGTTTGGATCTTACCTCTGAAACGGGCTAAATAAGTCGCATTATAATCACCGAAGCTGTGTGTGGAAAAATTAACCAAAAAAAAAAAAAAAAAAAAAAAAAAAGACAAGTAGCGAATTAGCTCTACAATAATAAAATGCTCTGAATTGATAAATTCAAGGTCAAGGACACATACTCTGATCTGTAGGCTTTTGTGTTCACCAGTTGGAAAGATAAGAAGTCCCACTATCAGAGGCATTTAGTTACCACAACTGTGCTCTTTACACAGCGATGATAGAGCTATCACCCAAAGCACCTTGGCCATAACATTAGACAGATGGGGTCCAAAGGCCTCAATTAACATTTGATCTTTTTTTTTTTTTTTTTTGTGGGTACCGGGGGGTCGACCTCAGGACCTCACGCGCCAACAGGCACCCGTGCTGCTGAGCGATATCACCGGCCCCTTTTTCGTATGTGGGATCCGGGAGTCGAACTCGGGCCCTCACACTTGCAAGGCAGGCACTTAAGCCGCTGAGCCATCTCACCGGCCCAACATTTGATCTTATATATCTGTAGCCCTGAATAAATCATTTCATACTGTTTTCGAGGCACTGGGGTTCAAACCCACATGTTGCATCTGCTAGGCAAATACTCTACCACTGAGTCCATTGAACTATATCCCCAGCCCTTGTTTCACCTTCTAATCCTTATCCACAAAATTGACATAATAAAAAAATCAACATAATAAAATCTACTTAACATGATTACTGTGGTGATTAAATTTTATAATTAATCTATTTATTTGAAAAATCTAATGAGCACTTAAACATGCCAGGCACAAAAGATCTGAGTAGATATTTCTCCAAAGACCTACAAAAGGCCAATAAGCACAAGAAAAGATGTTCAACATCATTAGATATCAGTGAAATGCAAATCAAAACCACAATCAGGAGCTGAGGGTGGAGCTCAGTGGTAAAGTATGTGTTTAGCATGCACAAGGCCCTGGATTTGATCCCTAGCACTACAAAAAGAAAGAGAGAATCGAAAAGAAAGAAACAAAGAAAAAAAAGACCCTGATTCTATGCATGTACCAGAATGGCCATAATCAAAAAATAATAAAAGGTGTTGTTGAGGACATGACGAAATTAGAACCCTTGTATGCTGCTGGTAGGAATGTAAAATGCTACAGTCTGACAGTCCCTCAATAGGTTAAACCTGGAGTTTCTATTAAAACATAGAAATTTCACTCCCAGTTACATTTATGTGCTCAAGAGAAATGAAAACATATGTCCACATGAAAGCTTACATGTACATATTCATAACAACATTTTTCATAATACCAAAAATTGGAAGCAACTTCAATATCTGTCGTTTGATATATAGGTAAACAAACTGCAGTGTGTCTCTGTAGTGGAACATTATTTGACAATAAAAAGGGACAAAGTAATGATACATATTACAACATGGATGAACATTGAAAACACCATGCTCAGTGGAAGAAGCAAATCGCCAAAGACCACACATTGTATGATCCCATTTGTATGAAATATCTGGAAGAGGTACATCTGTAAAGACAGAAAGCAGATTAGAGCTCACTTGGGCCTGGAAGGAGGATGGAGGGGACAAGTTTAGGGTGGTAGCAGCTAAGGAGGACAGAGTTTCTTTTGGGGGTAATAAAAATAGTCTAAAATTTCTTATAGTGATGCTTGCACAACTCTGTGAATATACTAAAAGCCACTGAATCATACATTTTAAGTGAGTGGATTGTATGGTATGTGGATTGTATTTCAATAGAGCTATTTTTTTAAAGTGTACCAGGCAATTTGCTAGGTACTCAATACAAAATGAATGTGAAATGCACATGCTATCTGCTTAATAAATACAATGCAAACACATAATGCCTCACTTAATTTGAATAAAAGGGAAAAATAATGCTTAAAAGGAATACAAGTGCATATGAAATATAGAAACCTAAATTAATGTGTTAATTAGGAATAAAGTAACCATAACTACAGCATATCAGCATGTAGTATTGTACTGGGATACTATTAAACTGTACTTGAGTGTACAGTAAGGCAAAGCCTTTAATGGCAATAATCTTTGGTAGTACGCTATTGAGTCATGGCATTATTTAAATGGAAGGTGAAGGCCATTACAAACTACACCTGAGAATCAAAGACAAAGAGATAAAATGACAGTTTATTACAAGAGAAGAGATCCAAAGAGGAAACTACCTCTTTGCCGTCTTGGCTCTTATATTCTGAATGCTCTTAATTCCTGCACTTTCCCGTCTCCAACACAGTCATATTCAGTACAAGAAAATAGAAGGCTTGCTTTTCTTTATGCTGGAATTATATTAAAAAGGCATTGCATACTTGCCTAGTCTTTAGGCTTTCCCTCTCTTCTGTTATCCCCAGGAGGCTATCATTTCACAGCATGGAAGAGCTAACAGAAGCCTCAGAATTATTGATGGGCGTGGGTTCCTCAGAAGAAGTTACCATACACATCCTCCTCAAACAACATGTTAACAGGCTAGGGACAGATGCTGACACCTACCCTGGCTTTCAGTGACCCAAGAACATAGCAATCCTGTCTAGGCTTGACATTGCAGGTAGAGTAAAGCTTCCTAGGGGAGCACTTTCACACAAGCAAAGGCAGTGTTCTGGAATGTTTCACGTGGCAGTAGACAGACATCTGGTGCATGTGGCTCTGAGGGAAAGAGCTGGCATTGTCCTGACTTAAGTCAGGACTAAAACTCTGGATAGAAAGCATGTGTGGGTGCATGGAAAGTTTGCTTAAAAAGTAAAAGAGAGGTTTGGGAGTGTAGCTCAGTGATAGAGCACTTGCTTGGCATGCACAAGGCTGTGGGTTCCATCCTCAGTAACCCCCCGCAAAAAAAAGAGAAAGAAAAGAGGACACTGTGTGGAGACACTACAACAACAAATACAGTCGAAGTTAGAGATAAGAAGAAAAATGAGAGAGGGAGGGAGGAAGACAGGGAGAAAGTACAGTGGAGCCTGTGTGTGTGGCTTAGTCACGTTCCTTGTTGCTGGGACAAAATACTCGACATCCACAACTTAGAAGAAGAGAAGTTTGCTTTGGCTCACAGTTTCAAAAGTTTCAGTCCCCTGTAGGCCTGCTCCAAGGCCGAAATGGCATGGCAGAGGACACAGCAGATGAAAGCTTCTCACCCCATAGCAGCCAGGAAGCAGAGAGAGAAGGGAGGAGGTGGGGAGGGAAACACACCCTTGCAGGTGTCACCCCAGGTGACCACCTCTATCCAAGCCCCACCTCCCACCAGCACATTCAGCCATGTAGCACCCCCCCCATTATCCGATCACTTCAGGGAGATGTTTCAGATGCAAACTGCAATACTGTGCATTTAAAAATCTGCCAGAAAAAGAAATGTTAAACTTTAAACACCAAAGAAATAGAGAAAAATAAAAAAGACCCCTTTCAGATAAGACATTTTTCCTAAAGTGAAATGGTGGTAGACGCTAAAATATGTTAAAAATTAATATACGTTATGAAGAAAAAATAAGGTGATTAGCATAGTTCAGAGGTGGCACTTCAAGCACTAAGGAGATAATGAGTGGACATAAAATTATTCATAGTGGTATGACAGGGAACTGGACCCGTGTGCTCAGAAGAAGGCCATGACAAGGACTGGCGTGCAGCACTGGGGACAGGAGGAGGGCAGGCACGAACAGTATAATAAAAACTGAGGCCAAAATCGACTGCATGAGGAATGTGGCTAAAGGGGGACAGTACAAGAAGACAAAGTAAAATCAGACTCACAACAGAGTCAGAGAGAAAGAAACAACCATGATGTATCCCCAAATAGAAGCAGATTTAAATGAAATTCCCAGGCATTTACTGAAAGGTTTACATGATTCTGAAGAAACATAGAGCACAAATATTTAATTGGAAAGAGCAAGAGCTTGGAAATAGACTGGAAGTTCTAAGCCTAAAAAACAAAGCAAAAAAAGTTAGTTCACAATTTATAATTGAATTGCGCTCCTTCTCTTCATTCATTACTTGTTTTCTTTATAACTGAAAAATGCTTTCCCACAGCAGCAATGTGATAATTGATGGCTAAGTTCCAAAAGAGATTCACACACACACAAAATCTCTTGAATTATTAAAACTCTACCTTCAGGCCTGGGGATATAGCTCAGTGGTAGAGTGCTTGCCTAGTGTGTGCAAACAAGGCCCTAGGTTTAATCCCCAGCCCTGCAGAAACAAAAACCTCTCCATTCACAGTAACTCTACTGGTACACTAGTACCAGGCTGAGCTCTGAATCCTGGTAATGGGGAGTGTATTAGTCAGCTTTCTGTTACTGTAACAAATACCCGAGATAAACCAACTTACAAGAAAAAAGGATTACTTTGGTTCAGTTTCAGAAGTTCCAGTCCCCGACTGAGTGGACATATTAGGGCTGTGGTGTGGGCTTTGGTTAGCTCATAGTGGTGAGACTACTTGGCAGAGCAAAGCCATTCACCTCAGGGCCAAAATGCAAAAGAACAATGAGAATGAGGACCCTTCACTGGCATGCTCTAGTGATGTAAAAAATCTCTCTTGGCCCTACATTTTAAAAGTTTCCGTTACCTCCCAATACCACCAAGCAGCAGACCAAACCTCTAATACATGAGCCACTGAGGGACATTTCAGATCTGCACTGTAGCAAAGATCAACTATAGCAAGACGGAAGAGGAAGTGCAATGGGGAAAGGAAGGGATGAGAAATAAGAGGAGAAGGAAAGAGAAAAAATGAAGGAAGGTTTCCTCTTTCTTTCTTGAAAATCTAGGCTCCAGTCCCTTGTCTTTCTTAGATGTTAGGAAGTTATCTAAATTTATGCCCAACACTAAAACATTTACAATTCTTTTTTTTTTTTTTTTTGTAGGTCTTTTTGAGACAAGGTTTTGCTATGCAGTTCAGGCTGGCCTTGAATTCCTGTATGTAGGCCAGGCTGGCCTTGAACTCACAGAGATCCTCCTGCCTCAGCCTCCTGAGTGCTGGGATTACAGGCATGCACCACCACACCTGGCCTAGCATCTACAATTCTTGTCCCTTGCCTGTCCTTATTTATTTATTTGACAGAATTTTGCTCTGTGGGCCAGGCTAGCATGGAACTCCTGGTCTCAAGAGATCCTCCTACCTCAGCCTCCCAAAAAGCTAGGCCCACAGGCATGGGCCACCACACCTATTGTTTGCTTAGAGTTTTGAAAAGTGTGAGGGAAGATGTCTGCTGGTGAGAATATTCTCGTAGAATTCTCCTAGCCATTCTTCTTTTTCACAGCCTCATCCCTTCCTTTGCTTCACTAAAAGATACAGGGTTTTGAGTTGGAGCTCTGATGAGTTAGGTGTGTAGGGGTGGAGCTGTTGTTTGTAACCTGGAAGATTATGAGATGGAAATTGTCTACATAGCAAAAACAATTTATTCAGTTGTGCCCTGAGAAGTGATATTGTAAAGTATGGGTGAAGTACACAGACTATTAACCCTTTTATAATAGGGAAGTACTACACACTGATAAACACTTCAAAGCACTGAATCAATGCATCAAAACGGTGTGATTACTCAGAGATCCATAAGTAATGTAACAATTTAAGGGAGTAGATGAATGACAGATAATTTAGAAAAGCATGGAGAGTCAATTTGGAAATTAAGGTATGGAAAGAAAAATTGTCAGGCAATTGAAAAGATATAAAAGCCAAGTGTGGTAGTGCACGCCTGTAATCCAAGCTACTCTGGAGGCTGAGGCAGAAGGTTCAAAAGTTCAAACCCATGCTGGGCAACTTGGAAAGACCTTGTCTCAAAATAAAAAATTAAAAGTGCTGGAGATGTAGCTCAGTGCGAAGCCCCAGGTTCAATCTCTAGTATCAAGGGGAAACAAAACAAAAAGATATAGAAAGAAAAAAGGGTCAGAATTACTAATATGAAATTCACACAAGTGAAAAAACAAGATTAGTTCAGCTATGAAGAAAGATAGGAATTACATTTGGAACAGAGAAAAATGAAAAGAGTAGACAGAACTCCCACTGAGTTGATACTTTGAAGGGCAGTTGTTAATATCTAAAGTAAAATCAAGAGGACTAGACTGGAGGGAACCTTCCAACAGACTCAAACATTTTAAGGGTCTCACTGTGTCTCACTAAGTTGCTACATTTAGCCAGGCTGGGCCTGAATTTATGATCTTCCTGCCTCAGCCACCTCTAGTGCTGGAATTACAGGTATATACCACCATGCCCAGCTAGGAGAGATTTTTAAAAAGTATTTTCCCATTAAAGGATCTTCTCACTGTTAACACCTTTGGGGGAAATTTTTCCAAACTACAATGTATTATATTATTTTGCTTCAAGGTTGGCTTTTTATTTCTCCGTGTACCACCTCCACCAGGGTCACAGGCCTCGAAATTGTACCACTAAAGTAGCTACATACTCAGAGAGGCTGAGGCAGGAGAATTGTGAGGCCAACCTGGGCAACTTCAGCAGACCATATCTCAAAAATGAAAGAAAGAAAGAAAGAAAGAAAGAAAGAAAGAAAGAAAGAGAGAGAGAGAGAAAGAGAGAAAGAGGGAAAGAGAGAGAGAGAGGAAGGAAGGAAGGAAGAAGAAGAAGAAAGAAAGAAAGAAAGAAAGAAAGAGAGAGAGAGAGAAAGAAAGAAAGAAGAAAGAGAAAGAAAGAAAGAAAGAAAGAAAGAAAGAAAAAGAAAGAAAGAAAGAAAGAAAGAAAGAAAGAAAGAAAGAAAGAAAGAAAGAAAGAAAGAAAGGAAAGGGAAAGGAAGGGGTCTGGGAATATAGCTCAATGGTGGAATGCTTGCCTAGCATACACAAGGCCTTGGGTTCAATCCTTGGTAACACACACACACACACACACACACACACACAAGGGGAGCGAGAAAGAAAGTAGCTACAAATGAAAAAATTTTTTGTAGTGTTTCTTTTTTGTTTGTTTTTGAAACAGTGTCTCTCTATGTAGTACAGGCTGGCCTTGAACTCACAGCATTCCTCCTGCTTCAGGCCCCCAAGTGATGGGATTATAGGTGTGCACCACCATGCCTGCTCTGTAATGTTTCTTTGTCATTGGCTATCCAGAAGTTATTTTCATTCATCTTATTTTTTAAGAACTCAGCAATTTTACAACTTATGGACAACATCTAATTGAATACCCTACAATAGTTGGATGCTAATATGTTGAAAACTGAGCTGAGACTATAGTCACCAAAACCAGATTCCAGCCGCATCTCTGTCACTTACAAATAACTTAAAGCAAAATTGTTAAAGTTCAGCTCTTTCATCTCTTTATAAAATGAAAGCATTGAATGAAAAGAAATTACATGATCTGTTAAGCCCCTTATAAGTGTGGTTATTATTCTCTAAAAGAAACAATCTATAAATGTTATTATCATAAGCTTGTCTATAGGATGGTTTTATAATACGTGATTTTTCACTAAAATTTGTTGACAGCCGAAAATAATCCAAAATTTACAGATTTATAGCAGGTAAAAGGCAAGAAAATAAACGGACTGTAGCTTAAAAGGTAGTATTTTTTTTGCTGTAATATGGAGAAAATATTTGCATTTCATTTTATAATTTTAAATGTAGAAATTACAAAAATAGGATAGTTATTTTATTAATAATATATAAGTATATGCTAGCAAATAAATAATATATTAATAATAGCTAATTAATATTTTAAATAACCACTTAGTATGAATCATAGCTAACAAAATTCATATGTGTCACATATGATGTGGTCTTCAATATGATATTATGGGATTTCTACTATTACTATCCTTACTTTACAGATAAAACTGAGGCTTAGAGATATTAAGTAACTTATTCAAGTTCACACAGATCATACAAGGTAGGGACCAGGGCTTTTTACTTTCAAATATTGGATATTGTTGTACATCTTATTATGTGATTTAGCTTTTAAATTTAACATGTCCTGACTTTGGCTCTCTGTTTACAAATTTACTGCAATAACTTCACTGGTAAGGACTACATGGTACTCCTACACATATGAATACATTATAATTTATCTAAATACTCCCCCTGTGTTGGGCATTTATGTTGTTGCCAAATGTTTATCCCTGTATACAACTCTTCATAAATGTAATATTGAAAGATTTATGTTTTCCGATACTTCATCAGAATACATTTTTATTATATAATTATAATTACTGAGTCAAAAGCTGAGTATTTTTAAGGCTTTATATTGATCATCAACTGTGAGCTTCATTTAATTCTTTTAAATGCAGTCTTCAGTCCTTCAACGTCACCTAAAAGACTGCTAACTAAACTCTTTATTGTTTATTGCTAAAACTAGCTCCTTTTGTGGTTCCTAGCCTGCACGTTTAAAAGAGAAATTCAAGTAGGTGAAGAGATCTTTCAGTAGTTCCAACAGATAAAAGGATAGGAGGAGAAATTTTTTTGTTTTCTCCATCCTTTGTGGAAAATTATAGAAACTGACAAAGAGCCAGAAAAGAAATTTATTCCCTCTGTGGATGTAGTACTGGAACTGAACAATACAGAAGAAAAATGAAATATTACCAAGTATTTTGGTACCAATAATTCTTTTTCAAAAAAATTTATTGCATATATTTAAGGTATACAGCATGTTTTGATATACATGTAGATAATGAAATAGTAACTATTGCCAAGCAAATTAAGTTATGTTATTCATCATCTCACATAGTTATACCCTTCCCTTTTCTTTATATTTGTAGAAATCTAGCTATTTGACCACCCATTTTTTAAAAGCCCTAAGTAAAAGAATAGAGTTTACTTGGAGAAGGATTTGAATTGGGACTTGCCTGAGACGAACGGCAAGAGGGAAATTCTTTGGGTGCTAGAAATATTGTATATTATTTCTAGATGGTGGTTCATGTGTAAAAATTCATCTACTTGTACACTTAAGATCTACGTGGTTTATGGTGTAAGTTATACCTCCAAGCAAACAAATATCTCAGATAGTTGGCAACATTTGTAAACCAAACATCTAAGGTGGGCTGGATTTTCCATTTCTCTCTCCAGATACTTTATGTTTTTACATCATTTAAATATTACATATTTAAGTAGTAAACACATAAACACAATAAGTCAAAATCTGGAAAGCTGGCTGACATTTTTTTTCTTTTTCTATATATTTGTTTGACTGAATCCCATTTCTTATTTAGCCAATCCCTAACATTTGGACATTTAGGTAGCCTCCAATATTTTGCTAACATCGCTCCTTGTACACACATTTTTATATGTGTCTATATTTACTGAAAATAGATTCTCAGGAAGCTGTTTTTAAGTGATCTGAACAAAAAGAGATGTGTGTCAACATTTATCTAGAAGTTAAATGGAGTACAAGTCATCTCGAAAGAATAAGATTTTGATCAAATTACTGTTTAGAACAGTTGGACACCTTAGAAAAAAAGGTCCAGCATTTAGCATTAGCTCATCTTTAAAAAATACTGGCATTTGGAGTGGCCCAAAAGAGAACTGTGAACACCCAGATAGTTTGCTTTTCCTAAGTTCACCCAAAGTCAAATTTTCCTCTTAGAAACTCAGTCTCAGTCTTTAAATTCTAAAGGAGAAAACATAAGCTATGGGGAGATTTCCAAAATGTTAGATTCTTTAGAAAATGTTGATCTTATTTCTGATAACAGCTCATCTCATTATCAGCTAAGCTAAATAGAGACCCAAGGTTTCTTTTTTAAATGGACAATATTGTACAGGCAATATATTCATGCAGCTGAAAAATTACTTGGATGCAGGTGTGTTTACTTTAACATTAGACAGACCTGCTTTCTTTCTGCCCTTCGAGGCCCCATTCCTTTAGTTTTCTTGAACATCTATTTTGGTTGGCAGCAGCAAGCAAATCTAACCCTCTATTGCATTCACTAACCTCTCAGTGCAACAGACTAGACATTTGTTTGTGAACACAGTATTGTAACATATCTGTGTTTTTGGTTGGAATCCAGTTCATCTGTTACAATTTAGTGATGTTCTAAGCTTTCCCTTCCATCTCTTGGACCCTAAAATGACTTCACGTCTTGGCGGAGCTTTACAGTTTCAACATTCACAGACAGAGCCAGACTCTCTTATTCGCCCTACCACACTGGGCTGTCACCAGCAGTTTCTGGGGCATGAAAAACATCCAAACTGGCAAACTTCAGAAACAGCAGGCATTTTTTTTTCAGATGTATTTTGCTCATTGTGACAAAAGGCCAACCTGCTTTCCTGTTTAAAATATGCAGTGGAGTTATTTTAGCTTCTGAATTTTTCCATCTGAGCAAGAATTTATGTTGAGAAAGAGGAAAGAGGAAGAAGAGGAGGAAGAGGAGGAGGAGAAGATGAGGAGGATGGAGAAGAAGCAGCCTATCAATTCTGGCTAGTAATTGTAGGCGCTCTAAAGCCAACAGTGTTGGTCTGGATCCTTACAACCCTCATCTAGATAACAGTGAGCAACCTTACACCTCTCTCCTCCCCACAATCAGCCTGGCAAAGGAGGATTCATCTCTGCAGAAACTGAACAGCCCCAGGAAAAAAAGATCTACAGATGCCAATATTTATAGGTCCACCTAAGGACAAAGGTAGCTTGACACCTCATCACATTGTGGAGAAGCTGTCTGGGGACCTATCTTCTCTGGAACCTAGAACCATTATCTAGTCATTGTCATATCCTTTAATCTGAACAGGTAGCAAGACATCTGAGGAAAGCCTTAAGGATGAAAGCTACGGAGAACAAAGCAAATAATAAAGGTGGGTTTCAGGGATGGGAGCTACATAAGCAAATGGAAAGAAATAGATTAAGAGGATAGAAGGAAAATTTAACTATGAATAGCCTTTAGAAAAAGGAACCAATATGATACATGCATAAAACAAGAATAAGATGTCTTACAAATTATATAATCAGAGAAAAAGGAATAGTTTATGGAAATTGAAAATTAGGAAGCAAGTCAGGGGTAACTATAGAGAGATAAAATAAGAAAATCAGCTCAGATTTTTCAATATATGAGTAACAGAAGTTCTAGAGAATGAAGAAGAAGTAATTACAAAAAGCAAAAACAAAAAATATACCATAGCAAAGCATATCATCATGAAATTTCAGAAGATAAGACATGAGAAGAATAGTCTACAAGCTTACAGAGAGCAAAAATAGGTCCTATATAATGGATTGGAAATCCCAATGGCATCAGATTTCCTAATGGTCCCAAATTGGAAGCTTAGAGCAAATGAATTAATCCCTTCAATTAATAGCAAGTCAATGAATACCTGAAGGGAAATTATTTTCAACCCAGGAGTTTGTTCCCAAATAAATTACCAATCAAATGTGAGGATGAAACAAAGACATATTTAGCCACTGAAGAATTTTAAATTTTCCACCCATGGGTCCTACTGGAATGTACATTGCCCAAAGCAAGGGAAAAATGAATAAGAGGGGAATTTTGTACGCAAGAAACAGGAGGTCTAACTCAGAAGAGTGGAAAATGTAAGTGCTTAGATAATGATGAACAGAAACCCAAGAAGGACAACGATACAACAAAGTAAGAGAGCTCTCCACACAGATTGGATGGTTCTGAGAGAAAAGTTGTCAGGATAATAGGAAGCTAACATGTGCCTGGCATACATATTGATGACAGCAGAAATGTTGACATATTTGGAAAGTTAAATAAATTGAAAAGAAAGGCAAAGGAAAAGACTTGTAACTGCAATGACATACCAATTCATGGCCATTAGGATGACTACTATCAAAACAGGAAGAACAACAAGAATTGGCAAGGATGTGAAGAAACCAGAACTTCATCCATTCTTGGTAGGACTGTAAAATGGTGCAATCACTGTGAAGAGCAGTGTGGAGGTTCTTCAAAGACTTGGACGTAGAATTACCATGTAACTCAGCAGTCGTACTTATAGGTATATCCTAGAAGAATTGAAAACAGGCACTCAGATATTTGTACATCAGTGTTTGTAACAGCAGTATTCTTGGTAGCCATAAAGTGGAAATGATGTGGGTGTCCATCAGTGGATGAATTGATAAATAAAACGTAGTATATATGTACAATGGAACATTACTCAGTCATAAAAAGAAATGAAATTCTGGTATATGCTGTACCATGGATGAAACTTGGAAACACTATGCCAAGTGTAGGGGCCAGACACAGAAACATAAACACTGTATGAGTCCAGTTACATGAGATACCTATAATAGGCAAATTCATAGGCAAAAGTAGAATTCCAGGGGCTAAAGGAGGGGAGGGAAAGGAGAGTTATTGTTTCATAGGCACAGGATTTGTCTGGGATGATGAAAAAGTTTTGGAAGTAGATAGTGGTGATGGTTGTATAACATTGTTAATATACTTAATGCTTCTGAATTATACACTTAAAATCAGCTAAATTGGAAAATATTAGGATATTCACCACAATTAAAAAATAAGGCTTGTAAAAGGAAGACAATGTAGTCATAGTGTTTTACACAGTGTTGCCAGACATCTAAAGTTTTTAAGACCAGTCAGAAATTAAGATTAGCATGGATTATCTCCCAAGTTTTAACTTGGAAAATGTAATAACATCATTTAAGTCAGAAAAAATAATTCTCTAGGCATCTGGACTGTCCCTTGAGCTTTCTAGAGAGATATATTAGCAGATCATTATGATGGGGAAAGCACTGGAGTTGAAGAAATCCATATTCTGATCACTTCTTTAAATCACTTTCTAACCTGTTGCTTATATTTTCCCAATCTGTAAAATGAGACAAAGAGCTGTTACATCAGTCTCTCAAAAGTGCTAAAGTAAAGACAACACTGCTCATGTAGTACATCCAACTTCCTGAAATATGTTGTATTTGATCATCACACCTGATGCGTTGTGTTGGGTAACTGGGTAAAGAAAATGTTTTGATGATGCTTTTGCTTTAAAACAGAAGTCTCAGCTGGGTATGATGGTGCACATCTGTAATCCCAGGTACTTGGGGGCTAAGGCAGGACAGTTTCAAGTTCCAGGCCAGCCTATGCAATTTACAGAAACCCTGAACCAAAATCAAAAAGTAAAACGTGCTGGGGGTACACCTCAGTCATACAGTGCTTGCCTACCATGCCCGAGACCCTGAATTCAATCCCCAGTACTGCAAGAAAACAAACAAAAAGCCCAAACAGCATAAAGCTCTCCTATCATGTCATTCCATACCGAGAGAAACCGAGTGTCATGTTTGAGTGGTAGGGATTGTACTGAATAAGAAGCAGGAGGTGGCCTTCCCTAGTGTTTTTCAATAGCCGATAAGATCTTGCTTTACGCTTAGTATTTGGAAAGGTGCTTGGATACCCAGAGAAACTTTCTTCAAGTTTTAATAAGACAACAATCTTCTTAAAATTCAAAGAGCTTCAATTTCTTCATCTGTAACATGAGAATACAATCTACATTGCCTACTTGACAGGTTTTTGGGGATTCAATAAGATATCTCCATTCATTTAGACATTCAGTAAATATTCACTGTATACTTATCATTTATGCTGTGTATTTATCAATTATTAATGTTAAGGATGGGAATATAACCCACAAAAAAAGACATGATCCATACATTCCTGTAGCTCCAAATTAAATGGGGTAGATAATATGTGTGAGGCACATAGAACAATGGCTGGCATATGAGTTAATGTCAGTAAATATTAGTTCATTGTGATGGTTAATTTTATGTGTCAACCTGACTGGCTCATGAAGTGCTGAGGTATTTGGCTAAACATGATTTCTAGGCATGTTTATGAGGGCGTTTCTAGATGAGATCAGCATTTGAATCAGCGGGTTTAGTAAAGCAAATTCCCTCCTCAATGTGAGTGGGCACCATCCAGTCCATTGAGGACCTGAATAGAAGGGCAAAAGAAGGAGGAATTATCTTTCTCAGGGTCTTCTTAGTCATTTCCCATCCTTAGGACAAAATACCCTAACACCCACAATTTTAAGGAAGAGAGATTTATTTTTGCTCACTGTTACAGTCCGTATTTAGCTGGCTCCAACCCAGAAACAGGAAGACAAAGGGGATAGCAGATGAAAAGGTGTTCAACCAATGACAGCCAAGAAACAGAGAGTGAAAAGAGGATCCAGGGAGGGAGACATATGATTCCAGCTCACTCCCCCAGTGTCCACCTACTAATAGCACATTCAGCCATGTATTCATCAGAGGATTAATACGCTCATTAGTATACTGCCCCCACAGTCCGATCACCTTCCAAAAGCCCCAACTCTGAACACACATGGTTTGGGGGAACAAGACCTACACTATAACACTCAATCTGACTGCTTGTGCTGGGACATTAGACTTCTGGCTTTCCCTCGGATGGAGACATACACCATCAATGTTTCTGGTTCTCAGGCCCTTGGACTTAGACTGGAATTCCTGGGCCTCCAATTCCTATTTTACACTATTGGTATATGCTATTGGTTTTCTTCTTTGGAGCACCTTCAGTAATACACTAGCCCTTGAAGTAAGGACCCTGAAAGGTACTTATGCATATCTAAATCCGTGCCCTGAATCAGGAAACCAGATCTCATTTACAAACTGATTCCTTATTTAGTAGGTCATATTACTCATATTCACAACCCTAAGCCATTGCTACCAGTACCGAAGTATAGGAGTCATTCTTCTGCCCTATAATATAAAACTCCAACAAGATAGCAAGTCATCCCATTCATCCTCCCCAGAAAGCTGGGAAATATAATTTTATGTCCAGACCAGAAAGGATTCAAAATTTAACAAAGTCCTGGGAACTTAAAGTGTAGGCAGGGGTAATACTGCTGTTCATCACTGTCTACTTATTTTCTATTTAAAGAGTTTTCTCTTCCTAGTAGAGGGGGCTGGTTTAATAGAGTATCAGGGGAAATTTCTGGTGAATATATTGATTGTATGTATGATGATAAATGTGGACAACTCATCTCCTAATCTTTTCAGGTTTGCTTAGCTGGGGGTGAATGAAATTATTTTTAATATAGCCATGAAGGTCTTTTTCCTTTGCTTTAGGATCCTGGTACTATACATATATCTAAATGACTTTTTTTCCCTGACAAAGGGTAAGAATTTTTAGACTGGCACCAGGTGGAAGATATTTCTATATATGGTATTTTATGTCTAAATCTAAAGTTTTATCATTTTAGTTAGGAACAATTAAATTATTCCCATGTTAAATATGTCCACATTTTTCAGAGAAATGATCATAATGCCTCAAAGGGAAAATGCAGGAATCTTCATTATCAAGGATGTGAAAAGGTTTCCAAAGCTCTCAACATACGGTATGCAAAACAGAATCAACCTGGATAGATAGAAGGAAAGAGGCTGCTTAACCAAGCAAATTAATTTGATTTTCGGATTCCATTCTCCAAAATGAATATTTTGGGAAAAAAGTTGGGTATAAAATAGAATATTCTTATTATTGTGCATCTCCTCCTTTTTGTTTGTTCAAGACAAATGCAATGCTGAAAAGGTTTTTACTCTGATGATCTAACAAGAAGTGTACTTCTGTCACATCCAAAGTGACTGATAATGTTCAGGCCTACTCATTACTTCATTCAAATAATAGGGTTGACTTGCTTTTAAGATCACTTGGACTATAATGTTGTTATTGTCTTTCCTGCTGCACTGTAGTCTGATTTTCACCGAAGATTGGTAGAGTGAGGTCGGACAGGACTCATTTATGGGTGTAGTGCCACTGTCAGCCCCTTGCTTGTAGTCCTTCATCTCCTTGCTCATTACAAAAATACTGTGACAGGTTTTAGAGGAGTGAGAAGCTCAGATTTCAACCACAACAGAAATCTTCTTCTAGGTATTGTTTTAAGTTAGAAAGTAGGGTGAAAATATTTATAGAACATTTGCATCCCAAGAATATTTGGGGCACTTGAAATAAGAAAATCTTGTATTTGGGGCCGGGGATGTAGTTCAGTGGTATGGAACTTGCCTAGTTTGCCAGGCCTTATGGTTCAATCTCTAGCTCTGCAAAAAAGAAAAAAGAAAAATCATGTGTTCTATTAAGCAGAGTAGTAGAAAAAGGCTTTTAAGCCAGAATTCAACTAATGTTCTGATAATTTGAAATTCCATTATATACTAAACCACATCTTGAAAACGAATAAAAACATCCATTCAAATTGGAAATAAAGAATTGCTTCTGTGTAGTTGATATAGATTAATCTGTACTTCTATCTTGTCATTTTTTTAAAAGGATACACATGGCCTCACACTTTCTGTCTGTGCTTATTTCCTATCGTAGATTTGTCTTTAATTTCCAAAAACCTTAACATGATGCATGTTTTGCTCTATAGTCTTGTTTTCATAAAGAATAGAAAAAGAGAAGTACTGAGTAGCATTCATTTACAAAAACATTCCAAACTTTTTATTAAATTTAAATAGTTTAATAAATTCCAGATCATTTGTTAAAATAACTATACATGAGGAAACCTTAAAAAGTTAACACACGGGATTCCTAATTCTAATTTCATTTCTGTCACTGCGCTATCTGACATTGGGCAAGATACCATATCTCTCTGAGCCTCTGTCTATTTATGTGTACTACAACATTTTTAATGTTATATTCAATTAGAAATATAGACAGTTGTCCTTTGGTATCTCCAAAGTGATTAGTTCCAGGACACTGCACCCCACGGATACCAAAATCTCGGGATGAGAAAGTCCCTCATATATGATGGCAAAGTATTAGCACAGAATCTTCACACATTCTCCATATACTTTAAGTCATCTCCAGATTACTTATATCTAATAAAAAGTAAGTGCTACATAATTAATTGTTGTACAGGAATTTTTAGAGAGTAATGATAAGTCTGTACATGTTCAGTACAGACACAAATTTTAAAAAATATATTTTCAATCCAAAGTTGCTTAAATCTGGGTATGTGAAGCCCTATTATGTAGGGTCAATGACACTCATGTCCTAAAAGAAGTCTATGTGGCACTATTCTGGTGTCCTGTTCTTGTGAACCCTGTCTCCCTTTGCTATATACACTTGGAGGCCTTTTCTTTTACTTACAGGCCTGAAGCAAAGCATGTGACTTTAATGTACATCATTAAACCCAAAGCTTCTTTTCCTAAGAAATGTAAGACTTTGGCTTAATAGGTTTTCCCCAACTTTTAAAAACTATTTTTGTAAATTCTAAACTTTCAAAAAAAGTCATAGTATAATGAAGTACAATAAACTTTTCCCTTAGATTTAGCCACTGCTAATATTTTGCCAACTTTGCTTTCTCTCTATTTCTCTTTCTGTACTCCTTCTCTGACATGTGGGCATGGTTAGACCATTTGGCCACAGTATCCCTAAATACTGTGGCATTTGTCTCCTAAGAAAAAGGACATTCATCTACATAACAATAATATAGCTACATACTTGGGAAATTTAACATTTATTTTATTCTATTGTCTAAAAATATGCTCTATTCAAATTTCCCCAATTGTCCCAATAAAAATCCATTCTTTCTTTCTTTATTTGTATTCTGAGAGCTAATCGAAGATTATCTGTTGTATTCTATTTTCCTATCTTTTTACCCTCCCGCAAGCTATAATATCTTGGTCTCTTTTATTTGTTTGCTTTTCATGGTATTGACATTTTTGAAGAATTCAGACCATTTTACAGAATGTCCCTGAAGTCTGACTGTGTCCTACTGATTAGATTCAGGTTAAATATTTTTGGAAGGAGAGGCTGGGAGTGTAGCTCAGTGGTATAGTGCATGCTTATTGTGTAAAAGCCCTGTTCTTAAACCCCAGCACCATAAAAAAATAATTTGTAAGGAATATTATTTAGGTATTATTGTGTCCTCAAATGCCTCATGCCCAAAGGTATGTGCAGTTGTAAATGATGATAGTAAATTTGGTCATTTGATTCGGCAGAATTTGCCAAATGTCTGCAATGTTAAAATTGCATTTCCCTTTATGAATAATAAGTGATCTCGGGAGTGACACTTTGAGACTTTGTTAATATCCTGTTTCCCAAAGGTTTCAGCATCCATCATTAATGGGGTTGTAAGATTACTACATTTCAATTGCCTTCTACAAAGGTAAATTGTGATCTCTGGTAGACCAGAGGAAAAGAATTAGTGTGGTCTTGACCATGGACAAACCTGAGAGAGAGAAACAAGGTATGTACTGGAGGTAAAAATTAGAAAGTGAAGTGACACATTGTGTGCATTATAAGCTCTGTAAAGTAGAGGGTTTTGGGGTGCTTAATATGCAGAATCCAAGAAAAATAATTTTTTGTTAGGTATTGGATAGAGCAACACACCATACTGCTTCTGTCTTTGCAATTTCTACATAGTATTAGAGAGATCTAGAACTTGAAAATAATGAGTACATGTAATTCAACTAGTGCATTAAAATCTTTTTTTAAATGGTGAGTTTTATCTTCTCTATATTTCTCCCCTCTTCCATTATGTTTTTGGTCATAATTTCACTATATTTCTGTTAGGTAAAATTCAGGTATCATTGCCAGGGAACACAATGAGTAACACAATGTGCAAAATACAGAAGTTTACAGAGAGGGCCTGGGGGGCCTGCCAGATCTCTGGCGACCCCTCCCTTCATCCAGAGGACTCTGGCGGGCCTGTGAGATCCCCGGTGACACAGTAGGACCCTGGCTGGGGTGCACAGGATGGATAGGTGGGACTAGCAGCCTGGAAAAGTCTGAAGCAGCAGTAACAATGTGAGCCAATGGTTGGTTCACATCATTATTCCTAGGCTAGTCAGCCAGGGAGGTATCCAGGACTCGCCAACTGGCCCCACAGGAGGAATTCAGGTGACTGGCCCTTCCCCCTACACTGTGGGACCAGCAACCAGGGGAACACCAGTCACACAGTAGGACCCTGACTAGGGTGCATAGGATGGACAGGCGAGACTAGTGATATTGAAAAGACCAAAATACGAACCAACAGGTGGTAAGTTAGGCAAACCAGCATTGTGCTTAGGGACAAAGACACACAGAATAGAAGCAGGTGGATGGGGCAACCCTCTATTTTTTTGTGTGTGTTTCTTTCTTTTTTTAAATTAACTTTCTTTTATTTTATCTTGATTTATTTTTGTTTTTATTTTACTTACTTTCTTTTCCTTTTCCTTTTTTCTTCCTTCTCAGTTATTTTTCTTTTTCTTTTCTCTTTTGTTTCTTTTTTGTTCTCCTTTCTTTCTTGTGTTTTCTTTTTTTCTCAATTGTCTAAAAGTCTGGGGAGAACTCCAGCTACATAAAAGTAATCCCATCCCCCAAACTCAAAGACCAAATTCTGATAATCCCTCAAATACTCCTTCATTCTTTCTTTTCTACCCCCTTCTCTAGATTCCCAAACCTTGCATGATCATCCTTTGTCCTCCAGCCTTGCTTCTACCTACTTTCCACTTATCTTTGTTTTATGCAATATCCTCCCTAAATCTTCCCACTACAGGGTACAACCACTCTACCAAGGGGAAACACTTTGCATACAAACTCCTAATTTACAATCGGTTCTGTTATATAACTATAGACCTTGCTACTATGGTCTTAAATTCAAAATCAATTGTTAGCAAAGTTTGTCAGTTTCTAAGTTGTGCTTGATGCTATTGTTATTGCTAATTGTACTATTTTAGCTAGGATGGCATATCTGTTGTAATCAGTTGTTCTCCCTTCTGTAACAATACTGGGAAGCTCTCGTGTAATAACCTCACCACAGTCCAACACCAAAGGACTGGGGACAGAGCCAAACAGACCAACATCCCACTCTCAATTAACTGGGAAGGTAGGATCCTGAGACAGACACAAATTAAGAATCTCCTACACACAGAAGACATCCCTGAAGAACAGACTTTTCCTAGAGAGGCCTTGATACTAGTAATATAGCTACCTACTACAAAAACTCACAAGGATCATCACAGAAAACAAAGTTCAAAAAATTTTTTTTGAAATAGAAAATGACAAAACAAAAAATCAAAATGCAATCTGAGACCTCCAGCCCACCCAGAACAGGTACAGGAGTCAGCAAAATAGAAGAAGTTGGAAGACACACACCTGAAATTTCTGAAAAGATAGCAAGTGAAGTAAAGAAACAAATCCATGAGGCTATAGAGGAGATCAGATCACAAATAATCTCTCAGATAAAAAAAAAAGAAATGATAACCATAATGAAGGAATTGCTCAGCATAGCTAGATAGAACATAGATAAAGAAATAGAGGAGTATAGGAAAGTGATGGAAACCATGAATAAACAATATAGGAAAGAAACAGATTCAGGAAACAGATTCAAAGACATACCCAGGAAATTAAAAATTCCATTGAAGGCTCACAAAACCACTTGAATGAAACTGAAGATAGACTTTCAGACCATGAAGACAGGATCACAGCTAGTGATCACAAAATGAGAGATCTCTTAAAAATAACAAGAGACTGTGAAATAACAATTCAACAGCTCCAAGATGATGCAAAGAAAGAATATAAGAATGATAGGTGTAAATGAAAAAGCAGGACTCAACACAAATGACATAAAAAACTATTTGCAGAAGTAATATCAGAAAATTTCCCAAGCATGGGAAGAGAATCTGACATACAGATAAGTGAGGCATATAGAACTCCCAACAGCCATAACCAAAAACAAAAAAATCTACACCCAGACATATAATAATCAAGATCCCAGAAATTCAGCACAAAAACAGAATATTAAAAGCTGTTAGAGAAAAGAAACAGATCACCTACAAATGAAAGCCCATTAGAATCACAGCTGACTTCTCAACACAAACCCTGAAGTCAAGAAGAGCTTGGAGTGAAGTATTTCAAGCTCTGAAAGAAAACAAATTCCAATCCAGATTAATGTACCCTGTAAAACTATCTTTCAAAATTAATGGAGAAGTAAGATACTTCAATGACAAAGAACAATGAAAGAAATTCATGACCACCAAACCAAACCTACAAAGAGTACTGAAAGATATTCTAGATAGAGATAAAAATGACCACAATTCCAAGAACAACATCAGAAAGGAACCACCAGGCAGAGCAAGGAATTAAACAGAGGGAAAAAGCAGGGAACCAACAACAGGAAAATAACATGACAAAGAAAAGCCAATACATATCAGTTATAACATCAATGTAAATGGCCTAAATTCACCAATCAAAAGAAACAGATTGCCAGAATGGATCAAGAAACAAGATCCTACAATATGCAAGAAATACATTTAATTCTAAAAGAAACTCATAGACTGAAAGTCAAAGGAGGGATAACAATACTCCATGCAACAGTAACCCAGAAAAAAAGCAGGGGTAGCTATTCTGTTTGTAGGCAATGTGAACTTCAAACCAAAAATGATCAAAAGAGATAAAGAAGGTCACTACATACTTGTTAGGGGAAAAATTCAAGATGAAGAGATAACAATCATAAATATATATGCACCAAGTACGGCAGCACCCAACTATATCAGAGAAATACTAATAGACATGAAAAATCAAATAAGCAATAACACAATTGTAACAGGGGACCTTCATACCCCATTATCACAAAGATAGATAGATAGATCAACTAGACAAAAAATCACAAAAGAAATAACAGAACAGAATCAAATATGTGAACAAATGGACTTAGCAGACATTTACAGAGTGTTCCACCAAACAACATCAGAATATACATTCTTGTCAGCTGCACATGGGATGTTCTCTAAAATAGACCATATACTAGCCCATAGAACATGCTTAAGTAAATGCAAAGGAATTGAAATTATCTCATGCATATTATCTGGCCACAGTGCAATGAAATTGGAAATTAATGTCAAAAGAGACTACAAAAACTCTGTAAACACATGCAAATTAAATAACACCTTCCTGAACAACCAATGGGTCACAGATGAAATTAAAGAAGAAATTAAACAATATCTACAATCAAATGAAAATGCACATACAACATACTGGAAGCTGAGGGATGCAATGAAAGCAGTCCTAAGAGGGAAATGTACAGCAGTGAATTCTCACATCAGGAAAACAGAACAAGCACAAATAAACAACCTAATGTTGCACCTCAAGCTTCAAGGAAAAGAAGAGCAGGTCAAGCCCAAAGCCCATAGAAGGGAGGAATTTATAAAGATCAGACCAGAAATTAATGAAATGGAGGCTAAGAAAACAATACAAAGACTTAATGTATTGAAGAGTTGGTTCTTTGAAAGAATAAACAAAATTGATAAACCCCTAGCCAACCTTATCAAAAAAGGAAAGAAAAAACTCAAATTGATGCATTGAGGAATGAAGAGGGGGAAATCACTACAGATCCTGTGGAAATTCAGAAGATCACCAACACCTACTTCAAAAATCTTTACTCACATAGGATGGAAAACACAGAAGAAATAGACAGATTCCTAGAAATGTATGAATTACCAAAGCTGAATCAAGAACATGTAAAAATTCTGAATCACCCAATTTCAGTTACTGAAATAAAAAATGTAATTTAAAACTTACCAACAAAGAAAAGCCCAGGTCCTGATGGACTTATGGCTGAATTCTATAAGAAATTTAGAGAAGATTTAGTGCCAATACTCCTCAAACTCTTTAATGAAATTGAAAAGGAAGCAATTCTCCCTAACTCATTCCTGGAGGCATGTATTACCCTGATACCAAAACCAGAGAAGGACCCAGCCAAAAAAGAGAACTACAGGCCAATCTCCCTAATGAACACAGATGCAAAAATCCTCAATAAAATACTAGCAAACAGAGCACAGCAAATCATCAAGAAAATCATACACCATGACCAAGTGGGATTCATCCCAGGAATGCAGGGATGGTTCAACTTACATAAATCAATAAATGTAATATAGCATATCAGCAGAGCCAAAGATAAAAATCATGTGATTATCTCAATAGATGCAGAAAAATCTTTTGATAAAGTCCAACACTCACTCATGATAAAAACCCTACAGAAAATCAGAATAGATGGTCTCTACATCAATCTGATGAAATCCATCTATGACAAACCAACAGCCCACATCATACTAAATGGACAGAGGCTGAAAGCTTTCACTCTAAAATCAGGAACAAGACAAGGATGTCCACTACCACCACTCCTATTCAATATTGTTCTGGAAACATTAGCCAGAGCAATCAGAAAAGAGGGATAAATAAAAAGGACAAGGATAGGAAAGGAAGAAGTTAAATTATCATTATTTGCAGATGACATGATACTATACATAGAAGACCCCCAAAAACTCCACCAAAAGACTACTAGATTTAATAAGCAAATTCAGCAGTGTAGCTGGATATAAAGTCAACCCTCAAAAATCAATAGCATTTCTGTACACAAACAACAAACTCACTGAGAGAGAAATTAGGGAAACAACACCTTTCACAATAGCATTAAAAAAATGAAATACTTAGGAATCAATCTAACAAAGGAAATAAAATATCTATATATTGAAAATTACAGTACTGTGAAAAAGGTGAATGAAGAGGATATCAGAAAATGGGAAGATATCCCTTGCTCATGGATAGGAAGAACAAACATTGTGAAAATGGCAATACTCCCAAAATTGTTATATAGATTTAAGGCAATCCCAATCAAAATACCATTAGCATACCTCACATAACTAGAGAAAACATTCCTAAAATTCATTTGGAATCAGAAGAGACCTAGAATAGCAAAGGCAATCCTGGGCAACAAAGGCAAGGCATGAGGCATCACAATCCCTGACTTGAAATTATACTACAAAGACACTGTGATAAAATCAGCATGGTAGTGGCAAAAAAACAGACCCGAGGATCAGTGGAACAGATTAGAAGATGCAGACACAACTCCAAACATGCTTCACCACCTATGTTTGACAAAGGGGCCAAACAAGTTCACTGGAAGAAAGATAGCCTCTTTAATAAATGGTGCTGGAAAAGCTGGCTTTCCACATGCTGAAGACTAAAACTAGACAAATGTCTATTACCATGCACTAAACTAAAGTCAAAATGGATCAAAGATCTAAATATTAAAACACAAACACTAAATCTACTGGAAGAGAAAATAGGTAGAAATCTTGAAGACATAGGGATAGGCAGAGAGTTCATGAACAAAAAAACTGCACGGGAAGTACCTCAAAGAATCAACAACTGGGATCTCATCTTATTAAAAAGTTTTTGCACAGCAAAAGAAATCACCAACAGAGCGAAAAGACAACCCACAGAATGGGAAAAAAATTTAGCCAACTGTCTCTCAGACAAAGGACTTCTATCTAGAACATATAAAGAATTGAAAAAAATCAGGCCTCCCAAATTCAAAGACCCAATCCAAAATTGGCCATCTGAGGTTAATACGCACTTCTCAGATGAAGAAATACAAATGGCAAATAAATATATGAAAAAATGTTCAACATCATTGGTCATCTGAGAGATGCAAATTAAAACATCACTGAGATTCCATCTCACTTCACAAAGAATGGCAATCATCAAGAAATCAACCAATAACAAATGCTGGCGGGGCTGTGGGGAAAAAGGAACCTTCTTTACTGTTGGTGGGAGTGTAGACTGGACTGTGGAAATCAGTGTAGAGATTCCTCAAAAAACTAAGATTGGAGGTCCCATTTGACAAAGCTATTCCTCTTCTGAGAATTTTCCCAGAAGAACTGAAAACAACATACCACAGTGATATACGTGCATCCATGTTTATAGCAGCAGAATTTGTAATAGCTGAATCTTGGAAACAACCCAAATGCCATGAACTGAGGAATGGATAAAAAAAATGTGGTATTTTTATACAATAGAGTACTACTCAGCTATAAAGAAGGAGAAACTCAAGGCTTTTATAGGTAAATGAATGCAACTTGAGACCATACTCATAAGTGAAATAAATCAGACTCACATGTATAAACATCATATTGTCTCCTTAGTGTAAAAAAATGAAAGTGTAAATAAGATCAAAAAGTACAATAGATATTGTGAAAGTGAAAGGGGAAGAAACAACTTTCCTTTTCCTGCTAAAAAGGAAGGAACAACTACGATGGGGGAAAGGAGAAAAGAAAGAAGGGAAAAGATCTTATACATATACACATATACATACAAGATAGATAAGATAATTATATTACTAATTTCTATCAGTTCATTGAAAAGAAGGGTTTGTGCTTCCATTGTTTGATCAATTTTTCATGCCTATATCTTGTAATCTGAGCAACTACTTTGAAGATAACAATATGCAATATATTAACCATTGTTAATCTCCTATTATCTTGTTTTGCAATTCTGTATCATCATATTTATTGTTTTTCTTTTTAAAATAAAAAATATTTTAAAGTTTACTATAGATTTTACAGATAGTGAAGATTTCCTGTGATAAGGGAGAGTAATAAATAATCTGAGTATGTCTCTATTCTTATCTTGAATCATTGTACAATAATTCTACACTTGTTTTCTTCATGTTTCTCTGATTTATCAGAGAGTTCTGATAATCAATGTGTAGGATTTGTTATTGAATAGTAGGAAGAATAAACCAAATGTTGCAGTGGGGAGAAAACATTCTTCAGGGAAGAGCAAGAGCAATAATCATGATGATGAAGAATACTAATGAGATTTGATAAAGGAGCTTGGAAAGCAAAGGTATTTTGATAATAGTACTGGAACAGAATCCATGGAAAGTGAGTTGTACAAGTGATTACATTTTAAGTGACAAGAATAATCCGGCACAGCAAACTAGGAAGAAAGAGCAAGAAACAATATGTTGCATGTAATCGAACAATGGAAATAAAGAAATATTAGCAGAATTGTACTGACATATGTCTTTTTTTTTTTTTGCTAGCTTAGTGTTTCTCTAATTTATCAGATAATTTGAACCCAAAACAGAGAAAATAATGTTTTCCTATGATGTCAGCATTTAAGGAAAAAAAGCCCGGAATTTGAAAAGAAAGCTTTCCTCAAATACAATGGGGTTATTATTTGTGCTACTGTTGTGCTTCTAGGATAACTGTATGATTGTTAATTATGAACATAGAAAAAGTCATCAATACAATTTTTCTTAGAAAATAGTACTATGCCACTAAAACATGCATGATGGAGATTACAAAAAAACCAACAAAGTGCAGGATAGTATAAAGACAAATTTTTAAACTGCAGTAGACCCAAAAAAACACTATTAAGAACCTGGAATTGTCTCATGCATGAATAATGCAATAGCTATGTTTTATTAGCTTTATTTAAAATTATCAAGTTGAACAAGCTTTTTGAGTCCCCGCCCTTTAACACTTTAGCAATTTGCTGGAGCAATAATTTCTTTTTTTCTATTTTTTTTTTTTGAGCTACAGTGGCTAATCTGATTTGGTGTTTCAGTAATTATGTCAATTAATGTGTATGGAGAGTAATTTCATTTGTTGGAATGGATACCAGGTGAATATGTAATTAGCAGAAGGATGTCTCTTTAAGAATTTGTGTGCAATTTTCCAAAAGTAGCTACAGTACAGAAGAGTATTTTTTTGTTTTTTTGTTTTTTTTGTGAGTACCGGGGGTTGACCTCAGGACCTCACGTGCCAGCAGGTGCCCATGCCACTGAGCAATATCACCATCCCTTTTTTCGTATGTGGGTTCCGGGAGTCGAACTCGGGCCCTCGTGCTTGCCAGGCAGGCACTTACACCGCTGAGCCATCTCATCGGCCCCAGAAGAGTTTTAAATATAAATAATTTCTGGTTATTGACCAAAGTGGTATTTAGTTTATTTCTTAACGATAAAATTAAATTATATCTTCTCTTACCAATCAAAGAATTTTAAAAGTTAAATTTTTGACACCTTCTCCTACCAATCAAAGATAAATTATGGGTGACTAACCATCCCAGTTTGCCCAGGATGATTCTGGTTTTAGTAATTAATGTGATGCATCCTGGGCAACTCATCACTTTCAAGTAAAGGGGACACTTGTTTACCCTAATCTACACAGTTCACTTAAAATAAGTGTTATACTTATCCAGGGATGGTGGTACATACCTGTAATCCCAGTGTTCTGTGAGGCTGAAGCAGGAGGATGACAAGTTCAAGCCCAGCCTGGGCAACTTAGTAACTTAGCCAGACTCTGTCCTAAAACTAAAAAAGTGAAAGAAATGAAAGAAAAAAAGAAAGAAAGAAAGAAAGAAAGAAAGAGAAAGAAAGAGAGAAAGAAGAAAGAAAGAAAAAAGAAAGAAAAAGGTTGAAGGTGTAACAGCAGTAAGGCACTGGGTTCAATCCTCAGTTCTGAAAAAAAAAGTGTTATATCTAAAAAACCTTTATGGTTATAATAATTTAACATAAGAGAAAGCAACTTAGTTCAAGCAACAAAGTATTTGCTTTTTCTGAAAATTAAGAAATTTTCATTGCAGATGGAAATGGTTCCTCTTTTCTTGGATCTTTCAAACCACTATGGCCCTTGAAGAGAAATGTGATCACTGGATCCTCCTAAGTTCATAGGCAGACATCTGTTTTGTTCCTAAATTGACAGAGGCATTACAGATTTCACAAATAGGACCACTTCATTTTAAAGGACAGACGTTTGGTAGGAACTCATTCTAATACTAAGCTTTAAGTTGTTCAGGCTTCTTTTTAGGATTTCTGAAGCGAAAGTATGAAAATTCAAAGATTCGAGCCTGAGTCTAATCTAAATTCAAACACCGAAAGGACAAGTGTTTAAATCAGTTAACATTTACTGAGAGTCTGCCATTGCCTGCTCACCCTCAGTTCTCTAGAACTTACCAAGAACAGTGAGATCCTACAGCCACACTTCTCTACAGAGTGTGTACGTAATAACAATTTAATAGTGTAAGCCCTGCGACAGTGCTACAAACAGAGCGGAACCTTGTTCCCTTGTGGATGTATATTATTTCTAACAAAAAGTAGTAAGAAATCTAAAGACTTATGAATAAGACATCAGTAAAGAAGCTGTGGAATAGTTAATGATGGGATACTAGGCAACAGTGAAAAGCAGTGCACAGCAACTATATGTATCAACATCAACAGCTGTCATTGAATAAGACCCTTAATATCAGACCCATTCAATAAGACACCGAATGTAAAAAAAAAAAAAAAAAAAGATGGTAGAAGACCATATATAGATTGGTATCATTTACACAGATTTAAAATAATGCAAAAGAGTACTATATTTAAGAATTTAAGAATACTTACACATGTAGTAAAAAATTAGAGAAATATTTGGAATGATACAGGTGAAATTTGGGATAATGATTCCTTGGGGAGAAGGAAAGGAAGGAGGTGTGCTAGGAATGGAGAGAAAGGACAGGAACTCAGAGGAGGTACATACAAGGGCTCAGATACTTTGGGAATATATTACTTCTTAAACTATTGGGAGAGTACATGATTTTTCATTATAGTGTACTGAAGTATGCAATAATAAGTATATAAATTAAATTGCCACACATACAGAGAACAGGTTGTTAATTCTGAATAAGTAGTAACTAGAATAACCTTTCTGGATTAGTTAGCCTTAATGGTTAAACTAGTTTTGATAGGTGAGAGGAAATTTATTGAGTTTGGATGGCAGGAAGACAGATTCTGAGATGATGGACCAGCGTGGGCAAAGGTGTGGAAGTGTTTTGGAAAGAGCTAGCTTTGAAAGCACAGAAATACTCCTGGAGTAAAGGAGTTTAATTAGGCAACTGGGACCAGACCGTGAAAGGCTTTGAACATGGCAGAAATATAATACTAGGTTTTGTAAATAGAAGCTTGCAAATAGGTCAGGATTTTTATTATTATTATTATTATTATTATTATTATTATTATTATATGTGTGTGTGTGTTACTGGGGATCGAATCCAGGGTCAGGTACATGATAAGCATGCACTCCACCACTGAGCTACATCCCCAGCCCCAATTATATTTTTTTATGTAATTTCAAAAGGTGTATACATTTTTTGTACTGGGATATTAATTTTTGTTTATGTGGGTACTGGGAGTCGACTTCAGGACCTTGTGCTTGCCAGCAAGCGCTTGTGCTGCTGAGCGATATCACCGGCCCTTTTTTCCTTTTAATTGGGTACTGTGAGTCGAACTCAGGACCTCACGCTTGCCAGGCAGGTGCTTATGCCGCCGAGCTATCTCACTGGCCCTGGGATGTTAATCTTATCTGAGTCTCTTCTACATCTATACTACTCTCCAAATAATTCATTGCGTGTCATCTACCAAATCCACTGGGAAAAATTCGTCCTCAGTCTCTTGATTGGTAATAAATACTAAGATCTCTCATTGGTCAATTTAAAGAGTCATTTGAAGCTTTTTCTTATGACTATTCATTAATTTTTCCACCTGATCATTTCAAGTGAAACTTCAAATAGAAAACATCGCTCTGAGAAGGATAGAAAGACTGTTTTTTTTTAATCTAAAGCTTATTAAATTTTTCAGAACCACTTTTTTTTTTTACATGAGCATCATTTGGTCACCAGCAGGTATCTTTCATTGGCTTCATATGGCAAAGTCTGAAAAATATGGGTTGATCGATGTGTCATTCGTCAGAGACACCTGCAGAGATGATGAAAGTTTATCATACAATATTATGGAAGGAGACACAGCACTGAGCAAATTGAAACATACCTTCCCTCATTGTTTTTTTTTTTCTTTTTAACATTAAAACTGCAGTTCGAAAAACAACTTCCAATGAGGAAAAAAAATTAAAACAGCAGGTGATAATTAGGGCAAAGTTACAACAATGTTATTGCTGATGGTCTACCTGTCAGTTAATTCAAGTTATCGCTTCTCCCCAGGAAAAGCTATTATTAAAAACATCTTACAAGGGTTAAAGAAGGGACATGTTAGTCTCCTTACTTGCTCATTTGGAAATGGCATAGAGATAGCTCTATTAACCACCTCAGTTGTATGTCTGGTCTCAGCGCAGATGCACACATACAAAAAACTATAAATGACCAAAACATAAACCTTAGCTGCCTTGGGTTAAAAATCAATTTTCCTAATAAATTAAGTTCAAATATTATATACTGGTATGCAATATCAAGAATGATGTGCTAATCATTGCCATGTTGGCAGTGTGCAGAGTACAAGACAGATGGATATAAAAATTTAGTAATTTAAAAACAGGGTAAAACGGAAACAAAGCTTTGTAAATAGGGAGGGGAAGAGGGGTTGAAGGGAGGAAAGGGGGATGGGAAAAAAACAGGAATAAAACATATCATGTACAGGTACAAATTCCCTATGATGAATATGATCATTATGTATCTCTAAAATGTACCAATAAACTAATTGTTAAAAAAAATTAGTAATTTAGAAAACCTAGTACCAAAAATATCTTTCACTAGTGAAAAGCTCAGGGTTTAGTTCAATCATTGAGCTATAATAGTATTCTCTGAATAGCGAAGGTTGAATATTGAGTTATTAATCACTGATTTGAGTGAAACAGGGCACAACTGGAGAAACTGTCATGGGTTAGGTAGTTAGTGTATTCCTGAACACAGATGTCAGGTTTTCCCTTTGTGTATTGCAGAAAAATTAAATGTTTTCATTACTAAACAAGCACCTTCTTTTGGAATCATTTCTTTAGATTTATTCATTTATCAACTACAATCTTTGGGGGAATTAATTCATCTAAGCTTTTGCTAGTATGAGGTATGAGGTCATTCATATTGCCCATATCAAGTTTAAGCTTTATCTTTTGTTCTACCCAGTAAGAAATCTGATGATCTGCTATGTTTTACTCTGGTTTGCTATACAATATTCTACTGTGTTCACACTGTATAATTCTGTGTGAATCAACCACAGCTTTTTTTCCCCATTCAACCTTGCCTATTCAGAGAATACTATTATAGCTCATTTCTGTTACTGTTGATGAACATTTGAATAGTGTTATAAATATATGAAAGAATATATATAAGTATTCATATATACAAAATACCCGCACACATTTATACACATACAGCACTTTAAAGCTTTTTATTGAAGTATAATATATAGAGAGATGCATATACCAGAATAGTATGGCTTTTCACATACTGAACATACAAGTACTGACTCAAGCTTGTGCCCCCTCTCTCAGTCATCACCACTAGCCTGACTTTACTTTTTGTGGTACTGGGTAGTGAACCCAGGGCCTTTGCACTGAGCTATGTCCCAGATCATTTACATTTTTAAATTTTTTTTTTTTTTTTTTTGTGGGTACCGGGGGGACGACCTCAGGACCTCGCGCGCCAGTAGGCACCCGTGCCGCTGAGCGATATCACCGGCCCCTTTTTCGTATGTGGGTTCCGGGAGTCGAACTCGGGCCTTCGCGCTTGCAAGGCAGGCGCTTAAGCCGCTGAGCCGTCTCACCGGCCCCATTTTTAAATTTTGAAACTGGGTCTCACAGAGTTTCTAAATTGTCCAGGTCAGACTCAAAGTTGTGATCCTCCTGCCTTTCAGAGTGTTGGCATCACAGGCATTTGCCACGGCACCTGGCTTTATCCTGACTTTAAACAGCATAAGTAAGTTTTGTCTGTTTTTATATGCTATATCAACGAAGTCCTGTGAAACACATTCTTGTATGTCTCACTTCTTTCACTGAGCATATTTGGGAGATTCATCTATGCTATTGTATTTGGAAAGAGACCGCTCATTCCTAGCACAGGTAGAATGTGTTCTGTGATAGGAATACACCACAAACTATCTATTTTATTTTGAATATTTATGTTATTTCTGGTTTGGGAGTTATTATGAGTAGTATTAATCTGAGCAGCACTTTTGATGTACATTTGACATTGGTACATTCCCAAGAATGGGCCATCGGATTTCCATATGTTTATATGTAGTAGATACTTCAAACAATTTTCCAAAGTCATTGTACAATTTATATAGCACATGACTTTTAGAGGAATCATTCTAAGAAAGGCATTTCAGCCTAACTCTTAAGAGAAACACTTTTGGTAGAATGCCCAACGACCTGTGTTTGATCCCCAGCACTGGAGAAAGAGAACAACTTTCGGAATCACTGAATCAGCTTACCCCTAAACTGCCACATCATCTGGGACAAGAGACTTAACTTAAATCCTCAATTTACTCAACTGTAAAGTAAGTACTGGAGTAGATAAGTTTTGAAATTTATGAGAATTGAGAAATCATTTTAATGTACTTGGAACAGTGACTAACACATAGTAAATGCTTAGCTTATTATATGGTAGTTGTTAACTTCTCATTAGTGATTACAAGACAAAATGGAGAATTAGAAAAAAACATCAGTAACACAACCCACAAACAAATTCTCTGATGGAATAAAACTATGAAACTCTGACCCAACAGGCATTACCAATTCCAGTGAGTACTACACTTGGACCCTGAAAAAAAAAATAACTCAAACATTATCCTCAAATGCGTTTGCAAATTACTGTTGCCAGAGGCAAGGTTCTTAGATAGAGTATTACCATGCTTTTTTTTTTTTTTCTCCCAGACATTACTCTTTAAAGACAGGACTGCCAAGGGCTACTCTGGAAAGTCACTAATATAATACCTTTTATTATATTTGCCAATTTCACACCTTTCTCAACCCAGTCTCCAAAGTTTTTGAATAGTGATTGTAATTGCAACGTTACTTCCTGGTTTTCCTAGATTCTTGGCTTGTACCTAAGACAACTTTCATATCAGTAAAAATCGTAAAGATGAGCCCATGTCTTTGCATTAAATGACAAAGAATGTGGGTTTATTTTATAGGGTGAATGTGATGACCTTAGCGTGGGTTTCAGCAGCCGCCAGATCAGCGCCCTATTAGTTAACACAAGTACGCTCTGTACAGGGATACCACTTTAGTTAATTGCTCCAGGGGCATCAGGCTCAGTCAGCTCAGGTAATTTTGGAAGGTGACACTGTGTTCCTATCAATCTGATTCCTATGAATCAGATGCCATATATCAGTCATTATTCTCAAGAAATAAAGCACACAATCTACTTGAAAAGATGTCATTATTTAAGACTGTGGTAGACCTGAAAGAGAACTTTTTGAACATTTAATTGAACTTCTTTGATTTACAAGATGAGGAAGCCAGTCATTTAGAAGTCTTGCCTAAGGTCAAATGGTTTGTTGTTTGGACAAGGGTAAAACTTGTCTTCTCATTCACAGTCCAGTGATCTCTGCTGCTGGTGCCCTCTCGCTCTCCCCGCCCCCCATCTCCCACCCAGATTTTATAAAGATCCTGACTGGGGAACCAGAATAGGGAAGGTGGAGTGTGACTTAAAACAAGGGAGTGACCACCCATTAAATTGTTAACTAGTGTAAAAGGCAGAGGCTTGCCCGCTAGAACAAAAGATCAAAGAGGGAGCGTGGCCCTTCTCCTTTAGGGTACCATTGTATTCTTAGCACTTAGAGCAGTGCCTGGTAAACTAGGTAAGCCCTGACCGGTGTTAAATGGGAAAAAAAAAATCTATCACTCTTAGAGATGTCAGCGCGATCTCCCACCTCCTTCCATTAGTACTAATAAAGCATGCAGATTTGGATTCTAAAGAGGAGACATAGTGTACAAAGCATGGCAACACGGTGCCTGGCTCATTTTAATTAATGTCAGTTTATTTTCTTCCTTTCCAAGTGTGGGCTTGGCTCGGAGGGGTAAAGGGTGATGAGCCACGGTGTTTTATGTGTTTAGACAGTGAAGTGAGTATCTTAAGAGGCTGGCGAAAGAGGCCTGTCGGTGTCCTTCTCACCGGTAGAGATCAATTTCAGTGCCCCGCAAAACGCACAGCTATTTTACCCAGCAAGACTGGTTGCTTTTGTTGATCGATTCTAGGCTGAAGTCAGCTTTTTAATACAACTTTTTATAAGCATCAGCTACATTGCGGCGGGAGGAGGGGTAGCGGTGGGAGCAGTATGGAAAGCACACCAGTCCCCTCCTAAAAAAGTAAAAGGAGCCGGCGGCGGTAGGGACCGCGGTTTGCGGGTCTAACGGCCCCAGGGCTGGGACAGTCCCCGCCCCTCGCCCGTGGCCGCTGCCGAGGTTCAAGTTCGCGGGGTCGGCCTCGCGCTCTCCAGTCCCAAGCTGCCCGCGCGTCCCTCGCTGGATGATGGGGCCTGGGGACCCAGAGGTCACGCGGGCGCGGGGTCACTCGGCCACGCACTGTGCTACCACGTGGGGGAAAAAGTTTCCAATTTCGCCTGTTGGGCCTCTCAATGCACCAGGGCGGAGCAGAGGCCCGCTCTCGGGCACCCGCTCCCTTTTCTGTCGCCTCAAGTCGCAACTTGTCCCCCGAAAAGCCCCCACCCCTCGAAGGTCCCTTCTCTGAATTTCCTCCTTTCCCGGTCTGCACAGGTCACCCGGGGAAAACACCCCGCGGGACTCCGAAACAGAACGTCTGGGAGCCCCGGGAGGCCGGGGACAGGAGACCCGGAGCAAGTGTCCCAAGAAAGGCGCGGGGGACGCGCGCGCAGGGACTGCGACCCCGCACGCGTCCTCCGTGCGGCCGGCTGGCTCCTCCGCCGCCCTCCACACTCTCGCGCGTCAACTCCGCCCGGCCGTGTCCGACCCCACGCGAGCCGCACCCCCTAACACCCCGGTCGCGGCGCCCCGCCGCCCCCAGTGCGCAGGCCCGGCCGCCCCAGCGCGCATGCCCTGGGCTCGCGAGCGCGCGGCCGGGCCCCAGCCTGTGCTTTCTACACACTCTACAACTGGGGCGGGGGCGGGGGAGGAGGGAGCCCAGCCTTTGCCCACGTGATCCCGCCGGCCCGGGCGGCAAGGCGGGAGCGCGCGGCGAGCGAGGCGCGGGGAGGGGGGGCGGCTGGCGGGCGCGCGGGCGCGTGCGTGCGAGAGCGAGCGTGCGTGCGAGAGCGAGCGTGCGTGCGAGAGCGAGCGTGCGTGCGAGAGCGAGCGTGCGTGCGAGAGCGAGCGTGCGTGCGAGAGCGAGCGGGCGGGCGCGCGAGGCTGGGCTGAGGCGGGTGGCGGCGGTTAGGCCGGCCGCGGAGGGGGAGGAGCGGGACTGAGCGAGGCAGACGGGCGGGCGGAGGATGGGGCCGTGCCCGGGCTCCCGCGGCAGCCGCCCGGGGACAAGCCGTGCACCCTCCGGCTCGGGGCTCTCGCGGCGGCGGCGGCGGCGGCAGCGTTAGCGGCGAGAGCGGCGTTTCCGTCAGCGCTTCCCCCTCCGGCGGGGCGACGAGGAGGCGGCGGCGGCGGCGGCGGCGGCACGGGCTCACCGGTGTCTCTCGCTGGAGATTTCTTTCTGCTTTCCTCATCGACTGACTGACTCACCCCCTTCCTGATTATTATTATTTTTTTGAGGAAGGGTGACCTCTTCTCTGGGACTGGAAAAAATATTTTTTGTGAGGAAGGGTGTGGGGGGGGGCGGGCGGCAGCGTCAGTGTTTGCTTCTTCTCTTCTTTCTTCTCCTCTCCTCCCCCCTGGAAGACCGAAAAGCAAACCCCACAACTGCTCCAGCATCCTCCTTCCTCCTCTTCCTGCGCCTCCCTTCTCCTCCAACCTCCTCGCAGTTTCGCCCTCTCCTCCGCTAATGATTGCATTATTATTATTATGCTTCCTTCCCAGGGAGGGGGGTCTCGCCCCTCTCAGATCGCTCCCCGACGCTGGTCTCCCCTCGATGCAATTTCTTAAAAATTTTGCAGCCTGGGAGTGAGTTTTCTCCGAGGCGTGTGTGAGAGGTGGCCCGGGGGGGGGGGTTGTTTTCAAGTTCATTGCCCCCACTTTTCCCGCGACCTTTTCGGACCCGATTTTGGATCCCGGGGGTGGGGTGGGGGGAGGAGGGTGTGCAGGCGTTTTGGGGGGGCGCGGCAGAGGATGGCCGCGGGAAGGGCTCCCCGGAGCCTCCCAGTCTCTTGATCAAAGCATTCCGCTATTCTGATTTATTGCCTGCTTGGTGAGTTATTTTTTTCCCCTCTAAAGGAGACCTGTGTGTTCAGCCATTACTTTGCTCGGCGCTGCTCCCAGGCATCTCCGACCCTCGGTGCGGCGGGGAGCCCCACACTTGGGCTCTGCGCCCCCCGTCCCTCCTCCCCTCTCCCCGCCCCTTCCCCCTTTGCTTTCTCCTCTCTTTCTTCCCCTCTCTCCCTTCTTTCGGCCGCCGTCTCCCCCGCGCCCTCCTCGGGGCGGAGAGAAGCCGTGATCCGAGGAGGGAGGGCTCGGTGTCATTTTTTTTTTTTTTTTTTTTTTTGGTGTGTGTGCGTGTGCGTGTGTGTGTGGCCGCGGCCGGAGCCTGTGGCGGGCGGCAGGCAAGCGGGGGGACCCCGGCGCGGCACAGCCATGGATGGCCCGGCGCGGGGCCATGGACTCCGCAAAAAGCGGCGGTCGCGGTCGCAGCGAGATCGGGAGAGGCGCTCCCGGGGCGGGCTGGGGGCCGGCAGTGGAGGGCCGGCCGGACCCGGGCGCCCTCGCTCTCCTCGTCGTCTGGCTCCGACAAGGAAGACAATGGGAAGCCCCCGTCCTCCGCCCCGTCCCGGCCCAGACCCCCGCGGAGGAAGCGGAGAGAGTCCACCTCGGCCGAAGAGGACATCATTGATGGATTTGCCATGACCAGCTTTGTCACTTTTGAAGCGCTGGAGGTAAGGGGGTCCCCCTTCCTTTCCCCCCTCTCCTCCCCTGTTTCCCTTTATGCACGACCCCACTTGGCTGCGCCTGGGGTCCCCTGCTTCGCTCGCGGTGCTCAGGGCTGACTGTCTGTCTGTCTGTCTGTCTAGGCTGAGGTCTTATTGTTGGGGGGGAGCGGGGGGGCGCGGGCAGACAGGCAGCGGGAGGGAATCGCAAAACCGTGCCTGGTCTCCTGGTTCGCTCGTTGTCGCTCGCCTTTCCCCTGCGCCCCTCCCTGCATCCCCTGCACAGCAGATGGGCAGAAAGAAAGGGGTTCAGGCATCACAACAATGCGCCCCCTCTCCACCGATAGCTCTGCCCCTGCTCCTTCCTCCTTTCCCTCCCCAGTCATGGCTTCTTCGCTAGTGGAAGTCTCTTTGCTGGGTTTGGGGCGCCTGTGGATGGTTCCGTGTGTGCTTTCTCCAGAGCCATATGTCCGTGTGTGTCTGTCTAGTGCATACCTTTCCTGCATGTCCTCCGGACCGGAGACGGATGGGGTTTTATGGTTTCTTTGCCACCCCCAACCCGCCGTTTTTTTTTTTTTTTTTTTTGGCGAGGCTGGGGAAGGGGGCGTTTTCTCCTGGATGGGAGAAAGGAGGGAGGAGGGGAGAGAAGAGGAAAGCGTGGAATATCTTTCTGTATTCTGAATGAGGGTCTGTTACAGAAAGGGTTAATTATAATGTTATCTATACACATACACGCGTGTGTGTGTGTGTGTACATGAGTAATTTAGTTGAAGGACAGAAAAAGGTACACCAGGGAGCACTGGTGGAGGCAAAGAATAAAATCCTAGCTGGTTGCTGAAGGGCTTGTATTGTCCCTTTCCTTTTTATGTGTGTGTGTGTGTGTTTGGGTTTTTTTCCCCCTTCCTAAGTGACTGGCTGTGTGTGTGTGTGTGTGTGTGTGTGTGTGTGTCTTAGGCACCTGCAGGCAGCGTTCATTTTCAAACGCACATTTTCCTGCTGGTTAAGAGGCTCCTGGGGGGGGTGTTGGGAGGAGGGAGCTTCAGGGAGACTGTCCAGGGGTCACTGGAAAGTATCTTTGCCTGGACGGATCTGATTTGGTGCTAGGATTGGTCATTGGCCTCTATAAATTTAACCGCCTTCTTTCCTTTCCTACCTCCCCCTACCTCCCTATCCCCACCCCCAGTACACACACTGCACACGGAAGGCTTTAGATTTTGTAGAGTTGGTCCAGCTTTCTTAAGTACAAAACCAAGGTGTGAGTTGCTTTTTAGCTTTTTATGTACCTGATGTGATGGTTTGGGATTCCTGAAGGAAACTTTTCCCTTTCCTTTTGGTTTTTTGCTCTTATTGTGGTATTGTTTCAGATGTGCACATGCAAGCTTTGTTAATAAAAGCTTAACTCTCATATACAGTAACTGTGCAGGTTTAGATTGCTGGTTCTGTGTGTTTGAATGTCAGGTTTAAGTATTTTTCAAAAGGCATTTTTCCTGTCAGTGTTCTTTTCTGTGAACTGCTTTTGGTTGGGGTTATGGTGGTGGTGGTTGCCAGTGGTTGGGGAGGAAAGGAGGGTGATGATATTTATTGGTGGTGACCATAAATTTTGATGTTAGTGACTGAATCAGTTACCCTTTGGTTCTAGAACTGGTGCTGAATTGGCTAAAATTTTTGAGTGTTGAGGCTTACCACTTAGGGTAATTCTAAGTGTAGCTTTCAGTTTGCCAAGGTGGGTGGAAACTGTAAGGTGTAACCTGTTTCTCTTTCTTGCTTTAAAATAGGAATTGAACCGACAGCACATATCCTAAGAATTTGGTTCACCATTGCTTAGGAAGGTACTTACATGTAAGAGCTGGTTACAAGTGGTTCTGTTTTTTGCATGGTTATTCTGCACTGCTGCGTGGCCCCTCTGGATTCCCATGATCATTTTCAAAGGTTGCATAGAGAGGGATCATACATTTGTTTTTGATTGTTTTATTTGTAGTAAGTAGCTGTTTGAATGGGCTGGTGATATATCTATATCTATGTACTGTACACATTTGGCTTTTGAAAGAAAATGTGCCCATTCTAGTTTTTTTGATCTTAAAAAACTTTTTAGTTTCTGAAGAAAACCAAGTTCAAAATGTACCATTAGTATCATTTATTTCCTTGCTGCAATTAGCTTTTTTTCTTTTTTTGTGTGTGGGTACTGGGGGTTGACCTCAGGACCTCACGTGCCAGCAGGTGCCCATGCCGCTGAGCGATATCACCGGCCCTTTTTTCATATGTGGGTTCCGGGAGTTGAACTCGGGTCCTCGCGCTTGCCAGGCAGGCACTTACGCCGCTGAGCCATCTCACCGGCCCTGCAATTAGTTTTTCTGCTGCTTATCTAGATTTAAAACCCATGTTACTTTGGTCAGCTGAATACTATATCACCTTTCTATGTAATATCATATACATATCTATGTGTAGGTATAGAAAGTCTAATTTTTAAAAAAAGTTTATTTAAAAATTTATAGAAGAATGTGAACATACACAAAAGTAGACCAAAGTAAAATAAACCCTATACACCCAACACCAGGGTCAGCAACTACCAAGTCGTATCTCATCTTGCTTCTCCTATAATTTTCTTCCATAGTCACCCCACCCGCTGTGACATGATCTCATCTGTAAATATTTCTGCGTCTCTCTAAATTATAATGTCTCAAAAAACCCCACAATACCATTATCATTCCTAAATAAATGAACAGTTCCTTATATCAAATATCTTCTTAGTGTTTCCTATAAAAGGTCCAACTTTTTTAGGGAAGTTGTTAATAACATTTTTAGATTAAAAGCACACACTAGGGAAAAATCATTCGTATATTTCTGGTTCTTTGGCAAAAGGTAGATATGTAGGCTACTTGTTATCACACTGTGTCCATGTTGGATGGTTAGAACATAGGTGTATAGTGATTTCTCAAATCAAACCTTTGCTGTTCCACAGTGCACTGTGAGGGAGATTTGTTGAACTATGACCGAGAAATGTGAGGGCTTATTAGAGAACAGACAACTAAACTATGAACTTAGGAATGTGTGTTAAAAGCATGTTTGTAAATGTTAAGAATTATTATAGATATGAAGAGTTACCCTAAATACACAGTGTGTTTTGGTGCCTTGTGTTTAGAAGTGAAAACAGTTGTCACCAAGTATCATCAAGGCCGCTGCTGGTATGATGTTGTGATAAGAAACCAGAAATACTGCCTTGAACAGCTAGACTTATAGCTTATGCCAGTTAAAAGCAATAGCTGACAAACTGTAGAGCAACATACTATGGGTGTGATAGTGAACTCTTTGACTCCGTGATTTTGTTCTGAGTAGCTGATTTTGGGCTTCCCTTTTTAAAAAGAGGCTCCTAACTCATTGTGAAATGTGTTGATATAAGGAGTTCCAGGCTAGCTATGGTGATACTGAATACTGAAGTAAAAATAATAAACTTGTCTACTGAGAGCCTACATGTTATGCTGATCATTCTTTAGTATTGTTGGAATCTTATTTAAGATGATGAAAGCTTTGAAGGTAGTTTGGCAGGTCCCATACTTTAAAGCTAGTGAAACTGGCTGAGGTGGTTTCATATTCTGCAGAGACACTTGTCTTGAGTAATTGTGCCCTGAAGTTCAAGTGTGTGATTATGAAGAGTCTCATGATAGAAGATAAGAGGGTCGGTGAGGAGGCGAAAGTTGAATGTGGTGCTCTTTTCATTATGCAGTTGAGAAGTAGAATTACTATTTGGATATGGTATTGTTTATTTAGATGTTCTTTGAGTGACAAGATGAGAGCAAATATCCCCAGATAACATGTCTAGTTAAACAAACAAACAAACAAACAAAAAACAGTTGCCTTTTAGCAGTCAAATTATAAATGGGAATGTTGGGGTCCTAGTACTGTCAGTGTATCCTCATATACTCGATAATGATACCTTTCTGTTCTTCTTTGGGTTTCTGTGTAGTTTGTTATTAGGAAGCCTTATGAGCTTCATGAATGAAAATTTGACTTTGCAAATCCATTATTTTCCCCTTTATTCCTCTTTTGTCTATTGGGTTCTTTGGGCATTCTCCTTCAGTACAACTGACCAAGGAGAAAAAAGATGAAATTGGTGAAATCAGCAGACAAGAGGCCTTCTGGAGTCTTGCAGGCTTGTGAAAATGAAACAAAACTCATTTCTGCTGTGTAGAAGGTCAAATCAAGACTTTTACGTGGTCTTCATTTCCTAGCTCTGTTTTAGGACTTACACACCAGTAGTCTTAAGCAGGCTGTATAAAATTTGATGTACTTATAACATGCTGTGTTAATAGGATCTAATTATTATAGTCAAACCTTAGTTATTTAAAAACATTAATGATGTTCCATATATCAGTCACCAGATATTACTGATTGCTTAATAAGTGCAAGATCCTAGGAGTACAGGGGAACCTAAGATATATAGAGAGCAACTTGAAGTATGCAGTTTAATTGATAAATTAAATCTAGCACCTGCCAAATAATTTTGAAACATAGTGCAACATGCTTTCAGAGACAGGGTGGTGAGACAGGCAGAAGTCTTACCAGAGAAAATGGGTCCTTAGAAGGATGAAGTCATTTGGCTAGATAGGATAAGATTGGAGGACAGGAGAGCATTCTGAAGGAGTACTGAGGAAGACACAGAAACAAGACCAGTGAGAAGATGCTCTGTGATTAGGATGTAGGTCAAGGAAGGGCTTATAAAAATGAACACAAAAGTAAAAGGAGTGTGTGTTAAAGGGGTCAGGAGACCTGTCCAGGCATGGGTCTTCTAACTAGTTGTGTGACCTTTCTTAGGAAGTTAACTTTCTGAAAACATTTTCTACATCCATTAGTGGAAAGACTTAGACTAGAGCAAAAGTTCTCAAGCTGGAAGTGAACATAGTGTTACAGGATATTCATAGATTGTATTCCAGACCAAAACAGAGTGATCTGCCCTCCAATACATTTTAGAATTAATAAGTTAGATGGAATTAAATGAACGATTCGTTCTGTCAGAATGGAAGAACTTTATTATGTGAATGAGTTTTGAATATCAGAGAAGGTAATGCAGTGTGCCTTATTTCCTAAGTTTATTTGGCCACAGGGCCCGATTAGTCTCAGCATTGTAATCTGTAATCCAGTTTGGGAAATACTAGACAAGATTTCAAAAAATTCTTCCAGATCTTGGAATTTGGTAATTTCTGAGTTTAGGGTGAGTGGGCTGATGGTAGACACTTGAAAAATCAGGCACTGAGGCTTGTAGTCCTGTGGGAGGCTGTTGCTTAAGCAGATGTGGTTAAGGGACTATGGTATGTAAATAGTGAGGGAGATGAGTTCACTTCTTTTTCGCCTCATCTCTTCTGCTTGGTGTCAGCCTTTTCAGTGATTGTTAGAAATCCCACATGAGGTGAGTTTTGGTGAATGATTCTCATTAGTATCTCTTTTCAGTGTGATAGCAGCCCAATTCTGATGCCACCAAGCTGCCCTCCAGCCAATGTGTTTTATCTTCTCTTGGTCCCTTCTAGTTTCATGTTTTGCTGCTTTTCAGCAACCTTGAAAAGAATTAAAAAGGAGGTTGACACTCATGTTAAAACAAAGATTTTAGATTAGCTGCCTTTCGCTTGCTATGTATGAAGTGGTAAAGAAGTATGCAGTATGAAGTATGCAGTTTAATTGATAAATTAAATCTATCACCTACCAAATAATTTTGAAACATAGTGCAACATGCTTTCAGAGACAGCGTGGTGAGTATTTCCCAAACTGGATTACAGATTACAGTGCTGAGACTAATCGGGCCCTGTGGCCAAATAAACAGGAAATAAGGCACACTGCATTACCTTCTCTGATATTCACAACTCATTCACATAATAAAGTTCAAAAAGGATCAGAACCTGTCTTCTTGCACAGAGCCAGGGGAAGCTTGGAGCCCTTTGGGTTGCATGTTTCACTTTCTGTCTTGGAAAGTTTGGCCATGGGACAGTGGAGTAAGTGGGTCAATTTCAGCATTTCACTTCCGATAGTGTGCATAGCTTTAGGGCTTAGGGAGTTCCTAAATGATAAGGTTTGGAAACAAGGAAGAGTGAATAGTGTGTCTGATTATGAATTCAAGAATTTTACTGGGGCCGGTGAGATGGCTCAGTGGTGTAAGCGCCTGCCTGGCAAGAGCAAGGGCCCGAGTTCGACTCCCGGAACCCACATACGAGAAAAGGGCTGGTGATATTGCTCAGCGGCACGGGTGCCTGCTGGAGCGTGAGGTCCTGAGGTCGACCTCCGGTACCCACACACACACACAAAAAAAGAATACAAAAAAAAAAAAAAAAAAAAAGAATTTTACCATCCTTACTGCATTTAGTATTTTACTCTTGTAAGGCAGTGTATCACTGGAGGATATTTGTGTGAGATGAGGTCAGAGGTTGTGATAGGGTGATTCCATGTGGCTCATGTTAGCTGCAGAAATTATGTCAGCTAGTTTTGGGGAATAGCAGGATATAAATTAATCAGATTTAAAAAAAGAATCACAAAGTTAGTGATTGTGCCTTTGACCCTCTCTTAGTGGTGTTAGCTTTCTGTGTTGGAAAAGGTCTAAAAAATGTGATTCAGGGAGCATTGCAGGTGATAGATCCTGAAACCCTTCTACACAACAGTTGTATATACTGTCAAAAATAAATGGTGGCTATTTAGTTTGAGAGAATGTTAGGATTAGAAATAAAGTCCCCAAATGGAAGTAAACAATGGAGGAGTTAAGGAATAATTTAGGTCCTGAGGACTACAAGATTTGAAAGTGTAAGAGGACTGATCATAGCAGTTACTTCTTGGTGGAGTGTGTGTCAGTGTACACAAGCGAGTTTTACTCCTATCCTGAATAGGATTCCTAACATCCTAAATGTAGTCTATGTAAGTGCCTTGCGCGGTGTGCTATTTTTTTCTCTTAAGGAGCAGGACCTTCCCCGTTAGGATTAAACATAATATACTATAGATTTAGCAAAAAAAAAAAAAAAAAAAACAACACTTGGTAATTGGGGTAGCAACTATGTGAGAAAAATCCTCAGTGCGTCACACACACACATACACACACATACACAGAGACTTAGAGTCGGAGACAGAGAGGAGAAAGGAGAAAGACACACAGTTTTGGAAACTCAAATAATTGAAATTAGGAAGAAAATATGGTAATTAATTTGATGAAAGTTAAGACAGAAGACAAAAACAATTTGGGGAGATTGTAAGCTGTTGCAGAACTGTTTCTTGAACATAATCTGTACCTATTTCATGGATTTTTTTTTTTTAGAAGGGGAGACAGAAAGTAAAGCTGAGGGCTGGTGAGATGGCTCAGCGATGTAAGCGCCTGCCTGGCAAGCGCGAGGGCCCGAGTTCGACTCCCGGAACCCACATACGAAAAAGGGGCCGGTGATATCGCTCAGTGGCACAGGCGCCTGCTGGCGCGCAAGGTCCTGAGGTCGACCCCCGGTACCCACAAAAAAAAAAAAAAAAAAAAAAGGAAAGTAAAGCTGAGCACCTTAGTGTGTTTTCTTCCTTTTAGATCTGAGCTCTGTTCTTTCTTCACGTCTTGTGTGAAACTTGCAGGGCAGAGGTGTTTCTATATATGTCTTAGTACCTGTCAATACAAGTCATTGTAAGGTTACAGAGAATAGGTCTTTATGCTGTTAGTAACTGCGGAGGGAGGGAGTGAATGTCACATCATCTGACTGCATTTACTTAGTTTGGAAGGGACTAGGCAAGTATACTCTTCTGCGTCACAGTCCTGTTCAGGTCTCTGATCCATCAGTTTTAAGGACATCTGGGGACTTAACATCATGAGTTCCTGTCTTCTTTGGAAATGTTTATTTCCTACATTAGTACATGCAGCAATCTTAATTTAGGGTGCAGTTAGATAAGTGATCCCGCTTGTGGCCTGCCGCTTTACATCTCTCCTTCCTTTACTGTAGTGCTATGAAAATTATGGATGTAGATAATAGAAGGTAGAAGATTTAGAAAGTTGTGGATAAAATGTAGGAACTTCAAAATTTCTAAACTTTTATTATTTGAACATCGATAATTTGTTTGAGGGAATATGATGCTAGTTCTGTGAGGATGAATTGCTTGCCATGGTTTTCTGGGCTATTTTAGCTCATCTTTATGATTTCTTAGTTTTTATCTGAACTCTAGAGTTTACCTGAACAAAAATGACAAATTACTAACTACGTACCAATATTTTATTGTTATTTTGGCTTTTCACCTTTCCTCATGGTGTTATACCTCCTTAGTACCTTCAGAGACCTAGAAAACCTATATACAATAAAAATTGGAGTTGCAGAATAAGGGAAAGCCTGAATAAATAATGGCAAATGTCTAATGCAGGTTGGGATTAATTTTTGGCAGAAAACGTTCATGTCGTAACTACTGCATGGTTGCTACTCACTGAAGCCCAGCCTGCAGAGACAGACTGTGACTTCTGGTTATATGGGTGAAATTTGATATTTTCAAACTAACTTCTGAATCTGAGGCTGTCATTGCCAGGGTCAAGTTGTGATGATAAGAGATGAGAAATGTTATTTTTTTTTTGTCCATAAACCTACCCTTATTTTAGGCTTTTGTAAATTTTTTTTTTTTTTGTGGGTACCGGGGGTCGACCTCAGGACCTTGTGCACCAGCAGGCACCCGTGCCGCTGAGCGATATCACCGGCCCCTTTTTCGTATGTGGGTTCCGGGAGTCGAACTCGGGCCCTCGCGCTTGCCAGGCAGGCGCTTATGCCGCTGAGCCATCTCACCGGCCCTGTGTAAAATTTCTGATGGCAGTGGTATTTTAGAATTTAAAACAAGTAATTAAGAGATTATAGTCCAATATTGCAGTTATCCCTCAATTGTTATGATGAAGTGGACTTCTTTTTTTGTTTAGGTCTTTATTTAGTTAATGCTTGTGGCTAACAGTTGCTGGTTAACCATTGTTCAGTGAATAGTTTAACTGAATTAAATATGCAGATGATAAAAGAAACCCAAAGAGAATGAAGATGTAGATAAACACAATAGTTGGACATTAGATTATCACTTGTTTTCCAGCCATGATAGAAATTCCAGTGACTTCTATTTGCTCTGTACATGTTAAATTGGCAAAAATAGTAAAAGTCAGGATTGTGCTTTTCTAACAAGTGATTTTATATAGTTTAAGTGAAATTATGCTTTCCCTAGAGCAAATGGGAGAAACAAGCATTTTCTGGTATGGTGCATTGTCATGTGTTGCAGTTTACCCCTTTCTTGTTTATTATGGTGATCACTTTGGTTACTTATAAAAATTACAGTTTTGAGATTAATACACAGAGCTAAATCTTTAGGATTTCAGAGACCTTTCTAATCCATTTCACCTCAGCCATTACTACCTGATGTGTTTTCTAAACTGCTGTGGCGTCAGAGGCACAGACCTCTTTATCATCTCTCATTTTGCAGATGAAAACACAGTGCACAGGGCTTAATTGGCCTGCTCCAGATCACACTGGGGGTTGAGCTCTGTTACCCAATGAAATGAGGAGACTATCTGCTTTCTCCTTACTGGTCGTGGATGGGTTCCATAGGAAATTGTGGATGGGAGTTGTTGAAAACAAAAATAAAATATTGCACCTGTATGGTGAACACATATGATTGTAAAACTTTTTTTCCCTCTAACTAATGTTCTGTTTGTTAATATAAAGAACCTTTTAAAAACATTCTTGCCTTCCTCCCCATATTGTTCCTCAGTAGTATACTACCCTGAAATTCATTGACCTTTTTCTGTTAGGTACATTTGTTTTTTTAAGTTGCCTCTCTTACCTCTCCGTAATGAAGGTGTAAAAGAAAATATGAATATTAGGGTGAGAATATTATGGTTTCTTGTTCTTGACTGTCTCCTGGAAAGATAAAATAATTATTTAGACATAAGTTGATCTAAATGTGTCCACTTAAGTTTTAACATCTCTGTTTTTGGTGGGGGAGCATTTTCTTCAGTTTAGCAATCTAGGAAAAGAAACTCAGGGCAGCTTAACACTCATAGCAGAACATAAGAAACAAGGGAACTTTAGAATATGTTTGAGTTGAAGACTAGACCAAACTTTCTTCTGAAGAAAGACTCAAAATATTAAATCCACATGATGTGTTGGCTAAGGCATCTTGTCTGTTTATTGCTGAACCAGAAAATTAATAACAACTGTTTGTCATGTTTATATATTTATAACCATTCATGTAATGAAAAGTTTTCATGGGATTGTAATAACATATCAAGATGGATATAATTAAAAGGGAAGCATAGTGACACCCTGAATTAAATGCAAACCGTAAAGTAGGATACCTGAGCATTGTTCCTTACATATTTACTGCAGGGGATAGCCAGCCAAATATGCAAATAAAAAGACATTGACGAATTTCCCTGGGTGTGTATGTGGTTGCAGAGAACCCCAACTATTTTATTAATCTTTTATCAAGCATTGTTTAGATTTGCAGCAGCAATGGAATGTATTAATTTGGCAGATCAAATAGCTTAGAACCAGAAAGTAGGAAATAATAAGGGGAAGACATGATTGATATGCTGTCCTATAAATAACACATGCGAGTGACAATGGGGCTGAGTAATCTTAAGATCTGTGCTTGATGTCATTAATGGAGTTGTTAAACCAGGATGTTTGAGGTGAACTTCAATCAGGGAGGCTCTGCCTCATTTAAAATGCAGACCTCTCTCTACTTATACTCTGGACTGATATGTTGACAAAATTGGTGTAAATCGAGTTTTTGTAAATTGGATCAAATGCATCAGGGGAGACTTGCTGTGAAAAATATGAGTCTTTTTTTTTTTTTTAAACCAAGTATAGAGATCTTCCTCTCTGCAGGGAAGCTGAGATGTTGGTAGAGTCACTTTAAATGGACATTGCTTTCCTTGAGATGTGCACGTATTCCCATGCTCCAGGAAGAAAGTGACTATGAGATTTGCATTTTCTGTTCAGGTTTCATACCTCACCAGTCAGTGTTTCCACAAATAATTGGTGGTGATTTGAATAAGCCTGAGCCATTCAGATTTCAGAGCTTGGTTTTCCAGTGCATGCTAAGGAGGGCTTGCAACTATGAATATGGAGTGTGATTTCCATATCTGTTCCATTGGGGAGTTCAGGCATTTCATAACCACTTCAAAGTCATGATTGTGTAGAGACATCCTAACTATAATTTTTCTATATGACAGTTCAGTTTTAAAATTGTAAAGATGCCAAAAGCAGGGCTGTATTGTTATTAGGGAAGTCGGTGACATCTGTTATATCTTGTTAACCAGGGGAGGAAAATGCTTTAATCAAAACATCTAATTATGTCCTCTCAACTGATGAAATATCCTTTGCTAAATTTTTGGAATTGGCCTTAATGGAGGAAGCTGGCCTCTACAAGAACTGTGAAGTAAATTTACTCTTTCTGTTTCAAAAAACACCTACCCTTTACCTTGGTATGTTTTAATTTTATCAAGTTGCCCTTTATATGGTAAGAATGGGTGTTTTCAGAAGTTATCTGAAGTTTTTGTTTTTGTCCTCTTCTCACTCCCTTAGGATATGAGGCCCTCACAGGGAGTTTTAATTTCCAGATGTGAGCCTCAGAGGATTTGTAGCTGAGAGCTACCTGGGGAGGGAGCAAATGATAATTGCTGGTGAGAGTCAAGGGGATAATTCAGCTGTGTGCTGGGAGGTGTGATTTCACACCTGAATGTTGAAACCTGCTGTGTTAGACAGTTGTGTTGTTTTAAAATGTTTTATTAATCTGATATATAATGAACCAAATTGTTCCAGGTCACCTTCACTTGAAGGAATATAACTGTTTTCAGTGAAGTAAGTAGAATATGATTCCAGAAAAAGTTCCTATGTTTAAAAGTAATTTTATGTCATATCTGAAACTGTTAAAAAAAAAACCTGTTTAACTTTGCAAAACTACCCATTTCTACTTTCCTTGATCACTTTTTAAAAAATACTTTCACAATGTAACTTAATATTGATTCACTCAAACTTCAAAATCTACCTGCTAAAACCATCATTTTATTTATGTTTCCAGCCCAGAATTAATTTTTTTTTTGAGACAAGGGGGTCTCTCTATGCAATTCTGGCTGACCCTGAACTCACTATGTATCCCCGGCTGGCTTCTAACTTGTGGTGATCCTCCTGCCTCAGTCTCCCAAGTGCTGGGATTACAGGTGTGTGCCACCATGCCTGGCCAGAATTGATTTTTAACTGCAGCTATTATCTGGTTCCAGAATCACAGATGATAATGATAATAATTATGATATTAATATTAATGATAGTACCTTATTTATAGTCTTAATTCTGGGATATGGATTAGTTAGAGATTTCTTAGTTTTGGGAGCCTTTATTTCATCTTTCTGGGATGATTTTTCCATAAGATTGAGGCCACCGTATGCCAGTTCCTGTTGTAAACTCATCAGTGAATTCCTATGCTGCCTGGAACAGAAGTGTAAAATTGGACAAGGGTCTCACAGTGCATGTAAGGGTTTATTTTACTATACATTTCTAGGTATTTTGTCATGTCTGCTTTTAAACTATTCTAAGAATAGTTTAATATAGTGGCATTTGTTTGGGAATCTGTTGCACGATAAAAGAGACCTTATTACTAGTATTAGGTTTTTGTTTTGTTTTAAACTAATAGCCACTTGATTCTTCTTGGTAAGGGACCATACTAAATAGCTCTTTTTTTGGGGGGGGACAAGAGAGCATGCACCCAGGGCCTCAAGCATGCTAGGTAATCACTATTTGATTGAGCTACACCCTTAGCCCTCTTTGCTTATCTTGATATCTACAAGATTATATTTCTTGAACATACCTAGTGACATATAGTCGCATTATTTTCTTGTCATTGTTTCCTTCCATTATTCTGTGCATATCTGCTAATTGTTCTTTCCATTCCCTACTCCACACGGGGTTTTGTTTATATTACAAGGAGTATGCTAATGAATGTGGGTATTAGATTGCTTCTTGTGTATAGCCCTCCTGCAGTTTTAGAATACTGTACCTTCTTGAGGAGGCCCTTCCTCATCTCCCCTGGGCTATGTTGTACTTCTGCATAGTTCATCCTCTAGGACTTAAGGATTCAGACCTAGCTGATGGATGATGACCAGCAGTTGGGTGGTGGTGGTGGTGGGGGGGCTGGGGACAGGATGGGACTAAATTTTCAAAAGATTACTTGGTGAATTTGAAGATGAGTCAAGTTAAACATTTTTCTGAAGGGTCTTCTTTTTGCAGAGAGGTGACAGTTTCTTGTTAGAACCACCATGCTCTGAGAATCACAGTCCTTCCCCTCAAACTACTTCAGTAAGCATAGTTATCCTTTTGCACATCTAAAAAGGAAATAGAGTTCTGTCTTTACAGATTGTAATTGTAGGGGAAACCCAAATCAAAGTCTGTCCTTTGAAATTTTTTTTTTTTTGTGTGGGTACCGGGGGTTGAACTCAGGACCTCGCACTTGCCAGGCAGGCGCTTATGCCATCTCACCGGCCATCTCACCAGCCCTGTCCTTTGAAATTTAACTGTAACTATAAAAATCTAGTGCAGTAGGAACCACATCTTTAAGTTCAGGGTTTCAAAGTTGATTTCTTTCTTTCTTTCTTTCTTTCTTTCTTTCTTTTTTTTGTTGTTGTTGTTTTGTTTTGTTTTGATTTTTGGTACTGGGAATTGAACTCAGGACCTTGCACTTGCCAGGCGGGCAGTGTGCCGCTGAGCTATATCCCTGGACCTAAAGTTGATTTCTTATGTTTTAATTTTATGTATGTGTAAAATGCATGTTCTATATTACCTCTAGGGCCTGACTCAGAATTGAAACTCTTAGATAGGAACTTTGAATTTTTTTTTTTTTTGCCTTTGATAATTTCTTTCTTTCTTTCTTTCTTTTTTTTTTTTTTTTTAGTTCTGTACATGTTTGCAGTCCATATTTACATTACTTGTGTGGAGTTGGTACATGTACATAACACATCTTAATTCCTTTTTCATCACTTTTCCCTCTTTCCATCTATTGATCTTCCCATCTGAGAAAATTCTATCTCCCTATTTCCTATTATCTTTTATTTTGCTCTTCATTTATACTTTGGGTTTCTCATATAAAATGCAGTATTTAAGCTTGTGTCTGATTTATTTCATTTAACATTATGGTCTCAAGGTGCATCCATTTTCCAATGAAAGACTCAATTTTACCTTTCTTTATGGCAGAATAGTGAATACCACATTTTCTTTATCCATTCACCTGTTGATGGACATGCAGGCTGCTTCCAAGATTTTATTAAGTGAAATGACATGGTAAATATTAAAGACATTGCCAGGTGCGCAACACATACTCAAAAATGCTTGCAATACGCTTCTACCCTGTCATATCCTGAAATTTAGTAAACAAGTAAACTATTCAGATAAAGTAATATTGTACTTTAACAATTCAAAGTAATAGAAAAATACTGAAAATGTTTACAAGAACATTTTTAATTGCATGTGTTTACATTGAAAGATACTTTCCCCAAAGCTGTAGGACCTTCCTATTATGGCTTGTGTCTAGATGTCCCCCCAAAACCTCATGGGGTAATAGGTGGGGCTTTTTTCCAGAGGTGGCAGAATCTCCAGTGTGTGATTGATTCATGGTGCAGTGCTAGGATTAAAGGTGCTAGGTTTAAGGGGAGGTGATTACTGAATCAGTCTACTGATTGGTTTAACATGGCCCTAATCACAGTAGCCTGGATACAAGATAAAGGGCAAAAAGACACTAAAGGTCCTTGTTGCTTTGCTACCTTCTGTCCACTGTGAACTGTTGCCCCTCTGCCATGTGACACCCTGCCTTTGAGCCAGCCATTCATGGACTGAAACCTCTACAAACTGTGAGCTAAATAAACCTTTTCTCCTTTAACTTTGGGTGTCTGGTATTTTGTCTCAGCAATGAGAAAAGTAACTAAGACATTTCCTCACTTTCTGATTGAGTAAATTAATACAATGATTCTCAAATTTTATCACATTCCAAATGTTATATTATTTCTTTTGGTCAACACAAACCTTTTTGAAGTTAATAAGGGATCAGGAATTCTTTCAACAAATAAAGAAAGTATAGAGAAATTATTCTTAAGGTCATAAATTTAATAAGGGAAATCAAGAAAAAGAATTTTGAATTTTAAACATTTTCTTGTGTCCTTTCTTGCCTCTCTGGTGGTTATAAATGCCTGTCTTGTGAAGTTTTTGTTTAAGAAAATACAGTTGAATGGATAAAGAAAGATGTGGTATTTTTATACAATGGAGTACTATTCAGCCATTAAGAAGGATAAACTGGAGACTTTTATAGGTAAATGGATGCAACAGGAGAAAATACTCATAAGTGAAATAAACCAGAAGCACATGTGTAAGCATCGTATTATCTCTCTAGTATGAGAAACTGAAAGAGTAAATAAGATCCAAAATGTACAATAGATATGGTGAATCAGAAAGGGACTGGTCAAAAGGAAAGAGAGACTGGAATAGGGAAAAGAAAGAAGGGAAAGGGAAAAAAATTGTATATATATATATATAAGATGGTTAAGATAGATACACTACCATTTTTACTTAGTTCATTGAAGAGTAAGGTTTGTGCCAATAATGTTTGGACAATTGAATGCTAATGTCTGGTGTCCTGAATAACTAACTTAAAGATAGTAATATGTAATGTATTAACCATTGTTACCCTCCTATTATGTTGTTTTGAAAATTTGTTCTTCTTTTGATTTGTTTTGTTTTTTTCTTCTCTTTAAAAAAAAAAAAAAAAAAAAGAAAATACAGTTGTGTGAAGATGGACTGGCAAAGATGGGTGTCAGTTTCCCTCCGGGCCATTCTCTATTTACTGTTTGCAAATCAACATTGCTTTAGCATTCTTGTCATAGATTTATTGACTGTCCATATTTCAGTCATACTCTTACTTTGTTTTGTATGGTATGCCTGAGATTAGGAACAGAGAAATATGTACACTCAGACTGATTTGGAAATTGCGTTGTTGAAATACAGCCCATATGGTCATTGAAAAATGGCTAGTACTGCATATAATTGCCTTCCCAATGATGTGCTTTGTCATTACTTCCATCTTCCAAGAAGCACTCTTGTTGCACACTGACAGCAGTGGTGTCATTAGAAAACATATGGACATACAAGGCATTAAATTGTCTTTAAGGATTAGATTACTATAGAGAATGTTATAGAGGTGTTAGAGGATGGGTCACCATGTTATTAATCGGTGACTCTTGCTTAGTCCAGCATGCTAGACTGGATGACAGAAATTTGTAAGGGCCCTGTTTACATGTTTGCTGAGTGTATTTCATATCTCCCATACAATTGTGAGAAGGGTGGGTAGTCTCCATCACAGTATTGCAGCCAGTTGACTTCTCAGGAGTGTTTCTTCCGACTGTTTATGTCTTGTGCAGTTATTTTCCATGAGACTCCCTTAACTTCTCTTTTCCTGAATGTGAGTTCAAAGTAGGCCAACCCAGGAATGATTTTATTTGAGAGTCATTTAGATGGAAAAAAGTCTACATAGCAAAGTCAGGAAGCCATGAGATGGCTGCTATGTTGTAGAATCAGTATCCTCCATTTATAGTGTCTGTCTCTACATGGGTCTCAAATCCATCACCCCTCTTCCTCCCTCTGTTAGAAGGAGTGAGATTAATACAGCCAAGAGGCTAAATGATAGGTTCTAGAGATACTGGGACCATGTGACAGGGCATGGAAAGATGCAGGCCTACTCTCTGATTTAGGTATCTTAGGTGTGCAACAGTTCTGGGACATGGTATGCTTTGAATTTTGGAGGTCTTTTTGTAGCTGCTGATCAGTAGTAAGTGGAATCACAGAATAGAGTCATTTATCAAATGTAATGTTTCTGCTTGGGGTCTACCAAATGTGGCCTTTCCTAGTGGAAGGGACTTTGGAGATCATGTTGGGCAGTGACTTGGGTACCTTAGGGGACACTGGGTCAGCTGAGCAGTGTTTCTGATCTTATTTAATCAGAAAAACCCCATCCTTTGCCTTTTTTTCATTTCTTTTCTCCTCCTTCCCTTCTTCCCTTTATCTTTTCCTCCCTGCTTCCTGTGGTACTGGGGTTTGAACCCAGGGCCTTTGCACTGAGCTGTATCCTCAGTCCTTTTTTATTTATGTTGAGACAGGATTTCATTAAGTCACTTAAATTGTCCAGGCTGGGCTCAAATTTGTAATTCTTCTGCCTCAGCCTCCTAGAGTGCTGGGATTAGAGACATGCACCACTATGCCTGGCTACCTGTTTTTATAAATTAGGATAAGATTCTTTTTTGGGAAGGAAAAGATATCTAGATTCTTTTATTTATTCTTTCATTGAAAAATTTGTTGCAAATTTTTGTGTGCTAAGTAGGAACAGTTCTAGGAACAGGAGATAACTGCAGTAAATAAGAGAAATAGATATCTGTTCTAATGGCATTCTTTTTAGCAGTGGGAGGGGGACATATTATAGATAAGTCAGCAAGTGTATAATATGTTGGGTAGTGACAGGTTTTATACAGAGGGTGGTATATTCAAGGAGGTGATATTTGAGTGGAAAACTGAAGGAAATGAGGGAGCAAGAACACTGGATAGCCAGGGGAAGAGCGTTCCAGAAGAGAGAAGGGAAGAGGAAGGAATGGCTTAGTATGTGCACCCGTAGGAGGCCATGTGGGTAGAATGAAACCATTGAGGAAGAGGGGCAGAGATGGGGCAGGGGTCTGCAGGGACTTCTAATTTTAAACTTGAGGGATATGAGAGAACAAGCAGAAGACAACTATCCAAAATGCTCATTTGCCAACTGAAAAAGTGTTTTTCATTTCCCCAAAGTCACACAGTTGGTAGTGAAACAAGACCAAATCTAGAACTCATATATTGTATTCTTTTATGGTAGCTTCTCATTGCACCTTGCTGCCGTTGTTCCAGACCTCAGGAGGCATGGGGCATTCTTTTGGACCTGAAGATTTCTGTCTTCTTTCCTGATTATGGGTATGGTTCTTCCAAAAGACATGTGTCAAGAATGTATAGGATTCCAGTGTCTAGTCAGCACAAATTGGAAAACAGCTTGAATCTTCACTGCCCAAATCTGCCACCATTTGAGTAATTTAATAATAGCTCCCATTTATCAGGGTCTTACTGCTTGTGGCATTCCTTATACTCAGAGTTTTAAGTGCGTTGTCACATTTAACTCTCACAACCTTACCTTGTGAGGTAGGTGACATTAGTGTTCTTATTTCAGATTTAAGGAGGTTGAGGTACAGAGACATTAAGTAACTTCCCCATGGTCATGTAGGTAGAAAGTCGTAGAGTGAGGATTTGAACCCAGACTCTCTGAGTCCTGGGCCTGCACTGCCTCTCCCATGAAGTGGGGAGTGGTTGTCTGAGGACAAACTTTGTCTTTAGGGGTATGTTCTTCTCACACCTATGATAAGATAGTTCTAGGCCTGATTGTTGGTAGTAATGCTGTCTTGTAACAACCCACTTCGTGACTCCAAATGTTTGACTATACTGTATAAACGATTTCACAGCCAACCTGGCTCTGTCCAAGTAGCTCTGCTGATTTTAGGTGGATTGCTGGTTAAGCAGTTATCTTTGGTCTTTTCGAGCTGAGTTTGATTAGAGCATTTTTCAAGACCTGTACTGTGAAGCATGTTACAGAATGCAGGTCAGCATTTTCAAGTCAGTAGACCAAACTTGATTTTTTTTCCTCCACTGAAGTAAAAGCCTCAGACACCATCCGTGCCTATAAGCCACGGGAATGTAAAACCATCTTTTCAGTACTGTTGCTTTTGAAGACCAGAATACCATATGCTTGCTTTAAAATGTATTTGTAGCCATGCATAGTGGTACATACCTGTAATGTCAGCTACTCAGGAGGCTGAGGCAGGAAAATTGTAAGTTTGAGCCCAGCCTGAGCAATCAGGGAGATACTGTCTCAAAATAAAAATAAATAAATTAATTAATTAAATGGCTGGAAATGGATTCCCTGGGTTCAACTGCCAGTACCATTAAAACATATATAAATGCATGGATGTATATTTTATGAATATAGAATAATACAGAGCGTCACACAATAACCTGTGTTCCTACCACTAGCTTTGATAAATCTTACTGCACCTTTATTAAAATTGTAGGTCATTTTTAGTATGTACTGCCTGAGGAGGAACCCGGAGCTATGGCTGCATATTCTAATATTCTGGGGAACTTTAGAGTCCTCATATCATGAGAGAATGAAAGAAGCGCCTACTCGTAACCATCAGAAAGTCTGAAAGTTCACCTAGGGAATTCCAGTGTGCAGTCAGGGCAGAGACCCGCTGCCCTGGAGGGTGTGTTAGTTTTTCTTTGCTATGTCTGTCAGTTGTTCCTGGCCCTTTTATTTTCACTACTGCCCTTTTTAGTATGCTTTCCAGGGGGCTGGGAGGTAATGTCTTGGGGAGCTCCTCCTCTGATTCTGTCTTTTCTCTCCCATTACTATATAAGACAAGCTGAGTGTACATTTACCTGTTTACCAGAAACCATCAGGTACTTAGGGACCAGGTATGAAGCATTAGCAAGAGGACTGAGAAATTCAGAGGTGGTGGGAGACACCACCTACTGGAAGTGTTTGGGGGTGGTGAAAGTTATACAGTTATCTTGGAAGTTAGTGGGGACACAGGTTTCCTTTAGAACACCTGGAGTTACACACATCTTTATAGGAAGGCTCTGTGTTTTGGGATGGTGCCAAAGGGCCTTTTTGGCCTGTGTTAAGAGTTTTAACAGTGGTAAAATATGCAGTAAGATGTGCCCTGCCACCAGAATGCTTGGTTCTCTGTGGACCCATCTGTGACCTGACATTCTTCAAAAGTGCTTTCACCCATGGATTATGTCAGGCCTGTTTATTCCTTGTGGGCCTTAGTTCCTGGCAACATCTCCATCCTCTTCAGCCTACTCATCCATTAAGAAATAGTTATTGAATTTCTTCTCTGTGCACGGTACTGATCTAAGCACTGGAGGTAAAATAATGAACTAAACAAAGACTGTGCCCTCATTCTGGGGCCCTCGGGGATGATGTTACATTCTGGTATCCTGTTCTTTTTTGGTGTCTAACACAGAAAGGTGGTGGTAGAGGGGCTATGTGAACCTCCCTTAGAAAAGCTCTAGGGCAGTGATGGCAAACCTTTGAGAGACCTAGTGCCCAAACTGCAACCTAAAACCTACTTATCTATTGCAAAGTGCCAACACTGCAACTAAGCCTGCATATCCGATCTTCAGCTGCTGGGGCAACTTGGCTTGCCTGCAGACAGAGAGGGTTCTGCATGCCTACTGCGTCATGCATGTCATGGGTTCACCACCACTGCTCTATGGGTACCATTTGATGAGTAATGTTTTTGTCTAATCCTGCTAAATTATGTTTTTATTCTAAAGATTTTGATTATAAATGCTTTCATGAATATATTGCTTTAAGAAAAGTTAAGCATTGGTACATTAAAGTTTGAAGGGACTTTTAGATTGGTCAAATTTTATTTTATTACTAGCTTAACATGATGAAAATGATGTATGGCAAAGATTTAAGCTTAGAGAAGATGCTGAAGAAATAATAATACTTGATTCTCTTACTGCTTAAAGTGAATCCCCTAATCCATCGGCGTGCTTATAAATTTGAAGGAAAGGAGGACAGAAAATGAAAGTTTATTTCTAGGGCTCTCTGCTGGGTAAGGCTATCAGGTTACTCTCATTGGAAAGACTTAATCAGAAGTGAAGTTTACATCTGTCACAGTCTTCCACAGCAGTCAGGGGAATTGGGCACTGATGAATACCATTGGAACTCTGGGTAGAGAGAATGGCTTAGAGGTGGTGTTTGGGGTTAGTCAATAAAATAGATGTTGAGAAGAAAATGGAAAGTTTGAGGAAAAAATTACTGAATAAGAAATAGTAAAGCCTTTGGCTTAAGTGGAGGAAGACGATGGTTGATAGGGTTTCCTTCCTGGATTAACTTCATCATCAGATGTGCTTGTTGACTGAAGAGGAAAAAAAAATCATATTACGTAAATTACATACCTCTGGGTTCTTAAAGAGAATTATTTAAAAATAAAATAATAAGCAAAAATACTGTTTGTTGTTTATTAGCTTTTGGATTCCTAAAGTATATTTTAACGTCAGGATGTGGGAAAACAGGAAATGAGAGTAGTTTTTTTTGGGGGGGTTGGTTTTGTTATTTAAGGTGATGAAAACACTCCCGATTAGGCTTCCCTCAGTGTGTTTAGAAATCTGTGGGTGTGTGGGGACTATGTGCAGATGAGTAGAGGCTATTACTTGTGTATCTCCCAAAATCAACAGGTTTGGGAATAAGTAAGTGTAGCGACATCTGAGGGCTCAAGGAAGTGAAGATTGTCTCACAATTACTGTAGAGAGACACAAGATCTCTGTTTCCTCTTTGATGAAAGAATGTGACATGAAAGTACTCACTCATCAATTTGTTTTCTCACCATCAGCCCAGCATGGATGCAGTGATGATAATAACAGTAGTGAGCATAGTTGCTGTGGGCCAGGTATTGTTCTAATTGCAAAAAGTCACCTTTGTTGTCCTCACACAGTAGTCCCATGAGGTGTAGGTACTGTTATGGTCTCAGTTTTATAGGAGAGGAGACATGCACAGAATTTATGCTCAAGATCATCTAGTGTGTCCCTTGGAGCCCATTAATTCTGGCTCTGGAGCCTGACTTGAATCACTATATAATCACTATATAATCACTATATAATGAAATTAAATAATACTTCCTAAAGAGTTTTATTCTGATGTTTTTACTAGGGCTTTCACCCCCCCCCACACACTATTCCCACATTCCGAGGTGATAATACACCTTAGCTGGTTTCTTATTACAGATGAAAAAACAGAGTTCTAGTAAATTATGTTATATAATTGTTCTGTATGACCTAGTGAGTTAGTGGTAGGACAGAGGTGTGGAACCCAGGTTGCCCAGTATATAGGTCATTGCTTTTCCCACTGTACTGTATTGCTTCAAGTAAAAATATTTTAGACATTTAAGTGAACTGAAAATTTATAAACTTAATTTGTGTTACCTGCTCTCCTGTGGATAAACTAGATTAAAATAGCTGTGTACCTTATGATTTCGCACTAGGGAGGAGGGTGTAGACATTTTAGAAACTAACATTTGCCTGTGGAGTTATCTGACCTATTCTGGAAGATATCTTTCTAGTCTTTGGTAGGCTTAATTAAAAAGTGGAGAGAGGGGCCGGTGAGATGGCTCAGCGGCTTAAGCACCTGCCCGACAAGCGCGAGGGCCCGAGTTCGACTCCCGGAACCCACATACGAAAAAGGGGCCGGTGATATCGCTCAGCGGCACGGGCGCCTCCTGGCGCATGAGGTCCTGAGGTCGACCCCCGGGTACCCACAAAAAAAAAAAAAAGTGGAGAGAAAATCTTAAAAAGAAATATAAGAGGCACTCTCTTGTTGAGTTTTGCATGACTGGAGGTTCTTGGAAGAGTGTTTGCTTTTTTCATTTAGGCCTTTTTACTTTAACCTCCAATGGGACACAGCTAACTTAATTTTTTTAAAGGCCTAAATTCAAGCCTTCTTTAGCTATTGTTTGGCAAATAAGATTTAAAAACAGAATAGAAGGAACCACCTTGATCCTTGGGGTTTTAGAGTCTCCTACATTCAGGCTTTTGTTTTTATTTGTTTTTTCTTTTCATATCATGATTCCTTTTGTTGTAACCTCTTTCCTTGGCTAATGCTTTGTTTAAAAACAAGTGCTTTGGTATTTTAAAACAAATTATCCAGTAGGTTTCCCAATTGTGCTTTCAGATAAAAGACCCCAGGGTAGTGCTGTGCCTGAGAGGAAAATTGAATTTACTGTAGAAGCTTCCAACCCCAATTAATATGGTTATCTAAAACTAGAGAATAGAAATCTGAAAGGGGAAATGTGGACTGGATTTAAACCTTCAAAGGGCCTTAATGGAAACCTAGAACATAATAGGTAGAGTTTTTTCTAGGGTTGAAACTATGAACTCTAATTTTTCTTTTGAATTTTTAGCTGAATGACTTTGCTCCTGTCATTTTCCTCTGGAAATCAAAACTACCAATGACACAATAATGATAATGAAAATAGAGACAGGCTCCCAGACTGTGCTGTGGAAAAGCTTACGTTCGTATTTTGCCAATAAGCCAGAATCCCTTGTGGCCACAGACAAATAAATTGATTTGTTTCTATTCTTAAATTTGCAGGAGGAGGTTCCCACTAAGAGTTACATATATTGATGATAACATACTAGCTTCCTTATAGGTAGGTGTAATGGTGAGGAAAAAGATTTCATGAAGGCCAAGCATTTTGTATTTGTTGAGAGAATACCATTTTAGTTATTATAGCTTCTGCAAAACTTTAAATAATGAGACTTTCTGCCATCAATTTTGGGTATGGAGAATCTGGATTGCAATGCATTCAGGTGGTTGTAAATCAAAAAATTTTGCCTTGCCCACCCAGTGATTTCCAAACACAGTTGCACATCTGCACCTTATCTTATTACATGTACAGATTCCTGGGCCATGTCTCTGGGTCTCCCTTATGCCAGGCAAGCACTTTACTACCCCAGGAGTTCTTTTATAACAAGCCCCTGTACAGAAGTTTTGGAATCATTAGTTTAGAAAATATTTTTTATTATTTCCTTGGGGCAGTGGTAATAGTAGTGGTTTAAAATAATTGCTGTGTTACCAAACCCTTTCTGAAAATAAAACATACATGCATATTTATTTTTAAAAGTTTATGCATTGTGAAATAGAACACATCCTGAAAAAAGTGTTAGTGTACAACTCAGTGAGTTATCACAAAGTGAACACCCACATAATGATAATTAGGCAAAGAACTAGAATGTTGCCAAAAATATTTGGATGTTTATTACCTTTCTCAAATTTCCTCTTTTACCCCTTCTCACATTCCATGATAGAGACATGAGTAAAAGTTGATAATATAATAAGATACAAATGAGAAAAGCATCCTGTGTGGGTATTAAGTTCTAGGTGCTTTTTAATTGCTCTTATTTCTGTAAGTTTTTGGCTATCTGAATCTTGTATTGTTTTTCTGTATTTTGATCCAGGCCTCAATTAGTTCATAATAGTGACTGTTAATGCTCTCAGCGTATGTCAAAATTACGTTCTAATATCTATTTTTTCAGAAATCTAATTCACTAAAAGTATTCTCATGATAGTTTTTGAAAGATGTGTAAGGACAGATTACCAACCCTGGTGGTTATGATTTTAGTAAAGAAAAAGGTTTTGTCATTACTGCCTGAGTAACTTAGTAAACGTATCTCAGTAGCCAGGTATCTTTATTTGTTTGGTACATGAAGAAGAGTGGCTTTGTGGTTAACAGACTTTAAAAAAAAGCATTTCCCCATCCTAGGATAATCTCTCCATGCCATCCTATTCAAGGCCAAAGGTAATGATGTTTCCTTGAGGTTTTTTTTTTTTTTTTTCCTACTTCTTTTCCCCCCACCAAAGAATTATTAGATTATGATGGGAGATGTTCTGTCTGTATTAGGCAGCAGGTTTGCCTGTTTGTTTCTCTTTGGAAACGGATGCTTTTGGTACAGAGACTGGAGTAAACCTTGCGCTTGAGCTATATGCCAGTGGAGGGAGAGAGCTGTCCACGCTTGGTGGCCATGGTGACTAATAATTCCATGCCAGCAGCTGCACATCTGTACTTGCTGGCAGGCATGTGGGCTCTGTGCATATAAGAGCTGCTCCTCTCTGCCTCATACTCCCCCATCTTGCTGATCACCACTATCAACTATACAGGTGACAAGACTCCAATCACCCTGCTCTGAATGGCTTTCCATCTTTCCAAAAGTACACCAGAGGCTTGTTTTGTTACAGTACATTGATTAAAGAAATATTCCTATGTGCGCAAAGGAACTGAAATCTGTTATGCCAGTCTGCAGTTAGCTGTCCATTAGTAGCAGAGAAACTACTGCCCATTTTCTCCCCTCTGTCTCTCCCCCTGCTGCATTTTCTTTACCAAGCAGATTCTCAAAGGTGGCAGTAACAGATAAATTATCTGACCTCTGCTTTCAGGCATGTGTGAAGCAGGAGGGGTTGTGTCATGCTCTTTGGTGTGGCATGCAGTTGGAGCAGTGCCCAAGGTGTGTGGATAAGAGGAGAGCCTGAGTGATTTAGATTTGAAGGTTCTTTCTTGTTTTGGGATTGTCAGACCTTTGTCTCTTCCCTTCAACTCTTACCAGAAGTGGGCTCAGGAAGGTTTTTCAAATTAGCTTGCCCTCTCTTTTGTAAGAAAAGGGTGCTTCTGGCCTTGAAGTAGTTCTGTGAGTCTGCTGTCAGGCGTGTAAACCACAGAACCTCTGTGTAATATGCTTCTTGTGTGTTTATTTACAAGTTCCTTTCAAATGGCAGTGTTGTGGGAGAACACTGGGAGAACACAGTATTGGGCAGAATAATAGGATTTCTAGCCACAGCAGTGGCAGTTTCTGTTTGGGGGATTATTTTGGTGGGGGGTGGTGGTGGTGGTAGGGATTAAAACCCAAGCCTTGAGCATGCTAATTAAGCATGCGCTGTACCACTGAGGCACATTCCCTGCCTCTTCTTTGGGTGGAGGTGGAAAACTAGTTACACAGAATATGTAGATTTTTTAATTTTTTAACAAAAAAACAAAAACAAACAAACTATATATATGACTGATGTAGAAAGTGTTACTGTAGTCCTTTTTGTGTAAGCTCTTAAACACCTCAGTGTTAAGGAGTGTTTTATCTGTAATGTGTTAAGTGACCAATACTTTCCTCTTCATACAGGATATTTGGAAAATAGAGAGGAACAGCATGAGGAGACGGAATGACAGAGGAATTTAGGCAGTCAGGGTTGCGGAGGACACTGTGAACATTATTTGCATATGAAGGAAGTGGCACGCAGAGAAGTGTGTGAAGGAGGTGTTGAAATGTGAGCAGCTTCTAACATCAGCACTAATGGAGGGGCGAGGGTCCTCTGACAGAAATGAGATGGGTGACTTAATAAAAAAAAAGCAAGGAGCCTTATAATTGTGTGGATGGCAGTGAGACACAAGTAGGGAAAACTGTTGGAGGAGGTAAAGTGAAATCTCTTAGTGTGTCTCTTCCGACTGACTGGGTAATTAGTTGGAAATGACATTAACCTGCGCTTAATTGTAATTTTGCATAGTAACAACATACCAGCTGTTCACTGTATTCTTTCCTGGTGGTATGATTTAATTATTGTTATTTTTTTGTATCTTTTAAGCTCTAATTTTCTGTTGTATTTTCCTTTAACCCTTTCTTGTTGCCATGTCCACAGCCCCCACAGTTTAGCAGTAATTTCTGTTGCTTTGTTCCCCACTACATGCCGAGGGCGTGGGATGCTTTTGGGTTTTCTAGTCACTTGGCTTTTTAAAAACAAAGGGCACATTGGAAAGACACTGAAATAAGTGTGGGTAATTGGAAACTTTGTTGTGTTTTGTATTCTTCTGCAAGGTTCTATCTCGTATAAATAATATGGATAATTCTGGGTCTATCAAAGGTGTTCAAAATATCAAGTGAACAAGCTGAAAAGAAGTTAATTACTGAACAGTGATTGCTCTGATATAACCAATTATTGGATCATTAAATGTTTATTACCTTTTATATGCTCTTTTCTCCCATAAGGGCAGTTTCTTTTTTAAGTCATTGAAATAGAAACTGGTTCTTAAAAAACAAATTCTGCTTAAAAATTTCCGCAAGACTGAAGTACTATATTAAAAAGGTCTTGTGTGATCTGACAGCTGAATAGCCTGTTTCTCTTTGGTCTGTTGAATTAGTAATTAATGAAATGTATTGCCTGAGCAGAGAAAATAAGATTAGTTTTGCTTAGGAAGTAAACAAAAGCAAAACATTAACCCCCAAATGCAGGTTAATATTAAAGTGAAATATAAGAAGTATAAAAATACTCGTCTCCTTGAATGATGAGAAGCTCAAGAGTAACACTCATTTAATTAATTCATTCATCACTTTCTTGAGCACCACCATTATGTTTAGAAAGGAAAAGGGTTATGTAAATGGAGAGGAGGCAAGGGGCCCTGTCCTCAGAGACACTGGGCTAGCATATGCCTTCGTAACTATTGATGAAATGTAGAAAGTGGTAGTGTTAATAATCTCCGCTACATTGCTTTGGGGAGGGGTTGTTATGGAGAGCTTGTTTTTTGATTAAGAATAGAGGGAGAATGTTAATGAAGACAGGAATCTTTTGGAGGTCACTGTGCCATTAGTTGAGTTCACAGCCCAGCTTTGCCACTTACTAGCTGTGTGACTTTTTTCTTTCAATCTAACTTTCTTATCTGTAAAATAGAATAAGAGTAATGCATATGAGGATGATATTGACTCATCGTACAGTGCTTATGACAGGGTATAACATACAGTGAGCATTATAGTTCAGTAGTGATGAACCTACGTGCCACAGCAGGCATGCAGAGGCTTCTCTGTTGGCACGTGAGCCACATTGCCCCAGTGTTTGAGCTTCAGGTTTAATTGCACTTTGGGATAAATAAGTGGGTTTTGGATTGCAGTTTGGGCACTCAGTCTCTGAAAGGTTCACCGTCACTGTTATAGCAGGTGGTGGTGGTTCATTTTTGTGAGATAATGCAACAAAATTCTTTCGTAGGGAAGATGGTGTTCGGACCCTGAGGAGTGGAAAGATGTTTCAGGCATTTCTTGCATTGTCATGTGTAACCAGTTAATGTATAATGCCTGTAGTAATGTGTGCTTGTGTAGCGCCATTGTAAAAATATTCCAAAGGGTATTTACAGACATTTATTCTCAGAACAGTCCTCTGAAGCAAGAAGACTGTGAACATTCTCTGAAGGTGTGAAAGGCAGCAAAGAGCCTGTCTGCATGAGGTATGCTTGGAGCCTGGGTTTGTTATGGGTAAATTAGACCTGTATATAAAGAGAAGTTTCTAAATATTTAAATTCTATTTTTATTTCTTAATTTAAAAATATTATTTGTGGGCAAATGTGGTAAATAAAGTTTAAAGATATTTTCTGTAATTTTTAGCAATAGTGAAATTTATTTATTCCTTAGTTACCAGATCAGAGTTGAATTTACGTAGTTTGTAATAATAATAATGAACATTAGTTGAGCATTTACTGTGTTCCATACACTACTAATGGGCATAACTCTATTAGTTGCCACTCAAGAGCTCCATTTTATAGGTGAAGAAACTTGTACACTGAGGTATGCAGGAGTTAGTAACAATACCCTTCACTACCTTTAGTAAGACACTACTTTTGGGCCTCAAGATTTATAAAATGCACCAAATGCACAGTGTTAGAATTTGGAGGAAACTTTGAATCTGTAAATGACAGAATTCTTGTCTAATTTGGACTTAGACCTGTATGGGAATCTTGGGTCTACTATTTAGCACTCAGCCAATGTTTTTTGATTATGTTGTTATTTATAATATTGAGGTGTACTTCTACTTGTCCTCAGGGTTGTTTTGAAGTTAATGCTTATAAATTACCTGACAGATACTACAAATATGCAGCCAAAGGTAGATGGGATTCTTAAGAATTGGTTCAAACTAGAGGCTACAGTGGAAGCTGGGCCAGGCCTGTAACTCCAACTTCTTGTTTCTGTGGCCCTGGTTCTCTCCAGAACACATACCATGTTGCTGAGGATGAGGAAGATGTCATACAGAGATATGCCTCAGCTTTTCAGTAGAAACTATGGTCCTGGAGCTGGGGATGTAGCTCAGTAGTAGAATGCTTGCCTTGCATGCTTGAGGCCCTGGATTTTATCCCCAGTACCAAAATGAAACAAAACAAAACAGCCCAAACAACAACAACTCCCTACAATCTTGAATCTTCCTCTAGACCATCAGCTTGCCATTTCACCTAGTAAGTAATGTTATAAATGTCGTATGTACATTAAGGAATTTGGTGTTTTCATGAAATAACTTCCTAAAATAGCCACAGATGATAGATTGTGAGCAACACACAGAGAGGGAACCTGCTGTCTCTGGTGTTCACCTTGTACTGTGCAGGAGGCCAGGAAATCTGGCACATGGTCAGGGATCTAAAATCATTTATTGTTTGAAGGAAAGAAAGACTCAACTGTAGAAAATGGGGAAGGGAACAGAACTTTTTTGATATGGTGACTGCTGCACATGCTGACCTTGAACTCCTGGGTTCAACCCATCATTGAGTAGCTGGGACTACAGGTGTGTGCCACTGTACCCAGCTAGAGAACAGAATTTTAAAAGTCTTAGTTTTGGGGCCGGTGAGATGGCTCAGCGGCATAAGCGCCTGCCTTGCAAGCGCGAGGGCCTGAGTTCGACTCCCGGATCCCACATACGAAAAAGGGGCCGGTGATATCGCTCAGCAGCACGGGTGCCTGTTGGCGCCTGAGGTCCTGAGGTCGACTCCCCGGTACCCACACACAAAAAAAAGTCTTAGTTTTGTAGAAAAGAAGTAATAGAGACACCTAATCAGGTAGGTGAAGCCTAGTGTTTTAATCGTCAGGTCTTAACAAATGGGGCATAATTTATATCCTTGAAGGTGTTTTATGCCACACACCTGTTAAGAACGTAGTTTTATTTAAAACAAATTTTTATCCAGTCAGGAATTTCTAACGTAGAGTACTTTCATTTCTGTTTTGTGATTTGAGTTTCTGGAGTGAGAACTTGTCAGGAAGGTTTAGTAAAACTGCTTCTAATGATACAGAGATCTCTCGGGCAGCTGTGCTAAAACATCTTGCTGTAAAGTAGCTACAAGTAGATGTCTGGTTGTGAATCACAGCAGGACCTTCCAGGGAAAACAAAACGAAGCAAACCACTGCACACAGGAATCAGATTTTCTTTATTATCAGAATTGTAAACTCTGGTACTTAGCAGTTTCTCAGGCCAACTTGGAGCAGTTGGGACAACTTGTTTTCCCCATTTTTGTTTGAGCACCACATGGATGTGTATATCCTTTCTTAGCAACATATTAGGAAGTATTTAGTTTTTACCTGCTGAGTTAAGCTATATTGTTTTCAAAATCATCTTGGAGCTTTATAAAAATTAAAGATTCTTGGGTGCTACCAACACCTACTAAGTTTGAGTCTCTCAGAGAGTAGTGGCCCAGGTATCTATTCTGAATAACAGTAGTATTTTATTTCCCATCCATCCACTTATTCTTATCCACTTAGCACCCCCCCCAATTGTGTCAAACCTGGGCTTGAATTTGCAGTCCTCCTGCCTCAGCCTCTCACAGTGCTGGGATTACAGCCATGCACCACCATGCTTGTCTAGCCATGTCTTGGGTGGATTAGAATTGGTTACCACAGGGCCATGGTCATTTTAAGAACTGGATGTAGGAAGAACACAATCACTGTCCCATGGGGTTCATAGGCTGGCTGAGAAGTCTTTAACTTTGAGTTGGGATTTAAAGGACTCAAAACTTTGCAAAAGTGATGAGCAGATCTTGTGTATACATGTTTTCCTAGCTTTCGTCAGATTCTCTAAGGGTTCAGTGACCCATAAAAGGTTAAGAATCAAGGTCTTGGACTTGCACAGCTGTTCTGTAAACAGTGGAAGAAGGTAATATTTTTGCTGCCACTTACCACACTTTTGACTTTTTGAGAGGCAATAGCAGCTTGAAGATTGTAAATGTTTTGTGCGCCACTTAAAATATTTAAAGAAGAAAAATAGTTTAGCACTGGGTTGTGGTCAGAACCAAGACCAAGCAATGTAGAAAAGTAGTCATTTGGTGAGCTGCTGACAGTGAAACAGCCCAGTGGTCAGCCTGATGAGGAGCTGCTTATGGAGGGCAGTATAGGCAAGGTTCACTCCTGTTTTCTTACAGTATGTAATTAGCAAAATTATGGATAACAGTTTTCACTCCATGGATATACATAAAGACTAACTGTGTTATTTTTGTTGCATTCTAGCCCCAGCATGGTCATTGAATTGCTTAATTCCAAAATAACTTTGCCATCTGTACTGCTGATATATTCTTCCTTATCTCCTAAAATCCCCAAATAACACTGTTCATCACAGAACACAATTGAATATTAGGGAAGTCCATCTTTAGGTGATGTAGAAAGTTTAAAAAGCAAAATCATGCATTCTCGATGTATAATAGTCTTATCCCTAAGGAGAACTTTGTAATTCCAGTTTCAAATGAAGCCCTCCCATCTATTCACCTACCCTTTATGATGTACCTAGAGAATTCATCTTTCTTTCAGGAACAAAAATTCTTCAACTATTATTGCTCCAGTGATGCTACATTTTAGGATTAGATAGGTCTGGAAGAAGTGGCAGTCAGAGGAATTAAATTTTATTAATAGGTAAACTTTGTCACTCATTTATTTGGACAAGTTACTGTACTTTGGAGCTAGGAGGGAATTGGAGGTCTTCATTGTCACTGATATCTTGCAGCATCTTTTTAGATGTTCAAATTTTGTATCATTTATTTTGAACTTTTACTTATACTGCTTTATGTTACTCATTGCTTTTTTTTTAAAGTGGATATTTATCTCCCTAAGTTGATTTTAGCTATCTAGCAGACAGTGATTATGCATTCAAGGTTTTCCTCTATAGTCTTGCTATTATTTAGCATACTGAACACATAGTAGATACTCAATAAATATTTGATTAATTGGGCATGCTGATTAATTCTGCCTTTGAGTATTGGACTCCTAAGAGACCAGAAGATGGAGTAAATGTGGAATTAGAATGTGTTACATGCTTAGAAAGGTAGGATTAGCAGGTCTCTCCCTTGAGCTTATTCTTTATGTATGTATATATGTTTTTATTTTATGTTCAGCAATACTGATCTCACTTATTTCTAGTTCTTCAAAATCTTAAATATTTAGAAATCTACAGTTACAGAGAAATTTATGGTAGAGTGATAGCACTTAAAGTTCATTTGAGAAATGTTAGATGTAGTGAAACTTGAGTTTTTATTAGTTATTGCATGCATATCTCTGTCTACCTGCCTGCCTGCCTACCTACCATACTGGGCATTGAACCTAGTGCCTTTGCACTGAGCCCCTGCCCTTTTAAGTTTTTTTTTTTTTTTTTTAATTTTGAGACATGGTCTAAATTGTGCTGAGTTGCCAAGGCAGGGCTGGAATTTATGATCCTCCTGCCTCAGCCTCTCAGTGTTCTGGGACTATGGGGTATACTACCATGCCCACCTATTAAATAAATTTTCTTTGTGTATATTTAAGATATATGACATAGTATTATAGTATGTATCTTAGTTACTTTTTCTTATTGCTGAGACAAAATACCCGGCATCCAAACTTAAAGGGGAGGGGCCTGGGATATACCTCAGCTGCACAGCACCTGCCTGGCAAGTGCAAGGTCCTGATTTCGACTCCTGGTACAAAAAAAAAAAAAAAAGGTAAAGGAGAAAAGGTTTATTTAGCTTACAGTTTATAGAGGTTTCAGTCCATAGTCAGCTGGCTTCAAAGCAGGGCAGCATGGCAGAGGGGCATCACAGAGGAGAAATAGTTCACGGCGTGGCAGGCAGAAGGCAGTGAGGTAGTGAAGCAGCTTCTTTCTATTACATTATATATCCAGGCTACCTGCCTTTTGGGTGGTGCCACCCATACCCAGGGTGGGGAATCCTTAATCCCAGCATCTCATCCCTAATTTCAGCATCACGAACTTAATCCTAGCATCACACACCCTAATCCAGCCACCTTTGAAACACCCCACCTGTGACTGCATGAGGCTTTGGGGGCACATCTTGATACGCTGTAACATTATGCATATAAATAGAAAAATATTGCCATCATCCCTTGTAGTTATCCTTTTTCTTTTTTTGGTTTTGTGTCAACACTAGCTAAAATGTACTCATTTAGCAGGAATCCAGAATACATTAGAATTTTATTACATATAATCCTCATATTGTACATTAGAACTCTCCATTTATTCATCCTACTTATCTGCTACTTTGTATCCTTTGACCTACATCTCCACATTTCTTCCCAACCTAGTTAGTCCATAGGTGTCCCACTGTTTTGCTCTCTGTTGCTATATTTGAATTTTTAAAAAAGATTCTGTGTATAAGTGAGTTCATGTGAACCTTTTCTTCATCTATCTGACTCATTTGACTGAATGTCCCATGTTGTGGCAAATGGCAAGATCTTGTTCTTGTAGGGCTGAATTAAATTCTGTTGGTATATGTACCACAGTTTCTTTCTCCATTTGTTAACCGACTATTAGGTTGTTTCCTTATCTTGGCTGCTGTGAATAATGCTTAAATTTACATGGTAGTGCAGATTTCTTTAGAAGGTAGAAATCATTTCTTTAGGGCATATTCTCAGAAGAGGATTGCTGGGTCAGAAGGTACTTCTATTTTTAATTTCGTTAGAAACCTTCGTATTGTTTCCTATAGTATCTGTACCAATCTACATTTGTACACGGTGTATACAAACTCCTTTTTTTTCTATTCTTTACAGCATTTGCTATTTTTTGACTTTTTGATAATAGTCATTTTAATGGGTGAGAGGTAGTATCTCACACTGGTTTTTGGAGTTATGTTTCTCTGATGATTGATGTTGATCAATTTTTCATATATCTGTTGATGGTTTTTTATCCTCCTTGGAAAAATGTCTATTGATGTTTTGACCATTTGTTAATCAAGTTATTTGCCTTTCTGCTATTGAGTTGTGAGTTTTTTGTAAATTTTGGATATTGATCTCATCAAATATATAGTTTGCAAATCCTTTTTCTGTTCTGTAGGCTTGTGTTTATTTTCATTGATTGTTTTCCTTGCTGTGCAGAAGGGAAACAATTCTTTTTGGTGTAGTTCCATTTATTTATTTTTGTTTTTGTGGTCTGAGTTTTTGCTGTGACACCCAAGAAATCATTGCCAAGGCCAGTGTCCAGGAGCTTTCCCCATATGTTTTCTTCTGGGAATTTTATAGTATCTGGTTACTATTTTTTAAAAAGAAAGATCTCACACAGAATTGATTACAGATTCTATATATTTGCTAAATAAGTAGATGTCACCCTCAATCTGTCCTAATCTAAAACAGTTTTATCAGCCGTATTTGGGTAGAGGGACTATTGGAGGCTTTTAACAAATGGGGTGGCTGTTGACTGTCTTCAGTTATCTTAAAAACTGGACTTGTAGGCTTGAGAGAGAGGGATCTCAACTGTGAAGGGATTCATAACAAGCCATGATATTAGGAGTACACTTGGGAATGGTAAGCTTGTGGAAGAGGAGCTTCAGGGTGATATGTGCTAGCTGTCTCAAAGTAATTACAGGGTTGATTTCTAGGAGACAGACTGAGATCCAAGTGGTCGCTTCTACGCCCATTGGAAATATTGTCACTCAGCACACAAAGAATACTTTTCCTGTAGTGCTGTCAGAGGGTCTTGAATTTCAGTTGCTGAAGACATTCTGAACGGCTCATATCACTGTCCTGGGTTATTGTAGTGGGGGTTACCACTGGGCATGTGTGACATCCATCCCGGGGAGACTATGATTATGTGATTTTCAGGGCACAGTCTTCTGAGCAAATCTGGTCATAGTTCAAGGTTCAGATCTACTCCTTGTAAAAAAAAATTTCTTTTTTTAAGAACTCAATCTTGAGGGCTGTTCACTTATATCTGATCCCATGACTATCATGTATTTTGAGTTGGAACAAATTAAGCTTGTCTTCCGGTCTCTTATAGTTGTAGGCTTGTACAGTTAAAGTCAATTAAAATCAGCTTCTTGACATTCTACTTGTTGGAGTTTGCCTTATTGTGTTTGCAAATCAGAGTAGGAATTGAGTGTCATTGGGATATATATTTAGATTTTTGTTTTGAGTCAATCAAATGCAATCCATAAGGACACACGTTAATGCTTTACTTCACCACCTCTTTCCTTTACAATGAAAAAAAATCCTTAACAGTCTTAAGGATTTGAAAATGCTTTGTGATGAATAATAATAATATTCATAGTATGCATCAAAATAATATAATAATAATATGATTATAATGATACGATTTCCAGTTAAATAATAATAATAATAATAATGATAATATGATTTCCAGTTAAAAAGTTACTTCTATATTGGTGATGCATCATTGCAGTAAGTAGATACTTTGTGAAAAGAGGATTGGGGGGAAAAGCAGGGGGCAGAGGGTTGTGTATGTGGGAGTCAGTCTTACAAGGAAAGCTGAAATGAATTCTGTAGCCACACAGTACGAGAGGACACCATGGATTAATGTTCTGAGCCCTAATTCAGACACTTGGCACTGATTCCTTCATCTCAGAACTGAACTCTTAAGGATTAAGAGGAGAGAGAATGGAAATGCATCATTTTCTCTGCCAGAGGAGGTACTTAAACTGGGAAAGGAGGAGGGGATGTTAACAAATCAAACTTTGGCAAGGAAATCAATCATGAATCAGCAATGACGTGGAAAGCCTCTGCTGCTATATTTTACAAAACTGAATGTTTGCTGCTACTGACATTTCTCTATGGCTTACGTTTAGGATCAGCTTCAAGTTGCACTAGGGAGAGAATGAATCCTCTTTTGGCCCATTTTGACAACGTTAGATAATTAATTAATTTACAACTAGCTCAATTAAACTCCAGGCTATACAGTGTGTCCATAGCCTTTTAAAGAGCCTTTGTTTTGACACTAATTGAACTGGTTATAGCAAAGACAGCTAAACAATTTACATTTATCTTTGGCAGGATGAGACTCTTCCTTGGTATGGACAGTCCTTCTATTCCTTCTTAGTCTGGCACCCAAATGCTTTGTGCTTATTTTAATTTTATAATTAAAAAACTTTGAAAATGACAAAACCCACGTACGCTTATTGTAGACAAATTCCCAACTCTCATTTGTCTTTATATGCTCTTTCTTTGTGTAAGGGAATGCATGCATCTGTATTTATTAATATTTTAATATATTCTTTTACAAAAGTGGAATCATGCTATACAAACTGTTTTGTGGTGTACTTTCTTCTGATAAGTTGGAAAAACTGTCATTTCTACAATATTTTCAATGTCTGCATATTAGTCCATTGTGTAGATGTACTAAAACATATTTAACTTACTGATTATTGCTGGACACCTCAGCTCTTTATAGGTTTTTCATATAATAAGTAGCATTTTAATATTCTTGTTACTAAATCTTTAAGTTTCTTAACTATTTACAATAAATTCACAGATACTGAATTACTTGGAGAGTAGTGTACATATTTAAAAATATTTTGATGCATACTATCAATTATACCAAATTTTAAATTCTGTAGCAACATAGAAGAGTTTTATGTTTAAGAGTACTGAATAGGGAGTATTAGATCAGAGATGATGTTTTCATTTTTTCTTCATTGCTTGGGCAAAATTCCCAACACCCACAACTTTAAAGGAGGAGAGGTTTATTTTTGCTCACAGTTTGTAGAGGTTTTAGTCCCTAGTCAAAAGCAAGGCAGCATGGCAGAGGGGCATAGTGGAGGAGAGCTCCTCCTGTCCTGGGGACAGGGAAGCAGAGAGAGTCAAGAGAGGAACTAAGAAGGGAGATAAAACATTCTGGGTCATGCCCACAGTGACCCGCCACTAGCTATAATGTCAGTATAATCCAGTCACCCTCCAAAGGTCCTGCCTATGATCACATGAGGCTTCAGGGGGACATCTACATATAAACCATAACAGAGGACTTAAATCTTGATCAGTGATTTTGCTGTAGTCCCTAAAAATTTATGTCAGCCCCATAAATCTGTTGCCCATATCACGTGAAAGAAGCCAGCATGCTTCATATAATACAGTATGAGTTTGTTCTTTTTTTTTTTTTTTTTTTGTGGATACCGGGGGTCGACCTCAGGACCTCGCGCTTGCCAGGCAGGCACTTATGCCACTGAGCCATCTCACTGGCCCCTGCTTATTTTTAATGCTGATATTATTTTGAAAAGTTGTAGAACAAACAAGCAAGTAGCTGCTTTTTAAAGACAAAGTGCCTTTGTTTTCCTCCAGGGAAGATTTCAAAACACCATTTTTCAGATGTGTACAGAAAAACTTAAAGAAATAGGCTAAGATGAAAGCAAGATAAAGTTTCACCCACTACATGAACAAAGAAATGTTTGGATCTTCTTGAGGTAGTAAAATCCATGACTACAGGAGCAAGGTAACTGGCATCTCCATATAGGGTGACTTCAGAGAAGCTGTCACAATGCCTTGCCTAAGTTTCTTTTAGAGTACTCACTTTGTTCTATAATTCTCTCTTCTTGTTTAAACCACTAGGGTAGAATCCCAAAGAGCTCATATTGAATCTTATTCTCTGTATTTGCAGTGTCTGAATGTTGGATATGCATTCAGACAAAAAACCAGGTGCTCATTGTTGACTGAGTGAATAAATGAATAGAATAGATATGCAGGAGAGCGAGATTAAAGATCTTATGGTAATTAAAGTTGAAAGATTAAATGACATCTTGCTCAGGAGCAGGTTAATGAGTCACAGCACAAGTTGAAATTCTCAGTATCAATGTATTTCCTAGATTCTTGTAGTACTAGGATTGTATTTTTTCCCATGATGGAACTTTATATTATTTTATTTAAAATCAGTAGTAGGGCCAGTGATACAGCTCAGTGGCATAAGCACCTGCCTGGCAAGCGCGAGGTCCTGAGTTTGACTCCTGGGACCCGCATAAAAAAATAAAATAAAATAATATAAAATCAGTAGTAAAAATCTCATTTTGTATGTAGCATTATTTTCCTAATTCTTCTTTTCTTTGCTTGGAAATAGCCTCAATTTTTGTGAAAATTCAACACAGTAGTTCACATTTCTTCTTTCCTTTTTTCTTTGTGTAATATTTTCACCTATCCAATTTCTTTCTCAGTGGATGTTTAATTTACTCCAGGTTGTATTCATTTGCATGTTAAAATGCATTGAATTGACCTCTTATGTGGAAGTCCAAGGTCTCACCTGCCCAGGAAACAAGGGATTTAGGCAGAAATTGAGGCAGGTAAAGCAAAGGCTTCACCAAAGGCCCAGGTATTGCCTGTCTGGCTGCTATCTTGTGATTCACAGTGGGGCATAGACATGCTTGTTTTCCTTTAGAAAGTAGCTTCTGAATACAATTTCTGTTTGAAACATTTTGCTTTGTTGGTACTGAATAATGTTTGCAGTGAAAGTTGGTTTAGGGTGAAACAGGAAAGGGGCTGGTGAGATGGCTCAGCAGTATAAGCCCCTGCCGGACAAGCGCGAGGTCCTGAGTTCGACTCCCAGAACCCGCATAAAGGAAAACAAGGGCTGGTGATATCACTCAGCGGCACAAGTGCTTGCTGGCAAGCGCGAAGTCCAGAGGTCAACTCCCGGTACCCACATGAAAAAAAAAAAAAAAAAAAAAAACAGGAGAAAAGGGAAATTAAAGAGAAGTTTTAACAATTCTATATTTTTAATTTTTCCTATTTCTTTAGCCTTTCTTAGTGAAATATTACAGGGTTTTATTAAAATGTAAGTTCTGAAATTTAGACACCATGGTAGTTAGACTGGCATGGGATACGATACTCTTAGGTTCCATAATATTTCATACCACATCCCTTTATTGTATGTTAAATGATAGGGAAGTGTAATAAAATGTACCTAGAGAGTACTTATCTATTTTATGCCCTGTAACATTCAGTACTTGATGCAGATGTAACAGATATTAATTCAAAAAGGAACAAAACTGGTTCTAATCCAAGAGAAAGGAGTCAGGCTCATTTTCTGATGGAAAGTTCCTTGTTGATGGCATATATGTTCAGCAAAAGGCTCTAAGAGGCTTTCAGAGCATCTAGGCCAACATTTTATTTCATTTCATTTCACTTATTTTATTTTATTGGGAAAGAATTAGCTATGAGTTGATCATTCAGCAGGTTAGAGAAAGATCTGTGGGTGGAACCTAGGACTTAACACCTGCTCTGCTTTGTCTTTTCATTTTCTGATTATAGTTAAACTGTTTAGTGTAATTTCTCTTTAAAAGAGCATATTATGTGATATTTTGTTGGCTGAAACCTGTTATAGTGCCTAAAGGGCTTTCTTGTTGTTCATTTTTCCTGGTTGCCCAGATCGTTCTGTCCTCCTCTGAGGTGGGTTGGATATGACTAGAAGGAAGGAAGGCTGTGTTCTGACAGTTCTTAGAGTATTGTCTCTGATGATAGGACGGCTAACCTCAAAGAAGGCAGTTAAAAGACAGTGAGGGGAGTGTTCCACTGTGGGCTGGTGGAAGCCCTCTGCAGCTGCCTTGCAGTCTTTGCTATACTTCGCAGTTTTAGAGATCTGACAGTCTCCATTGGTTCTTAATCTTAACCTAGATTCCTAGATTCAGTATATGATCTTTATCAAGAGCATCTAACCTCTTGGGCCTCAGTTTCTTCTTAAGAAATTCAAGGGGTATTAAATTTGATGATTTTTAAGGCAGTTTGTCTTGAATAATAATAATAATTATTATTATTATTTTGCAGTAGTAGGGATTGAACCCATGGTCTTCATACTGAGCTATACCCCCAGGCTTCTTTTATTTTAGGATAGGGTCTAAAATTGCTAAAGTTGCTAAATTGCCCAGGCTGGTCTTCAATGTGCTATCCTCGTACTTCAGCTGGGATTACAAGCGTGTGCCACCACACCCTGCTGAATTATTTTTATAGAAGTTTTCCCAATCATCAAATAACCAAACATGGATTTCTGACTGCCCATTTTATTGCTGTTTTATTGGTTTTCATGGGAATTCGGAAAATGTCTACAGACTTTGCTGTGATCAAACTGCTAACAGTTATTTACAGAGCTTCTACCAGGTGCTGAGAGGCTATAAAAGAAATAGTGTCCAGAGTCTCAAGGAGACCAAAAAGACTTCTTAATCATCCCAGCTGGGGATGGAGGGCATTCTTCGATTCCATTGGATTTAAGCTCTGTGAGTGCAGGGGCTTTGTCTTTCTTAAGTAGAACAGGATTCAGGATGTATTGGTTGCATGAATGAAAGGTTGAATCCAGTTGTCAGTCTTTCTTGTATTTACAGAAGATTTACCACTGAGGTTTATCATTTTCATCAACCTATAAATGCTGTTAGTGTGAATAAATTTCCCAGAAAGTATATATTCCTCACCTTCTATAGAAGAATGGGGTCAAGATACTTTGAGGCAAAAGGAACCATAAATAATACATTGCTTTCTTGGAAATTTACTTTACTATTAGCATATTGAAAGCACTGAGATGACTTTCAGTTCTTTTGTTTAATCTACCATTTTCCAAACTTACTTGACTTCAGAATCCTTCCATTCCACTCTCTCGTGAATAGGCGTTAACATCTTTCACGACTTTGACTTGCAAAATTGAAAAGTTCGTATGAAGTGTAGTATGAAGTGTAGTAATACAGGACAAACAAAAGTAGCAACATCAGTTAACAAAACCTAATTTTGTGTTAATGTAACTTGTGTGGTAAGCACTCTTCCTGGGAGTTCTGGATGAAATTATGGCACTCCTGTAGTTTTTATTTTTATTTTTATTTTATTTTTTATTTATTTTTTATTTTTTGTGGGTACCGGGGGGTTGACCTCAGGACCTCGCGCGCCAGCAGGCGCCCGTGCCGCTGAGCGATATCACCGGCCCCTTTTTCGTATGTGGGTTCTGGGAGTCGAACTCGGGCCCTCGCGCTTGCCAGGCAGGCGCTTAAGCCACTGAGTCATCTCACCGGCCCCTATTTTTATTTTTTTTTTCTTTTAAAAATGACTGCCTCATGACTTAGAGAGTTTTATTGGTAGGTGGTAGAGAGAATAAAGAGAGCACAGGTGACTTCATAGTTGTGGAGGTTGAATGGTGAAGTTCTCACTTACGTCAAGGTCTGACCTGTTAGGCACTGCAGAGAAATAATGATGAAAGGGATTCTGTGTCTATTCCTTCAGGAGCTGGCTGTCCAGTGGAGGAGACAGAATTGTAAACAGATTATAGCAATAAAGTACTCAAATGTGTAACAAACAGAAACAGGACAGAGGAAGGAATGGTATTTTGTCCTCAGTTTAGAACAGGGCTGCTGTTCATTAAGAAGCCAGAACCAAATTAACTAGAACGCTTTAGATCTTTCAGACAAAATTTTACTCATCCAGACTCAAATCTTTCCCTGATCCAGAAGTAATTGCATCATCTGTACTCTCACCTGTCATACTCTGTTGTCACAGTCTGCTTTGTATGTGAACTACTTGAGGGCAGGGCAGGTTTGTCTTTGTCCCTGCATCAATGGGCCTGGCAAGCAAAGCCTGTACAAGTTACTCAACTACATATTGGCTGCTTTGCTTATTTAGAGTTGGGGCGAGTCATTGTGGCTATGAAAATTATTCACTTTAAGTATATTAAGTAAATAAAAGTAGATTTTGTAGAAAACATAAATTGGCAAGGTGATAGTATTAACATTTTCTCTTAGAATGCTTAAATGGGATATAAGTTTGAAGTTTTCTATTAACATTTTTCTTTTTTAAAAATGAACTCAATAATTACACCTCATGAAATGTTCTTTCATGTGGTTATTCTGTAGTCATTAGTTTTGTGGGTCCCTTATTTATATCTTGTGTTTCATCTGGAATACCATAAGAAAATGTACATTTGTGTTTGGGGCCTAAGGTGGGGCTGTTGATAGATGACATTTCCCTTTAAAGTATTTATATCCATCCATTTGCTGTTTTGGGGACAGAACAGTACTCAGTATGGCTTAGGAAAAAACTAAACTGGAAGTTAATCTCAGGTTTTGTAGCCAGTTTTCTTTGTGACCTTGGGCACTTAACTTTCCAATAACTGAGAAAGTCAGGCCAGAAAATAGTCTGTTCTAATGCTGATATTCCATGATTCTTAGGGAAGATTCATTTCCGTGGAGAAGATTTTAAAGTGGAGTGGATACATTTTTAGGTTAAATGGCTTTGTTCATTTAGGTTTTCCCCCCCAAACCTATTCTGGAGCAAAAAGACTACTTGTAATGAGGTAAAACTGGGCTAACTGGAACTCCTAAAACACTGTAGTTTTTATTCTGTTTTTTATTTTGAAGGGAAAAAAAGAAAAAAAAAAAAGGACAATAAAACTGCTTGTCTACATCTATGAATGAGGACAAATCCAACTCATTTTCCTACATAGTGTATGTAATCATATTCAGGGAACACTACAAATTCTTAACTGAAAAGGTAGTATTTGGTTTGGCTTACCATCCTAAATCTAGGAAGAATTGTACTTGATAGACACATTTTGAATATTTTCATCAAGAATTGAGACAACAAGTTGCCTTGATTGGGAAGACAACTGTTATTGCTTCATTCTACTGGTTAGAAGCAAGTCACAGGTCCCTCCCACACTCAAGGGAAATCACCAAGGGCTTGGACACCAGGAGGCAAGGAACATGGGTTCCACCCTAAAGTGTCTTTCAGTCACACATATAAAAGATAAAGCAGATGGATTATAATTACTGTTCTAGTTGCAGCATTGAGTAAATTTGAAGATGAACCGAAATGCTGCCCCCCCATCCATATGTTGATAGTTTTTTGAGATGGGGCCTTTGGGAGATAATTAGATTTAGATGAGGTCATGAAGATGAGGTCCTACATGGTATGAGTCTTTATAAGGAGAGAACAGGGAGCTTACTTCTCCTGTCCTGTCACACAAAGATGTAGCAAGCGGGTGTCCATCTTACCAGAACCCTATCATGCTGGCACCCTGATTATTTGGACTTCCCCAGCCCACAAAACTGTTAAAATCAGTCTTTGTTTAAGCAACCCAGTCTGTGGCATTTTGTTAACGCTAATCAGAGGTGACTAAGACAGTCCCTCTCCCTACACCACAGTTGTTCCCTGTGTAGCAAGAGATGAACAGCTAAGCACGAAAGTAGAAAAAGGGGTGGTGGTCACCCTCTGGCAGGTAGTGTGCCAGGGAGAGTGTGTTTCAATTGCAACCAGTCCCATTCTCACTAGCTTTAGTCACTAGTATATGTAGAAGGCCCCAGACCTTTTTGACAACAAAATTATGATCCAGAACATACTGCCTTCAAATTTTTTTTTTTTTAATGGGTGCCGGGAGTCGACCTCAGGACCTTGCACTTGACAGCAAGGGCTTGTGCCACTGAGCGATATCATCGGCCCCTTTTTTTTTTCTTGTATGTGGGTTCCGGGAGTCAAACTCAGGACCTTGTGCTTGCCAGGCAGGCTCTTATGCCGCTGAGCTATCTCACCGGCCCCTGCCTTCAATTTTTAAGCATTGGACTATTAAACAGGAAAATTTAAAGAAAACAAAATGTTGCTCTTGAAGGCTTTGATGGTAGGTCATTATCCAGTGAATTCTTAATTTCTTCTCCATTTGTCTCTCTTTTTTACCTTTCAAATTTTATTCATTCATTCCTTTATTCATTCATTTATTTTTAGGTCAAAATATGTAGTGGGCTCAGTAGCCTTCCCCTAGTTTGGCAAACTTGCTTTACTTCTTTAGTTTATCCCTTGATAAAAGTGGAAAATTTACATATATCTAAAAAGAATATTCACTCAAAGTTCTTAGCACATAATAGGCACTCGATGAATGACAGTATAGCCAACTGCAAGAGAATGACTAATATGCTGCATTTATTTATTCTGTTTAACTCATCCCGCCAGTAATGCATGGAATTTATTAAAAAATTTCTATGTGTAGGAGCATTAGGGTGGGGAAAGGAACTGAGAAAATCTCACTATCTTTTTTCTGCTTGGAAACAAATGTTCAATTCTTGAACAGGGTTTTTACAAACTATTTTTAAAGCCACATACAATTTGTTTTTAGAAACTATAGTCAGAATTATTAAGTAGTGTGGGAGATTTTTTGACTGGTGTTTAATTGCACTTCACAAGCAGCTGCATTTCTGCAAGGGGAGTACTGCCATGATTGAGAGGTAGGTTCCTGAGTTTGGGAAGTCCAAGCCTTTCTTTTTATACTTAGGAGGCTGAGAGCACCGTGTAGAGTGCAGTCATGTGGAAGAGAGGACACAGGAGTCATAAATCTTATGTTTTATACAAACTCAATAATTTTTCAGTAATTTCATTGAAAACAAACCCTAAACAAATTTAGACCTGTGAAACCAAGTGACCTGGCAGTGGTCAGGCTGGCCCAGCAGGGCACCTGCCGTCTTTGTGTAGACATACTGTATCTGCTTTGGTCTTCTAGTCCACACTCCCTCAGGCTTCAACACTCAGCTGCTGAGTTAAAGGGGAATTGATGGGGCTGGGAATGGGGACAGAGGGGGGCTGTGGGGGAGGGAGGAGCAGAAAAGAGACTTCCAGCCTGGGGCCCCTGCTGTTCTCTTAGGGGATTTAGAGCCTGTAAAAACACATTTAGCTCTCTGAATGGCAGCAGATAAATAGCAATGACCCTTAATTGAAAGGGAGGAGACCAAATGGACCAGAGGTCAGGACTTTACAAGATGACTAGTGTCCTGGGGGTGTCAGCTAAAATGGTCTGGATTTCTCCCCCATCTTCACCCTCCCCTTCCTAGCCTGGAAATTCTGCCAGGGAAGGAGGAGTTACTGCTAATTAAACTAAGCTGAGTTAAATATGCTGTTGAGGTAGATGGTCCTTAGGTGAGCTGAAATTTCCGAGTGAGGGAAGGCCCACCAAACCCTGTCTTCACTCTAATATATTGCAACCTGACTGCTACCTGCAGTTTGCCAATTACCCAGTTATGACACAAATTTACAAGTTTTTAAAAAGTTGGCTGCTACTGTTCTTCCTTATACATGGATTTTAGTCACTGTACATCTTGTGTCTTTAAATAATGTATTAGGAACATTTTCAAGTCTGTAAGTGCTTTTTTAATGAGTGTGAAGATTTTAATGGGACTAGATTGCTTTTCATGACATTTCAGAGTGACTTAATTGTAACAATGTTGAGAGGCTGTATTTTAAAGTTTGCTAAGTATGTCTGTGTGGATTATAGATAGACACTTAAAAGGATGGATGGCTGGATATTGGAATCAGATAGCTTTTTCCTCATTATTTTTCTCCAAATATTCGCTCTTTGCACCTGTGGTTACACAAACCAGGCACAAGTGAGCACTTTCTTAAACTTTAATTTTCAAGTAGGAACAAAGGATAATAACTGAGAGGGTAATTAGTGAGGGTAATTTCAGAGACAAGTTTTTCAAAACTTACTATGGCAGTTGTGTTGATCCTAGGGCATTTAGTCTCTCCTTTTGCAGAGCTAGGAGGCCAAGGTGTTTGTCTTTGTCTACAATCCCTGAAATTTCTTCTGTTTGTTTAAAAAAATTAACTCATCCAGCTGTGTGGTAGCACATGCCTGTAATTCTAGAATTCTGGGAGGCTGAGGCAGGAGGATTGTAAGATTAAGTTCAGCCTGGGCAGTTTAGTGACTTAGTGAGTGCCTGTCTCAAAATATAAAAAAGGGCTGGGGATGTAGATCAGTGCAAAGGCCTTTGCATTCAGCCTCCACTACTGAAAAAAAAAAAAGACAGTAATTTCTCACCTACGTGTATCTCATTTTTCCAGGTATTTTAATTAGTGTTCCTAAAATATTATCACTCTCCAGATACCAATTTATCTTTCTAATGAAGGGGATTTCAGATTTTTAAGTGAAGCTCAATTTTTTTCTTATCTTTAAATCAGTGTGGTTATTCAGAGGTCTTTTGCTCTGAATAGGTTTTAGGATACTAGAACATGTGGCAGACTTCTCAAAATTAGGTCTAGTGGTCAGACACTTCAGTGCCACTTTCAGTAGGGGCTTGTAGTAGTTTCCTAAGGTTGCCTTCACAAAGTAGGTGACTTAAAACAACAGAAAAAGCTTCATGGTTTTGGAGGTTAGAAATCTGAAATCAAGGTGAGGAGAGGAGGAACTCTTCCTTGCCTCTTCCTAGCGTCTGGTGGTTTGTTGGCATTCTTTGGCATTTCTTGGGCTTACAGATGCATAATTCCAGTCTCTGCCTTTGTCACTGTGTCTTTACAAGGCCGTTTTCTGATAAAGACACGTTATATATTATTACATTAGAGGTTCAAACTCATCTTAGTATGATTTCATCTTAACTAACTACAGCTGCAACGACTCTTATTTCCTAAAAATGTCACAAACTGACTAGAGGGCCAGGATTTTCACATGTTTTTTGGGGGCACACGAGTCAAACCATAGCAAGGCTCTATTTTAAATGTCTGGGAGATGCTTGCTGATGCAGCCTGCATGGGTTCCAAAGCTTGGCTTTTGAAAGACCTACATGTACAATGGTATATCAGTATAAATGGTTTAAGGGAGAATGATGAATTAGAAACTCATGCTCTCACCATCCAGCTTAAGAAGTAAGACATTATCAATACCTTGGAAGGCCCTAGAAAGCCTGGAGTATTTGTTGGAAAACACACATTCTCCCTTTAGGGATTAAATCCAGGAGAGTTGGAGGAGCAATGTGTATTAGAACTCAAAAACTTGTTTTTAATCCCAAGGTACATTTTAAAAGTCAGAGTTGAAAATTTTACTGAGGAGTGGGGTAGGATTTTCTTTTTTAAATTTACAAAATAGAAAAGAGTTTGGAAAAGATTTAATAACTTTCACAGCATGATAGAGTACTTATTAACTTCTCTTTCTTATGTTTGGGAGGTTTCCTGAAAAATCTTACCTGCAACTGGTATAATTTAACTAATTAGTTTAGATCTGTGGCCCAGAGAGACTTACAGTGGTGCACAATTGCATTTGTGGGAGGAGGATGTGTATGTATGAAGGTAGGGGACCTATTATTGATTGTGCACTTTACACTCTTGTCTTTCTCCTGGGGATTTTGTGAAGACTAATATCTACTAGATAATTTTAAGTTTGTAAAATGCCTTGAGTTCCTTGGGGGAAGGTGCTACATAAATGTAAATAAATTATGCAGCACCTGAATTTGGTTGTTCATCATTTTTTATAGTGTGTTTTAATTAAGAACTTAGAGCTATTTAAGTTAGATGGCTGGGGAAAGGTTTTAATCACTTAGAGATAGTTAAATAAGTAGGTAGGAGCAGTATTTAGGCTGGAACCCATGAAAGAATAAATGAATGGGATGTCTTTTGGAGATCAGTCATTTTTCATGGTGTTTGTGTAGCCGAGCTGTTTCCTCCTAAGAGGGTTAATGTTCCTCCTATGTGTGTACACATTGCTGTTTGTACTTTGTTTCAGACTATCAGATATCTTACACCCAGATATCTCTGGGTTCCTGAAGGAGTGTTTTTTCTTATACTATCTAGGTACTTGGGGAGCAAGAGGCATCCCACATTTGCCACAAACCACATTTACCTTTAGTTCACTGTGCTTCTAAAGGATCTGGGTTTCAGATTGCCTCTCTCTGCCTATTTAACACAGCTTTGTGTTCCAGTGGGTCATACTGTTTCAGGATTATTTAAGAGTGAAGATAGGACACAATTGCCAACACCTCATAGTCAAGTCCTTTGTTTACTGTGTTGTCAGAGTCTTACTGTGTGCTTGTTTTTTACCTTGTTGCCATGTGAATAGTCATGTAATCCTACTTCCCATGGCTGACCGCAAGGCAAAGACTAGTAACCTTTCTCATTTATTCACTCTGTATGTAGTAGGGCACCTACTAGCTAAGTGGTGAGCACTTGTAAATTCTATGAAGTTCTTGAAGCAATGGAGCTCTTCATTGGAGAGCACAAGCATTAAAAACAAAAACTAAAGTCAATAGCAAAATAGCCATAATTTGATCAGGGGTTTAGAGGATAACTGTAGGCTCTTTAAAAACCTGTAACAAGGGGAACCTAGCCTAGCTTAGTTTTGGATTCCAGGAAAGGTGTTTTGGAAGTGTGACATTCAGAAAACTGTGGAAGGAATAAGCAAGAAAAGAGAACATTGCCTTCTAAGAAGCATACCATGAAATAACTTTTTTTCCTGATCCTTTCTCTGCTCTTCTCACTGGCCACACAATCTTATGTAGCAGATCAGTTTTTGTCAGCTAAATGACACCAGTTGCTTTGTTACACTGTGAATAGTTGGAGATTGGAGGCTTTGGGAAAGGGTAAGAATTAAAAGCTGAATATAAATCAGATAAGAGATATTAAAGTAGTTTTATTTTATTGGGATGATTGACTCATTATATTGGGCTTTGACATGCTGTTTGTGCTCTGGTGACTTTTGGGAGCCTTATCCTATTCACAGCACAAGGATATTTGGAGTAGGTTAAGGGCTTGGGACAGTTAGCACTCTTGAAGGAAGTCCTCTGCACTCATTCTATCTGTAGGAGATAACAAAGAGTTAAGATACCTTGCATTTTAGCCAGGTGTTATGTAGCATCACTGTAATCCCAGATACTGAAGCGTCTGAGACAGGAAGATTGCATGTTAAAGGCCAGCCTGGGCAACTTAGTGAGCCCCTATCTCAACATAAAATACAAAAGGCTGGGCGTGAGCCTCAGTGGTGGAGCTCTTGCCTGGTATGCATGGAGCCCTGGGTTCGATCATCATAGCAACAAAAATATTTTCAGATATAACTTCTCAAACTGCTGACATCAAAACTGCCAGGAACCTGTTAGAAATTCACTTTTCATAGACTTCCTATACCAGATTTGCTGAATTAGAATCTTAGCAGTAGGACTTCTGGCCATTGTCAGGTACTCTAAAGTACTGCTATGGGGGCCAATGGGTCATTCAGAGATCCTAGAGGGGAGAAGGATTTTCATCATTTTAGCCTCACAGGTCCCCCACGTGATTTCCTACCATCTCTCACCACCAGGACCAATGATTTAATTTTCAGGGCCTGGTACAAAATGAAAATGTGGAGCCTTTTATTATAAAGTTATTAGGAATTTGAAGACAGTGACTGTAGAGCAGGGATTTCGCAGGTTGTAAACCTAAGAAGTTGGCTTTGCTTACCACACCTATTTGTCTTTAAAAATGCTCAGTAGTAATGAACTGTTTATTGCTCCCTGTGCACTACACTGTTCTTTGCTTTTGTCCCTCGGGTCTCACTCTATGGAATGCTGTTTTTCACCTCTTTCTTCTCATCTGGTCTTCCTTCAGTCTGGAACAAATGGGATTAGAATTCTGCGCAAGTTTCCACTGAAACTGAGTGCTTTGAGGGGCCAGGCCCTCTCCTCATCTCTGCCTTCAGCTGCGGCTCTGCCTCAGTCTTTAAAGTGTACTGAATAAAATATTCTAACCTGAATGCTTTTCTTTTCTTTTTCTACCTGGTTTGGGCAGTTGAGCCCAGGTCCTTCACACTGAGCTACATTCCAAGCCTTTTTTATTTTTATTTATTTATTTTTTTTTGAGACAGGGTCTTGATAAGTCATTTAGTTGTCCAGGGTATACTTGGATTTGCAGTTCTCCTGCCTCGGCCTCCCAGAGTGCTGTGATTACATATGTGTGCCACCATGATTGGTTCAAATGCTTTTCTTAAGGCCTAATTAGGGTATAGGTCCCTGGAAGTGTAGATTTGGTTCAGGGTGAGCTGTTATAGGCAGGATTGTCCTAGGAGTATTGTGTGGAAAGTCTAGGGCTGCACGGGCATGACTGGTACGCGACACAGTGTAAAGAATGAAGTATGAGATGAACTAATGACATCCCTGGCAAGTTGTGCGTCCTCTGTGGTTTACACCTTTGCTAGCTGCTGTCCTCTGTCTGATAACCAGTGTGCTCTTCCTGGATCTCTCACTGACCTCTGAGTTCTTGGGAACAACAGCTTGTTTTGAGCCACAAGTTCAAATGTGCTATTAATAGAACCCGAGGAAACGTTTCTTTTGGTGGAAAGGTGGCCATTTTGCTCAGTGAGTGGTTAGTATTTGAAAGTAATCATTTCTGGATTATTTGAACTAGGCATTCTGGAGAATTCTTAAAAGTTTAATGCACACGGTACATGAAGTTGTGGTTCTGTAAGTTGAGAATTAGGCTCTACCTGATATTCAGAATGACAGAATATATTTCTGTCTTGGGGATTAATCAGGGTACCTATGAACTTGAGTAAGGTCTGTAAAACTTTTATCTTATGATGGATGTGCAACTAAAAAGTTCAGAAAAGTTAAACAAAATACTCACAGTTGCTCTGGATATTTAGTGACTGAGTCAGGCTGGAATCCCCAAATTCTGCTCCTCCTGAGGCTTTAGTACATAAATATTTATTCAGATTATGTTGTTATTACTCATAAAGTTTATTATCTGGCTTTGACCAGATGGAGTTAATGAAATGAAATATGTATCTATCTCCCTTTCAAATTGTTTTGAGGTGAGAAAGTGAACAGATTGTCTAAAATATTAGTGTCCAGCTTTAAAATATGTGAATTGAATATACAATTTTAAGGTTTTAGTGGCCACATTAGAAATGTAAAAAAAAAATAGGTGAAATTAAGCTTAATAGTGCTTTATTTAACCTAAAATATCACAAACTTATAATCACTGCAACATGTCATCAGTGTAGAAATATGAGCTATTTACTTTTCCTCAGTGTAGCTACTGTACTGGACAGTACAGGTCTAAAACATATTAGCTAATAGATTTTATTTTTTTCTTCATTTCTGGGCTACTTATAATCCACATGAGTTAGTGTATGGTGTGGTGATTGGTGTGCTGATAAGGCAGGGGAAAATGGAGGATGTGGGATTTAGGATACTTAGGAATTTTATAGTGTACTAGGTACCAGGGTCAGATGGGCCCAGAATTCTCCAACATACCTTTGTTCTACACCTCCACCTTTGTGCTGAGCATCTGGAGGCAGTAGGTGCAGCATCTTAGGAGTACAGCATCCACCCTGTACAGGTACATATGTTTATCAGTCAAGGAGAATTTCTCTTGACTTCTGCGTCCTGTCTGCACAGAGAGCTTCTGATGATTTAGATCTTTGACTCCCTTAGAGTCAATTGAGAAGGAAGGTATGGGTTTTGAGATTACTAATCAATGTGTGAAATCTTCCTTGGGATATTTAATTATAATTAAAAGTACCAAATGGGTGGTATATTCATTTCTTAGCCTAGGTAGAGCATAGAAATTAGCAAATTAAGGTGGCAAAAGGGCTCACACATACCTGTCCAGGTCTGTAATAATTTCTAGATAAAGGCTAATATATATTTGGCTTGGGTGTGTTTTGAATGGAAAATTTCCCTTCATTTTTTAGATCACTGTTCAAGGTACACTGACAAAATGCAGGGAGACAGCCTTGATTAGATTAGGGCAGATTAGATTACATCAAATGGTTAAAGCCTTTGGAGCCTCTAGCTTGCTGGAGACACCGTAATGGCCTTCATAGCATCTCTGAATCCTATTAGGTAAGCTAATCTTATTGAAGATTTTAGGTCTGCTTAAGACAGTATTGACCTTATATTCTCTCTGGTGGTCTCTGGCTGTTAAGGTGAGATTTCATATTAACTATCTTGAAATAGGTTGGCTTTATTGGTTTGGGATAAGTTATTCTAAATAACTTGAAAGCATTTGGTAGAGAGGACAGTCCAAGTAGAATGATTGTCTCCTGGCTGCCCTATGGTTTGCTAGCTGTTAGTTTTTCTGCCAGAGAACTTTTTTTTTTTTTTTGAAAGACTCGTTTTTGGGAAAGACAATCAGCAGAGATATATGTAAATACTGTAGTTGGAAAATTGGCTGCTGTGTTATTGTGGCAGATCTCATGGATGGTGGGAGCTTTATTTTTAAGCTTTGTGAGATTATCCATTCTATCCTGTGTCCATTTTAGAGGTTGTTATTAATAATCATGTGCTGAATCTATAGTATGATTGATGAACTTTGGTAGATGTTGGGAGTAAAATAAAGACTCTGAGGGTGCTGGATATGTAGCTAAGTAATAGAATGCTTGCCTAGCACATGCAAGGTCCTGGGTTTCATCACCAGCACTGGGGGATTAAAAAAAAAATCTTGGAACTGGGGAATTGGAGGCATCCTTAGTAGTGATTTTGTGAGTATGTTTATAGTTTTCTTATAAGTGCTAGTTGACTTGCCTATTCTTACAGATATAGTGACTAGTTTTCTCGAGCAAAATATTCTTTCTTCACAGGCTTCCCTCCAATTTGTAAATTTATGGACAGGCAGAGTTTTGCAAAGGCAAATAAATTAAGCCAATTTTATAGCTTGAATGTCTTTTAGAAAAAGGAAAAAATATACAAAAAATTGGGGCCGTGCAGCTCTGAATGTATGTTTACTACATCCACAGTGAAGACAAGAACTCTGAAGAACAATGGTAAGTTTGATTTAGACTTTCCTGATGGAAGTTGAGTTAGGTGTAAATAATTTTGAGACCCACAAGTGATTATTATATAATGGATTGGCCTTTGGAGATGCAGGGATTTTCTTTCTGGGCTTCTTTAAAAATAAAGTTCATAGTGTCTTAAGTAGGAGTCTTAGTGTCCACCATTAAGAATCTGTGCGTTAATTGGTTCATAAGCAGAAAATGAACCATGTCATGGTGCATCTGGCTGCTCTGTGAATGTCTGTGAGAAGGTTTCTGTATTGAAGGGACTGACTTTGGGACTTCTAGTGCTGTTGTGGAGTGAGGTCTTACTTCTTGATGGAATCTAGAGGATTTATTAGTTCTCAGTATATTCCCTCCCTTGGGCTTTGTGTGTTACTCTCCTTAGGCCAAGAAGTGAACAGTGCTGAGTTCTTTACTTAACCTTTGTCATTGGGCAGTCCTGCATCTGTATCATGTCCCCAAAGACTAAAGAGCATTTTAGGTGTAGGCAAGACATGGAGTCTGAAGAAGAATTATGATTGAGTAATGAATGGCCTTGATTTAGGAAAAAAAGTGCAACTAGCCTATTGGATGAAGATCATATCTCTTTCCAACACTCCTCTGTATCAAGTGTATGGTGTTCTTTTCCTGTATAGCACTTGTATTCTCAAGAGCTTTAGGGTCATTGAGAGAACACTTCTCACTCTTGAGTTTCAGAGCATAACAGAGCACGTGTCTAAAGCCAGAAATGTAATTTTCTGTAAGTGTACTAAGAATTACTTTAATTCTTTGTATGTGCATGCACATGGTCACACAGTTGAAGCCCCTCCCCACTCGGTGAGGAGGAATAGTCCCTGTTTTACTTTTATTGATTCTTGGTTCTATACTTTTCAGGGTTACCTTTGTTAGGAAGCAGCTGCTGGAAGAATGTTTGCTCATTTTATACTTGTGACCTTTACTCCCATGGTCCCTCTGACCAAAGGCTCACCCCGCCTGCCACCTCCTCTGTACCAGCTCAGCTTTGTTCTGCCGGGTCTGTTGTTCCCACCATATGAAGATGACCTCCTGGATTCTTTCTCTCTCGGCTCTGTAACCATTTCTGTCAAGACATTCCAGATAGCAGAGCTTGGGAGCAGGGAATTTGAATAAGGAGTAAAATGGATTTGATGAGAAATTTATAAGACTTCCGTATCCTATACTAATAGTTTTCAGCTGCTTTGGAGTCATAATATTAGACACTGGTCTGCTGAACTTAGAGCTACTCTTACATTGGGCAACCATGTATGTGTGCTTTTTCTCCCTCTTCTTATCTCTTTTTTCTGCCCAGTTTGCCACCAGTTCTTATAAGTCTACCTTTTCTATTTTCTTTTAATGTCACCCTGATTTCTTCCCACAATTAGCAGCTTATAATGTTGCTTGATCTCTTTGGGACTGAAGAGAAACAGTCCTCTTCTTCATGGTTTGCTCTCATCCTCAAGGGGAAGAAGAGCACAGACCCTTTCAAGTCCTGCCCTAGACCTTCACTGGGAGCTACAGTAATACCTAAAGTTTACTAAGTATTTAAAATGTGCCTGAAACAGTGACAAGCACTTTACATAGTAGTATTTAATTCAGCTGAATAAAGTTCACATGCTGTCACCATCATGAAGACAGTGATACACAGGTAAGGAAATCGATGCCTGGAGAGGTTTAGTAACATGCCACTGTGTGCACTGCTGGGATCAAGCGACGGAATCAGGATTCGAACTGGACTGCCAGTTCCAAGGGCCTGCATCTGACTGCCCAGAGAAGGGCTGTGTCCCCTTTACATCAACCAAAATAGTTGAATCTCTGTATATTTTCAATTTACTTAGTAAGTGAGGTGTTCTGGGTTGGTACCTGATGACGGTAACTATATTTTAAAGAACCAGAAAGACAAATGTTAGGGGTAGGCTTTTAAACTCCAGTCCCCTTTGACTGTGCAGTCAGGTAACAGGACTTCTGACAAGGAACTAAGGCCTTAAGTGCTCTTGTTTTGGAAAGATTAGTTAATTGGTGGAGGTTGTGTTTGTGTGGTTAATTTGTGTTCCTGTCTCAGTACCATGTGAGTATGCACAGGCAGCAAATGTGTTGTCCTATAAAACAAGGTGCTCTTCAGCACTGGCACCAGTTGGTGCACCTGAATAACAATAGGAAAGCTTGTTGACCATTTGGCACTTCACAGCCCAGTAATTAGAAACTGTAAAACAATAATACAGACATGAAGCAAATCCTCCAGTTAATGAAAAAAAAAAAAACTACAATCCTGCTTTGTGGCTGAGTACAAAATCACAACCAGCTGCTTATACAGCAAAGCAAATAGTCCAGGATTTTGGCAGTTGTTTTGTACATATAAAAGGCTATAGGCTCAATATTAATTTGGGGGATGTCATTTTTTTTAAATGGAAACAATTACCTAACTTCCTTGCTTTTAAAATGTACTGCAGTGGTTCTCAAATTTTAATTCTAGATCAGAAGTTATCAGCATTATCTGGGAACTGGTTAGAATTGCAGAGTCTTGGGCCTTGCCCGAGATGTACTAAAACAGAAAATCTGGGAATGGGGCTTAGTAGTTTATATTCTGATGCACTGTGAAGTTTGAGAAACACTAGGGGGTGTGGGGAGTAATTCTGGAGAAAGAAAGAGGATGAGTTCCTACTTGGCACCAGCAGAGGATGAGCAATAGGCTTCTCTGACCAGAGGTGGGATAGTTGGCTAGAGATGTGATAGTGCGAATATGTGAAAGCTCCCTACTGTATCAGAAAGTCAGAGCGAATGTCTAGGGAGAGGGGCGGGCTTTCCTGGAGATCTGTTTGGAAAAGGGACTTTAGTGGTGGATTATTACCAACCGTTAAGGAACCATTCATTGTTTCATTCACCATAGGGGCGGTACTAGTGTAATTAGATTTGGCAGGCCCATAAGTTGTGTTGGACAGAGGAGAAAAGGCGTGGGGACAAAAGCAGAACTTTGGCAATGCTGCTGATGTACTGTGCTCATCATTGTCAAGAACTGTCATTAACACCTATGGGTTGAAATCTTCTCTCTGTTATGTCCCTTTTCACTTTCCTGTTTCCTTTCCCTATCTCCTGCTCTTTTGGCAGATGGGATTTTAAAAATAATTTTCTTGGGACCTCTTAGCAAATGGACCCTCTGCCCTTTTCCCACTGTGTGGTAACTCCACTGTGTTGCAGTTACACATGTTCATTTCAGAGCCATTAGAAGTCCTTGTACAGCTGACCACTAAAGATCTCTTGGGAAATAAGAGCTTGCCACCATAGCAAAACAAACTCTGTTGGTGTTCCCACAAAGGTTTAGGTTCCTAACACACTCCTTATATAGCTAGGATGACAGTGTCTCTGTTGGAAAAAAACCTGATACAAACAGAACACCCATCCTGTGGTTTCTTGGTTACTATCTGGTCTTACTAATTTTACATACAGTTTAAAATTTACTTATTTTGCTTGCATTTGCCCCTACCTTTTTGAACATCGGATTTTCTCGTTCCCTTAAAAAAAATAGAGCATGGGCCATGTTGGCTGATGAGTTTATCCTGTTCTTCGAGTTAGTCATCTAACACAGCGTAGTGAAACTGCAGGGACGAAGAGATGGAGACAAAGCCTGTGTCCTTCCTGACTTGAGGAGCGGGGAAGGAGATTGACTGGGGATTTTTGGGGAGGAAACTGACCTCCCACAAATGAGTCACCAAGAAATGATTCACCCAGGTCTTGGGTTTCCTTTATTCTCTCTGTGTTGTTATGTGGGAGAACTTGTTTGGCTATCTGGATTTACTGTTGGATTACAAGCCTAATATCAGGCTTCTGAGTGCCCATGAAGTTATTTAGGATTATTATTATTATTATTATTATTATTGTTTTTGAGACAGCATCTCATTACATAGTTCATGCTGGCCTTGAAATCACAATGTAGCCTCGGCTGGCCTTGAACTCAGCAATCCTTCTGCCTCAGGCTGCTGAGTGCTGGAATTACTACAGGCATGTACCACAACACACAATTTTTAGATTTTATTTTATTCTAAGGGGTCTTTGTCCTGTTTGCTTTTAGGAGATGGTAGCTGTGGATTCTCTTTCCATGAGACACAGAAGACCTTTGGAGAACTCAGAAGCACATACTGGAGTGTTTATATGACTGGACTTAAGGAAAGATGGTCCTTCTGTGGATGAATGAGAGGGTCTAACCCTGCTAGATATTCATGAGAGTTGTAGTCTTTCTTTGTTGGGACAAGAAGGTTGACTCGTGGTCCATTCCAGCCTGCTTGCCCTTTGTCTTGCTTTAGTTAAATACACAGCTAATGATGTGAGCTTGTCTCCTGGCTCCCTCAACTACTACCTCAGAGCAAAACATCCGCAGACAGTTGTGACAATTAAGTCTCAAGACCCAAGCTTTGTTTGTTCTGAGGTAATTAAAATAAATCAGCCTAAGCATCTCCAAATGCAGATGAAGCGTAGTGCTGATTAGAGGTGACCCTGTAATAAACCTGATTTGATTAGGCAGAAGCAGTGGTGTACAGGCATATGTTTGAGGCTATGGCCAAGCCAGTTATTCCTTTAACATTTCACAGGTGGGATGTGGTGAGGAGTAGACTTGATTCTTTCTGTCCCAGGATACTTGAAAACTATTGCCTGTGGTAGCTAAAGAATTTGGGTGAAATACAAAGCAAGACCTGTGGACGTACCTTTAAGAGGCTCAGTCAGCCATCACCTGGGATATGCTTGCTTGGCAGATCAGTGGTGAATGGATTTTTGCCAGAGGTTTTGGCCTAGAATTAAAAATAATGGTACAAAGCATACCCAAGCATGTTCTGATAAAGTCTTAGATGTGATTGGTTAAGTTTTTTTTTTTTTTTTTTATATCCGGATGTGTTTCCCTCCTTTTCTTCCAATTACCTGTGTTTTTAGATGATTTTCTCTGAGTTACTCGAACATCGGTCCTCCTGTCTTCAGCTATGTTGAATCTCTTTGGCTTTTTTTTAAACATTACAATTTCTTTATTAAGTTAACTTTTAATGGTGTTATAGCAGAGCCAAACTACAATTACTTTAGTATTTATAGTAAGACTCATTGGCCTTTTAAGAGAAATTTCCTTAACTGATCCATCATTGACTCCTGTCACAGTAGGTACACCCCTCTTCTTAGCATTTATCACATGTGTGTACTACAGTTGTTGCTTTATCTCCCTTGCTGTGTTTAGGAAGCAGGGAAATTTTCTGCTTATACTTGGTTTCTGACCAGATGACTAACACTCTAGGGTAGGTACAGGGGTTAGCAGTCCACACTGGGTCACTTTGTGACCTAAGAATTATTTTTATATTTTTTCAAATGGTCGAAAAGACATCAAAGGAAGACAATTTCATGATAGATGGGAATTATGTGGTATTTGATTTCATTGTTCATAAATAAAAATTTATTGGAATATAGCCATTATTGTTCATTTACATTGTTATCTTTGGCTGGATTCTGTGCTACAATAGCGGAATTGGGTAGTTGCAACAGAGACCACGAGGGCTGAACAGTCTAAAATATTTACTCTTTGGTACTGTATGTCTCCAAGTAGTTTGCTGAATGCCCCCCATTATATGAGGCTTGTAGTAAACTCATATTGTTCAAATTATTTTAAAAATAAATCTGATTTTCCAGGTAAGAGTTCTGGTCCAAAAAGTGTTCCAAGTTTAATTGACTGACTGACCTGTTCCTCTTATTATCGATTTGTAAATTTAATTTAGGTATTTGTGATGCTAGTTCATTTCCTAGAGCTAAAAAATTACATAATTGCACTCTTCTGAGGAACTTGTGTGTAAAGAGTTCTGTTAATCTTTATTAACTTCCAGGTTCTGGCCCCATATTAGGAGGTGTAGAGACACCAAGAGGCACAGCGAGGTTAAGCTAAGTCACACAGTAAAGAAATGCCTTGACTCTTCGTGGAGTCATCTCTTTCTTTGTTAAGACCATTCTTTCTGATAAAAAACATTTCATATAAACCTCCTGATAGTCATGAATAAACTGCTGTCCAATATTATATAATACATTATTTCTTATAGACAGCAATATCTTTTGTTTGTGGGCTCTTTAGTTCATTACTGTGGAAATTCATTTTAAAAAATAGTAAGTCCATAGTTCAAAAAGTAAACACTGTGGAGAATGACAGCAATTACCAAATGTAAACAGTGTGGCCTTTGAGAGCTGCTATGAAATTGTTTAGTGAATTAAATATTATGGTCTTGATATTCATATATTTGCTTTTATTGACTGTTAAGGAATATGCTTCAAGGATGACTTTGAAATCTGGGTTTTGTTTTGAGATAGTATGTTAAAAATGACCAATGCCCCAAATATAATGTATGGGAATTACAGAGAATTGGTATATTCATGAACAATGTGAGAAACCATTACTTTATTAAATAATTCCTACATAGAAATATTAGTAGTTTGTCAGGAAGGAGAAAAGGGGACGGTTAGATGATGGGTACAGTAAAGAAATATTGTCTAAGTGTTCTTAGGAATCTAAGATCAGACACTTGTTAAATTTTGTCATGTATATATGTTGTTTCCTGTGGAACCCTTTAGGATTTGTCATTTTTTCCTCCTACCTTTCTTTTACTAAATAATTAAGGGGATAAAATTCAGTACTTCAGGAAGCGATGATTTTCTCAAAATACCACATACCAACTTATAGGGTATTTACCATGAGATAGGTACTTTATACTTTTCTTTTTCCTTTTACTAGCTTTACCACAGCCCTGCATTATAGGGTTAGTATTCCTGTTTTATGGATGGGAAAGCTGAAACAGACTAATTGGCCTGACTGAGGTTTAATAATTAGCAAAAGCCAAGTTTCAAAGTGTACATCTTTCTGGCTCTCACATTGTTTCTAACATCCCACTTCTGCAATTATTACTTTCCAAAAATTGCATCATTGTATGCATAAATACAGCCTAACGCCATACCTCACCATTTTGTGTGAATAAATCTCTCCGCATTTCAGGAAGCAGCTACTTGTTTTCTCTTTCTTTCCTGTTGCATTGAACATCATTCATTTGTGAGATTCCCGAGACCCTTAGATAATAACCATTTTAGTTAATACTAAGTTCATTTTGCTACTAATGCAGAGGGACTTCAGGGTGGGGATAAAAATTTTAACAAAGCTTTTGTAAAACCAGTAACTTCCACCTGACTTAAAGTTTGCATTTTGTTTGTCTTTGGTGGTCTGTGTCCTATCCTGTCCTGGCACTGCAGAGGATTCTCAGAGAAGAGCCGAGAAACAACATTCCAGGCTTAGAGCTTTCACACTCCTTGGGTTCTGTTGGAAGATTTCTTGGCAGCGTTCAAGACCTGTGTTTTCATATTCATTTTCCATCCTGGGCCACCTGCTTAAAGCTCCCCTTTTCTGCTCTTTTCCTTTTGTACCTTATACGATTGGTATTCCTGGGGGTTTTTACAGCTGCTTTCATCACTTACACTACTGAGTTTCGCTGGAGCTTTTCTTGTCATATTTTCATGTTTGATACAGTTACAGACTGTATACTTACTTATTTTTAATGTGTTCCCTTCTGAACCTTTTAGAACTTGATAGTGGCAGCCTACAGAAGAGATAGAACAAAATAATACAAAGTTTAGGTAGAGTCAGGAATTAGAGAATATATTGCTTATAGAAACCAGTTGCTATTAATTTCCCAGAATGTAGATCCTACTTGTTGAAATTCTAAATTCATTTGTTTTGAGGGGTGGTTCTTTATCGTCGGTGGAAGATGCCAACTTGAACATAGCTGATGTAAAAGCAACAATAACCCAATACAGAGGAATAGTGCATTTTCACTTTTTTAACCTCGATTGTGCAGATGTACAAAGTGAATGTTAGTTTTCTCATAACTTTGGGAAGTGGGAAGCCTGTCATTCAAAGCTGTTGAATAGGAACAACCCAGGCATGATGAGATTAATGGAAAGTCTCCTGCTTTGCCCATAAGTGACACTAGTAGGTCTGGAGAGAGTTCTGTACTTGCAGGCAGTCATTTTTGATCTTTAAAAAAATCAAGAGGATTAGAGAGGAGAAGAGTGAAAGTCTGGAAGGATTGATTAGTGCTAGGTGCAAAGATTTTGAAAAGACATTTTCTTGAAGGGGAACTTGCCTCATCAAAATATTGTGAAAACTCTAAAGAAAAGTAAGAGGAGTAAATTACCAAGAAATGTTAGGAAGGAAAAATCCTAAAGGGTATAATTTGAAAATGGAAGGCTTGTCTTTTCCACAGTGTCTCCCATTCCATAAAGTAAGGTGGTTGGGGAAGATAGGGCAGTGTTTGAAACCTTTTCTACCACTGCAGCTTCTGGTGATCAGTTCCCTCCATCCCTCTGTAAATGCAGGTACTGTTAGCACCTCCACCATCAGGTACTGGTGGTTGTTTCTTATAGTGTATAACCTATCTCTGCAAATAAATTGTTTATAAACTTAACAGGGATAGCAACTGGTATACTTTAAAAAATTTTTTTAAATCCCCTATGACCAGGGGACCGGAAATCTCTCCCTTTTAAAACCCCTGACAATCCTGGTATTGTGTGGTCTCATGTTTTCCTTAAGGTAGTGTTCTACAGTTTAAGACTGGTTAGGATTTTATGTTCTAGAATTATGAACAAGGATGCCTGTGGAAATGGTAAAAATCATGTTGCAGTGCTTCACGTTGAATTCATGTTCATGTGGAAGACGTTCTGGAATATGTCTGTCTTCACTATTTACTTATCACCTATAATGGTGCTTCACAACTACTCCCTGACAGTGTTATTTTAACTTGAAATAGCATGAGTTTTAGAAGGTATTTAGAAAATACCTCATGAATGTGAAGGGGGATTCTCCTGAGTGTATGTAATTGCAGTGATTTGAAATGCTTTCACAGGTTTGTCGGAGAAGGTAATTCTTCTTTCTTTGCTCCTTTTGTCTTATTCTTAAGCCAGTATTACCTCACCTTCCACTGCCCATGTACTTCTTATTCCTCCCTTCCTTCAAAGAAAAACTTCATGGTAAGAATGAAAGGTGCCTGGAGCTTCTTTTTTATTAATGGTTAATTTGACCTGTTACTACTGTAGAGGATGGAAAGTCAGAGCCATTTGATAGTATTTACTTCCTGGAAGGGCCAGCTGTCTTATTACAAGGAAGAGAAGGTGTTATTTCTGGTCCCAGGTTTGTTGTGAGTGTTGCTGGTTGTAGTGATGACTCTTTAGCAGGGCGCTTAGCACTGTTGATATTTTGGGCTGAATAATTCATCTTGTGGAAATATCCTTTGCATTGTAGAATGTTTACCAGCATTCCTGGCCTCCACACTAGATACTAGTAGCACTTCCAGATGTGACAACTGAGAATGTCTACAGATCCTGCCAAATAAGGAGCAGGATCACGTTGGTTGAGAATTGTTGTCTTAGAAAGAAGAAAAGGGGTGACCTGTAAGCACCAGGCAGCCACAAACAGCTTAGGGCTGGAGCCTTCATTTATGCTTTGGTATATTAAAAACATTTCTCAAATGTCATTGATAAGGGCATATTTAGATATAGAAATTCCTGTATAATCTATAAATATCATTTTAGCCCTTCAGCTTCCTAAGACTACACTATAGATATGTTATTATCCCTTATTTTCTAATTAACTTTTGTAGTAAAATCTGGTTATCTCTGAGGTCTCTCCCAGCTGTCACATTTTATGATTTTAGTTACAATGGACTTTTTACAGAATTAGAAACTTACAAGCCAAAAATTTATTCGCAGTCATTTAGTCCATTTCTTTTGGTTTCATTCACTGTGGTTCTGTGACTGAATCAGGGCAAAAAAAAGGGTTACTTTTTACATGTGGACATTATTATATAATCATACTGAGAATTTATCAGAACAGATTTTTGTAGCAGCGTTTCTCAAAGACTGATTGGATACAGGTGATAGACCACCTGAGCTTCCAATATGTTTGTTGTTTGGAATAAGGCTTTTAAATGTTGATATTTACAGTATGTTAATATTCCCTTGTCTAGGCTGGCACTCATACTGTCAGCCTTATGCTCTGATACCTTAATCAGGGAAACTTTGACTTCCCAGAGTTCCTTGGTTGATATCGGGATTAAATTGGAAAGTCGTCTATTTCAGCTGCTTTTCAGGCATAACTTACAGTTTCTGTTTTGTTTTTTGCGTAAGAGGTGGCTAAGAGGGAAATTTAATACCTTGTATGGGTTAACGTGCTTCATATGTGATGTGCCCAACCAAAAATAACAAGATACACACCAGATGTGAAGGTACCAGCTAATATAATTATGCTGGAGATCATTTTCACTATTTGAGGGTGAATTACATTGAGCTCATTTCTTCAGCTGTAACAGGATTTGCTATAGTTGCTTAAATTTGAAATGAGCTTAGTTGAAGTACCCATGCTTGTCCTTTTACTAGAAGGGTTAGGTCATGTATATTTTTTGTATTTTGGAGCTTGGTAAACTGTAAAGTCTGCAGTGTTCAGATTCACGCCAAGGCTTAGCTAGATGGAGAGATGTATTCTAGTGGAAGGTAACAGCTTACTATGTCTTCTGTGGGCTCTTGCCTGGGAACTACATCTGAAAGTATCCTGATCACAGTGCTGTTCTGATGTCTTATGGGAAATAACAGGTCTCATAGCTTGAGCTAAAAGGTAATTTTGCGTGTATTAAATATTCAGCAGAGGGCTTGAACTGTGCTTACTTTGCCAAACAAATAGATCCCAAAATGAATCAAACAAATGTAATGTGAACAAATTGAGGATTTGTCTTATATATTTCAACTTGTGTTTTAGCCTCCATATCTTCATAGTGTGTACAGAAAAATACTTTGGAAGTGGCAATGAAAAGGGTAATATTATCTCCAAGTGCAGCTGTGATTCTAGACCTGGTCTGTGGGCTATCTTTCCTTTCCCTCCCAGCTAAGTCATAGTAAAAAGACAGTACTTGAGGTGTTTGTTTCACTCTGGAAGATTTGTTTTACAGAACAATTTTTAATGAAGCGCAGCACATGGCTTCATTATCATTTCTAACACAGAGAACTCATTTTCAATTTTACTATCAAAGAAAAATGACAAATAGATAATGCAAGAAAAACCAGATGGACTAACTGTATTAGGAGCTTAGTATGCATATTTTGTGTCACATATTAGCATTCATTAAGTCAAAAGGGAAAAGAATGAGTTTTGCATACATGCATTAAACCAATAAGGCTGGCAATGTTCCAAGCTAGCTCTTGTGGATTAATTGTTTTATAACTGTTTTAATTAAAACTGTTCAGTATATGATTAACCTAAAAGTTTTAATTTCCACAAAACTGTTGAACAAATGAGACATTAATATTTTACATTAACTGTGGTGATATTGCTATGGTTTTCAAAGTGCCTGCTTGTTCAAGTAAAACGTGGCAAGTGGTATGTGGAAAGCTCTTTGCTTAGGCTGCTACTAAAAAACCCCCAAAAACCAAAAAACAAACAAACAAACAAACAAAAAACTATGAATCAGGAGTAGATTCCATAGATGAACATTTATGTAGTCATCCACCACCTCTCATTCAGACCATCAAGTTAGTCTGTCGTAAATTGTCATGTTAATGGAATAACAAAACAAGAATCAGTTTATTATGTGGTTTTCTCTCATTTGACTTCATAGTAGTGTTAGTGTTGTACCGTGTGAAATCCTTAGATAAGGGACTGGCCAGTGGGGACTATGAAATTATTGATGTTAAATTCTCTGTTTTTATTGTAAGAGGTAGGAACAAATGTTAGTTCTGGAATCAAAGAGAAGGTAGGGAAGGTTTGAATGAGCCATCACCTTTATTTGCTTGAGGTTGTTTAGACTGGCAGTAGGCTAAAAAGTTACATCTCATTTAGCAAATGTTAAACCTAGGCCCAGTAAAATTTCAGTGTGTCGGTATGGCTTCTTGAATACACACATCTGCATTTTTCTTGGTCATCCCCTGCCCCACTTTTCCACCTATACCCTGCCCTCATCCTAGGGTTCTTTAGATTATTAAAAGATTAGGATGTCTTTCCTCTTCACACCTCAAAGCTTGTGCTCTCCACTTTTCTCTGTGGATTTGGGTCATGATACTGTAAAGATTGAAGATAAATGGTGGTATTTGAACCTCATAGAAGGATATTTGGAAAGATAAGATTCATGCTGCTTAGAAAGGATTATGATAAAATTGAGGCTGTCCTAACTGTCCAAATAGTGATAAATTCTTTAGGGTACTAGGCTGAGCTCACTTGTTAGGTTTGCGTCACACTTGATACAGCCTCTTTCTTGCAGGTTTATATCTCTGGGAATCCAGGATGCAACATCTGAACAACAGAAATATATCTGCTTGGCACTTACGCTGTCAGCATCGTATGACACTGTGATCTGTTCAGATTTCCAGCTACAATCTTGATTTGGTCTCTTCGTTACCTTGTCCAGTTGTTTCTTCCTAGTACCATAAGGTTTTCTGTGTTAGCCTTCTTTTCTGTTTTATATAATAATTCTCCTTCCTAAGTTTCTTCTAACTTGTTAAGCACCAGATTATAAATAAGTTATTCATATATTCAATATTTTTGAAGTAGTAATCAGTACAATAATAAATCTTATGCTTGTACAAGTTGCCAGAAACCAGCTTTACACAGGTGATTTTTGAGATAAATGGTTTATCAGGCATGTTGTTATCTGTTCATTTCTTTAGGCTCTCTTGAGTTCTATTATTGCATGAAGTTAGATCATTAGAAATTTGCATACCTGGACCATATTATTTTGGTTCTTCAGAGAATTGCCATTGTGGAATTAAAAGTGCCATGCCTTGGTAAATGGAGAATAAGAGCACTTAGTTTAAGAACTCAGTATTCTAAATTCAAAGCATATTTCTTTTTTTTTTATAAAACCTTAAAAGGAATCTGATGTGTTCGTATTTCATACATATGTATGTATATATACGTATATATACACATACATTTTATATAGTCACATATGAGGAGCTTCTCTAAGAATTTGGTACCAGAAATAATTTTATTTCTTCTGACCAACATGTATGCATTCTTCTGTTAAATGTTTGAGTGAATTAGTATTGCTACTATGTAACTAACAACTATTGCACTGCCCTAGAAATTCTGAGATACTGGCCTTACATACTTGCTGATCAAGTACTATTACTCTTTTTGCTTGACGAGTTCTAGTTTTCATCTACTTTTAATAGTTTTTTTTCATTGATTAGTAACTGGCTTCTAAGATATGATGCATCTAACGTGGAAGTCATGTGTAGGTAGTGTACTATGTTCCCTATGATAAAGAGAAATAATAAGAGGAGTCATGCATGTGGTTCTAGCCCTGTAAGACCTGACAGTGTTGGCGTTAATATGGTACATGTCTAGCAAGAAAGAGAAGTGCCAAAATCAGGATTTTGGCAGTAGGACTCTGAGAGTAGGGAAATAGTTGGGGACTTAGTGCTTTTATTCTACCTTTCTTCTCCTTTTGTTACCTTGTTGAATATGCTCTCTGTTCCCCTTCTTCCCATTTCCATTCCAGTAGCACTGTTTACTGTTGGGACAAACTTCCCAGCTGTGAGGCTGGCTGTTTTCCTGACCACCTTTCTGTAGCCTGGTATCCACTTGTACCTCCATAAAAACTACGCTTGTACTGCTTTTTATCAGTTAAATAGCTGTACTTTTCTCATTTAGTTTTCTGATGCAAACATATCTCCAAATCTAATAATTCTTTTGCAGTTCAATACATCTTTTGTTTGAAGCTTATTTTCTGTTGTACCTGTAATTCAACAGACTTGCCCATCCAGGCTACCTATCTTTCATAACTTATTGTTGTCATACAGAAGGTAGAGGGAGTAGGTTGTTTCAGATACTCTCTTTTGTTTGGTTGGTTCAGGCTTGGTGATTGTAATTTTGTTTATTTTGCTTTATTAGTTTTTGTGGTGCTCTTTTACTTGATTTTAAAAATCTTTAAGTATTTTTTTACTTTTTTCAATTCTGAGGATTGAACGCAGAACCTTCACACTGAGCTACGTCCACAGCCCTTTTAAAATTTTGAGACAGCGTTTTCCTGAGTTGCCCACGCTGAGCATAAACTTGGGATTCTCCTGCTTCAAGCCCCCTGGAGTGCTGGGATTATGGGCATGTACCACATGTTTGGCTTTTACTCCTTGATTTTGGTACATGTAAGTAGTATAGCTTCCATTTGGGGATGTTAAATTTCAAATCATGAAGATGTCATGACTATAGCTTTAGTAATTCCTAATCATCATCAACAAATAGTATCTTCTGGAAGTCCCACTTGTATAAAACTTACCTTCGAAAGTGCATATATAGTATACACCACAGCCTTTATCCAAACCTAGTAATTGTGGCTGGCCCTTTTAAACATTACTCAGAGAAGGAGGGAAACTATTTATCTACTCTTACTGTACAGTGCTTAAAATACACACCAGTACGTTTAGGTGTGTGGTAATTTTGGTGAAGATACCCTGTCACTCAAGTAAATATTTCCTCTTTTCCATGAACCTACCAATTTGCTTATAATTCCTTGTAAAATTGCTAAGAGTATCTTGTGACTGGTAATGATGTTTGGCTAGAAAAATGATACTGGAAGTAAGTCAGCTTTTGCCTGATGCTACCTATCTTTCATAACTTATCGTCAGCTGTATGTTTAGACCAGATGAAGTAGGGCATAGGATTAGATGCAGGTGTGATCCTAGAAGAGATACCAAAATCATGTTCTACTAAAAGTATGAATTAATTTTTTTCTTTGAAAATGGACAGCATCTTCATACCTATAACAAGAATCTGTCATATTTTTCTCTGATCATAATGTGTAAAAATCATTCATAACAATGTGAAAATCATTTGTTAACACTTAATGTAAAAGTCAGGATAGGTAGTGTTGAGGGAGACTGGAGGACATGTGGGTTATTTAAGGTACTAAAACGTCCTATTTTTTATAACTATGACTGGATTACAAGTGTTCATTTTGTTATTCTTCTGGAAAATGGACATGCTTTGTACACTCCTCTGTATTTGTAACCTGTCTCACTATATGTGTATGTTTACTAGAGAAGAATTTCAGAATACCTGAAAGCTCAAAGTAGAAAATGTTGTTTGTAATCCTACCAGTAACATATTATCACTTTGTTTTAAAAACATGTCTTTCCAGTGTTTGGGTGGTGCCCACATGTGTGCATGTGCACAATCACATACGTTGTAACAAATACGTTGTAACAGATAATCACTTTGTGTTAAAAACTTACATTTGCAGTTTTTGAGTGGGGCATATTCACATACACATGTATGTTCTATATTGTACTTTATGGATTCAAATTTTGGTAAACAAATACATTCACGTATGTATGTATAAGTGTACCACTATTTGTATCATAGTTTATTTGCCCAATCTTTTATTCTTTGACATTTAGTTGTTTCTAATAATTATTGTAAAGAATGTGTTTCTCATATAGGTATTTAAAATTACATAGACTAAATTGTACCCTTCTTTATTTAGTATGTAGACATTTCATAAAAGGTAAATTTTGAGTTGGGTATGGTGGCACACATTTGTAATCCCAGTACTCTGGGAGACTGGGGCAGGAGGATCATAAGTTTGGGCCCACACGGGGCAACTTAGTGACATTCTTTCTTAAAATGTAGTTAGACAGACAGACAGACAGACAGGCTGTGATGTAGCTCAGTGTGAAGGCCCTGCATTCAATCCCCAGTACTGCCTAAATACATACATACATACATGCATACGTACATACATACATACAGAAAGTTTTGTTGGCAAGATAATTCTGGCTTCAAAAGCTATTTGAAAGGTGTTTTTTCCACCTTTTTAAAGAAAATGGAAAACAAACTTCAATTGTTTTCTTTTTATGAAGTAAGTTACTGTTGTGGTTTGAGGTAGCAGATGGCCCTGACATCTTTATACTCTATTATTGGCTGTGGAATTATCTTATTTATTCACTTATTGAACCCATTTATTAAACACCATTTGTATGCCAGGTATTTTGTTTCAGATGTGAGGATGTAGGAATAGAGGCCTGCTTCTGCTTTCTCAGCCTGGTGACGTGATGAATAATAGGATTTGGGATTTGTTAGTCCCAGGTCTCTGGCATGTATGGATCCAAATGCTTCTGCATGGATTAATTGGCTGTGATTTATGGTATATTATTAAAACAGGTGATTTAGGAGCTTATGTAGTGGAGTGGCTTCTGCTTTACTCTTCTCAACTCTTCCACCCGCAGACTGTAGTATGTTCTTATTTAAGGTTTAGCCCTGGAGTCCAAAGCTTGGTGGGCAAAACCTGAATCGTGCAGAAACAGAATATCCTTTACACACTCAGCGTGAGCACGACTAAGGACATGTGCTTTCACTCTGCTCTGGCATTGTCAGGGTCCCTTCCAGCTCTAAAAGTCTTTGATTTTCTGAAACTCAGGTCTCTGGAGATCCTAATACCAAATCCATTCTCAAACATTACATGTCTAGTAGAGAAAAAATATTACTATTTTTTGTTTTTGAGATATCAGCTGAACTTTGGAGTATAAATACACACTTAAGAATGAAAGAAGAAAAGTACATTTGTCCACCTCAGGGGATCAGATGAGAGTATGTGTCTATTTATCTGCATGGAATGGTTATTTTTACCTGCTACTTAAAAAAAAGGTGTGGGGGATGCATTTCTTGGGGCTTGAGCTTTGAGATAGAAATATTTGGCAAAGAAAAACTTGTGGGACCCCAGGAGGAATTGTTCATGATTAGACCAAAATATTTCTTAGGTGGAACGTTGAGTGGATGAGATGACTATAAATTTTTACTCTAGGAAAATGTAAGAGAAGTTTTATGGACAGGTGTGTTCTTCCTAATGTTAGCTTTAGAGCATAATTAAGTAGTGTGGCTGCCCATTTCTTGATTTTTTTTTTTTTATTTTAAAGAGAAGAAAAAACATTATTGGCACAAACCTTACTCTTCAATGAACTAAGTAAAAAAATGGTAGTGTATCTATCTTAACCATCTTATATATATATATATACAATTTTTTTCCCTTTCCCTTCTTTCTTTTCCCTATTCCAGTCTCTCTTTCCTTTTGACCAGTTTCTTTTTGATTCACCATGTCTATTGTACATTTTGGATCTTATTTACTCTTTCAGTTTCTCATACTAGAGAGATAATACGATGCTTACACATGTGCTTCTGGTTTATTTCACTTATGAGTATTTTCTCGAGTTGCATCCATTTACCTATAAAAGTCTCCAGTTTATCCTTCTTTATGGCTGAATAGTACGCCATTGTATAAAAATACCACATCTTTCTTATCCATTCCTCAGTTGATGGGCATTTGGGTTGTTTCCAAGATCTGGCTATTACAAATTGTGCTGCTATAAACATGGGTGCACATATATCGCTGTGGTACGATGTTTTTAATTCTTCTGGGAAGATGCCCAGAAGGGGAATAGCTGGGTCAAATGGGACCTCCAACCCTAGTTTTCTGAGGAATCTCCACACTGACTTCCACAGTGGCTGTACCAGTCGACACTCCCACCAACAGTGAAGAAGGGTTCCTTTTTCCCCACAGCCCCTCCAGCATTTGTTATTAGTTGATTTCTTAATAGTAGCCATTCTTTCTGGGGTGAGATGGTATCTCAATGTTGTTTTAATTTGCATCTCTCGAATGACTAGTGATGTTGCACATTTTTTTGTATATTTATTTGCCATTAGTATTTCTTCATCTGAGAAATGTGTATTCATCTCAGATGCCCATTTTTGGAGTGGGTCTTTAAATTTGGGAGGTCTGATTTTTTTGAGTTCTTTATATGTTCTCGATAGTAATCCTTTGTCTGAGGAACAGCTGGCAAACATTTTTTCCCACATTGTGGGTTGTCTCTTCACTCTGTTGGTGGTTTCTCTTGCTGTGCAAAAGCTTTTTAATAAGATGAGATCCCAGTTATTGATTCTTTGGGATAGTTCCCGTGCGGTTGAGTTTTTATTCATAAAGTCTTTGCCTACACCAATGTCTCCAAGGGTTTTACCTATCCTACCTTCCAGCAGATTTAATGTTTCTGTTTTAATATTTAGATCTCTGATCCATTTTGAATTTAGTTTAGTGCATGGTGAAAGATATGGATCTAGTTTTAATCTTCGGCATGTGTAGAGCCAGTTTTTCCAGCACCATTTATTAAAGAGGCTATCTTTCTTCCAGCGAATGTGTTTGGCACCTTTGTCAAAGATAAGGTGGCTTAGTATGTCTGGGGTTGTTTCAGCATCTTCTAATCTGTTCCATTGATCTTCAGGTCTGTTTTTTTTGCCAGTACCACACTGTTTTTATCACAGTAGCTTTATAGTATAATTTCAAGTCGGGGATAGTGATGCCCCCTGCCTTGCCTTTGTTGCCCAGAATTGCCTTTGCTATTCTAGGTCTCTTCTGATTCCAAATGAATTTTAGGATTGTTTTCTCTAATTCTGTGAGATATGCTGTTGGAATTTTGATTGGAATTGCATTAAATCTGTATAACAATTTTGGAAGTATGGCCATTTTCACTATATTGGTTCTTCCTATCCAGGAGCAAGGGATATCTTTCCATTTTCTGATATCCTCTTCAATCTCCTTTTTCAGAGTACTGTAGTTTTCAGTATAGAGGTCTTTTACATCCTTCGTGAGGTTGATTCCTAGGTATTTCATTTTTTTGGATGTTATTGTGAAAGGTATTGTTTCCCTAATTTCTCTTTCAGTAAGTTTGTTATTTGTGTACAGGAAGGCTATTGACTTTTGAGTATTGACTTTGTATCCAGCTACACTACTGAATTTGCTTATTAAATCTAGCAGTTTTTTAGTGGAGTTTTTGGGGTCTTCTGTGTAGAGTATCATGTCATCTGCAAATAATGATAATTTAACTTCTTCCTTTCCAATCATTATTCCTTTTATTTCTTTCTCTTGTCTAATCGCTCTGGCTAAAGTTTCCAGAACTATGTTGAATAAGAGTGGGGACAGTGGACATCCTTGTCTTGTTCCTGATTTTAGAGGGAAGGCTTTCAGTTTTTGGCCATTTAGTATAATATTGGCTGTTGGTTTGTCATAGATAGCTTTTACCAGATTGAGATAAAGACCCTCTATTCCAATTTTCTGTAGGGTTTTTATCATGAAAAGGTGCTGGACTTTGTCAAAAGCTTTTTCTGCATCTATTGAGATGATCATGTGATTTTTGTCTTTGGTTCTGTTAATATGCTGTATTACATTTATTGATTTACGTATGTTGAACCATCCCTGCATCCCTGGGATGAATCCAACTTGGTCATGGTGTATAATCTTCTTGATGATTTGTTGGATTCTGTTTGCCAGTATCTTATTAAGGATTTTTGCATCTATGTTCATTAGGGAGATTGGCCTGTAGTTCTCTTTCTTAGTTGGGTCCTTCTCTGGTTTTGGTATCAGGGTAATGCTTGCTTCCAGGAATGAATTTGGGAGTATTGCTTCCCTTTCAATTTCATTGAAAAGTTTGAGAAGTAGGGGCGTTAGGTCTTCTCTAAATTTCTTGTAGAATTCGGCAGTGAATCCATCAGGGCCTGGGCTTTTCTTTGTTGGGAGGTTTTTAATTACATCTTCAATTTCATTGGCTGATATTGGTTTATTTAGGGTTTTTAAATCTTCTTGATTCAGCTTTGGTAATTCATACGAATCTAGGAATCTGTCCATTTCTTCTGCATTTTCCATCTTAGTAGAATATAAATTTTCAAAATAGGTATAGATGATCTTCTGGATTTCTGCAGGGTCTGTCGTGATATCACCCTTTTCATTTTCAATTGCATGGAGTTGAGTCTTTTCTTTTCTTTTTTTAATAAGGTTGGATAAGGGTTTGTCAATCTTATTTATTCTTTCAAAGAACCAACTTTTTGCTTCATTGATTCTTTGTATTGTTTTTTTATTCTCCAATACGTTAATTTCTGCTCTGATCTTTATAATTTCCTCCCTTGTACGGGCTTTTGGCTTAACCTGCTCTTCTTTTTCTAGAAGCTCGAGGTTCACCCTTAAGTTGTTTATTTGCGCTTGCTCTATTTTCCTGATATAAGTGTTTAATGCTATAAATTTCCCTCTTAGGACTGCTTTCATTGTATCCCATAAGTTCCGGTATGTTGTACTGTCATTATCATTCAGTTGTAGAAAGTGACTAATTTCTTCTTTAATTTCATCTGTGACCCATTGGTTGTTCAGGAGGATGCTGTTTAATTTCCATGTGTTTAGGGAGTTTTTGTGGGATCTTTTGCCATTGATTTCCAATTTCATTGCACTATGGTCTGATAATATGCATGGGATAATTTCAATTCCTTTGCATTTACTTAAGCAGGTTTTATGAGCTAGTATGTGGTCTATTTTGGAGAACGTCCCATGTGCAGCTGAGAAAAATGTGTATTCTGATGTTGTGGGATGGAACACTCTGTAGACATCTACTAAGTCCATTTGTTCAAAAGTTTGGTTCAGTTCTACTATTTCATTATTGATTTTCTGTCCAGTTGATCTATCTTTTTGTGACAGTGGAGTATTGAGATCTCCCAATATAATTGTATTAGTGCTTATTTGATTTTTCATGTCCTTTAGTACTTGTTTTATATAGCTGGGTGCATTGGTATTTGACGCATATATATTTATGATCGTTATCTCTTCCTCTTGGATTGTTCCCTTTACAAGGATGTAATGACCGTCTTTATCTCTCTGAATCCTTCTTGGCTTGAAGTTCACTTTGTCTGCAAAAAGAATAGCTACCCCTGCTTTTTTCTGGGTTCCTGTGGCATGGAGTATTGTTTTCCATCCTTTGACTTTCAGTCTATGAATTTCTTTCTGAATTAAATGTGTTTCTTGTATACAGCATATTGTTGGATCTTGCTTCTTGATCCATTTCGCCAGTCTGTGCCTTTTGATTGGTGAATTGAGACCGTTAACATTGATGGTTAAAACTGATATGTATTGACTTGTCATGATATTTTCCTGTTGTTGGTTCCCACTCTTTGTTTTTCCGCTTTCCGGCTATTTAATTACTTGCCCTGCCTGGTGGATTCCTTTTGTTGGGGTTCCTATCTCTTTCTAGAATGTCCTTCAGAACGTTTTGGAGTGCTGGTTTGGTGGTCATAAATTTTCTCAGATGTTCTTTGTCATGAAAGTATTTTATTTCTCCATCAATTTTGAAAGATAGTTTTGCAGGGTACATCAATCTGGGCTGAAAATTATTTTCCTTTAGAGCTTGCAATACATCATTCCAAGCTCTTCTTGAATTGAGGGTTTGTGCTGAAAAGTCAGCTGTGATTCTGATGGGTTTTCCTTCATAGGTGATTTGTCTCTTCTCCCTAACAGCTTTTAAGATTCTGCCCTTCTGTTGAATTTCTGGGATCTTGACTATAATATGTCTGGCTGAAGTTTTTTTTTGATCATGTCTAGTTGGTGTTCTAAAAGCTTCACTTATAGGGGTGTCAAATTCCTTTTCTCTTCCAGGAAAGTTCTCCCTGATTATGTCTTTGAACAAGGTTTTAATGTCGTTGATGCTATCTCCTGCTTTTTCATTTATTCCAATTATTCTTAAGTTGTTTATCTTTGAGTCATCTAGCAGCTGCTGAATTGATTTTTCATGGTCCCTTGCTATTTTTAAGAATTTTTCCATTTCATGATCACTAATTGCAAGCCTGTCTTCTATATCTGAGATCCTGTCCTCGCATTGGCTTATTCTGCTACAAATACTTTCAATGGAATTTTTTATCTCTTGGATATCTGCTTGAATCTGCCTTATAGATTCCATTTCTTTCCTATGCTGAGCATTCATGGTTTCTATAGTTTTCTTAAGTTCATCTATTTTTTTGTCTGTATCAGCTATAGTGTCCTTAAGCATGGTCTTCATTGTAGACATTATCTCTGCAGTTATCTGTGAGATTATTTCTGTTTTAATTTTTTCCAGAACCTCATTCAGTTGCTTTGTTGTTACCACTTCAGATAGGCCAGGTGGGTGGCTTTCGGATTGTCCCACCTCGTTGCTCCCTAGGTTTGCCTTTGGTGAATTGGATGTGTGGGGTTGCATCTTGTTTAAGTGTCGTCTCATTTTTTCTTTCTTTAATTCCTGGGGTGATGTTTGCAAATTACCTATAGTAGGTTACTTTATTGCTAGTGTTTAAGATCTTTAGAAGATGACTACTTCTCTGCAGTATCTTCCAAGTGGAGCTTGCTTTTAGGTTTTGAGCTTTCTGCCAGATCCTACCTCTTCAATTCGTTGGGTATGCGAAGTTGCTACCTGTTTGGCCCAGTCCTTGATTCTTTGGTACTGTGCCACTGTATTTTCTGTGTCCCTTAGTCAATCTCAATCATGAAATATCAGGAAGGAAAGATGTTTAGAACAATTATTTCACATTTGGCTATAATGTTAACTAAAGCATCAAACAGCCTAGAAAATGACAGACTGAGCTAACCAGTTATTTACCACTTTTAGCTGTATAGAGTTGCAGTTATATAACAAAATCTAAAACACACCAGAAAAATTATATGCAGTATACAAGTCCTATGTATGTCAATTTTTCCCTGAGGAGTTTAAATTTAAGATGAGTTAAGGAGGAAATAGAGTATTGGGAGAAGAGGAAGGAATTAGATGTAAGGTTAGAGGACCAAGAGGGATCCCACTAAAATTGGGACACTAGTGCAGAGGACAGGTGGTAAAAAGAGAAGGAAGGGATAAAAGGAAGAACAGATCACAACCACAATCAGAAAGAAGTTAGAGGCGCTGTTTACACTCATATAAAAAACCAGAGAGAATAATGAAGGAAAGAGCAAATACACATACAGAAACAAAAACAAAGATAAAAACAATAAAACAGACAGATCAAAAATAAAACCCCACCAAAAAACAAAACAAAACAAAACAAAAACAAAAAAACCCTTCGCCAGAACAAAAAAACAAATCAGTGAGAAAAAAAAAATAAAAATAAAAATAAAAAAAAATAAAAATAAAAAAAATAAAAATAAAAAATATAAAAAGAATCAGTTCCAGGTGTTGACTCTGTTGTAGGCAGGTACCTTGTGACAAAGTCCTGTTCTGTGCAGGTCCGTCCCAGTAAGCCAGGAGCGCCCTCTGGCGGGTGGTGAGCAGAGGCGCGTACTTTCAGGCAGAGACCAGTCTAGCTCGCCTCCGCTCTCGCCGCCCTTTCACGATCCCTGGGCCTGAGAGGCTCAGCGTGCTGTCCGGAGCGCGGGTTCCCTGCACTGGTTCCCGCCGCTCTGGTTTTTCGCCACGCCCCCCACAATGGCGCCGGGCCAGTCGCTCTCTGGCGCAGGACAGGTGTGGCTGAGAGTCCAGTCTCGTTCGCCTGCTGACCTCAGCACACTTTCGTGGGCTCAATTGAGAGGCCCTGTGCTGCCCTGTCCTGAGCACAAGTTCCCAGAGCAGTTTCCGAGCCGCTCTGAGTTTCGCCACACCCCCCACAATGGCGCCCGGCCGGTCGCTCTCTGGCACGGGGCAGCTGTGGCTGAGAGACACTCACTGCCGGTCAGCGCCGTTCTCTGCCGCTCCCCTGCCCCGCCGCTGTCTCAGGATCCTCCGTGGGGGCTCCCTGGGCGCCAGCTGCCACCGTGTGTCCGTAGAATTGAGCCTCCGCCGGCGCTCCAACTCCCGGGATAGTAGGAGGTGCACGCGCGCGGTCTGCTCCTTCTTTCCTTCTTCTTTGTTGGAAGTCACCCGTCACTGGTGCCGGGGGTCCCAGATTGCGTTTCAGAACTTTTCTGGGTTTCGGGGAGGCATCTCCCCCCCTCCTGCGCTTTCTGGGTCGCTATATTCCCGTGTTCCAATGGTAACTTTTAGAGAGAGTTTTGCTGCCTGCTTCTTACTCATCCGCCATCTTGAGGTCGGTCTCTCTTGATTTGTTTATACTTCACTGGTATTACTTTCTACACGCATCTATAGAATGCCTGCATATAAAGAGATTCTAGTGAAGGAGAAAATTCTAGACCAAGTCAATAGTCCCGGTCCTAATACTCATTAATTATATATCCTTGGGTGTATCACTCAAGAAATACTTTTTTCTTCTCTAGAGTGGGTTAATAACAGTTACCTAGTCTCTTTCACAACATTGTTAAAGAGATTAAAAAAGTATATAGGAAGTGTTTACTATAAGGTGATGGTTATTGAATAAAGGAATGAACAGGAATTAGCATAGAATTTACCTTTTGGCCACTTCTGCTTCTGCGTGTGTACATATGTGCATGTATGTGAGTGCATACATGTGTTTCTCTGTGCCTTGGGTTTGACATTCTAGTATGTAAGTTTGAGATTCATCTCATTTCTTTTTTGTTTAATGATGGTGAATGACAGAGCCACTAAGAAGATTAAAGTCCCGAAGATGCTATTGGTTCTTTGGGATAACTAGATTTGTCTTGTTTCCCTAAGGTCATTTGGATGAGGCAGTAGTTTGTGTAGGGAACACTAATTGTTATGATATTTAGTTGTATTTTATTTCATTTTAAGTGGCATTCAGAAAAATCTTTGAGCTGGCTTATAAAACATGTACAGTGCAACAGAATTAAAATAAGCAGATTGAGGAATTGTGTCAAAGGGAGAGAGGTGTAGGGAAAATAGAATAAAACCATATTAAGGCTAATGGGCAAAAAACCCAGTATAGGATGTTATGCAATAGGTAGAAATGGGCCACATAGCTAACTTCCTAGTAGGCAGGACCAAGAGGGAAACACAACTTTTTCTGAGAAATCTCAGTGGAGAGGATGAAACTGTGAACTCTTTATGTTTAGTATATCCATCACAGCATACAACAGTGATTTGTGAAACAGTTGTTTTTGTATCATCTATCAAAGCAGACTAATGACACTGAAATGAAGCATGATTTAAGAGAAAGAATATGGGGTCAAGATCATGTGTTCCATGTAGGCAGCTCTGAAGAGCTTCATAGAGCCAAAGACAACGTTTAGAACTTGCCCAGGGAGGATAAGCTTCCTGCCCTCAGGCAGTCTTCTACAAATACTCTTTATACCAGCTGGAGCTGGCATCAGTTCCTGAAAGGTTTCCAGTGGTGTGGCCAGTTAATTGGCCAGAATCCTAGAGACCCATTGATGGAAATGCTTGTCTTGTCTTCAGAGTTAAATGTCTTCCCTGTTGGCATTGTCTGTTTCTTGGTTCTGGCAGGTCTGCTGCAAGGATTAGACATGTGAACTGATGTATTCCTTTTGTTGGAGAGGGCAGCTAAATGCCAGTTGTGATTTTTAGGCTCTGGCTATTCTGGGAACCACTGGGAATTTGGAGACTGCCAATTTAATTCACTTTATATTAGCGACTGGGTGGACCATTTAACGGGTATTACTTTAGTTCATTGCTGTGAACTGACTGAGTTAAAACCCATCATATTTGTAGAGTTTGTTCCTGGAATCAAACAGTTGGTAAATGCTTTTGTTAGATAATTCAGTTTAAGCCCATGTGCCCACGTTTCTGTTTCCCAGTTGTTACTAGCTCTAGATAATTTAAAAAACAAAACAAAACAAAAACCTCCAGAAGACTGTTTTTTGAAAACAGAGATTATATTCTGTGCTTCAGTGGGACACAGAAGGAATCTGTCTGGTTAAGGCAAGAGATTGTGGTGCTGAAAAAGGCAATTGGCAAGCTTGCTCCTGGCAGTTTTAGTCAAAAAAAAAAAAAAAAACCCGAAAAGAAAAGGAATGACATGCTGGCTGTGGATTATATTAAAGGGAGCCTTGGTCCTCATATGATCTTATTTACTAAACCTAGAAGGTTAGTTTGCCTACATGGCAGAGGTTTTAGAGAGCTGGAGGTAGACTTGTTCTCTTCTCTGCCCCACATACTTACAAACCTGTTAAGAAGTAATCTTGACTGTTCTGGCCAGTTGCGTCCTTAGCTAGAAGACAGTATCTGTGGCTTTGCGTCCAGACAAATTGCTTAGAAGGAAATGAGAGTATCTCATTAAGGATTTGGCCATAAAATTGGATCAGAGTAAGGCTACATTTATGTTTCTGTCCATAACCTTATTGGCAGAAAGGTAATTTTCATCAGAAATTACCTTCTTTTAATTATAAAGTAAATTTGGCAACTAATAGTACTGAGGTTTAATATGGGTTAAATACTGTAAAAGTCACATCAACTTTTTAATGTCAGTTTCTATCCCAGTATTTACTCCTCAGGCCAAAAGGAATTGATATAGACTTATGCCAAGAATGAAAATCTGTCAGCACCTAGAAGTCAGGAAAAAAAGTTTGCTGAATTCTTGTTTTGTTGAACATACTTTTTTAAGTAGGTGATTTTAGTTCCTAAGTTCAGATTTTTGCTCAATATGACATTTTTCAACATATTGCATACATTTAATTTATGTATTTATGACTTAATAACGGGGTGAACTAGGATCAGGAAGTCCGACTCCTGTTTTGTAAAGAGAGAATCATAGGCACGCTTAGTGACAGAGGTCACCCATGGGGCTGGTAAGGTTGAAAAGAGCCATTATGTTCTGATGATGATTCTGATTCTGTACTTATTATTGTTTAGGAAACTTCATGTAATATATCAATATATACTCTTAGAATAGGCAAGAAGATAAAATGTCTCCCAAGTAACTTCTCTGGAGTTTATATGCCTTACAGTCTGGCTGCCACTATTCAGAGGCAAAATGGCATAGCCATTAAGAGCAAGAGTTCTGAAAATTGATTACCTGGTTCTGAGTCTTGGTCTGACATCTAAGGTGTGTAACATTAACTTCCTTGTGCTTATTGACCTTATCTGTGAAATGGGGATGACTGGAGTCCCTCTCATGTCAACTCATCAATATATGTGAATTATTTAGGATGGTGCCTGAGACACTGTGAAATTCAATGTATGTTATTGTCATTTTTATATTATTTTTAGTATGACTACATGTGTAGCTTGCCTGAGAGTTCATCTCAAGGGTATGTGATGGTGGGTGGATGTAGAAAGTAAGGATTGAGAATCTAGTCAATTAATTTTCATTTATCAAGCAAAAAGAAACCAAGTATCAGGGGCATAATGAAACCAGCTGTATGGTAGGGATCAACTGTTTTATCTGAGTTCCTCCGGTATACCCCCTGTGCTCTGATGGTAGGTCAGATGGCTTGAGAGAGAGAGAGTAGTGACCTGAATGCTCTAAAGAGGCTGTGAGAGGGATGAAAAGGGTCAGGAAGGGATGTTGTGTAGGGATGGATTTGATGGTGCTGTACCACGTCCATACATCTGGGCTAGTGCACATTTTTGTTCTTTGTGTTGTTACTACATTAGTCTCACATCTTTAACCCTGTGACTGACAGTTGCCAAGGGTGCAGGACTTTCTTAAGGTGAAACTGGTCTGACCACAGTTTGTCCTTGATAAGGCCTTCAGTGTTGCAATAAGAGGAATGAAGAAAGTGCTTGCTTCTCTGTTCTGGGAATCTTACCAAATCTAATAAGAAGTCACTGTTGTGCTAACCCTTTTAAGCTCAAATGTGAGATCCTAACCTTTTTGTGTATATGGCTACTTCCTGGATGAGAAAGTAGCTTTGATGTTAGAACTTTTTAGAATTGATGAAATTTGAATCTTGATATTGTTTATGTTGTTACTTTGGAAAAAGAAAATAAAAGTGGAACAAAAACCTTTTAACCAGTGTACCTTGCCTCTAGGATTAATCAGTCTTGAAGACTGTTAACAGATTGGTCTGGACACTTAGAATTTCTCAAGGGCTCTCTTTTTCCATCCAGCAGAATCCCATTCTCTTATAATTTCCCAGGGTGGTTTTGGTTGAGGTTTTTTGACTCTTGCACCCACAGCCCCATGATTGTATTTTTATATACATATATTAACATTTCATAAGGCTGACAACATCCTGGCAGATGAACAAACTAAGAAAAATTAAGGAGTAAAGTTTTATAAAGCTTTATATATTTGCAGACCTTTTCTTTGCCTGGGCTCAAGGTGGTCTATAGATACACTGGAGGTGGATGAGAAAACCAAAGGGGCACATACAACCTGCCTTGATCCTAGTGTGTGCATACCTAAGAAGTTGAGTCACTGACACTTGAGCCTAGAGTTATGGTGTTCAGTAATATCATCCCATTTATGCTGAAGGATACAATGAAATTCAAAGGATAGTTATGTTTCACATAAATGTACAGTATACCCAACAGAATATTGGAGGGAAGTATAGCACTGGAAATCAAAGCCACCAGTTGAACACCCTTAGGTATGGCCCTGGGAGAATCCCGGCAGTTTTTATAGAAATCTAAACCTTTATCTTGGTATATTAGCATCTGTGAACAAACCTTTTCTCTCATTTCTCTTGAAATCACTTTCCTCAAATTCATTACGTATTTAGAGAGTCACCGAGGCAAAGCCATGTTTTGGTTTGCTTTTTTAAAAATGAAATGCTTCCGGAAATGATCACAGTGCACGCTGAGCACTGAGCCTTCTGTTGTAATTTTTCAGGGCTTGGTCTGGGTGTAGATACAGAGATGGAAGTCTCATACTTCACAGTTTGGTTGAAGTCAACTATGTCAAGGTATCTTGACTTAAGTAAGTCTGACAGTGTAAATATTACATTGGCAATACACTTTTGTGTCTCTAGTCATATACCTACTTTGGGAAGGGACTGAAAATAAAGAATTGTTACTTCCAATATCCTATGAATATCTCATTTTGTAAAAATGTGTTTTTAAAAAATATGAAATATTTTTTCACTGAACATCAACCCCCCTATTCTTATTGTCCCCAAACCTCTTTTTTTTTTTATTAAATAAAAATTATCCTAAGACTCAACTTACTAGGTTTTATGTGTGGCAGTAGATTTTTTCACTTCCAAGTGAAAAGGCAGTGCATTTATTGTAGGTGTCTTTCAAAGAAATAGAACTCAACATTCATTTTAATAATAAAGTCTCAATGTACAATTTTGGTGCCATTTAATGGCAATTTCTTGAAAATTATCAGCTGATGGAAAATTTCCCTAGAAAAATAGAAAATGTAGTCTACTTGGATGCTTTGTTTAATGAAGCTTTATGTGTAAGGGCTTCTGAAGAAATGTAGGTTGTCAGACCTGGTAGAGTGTAGAGGACCTTGCTTATTACCATTCTTCCACTGTAAATAGGAAAGCTAGAAGTACAAGTGAGGTGCTTTGTCTAATGTTGAGATTTAGTTAGTGGCCCCCTACTGGTCTCAAAGTTGCTTATCACTCTACTTTGTCTTACAGTGATAACTGATATTTCTGACAGTGAATCCAAGGAAAGCCCACGTTTTCCAGGGTTATATGATCTTTATTTATTTTTTATTTTTTTATTTTTTTATTTTTTTTATTTTTTGTGGGTACCGGGGGGTCGACCTCAGGACCTCACGCGCCAGCAGGCGCCCGTGCCGCTGAGCGATATCACTGGCCCCTTTTTCGTATGTGGGTTCCGGGAGTCGAACTTGGGCCCTCGCACTTGCCAGGCAGGCGCTTAAGCCGCTGAGCCATCTCACCGGCCCCCAGGGTTATATGATCTTTAAAGGGAAGTTACATTGTATTACTAAAGTTTATGCTGACTATCTTTTGTTACATTTCATTTGTTTGAAAATTGGTTGTTTGTGTACTGTTGTAAAACCAGAGCAGCTTAACTGGTAATAGTGAATGTACTGTTTTATATAGAACTAGAATGAGAAAGTTGCTAATTTTAAGAGTGAAGAAAAGAGTTGGTACCTTGTTATCAATAAGAGCCCTGCATGGATGGAAAGAGAATGGGACTTACTGTGGTTAAGGAAATGGTAATGCTCAGATGGTGTTCTTACCCAATTTTGAGTTTTGTTTTTGAAGCCACCAGTTTTTATTTTGGTGTTTTTAAGATATTCTTACAGCTTTCCTGGGGAGACTTAGTTTTTGGAGACATTGCACAATATTTACTCCTGTAGGTTAGATGTATTGGGCCATCTGCTATTAACTTTGTAGTTATATTAAATTCCATTTTTTGTCTCGGTTGTAAGTACCAAAAGAAAACTTCGAAGCAGGAGTATTTGCAAGTCACATAGCTTTGTGCCTCAATGATGGTTTTTATAAATGTAGTTTTCAAATGGACTGCAATTCACTGCTGAGTTTTGAGATTGGTAATTTAAACCTATGGACCTTTGCCAGTTCTCTGGAAGAGCCCTCTTTGAGACCCTGGACTGTTGATATTTCAAAGCAGGCTCTTTGGGTGAGTCTGGCAGTGAGACTGATAAATTGCTTTTAAGATGCTTGGGGCTGAAGGACAATGATTTTGTAATATTCTTTCAAGTTCTCAGGCTGACCTCTGAAATCTGGAAGAGCTGATTTCAGAGGCCAATATTTTTTAGGGCAGGCACAGGGAACACTTGTGTCCTGCTTGATCCCTGTAGAGGCACTTCTTGGAGGAATCGAGGCTTAAGCTCTGGGGGCCAGAGAAAAGGCATGGAGGATGGTACTTTTGGCATTTTCAGTCTGCTAAAAGCTACACAGAGCTTTTTAAGGGGAATCTAGAGTTATTTATTCTTCAGCTGTCTACAGACTCTGGAATTGACTTCTGGATGTTATAGATGGCACCACTGTGTGTAAAAACACAATTTATATTCTATTTAGTTCTTAGCATCAAGTTGCTAATTTTCAAAATTTTTTATGGCAAGTGGTGGTTTCTCTGATATGATTTCTGTTGTGAACTGAACAAAGATGACGAAATGGAGTTATTACTTAACCAAATTGCCTCATGTACAGACAAGCTGAACTGCTTTGCTTGGAGTAGGCCTGGAGTTTTTAAAAATTCAATTGAGGGCTTTATAAGGCTGTGCCTGGAGTTGTATTTCCAATCTTTCTCAACTTTTGTTCCTGTAGAAGGAAGGAAATGGAGCTGTGACAGATATATTGCCAGATAGCACACAATAGCACACAAAATGAGAAAGACATGGTGTGAGCCATTCACAGAGACAGATTTACACTCTGTGCTGCCCTCAAACCATAGATCCATCTATTTCAAAGAAACAACCTGACCACTGTATTATATTTTCAGACAGAGACACAGCTTAGAAGAGAGATGCTGACTCCTGTTTAGCTTTTGCCAATAATGCTGCATATTTTGCTGTAGTCAATTACTTTTGTGGGGATGGGAAAGTTTATTTGGCAAATGAAAGCTTGTCTTTAGATAAAAGGGAGACCTCAGTATTAAGTTTTTGGCCATGCTGTTTTCTTAGTAAAGTATATATGTGTAGTTTTGCTACTTTCCAGCCAAATGTATTATCAGGCATGGAAGTATCACTTATTTCACAAGAAAAACAAAGCTGGAGAAATTGTGATTAACCAAAGGCCAGAATGTTTGACATTCATAGTTTCTTTTTGGTTTTCTCCATAGGCCTGTTTCCTGGAGATATAGCAGAGTTGACATGTGTCAGTGTCTTTCTTTGACATTTCGTGGGAGATAGCATTCATGGTGGCTAATACCAGGAGTTCTAGAATCACTCTGCCAGTATTTTTATACTTACTTTTGAGCTCTATTACCTCTGTTCTTTGGTTACCTTATCTGCAAAATAGGAATTCCAGATCTTGACCTTAGATGGTAGCTCTGAGAGTTCAGTTTAGTTAATACATATTAAGACACTTAGAACTAAGTGTTTAGTAAGCCTTTGATACTACATTTTTAAAATGTGTACTGATTTCATGGAAAATGAATGATGTGTGATACCTGGTAGATTGTTCTACAGATATTTCAAATGTATAAGAAAAACTCTACTTGCATTAAAAAAATTCCCAGATAAATAGTTGTAAGGTATGAAAAAGTACTTTTGGAAATGATCTACATTTGAAAGAAATTGGTAAAACAGAGGACAGTCTGTATATAACTTTGCAGTTCTATATGTTGAGCTTGTAAAATATTTGTGTTTTTTACTCAGTAATTCTTTTGGGAAATAGTGAAAGTTATATACGTCATTTATGGTATAGGTTTTTGTTTTAATTTATTTAACTGGTTAAACAGTTGCCTTTCTCAGATAAATTTAGAGATGAGAAAATATTTTTATTTTTGTGATATATAAGGACTCTTAAATAAAACCACTTTTTTCTTGTATAACATTGTATATTTGTCCCTATATAGATACTATATCTTTTAAATGTGTTCTGGGAGAGCATTACTTTTCTTCTGTTATATTGGAAAAATATAATTGTTCATGTGTGTTATTCTCATAATTAAATGGCACACTGCCCTACACTAAGTAGAAATCCTATTGTAATAGTTCTTCAGAAGTAATTTACTGATTGAAATCATTTGTTGATTCATTTGTACTACCTAAGTATTATTGTATAGGTAGAGATTTTCAGCGTTGGCTTTTGAGCATTTTATTTTGCAGTTACAGTCCAGATGGCAGATATACTGATTTATGTAGAGTTGCTATAAAATCTTGCATGAATTCACCTTAAAAATTCTTAAGATTAGGGGGCCGGTGAGATGGCTCAGCGGCTCAAGCGCCTGCCTGGCAAGCGCGAGGGCCCGAGTTCGACTCCCGGAACCCACATACGAAAAAAGGGCCGGTGATATTGCTCAGCGGCACGGGCGCCTGCTGGCGTGCGAGGTCCTGAGGTCGACCCCCCAGTACCCACAAAAAAAAAATTCTTAAGATTAATGACTATCCTCAGTGATACCTTTATTAATTTTTCTGCATGCATACCCAGAAACACTTAAAAATATTGTGGCAAAACTCATAATATTTATCTGTACCATTTTTGAGGGTATAGTTCAATAGTGTTAAGTACATTCATATTGTAATGAAACAGGTTTCTAAACATTTTTCTTTTAAATCTGAAGCTCTATAGAAATTTATTAACAATTCCTCATACTCCCCTCCTTCAGCCCCTGCTCACCACTATTCTGCTTTCTGTTTTTATGAATTTTTCTAGTTTAGATATGTCATCTAAATGGCATGATACAGTATTTATCTTTTTGTGATTAGTTTATTTCACTTAGCATAATGTCTTTAAGATTCATCCATGTTTTAGCATGTGACATTTCTTTCCTTCGAGAGACAGAATAGTATTCCATTTGGTGTATGTAACGTGTTTTATTTGTCTGCTTTTCCTTTGATGGACACTTGGGTTGCTCCTACCTTCTGGTTATTATGAATAGTGCTGCTGTGACCAATGGTGTGTAAATGCCTCTTTAGGACCCTATTACTAATTCTTCTGCACACATGTCCTGTAATGGGATTACAGGATCATATGACAGTTCTTTCTCTCCTTTTTCCATCCCTCCCTTTTTCCTTCCCTCCCTTCCCTTTCCCTCCTTTTCCTTTCCCTTTTCTATTCCCTTTCTCTTTTCTCTTTCCCTTTCTTCCCTTTCTCCCTTCTTTTGTTTTGCGTTGTTGTTTCTGACACAGTGTCACCATGTTGCTCAGGCTGTTCTTGAACTTTGGGCTCTATCATTTCTCCTGTCTCAGCCTCACAAGTAGCTGGGGCTATGGGGATGTGCCATCATGCCTGGCTTATTTTTAATTTTTTGAGGAAACTCACTACTGGTTTCCATAGAGGCTGGACCATTTTAGTGTCTCACTAACAGTGCAAAAGTGTTCTTCGGGCCTGTCTTTTAAGTAGCCATTTCTAAACAGATGAAGAGTGGTTCCGTGGAGAACAGGTCAGCTAAGAAGCCCAGGATGGCCAGTTTCAAGCTTCATCAAATCCTTGGAATCAGCCTCAGCAGTACTGGTTAATTACCCTTGTTAAGGTCATACTGCTGCACCTGGACCTGTATATCATCACCTAATTATGCACAGGATGTTGGCCTAGGTGTTGGGACAAGCAGGCTTGAATAACCTTAGGCCAGTCACCTCAACAGTGCATTTGAACAACTTTTGACTTAGTAAGGATATTGTTGCCTGCAGTTTTTCTCTGTAGGTGCTAAGGATACATCTGTTCTACGTTTTGAGAAAATGAACAGCAGACACTGTGCTTTCTGTTGCTAGAACTAGAACTTGAGTCTCAAGATTGGAGCCCAGCATCTCCTGGCCTGACATGCTGTCCCAAACTTAATTACTGTAGGATGGGTTTGAGTGTTAGAATTCACTTCTTCCTGGCTTCTTTGTCCTCTATAATAGTCAGATGTCCAGGTTAACCTGTGCTAGGTTTTTTTGTCTTCTCTGTAGACTAGGATCTAGCTGCTTAATACTGGTGGTGTGAAAATATTGGGTGCCTACCATCTTTTAGAACTTATTTTAGTACTAATTCTAGCCTCTTTAGCACTATTACTCTTAATACTTATGGTTAGTCCCTTCAGTATAGCTTTTCAGAAATCTGACTTGCATATTAGAAACTTAGTCTTCAAAGGTGAATAGATCTTTCATGTCTGCCTTCTCATAGAGCCGTGCTGCAACTACTTCTCAGCCTTTGGCACTTCTGTTAATCAATACAGAGGCAGGAAAGGGAAGACTTATCTAGAAAAAAATAAAGTCTTTACTTGGAGGGTCATTCAGTGGGGGATGGTGAACATACTGGAACCTCCCTAAGTCTTATGTTCCCCACCTGTAAATGACCCCTAGCTGTAAATATTCCCCTAGACCAGGGGATATTTAAAGGCTTTTTAAGTTATAAGAATCATACATTTTGAGACTGAAAATAGCCCAGTAGGTTCTTACAGCATGATGAAGACCCTCTTTGAGGATCAGCATTTTAACAGCTATGTGTCTGGGGGAGGAGGCAAGGGGAGGTGATTGGGTGGGTATTGGGGGAGTATATTAGTCAGCTTTCCTGTTGCTGGGACCAAATACCCAGTACCAATTACTTAAAGGAGGATCATGTTTTAGTCCATGATCTGCTTGCTTCAAGGGAGAAACATCATGGCAGAAAGAGTGTGGTGGAGCAAAGCTGCTCAGATCATGGTGGTTGTGAAGCAGAGCACAGAGGAAGAACCACAGAAGAAGGGACCAGGGACCAGATATAGTCCACAAGCTCACAACCCCCAGCACCTGCTTCCTCCGACTAGGCTTTGCCTCCTAATAGCCTGTTGAACCATGAACTCATCAAGTGATGAGGTTAGTGCCCTTGGAATCCATTCAGCTTTCCAGGAGTCTTATTCTAGTCAGGCTGACAATCACAATTAACTAGTACAGGGAGCAACCAAAGAAAAGAGAGACTGGTGAGGAGGCTGTTGTGGTAATCCACGTATGAGTTGGGCTTACCCTTTCCAGAGTGTTTGAGTGCTTGCACCTGGGACAAGGTCAAGCCTCTTTCTGAAATGGCAGCCCCCTTTACGCCCTAGGAACCTTCTGTGATGAGCCTCTGCCCTGGTTCAGAGCTGCAAAGGAGGAATTGATGGATCTGTGCCCCCTTCTTTTTATTTTTGTTAGCACTGTCTTCACACCCTGTTGCCATTTATGTTTTTTGATGAATGATTAATTAGAGAAATAATCATTTGTAAATTGTGAGTGAACCAGACATTTGGCCCTGCCTGTAGGGAAATGGCGCCTCTGAGCCGGGTGTAGTTTGCAGCCAGTACATCGGAGCTGTAGTGTTCCCAGACCAGTGATGAATTTACATGAAGTTCCTTTTCAGCATGTTAATGACTGTTACAGCTGAGTAACTAGTGAAAAATAATAGCAAATGGGAAGAGTAAATATTTAATGCTTCTATATCAGTTTTAGGTTAGTGTAAAATGTACAATTTGATGTAGGAGGGAAATGAGAATCTTGGACTTCAGAAATAAAGTTGGCTTATGAGAGCTTCAGTGTTTGTTTCTTTGTACATAATTAAAAAGTTAAAGTGAGTTGTTTCTGAGGTGGATTTCACTGGGGGAATGGTTTGTAAGTTTTAGGTCATAAGATGCTATTTTTCTGGCAGTTCGAAAATATGTTTGGTTTGCATCATTGATTAAGTGCCAGGTGTGTACAGAGGCTGTTCTTTTTCTTAAAATACAGATTTTAACATGTTACTTTCTGCTTAAAATCTTCAGTGGCTTCCCAGTGGTTCTAGTATGGAAGCTGTACTCGACAGTCTTTTAAGGGCCTCTATGCTGTGGCACCAGCCCAGTGATGGTGAACTTCTTAGAGCTTTCAGTGATAACAGCCTGCTGCAAGGAGGTTCGCCACCACTGCACTAGTCTCTTTCCAGCCTTACTCCCTAAGGCAATTCCGTGTGGCCCCTTTATTTAAGCCAGAGTGGTTGACTTGTTATCCCTGTAATATGCTCAAGGCTTTGTCACCTTTGTACCTCTGTAAGATCATTCTGGGGCATCAAATGACCCACTCTTAAACCCACTCTTTCTCTGGGCCCAATTCCAGAAGTTTCTATGACTATCTTCATCTTATGGGAGTCAGCTCATTTTGGAATGTAGAGAAAATTGAATTCTGTTCCCTCCAGTTTGCCACTTCTCTACTTTAGGGAATTCAGAATGAGTCCTGCTTTGTCCAGCTTCCCATTTATTATCTTCTAATTCTAGGCAAACTAAGCTATTTATCCAGATAGATAAGCTATTGGAGTAGAAATTTCAGTTAGAAATGAATTCAGTGGGAAAACAGGCCTCAAGGATAATGTCATGTATTCTGAGAGCAGAGGATTTTTATACAGAAGTTTTTAGTAGGATGTTCAATTAAAAACCTGGTAGCATTTCTTAAAAAGTGCTGCTTTACTGTGAGGCAGTTGGAAGTAGGATAAGTATTTAGAGAAAATGACCAGACCTTTTTACTCAGTTGTTCAAATTGTCTTGGAGTGTTGAGTTCAGGCCCAGATAAAACAATGCTCAGAGGAAATGACCAGGATAGGCCTTAAAACATGAAGGCTGGGTGTGCAGAAGAGTACAAGGGAGGCAATGTCTTGTCTTGTGTTGTCACGTATTCGAGAGGCTATATTCAGGAAGAGGTGTATTAGATTTCATGTATGGAAACACAGAGTGAGGACAAAGACTGCTGGTTGTGTGTTATAGGAAGACAGACTTAAAACCAATGTTAGAAATAATTTTTATCCTAGTGTTTTGAAAAGTAAAATGGATTTTCCCAACAGATAGTTTCTGAAGTGTGAAGGGATGTAAACAGCAGGAGCAAAGGTACTGCGGGGGAGACCTTCAGGGTAGGTCATTTTCTCCTTTAGGATGAAATCTTTATCATACAGTTTTGGTGAAAGCATTCAATATGACAAACTAACAAATTTTACTTTGTCTAATAATAGGAGTAAATCCTGACAGACCACGAAATATAAAAGGTGTAGTTTTCTGACTTGATAATGAAATAATGTTGAAAAACGTATGAGATCTAGAAACAGGAGTTCTTAACACTGGTGTGGTGGATTGACAACTGGTGGTCAACTTGTCACACCCAGCTGAACTGAATCAGCGTGGTGCCTGGTATGGAGGGCCCACCTGAGGACTGTTGCCAACAACATAAAAAGGAGAACTGGTGAGGAAGAGTTGCTGCTGTCGGTTCTCCTTGAGGAGCTTGTCACGCTGGCTTTCCTGATAGGAACTTGGCTGTTCTCATCGTCGGAGGAGCTCGGGACCTCGTTGTCGCTGAGGATGGCTGTGGTGACTTTCGGGGGAGCTCTGGTCCTTACTCTGAGCGTCGCTTCCTGGCTCCGGGATAGATCCCTCAGCCTGCTGGCACAGATCCTTCATCCTTGGGTATGGAGGCTACCCTGGTAAGGAGGTCTTACAGAAAAGACATTTAAATTGTGGAACCAATCTTTCTTCCTATTCCCCCTCTCCCTAGACCCTGACAACCACAATTCCTGTATTTGTGAATTTGACTACTCTGTGTACCTCATATAAGTGGAATCATACAGGTGTGTGTGTATGTCTTTGTGTGTGTGTGTGTGTGTGTCTGGCTTATTTCATTTAGCATAATGCTGTCGTATATGAAGTGATGTCCTTCCTTTTAAAGGCCAAACAAAATTCCATTGTAGGTGTATACTGCATTTTCTTTATCCATTCATTATTTAGTGTACACTTGAGGCTTTTTTTTTTCTTGAGGCATTTTTGAAACAAAGAAAAGCCAGATTATTAAGAATAAGGCAATTATACTAAGGACTAATTACTCAAAAGCAGTAACAAGGTGATGGAATAATTTTGTATTCTGATATCACCGGCCCCTTTTTCGTATGTGGGATCCGGGAGTCGAACTCGGGCCCTCGTGCTTGCAAGGCAGGCGCTTACGCCGCTGAGCCATCTCACCGACCCAAGGAAACCTATTTCATCATCATTTAGTATTTCTAATCCCCTCCTAGTTTTCTACACTTGTTAAAAATATTTTTGTGGGCCTTGAACTCACTATGTAGCCCAGGCTGACCTTGAACACTTTGTGTTTTGTTTTGTTTTGTTTGATACAGAGTCTCACCATGTAGTTCCAGCTGGCCTTGAACTTACTAGGTAGTCCAGGCTGGCCTTGAACTCATGAAGCTCTTACTGTCTCACCCTCCCAAGTGCTAAAATTACAGGTGCATGTCACCATGCCCAGCTGAACTTGAACTCTTGATCCTCCTGCCTCAGCCTGCCAAGAGCTGATGTTTTCTTTTGTTTCATCTCTTTCCTGCTCCCCAAAGCCTACGGCTCTTAGAAAAATCATTTTTGATCTACTACACTTGCACAGTCATACCTGCATTCCTTTAACTCTTACCTAATGGTACAGTTAGAGTACACACTTCTCAGTCCTTCTGTGCTGCTGTAACATAATACTACAGGCTGGGTAATTTATGAAGAACAGAAATTTATTTCCTACAGTTCTGGAGGAGGGTGTCTTAGTTACTTTTCTCTCATTGCTAAGACAAAATACCTGACACCCAAAGTTAAAGGAAAAAAGTTTTATTTAGCTCGTGGTTTGTGTAGGTTGCAGTCCATAATCAGCTGGCCCCAAGGCAGGGTGGCACATGGCAGAATGGCAACCATTCATGGCAGTGGAAGACAGCAAAAGCAGCAAGTGAGGGGAGAAACAAGCCCCTTTCTGGCCCTTTATCTTATCCAGACTGCTGGGACTAGGGAGGTGCCAATCTAATCAGTGGATGGATCCAACTATCACCCACATTTAACCCCAGCATTGAACCATGAATCAGTCACAAACTCTAGATTCAGCTACCTCTGAAAAAGCCCTATTTAAAAGTGCATGAGGCTTTGGGGGGAAATCAAGACACAAACCATAACATTCCACCCCTGGACCCCCAAAGACTTACGTACATTCCTTTACACAAAAGGCATTTAGTCCATCTCTAAGAGTTGCCGAAGACCTAATAGTTTCAGCATTGCTGAAAAGCGCAAGTCCCAAGTCTCCTCTGAGATTTAAGGGAAACTCTTAGCTGTGAGTCACTTTACAAATGAAAAGAAAGTTAAACACTTCCAACATTCAATGGCACAAGATAGACATTTCCATTCTGAAAGTTACAAACAGGGATGCAAAGGAGTGAGACCAAAGCAAGTCCAAAATCCATCAGGGCAAACATTAGTCCTATGGTTCCATGTGCAGCATCCAAGGCAATCTGTGGCAAGATGTGAACTCCAGCACTGCCAGTGGTTGTAGCTTCCAAGGCTTCTCTCTTTGGCCCACTTTGCTCCCTCCTTGCAGCCTTCCTTAGATGATCCACATTTCTGGCTTCTGCAAACTTCTGGCGTCTCCACTGCACCTTTGGCTTCACACTCACAGTTTCACACACTGCCCTCTCAGGGACACACTGCCTGGCCTCCCAAGACCTTCTGAAATCTAGGTGGAAGCCTTCCTAACCCACAACTCTTGCATTCTGCGTGCACCTAAAACCAGTGCCATGTGGATGATGCCAAGGTCTGCAGCCAGCTGGAGCAGTAGCCAGGCTTTCTTCTCTCTTGGCTGTAGGGGGTTGAGTGCCTGGATCACTGACCACTCTGAATCCAATTCTGAGGAGCAGATTCTCTATGTTGCCACAATTCTGGAACATGGTGCAGCTGCTGCCATTTTGGAACATGGTGCTCTGGGGATTTCTTCTCAAAGCAAAGTCTTTTACTTTTGTAGTATTGAGGCTGCAAAGGGTGGAGTCCTGCTGCTTCTTGTGATGCCCTCAGGCCATCTTTTCTGTTCTCCTGTTCTGTCTCAGCCATCAAGATCTCTCCAGTTCTATCTTTGCAGTCCCCAGCTTTACTGGAGCTTCCTTCCTGGGCAAACTCAAAATGTTTTAAATCATTCTGCTGGGCTCTTTGCTCTTGATTCTTAACATAAACCTGGCTGTAACCATGCCACTGCTTCAACATTAGACTGTCTTGAACTTTCTTCTGTGAGATTAATTAGTCTGCCACCCTTAATCTCAGCCTTAGGCAAAGTCTCTATACACAAAAAAATGCAGACAAACTTTCTGCCAAGCCATAACACACATCATCTGGAGTCCAATAGCCAATGCAGCCCTTCTTCCCAACAGAAACTTCCCAAGCCTGGTCTTTACCGGCAGGATTTCTATCAGCCTTCTGGTCTTTTGAGCTCTGACCAGAATCTCCCATACAGTACAGCCTAAAGTGTTCCAGCTCTACTTCTTCAGCTGGCATTTCTGAACCTTTCCAAGCCATTCCCAAAGACTCCTGAACCACATGGTCAGGTGTAGTCACAGCAATGACCCCACTCCTGGCACCAAATTCTGCCTCAGTTACTTTTCTCTCATTGCTGAGACAAAATACCCAACACCCAAAGTTAAAGAAGGAAAGGTTTATTTAGCTCACATTTTGTGGAGGTTTCAGCAGAGAACTCCAAGATCAGGGTCTGATCTTGGACCTTGATCTTGCTATCTGATCTACTAAGGCTCTTGCTTTGTCTTCCCATGGTTCAGGGTAGAAGAGCAAGTGAACTGAACGGTGCATGGAGATGCTTTTATAAGGGCCTAAAACCCATTCATGACAAGGGAGCTCTCATGGTCTAATCCCTCGTGAAGACCCTACCACTTAAGAACTTCACACTGACAACACCTTAACCTAGGGGGGGACACACTCAGACCTCAGCAGTGTGTATTCAGGATTGTCTTTGTGCAGCCAGCACATGGACCATTTGATAAGAGTACTTACGAGTCTTTACCATATGCCAGGCACTATCCTAAATCTCACATGCATTGCACCTCTGCATTGCACCAACAGTGTATTCATCACCACTCCCTGGGGTAGGTGCTCATCACCCAATGTCCCTTTTGTGCAGCTCTAGGGGACAACATTCACATGGTGAACTTGGCAAGTGGGGTCTCGGCAAGTGTGGCAGCACCAGGCTGCCTGCTGAGACTGTCTACGACATGCTCCTGTGTCTGAGAAGACAGGAAGGGTTCAATAGCTCACTCACACTTAGTTTGTAGGTGACAGAGCCAAGATTTGCATTGAGAATATTTGGTTTTACCCCAGGACGTGAGCTCTTAGCCACTGTACTCTTCTAAAGAATCTCAAAATTTCAAAGGCCATATTAGATATGGGTTTTACATGATAATCACTAGGATGCTGTTTCTCAAGGAGTGGTCCCTGGACCAGGAAGGTAAATATTTAGCTGCGAGTTTAATGTACTGAGTCAGAAACTCTGGGGTGAGACCCAGCAATCTGTGTTTAGCAAGCCCTCCAGCTGAATTCTGGTGCAGACTAAACTTTGAGAATCATTGTTTTAGGGACTAACTGACTTTTTTTTTTTTTTTGTCTTTTTCAGACAGGGTCTCACCATGCAGTTCAGGCTGGCCTTGAACTCACTTTGTAGCCCAGGCTGGCCTTAAACTTGCAGCCATCCTCTTGCCTCAGCCTCCTGAGTGTTGGGATTACAGGCATGTGTCACCACACCTGGCCAACTGACTTTTTTAAAGGAAAAATATTTTTAGAATTTTCATTTTAGAGAAAATTTCCTATTCAGATGAATTCAAGTGTTCATTATATTCTTGATCTTGAAGAATACTGATCTCAGCCTGGCACTATGGCCCACACCTGTAGTCCCAGCTCCTCAGGAGGTTGAGGCAGGAGGATCATTTGAGCCCAGGAGCTTCAGGCCAGTGTAAGCAACACAGTGAGACCCTGTCTTTCAGAAGAAAGGTACAGGACAAAGGGAGAGAAAGTAGAAGAGGGAGAGGAAGGGGGAGGGAGGGGGAAAGAGAGAGAGAGAGAGGATGATCTCACAGATTTCAGGGGGAAAAGCAAGGATGATGTGTTAGCTTTAGCTTTCTTGTTGCTGGGACACAATACCAGATACTTGTAATTTAAAGGAGGAGAGATCTAATTTAGCTCACAGTTTCTGGGGATTCAGTCCATAGGCTACTGGCCCCCTCACAGGAACCTCATGGCAGGAGGACATGGCAAAGCAAAGCTACTTAGTTCATAGGAACTGGGAAACAGGGCAGAGGAACAGCACCAGAGAAGAAGGGGCCAAGGAACAGACATAGTACCTAAGGTCACAACTCCATGACCCACCCAGACACACTCAGAAGTGTGCTCCACCAATCCCCTGGCAGGTCCCAAGCCAATCAAATTAATACTACCAAGCTGAACTATCCCCAGTGGAAACAGGGTGGTCACTCTCTGGGGCGTCCCAGTGAAAACGACTTAGGTATCCGCTCCCTTGGTTTCTGCATCTCCTCTCTCTAAAGTTCAACCAGGAGAATTTCCTCGGCTTGGGTCTGCAGTGGAGTGCAACTCCATGGGCCAGCCAGTTGTGCATCCATGACCACCTTGCCTGAGTCCAGGGAAGAGTGGGGCCACATACTACAAAGAGCCACCCAAAGATTCTGATACAATGGAACCAAGTGTCAGAACACTTTGAAGAGACCAGGCATGGTGACGCACACCTGTAATCCCAGTACTTGGTAGGCTAAAGCAGGAGGATCACTGAGAGTTTGATGCCAGCCTGGGCTACATAGTGAGATCAAGGCCAGCCTGAACTACATATGGAGACCCTGCCTCAAAACCGAACAAACAAAACAACAACAAAAAGAATCTTTTAGAAGAGAAGGTGGGTGGAATAATGCATCTCTAATACATGATTTATGTTTTAAATCATGAAATAATGAATAGGGAAGGAGTATTTCAAGCTGGGGATGGGGGCACATGTCTGTTATCTGGGCACATGGGAGGCTGAGACTGGAGGATCGTGAGTTCAAGATCAGCTTGGCCTACACAGAGAGTTTCAGCCTGGCCTGGACTACAAAGCAAAACCCCGTCTCAAAAACAAAACAAAACCAAAATGTATTTCACTCGATCACATATTGCTGCTTAACATGTGGTATTTGAGCTTCTTAATTCATTTGGGAAAAAAAGAAAACACAGACCTGACCCAAGAGCAGAAGCCCCACACAGAGCAGCAATTTGTGAGATACTCAATGTATTTCTCTATTAAATGGCAACAAGGACACCCCCCCAAAAAAGCTGCATTTGCTGAATTAAGGCTGGGATGTTTTCTTTTAGGAGTGTGAGAGTATATCTTAAAAGAATGTGAAATGTAGTAATTTTTAGTAAGAAAATAAAGTCCATAATACTCCAGAGTTGTTCAAGGTGTCACCGCCGTTGGCTGGATTATATACCTAGCTATTTCCTGAGCAATCAAGAGCCTTTGGAAGAGTCCTACCTGGACCTTCCTCGCCTGGCTGCCCGGTTTCTGCTCTACTACATTTGCCCCAGCCACAGCAGATTGGGTCAGAGGTGGACATGGCCAAGGAGAAATAAGCCATTCCTTCCATGCACCATGCTCTAAGACCCATAGTTATGAAAGGTAGCAATAGTTTTATTTTGTTTTGTTTTGTTTTTTTTTATGGCATGTAGTATTGATGATTGAAACCAGAGCCTTCACACTGATCTACATCTTCAGGCTTTTTTTTTTTTTTTTTTTTAGTTTTTAGTTTTATCAAGGTCTCACGAAGTTGCAGAGGCCGAGCTTGAACTTGTGATCCTTCTGCCTCAGCCTCTCAGAGTGCTGGGATTCCAGGTTTCCACCACCGCAATTCATTCAATCAATATAATGTGTATGTGTGTGCACATGTTTAAAATGTATTATTCAAATATCACTGAACTCTAGGATTAGAAGAAATCTTAATGATTTTCTAGTTAGTTGAAGGTCATCATTTTACAAAGAGAAAATCGACAGCTAGCTCAGACTCTTAGGTTCTTTTTACCAAGCTGTACCACTTCCCTAACACAAGAGACAGCAATCATATCAGCAAGAAATGCATATTTCAAGCATTCAATTACTTTTAATGGTTAATTCTATGAAAACCTGACTGCCTCAGTGCTGAAAATAAATTATCTTATGTAATATAATCTACATACAAGCAACATTTTATAACATGATTGCTGGATATCAAGAACATCCAGAAAAATTACTGCAATTTAAAATGGAATTTTACTGACAACTACTAAATTTCCTTTCCTGCTTATTAATTTTAAATCATATAATAAAGCGAAGTTAATGATAGAGTCTTATGAGTATGGGAAAAATTGCTTTGCCTTTTCTTAACCCATCAAATGTAATCGAAGATTAATAGTGCTATGTATCGTAAAAATTGGCCTATTTTCACTAATGGAAGACATACCACTGCTTCCGATGCTATAATTAGTTACTTATAAAAAAAAAAATAGAATGCCTACAGACAGACCCAGCTATGTAATTTGCAAGGCCCACTAAAAAATGAAAATGTGTTCACCTTGTTCAAAAGGCAGGGGGAAGCCAGGCATGGTGGCACTTGGGAGGCTGAGGCAGGAGGATTGAGAACACAAGGCCTGCCTGAGCTACACAATGAGTCTGAAGCCCCCTGGACTGCATAGTGAGACGCTGTCTCAAAAAACCAACAGCAAAAACTCAAAGTGAAAAGTGCTGTTAAAGCTACTAAAAGACTCTTTTTTTTCTTCAGATACCTTTCCTCTTGTAGTTTTTGTGTGTTGCTCATTGTCACGCCCCCTCCCACGGGATACTTGCAAGGAGAGGGGCTCCCAGGCACACCTGGCATCTACTCCAGGGTCACAGGACAGAGGCAACGAGCCCTGCAAGGGGCAGGCACCCACCTCTGCTCCATGCTCTGCCCCCAGGGCACGGAAGACAGGCACTCCTGGCCTCCGCTCCCAGACTGCACGGGGTACCCAGGATCGTAGATGGGCTAGAGATTCACGGCTGGCAGGACACTCGCCAAATGCATGGTGGTACTGCCAGCCCAGGGCAGGGACAGCTGCTGTCATGCCTTGACTCAAGGTAATGCCAGCTATGCATGGTCCCTCCCAGTCCGCCCCAGCTTCCAGCCCAAGGGAGCAGGTGCAGGCAAAACCTCCACCCTCTTCCTGACCATGTTGTCACCTGGGCACAGGTGGTTTCTGAGCAGGGCAGAAAGGGAGGGGCCAGGCAGGGTTCATGGTGCTGAGATGGGGCGGGGAAGCAGAGAGATGGAGTAGGTGCGGGCAAGGTTTTCATGCTCTCATAGTGTCTGCACTGTCCCCTCAGCCTCCACCTACAACCCGGAATCCAAGGGTTATTTAAGAGGAAACTATAAGGATGGTGAGATGGCTCAGCGGTGTAAGCGCCTGCCTGACAAGCGCGAGGGCCCGAGTTCGACTCCCAGAACCCACATATGAAAAAAGGGCCGGTGATATCGCTCAGCGGCACGGGCGCCTGCTGGCGCGCGAGGTCCTGAGTTCGACCCCCAGTACCCACAAAAAAAAAAAAAAAAGAGGAAACTACAGACATCTAGCCCTAAAGACAGAGTCCTTCTGAGCGCCAGGCCCTATGGGACTGTTCCAGTCACACCCCTGAGACCAGCTCTGCCTCCAGAGCTCAGGTTACTTCCACAGCCTGCCAAAAATGAATTCACAAATACCTGAGTGTATCTGTGGCTACATGTTTATGTCTGTGTTGAAATGTCTTTTTAGATGAAAATATGCTTGCTGGCAGAACTCACGTCAAGTTATAGGGCCAAGCAGTCAAAATAATAAAAGTAATTCTTCTAAAAACATTATACAGAAGCCCAGTGCGGTGGTACACACCTGTAATCTCAGCATTTAGGGAGCTGAGGCAGGAGGATCTCAAATTCTAGGCTAGCCTGGGCTACATAGGGAGTTAGAGGTATATAGTGAGCCCCTGTCTCACAAAATGAAACAAACTCAGAAAGAGAAAAACAAAACAAAACAAAACATTATGTATAGCTTTGATTTTTAAAAATCAGGTGCAAAATATTTTAAAATTTTTCAGGATTTTTCGCTACCCTATTAGTACAAACAATTGTAATATGTGTCTAAGTTTTGGAGGCTTTCGGGCCTTCAGTGATGGGAACTAGCTATCTCTTCTACTACTTGACATTTATTTTTCTCTTCCACGCTTCTTAAATTATACCTGCCAATCTTCAATGCCCAATCCAATCCCACCTCTTTCTTCTCTCTCTCTCTCTCCCTACTGTTCTATTGTTCATTATCTCCCTCATTATCTCCCAGTAGTTGTGTTTGTGTTAGTTGTTGTTGTGTTTCCAAAGCAGAACTTTACTTTCTTTAAGGGGAATCCTCAGATCCTCTGGTATTTCTTTACTTCTTGTTTACCTCTCTACTCAGTCTACCTTACATTTTGGATACCTACTCACATTTAAAAAAAAAAAAACAGGGCTCCACATTGTTTTGTTGTTAAGAACTTGCTTACATGAGAGCAAAATTTTCATTGGAAAGATGAGGTCAGTGGGAGACAAGGAACATAGAACCTTAGGCCAGCTGGGCGCGGTGGCTCATGCCTGTTATCCCAGCATTTGGGAGGCTGAGGCAGGAGGATCACTGAGTTTGAGACCAGCCTGGGCTCCATGGTGAGCAAGGCCAGACTGAACTACATAGAGACCCTATTTCAAAAAACAAAACAAGGGCCGGTGAGATGGCTCAGCGGCTTAAGCGCCTGCCCGGCAAGCGCGAGGGCCCGAGTTCGACTCCCGGAACCCACATACGAAAAAAAGGGGCCGGTGATATCGCTCAGCGGCACAGGTGCCTGCTGGTGCACGAGGTCCTGAGGTCGACCCCCCGGTACCCACAAAAAAAAACCAAAACAAAACAGCAAGAAACCCTCATGAAACCTTAGGCTGAAAATTATATGAGGCTAAACATGATTCAGGGGACCAGAATGTGGTCCCGCCTCTCACACGAGAAAGAGCAGCACTGTCAGTCATCCCCTCTGCCCATTGCCCAGGGCTCACACAGCGCTGTCATTGGCTGTCTAACAGGGTTGTCAGACACTCGGGAACCTCCTCTCCCATGGTAACTGCGAGTACTTTCCTTTCACCTTTTTCTCAAGGCCTTGTTTGTTTATGGAAGAAGCAACTGACCTCCACAAGTGTGCTAATGGTAGATGGGACGGATGTGGCCAATTTCTTCCTTCTTTGGTGACATTTAAACATTAAAAGGGGAGGGGTCAGACTCCTAACCCAGAAGGAGGATTCAGTGTGAATTATTGTCACTTTCATCGTCCCTCTCTCACTGGCTTGAATAGGTCCACGTTAGTTGTGCTGATCCTACACCTGAAACTTTCTTGCACAACCCTGCCCTAGAAAGCCTCCCTTTTGCCCCAGGTCAACCTTGAAATACGAATCAACACACAGTCAAATCCCTTCAAAAGAAAGTCCGCCCTTCAAATATTTATAAGCAATGTAGATTTTATTGAAGAGTTTCTAAAGGAGCCAAGGGAGGGTTTTATAAGCCACGCCCTACAGCATACAACATTATTAATGCTCCCTTCTCTCTCCTGTCCCACCAGTGGGGTGTGGTGAGCAGTGAGTTTCATCACTTTCCCATACAGGGCAAGGCTCAGATCTTCCTCTGCATGGCTCCTCCTAGTTTCTTATTTCTGTGCTGCAATAGTTATTCCAACCCAGGTGCCTAGCCTGGCCTGAGGAAGAGGGCCTCCTGCTAACGCAGCAGCCCAAGCAGCCTAACAAGCATAGACACTTGAACATAAAGATTCCTTTCTGTGCACATACGGGGTATGGCTGAGGCCTGGAAATGGAGCGCCAAGGGCATAAGTGTTATGAAACATGCACTTTTAGGGGAGAAAATCTGAACATCAGCTTACAGCAGAGTTAGAGCCGGACATGTGGTGCACACTTGTAATCCCAGCACTCTGGAAGGCTGAAGCAGGAGGATCACAGGTTTGAGCCCAGCCTGTACAATTTAGAAGACCCCATCTCAAAACAAAAAAATAAAAAGGCCTGGAACTATGGCTTAGTGTGAAGGCCCTGGGTTCAATCCTCAGTACTGGAGGGGAAGTAGAGTTATATTTAGGACACATGGGCATGAAGAAGAAATTAAAAACAAAGAGAAGCCAAAAGAAAATGGAAAACTCCCAATTTATGCAATTATTTGAGTTGTTAAATCATTGTCAATTTGGCTTAGTCTTTGTCCAAATAAGACACTGCAACAAACACACACAAAACTGTAACCATGAAACTAATTAATTAATGCAACAAATATTTGTTCCCTGTGTGTGAGGGGCCAACTGTGTTTGAGATGCTTAAAATATACAAGCTAACAAAACAAAGGCTGCTCCCCGAGGGACGAGTGCATAGTAGTGGAGGAGACAGACTCACCCAAAACATAGTGAATAAGCCAGCTGGTGTGTTAGATGATTGCTGTGAGGAAAATCAAGTTCATCAGGGCAGGAGGATTGGGAGTCCTCGGACGTGGTTGGGGGTACTTGCAGTATTAAGTAAGGAGGGCAAGGCAAGCCTCACCAGAGAAAATAAAATTTGGGCAAAGGCTTAAAGGAAGTAAGAGCATTAGCTAAGCAGTTATCTGGGGAAAGGGCGTTTCAGGCAGAGAGCAAAGGTCATGGGGCAGGGTGTGGCCGGTATTGTTAAGGGCAGGGAGACCCATCAGGGTGGCGGGGGAGGGGTAGACATGGGCAAGTGTGAAGACTTGGGCATTATTCTGAGCAAAATGGGGAATCACAGAGGAATTTTGTGCTGAGAACTTTTAGAGGATCCTTGGCTGCTATGTCTTAAAGAATCCTGCCTTGGGGCTGAGAGTGGAGCTCTGTGATAGGACACTTGACTAGCAGGTGCAAGCCTGCACAAGGCCCTGAGTTCAACCTTAGTACAGAAAGAAAAAGAAGGAAATTAGGAAAAAAGGAAAGGAAGACAATAAAAAAGGAGGGAGGGAAGGGGGGAAGTAAAGAAAGGGGCGGTTGAGCAGGGAGATTGTAAGTTCAAGGGCAGCATGGCAAGACCCTGTTTTAAAAAAACCAAATACCT